>CM023487.1:23357867-24622700 GCA_013339685.2 Hyalomma asiaticum
CGCCACCGCTCTATGCAGCGCGCAGATCAACAGACCAGGCGGGTCGGCGATTGTCCATTGTTGCAGCAGGCACACAGCCGAGCAGCATGCAGCTCTCGGCCAGCGGGAGGCGCTGCTGACAATGCGAATGCGCGTATAATACGCATATAGAGAGATAAAAAGAGAGGGCAGGTGGTGAGGGCGACATTATAGGCGCCGTATTTTTGTGTCTGTTTATTATGGACTTTCGTGATCAAGGTTCGCGTAATACGCAGTGCAGAGAATATATGAGGGAACGGTAAGAGCATGAAAGAAAAAAAAAAAAGGGGGGGGGGGTATATGGCGGAGAATGCGGTACATAATCTCAATTCCATCACGTTATCCTCTCCACCAAAGGACGCGCTTGTTTTTCATTTGTGCTCTTTGCGGCAATTCTGTGTACGCATGCAGTATACAGGAATGCATTATAACGGCTGCACGGTCTGAGTACCGGAGAACATTAAACAGAACTCAAGCTGGGTAGAACGTCTAAAACATTTGCTTATGCGTGTCTGTTCTTCGACTGCTTCGTAAGCATCATATTAATATCATATTCAGCGTTGCCACGCAATTATGTATTGCCTTTTTGCCGTAATGACTGCTCGGTGGTTTGTACAGTATACTTAAAGAAAAAATTGGCAGATCCCACGTGCAGTGGAAATCAAGGAAGTGCGAAGCGCGCATCAGGAACGTAAAATGGATTGTTGCATTGTTGTCTCGTTACACCGAGTTTGGTACATATGAAGTTAACGAAACGGCCGCAAGAGCACCATGACTGTGGCATGTAACCATGCCGCTCATGACACGCATGTCATGATTCTAACGTTATGACCTCTCATTTACGTTCGTCATGCAGTCGTGTTGCGCCATAGCAATTTTGGTATACATCTCATTAACGAAACGAGTGCCATGTACATCATGCCGCTCATGACATGCTTGTCACGATTTTCATGTTATGACCTGTCATATATGTTCGTCATTCTGTCATGTTGTTGCATAGTTTTCGTATACATTCCACTTACGAAACGGCCAAGACAGCACTAAGACCGTGGCACGTAAATCATGCCACTCATGACATGCATATCATGATTTTCATGTTATGACCTGTCATTTATGTTCGTCAGGCAGTCATGTTGTGCGATACCACTTTTCGCATACATCCCATTAGCGAACGGCCAGAAGAGCACCAAGACCGTGGCATGTAAATGATGCCGCTCATGACATGCATGTCATGATGTTCATGCTATGACCTGTCATTTATGTTCGTCAGGTAGTCATGTTGTGCCATACCAATTTTCGCATACATCCCATTAGCGAAACGGCCACGAGCGCACCAAGACCGTGGCATGTAAATCATGCCGCTCATGACATGCATGTCATGATTTTCATGTTATGACCTGTCATTTATGTTCGTCATGTAGTCATGTTGTGGCATACCATTTTTCGTAAACATCCCATTAGCGAAACGGCCAGGAGAGCACAAAATCGCAGGCGGCTAGATAGGTAGATAGATACGCTCAAAACTCGCCGAAGTTCGCTAAGAAATGCTTCGCATTTAATAAACAGGGGATATCGACAAAATGATTGATGGAGAACTTTTAGCACTGCCCTGAACCCGAATGAAAGTAGCGATGCTGCCAGCAGCTTATAGCCAGAGTCAGCCAAAGCAAACCAACATGCACTTATACCATATATTGATCGAGAGTAGTCAGCATTCAGCCACGTTTAGCCAAGATTAGCCACGTTTTGCCTAGAGCGGGCACTTAGCAATATCAGCCGTTAAGCGCTACGAGACAACCGCAAAGTTATCACTTAGCGAACGTCAGCCATCATTACCTTGGGTTAGAGAGCTTCGGTAGCTAAAATTCGAGGAAATATGGCGGGGATAAAATGAAGTGTCCGCGCCGCCTTCTGGACCGGTCCATATATTTTTCATGGGGAAATTGGACAGTGTCATACTTCGATTGATTGATTGATATGGGTTTAATGGCACAAGGGCATCTAGGCCAAAGAGTCATACTCCGTTAGAGCGCGTCGGTGGCAGAGACTTGTAGCATATCTAAGCAGCTATAGATAATATGCCAGATATATCCAGGAAATGAGTTATATTGATCAAGTGTCCTGGATATATAGCTGATACTTTAGCCAGACAATAGCCAGGACTATGACCATAGCATATGACTATATCGTTATTTATATAATGTAAAGCGAGAAATTTAAACGTGACTCTATAAGAGCGATATAGTGCGCATTTGCCTCTCAAACAGTGCTTATTATGGACTTCGATTCGCGCTGCGCGTTGAGCTTGTACGTCATATTAAATATAGATTGAGGTTTTCTCAAATATCGACTTTTTCGTTGCCTCGACGTACGAGCATGTGAAACGGTGGGTTGATACTGAAATTAATTTGAAAATATCCTGGGCAAACACTTTGAGGACCATATACAGCTTATGTCACTGCGCAATACAGCAGTCATAATATAAAGCCAACTGCATAATTTGGCGGGCTGCTCGGCGTGAAACGAGTACATAAAGAGGCCTCGGTGGCCACATAAAAGCGAAAGTATGCCGGATATAGCACATATTCTCTGGTATCAGGACTTATAATGCGGTGTTCTTCAGTTCTCTATATATTTTGTTCTGGAAACACGCGACGAAGCAAAAACAACCGTAGCGCAAATATTTTAGTGACATTCCTCTACACTTTCCGAGGTGTTATACAAATTGCGCGTGTACGAATATGGATGCTATAAACGATTAATAATAAGAAAAATAATCGAAATATTTGTTGAGGGATGATGCACCAACAGCTTATTTTCGAGTATGGTGACTATTTATGATTAAATATAACGAAACACACTAAATTAAACAGTTGTTACATAACGCGGCAACATTCTCGCCAACAGTTCTAACAGTGCACTTCCAACAACACGATCAACAAACTTCCGAGCCAGAAAATTTAATTTACATTCAGAACTACACGTTTAAGCCAACAATCTCAACATTCAATAGTTAATTACATACGCATATGGCGATCATCGTAAGTGAAGGGTACAGGAAAAGTGAGCCCTACAAGTATATCGCTCGGATAGAAAGTGAAAATTCGAAATAAATTACGAAGTTAAACTTCACGTTCGAAAAAGAACAAAAAAGGGCGTCAAATTGGAGATTCCTTCTGTGAAATGAAAAACATTAGCTGTCGGGCTTGAGTCCGAAACATGCGTGGTCGTGCTCGATAAGTTGGCCCACAAATGTGGGCCCGCGACCTATACATGTATGGCGCTTATAGCATAACATGGCAAGACAGTTCAGCGTTTGTGGCCTGACCTGCGCACCGCTTAAGCAAGGGATGTAAGCACGGAATACTGCAAGGACTCCGAGACCATGGATCATGAAGTCTGCGTCTGTTTCACGTTCGCGAATCAGTGTTCATGTGTGTCCTCTTATGGCAGAGCAACCGTGCACATGTAGTCACGCCGTATATACACCGAACATAACCATGCACCGTTCACCATGACATTCGGTTGAGCGTTGATTTATAAAATTCCCTATACAACGCATATTTCGTATAGCTGTGCGAACATTATGGAGACTTCGAATACCAAATCAAATAGTCACGTATATATGCGAATCGACGTTCGAATAGAAATAGCCGTTCTTCATTAATCGCAATACTTGGCGAATAGTTTAGGAATACTTTGAAATGCTAATCACATCTAAATATTCAACACAAACTTTTGTGCAACACTGCAGATAAACTTCGTCCCAGTGCAGTTTTATTGCCACAGAACATGCTATAGCTTGTGCAGTGCATGCACGCTATATATATATTGTTACACGCATGTTGTACTTAGCCGATCGGACGATGCGCGCGGACGCTATGGACCAAGCGAAGAGAAGGAAGAAGACTCTCTGGGCTCGAGTGGTGAGCTTGGCCGGTCAGCGTTGTGGCTGCTTTTGGTAATATACGTTCAGCGTCCCTGCCTCATCAACCCCGTAACATTGTGGTGGAGGTGGAACGTTCCCCGTCCCCGTCACGGAGCTACGTAGTGGCCGCACCATTGACCTTTCGGCCATGCCTCCGAACGACCACACCCCGTCGCCATCTGCGCCTCCGGCGCCGACAACGTACGTTACAGTTTCGAACCTCCGTGATCCTGGGACGTTCTCCGCACAAAATGGTCTTGACGTCGACGACTGGCTTTCCATGTACGAGCGCGTTAGCCAGAGCCATCGGTGGGACCCTACCATCATGCTCGCCAATGTAATCTTCTACCTGGACGGAACACCACGTGTCTGGTTTCATACTCATGAAACACAAGCTCACTACGTCATACCATCCGCAAACCAACGGCCTCACAGAGCGTCTTAATCGAACTATTACGGACATGCTTGCGAACTATGTCTCTTCTGATCACAAAGACTGGGACCTTGCGTTACCGTATGTGACATTCGCATACAATTCCTCGCGCCATGACACCGCCGGCTATTCCCCATTTTTTCTTTTGTACGGCCGCGAACCAGCCTTACCCCTAGATACCTCCATTCCAGGTCCCGCAACACCGACCAGCGAATATGCTCTGGACGCCATCGCCAGAGCTGCTCACGCGAGAGAAACAGCCCGTGATCGGCTTTTGGCCTCCCAAGAGAATCAGCGCCGTTTGTACGACCGAAGACACCGCGACGTGCAATTTTCGCCTGGCTCTCTTGTACTGCTGTGGTCTCCGTCCCGTCGCGTCGGCCTGTCTGAGAAGCTGTTGCCTCGGTATAGAGGCCCATACCGCATTCTTCGTCCCGTCACGCCCGTTACTTATGAAATCGCCCCTGTCGCCCCATCTGCTCCATCGGCCGCTCAACCTAGTGACATTGTGCACGTCACAAGATTGAAGCCCTATCACGCTCCGGATCCTGCTGACGTTTAGAAGCGCCGAGACGTCGCTTCTGCCGCCGGGGGATGATGTTACACGCATGTTGTACTTAGCCGATCGGACGATGCGCGCGGACGCTATGGACCAAGCGAAGAGAAGGAAGAAGACTCTCTGGGCTCGAGTGGTGAGCTTGGCCGGTCAGCGTTGTGGCTGCTTTTGGTAATATACGTTCAGCGTCCCTGCCTCATCAACCCCGTAACAATATAATCTTTCGGCCTACCGGTGCACCTCCTGTCAATAAAGCATTGTTCCTGGTGCATCGCGACAATATTCGAAAACCATTGGAACAGTGTTTCGGTTCTATTTTACCACTACACGATTAGATCTCAAGGACCGCTATTTGCACACTCTTATATGTTATAATCCAAACTAGAAGAGAAGTTCAGGGGAAGATGGAGGCATGAATCGAAGAACAGTTGGCTAAAAACGATGGAGAACGTTGGAGTGCCGCTGGAGCCGGCGTTTCGACAAATAGACCTGTCTTCGTCAGGATGGCTGTCCTGACGAAGTCCACTTGTCGAAACGTCGGCTCCCGCGAGATTCCCTCTTCCCTACCGGTCTGTTCATCTTATATGTCATAGTATAGTATTACATAGTATTACAATAATATCGTGTACAATGTATAGTCGGCAAGAGATACAAGTTTGAGTGTATAAACGAAGTTTTCTTGGCTATCATGTTGTCAATGATATATGCGTGTATAATCGGGTTAAATCGGGCCAAATTTCGCTGCGTAAGTGTATGCGTTGACATGCGTGGAGAGCATGATATACTACGTTATTTTTTCCCTTAGTGTCGTTGCTTTAAGAGTATATTAATTTGTATGTACTTATGAGGCATTAATTAGTTTTAAGCGCGTTTATAGAGAATTCAGTGAACAGCGTACCCAAAATAACCAAACGCATGCACTGCTAACATCCGCATATATCGATCATTTGTCAAGCTATGTACTATTACTTTGAGAACTTCTGTAGCGATATTCGAAGAACGGGCAAATATTGTCTCTCTGTATATCCAAGCAATGGATCCATGCATGGCATTTCAATGGAAAGGCAATTAAAAAGAAAACAGTATATATAGTTTCAAATGCAAGATATCGAGGCTTGCTGGACGTTATTCCATATATAGTCACCCTTGAAAACTTCAAAGATATAAATTCATTATTTGCTTACATTTTATGTCCAGGATCAAGCAAAGCGGACATTATTATCGAGGAAATTCGAATAACGTATCGCAGTCTGTAGATGCGTTTGTGCTGAAATTGTGACGTCGTTATATCCCTGCAGTGCTCCGAGGTTGGTGCCATTACAGCCCCGTAGGTCATGTTATCCACTCAGCGCACGAGAAATTGCACGTGAAACAGAATCGCACGGTCTGCATACTGCTGTGCCTGCGACATGCACTCACTCTCAGATCCAATTTGTTACAGCAACTGCCATTTAGGAGGTTTAGTGCATACTTTCCAAGGAACGCAGCTGGCCTTTCTCACATTCGGAGCCTATTACCTTATTTATGCTCGAGAAGAATCGATGTTCGAATCGGATAGCCCTTATTCCTAAATCATTAATACATTCATAAACATTGATAAAATCATCAAATTTGCATTGATCTTCGCGAAGGAAGGTCGCTGACAATAGTCGTCGTGAGGGAAGACAGTTATGTAAATTGCATTTGAAATTGGACAAGAACTTGATTTGCCGCGGGAATCACACTTATATGTTCCACATTGATAAGTCCGCGATGCTTCAGCGTCATATGTTATATCGCGGCATGAAGAAGGCACGTTGAATTTGAATATAATGGTTTGAAAACGAGTATATTAAATGTGTATTTTTGTTTCACACGTTCCGACAGAGCGTATACACCTGGCGTTCACTGACACGTCTCTTGCTTCTGATATATACAGCTGTTGACGGCATCCAAAATACCTTTCTTTCACCATGATACCCGTGTTTAAGCAACCTGGCTTATGCATTGATGTATTAGCGTGACTAGGTGAGTTGATGATAGTACGACTAATACATTCTCTACAAAAACAATGTTCGCGAGTAAGCCAACGAGCTGGGCACAGTATCACCGCTTAATGTGAAGAATGCAGAAATGAAATGGAAAATGGGTCTTCTCACAGGTTCTTTGCTTTATACGTGTCTAAACAGAGTTCGGCGTATTCATTCATGGTATTAGCGTGACTAGGTAAGTTTATAATACCACAGCTATGTCCTAGGTATAGTTCATGGCCTCGAGTGAGCAAGCACGGGCACACTTATAACAGCGCTTAATTGATGTAAAAGAACGGAGAGGCGAAAAGAGGTTGTTCGACTCACCGGTTCTTTGCCGCCGCCGCCCTGTCCCTCTGGCGCCGGTTCTTGAACCAGTTGCCCACCTGGGTAGGCGTCAGCCCCGTAGCTTGCGCCAGCTCCCGCTTCTTGGTCGGGTTCGGGTACGGGTCCTGGAGGTACCACTCCCGGAGCAGCGACCGCGTGCGCTCCTTGAAGCAGTGCGTCTTCTGCTCGCCGTCCCAGATGGTGCGCGGCAGCGGGAACTTCTTGCGCACCCGGTACTTGTCCACGGGTCCCAGAGGCCTGCCGCGCAGCTTCTCGGCTTCTTGGTAGTGCGCCTCGAGCCACATAGCCTGCAGCTTGGCGTGCGAGCCTCTGGCGAACCGGTGGCCCTCCAGGATCCGGTAGAGCTCGCGGAAGTTGCCCGCGTGGAAGGCAACCAGCGCCCGGGCGCGCAGCACCGCCTCGCTCTTGTTCAGCTCGGCGCAGTTCGGGTGCGCCACGGGCAGCGACCACAGGAAGCGGCCGAGACGCTCCACGTCGCCGCTCTCTTCGAGCGTCTCGCACACGGCCGCCACCTGGCCGACGGAGAAGTTGAGCGTCGGCAGCATCAGCATCGGCGGGGGCGCGGCGGCCGAAGCGGGGAACACGGCCGCCGGAGCTGGCGCGGGCCCCAGCGCCATCGCCGAACACACACCGAGACACACAGATCTACAGCGACGAGGAGGAGGAGTGCAAGTTTTCACTGCGGAGAAAGAAACACGTCGTCTATATATGCTTCCGAGAGAAGTGTGGGGTAGCCTGACCGTTGGGCTACTCGGGAGCTGGCACAGTCAGCGCGCGTCGTCTGCTCTTGATGAGGCTACTCGGAAGCGCCCGCGCACTCACGCACAAGTCAACGTCGTCTGGTAGAGGGGCTCGGGAGTGGCACTGAAATCACGATACGTCGTCGTCCGCTCCTCGGTCGCCGGTACGCTCCGCACTGCACATGATGTAGCCAGCCGTCCGTTGCAGTGGCACTCGGGCGCCGTGCAACCGAGTCTCTCAACTGTGAGACGCGTCGTCTGCTACGAAATGAGCAGGCGGTTCAAATCAAATGGGTCGGCGCCTCACTCAACTCGCGGAATGCACAGCGCGCGCGCGCGCGTGCACACAGTGTGCGTTGTCGACCGACTGCCTTCTGGAGTCCGAGGCGGCTCAGTTGCGGAATCGACGGCGCGGGGGCAACCTCGCGCTCAACATTTTTTTTTTTTTTCTTACGGGCGGGGCCAATCAGCTCATGGCCGGCTCAGGCGCGACGCACAGGCGGCCCGCTCGCTGGCTCGCGCTCCACTGTGCCGGCGATGATAGGGCCGGGCTTGGGGGTAGGCGAGCCGGCTCATCGGAGCATCGGTGGCGCCGCCCCTCTCCTTTGGCCGAGCCTCGGGCGCGTACAACCGGCGTCGCCGTGGATACCGTCCCCCCTTCTCCTTCTACCGCCAATGGCATATCACACTGCGCAGCGAGAAGAAACCCCCCGCGTGCCTTCTTTCCACGCGTCTCTCTTTCCAGCGCACCGGCGTACGCCCTCCCCGCGGAGCGGAGGCAACCCGCGCGCGACGCACCGTCCGCCTCGAAACGGCCGCTCCGTTGCCGTTCCGTACCGGAATGCAAGGCGCGTTGTGCGCCTGCGCGATATGGAGTCCACCGCGCGTGCGCAGAAGAGGCCGGCGGTGCGCGGTTCTCCGGTTTCGATGAAGCGCGCGCGGGAAGAGAGCAGACGGCTCTGGGCCGGCGGGCGGTGAGGGCCATGCGTGTTGTGGTGCGCGTTGGCTGCCATGTTTCCTCTGCACACGCGCATCGTCCTTGAAGGGTAGCGATGCTGCAGGCCGACCCACTCCGTGCCACTGTGGACGCTGTTGTGTGCCTGGCTAAGAGTACGGGTAAGCGATGGTTTGTGACAGCCAAAGCTAGCTTTCGTGAAGAGCCTTGAATGTTTCTTAGTGTTATTGAAGGGAGGAGCCGGTCAACAATGACTCTCTCAGATTTTGCACATCGCTCCTATGCGCGTGTTCTGGCAGAGAACTGACGTCTCATAATTAACGCTATAAAATCGAGTTTGCTGTTATACCAACAGGCATATTTTTAAAGAAGGTGTTGTCTTTTAAGTTGCTCGTGAACTTTGCGAGCAACGTTATGTTGTGATGATTCAAGCTTTGTACAACTCTGTGTGTAGAACGCACGTCAAGCTTGCCATGGCACAAGTTAGTGACCCATCATCGTATCTTTTAACTATAGTATACTTAATAGTATAGGTAAGCAAGCCGTGGCTGACGAACGTGCCTGCAGGAAGGTTTCAAAGCTACTCAATAAGTTCGTGCGGAACGCACAGTTAACCGCACGTATTTGTCTACCCTTAGAAAAAATTTTAATGCGTTTTTTCAGAAAGCCTTTTGAACTTACTCGATAGAATCCTATGGTGTTTATTTTGACGCCCTATAGAACTTTTCTACGGAGTTCCAAAAGTTATTTGGCCACCGCATTCTTATAGAAACTCTATACATGTTCTCCTATAGGACATGTCTATCGAGTTCCTTTTAAGATCGTACAGACATATTTCAATAGAGAATTTATACTTAGTTCTTTTTGAGACTGTAAAGACAAAGTTCTATAGAGATGTTCTATGGTGTTCCTTTAGGATAGAAATAGAAACCTTTCGCAATATCTTTTCGAGAAAAACAAGTGTTTTATGCCACTTCCTCGAGGATGTTCTCTCTCGAGAGATACTGTACAGAAGGCGAGGTCGGGCGCTCTGCTTTCTTTAAGAAAAACCGATGGTCCTGGGCCCGGCAGTGGGATTCGAACCTGGTACCTCTCGCACTGGACGCCGACAGTTAATATCAGGAACTCCTACCCAGGAAAATGAAATTCTCCGTAGAATAAGGCTGGGCTGGAGCGCATTCGGAAGGCATTACGAAATCATGAGCGGACACTTACCGCTCTCATTAAAGCGAAAAGTATTCAATCACTGCATTCTCCCAGTACTAACGTACGGCGCAGAAACATGGAGAATAACGAAAAAACTAGAGATGAAACTAAGGAGCACGCAACGTGCAATGGAAAGAAAAATGATAGGGGTAACGCTAAGAGATCAAAAACGAGCAGAATGGATCAGAGAACAGACAGGAGTAGCCGATATTATCTTATCAATTAAAAGAAAGAAGTGGACCTGGGCAGGACATGTCATGAGGAGGAAGGATAATAGGCGGACAGTAAGAGCGACGGAATGGATACCACGAGAGGGAAAACGCAACAGAGGTAGGCAAAAGGTTAGATGGAGCGATGAAATTAAAAAGTTTGCGGGCATAAAGTGGAACCAACTCGCTCAGGATAGGGTGGATTGGAAATCGTTGGGAGAGGCCTTCGTCCTGCAGTGGACCTAACCAGGCTGATGATGATGACTCTACCGCTGCGCCACCGCTGCGTTTGCTTTTCGTTGCGCAAATTTTAGTCATATGCTAGTTGAAGGCAAGGTCATGAAATTAGCATATGGGAAGGAAATGTAGCACGAAGGGGAGGTAACCAATTGTCATTAAGGGCGACAGATTGGATTCCAAGGGAAGGAAAGCGTGGCGGGAGGCGGCAGGACGCTAGCTGGACGGACTAGATTAAAATGTTTGTGACGACAACATGGCCGCAGTTACGACATGACCATGTCAATTGGACAAAAATGTGGAAGAGATTTTTGCCCTGCAGTGGGCGTAAATAGGTCCCTGATGAAACAGTTTTTTCGTAAGAATGTTACATGTATTAATACACCGTCCATAGATTCCTTATAGAGGACGTATAGAAATGCAGTCTATAGACAGGTAGCGGTAAGAGTTCTAAAGGTAGTCTATAAGCGTTACTTTATAGAATTTAGTAGATACATCCCTTATAGAGTGCGCATGGTGAATCAGTCTATAGAAAGAAAGCGTTAAATGTTTTAAAGACGCTTTATAAAAGTTGCTTTATAGAATTCAGTACATACAAGGTCAATGCGCTTTCTATTGTGCGTGAAATAACGTGTTTCTATAGACAGGTATTTTTAGACTTTCTATGGACGTCCTATGGAAAACATTCTATAGATGGCGAGTTCCTTTGGACTCTATAAGAACTCATTAGGAGTTCTAAAGAAACTCTAAATCTATTTTCGCAAGGGTAACATGGGATCTAAGGGAAACAGCATTACATTTTGTATATGGCATCGCCATGCGTCTTCGCAATTAGCGTTGCCGTGGTAGATGTAGTACATACAAGCACTTATGATGTCATAATACTTCAACGAAACCACCAACCCTTCGCAATATAACTCCAGGGGTAGTCACATCGGCCTGTGTACATTTGTGGTCGAGTCTGTCTATGCGTATTTGATCACTGCAATAGCAGGCACATCAGAAATGGTACACCGTATAGCACACATTCTGCGTTTACCGTGGATTGCGTTCAATTTCAAAAATGCATCAGTGAGCCGATGTGCATGATATCATGACAGTCTCAATGGCAGTTCAGTAGAAGCGTATAATGTAGATGCGGGGGCTATATGTGTAATAAATGTCATGTCAATAAAAAAGACTTTCCGACATTCATCCCTTATTTTTTGAGGAACATACACTCTTAGACTAGACGCGAAAGGTGCGAAAACCCTTCTGTTCCCCCCGTCTCCCCCTCCATAAGTCATAAACGACGACTCCACGTGGCAGCTATAAAGTTCTGTGACCAATGCAACAATAACAGGCGCAAAAAATGGGAGTGGTGTTTATAAGAAAATGTGGACAAAAACGAACGAATAAAAAATGGCCGTCATACCTATCCCCAGCAAGCGTGAATGTCCAGCAAATCAAACACGCTGCATGGTTGTGCAGTTTGTGCTTTACACAAGGGCTTCGAATGACGTCAAACGGCCCTTTCGAAAGCAGCTGCAACCTAATCTTTACCGGGAACGCGTGCGAGGGTGTTCCCATTAATTGCTGATGGGCGCTTCACCACTCATCACGTGATTTTGATGCTATATGTGGTTTGCTTTGTGGTTTTGGGCTCATTGTTTTCGAACACAGAAGTGGCACAAGGATTCTTAATAACATCTCCTTAGTGTAGTCATCGAAGCTGCGACCATATTTATATTCTTTCAAAGCAAAATATTACAGTTTCTACAACTAACACACGAGCATTTAACGAAAAGCCCTCGTTTACTCAGAAATATCATTCGTGAATATACTGAGCTCATATGCTGTATGCCTGACTGCAAAGAAAGATATGCCGTTTGCCTTCAACTGCTCGCTTGGGGTTGTCTTTACGCCGCGAAATTTGTCGACCACAGAGAGGTATATCTTTAGCACGGTAACCTGTAGTTTATTTTATAGGCACACAAAAATGTGAAAATATGCTCCTTAACGTTAAAGCACTTTAACCTTTAGCAAAGGAGCATATATTCACATTTTTGTGTACATAAAGTAAAGGTTACCGTGCTAAGAGTGTATACATGAAATCGCGGTGAAACAACCAGTGAAGGAGAAATTGACGAGGAATAGATTTTCACTGCCATTGTGAATGCAACGACTCCACGGCACTCCACCAGCGTTGTAACTACGCGACTCAAGCTTTCGGCTTGCATGCGCGAAGGCAAGTCGTTGGGAAACCATCAACGTTTTGGAGCCCGAAAGCGCTTACTTGCTTCTCCGCAAGGGCACTATTTCAGTATTTTATTATTTATTGATGCTGTCAGCTCATGACAGCAGCGGTTACAGAACACATGAACAACAAGTGCATTATTGAAAAAAACACGGAAATGAACCATGGCTGCTGGAAAACATATAGCGATATAACGACAGACTCATTCATATTATTTACACATTTTGCCACATTGTCATATCATTTAAATGGGCGCAAAGTGAAGCACCGAGTGGTTTATGCTGATTAAGGATCGTTAGGAAACCCTATCTTCGTTAACTTCGAGATTCATTCCATCAGACGGGCTGCAAAGAACGCGGCCGGACAGCTGTCGCTTTCACAAACTGCTGCAGTCGAGTTTTAACTTTTATGCACGCCTCAGTGCTCACACTTTGACATCCTTATTTCCCCAAATCCTGACGTCAAACGTGCAATCGCACGAAGGTGACGTGAGAAACAAAAATCACGGCTTTCTTGCCAGGATAACAAAAACAAAAGCACCTTGCCATTTACAAGTGAGGTATAACAGTCAACCGGTGCAGCGTTGGAAAAGTTGGTGATTGAAGTATTCACAAACATATAATAATAATAATAATAATAATAATAATAATAATAATAATAATAATAATAATAATAATAATAATTTCAAAGAAAACGCGGAAAGAGAAGCATCAGAGTGTTAGTTGATCCGTAAACATTCTCACGCTTGCGGATGCTATAGATTACCGGATCCGTGATTGAAGGCAGATGGTGACGACGATAGTTATGATGACTTGTGGTTATGCCCTTTGTATCGGGAAGGCACCTTTTGAGCGCCCTAACCGGAACGGAAAGAAAAGTAGGAAGACAAAAAGGTGAACAAGAAACAACATAAAAAAAAGAAAAACGAAACACTGACGCAGGCACACGGAGGAGTTCGCAGCTGCGCTGTGGGGCGCGGCTGGAAGCTGACAAGACTGGTGGCGACATCTCGCGGCGTTCTGCCCAACTACACAATTCTCAGTTCTTTTGTTTGTTTGGTTTTTTTCTTTCTTTCGTGTCAGTGTTCTCGTTGCAACAAATTAATGAAACGAGCGCGAGTTAACGATTATCTCACTGCCAGCGCGACAGCAGTTAAGCAAAATACACATGAGACGCCGCAATATCGATTTAAGGTGTGCGCGCATCATCCGATGTTACAAGCAGTGTTGTTGCATACGCATCCATTAATCCCTTATTCCTCAAGTGTGCTATAAAAAAAAAATCTACCGACGAACGAAAAAAAAAATTATACGTAAAATTCGTTCTCGGTCACAGTGATAAAAGCGTTTCTGGCTGGAAGAGGAACGTATAATGCGCTAGTCGGCCGTCATAGGGACTTTTTTTCGTTTTCTCTATGTCACAGCATACAGTTCTGTGACGCTTCTCTGTCTGCTTGTTATTTGTGTTTTGTTCCCCTTCCTCTTCACACGAAACGCCTTTATGGTGGCGTATGCATAGTCTTAATAAACAAATAAATTAACGCGTTCTCTTAAACGTAACATTGCCTTTTCACATAAATTCGTGCGTTGTTTTTAATATGTTACGTTTCTTTAACTGGCCTCTTGCAATATTTGTCGCGCACGTACTTGTGAAATATTTTATACGCCGTCCCACATAGTCATATCACAGTTTTGTGGCTATATGGTATTATTGTGATTATACCATCTCACAACTGCATGCAATGCGAACTTGTTTCATGTAACTTATATGCAGCTGCTGAGAACTGGGTGGCTACAAGTGAGCGCGCATGCTGTGTTTATAGCGTTGTTGTTCCATGGTAACTTTTTAATTGTTACAAGAAATACGCGCAGTCCCACGCTGCTCTTTGCGAAATGTGTCACCACTGACGACACATTTCTTCAATGTCGGCGTGCACAATGTTCACTGCCCATCGTACCCATATGCTGGCCGGAGAGGGCCCCGGAATAAGGATATAGACGAAAAAATGTTTTCCGTAATAACGATGTATACGAATACTGGGAGTGTTTATTTCTTTTCGGACATATACCGATGCTCCGCCAATGCATTTATTAAGTTAAGCTCGGTATTGTAAATGATCCGCAGCGCATTAAAAACTTCGAAGTCAAACATACACAGCTGTATGTTTATTACTAACAACTGTTAATTAAGAAAAGTGTAAGAAGTTTATTTTGCACGCAAGATCCATTTTGCCGAGAACACTTGCGTTAAAGGACACCAATATGTTGCATAGGCAACAACAATAAAAATAATGGGACACCCGTGCGCTGCTCAACATGGCGATGTAATCAGCACACCGTAAAGGTATTCCGCTGATAAAAATACAAACAGATTTCTCAAGTGCATTCTAAAGAAATTGTCTGTGCATTATATCATCCGCTCCTCACAAGGCCCAGAATATAATATGCACGATGCGCACAGTAAAAGCTTAAAAAAAAAAAAGCAGAATCTTCACCGCGAAAGCCATTTCTATATGTTACAAAGATTTCTTGATGTTTTTCCTTGTCCTTCTCTTACGATAGCTGCTCGTTTGCTGGTACGTTGTATTCACGACATTTCTCTTGGCTGTTCCGTGATTGACGCAGGCTGTAAAGGTTAACGTTCAGTCATGTGTGACTCATATATGCGCCTATCCCTGGCCGGCGAATGCGTGAATGTGGCACGCGTCATTTTACTGTCGTTAATCGTTACGTAATTGGCAAGCATGCCAAGTAGCGGATGTCGTGACCGCTGACCTGTCAGTCATATATAAGTCGCCAGAGGTGGCAAACTTGCCTCTCGAAAGTAAATAACCTACGCTACTAATCACTTTTATAGAATTCTCATAAAGCTAACTTAATTACAGATTACATATGACCGAAAGTCATGTGATTACTGTTACTTTTGAAAAGTAATTAGATTTCATTGAGATTACCTTACGAAAAGTTCATTCGTATACACTTACTGTTATAGCTTCGCCACGGTGGCCCACTCCGCTGCTGATCCGAAGGTCGCGCAATCGAATCCCGGCTGTGGCGACTGCACTTCGATGGAGGCGGAGTGTTGAAGCCCCTGTACTGTGCGATGTCAGTGGACATTGCTGTGATGTCAGTGCGATGTCATATGCGCTTTGTCTTCAACACATGTATACATTTACATCACATATATGCCGTTTTTCTGCATGTACACCTCGTCCCCCCCCCCTTTTTTTTTTTGTGCTCATATATAACTTTCCTTTGTCATTTTTCTTTCCTTTATTTGTTTGTGCCATGCGAAGACGACGTATATGCTGTATCAGAATGAAAAAATCATTGAGAAAGTAATGATTCACGAGATTACTCGCTCAAAGCAATTCGTTACACGGTATATTATAGCGGCCCTCAACATCAGTTTTATTACATCACTCGTTAAAGCAAAAAAAATGATTTAATTACTGGAATGCCATTACCACCGAGTAAAGTCTTGCATTATACCGTGCCGATTTTGGTGTATATCGAGCGAACGAGACGCGCCAGTTTTCAATGTTATTTGGTGCAGTGGGTGTTGTCGATTCCGAACGGCAATAACCCGGATATCGTGAGCCTTTAAAGGAAAACTCCAGCGGTTTATTTATTTATTTTTCACCATCCTGACATCGTTGTTTTCAAATAGTACAGATAGTCCTGTAAGAGCCAGGTTGACTCAGTTTACTCAGAAACTCACCAATAATTTTAGACAACCGAATGAACGACGCGTTCAAACCGAAACCGATAGAGATAGACGCTTCGTACAGCGCTTGACATCACGGCCTTACCGCTATCAGAAATATGGAGCTGCTGCCAAAAAAAAAAAAAAAAGGGACAGTGGCGACGTCATCTGGCGATGTATTGGCTTATGCTGCAGCTTTTCTGAACTTCACAGCGACGATTTGAGCGCTGAAGCAGCACCGTTTTGATTTTGACCGCCCGCGTGCTCGGGTATGTTTAGAGTTGCAGGCATAATTATGCCAAAAACACAGGGTGGCCCGCGTGGGGATTCCCCCAAACAATTTTTAATTTTCATTTTGAGGACAGCCAAATGACTCGCATCCTTGACTTGGTATATATAACTGCAGTACCGAGGAGAACACGTGCTGAAAATTTTATTGAGATCAGTGGACAATGAGAAATCTCCGGAGTTGCCCTTTACGGCGACAGGTAGAGAGAGAGAGGGAGAGACAGAGAGGGAGGGGGGGAGAGCGCCTTCGGAACAAGCGCGGAACATCTATACATGCAACGGCTGCAAAGCAATGGTAATTTTTCTTCAACCAGACCGTATAGCATCGCTAAATTCTCGTTTCCGTTGCCGTTGCTCCCGGTGTTAGACGTTTCGGTTTTTATTAACAGCAGGCCGGGCATAGTTTCAAAACTTTAGTGCGCGTACAATAAACCTCACGCTAGCGAAAGCACGGGAGGAACTGTGTCACTGCAATTTTCTAATTATTGCCCTCTCGTGTATTCTCCCGTCGGAGTGGATTTTATTTGGTCTGTGAGAACGACTTTAGTAAAAGAGCAGTATGTTTCCTTTTCTTAGCTATGTTCTTGCAGTGCAGTTTTTCTCCGAGCAGAGAGCATCCGAAAACCATATATATAAGGAAAGGAACGGGAGAGCTCCAGAAATTTTAACCTTAACGTTTTAACCTTGCGGTTCCTTAACGTGCACTGACAACGCACAGTACACGGGTCTGTTGCATAATTGCAAAATGAATGAATGTCTCTCCTTACGCCCTCTGTGCGAATAAAGTAAATGGCGATCGCGGTGCAAGCAACCCGGTAGGCACCTCGCTTTACAGGACGTACCACTGCGGCGCACTCCTTAATTTCGTTATAGGCCATACGGAGACTCCGCCAGGATTTCACCGCAACCATGCTGTAACAAGCAGCACATTTAAAATGGTTACGCCCTAATTATGCTTTTACTGGCGGGTTCCATACTTCGTTACTAGATTTGGTATACTTCGTTGGCGAGCACGCCAGCATAGCGACGAAACCAACTTTTGGGAACCGCTGCTGCAAACGGAGAGGCACACGAGATTGATCTATTAAGGTGAAATATAATTAACACGGCAAGGTTCGGGGCTTCAATCAATGCATTTTCTGACCTGCAATTAGAACAAGAAGTCTATGTTAACCATAACAGAGAAGCATTCTGGGGGCCGCCATCTTGGGCCTTTAAATCGTAAATAACTAATTTTAGGTTTCCCGTAGAGTCCTTTACGTCTACGGATATAGCGGTTTACCAGAGCGTTCACGGTAGGATGGATGGATGGATGCTATGAGCTTCCCCTTTGCAACGGGGCGGTGACATGTGCGCCACCAGGCTCGTAAGAAGATTTAAGAACTTTTTTTTTTTTCTGTTAATTTTCCTCATGCCTTTTAAATTTACTTCAATCAAATCGATCATGCCATATCAAAAACGGAATTTCATATCCCAGTTCCCTGCCCCTTATGGCAGAAATTCCATATTTTTCCCTATAATTATTTTTGTCCGTTCTCTCTAGTTTTCTGCCACCAGTATTCTAACCGTCTCTTACTATTTCAATCGCGGCTATGTTCAGCTTCCCGTTGTTCGCCCTAAAACCCAAGGCTTCATGTAGGGTGGTGCCCAAACGTACACCTGGGTGGATATTTCCGCATTCAATCAGAACATGCTCTGTCGTTTCCCTATCTTCCTCACAGCATGTGCATTTTTCTTCTTCTTTACTGAATTTCGCTTTATAAACACGCGTTCTAAGGCAGCCCGATCTCGCTTCAAACAATAAAGCGCTTCCTCTTGAATTATCATAAAATGCCTCCCTCTTTATTTCGTTTTTGCCCTCTCGGTAGTTATTCAGAGTCGGTTTTTTTTCCATCGCTGTCCTCCAGTAAATCTTCTCCGCCTCTCTGACTTTTCCCTTTACGCTCTTTGTTGTCAGTTCTCTTAGAGCCGTATATTTACTGGTGAGCCTCCTAGTTCTCTTTCTCCACTGCGTGTCAACGCTCTTTCTATATAAATAGCGGAACACCTTCACTGCCCACCTAACCTCTTTCATATTCCTTAGCCTTTCTTCAAACCTTATTTTGCTCTGCGCTTCCCTTGCCTCAAAACTCGCCCATCCCATATCGCCCTTTACAGCCTCGTTTGTAGTTTTCCCGTGAGCACCCAACGCGAGGCGTCCCACAGTTCTTTGATTCACATCCATTCCCGATTGTATCTCTGGCCTCATGCACACCACTGAGTTCCCAAATGTAAGCCCCGGTACCATTACCCCTTTCCACAGACCCCTAAGCACCTCGTACCTATTGTGTCCCCATAACGCTCTGTGCTTCATTATTCCTGCGTTCCTCTTTCCCTTTGCTGCCAAGGCTTTTTCCTGTACCTTCATGTATCTATCGCCCTCATTTACCCATACGCCAAGGTACTTGTATTCGCTTACTCTCGGTATTTCTTGGCCCATGGATACCGCCTGGTCGTTGGGATCATTGAATACCATCAATCCGCATTTTGTTACACTAAATCCTAGTCCTAGATCCTCGCCTTCCTTCCCGCATATATTCACCAGCCGTTGTATATCATCTCGACTGTTTGCGAATAAGACAATATCATCAGCATAAAATAAACCCGGAAGCATCTGCTCAATCATCACGCCGCCCTGTTTGTGTGACAGATTAAAACCAATGTGGCTATCTCCTAGCGCTTTTTCCATTCTAACCATGTACAGCATGAATAACAGCGGCGACAAAGGACATCCCTGTCTCAGCCCCTTGCTAATATCAACGTTCTCTCTGCTACTTATTCCTTCCCATTCTATGCAAACTGTATTTTCTCGATATATTTCCCTCAAAAGCTGTACACACTCGTCGCCTATGCCCATTCCTTCCAAAATTTCCCACAATATTTCCTGATTAACAATGTCATACGCCCCAGTGATGTCTAGAAAAGCCACATACAACGGCCTCCTTTCTATTTTAGATATTTCTATACACTGAGTAAGAACAAATAGGTTATCGTCTAAACGCCTGTCTACTCGAAATCCATTCTGAAGTTCTCCCAAAATATTGTTACGTTCTGCCCAGGCTTCTATTTTTAATTTTACTGCTTGCATAGCCATCCTGTATAGTACCGATGTAATGGTTAGCGGTCTATACGAGCGAATGTTATTTTTTCCCCCTTGCCTTTATAGATTAAGTTCATTCTGCTTTTTCGCCAACTGTCCGGTATTTGCCTCTCCTGTAAGCATTTTTCTACGGCTTTCAATAGCGCTTCTTTAGTGTTCTGTCCTAATTCGTTAATGAGGCTAACGGGGACCCCATCTAAACCCATAGCAGTGCGCTTTGGAATTTTTCCTTCGGCCTTTTTCCAGTTGAAATTCTCAAGTTCTAGCTCTTCCTTAGTTTCGCTCTCCGTCATGGTTTTATCCACTGGGGGAATCTCTTGGACGATCTTTTTAAACGAATCGGCTGTTACCTTCTGGATGTAACCCAACGCTTCGTACCCTTCCAATTGATTTCCTCTTTCATCAACAATATGTTGTTGCAATGTGGCAGACTTTTTACCTAGCGCTTGTTATGTTGCCGCTCATAAGGCGATCGTGCAGAAGCGACGGCGTAGCACCGTACGCTATACAAAGCTTCTTTCTCGGCTCTCTCTCTGCATGGTCTTTGACAGCAATTATCAATGGAAAGCAAACTGCTCCCATTGAGCGGCTGGTCTCCCACGCTGGCCCCCAGGGGTTCCTGGTACGAGACCCTTCCCTTTCGCTGAACGTCGCTCGGGGGGGTCGCGGCTGCGCGACCGTACCTGTCCCCTCAGTGGCCGTTTCGGGGAAGAGCACCTCGGACGCGTAGGAGGACAATGCATGAGAAGTGCGCCCTCGCTTGAAGCGACAATGCGCTTGGCCCAACCAATTCTTTAACGACCGGCATGCGCTCTCGGCGCGCCGACTGGAACAAAGGGTTGAGTCGCAGAAGTGCACGATCCGAACTGCGGGAAAGGCGAAGACAGGCTGTGTTTCCTGGAACGACAGGGTTCGACTGGATGAGCGTGGGAGATGGCCCGAATGCCGCAGGGCTGCTACGATACCGATATTTCGATTGTGAGAATATCTGAGAGCGTGGGATAAGGAGAGGGAGAGCCATGATGGGAAAGAATGCCAAAATGCCTGTTTAAACTGCAAAGACGCTGCTGTCGGGATTAGGGACAGCCCACTAGGGAGTGGCTTAATCTGAGGATAAACAGATTGGATGACAGAAGGTTGAGGCGGACCAGCAGTGGCCACCTCCCCTTTTTCTTTGTCACCGCAAGGTACTAAAGACTGGACGGGATTCGTTTCCCTTCAGTCTAGGCTGTAATCACTTAACTGATCGATCAGTAAGACTCCGTACGATGCAACTCCTGTCTGGGCCGTAACCACTCGGTGGTCGAACAGTGAGACTAGGTTCGTTGTATGTAGTAACAGTGTTCTAGGCTCTAACTTAAGAAAAGTTAAGTAGAAGAGTAAGACGCTGTTGATGTCTATGTTATCATCAGTGTGCTTCGGCAAGATGTACATATGACTGTAAATATTTGCTGCAATATACCTTCAAGTTCATTAACTCCAACCTGCCTCCTGCTTCATCGACGTCGATCATCTCCTTGACGGGACTTCAATCCACATCAAGGAGAAAACGAACAGAGAAAAACATAACTGGCGCAGTCGGACAGGGATCGGCGAAGCTCTACAGCACCAGACACTGGACCAGTGCCGAGGAGACCGAGGGGCAAGGCATCCGTCAGCCACCAGCGGCAACGTCGAGACGATCCCACAGCAGCCAACTCCGGCACCGTGGAAGAGATCCAGGAACGACAGTGCATACAGCAAAGGGTGAGCAGGATTTCTTGCGTTTTTCTCTAGTTGGCATGGCAGTTTATGTGTAGAGCACATGGTGAGAACACGCGGGGGTGCTGAAACAATGGAGTCTAATGGAGATGAAGGTGTGAGTGCGGTAGCAGTGGATCGGAGTCGAGAGCCATCAAACCATGGTATTCTAAATTCTGATCAGTCAAATGAGGCGAGAGCGCCTACTCAGAGGCAAGAATCGATGCAGCTGACATCTCAGGTTTTGCCGAATTCAAGTGAAACGAGAACGCTCGAACTTGAAATTCAAAAGCTCAATCTCCAGATTGAGTATGAAAAGCTATTGCAAACCAGAATGAACGCGGAACGTCTCAATGGCACGTTGTCCAACTCTGGGTCGGAGACGGGCGATCGGGGGCGACGGTGTTTCGATTCTGTCCTGCAATGTGCAAAAGTGCTGAAAGGGTTCCGCCTGCCGAGTGACGCGGATGTGCCATTATGGTTTGACGAAGTAGAAAAACTATTTGCTACTTACCAAGTACCGTATGAGAGTCGCGTGCATTTGGTTATACCAGCACTAACTGAACGAGTTCGTTACTTACTGCGTAACCTCAACTCTGAAGAGAGTGCAGATTACGAGGCAGTTAAAGCAGCAGTACTGACGGAACTGAAGCTTTCTCCGGCAGAGTATCTGCAGAGGTTCGAAAGAGCGGTAAAGCGGAAGGAAGAGACGTGGGCGCAGTTCGCGTCCCGCGTGAAAACTTATTTCTCCTACTACCTCCAAGTGAGAGAGGCCGACACGGTAGAAGTGATGGCAGAACTCATGGTTTCTGACCGCATAAAATCGGGCCTTAGCACGGAGGGTCTTGAGTATGTGAGACTAAGAGAAGGCGAGGGATGGCTTAGGCCAACTGAGATCGCTAAAGTGCTGCAAACTTTCGAACAAGCGAAAGGAAAAGGGCGTGCTTCAAAGCAACCAACTGTAGAAATGGGGCAGAAGCCGGCGACACGAGTAGAGAAAGGGGCTATGAAGTGCCACTTATGTCACGGCTCAGGCCATTTCGCTAAAGAGTGCCCGAAGTCTAGTGATAAGGAGAGCAACCCGAAGAAGGCTACCGAGCCAAAGCGGAAGGTCCAAAAGGTAACGTTATCCCACGAGACGGAAACTGAAATACCTGATGGAGTACTTAGCGCAAAGGTGAAGTCTCTAAAACACGAGGGTGAAGGCACAAATAAACTGCAGTTAATTCCCGTATCATGTGCAGGTATATCCGCAGATGCAATTTTGGATACAGGGAGTGAAATAACTGTCTTTCGGGAGAGTCTGCTTCCGAGAAGTTTAGTAGAGCCGTCTGGCAAGGTGAGATTGGTGTCTGCTTTTGGTAAAACTATCGAGGCAAGGCTAGCTACGTTGCCGGTCAAATTAAATAGCCCGCGAGAGGTTACGGAGCCTCAGAGCGTCGACCTACTCTGCGCGTTAACTGATGAGCTCGTCGAGGGCACAGATTGTTTGTTGACCGAGGAAGATTGGAAACTTTTGTCGAAGGCCAGCAGCCCTCTGGCACCCTGTCGAGCACCGGCCGAGCCTGCTCCCGAGGTAGAACAAACAGTAGAGAAACCAAAGGTCGTGGCATGCAACGTTACTTTGGAGAAGAAAGACGTTTCCGGCGAAGATGCGCAAATTGATGAAGAAAGGGAGGCATCATTAGGCCAGAGAGAAAGCCCCGCTAAGTATTTACAGCAACTTAAGGAGCAGCTCGAGACGGCCGCTAATATTGCTGAGCTAACTAGTGCAACTCATCAGGAGAGTTACGCCAGTGCCTATAATCGCAGCACCAGGCTCAAAGCTTTTAACGTTGGCGACCAGGTTGTGGTTTTCGACAATGATCGGAATTGTAAGATGTCACCTAAATGGCTAGGCCCATTCACAGTGGTTGGACGTGAGCGCGAACACTCTTACCGCGTTGAAACATCTGAGGGAAAGGTGAAAAGTGTCCACGCCAACAACATTCGACCTTACTATACAAGGGTCAGTCATATTGGGGTAGTCTTCGATGAGGACCATGATTTTGGGGAGGTGGAATATGCTCCACAACCAACCACTATAAACCGGGAAGAGCTAGTGCTAACGAGCGAGAAGGTTGCTCACCTTGATCCTGACGCGCAGGCGGAAATACAGGCGGTGTTCCAAAGACATTGCACACTCTTTGACGGCACCCCGGGTATAGCGAAGGTAGACGAACATAGGATAGAAATAGAACCGGGCCACCAGCCAAAAAAGGTGTTTCCTTATCGGGTGCCGGAACTATTAAAGAAGGAAGTCAGCCGGCAAGTTGACGAACTTTTGGCTTGGAAGTTGATCTACCCCACGGAGAGTGAGTTTGCACACCCGGTATTATGCGTCGGAAAAAAGGATGGGACTATCCGCATGTGTGTGGATTACAGGGCGTTAAATGCCGTCACCAAAGCGGATGCGTTCCCTATGATGAATCCTCAGGAATTGATTTTCCGAGTAGGCAGAGCGCAGTTCATTACGGTAGTGGACCTTAGGCGCGGGTACTGGCAGGTACCGATGGAAGAGAAGAGTCAGAAATTCACCGCGTTTGTAACGCACGAGGGTCAGTACGCATGGAAAGTAATGCCTTTCGGGCTAAAAAATTCCGCGGCAACCTTTCAAATAATGGTGAATAAACTCTTGTCGCAACATCAAATGTATGCCACGGCATACCTTGATGATATTGCTATTTTTTCTAGCACTTGGGAGGAGCACTTAAAGCATCTCGACATTATTCTTAATGTCTTAGAGAAGGCGGGACTGAAAGCCAGTCCGGAGAAGTGTCAGATTGCGCAATCCCACATCTATTACTTGGGGCATATTGTCGGTTGAGGGACACATGCACCAGACATAGAGAAGATAGCCTCGATTAAGAACCTGGTACCACCGCACACTAAAAAGGAACGACGTAGTCTGTTGGGACTTTGCGGCTACTATCGCCAGTACGTCCGAGGATTGCGGAGGTGACGAACCCGCTCACGCTGTTAACAAAAAAAGCGGTACCTAATAAGATACCCTGGCCGGAGGAAGCTCAGGCAGCATTTGAGATGCTCAAACAATCTTTGTGCGAGGCCGTGGCGCTAAACACCCCAGAGCCATCTCAGCCCTACTGGCTTTTCACAGACGCCTCAGCTACGGCGGCGGGAGCATGTTTGGCGCAAATGTCAGCTGATGGGGAAGAGAGGCCTATCGCCTTTGCAAGCCACCGCTTCTCACCGACCCAGATGCGTTGGTCGACAATTGAGAGGGAAGCGTTCGCAATAATATGGGCCTTAAAGAAGTTTGACTACTGGCTTTTCGGTGCCATAGTAAACGTCGTTTCCGACCACAATCCGCTGTCGTACCTTACAACTTCTACTCCGCACGGGGCGAAATTGACAAGATGGGCGCTGGCTTTACAGCGATATCATGTCTCGGTACAACATCGGAAGGGTATATGTAACGGGAATGCGGATGCATTATCGAGGCTCCAGAATAGTTTGTGGAAGCCATCAGAATAACAGTGCCATGCCAACTGAGGGGGGACGTGAATGTTCCTGCCCACTCGCTGCTGTATATTGTGGACTGTGTGATTGACAATCCAAGAAACAGACACTAGTGATCTTACTGCTTGAAGCAGCAATGGTGTGCTTGATCGTTTAGCATGTATTTGTTTTCGTTTCTTGTATTCTCCTGTCGTGTTGTCTCGCAATTGTGTTTGATGTTTGTGTATGCTGTTGTATGCTTAGAAAGTCCAGTGACCTAATCGCGGCAGTGATTTATCGTACCACTGAGCGTAGAACAGCCCAGCGTACTCTTAAGGGGGGACGTGTTATGTTGCCGCTCATAAGGCGATCGTGCAGAAGAGACGGCGTAGCACCGTACGCTATACAAAGCTTCTTTCTCGGCTCTCTCTCTGCATGGTCTTTGACAGCAATTATCAATGGAAAGCAAACTGCTCCCATTGAGCGGCTGGTCTCCCACGCTGGCCCCCAGGGGTTCCTGGTACGAGACCCTTCCCTTTCGCTGAACGTCGCTCGGGGGGGTCGCGGCTGCGCGACCGTACTTGTCCTCTCAGTGGCCGTTTCGGGGAAGAGCAGCTCGGACGCGTAGGAGGACAATGCATGAGAAGTGCGCCCTCGCTTGAAGCGACAATGCGCTTGGCCCAACCAATTCTTTAACGACCGGCATGCGCTCTCGGCGCGCCGACTGGAACAAAGGGTTGAGTCGCAGAAGTGCACGATCCGAACTGCGGGAAAGGCGAAGACAGGCTGTGTTTCCTGGAACGACAGGGTTCGACTGGATGAGCGTGGGAGATGGCCCGAATGCCGCAGGGCTGCTACGATACCGATATTTCGATTGTGAGAATATCTGAGAGCGTGGGATAAGGAGAGGGAGAGCCATGATGGGAAAGAATGCCAAAATGCCTGTTTAAACTGCAAAGACGCTGCTGTCGGGATTAGGGACAGCCCACTAGGGAGTGGCTTAATCTGAGGATAAACAGATTGGATGACAGAAGGTTGAGGCGGACCAGCAGTGGCCACCTCCCCTTTTTCTTTGTCACCGCAAGGTACTAAAGACTGGACGGGATTCGTTTCCCTTCAGTCTAGGCTGTAATCACTTAACTGATCGATCAGTAAGACTCCGTACGATGCAACTTCTGTCTGGGCCGTAACCACTCGGTGGTCGAACAGTGAGACTAGGTTCGTTGTATGTAGTAACAGTGTTCTAGGCTCTAACTTAAGAAAAGTTAAGTAGAAGAGTAAGACGCTGTTGATGTCTATGTTATCATCAGTGTGCTTCGGCAAGATGTACATATGACTGTAAATATTTGCTGCAATATACCTTCAAGTTCATTAACTCCAACCTGCCTCCTGCTTCATCGACGTCGATCATCTCCTTGACGGGACTTCAATCCACATCAAGGAGAAAACGAACAGAGAAAAACATAACTGGCGCAGTCGGACAGGGATCGGCGAAGCTCTACAGCACCAGACACTGGACCAGTGCCGAGGAGACCGAGGGGCAAGGCATCCGTCAGCCACCAGCGGCAACGTCGAGACGATCCCACAGCAGCCAACTCCGGCACCGTGGAAGAGATCCAGGAACGACAGTGCATACAGCAAAGGGTGAGCAGGATTTCTTGCGTTTTTCTCTAGTTGGCATGGCAGTTTATGTGTAGAGCACATGGTGAGAACACGCGGGGGTGCTGAAACAATGGAGTCTAATGGAGATGAAGGTGTGAGTGCGGTAGCAGTGGATCGGAGTCGAGAGCCATCAAACCATGGTATTCTAAATTCTGATCAGTCAAATGAGGCGAGAGCGCCTACTCAGAGGCAAGAATCGATGCAGCTGACATCTCAGGTTTTGCCGAATTCAAGTGAAACGAGAACGCTCGAACTTGAAATTCAAAAGCTCAATCTCCAGATTGAGTATGAAAAGCTATTGCAAACCAGAATGAACGCGGAACGTCTCAATGGCACGTTGTCCAACTCTGGGTCGGAGACGGGCGATCGGGGGCGACGGTGTTTCGATTCTGTCCTGCAATGTGCAAAAGTGCTGAAAGGGTTCCGCCTGCCGAGTGACGCGGATGTGCCATTATGGTTTGACGAAGTAGAAAAACTATTTGCTACTTACCAAGTACCGTATGAGAGTCGCGTGCATTTGGTTATACCAGCACTAACTGAACGAGTTCGTTACTTACTGCGTAACCTCAACTCTGAAGAGAGTGCAGATTACGAGGCAGTTAAAGCAGCAGTACTGACGGAACTGAAGCTTTCTCCGGCAGAGTATCTGCAGAGGTTCGAAAGAGCGGTAAAGCGGAAGGAAGAGACGTGGGCGCAGTTCGCGTCCCGCGTGAAAACTTATTTCTCCTACTACCTCCAAGTGAGAGAGGCCGACACGGTAGAAGTGATGGCAGAACTCATGGTTTCTGACCGCATAAAATCGGGCCTTAGCACGGAGGGTCTTGAGTATGTGAGACTAAGAGAAGGCGAGGGATGGCTTAGGCCAACTGAGATCGCTAAAGTGCTGCAAACTTTCGAACAAGCGAAAGGAAAAGGGCGTGCTTCAAAGCAACCAACTGTAGAAATGGGGCAGAAGCCGGCGACACGAGTAGAGAAAGGGGCTATGAAGTGCCACTTATGTCACGGCTCAGGCCATTTCGCTAAAGAGTGCCCGAAGTCTAGTGATAAGGAGAGCAACCCGAAGAAGGCTACCGAGCCAAAGCGGAAGGTCCAAAAGGTAACGTTATCCCACGAGACGGAAACTGAAATACCTGATGGAGTACTTAGCGCAAAGGTGAAGTCTCTAAAACACGAGGGTGAAGGCACAAATAAACTGCAGTTAATTCCCGTATCATGTGCAGGTATATCCGCAGATGCAATTTTGGATACAGGGAGTGAAATAACTGTCTTTCGGGAGAGTCTGCTTCCGAGAAGTTTAGTAGAGCCGTCTGGCAAGGTGAGATTGGTGTCTGCTTTTGGTAAAACTATCGAGGCAAGGCTAGCTACGTTGCCGGTCAAATTAAATAGCCCGCGAGAGGTTACGGAGCCTCAGAGCGTCGACCTACTCTGCGCGTTAACTGATGAGCTCGTCGAGGGCACAGATTGTTTGTTGACCGAGGAAGATTGGAAACTTTTGTCGAAGGCCAGCAGCCCTCTGGCACCCTGTCGAGCACCGGCCGAGCCTGCTCCCGAGGTAGAACAAACAGTAGAGAAACCAAAGGTCGTGGCATGCAACGTTACTTTGGAGAAGAAAGACGTTTCCGGCGAAGATGCGCAAATTGATGAAGAAAGGGAGGCATCATTAGGCCAGAGAGAAAGCCCCGCTAAGTATTTACAGCAACTTAAGGAGCAGCTCGAGACGGCCGCTAATATTGCTGAGCTAACTAGTGCAACTCATCAGGAGAGTTACGCCAGTGCCTATAATCGCAGCACCAGGCTCAAAGCTTTTAACGTTGGCGACCAGGTTGTGGTTTTCGACAATGATCGGAATTGTAAGATGTCACCTAAATGGCTAGGCCCATTCACAGTGGTTGGACGTGAGCGCGAACACTCTTACCGCGTTGAAACATCTGAGGGAAAGGTGAAAAGTGTCCACGCCAACAACATTCGACCTTACTATACAAGGGTCAGTCATATTGGGTAGTCTTCGATGAGGACCATGATTTTGGGGAGGTGGAATATGCTCCACAACCAACCACTATAAACCGGGAAGAGCTAGTGCTAACGAGCGAGAAGGTTGCTCACCTTGATCCTGACGCGCAGGCGGAAATACAGGCGGTGTTCCAAAGACATTGCACACTCTTTGACGGCACCCCGGGTATAGCGAAGGTAGACGAACATAGGATAGAAATAGAACCGGGCCACCAGCCAAAAAAGGTGTTTCCTTATCGGGTGCCGGAACTATTAAAGAAGGAAGTCAGCCGGCAAGTTGACGAACTTTTGGCTTGGAAGTTGATCTACCCCACGGAGAGTGAGTTTGCACACCCGGTATTATGCGTCGGAAAAAAGGATGGGACTATCCGCATGTGTGTGGATTACAGGGCGTTAAATGCCGTCACCAAAGCGGATGCGTTCCCTATGATGAATCCTCAGGAATTGATTTTCCGAGTAGGCAGAGCGCAGTTCATTACGGTAGTGGACCTTAGGCGCGGGTACTGGCAGGTACCGATGGAAGAGAAGAGTCAGAAATTCACCGCGTTTGTAACGCACGAGGGTCAGTACGCATGGAAAGTAATGCCTTTCGGGCTAAAAAATTCCGCGGCAACCTTTCAAATAATGGTGAATAAACTCTTGTCGCAACATCAAATGTATGCCACGGCATACCTTGATGATATTGCTATTTTTTCTAGCACTTGGGAGGAGCACTTAAAGCATCTCGACATTATTCTTAATGTCTTAGAGAAGGCGGGACTGAAAGCCAGTCCGGAGAAGTGTCAGATTGCGCGATCCCATATACATTACCTGGGGCATATTGTCGGTTCAGGGACACACGCACCAGACCTTGAAAAAATAGCAGCGATTAAGAACCTGGTACCACCGCGCACCAAAAAGGAACTACGCAGCCTGTTAGGACTGTGCGGTTACTATCGCGAGTACGTCCGAGGATATGCAGAGGTGACGAGCCCGCTCATGCTGTTAACAAAAAAAGCGGTACCTAATAAGATACCCTGGCCGGAGGAAGCTCAGGCAGCATTTGAGATGCTCAAACAATCTTTGTGCGAGGCCGTGGCGCTAAACACCCCAGAGCTATCTCAGCCCTACTGGCTTTTCACAGACGCCTCAGCTACGGCGGCGGGAGCATGTTTGGCGCAAATGTCAGCCGATGGGGAAGAGAGGCCTATCGCCTTTGCAAGCCACCGCTTCTCACCGACCCAGATGCGTTGGTCGACAATTGAGAGGGAAGCGTTCGCAATAATATGGGCCTTAAAGAAGTTTGACTACTGGCTTTTCGGTGCCATAGTAAACGTCGTTTCCGACCACAATCCGCTGTCGTACCTTACAACTTCTACTCCGCACGGGGCGAAATTGACAAGATGGGCGCTGGCTTTACAGCGATATCATGTCTCGGTACAACATCGGAAGGGTATATGTAACGGGAATGCGGATGCATTATCAAGGCTCCAGAATAGTTTGTGGAAGCCATCAGAATAACAGTGCCATGCCAACTGAGGGGGGAACGTGAATGTTCCTGCCCACTCGCTGCTGTATATTGTGGACTGTGTGATTGACAATCCAAGAAACAGACACTACACTGTAAACAAAAATTACCCGAGATGGGAGCTTTTACCAGCGCGTCAACCGATAAAACTCCCATGCCCCAACCATTTACTCCGTCATAGCGGAGTGAATTCGGCGCATGACATCATTTTACCACCATTGCTAAGTGACGGAGTATAAAAACGACATGCCCTTATTATACTACCCACACGGAGTTTCAGTTCACGTGGTCCCAACCCCCACATGGGAGTTTTTAACAGCCGTCTTCGGTTGCGACGCTCTTGCGGCGGTGTGATGTGTGTGTGTATGCGCGCTTGAGCTCGCGCGTCTGTTTAGTGCTTCCGTGTGATGCTCCAGTGCATTGCTTGGTTCGACGAATCGTCGGTGGGATTTGTATCTGTGCGTGCTCGCAAGTGTGCTTAGTGCGTCCAAGTGAAGCGCCACTTCGTTTTTTTAAACGAGTCTTGAGTGCGCAGTGAGTTTGCAACGGCCGATCAGTGTTCTGTGTAAACGTGTCAAGGCTCTTTCCACTGGTGACCGCTCTGCTCCTCCAGCCAGACGCCGAATGCCGCGCATCGACCAGACCACCACAGTGATGCGCGAATCGGAAATATTTTGTTACGAAGTGGCTGGGGCACCACCGCCCAGCGAGTGTTGACGTGGTTTTAGGCTTCCGAAATTATCAAGATTGTATGCGGACAAGCCAGGATTATCGGAAAGCAAACGTCAAGGCTATCGACCGGAAGGAGAAAGGACCAAAAGGATACCAAATTTACCCAGGTAGATCGAATATTAATAAAATTATGCAAGAAATTGTCCCGGACCACGCCTAGGCTTAGCTGGCTTCAGCAAAAGCTCCTACATTGATATAAACATAAACTCCCATATAGGTACCCGCAAGAGCTCCGCGATGGATGTAAACAAATACTCCCATAGCTACCCGCAAAAGCTCCTCGATGGATGTAAATACAGCTGCGGTCAAGCGGAGTAAATCTTTTACTCCGCATGACCGGAGTATATTAAACTCTCATCAGGGAATGCGCTAGAGGACAGGTCCATTTACTCCCATCTCGGGTAATTTTTGTTTACAGTGTAGTGATCTTACTGCTTGAAGCAGCAATGGTGTGCTTGATCGTTTAGCATGTATTTGTTTTCGTTTCTTGTATTCTCCTGTCGTGTTGTCTCGCAATTGTGTTTGATGTTTGTGTATACTGTTGTATGCTTAGAAAGTCCAGTGACCTAATCGCGGCAGTGATTTATCGTACCACTGAGCGTAGAACAGCCCAGCGTACTCTTAAGGGGGGACGTGTTATGTTGCCGCTCATAAGGCGATCGTGCAGAAGCGACGGCGTAGCACCGTACGCTATACAAAGCTTCTTTCTCGGCTCTCTCTCTGCATGGTCTTTGACAGCAATTATCAATGGAAAGCAAACTGCTCCCATTGAGCGGCTGGTCTCCCACGCTGGCCCCCAGGGGTTCCTGGTACGAGACCCTTCCCTTTCGCTGAACGTCGCTCGGGGGGGTCGCGGCTGCGCGACCGTACCTGTCCCCTCAGTGGCCGTTTCGGGGAAGAGCACCTCGGACGCGTAGGAGGACAATGCATGAGAAGTGCGCCCTCGCTTGAAGCGACAATGCGCTTGGCCCAACCAATTCTTTAACGACCGGCATGCGCTCTCGGCGCGCCGACTGGAACAAAGGGTTGAGTCGCAGAAGTGCACGATCCGAACTGCGGGAAAGGCGAAGACAGGCTGTGTTTCCTGGAACGACAGGGTTCGACTGGATGAGCGTGGGAGATGGCCCGAATGCCGCAGGGCTGCTACGATACCGATATTTCGATTGTGAGAATATCTGAGAGCGTGGGATAAGGAGAGGGAGAGCCATGATGGGAAAGAATGCCAAAATGCCTGTTTAAACTGCAAAGACGCTGCTGTCGGGATTAGGGACAGCCCACTAGGGAGTGGCTTAATCTGAGGATAAACAGATTGGATGACAGAAGGTTGAGGCGGACCAGCAGTGGCCACCTCCCCTTTTTCTTTGTCACCGCAAGGTACTAAAGACTGGACGGGATTCGTTTCCCTTCAGTCTAGGCTGTAATCACTTAACTGATCGATCAGTAAGACTCCGTACGATGCAACTTCTGTCTGGGCCGTAACCACTCGGTGGTCGAACAGTGAGACTAGGTTCGTTGTATGTAGTAACAGTGTTCTAGGCTCTAACTTAAGAAAAGTTAAGTAGAAGAGTAAGACGCTGTTGATGTCTATGTTATCATCAGTGTGCTTCGGCAAGATGTACATATGACTGTAAATATTTGCTGCAATATACCTTCAAGTTCATTAACTCCAACCTGCCTCCTGCTTCATCGACGTCGATCATCTCCTTGACGGGACTTCAATCCACATCAAGGAGAAACGAACAGAGAAAAACATAACTGCGCTTTTATGTGGTTCCAAAATATCCTAGGCGCGTCCTTCTTTTTGTCATGAATTTCTGTAACCCAGCGTTCGCTTTCACCTTTAATTTTTGCCTCGACCAATTTCTGTACAATAGATTTTTTCCCTAAATATATTTCCCATCTTTCCGTGACTTCGACTTGCGGCCGCTTCTCCCTTTTTGCCTGCCTGTGCTCCCTTGATGCTTTACGTCGATTTTCGATCGCTTCCCGGATTTCCTTGTTCCACCATCTTTTTGGCGTTCTCTTTCCTTTCCAGCAAACAGTTTTCTTCTCTTTACTTATTTCTTTCGTCATTGCATGAACTAGCTCATTATACCCCCAGTCCTTGCCTCGTATTTTGCCTACTTCTTCCTCTACTCTTGCGGCTATATTTTTTATTTGTTTGTCATTTAAGTACGACCTGCCAAACTTCGACTCTACGTTATTATTTTCAGTTTTATATCCCAGTTGTAACGTTATGCGTTTATGATCACTACCCAAGCTGTTCATCCCGTCCTCGTCTATTCTCATTTCTCTCAGTTTTTCATAGATTCCTTCCGTCATTAGACAATAATAAATGTTCGATTGCCTGTTTCAGACCTCCCACGTGATCTGTTCAACACACTTGGGCCCCGTGTTAACTATCACGAGACTATGGTGCTCGCAAAGATCGAGCAATAACCTCCAATTGATGTCTGTATATCCGTCAAGGTAGTGTATGCGGGCATTCATATCCCCTAGGAGGATGATTTCGGCCCCATGGCCAAATTCGTTAATATCGGTGTTTATGCAATGCTTTATCTCCAGATTCTTTTCCTTACAGTTATTTCCCGTCCACATGTAAGCTACACCTAGCCACGTTTTCTTTCCACCTACCGAGCCCGAAACCCAGAGGTGCTCTGAACACGTTTGTTTTACTCTCTCCCATTTGGCTCCGCTATGAATAAGCATTCCAACACCCCCACCTTTTCTTTCTGATATGATCCTGTTGCACCCTTCCCAAACATAATTGTCAATATGTGGTGGCTCTTCCAGGTCTCTAAGGTGTGTTTCTGTAATCGCATAAACGCCTATCTTTTCTTTGTTTAACTGTTCCTCAATCTCTAACCATTTTGCCTTTTTTCTGCCACCCTGCATGTTTATGTAACTAATTGCTACACGTGCCTTCGCTCTTTTCTTCCTTTTACCTCTTTTCTGCCATTTCTCAGTGCTGCCTGCCGGAAAATCCCCCTGGTTGTTTCCTTTGTTCCTTGCTACCCCGGACTCCGAAGGGCCCGGGTACCCCCCAAAAAAGCTACTGCACGTCGTGCAAGCCGCCAACCTACCTCATGGCCAAGCCTCCTATCGAAGTGAATTCTGTCTCTTTGGAAACCCCCCCACCTATGCACCTCCCTGTTTATTTCCACTACTTCGAAACCCTTCTCTCGAGTCGTACGCCATATCTCTTTGTTTGCATCGACAACCGCTCTTTGGAGGTTGCCGTCACGCACTGGTATTTCCGGTACTGTGCACACTACTATCTGCACCTGGGGGGAGATGGCGCGCATGTCATCGACGCCTTTTGCCAAGGTCGTCGCTAATCCTGACGATTCTTTGTTGAGGACGTCGTTTAGCCCTGCCGCAATCATCACGAGGTTGCGTCCGTGAGCCCCAGACCTGAGCTTTTCTCTTGCTTGCCTCATGACTGAACCCAGCCTATGTCCTGGGAACGTCCCTACCAATACTCGTTTGTCGCCTTTCACCCTCTCTTTGAGAGCCTCGGCGCATCGAACTAATTGGAATCGCCAGCTAAAAAAACCCGCTGAGGTTTTCCAGCTGGAGTCACCTGAACCTGGCTACTGTCTGGGTGTTTAGCCTGAGTCGCAGCTGCTGCATTATCTACTCCCTCCCGCAAAGCTACTTCCTGAAAGCTGTGCCCCGCGCTCTTTGCACCTGCGTTTTTCACACCCTGTTCTTGCTGCCCCCCCGCGCTGGAGGTCGGCGCCGCACTGTTCTCGCTGTTGCCTGCTTCTTTGTTCGCCTTAACTACCATGGCTAGCCCCTCCTCTGCTAACCTAAGCCTCTCCCCCATGGCCTGCGTTTTCTCACGCTCTTTTGCCAACGCATATTCAAGCTCAGCGATTCTGTCCATAAGTCCGCTCTGAGCAGCCATCATTTTTTCCATTTTTTCCTCGATCTCACACTGTCTACATTTTGCATCAGCTTCTGCCTTCTCTTCCGCACAAACTTCCATTTTCACAGCTGCCCCGCACCCTGAACACTTTGCGGTCTTTTTGACCATGACCGCTCCTAGCAAAAGGGTTACACTATCTAATGAACAAAGGCCCTCGGTACTACAAACACTTCCCTAAGACAATCCGTATCCAAAAGCTCAATGGATAGCCGACACTTCAAAACACTCGTGGTGGGTGCTCGTGCACCTCAGCCACGTGGAGGCGGAAAAAGGAAAGCAAAAAGACCCCAACAAGCAAGTTACTGACCCCTCCAAAAAAACCGTACCAACTAATAACCTCGGTACTACAAACAGTTCCCTAAGTACAAACACTTCCCTCGGTATTACAAATACTTTCCTAAGACAATACGTACCCAAAAACTCAATGGTTAGCCCACACTTCAAAACGCTCGTGGTGGGTGTACGTGCACCTCAGCCACGTGGAAGAAGAAAAAGGAAAGCAAAAAAACCCAAAAAACAAGTTACTGACCCCTCCAAAAAACCGTACCAACTAATAACCTCGGTACTACAAACACTTCCCCAAGTACAAACACTTCCCTAAGACAATACGTACCCAAAAACTGAATGGATAGCCCACACTTCAAAACACTCGTGGTGGGTGTACATGCACCTCAGCCACGTGGAGGAAGAAAAAAAAGGAAAGCAAAAAAACCCAAAAATCAAGTTACTGACCCCCCCAAAAAAACTGTACTAACTAATAGCCACAAATATAGTTTATGCTAATGACCTATACTAGAAAAGCAAGCTCAATGCATGCAAGAAAAACTTATCTGCCGCTGTCGTTCCGGAGACCGAAAAACCACATCCGCTCATCGCCAACGCCCTAGACCACTCCTGCGGTAGAAGCAGGAGTGGTAGCGACATCTTGCGGCCTTTTCCCTAACAGCAGTATATTTGGAGGTATCTTACAATTGCGTCGGTGTTCTCGTCGAAAGAAAATATTATAAAGCAGTGTGAGTTAATTGTTATCACGCACTCGGTGCTTTGAAGAAGCAGTTGGCGAGAATTCTCAAACCACTACAATCATAGCTTTAAGACACCCCTATATATAGTTACACTTTGCATCACCAGATGCCATTGCGTGAGTGCCAATCACGTGTACACCTCCAGTAACCGGAACTTCCGTAGACGTAAGTAAGTTTACTATCCAAACTATAAAATCCTGTAATATTTACCTTTCCTGCGCATGTGTGATGGTGTCGATGACGTTGATGATGACGTCACGAGAGGTTGCGTTTTGCGCTCAGTTGAGTGGCACACCCCTTTAAATAATTTTACACACGACACGTATGCTATGTTCGCCGTTTATGTTTTGTAGATGATCTGCGCATGCGTGCGCACACGAACCAAACTCGTCAGTTCGACATTTTGTGTCGCTTTCGAAGTCTTGTGACTATATATTCTCTGAAAAAATTTGCCGAATGCGCGATATATAAAGCACCGAATTAACGCCCTTTGAGATATAAGCGGGAGTGAGTGAGAACTACAGCTCTTAGCTAAGTGACATTCTTATCATAATACTCTTTTTCTTTGTTGCTTCTCTTGCAGGGACGCTCTGCGGTACAGACAAAACCTGAAGGACGGGAATGCCTTGTGCTCCGGTTGCGGCACCGCCGGCACACGTCACAAGCTTGTGAGACGCTTTAAAGCTGATCGCATGGCGTCGTTACGCGTAAACATGCAACTTTCTCTCCTCCTTCTCTCTCTCTCTCTCTCCCCCCGTTTTTTTTTTTTCGGGGTATTTTCTATCGCAGCAACCCAACACGCACTAACCCATCCTGAAGACACAAAGATCAACAAAATAAAGTGGATCCGCCTCTGCAAGTCGGTAGACAGAAGCTTGAAGGTCAAGCACACACACACAATATATATAAATGAGTTTGAAATCCGAGACATCATGCTTGCGTTGAGGAGAGGTTCAAAAAGTCAAACTTTAAGGCTCATTATCTTTTCCAATATTGCACCCATAACGGCGAAATAAACGGCAGTAGGAATTCATGATCTATCAGTATAAGTCATTTAGTGTTTCTCCTTATAGCGTCCTTTTAAAGGGGTCGCGAAATGAATATAAGATGCTCGCTTGGTATCCTCGCTGCTGCAATATGCATTCGACAAGCCAATTCCGAAATATTTCGGCGAAATATTCAGTGCAGATTTAATAATGCCCGTTTGAAACCCCAGCGTTCTTGCGCTTCCGAAACGACTATGCCACACTACCGGCCAGCATGGTACTATTCGGTGACGTTTCGGTGAGATAGGTTTAAGTGTAAAGGTATAGTGAACTCGCGTTTGCTCTAAAAGAATCGACTTACTTGAACGCTAGAAAGAAAGAAAACACTGAGAAACCGTGCGGTGTCGCCATTCGGAAGCAAGGTTGCAGCACGGTTTGTTTTCCCGTGGCCTCCGAGGGAACGCCAATCTCGGAGGTCTGGTGGCTATTAACATGACTTCAACTGCAGAGTTGAGGGGAACGCGCGCAGTGAAACCCGAAACCGCGTTTTTTATCGCTCGAAATCAACCCACGCGATGCAACGGAACAATGGAGTGTCAGGATCCTGAATACGTATACTTAGTACAGAATCTTCAGAAAACGTTTCACGACCCCTTTAACAGCGAAACCCTGCAAAGGCGAAATTGTGCCGTGCGCCGGATGATCTCTTTGTTACGCAGGAGGGGAAAAGCGGACCCCACTCTTGCCCTGGACCCACCGCTACATGGTACTCGCAATAGATTCTCATAATCGGTATCATGTGGCTCTCATGCTCCTGAATGCGGTTCAATAAAAAAATATCAATAAAAGGTGGCACTGTACTTTCCTATCGTGCGTGCAGCTCGGCAGCGGCGCCAAACTCACTTCCCATGGGCCGGGCCTGTACACTCTAGTCGGTGAGTGCTATCACAGAAAGTTCTTCCACCATAGTCTGTTTCACTAGTTCCGCTGCAGCAGAGCCAAGGCTACGAGGCCATCGAGCGCACAATCCTTCCGAGGCGAGACGAAATGCCATTGTTCGGACACGCACACCCCGCTTGATCTTCCTCCTTCCAGGGCTGCAGTTGGCACGGCAGCGCCCGCCACTGGCAGATGACAAGCCGCGGAAGGACACGCTTTAACATGCGCTCGCCTTCCTGGTTGGTTAAAGAGGTCTGTAGCTTCCACAGTGCTGCACGGAACTTCTGAAACAGTCTATAGACACAGGTCAGGCAGACAACGAACTTTATTGAATGTTGTGGAGAGAAGCGAAATATTTAAAAGAAACAACACATAAAGGATCGGCAAGGGGGCGCTAGTGAGCTCGCAGCTGCCTCGTCCCATGCGAGAGGCCAGCCGCAGGACAGCCGCTTCCTGATTGGTTCGGGCTGCTGCCGCGCGCTCTCTAGACCTGTGTCACGTGTCCCGGTTTGCAGTGACGCATACAGGGCATTTTGCGGTGAAGCAACGTGCCGCGCGCGGTATACGGAGCATCATCCTCACATCTTGATGCACGGTGCTTGCGAGAGAAGAGTATAAGCAAAGGTCGGTTGGAAATTTGAGCGCCTTCCGTGGCGTGAGTATATAGCGATGCGGTTCTTCGAGGACATGATCGTGAGCGCGCAATGCGCATGTCAGCTCAAGATGTCCCGGCTAGTGAGAGGCTCATTAACTCCTTCAGGCGCTAATTGTGATAAATTATGTGTGAATACATCAAATCTTCATACACAATTTCGGCGGCACTGTATATTCAATACCAAGGAAGAAAACCTCGGTTATATGTTGAAATGTTCGTTGTACAGTAAATAAGTGTACTTAGAGCATAATTCAACGTAAATTTATTCTAAGACCAGTCATCCATTATTTAGTCCTAAAATGAATCAGAAGTGAGACTTTAAACGCGGGTGCAGCTTGTTATTGGCCGAGTTCATTATGACCCAACGAGATTCATAGTTTTGGTGTCGCTCCCTAAACGTCCCACGTCAAACCAGTCGCCAAATGTGGTCAATGCCTTCACAAAATTAATTGTCTGCGCGAGTACACAGCTCACAGTATCAAACTGACGACAGACTGAATACTTCAATTCATCCAAAGCTCAAGTGCTTCTGTCACTTCGGTAGCCGCTTGTCCATTAACTGCGAAAAAAAAAATGCCGAAAACAAATACACAATTCTGTACGCCGCGTCTGAAGGCCTTCGAGGGACTACGTTTCGGCAAACTTTTAAGAGCTGAGCTGTTTAAGACTGGAGCCGATTCTTGTGTAGCACCGTTCGCAATCAACAGCGGAGCTGTTACGCAAAATGGAAACGTCTTTGCCCTTGAACTGCTACACCCACACCTCTACATCACAGTGATCATCCGAATGACAATAAAGAACGAAACAAATAAAAGGATTTAATTTTTACATCAATAAAAAAAGGGAGAGAGAAAGACAAGTGTCGCGTTCCGTAGAAGGGAAAAGCGGACCCATGCTTGCCGTCGACCCACATCCATGCCCTCAGCCCAACCACTATACGACATGACAGCGCCTACATGTCATAGTGGCAGTAAACTTGACACCCAGCTCAACTCTTCCCTCAGATTTCACAGGCGTTAACCTGGCCTTACAATTTACGCTTCTTTCTTTTTTTTCTGAGAATAATACGATCCTTCCTCACATTAACGGAATGCGAGCATATATTTGTAGCCCATGAAAAAAATTTATTGACTTCTGGGGTTTTATGTCATAAAACCAGCTGTGATTATGAGAGACGCCGTAGTGGAGGGCTCCGGAAATTTCGACCACGTGGGGTTTTTTAACGTGCACTGACAACACACAGTATACACGGGCCTAGAGATTTCGCCTCCATCGAAATGCAGCCGCCGCGGCCGGTATTCGATCCTGCGATTTTCGGATCATCAGCCGAGTACCATAACCACTAGACCACTGTGGCGGGGCATCAATTACACAAGCTCAACGAAAGAATGCGCTTCAGTAAATCTATAACTTGTCCTTATTTCAATGTCCGACAGCGTGCTTGAATAGCTACAATATATAGTACACAGAGCAATTCTATAGAACTCCCTACACAATAGGAAACGGTCTAAGAAGCGCGAGGACGAGACCAGGTTACTCTTTCCGTTTCCCATCATGCCCCGCGGGCGAAGGAGTCGCTCGATCTGAACACACAGCCTATCAAAACAGAGGCTCACTCCTCGCACGCGGGTATAACGCACGCAGCGCCCGTCGCGGAGCGTTCAGTGAACAAACGCGGCGATGGCACGACGACTTAACATAGGCGGGGTGTCAGTCGCTGTTCCGAAATTGCTCGGTTGAACAAGCAGCATAGTACAGCCCTCCCCTCCACCTGAGAGAGAGAGGAAAAAGAAGAAAAAATAAAACCTTGAACGGTGTTTCAAGACAGGAACGGTGCGAGCTCCATCTATATATCGTGTCATAACTGATGCCTCGGGCGATGAGCGGCGAGCCACTGTTTTATTTATGGGGACTGCGACGGATATCTCCGGCGAGAGCTCGGCCCGCGCGCGGTGCGGAGTGACTCACTGGAGCGGACGCGTGAGCGTAAAGGACAGATCGGGCTGAGCGCACGACCTTTCCGTGGCGGCGTGCCAATACCTTATTAAAGGGCCACATACAGGGCCGCATAAGGAGTTGGGCCTATGGAACTGCATATGGCACGGGTCTGCATATACGACCCCATTTGACACAATTCATGATAGAGCAATATATGTGGCAAATACGAGACCTACACACAAGAACTGCCATATAGGACTCTGTCACGCAATGGGCAAACATGCCCTTGTGTAGACACAGACACTTGGAAATATACCACGGCAGGCCTGTAGCCAGGAACCCTTCACAAAGTGGGGTGGGGGTGAAGGGGAGGCAATGGCTGAAGGCTTTGACTGTTTAAAAAAATATCTCATTTTTTTTCTTATTTTTGGTAAAAATCGCAGAATACACGTACATTAAGTGACTTAAAATTCCACGTTATAAATAGGCTCAAATTTTATGTTATTAGCGCTAAACTATGTTATTAACACTAACCCCCCGACCAAAATTTCTGGAGGGGCCCGGGCCCCCAGGACCCAGTCTCCCCTGACTACGGGCCTGGCTGCAAGGCATGTATTGTGCACGAACTGAAGCAGTGTTTTGCAGCTGGCACTGAAGCAGGCATTGTATAGCGGAGGCCGGCTTGCTGTAGCCAAAACGAGAGCGTTCCGGATTAAGTCCTGTAGACATGTCCATATCAGGTAGTAGGCCCATTCATCCGTGACTAGAACAAGGTAAGGAGCTGCTCAATCAAGCGTGACTCAGACTAGCATATTCGAGACGGTCGTATGCCACACGTGGTTTTATGACCAGGTTTCCCGCTTTGTCATGATCATTATTGTACCTACCTTATTGGCTGTCATGACCATTTTTCCCGTACTTCTATTACTCATATTTTCACGTATCGATTGACGAGTGATCTTAATGGGTTAATAATTACGTTAGAGGGTCGTCGACCCCTTCATAATTATGCATATCCATCAGGAACCACACTTCCAAAGTCACCTCCAGAAGAAACGTACAAACCTTCCGCCTTAAAACAGGATGGATAACTATAGCTACTGGCCGCATCGTTGTTGCTCTGGGAACGGCAATAACGATCATCATCATCCCCGTTATCCCGGTATTGCGAAAAAAATCTGAGTCCAACGAAACACAGAAACCTTTCTGGTACTTCGCATCCAGCAAACACACTGCCACTCCATCTCAGTGCACCTATCATCTTTTCGAAACTGAAGAGACCCCATGTATCTGAAGCTAAAAGAAAAAAAAGAAAAGAAAAAAAGCGTACATGACAAAAGGTGCAGCCCGCTGCATGGAATGAGTGTTGTCGCCGACACGCCGCCGCAACGATCGAGAACGCCGCCCAGCGGCAGCGGTGTCAACTACACTGCGTGTCAACTCTCTCCCAGGAGAGAGCTCGAGACGGGAAGAAAACGATAAAAAAAATGCGCGTACCGCCGTGGGCGCCCGCGAGGGAACACCGATACACGCATACTGATGCAGCTACAACAAGCTCGTCCCGCATAACACCCTGCTCCCTTACCGTAGTACATTGGAAGGCCCACAGCGACCACCATCGACGCGCACTACACACACCTGCGGCGCGGTGCGGTCGATTTCGTCGTGCCGCTCTCGGCGCGTTCGCCCGAGGCTAAAAATGATAATGATGCGCCTCTGCCTCGCTCCGGTGAAACTCCATTGTTCGACACGACGTCGGTAACATTTTGCACGACCCCCCCCCCCCTTTTTTTTCTCTGTATTTTGCTATCTGTTTCGTTCTTTCAGCCTCTCGGTAAGCGAGCTCTCGGCACGTATGGTGTTGAGTATATTGCATGCTTACAAGCTTACAGCAAGCTTGTAAGATTGCTGTGTGCTGCAGAGTGCTGATGTAAGCTTGCTGTGTGCAGACAGAGTGCTGCTGTAAGCTTGTAAGCTTGCTTACAAGCTTACAGCAGCAATCTGCCAGGACGGTACATACATACATACATACATACATACATACATACATACATACATACATACATACATACATACATACATACATACATACATACATACATACATACATACATACATACATACATACATACATACATACATACATACATGACCTTTGAAACCGTTGTTTTCCCATCTACTCAGTAGGGCACACATTAGTGTTTGAGGATCGCGGATGTGTAGCACACTAATGTGCTACACATCCAATATCCTCAGACTGAATACACCAGCGGCCACGTATCAGTACAGATTCGAGCTAGCTTCGATTCCCTTACGCAGCCTGCAACAAGCAACGACTTGTTCTTGTTCACCTGAACAGACTGTGGCTCACGCCTACTACGTGAGGAATCGGCTGAGATTAGGCTAGCTGGGTTCACGAAATAGCCCAACACTTATACAGGAACAGGGTGACTTGCAGATAGGAAAGGTGAATGACTATACTTACATAAGTCGTCGTTATAGTCATTATCATCATCACCATGTCTAAGCCCACTGCAGAGCAAAGGGCTATCCCATAGTTATCCCTAACCTAAATAACAACAAGCAATAACTGCCTTTTCAAATACTGTATCAAGAAAAAAGATGATCGACATCCACGCGCCTGGTGCAGAATGTTTAAATTACCTGGAAATGTAGTATTATACACTGAACGGTCTGCAAAACAATAATGTACGGAATGCCTTCTGTATACTGCGGCAGCGGTGATGGGGTTTCCACAGAGAAGATATATATATATATATATATATATATATATGGTGTGTTTGTGTGTCTTGAAATGTCACTGTTCAGGTAATGCTTTATTCCGTGAAGCCAAGATGGCGCCGACGAAGACATACGAGCCAATGACTGATGATGGTTTTGCAGGTGATGAAGACGAAGTCCGAATCAATTCCTACACTATATATATATATATCGGTAGCAAGCGAACCTATCTGGAACTCTTTCTCGCTGCCAGAACCTGGCGGCTCGGTGTGGAACTACTTTTACGATGATTCGCTCTAAGATCAACAGCGCCATCGGTCGTCAGCGGAGGGCGTAAGTGGCTAGCTCCCTCCCAATACACTCGGCTCGCGCGCTCGCTCGCTGCGTGTGCGTATATATAGCGTATAGACAACGACGCTCCAGGCTATCAGAATAGCGGGAGAAGCGCTCGTTGGATCATTGGAGCTTGTGCGAGATAACGGGGAACAGGGTATAATGGAACCGGCGCAACATTTGAAAAAAAAAAGAAAGAAAACGACAAAAGCGAGAGGAGGCGAGGGAATCCGGAGGACAAAACTTATTGGATCAGAGTCAATTTGCAATCAGAAAGGTAATTTCTGCTTCACCAGCGGGCTTTCCTCGCTATCCTGCGGCTGGAGGGATATAATGGGTATTGCAGTAGCTCGGTCACAACAACTCGCGAAGCACAGCCATAGCTGTAGCCATATATATAGCTCTTTTTGTTTCCCGTAATTTGCCGGTGTCGGTGCTGCTTACGCGTCGTTCAGCTTTTCTTTAGAAAAAAAAGGAATATTTTTTTCTTTTGTAATGCAACATCTCGCGGGAGGAAGATGAGATGAGAAAGGTTAGACGCGGGTGCTTTATGTGAACGATGACGTCATTAACGACCGCAGAAGCTGACATGGCCCGAGGCAAAAAACGAGAACGATCGCCTTGCGACTAACTTCTTTTGTTTTTTGTTTCTTTCATTTGTGTCGCTTTTTTTTTTTTATACGATCGGGCACACGATTGGCCGTAGCACCACATTTCTGGTCGTTTTCGATCATTTTTCTTCTCGTTTGCTTGTATTTCTTGTGTTAGCGCGCCGAAAGAAACGAAGAATTTGTAGAAGCGCCGCCGTCGAAGTCATTTCGACGGTTCGGAAATGTGTGAGCATCGTCCTTCTTGTTTTCTTTTAATGTTTTCTAAACTACTTCAAATGAGAATGCATGCAGCCAAAGTGCCCCGTCAGGTTATGGCACTCGGCTGCAGATCCGAAGGTCGCGGGATTGAATCCCGGCCGCGGCGGTTTCATTTCGGTGGAGGCGAAATGTTGAGGCCCCGTGTGCTGTGCGATGTCACTGCACGTTAAAGGACCGCGGGTGGTCGAAATTTCCGGAGACCTCCACTACGGCGTCTCTCATAATCAGAGCTGGTTTTGGGACGTTAAACCCCCCAAATCAATCAATCAATCAATCAATCAATCAATCAATCAAATCAAGCATGCAGCCAAAGTAATTGAGAAGAAAATCTTCGTTTATGCGCGCCCCGCCTATGAATTCGTAATCCGGAGGATTGTACACCCGATGGCGTCACCTGAATCACTTGGCTTCACGACGTGCGGCAACAAGACAGGAAAGGTTGGGAGTCAACACTGCGATGATTGTTCCCGTATTACGAGGTTTTATCGATGCCCATTCTTACATAATCGAAATTAACAACTTGTTCATTCATATCTAGAGAGATTGTGCGAATAATTAAGTAGGTGGCATTTTGAAGAAAAAAATTATCCGAGACGAAAGTGTGCGCCCTTCAATGTGCGCTATACAGAAGTTTTGTTCGAAGGAAAGCCCGCGAAATACGAAAATGGGCTACGTCACAGCCGTTCGAGAGTGGCGACCGCGGTGTTCTCAGATGGGGAGTAGGCCCGCTTGAATCAACACCGATTCTAGGCAGGCGTGTTTTTCTCAATTCTTTTTTTTTTTTTGCTTTTTTAACGAGCATAATCATTGGTTTATTACTATTGGCGGCGGCGGCGGTGGTGATAGGTGTAGCATAGTAGTAGTAGTAGTAGTATAGTAGTAGTAGTAGTAGTAGTAGTAGTAGTAGTAGTAGTAGTAGTAGTAGTAGTAGTAGTAGAAGAAGAAGAAGAAGAAGAAGAAGAAGAAAGCTTTACTCGCTATTCTGATGTGTGTTTGTTACTAAAATGCTTGTAGACGAATCTGTATTGTGTAGTACTTCTAGTGTAAGGGCAAAAGTTAAAGAGAAAAATATTTTTGCTGCCCTCTGTTGCATGAATTTGTGCGATATTGCGCGATGCAACGGATGCTGTTGGCTGCGGCATGCTTGTTCCGTTTGTCTAGTGGTGACTATAGCTGGCAGCTGATATTTCCCATCGCTCGTTAATGTTTGCTAGCTTGGCTATAACCAAGGAGGTTAAAAAATTTATTTCAAACCTCCTTGGCTATAATTCTTGGCAAATACGGGGTCATATTGGCGAAAACATTTAGGTATAGTTCTGGATGTTACTGGACATGTCGGCTAACTTTACCTATCGCTGCAGCTAATATTTATAGCCTACCGGCTAACGCTTCATAATTCTATCTACACTCGTGTAATATTGGCTATCCGTTCTTATCACAATGTAGTCTAATCAATATCAATATCAATGCTTATACAACGAGTATGACTGCCCTTCAGACGTCCATATGCACAAAGCCCTCGGATACACATATTTTGCACATGACTAGTGTGGGCTCAGCAATGACCCGACCTAATCTCATCAACCACAGGAGTTCATGAACTAAAACCGCTATCTTCATGACTAGCATGTACCAGGCCGGACTCCAGGGCACGTGTGGCCATCACGCGATTATAGGCTTCCTGAAAGCCACTGGGCTCTATTCACGTTACCATAGTGCCCCAACATGATGGAACTATACATATGCACCTAATTATATTATCCCCATCATTTTTCCCCTCTTGCTTCTCCAGTGTAGAGTAGCAGACTACAGTCTTAGCACGGTAACCTTTAGTTTATTTTATAGGTGCACAAAAATGTGAAAATATGCTCCTTTATAAAGGTTCAATGCACATTAACCTTTATAAAGGAGCATATTTTCACATTTTTGTGCACCTATAAAATAAACTAAAGGTTACCGTGCTAAGAGTGATAGAGCAGACCTCGAGTTCAGGCCGGCCACTCAGCCTTTCCCCGGACAAACGTCTCTTCTCTATGAGTAAGCGTAATGCACACATGACATTTGAAATAACTGTGACGGCAAATGCGTCTTACGTCGATAATACAAGAAACAATGACCGAAGTCGACTACATTGCATGCCAGCGTGAGACACGTCTATCAATGTCTATATACAGTGCAAGGTCCTCCAGCTCAACTGAAACAAGAGGCATTGTGAAGACGTTCCACAAACGCAAAGGTGACTGCTGCTGCCCTGAGGGTCGCGCTCACTGGACAGGCTATATAAACCACATAGTTGGCCATGAATAGCAGCAGTCTGGCACCCCTGGTGACTGCTGGAAGACGTTAGACATATACTACCCGTTTTTAAGCCGGATGTTAACAGAGGGCGCACTTATCGGTGTCGCTTCAGGCGGGCCACGATGGCTGCACAAAACCGCGCCGGGTGATCCATAGAAGTTACGTCAGCGTTGAGAAGAACAAAGAAAATGTTAAGAAAACTGGGACAGAAGGCACCGTTTCGAATAGACGACACCTCTATAGCGGACGACCCAAGTATAGACGCTATATACACAAAGCCAGAGGTCACATATGAGCTACGAAACCACAGAAGTAGAAAAGAAAATAAGTAAAGGAAACAAAGTGAGAGCGTCGCCGCATATTCGCTGGTCCGAAATACGCCGTAATGCGGTGGTGACACCCTGCGTACATATATCCAATACTTTTGCGCCGAGGGGATAGTACGAGATTGTAAAGCCGCACTGTATGCTTCTAGCTGGAGCGACGGCAACAAAAGGAACAGAGGGGTCCAAAGAAAAAAAAAGAAAAGAATACACACAAGGAATGTGGTCAAAATAGCGCTCAGTGAACATATATTCCTTTGACGGTTTATGTTCTAAGCCACCCACCGAGAGGTGGTGATCTGTGGCGTTGTAAGCGGATCTGCAGGGCCGCTACGATGCACGCGTTATTACGTAGAAAAGGGAGGTAGATGAGACCGCAGCGCCCCCTGTGCGGTAATCAGCTCTCACGGCTTCAACGATACCCCCCCACATCTCACGCTGCCGAAATGCAACCGCGACGGCGCCATTGTTATGGTAAGTGATACGGGCGCATTGGTGCTGCGTGACATAATACGCATAGATGCGTCGGGTGCGAGCTAATCCTAGCGGATTACGACATTGCCCCCCCCCCCCCCCGCTCCTTTTTTTTTTTGTGTAGGTTTCGCTTTCCCATCCCTCTCCGTTTGAAGCCATAACGATGTATGGAAAGAACTCCGGCCGATTTCTGAAAGCGAACTTCTTCTAGCCTGAAGCTTTACTGCGCAATGGAAACCATGGCCACCACTAGTCAACAGCAGAGCCACCAGTGGTGAAAAATGTTATGGTTAGCGAACATATAACATACTCAGGTGCTGGAACTCGTAGCTCCTTACTTCTGCAATGGCCTGCTAATGGAGTTTTCCTACAAAAATTAATTATGGTCAGTTAAAGTAGACGTGGGCTGCTCATGCCACATAAGCGACGGACACATAAGCAATGGACAGTCACAGCGACACAACGGACGCCAAGGGATGAGAAACGCTGCCGAGGCAGGCAGAAAGCTACCTGCGGTGAAGAAACCATCAGGGGCTCGAATGGAATGAGCTAGCGCAAGACAGGGAAAATTGAAGATCACTGGGAGAGGTTTTCCTTCGTCTTGCAGTAGAATATAGGCTCATGATAATCCCCAGAGCCCAAAATAAATATACTACGGCAGATCCCGCGAATCGAAATCATACTAAGCAGTCAGCGAGGAGGAAGTTGCAGAGGGGCTTTGAACGCGAAAGCACGGGGCGCCTCACTGTGACTATCATACACCGAGGTCCATTTCACGTGGCACTATCAGCTGGAGCCTTGTGATGACCAAGGATGTTTTTTACAAGAATTTCCTCAGCGGTGACCTTAGCAGCGACATCACCACATACAGTTATGTCGAGTCATTGTGGCGTAATGTGATAGCGTAAATACCAGCCGTTCACGTGCCCCTTCGTACCATTCGCCATCGACAACGCCGTGTTATTCGTCCGATTAGGCATATAATACTTTCGTATGGTAATCGAACCCGTAGAAACATCCTCAGACCTGCACCGTCGTGATCTAGACATTTTGCAAGCGCCTGAAGGGCTACTACAATCCATTGACAGTGATAAGCTGCTTAGCCGATAAAAGAATCCGACGGCTCCAATCTCGTTTCCGGAGATAAATGAAGCGAATAAGGGCTGTGGTAGCCCTTGCAATGTTTGCTTGGAACGTCGCTCGTACATGGAAGCCATGTTCTACTTTGACTGCTGCATGGCGCGCTGCTCCGGATACATTCAGCTGAACGCATTTATAGCTTTCAAAATTGCAGTGAGCCTGACTGAAGGTCTTGACGACAAAGCGAGGCACATTCCGAATTACCCGATGTTAGTCAACAGTCAGCCTTCATTTAGCCAACACCAGCCACGGTTAACCCGCTGTTAAGCCCCACAAGTGAACAGCTGCGCACTAACCAACAGATATCCAAGATTAACCAGTGCTGGTTGTAGTATGGGAATGAGTATGATAGGTACCTGGCTTTGCGGTACGAGAAATCATCTTGTTCACTGTAGACAATATCTTATCTTCTCCGCCGTGACGAAAAATATCTTTGATCGAATACAACTATGTGCAGGAGACAACCAAGTGCAACCAAGATGCAGGAGAGACCCATGTGTCTTCTGTATAGTTTATAGTAGTTGATGGTATAGGTAGTTGATGGTATAAATAGGATGTTGATGCTATAGTGTTCACTGGGCGCAATACCGTGTCTTGCTCGCGGCTGTCTCCGAAAAGGCACTGAAGAGGTCCAGGTAGACTTTGTCCCAAACATCTATACCGCCCACATAGTGGGCAAGAGCCACTTCGCGCAAACAGAAAAACAAAGACATCAGCAACAACAACGACGACGACGACAATAAAGATGGGCACCGTGGCCGAGGCGGCGCTGCGCTGCTCGACGGTGGTGCGCGCTGTCCTCCAGCGGCTGCCCGTCGAAGACCTGTTCCTGTGCGCGCGCTACGACGACCTCTGGGAGCGCGTAGCCGCCACGCTGCTTTGTCAAAAGCTCAGCTTCTTCGCGTTGCTCCAGGACGATGACGTCGGCAAGGCGCCCTCGGACGAAGGGGCGCTCGTCGAAGAACTTCGGTGGCGCCTCGGACTCGCTGAGAAGGTTTGCCGCCGACCCGCTTCCGCTATTGTGTTCAGCTGCTGCGACAGGCCTTACGAAGCGCGTGCTGTGGCTTCTTGCTTCCCGGATGGCACGAGCGTCGCACAGGTAAGGGTCCGTGCAGAGAAGTATATGGAATCAGACCTAGGTGCCCTACCAAACCAGGTCTGCACTTGGAGGCAACGGGTGTTTAATCAATATTATTTGACCTTTGTCACCATTGTCCTTGATTGCCTTCGTTCCTTTTTTTTTTAATTAGGACTTCAATCCGAAGTACTGCGGTGCTCTCTAGATTAAGTTCAAAACGTAGCAGGAAGGAACGGTCCATTTAGTAGACTTTACAACGTAAATTGTAAAGCCACAAAAGGACAGACAAATGCACGCCACAGAGCCGGCGCAAACGACTTCCTTCACGATGAACCCCGTAACACTGATATGTGTGTCCAGGGCTGCTCTAAGGGCTCATTGTTACCAGCAACTGTCCAAGTCGTGAGACCAAAGCGGTTCTTGTGGAACCACTTCGGTCCGAACCATTTCGGACGGAAGTGGAAATGTTCTTGTGGTGTCGTGGTTTCGGTTCCATATTTACACACATTCGCATCGCCCCCAGAGGACGCTGTACAACTATATAATTCCGGGCTATTTGAATAAAGAATGTCCTTCACCCAGGTCACCGTTTTCTTTTTCAATTCTTCCGTAACGCCTCTGCCTCGGCGTGCCCTTTGTTGACCGGCGCCTCCGCCGGCCGCGCCAACAATACAGTGCTGTATGGCACGCTGAAGTCACAATGCGACTGGTCTCGAATGCGAACTGATAATCGAAAAGAGAAAGTTCTGGACCACACATTCCTCACTCGATCTCGCAGTGACGCAACTGCAGCGATCCAAAACAGTGCTTCTCTACGAAAAGCGGACATTTGCTACTATATTTTAGGCCGGTCGCTTCGCGACTACAGTTTTCTATAGAACGTCTGCCGCCACCTCATTCTTGTGACTTCGACACTCGCCGGTGTTACTAAACCCTAATACCTCCTGGCATACGCCATAACTAAACCAAGCCCTAGGGGGACGTTCCAATTTGATGACATCTTCAGTTTTCCTCAGTCTTTCTTTCACGAAAGAGTGCGATGGTATCAGGGGAACACAAGAACCTATATCTGTATTTGTGGCGTGGTCTGCAGTGTTTTCTAGGTCACGTGTAACGTCAGGCTCTACCCGTCAGCCTTGTAACTGGTATCGGGCTGAACACAGCTGGTCCCCATAGTATACCTCAGTCAATACATTTGTCGTCTCCTATACGGTACACTCCTACGTGTAGAGACAAATGGATCTCAATTCTTCGCCCAGGTCGATGTCCTTTGCCCCGTCAACTTCCAGAGGTGCGGGATCCAGGAGAGACGCACGACGCGCCTCTGCGTGTTAGTGTTGTTCGAAAAGCCTGACACCGAATTTCAATGCGAATGGCTCTCGTGCGTCGGCGGTCACTCGGTGAAGAACGTTCACACGGAGCCGTCCGCATCGAGGGAGGTAGCCTCACTGCAGGTCAATGCCAAGCGTCGGCGTTGCAGCTGCCGCTCGAGAAAAGTGACGTACCGTCATCCGAAGACTGGACAGCCAGCAAGTTTTGCCCTCTATGCGAGCAGCGCCTTCAACAGGAGAACGTTCAGAAGGCCACCCAGCTTATATCACGTCGCGAGCTGCGTTCTCGGCACCGCGCGAGTCAGAGTGCTCAAGCACTCCCCCGGCAGCCGGTACGGCGTTCCCGTCTGCTGGGGTACCACGGTTTTCGGAGGTATGGTCAGAGCTACCTCTATCAAATACCGGGGATCAACGACTGACGTCCAAATGTCCAAGCACCTTTCTGGCATAAGAACTGAGTTCGGCAACGTCACAGACGCCCTTGTCCTTTTCTTTCAAGAGGAAGTGCTCAATGCTCCTGCCACGGAAGTCATCTGGAGCGTCTTCAGTGATGCCGCCGTCGTTCTGGGAATGGCGACGAGTTCCCTGGCTCTCGACGTCAACCGCGTGGCGTTTAATCTGGAGGCGATCAGTGATACTGAGCTGTCGAAGTGCCTGGAAACACCCGTCGTTGTTGCGGTCCTTGAGACTTGATATGCTAGAAGTGTTGTCAGGTTGTACGACAGGACTTTTGACGATTCTGATGTGACTAGATTACATTGTATAGTTAGCCGGGTCTCGCAAATGTCTTGTACTCGGGCTTAGACCATGGTGTCATAGACAACAGTAAGAGAGCAAGGTGGGTCTCCGAAAGCTTTTACGCTCACCAGTTTAACGACACGTCGACTCACCGGGCCATTGGGTGATCATGAATGTAGTGACCAAGTCGAGTGATAAATTATGAATAAGCCAATGCAACTACAGAGACAGGCACCCCAGCTAAAGCACAGGTACATGCGACTATGAGTACGTAAAGGAGGTTCACATTTTAAGTGATTTGTACAGCTACGTGTATCAGAGACTGTTCCGACCTCATATGTGGTGCTTGGCAGCTCAATTCAGATTCACAAGTCGTGGGCTTCGAAGTACGCTTAGTGTGATGAACATATATTTCCTTTAAGCTCAAGTGATGCAAGAACATGAACGCTCCGGACCAAAGTGAACTGCCTGCACGATGACAGCGATTGGCTTTCAAAAGATCTTCCTGCCTGCACAATGAAGGACGTTCAATGCTCCATGAATGGAATCACTGAAGTGGGAACTGTGACACGTTGTATTGTCGTCGTAACAAGTTAACCAGCCCTGGTGATGAATATGCAATTTATAAATTAATAGGAATGCCTTTTGCTAGCCATTCAGCTCGCGTCAATAACAAAACAAAAAATGTGCAATACAGAAAAGAAAGATAAGTGAAGAATCAACCAACAGCTTTTCTAGGCGACGGCGACAAATATTATTAACAATGAGCCGGGCAGCTGCCCCCACTCAAGTTTCTTCTTCTTTATTTATTCCACGTTGTTTTGTTTCGAAAGTGCGCCAGAAGGATGCAGAATTTTCGTTTTACCTCGCACCTTCTTTCTATAACGCAGACGCCTTCAGCGGGGTCGCCACTGCTTTTGTTGACGATGCGAAAATGTGCATAACTATATAATGTGTACTGGCTGCAAACTGCAAACTTCTTTCTATCTTCACGCCAAGTTGAGGCATCCACTTCTTTTGATTTGTACCTTTTGTTTTTTAGGCCAGCTCAAACGCATCCGTCAGTCTGGCGTGCCAATTGAGACGCACGCAAGGCAAGCCAGTGTGTAAGGCCGACCAAGGAAGGTCCCCTTGCGTGGCGACAGACACCTGGCGCTAGTCGAAGGCGGAGCAGACGGGAGTGGATGGGACATGGGATTCATCTTTGGCTCGCAATGTCTAGCACACCCCTGCAGAAGGGGAGGAAGGAAGGGGGGGGGGGGGGGGGGGAGGTAAGGGTGCCGGGTCCAGACGCCGGAAACGAAAAGGTGCGATAGTAATCTCCGCGCTTTTCTTTTCGTGGCGGGCAGGAGTGTGTGCGTTTGTGTGCCTGCGCTGTGTTTAGCACGCAGCGAGTACGACCGTTGGCAATGGGCCCGCCCCCAAGTGTATAGGGTCCGTGCGTGCTGGCTGGCTGCAGTAGCCATCACTTAATTGAGATTCGAAAACGTCACCGGTCCATTATTGCATGCTAAGACGACTTGACGGGAAAAGACTTTCGGGTTTGTCCGTAAGGAATCCTTGATGCGTGTTGCTTCAATTTATCCAAAAATTTCGTTCGAAATCGCATGAACGCAATTCGACATGCTCTCTAACAATTAAAATGCAGTCACGTGTGGCGAGTGCCAGCATATTCGTGACGTAAATGACGAGTGTGTCGTGTTATTAACGTTATCGCCTGTCGTTCATATCAGTCACACATAAGTAGCCTGCCATATGTCAATTTAGGCGTATGTCAAGCGAACGAGAGAATCCTTGTTGACGTCATCCCAGTTATGGTACTATATTCATCTCGGTAAAGACGCCGCGGTCGATTTTCGCTATTGGTGAGGATGCTAGGGCTGATAGAAATAATACCAGGTTTGCACAAAGTTCTAATTTTCTTTTGCCTATTGTGCATACTAACTACGGCAAAATGACCTCGACATTCACAGCCATAAAACTCTGGAATTATTTACCCCAACAGCCATCAAAAATTCAAGGTCTGTTCATCACTTCAAACATGCCATTAAGCTTTTCTACTTGCCAATCTGAGGTTACGTCTTTCAGCACTAACATAACTTGCTTCTGATTTTCACAATACATCGTTTGTATTATAATTTCGTTTTGTTGTTTGCAGTTATCGTATTTTCTTCCACTGTGTTTCAATGCATGTACTTTAACTATTACGTATTTATTGTGATTTACGCGTTTCCTTGTTTTTGGTTCACCTGCTCGCTGTATTCTTTTTCATGCTTCTTGTTAACTGCTATCAACCGAGAGTCCCACTTCAGTTATCGACTTTGGGACTCTACCTCTGTATATTCTCTGTCTCGCATTTCAATATATACTAGAACAATCAATGACTTTGACTTTCCATTAATAAGTCATATTAGCATATTAACGTCCCACAGTACCAGGCACTTAGCGATGATACATTGGTGAACAGCGTCCATCATCATCATCATCATCATCATCATCATCATCATCACCTCTTATGTCCACTGCAGGACGGAGGCCTCTCCCAATGCTCGCCATTCTTGCCTGTCCTGCGCGAGCTGGTCCCATTCATTACCTTTAAGACGTCTAATTACTCTCAGTTAAGTTCATACATGACGCAGTGTTACCCTGTTGTAGCTTAGTGTATTAGTCAGCAGTCCCCCCCCCCCCCCCCCCCCCCCATGGTGATCTAGCGATTATATGGTACTTGGCTGCTGATCCAAAGGTCGCGGGATCGAACCCCGGTGCCGCGGCGGCTACATTTCGACGGAGGCGAAATGTTGAGGCACCTGTATTAATTCGAACACGGGCACCACACGATGTCCCGAGTATGTTCGTACTTTATGGCTTTCATATAAACTATTATTTCCAAGCCAACGAAAGTTAGCGATACATATTCACACCTTCAGCATAGCTTGACTTGACGTCACTGAAACGTCACAGAATAACACCTAAATGCCAGCCTGCAGTGTCACGTGTCCGTTCCTGGAGCGCAAGGACACTATAGATTTAAAACGGGTGTTACTAAACGCCCGCTGAGTATTTTGCCAAAGTATTACAGAATCGGCATGCCGAATGCTAATTGAAGCAGTAAAAATTTCAACCGGGCAGATCCATATCCTTTACACGACCCCTTTAAATTTCTCACTTAGTCAGACCCAACAATGCAGATCGTTTTCTTGAAATTCAGAACTGGAAAACATAGTTTTTTGACAATGAGTTTGGCTGCCGCGTGTGGGTAACTTAGAGGAATATGCAAATGCTGACGTAACTGGTTTGATTTCTAAATGGAGGTTTCATATTTTAGAACCCTAAAAACAATGGCATGCCACCGGGCAGCTCAAACAGTATACAAATTCGCCAGAAGCACTTATGGCTTTCAGTACGTTTATTATGCCCGACATTATACACTTCATAAATTTTGTGATTTCTGCACCTAGAGCACACTCCTCTAAATATGACACACTTTACAATTTCCTCATTTTCAATGACTTCTTAGTGACTATGTCGGGTACCATTATTTTTGAACAACATGTGACGAATTTCCAGCAAAATATCAGTGGCGCGGCTGCTAAAGTGAGTCGGTGACATCTGACGCATCGTAGCTTGTCAGTAACTGAGATAAAGCAAAACTTCTTCGCATGCAGGTAAGCAGCGTTTCTGACTTTAAGCAGAGTTATACAAAAAAAAACAAGAACTTTGTACGTTTCTCTTTTGAATCGTACTAAAATTTCAACGTTTTTGGCAAGCCACCTATGTATCAGCGCCATTTCGAAATATAACGGTACTTGACAAAGGCCCGACAATTATCCCCAAAAGAAAGCACAAGCAAAAGCCAATATCTACCAAATATTAATATCTTCAGTTTAATTAGTGCAGCTGCGAATTCCTAAATTACAGGTATTTTGGTCCAGTTACCACTTTTCGGTATTTTATCAAAATGCTATCCGTAGACAAGTGCATCAAAATACTGGTGCAGCAGTAGTTCACGTGATGAAAAATATATTCTGATGAAGAAATATATAATTTTTTTCTCAAGGGCGCTCAAAGTCCAGACATCGCTAAGTCGACATACAAGTGCATTCAGCGGAGCAATTTTGTAGGGGGGGGGGGGGGGGGGAGGAGTAAAACCTTGTGTTTTCTTCCTTTTTTCTTTTCACAAAGCTCTTTTCAGAATCATTGTTTCGAGTGTAAAACCTCGCGATGAATCTAATCAAAAGTGATAACGGCAACCACGACCACGTGTTCGCTCTTATCATGGTCCACCCAGTAGTTCCATTCTGTGGAAACAAAATATATTAGTATACTGAAAACCCCTACGCAAGCCAAGATATACTCTGAGGTTTAAACTGGAACCGCGGCTAGCGGATGAGGCAACCCGCGGCCACCGCCCTAAGAACGAAACGAGAAATGAAAGGGGAGGAGGAACAATATTATAGGAAAACAATAATTTATCAACCACACTCCATGAACGGCCAGCGTGGTCGAACACCGCGTTGCAGCGCGCCGTATAATGCGCGCAGAGGAAGGCGCAGCCGTCTCTTGCTTCAAATCACCAGCCACCCACAGCCGCGCATGCGCGATACACGTTCAACTCAAAAGCCACTGACTGATTGAGTTTTGGGGTTTTACGTACCAAAACCACCATTGATTATGAGAGACGCCGGAAATTTCGGCCACCTGGGGTTCTTTAGCGTGCGCTGGGATTCTTTAACATCAAATAAAGCGTACCCACGGAACAACGCGCAGGCTACGCTAACGAAACGTTATACTTACTGTGTGCTGCAGGGAAAAAAAAAACAAGTACTGTACTTACGAGAGTACTTATCGCACCTTTGACAGCGGTGGTCCATCGATGCTCGCTCATGCACAAAGTTCACGGCTGCGACCCGTCGCCGCCCCGTGAGTTCGCCACAACGTGAATGAGGAGATTCCCGTAATAAGAAGCACCGGTTAACGTAAGAGACGCACCACACAATGGAAGCAACACCTCACTTGCAACAAAAATGCAACGCGAACTATACTTGACGCTCGAATTCCAACGGCCCCAACGCGCGCGAACACGAACAACCGTCCGACTGTCAAGCGGTCATCACTGCACCATGGTGGTGGCCGTATTACCGCACGATGCTTTCTTTTACAAATGCCCTGACATGACTGCAATCGTGCAGTTGCCGCTTAAAAGAAAAAGAATAATTAAATGGGCACGGAGAACACCAAAATGAATTCTTTCCAAGTTTTTGCCGCTGGAACGCGAAAACGGCAATACTGCAGATCACTGAGGCGCAATGCGCGCGAAAATTGAAAGGTATTGTACGCACATTTGCATGGAAAGGCCTTTTAAACAAACAAGTAACTATAGCCATGCTGATATTACAGATAAGGATAAAATGGGCGCCGTGCTATGACCTAAATTAGTAGCGAAGGTGTCTCGCCGCCGCCCGGTGTCTGTAACCGCGATCGCTCACAAAGAAAAAAAGAATACTTCAATGCCTGCGTGGACCTAGCACAATAAAAGCTGGCATGTATATCTGACTGCCACATGGCTGGGCATTTTGCGTTCTCAGCCAAGGCTCTCACATCGGATTGATTGATTGATGTCTGGGGTTTTACGCCCCAAAACCATCTGTGATTATGAGAGGCGCCGTAGTGGAGGGCTCTGGAAATGCCAACCACCTGGGGTTCGTTTATGTGCACTTACATCGCACAGTACACGGGGGGCCTGGACATTTCGCCTCCATCGAAATGCAGCCGCCGCGGCCGGGATTCGATCCCGCGACCCTCGTCTCAGCAGCCGAGTACCATAGCCATTAGACCACCGCGGCTATTGTACTCAAATCAACAATAACAATAAAAATAACGTTTTATCAACAATGTCTGAATTATTGATAAACCGGGACAGCAGATTTAGGTCCAGGAATTAAAACGCGTACAACATGAGGTTTCTTCAAAGCATGCGCTGTTTCATTGCGGGTGAGTTTTGAAATTCCCCATGTACTTTATAATCTCCAAGAACTTGATATTACATTCAGCTGCTTATAATTTTTAAACAGGCCTAAAGAATCCCAGGTGGTCAAAATTTCCGGAGCCCTCCACTACGGCTTTTCTCTCCTTTCTATCTCTTTCACTCCCCCCCCCTCCCCACCTCCACGGACGCTTAGCAGTGCTCCCGACATGGGCTGCAGAAATTACCTTTCCCCAATCAAACCACAATTATCATCATCATCATCGTGGCGGCCGTAGCGGAAAGGCACTGAAAGATATAATTCCTACTGTTCAGCGCTTGCATCCAATACATATACCTGCGATCAAACTCGTCCTCTTACGTTATTTAAAGCCACGTACGAGACTCTCCGGCGGATACGCGTCATCGCCAAGAAAAACTCATCAGGGACACGCATGAACGGAGGAGCTGTCTTTTTTACTCCGACTCCCCCACCCCGTTGTCTATTTCGATTACGAGCTCCTTCTGAGAGCGTTCCCAGAACGGCAGCGCCGGCGCGAAATCGCATCGCACTCGGAGTTTATTTATACGCACTCGACTTAACATTCTGCCCCTCTATAGCCCCCTCAATACCTCCCCGCCCCCCACCTCCATCACACACACACACACACACACACACACACACACACACACACACACACACACACACACACTTCTCCCTGTAGTCTGTTTCAGGAGTTCCGTGCAGCATAGCCAAGGCTACGAGGCCATCGAGCGCAGAATTCTTCCGAAGCGAGACGAAATGTCATTCTTCGGACACGCACACCCCGCTTCATCTTCCACCTTCCAGGGCTGCAGCTGGCACGGCAGCGCCCGCCATCGGCAGATGACAAGCGCGGAAGGACACGTTTAACATGTGCTCGCCCTCAGGATTGGCCGAAGAGGACTGTAGCTTCCACAGTGCTGCACGGAACTTCTGAAACAGACTATACATCCTGCGCCCCCCAGTACCCCTCCCCTCCTTCCGCCCTGTGACGTGTGCTAGTCGAGAACGGCAACCTCCAGCTGGAATATTGTCGTGCATGAGACAAGTGCAGTAGGTCGACCGTGTCCTCACCTCAATGCGTATATAAATATACACGCGACGTTGAGGGTTACGAGTGCGGCGGCTGCAGCGTCTTGCGTGGAAGATATCCTCGCTGCCACCACCTTTCTCTCTCTCTAGTTTACCCGAGATTTGTTCCGTGTCACTGTGTCTCTCCGATGAAACCAAGAGCATGCTCCGCGTGGCAAGCGACAGCTCGCGTACGGAACCTTGCCAGTCGCCTTAATGCCACCCCCGTATAAAGCTCGTGATGAACGGATGAGAAGGGTGTGAACTTTGAGCAAACGTCCTTTTTGTGACCTTGACAATGTGCGCTAAGGAGCGGCCTTACAAGGGTTGCCGCAGTGTTTGTTTAAAAAAAAAGTGATCAGGCAACGAACGCGCGTCAATGTCATCTCATACAGTCGAAATCAAGAAGAAATGGGCAAGGGTAGTGTAGGCCATCTAATGAGGAGGCAAGATGATCGACCGTCATTAAGGGCAACGGAATGGATTAAGAGAGAAGGCAAGCGTGACAGCGGGCAACGGAAAGCTGTGGGTGGTCGGATTAAGATCAAGAGACTTGCACGAATAACTTGGCAGCAGTTACAAGAGGACCGGGTTAATTGCAAGAACATGGGAGAGGCGTTCACCCTGCAGTGGGCGTAGACAGGCTGATGGCGACGACGATTATGATAATGATGATGATGTAAGAAAGAAGAAAAGAAACAAGAGGCTGTGTTGGTCTAGTTAGTGCCCTGAGTTGCGTAGGATTAGGCGCAAGGTTGTTAATATAAAGGAGGAAATATACGAACGGCCAGAAAAAGCGCACGTTTAGAAACGGCGCTATTTATGTCCATTCTAACTTATTAAAAACGGTTCTGCCCCTTGGGTAACATCTTTCTAAAGACTACATAACAACATTGTCAGCGACGATGTAGTAGTAAATGCGAAAATATTTCGTTACCTCCCACTTGGTAACATTTCCGTTGCATTGATAGCAGACATTAGACAACACTAGCGACGGCGTTAGTTAGCGATAGTGATGTTAAGGAACAGTTAGGCAATATTACCCATTGTAGATGGCACAATGAGAGTAAGTACGACAGGCAATAGTGCTTGGTGTCATATGTGAGAAGTGTGCAGCGCTAACTGTTTTTCAGTATCGCACAAAACAATTTAGCGGAGAGAAAAAAAGAAGCAATAGAAATAAATTGATAAACGATCCTAATCCTTGGCCTTTGTAAGTAAGTAAGTCACTTTTATTAAAATGAAAGGTGGAAGGGGGAACTTGGAGCTTCTATGGTTGGGGCCCTATGTTCAGGGCTCCACTGGCTTTGGCTGCCCGCCAGACTTGATCCAGGAGCGCCACTTGCACCCCCAGGTCCGAGCTGGCGAGTTGTGCCCCCCACTGCTGCGTACTATAGGCGTTAAAGTGCTGCCGAGATAATAGGCTAAGTCGCTTGGTTTGCTCGCGCATCCCCACGAGATGTGGTAGAGAGTCGGCCTACCGCCGCACCACGGACACACGGCCGGTATATAGAGTCGGATATAGTGCGTGTAGTTTCAATAGATGGGGGTAAACGTCTGTCTGAATTTTTCGAAGATCGGCGGCATCTTCACCACTAAGGGACTTATGAGGCGCCCCGTATTTTTGTCGCGTGAAGCGCTGGTGGACAAGGATCTCCCTAGAATCTCACGATGGCCACTTAATTGCACCTCGGCGTTGGTGTGACCCAGCGCTTCCTCGAATGCGAGTATAAGACATGCGCGATCTTTCCTTCGTTTTTTTTTCTTTCTTTCTTCTTGTGTGGCTAATACCCACATATCCAAAGCGGGTTTGAGGCTCACGTGTTTGTAATTCGAACGGGAAGTGAATTAATTTTTTTTAATCGTCCTGCGATCGTGAAGTGCTTCTTTAGTATAAAAGACCTACAAGACCTATGCTGTCATATATCTGTCATATTCAACACTTAACTTGTGCTTTTATACTTTCAATTATATTTAATTATCTTTTATTTAATTACCTTTCGCGGTCCTCTGGAGATCTGAGGAAGTGAATCGGAAGTGCCGCGCAAAAAGCCAGAGAACTGAACAAATAAAAACAAAAGACGTGAACAAGCGAAGCATGAAGAAATGAGACACAGAAATATCCAAGTTCTAACGCAACTGACTTTCGGTGAGGCGATTGCGGTTTCGATTGCAGGTCACTTAATCGGCGGCCGATTTCAAGTATGGGGATATGTATCCCTCTTTTTCTTTGTTTTTTTCTGACAAAGCTTATTTGAATTTCCCCCCCCGTTATGTAGCATTTGACATGGTCTAACACAGGGGTCACACGGGCACTCTTGATAACGATCAGAGCCGATCAGGATCGCATTTGTTGATGGCGATCAAGGGCAGTTGCTGCTACGCGGTTCAAATGAATCCGTATCGTTTTTGGCGCAAGGAGCTAAAATCACGATCGTCTTGATCCTACGGATATGGCTTCAATGCCATCAAAAGTGACCGTGTAGCAGCACCTTATCTTGATCAAGCATAATTCTGATTGGCCCTGATCGCAATCAAGATCGTCCGTGTGGTACCAGTATCAAATACGGCGGAAGCCAGCTTTATGCCACCAGCTTACCTCATGAATGAGGATATACCTCGCCGCCTTTCCCCCCTGCCCTTCCCTATACACACACGCACTTTTTTTCATAGTAGTAGTAGTAGTAGTAGTAGTAGTAGTAGTAGTAGTAGTAGTAGTAGTAGCAGTATTTATTTCTTGCAAAAATCATACAAGAAAAAGGGGCGGAAACAATGCACCTCCCCCCGAATTCTTTCTCCCATATATACTTCCTGCGCCGACATATTTTCGCCCACTCAATGTCAGACATTCTGATGTATACACTCCCGTCAATTCCTACGACAGCCAGACATTTCGCCACTTGTCTGTCACGCACGTCACTCATACGAGACCCCCCTCAAACACTATTACACATTCACCTCTCAGCCGCCCACAGATTCACCCTTCACGTCCTCACCACTTCACTGATCTCCAAACTGACACTTTCAAACTTGTCGACAGTGCTTTACACACGAAACGAACTTTACTCTTCAGTTTCCTAACCTTTGCATCTACGTCATGTGCCCATACAGGCTGCTTTTCTGTTTTTCTTTTTTTTAGGTTTCCTTATTTCTATACCTCAGTGGAGTCTGCGAGCATAATGGAAGCGTTGAGGCAATACCGATGAATGCGCAGACACGAAAGAACACTACTTCGCCCAGGCATCGAGATCAGATTAAAGAGAGTAAGACAAAAAAAAAGAGAGAGAGAGAAGGAGCGCACAATGCTATACAGGCAAGCCTCCAGACAGGCCCCGCAAGCTATACGGCTGCCGAGACAAAGAAAGGGGGAGGAAGAAAAAAAAAAGGAACGAGCTTTCCCTTCTATCCCGTCTCTGTTTACGAAACCTGATGAATATCCTAAGTGGGCTATTGACATTTCTAATCAGGCACGATTGGATCTCGAGAGTAATCACATCTCCTTTCGCATCGCGAGGCCATGGGGGAAAAAAGGAACGCACAGAGAAGGTAAATAAACGCTCCGCCCCATCTCGGTCTGTTCGGCTTGCTCTTGCAGGGCATGCGTCGTCGCTCCCACCCAAAGCGTTTTGTTTCTCTCCTCGCTGACACGGAAGCATATAGACAGACGGAGAGAGAGAGAGAGAGAGAGAAAGAGAGAAAAAAGAGCGGAATGGGAAAGGCGTAGCGCCATCGACATTGTGTCCCTGAGCAACGCAGGCACCAGCGGTGGGTCTCGGCGCTGCATGCTGCCGGCTCACTGTGGATCTACGTTTCCTCCGGCAACGCGTTTGTTTGCTGCCGTGTCTCCCTTGGCCGACTGACAGATCGCTAAAAACGATGCAAAAGAGGAAATGTCGTTAGAGACAGCGTTTCGACAAGTGGATTTGTCTCGTCCTGACGAAGACAGGTGCACTTGGTCGAATCGTTGGCTCAACCGTCCTGACGAAGATACGTCCACTTGTCGAAACGTTGGCTCAACCGTCCTGACGAAGACAAGTCCACTTGTCGAAACGTTCGCTCAACCGTCCTGACGAAGATGAATCTACTTGTCAAAACGTTGGCGCAACCGTCCTGACGAAGACAAGTCCAATTGTCGAAACGTTGGCTCAACCGTCCTGACGAAGACAAGTCCACTTGTCGAAACGTTGGCTCAACCGTCCTGACGAAGACAAGTCCACTTGTCGAAACGTTGGCTCAACCGTCCTGACGAAGTGCACTCGTCGAAACGTTGGCTCCAGCGACATTCCCTGTTCTACATCGTTTTTAGCGATCTGTTCATTGATTCAAGCTTCCATAGTTTCCCTGAGCTTCTCATATAGTTTGGCAGACTAAAAGCATAGATAGAAGCGTGCAGCGAAGGGGAAGCCTACGTAATGAAGAAAGAGAAAGATAGAGCACGATGTTGCGTGTACAGAGGTGAACACTGCCGCCGATTTTGAAGACAGTGTCTTGCTGTAGTTCTCTTCCAACACGTTTACATGTAACAGGTTATGGTGTCGCCCGCTCTCTGGCAAAGGAAAAAAAAAGTGTATTCACCGATTCCGAAGGAAAGCGATCCTAAACTAAAGAATACTTGCACGGCCTGCGCTTTTGGGCCCTAGGTGCTGACTTTGCAAGCAGAAGCCCTTACGAGCGTTACGATAAGATGGTGCCACACTCCCATAATTCCTAGAGTGCCTCGCATCGAGAAACCCTAATTATTCAATATGCGGACGTAGGACAGAAACAAATGAATAGGTGAACAGGTGTATAACTAATACAATAACAACTGAATGAACGAATGCATGAATGGAACTTTATTCCCATTAAAATGTTGCCCAATAGACGAAGGCGAGAAAAAAGCCGTACAAAGACGGCTTGAGGACCCTTGACCTCCAGATATCATATGACAGCGACACTATGAAAAAGTACTAGAAAAAAAAAAACACCACCACCAAAAACACTGGGCTCTATAATTTGGTGTAGTGCGTAACCGCATACAATATAGATGCCGCTGATGTGTGTACATGCAAAAATACGTAATGTACGCTGCTAGAATTTTTTATCAAGGAACAATCAATGGTAACAGAAAAACGGTATATCACAACGGAAATATTTCTCAAAAGCATGCAAATAAATATAAGAAACTGTAGATGAATGGTACACGCAAAACGAAACTGCTAAAGTAACGCGTAACCCGAGGGAAAGAAATGACACTCACCTTTACATATGTATCACAAAGAAGAAGTGTGTTGGCGTCAGTTCTGTTAATTTTTTTTTCTTTCGCTGAGACCATCGACGCCGAGTGAATATATGCAGACCCGCTGTGTACCTTTCCAGTTAGTCCGCAACGCAGCGTACGCCAGAATCGCGAACTACATCTCCGAGCAACATCGGAAGTGTGTTTGAAGACGAAGCTATACATAAAACGGCCCGGTGACTTTGTGGAGCCGGGATTAATACCGAGGAAGACGAGGCGGCCATGTTTGCACGAGCGATTGATACATGTGTGCCTCGGTGGGATAACGTACGGCACCGTATACCGAAGATGAAATGTTATAACTTCGCGAAAGATTCAAAGAAACCAAAAGAAATAAAGAAAAGAGAAAGGAGACACGTATCGCTATATTCCAGAGGAAACATGACATTCCCGCAGTCTTGCTCGACGATCTGGTTATCATTTTTGTGTCTCCGGGCTATGTATGCATAGTCTTCTCGCTGGCTCACCGACAGTTCATATGTGTGCCCCCCGGTGCGATTGGTTCAGACCAGTGCGACGCTTTCCGGAGGAATGACAAACGCTATAATTAAATTTTGCTTTGGTGTACAGATCGTCATTCCTGTCTCCAGCTGGTGTTCTTCAAAGGCGTGCCTCTTCAGTACGCTAAAGGGATGAACCAGTTGGCATAGACATGCAAGACTAATTGCGGCTTGGAATGCCAGCAAACAAGATGGCTGGGCGTATGCAATCACGCGAGCACGAGGCATGCGTTTATACTCTGTTTCAGGATAGTTGCGTGCAGCACTGTGGAAGCTGCGGGCCTCTTCGTCCAATCAGGAGGGCGAACACGTGTTGAAGGTGTCTCTCCGCGCCATGGCAATTGCCAATGGTGGGCGCTGCAGTGGCAGCGGCAGCCTTGGAAGGAGGAGGAAAATGGCAGGAGCAGCTCGCAGCTTACGTGTACGAACAATTGAATTTTGTACCGCTTCGGAGAATTCTGCGCTCGGTGGCCTCGCAGCCTTGACACAGTCAAAATTTTGGACGGTCAAAATTTTTGGAGCCCTCGACTACGCCACGCCTCACAATCATATGTTAGTTTTGGCACGCGCAGATTCATCAATCATTCGTGTTATTATTATTATTAATATGCCGGCATAGTGCCGCAAGGAGGCGTCGTTGATGGAACGTATGATCTTGAATGGTGCTCGACCTCAGCTGTTCATCGCCAAAGCAGTAACTTAAATTCAGAGGCAATTATGAACCTCTTTTTTTATATCTACTTCAGCACTCCAAAAAATATCTTTCAGCTATTGCGCACCTACATCGTCCTATAGATGCACTAGGATACAGCTGTGAACAGGTGACGTCATTGCACCGCTTATTAAGGCGGAGTTCCTAAATGTTTCACGCGAAGGTGACTGTGGTGTCATCTCAGGTTCAGGATTCGCTCTTTTCAAAAAAGAAAAAAAAAAGGTAATAGAAGCTGTAGCAGATGGTAGAGCAAACATGGTGCACAAAATAAAACTAACGCCTATATATATTTCACTTCGACGGAATACAGCAAAAGTGGCACTTAAGGGTACGATTAATTGATTTCTGGGGTCTTACGTCCCAAAACCACAATATGAGAGACGCTGTAGTGGAAGATTTCGGAAATTTCGACCATCTTGGGTTCTTTCCCGTGCACTCACATCGCACAGTACAAGGGCCGCAAGACGGCGCCTACATCGAAATGCAGCCGCCGCGTTCGGGATTCGATCCCGCGACCCTCGAATCAGCAGCCGAGTGCCATAGCCACTAGACCACCATGGCCTAGCGGAGTTAAAGGGTAAGAACGTATGATTAACTTGACCCGTATGTCATGATATCAATCACCTCACCGTCTTGCCGTTCCCACCACGATTCACGATGATATCCCTGGGACTCCTGAGCAATCTCTTGAGACGCGAAATTCAAGACATTTGGTAGTCGAACCTGGCACCTATAGAGGTTCGAGTACGGAACATTCGGTGGCCGGACATCACTCGAATGTCATTTACATAAAAAAGGCAAAACATTCAGTCACATGTGGCTCGTATACCTGCACATGCAATGCGCGTAAGAACCACATGTGCTTTTAATGTCGTTAATAGTGAGGTAAAGGGCAAGGATGCGTAGTTCACGACGTTGTGACCTATCAATTATGTTAGTCGCAAATTCGCACCCTTCCACGCCAATTCAATGCACACTACGTGGGCGAGGCGCGAGTTTTGTATATTTTGCAGGAAATTTTTTGTACCCCATAACATTACGCCATATCTTTTGGAGGTTATACTTCATGCACTATATTTTTCTTCCTCAATTTTATCAACGTGCACCTTCGCGTGAGGCGCGCAAACCTCTCTATTTTATCAAGTCACCCGTGCCTCACATTCACTCGCGTTGGATACGCAGTATGGGACTCCAGGCATATGTGCAGTTATGAGCCGCACGAGAGTGAATCTTTACATCTACATCCTATGCGAAATTGCATTCACCTGATGCACGACTGCCAGAGGTTCGTGGCTCGACCTCTGGCCGTCCAGGGTAAGGATATGATCTAGGTCTAGGGTAAGGATATGAAAAATCTTGGCTTTACCCTTCACGAGGACTCTTCTATAGGAACCCTTTCCTCATGCCCAAGATATTGCCCCTTTGATGAGGAATAAGCATTCACGCGTTTGTTACAGGTAAGCTACAAAGAAATCGTCCTGGATTTCGCTGAAATGAAAGAGTCCTAGTTGATGGCCAAAGAAATGGGACGCAACGCTATACAAACGGATGCATGCCAATTTCCCCCTTGACATCGTTACTCTATACCTTGCGGATTTCCGCAAAACTCATTTGTCACATGCCTTTGAGCATTTCGTCGTGGCTCAATTAACTGTAATATACGTTTCCCTTTCATCTGTCTTCCCTACTGAATAGTCTCCGACGTCTTCTGAAGCATGGGTCATGCAGTCTTGATCAGTTCTCCATCGCCCGATCACATATATGTGCACTCTGTAATCGCTCTGTCGTCACCAGGAGAGTGGCGGCGTGCGACAGATCGCTTGTCCTAATGGGAGGTGGCTGCGGAGCACCATTCAATTATCTCGGCCACCGGTGGCACTGTGGTCCAGGTGGGCCATTTAATGACCAGCGAGGGACGTCATGATACAGTCGTACCACGTGCCCCTTCTATCTGCAATGATTGGCCGGTCAAAGATAATTCGGGAGGGGTAGTGCGGAGCGTGGACGCTGCAGCTGTTTGACGCAGACGGCATCGTTCACGACTGTGCGATGTGGCGATCAGTGTTCGCCGGCTGGTCAGTGTAATGCACGTACGTGAGCTTATCACTGTGCACAGCACTGACCTGCGTCTATAGTGGAAGAACTTTCTGTGATAGCACTCACCGATAGAGTGTAAAGGTCCGGCCCGTGGGCAGTGAGGTTTGCGCAGCTGCCGAGCTGCATCCGGAAAAGTACGGTGTCACCTTTATTATTTTCATTTTTCTGAGTACATCAACCGTTTAGTGTGCCGAAGAATGCGAAAAAGGGATGCGCGTAGCCACAGAAAGTTACTTCATAATAGACGAGGGACAGCGCACATGGAGACATACAAGTGATACAAACATAAGACACTGTACAGTTCACTAAGAAAGCCGCCGCCTCAGTATCAAGACATTAACGACGGCGTCGGTTGACCGTGGATGTTCGCACTATGCCGAACGACTGCTCATAACTTGCAACGCTTCCACAGCCGTCCACCACTTACTTGTGCCGTTGTGTCCAACGCAAGCGCCGCTCAGGCCGTATAGTTGGTCTTCCCGACTTGGGAGTTGCTGAGTCCTTGGTGCTGACCCAAGACTTGCGATGCTTTTCACGCCGTAGGCCACGTCGTTGCGGCCAACACAGAAGCCGGGCTACGCGATGAATGAACCTTTCAGGTCTTCCAAACAGGCAAGTCGTAGGTGGTCGCGTCGCGATCTTGTTCAAGTGTGTTGGCCGCCATCTTCGACCATTGCGTCATCAGGTGGCGAGTTCATAGGAGTACTACGGTCCAGGACAGAGAGCATGAAGTCCAAGCTCCTGCTTCCTTGCTTGTTCCTTGGTAATGACTCGTGCCTGCTACGGGGGATTGGCCATAAGGTCAGCGCACTAGTTTTTGCTGGTTGGTTGGTTGGTACTTGGATACCTTGGCGCAACCTTCCTGTGGGATCTGCCATGAACCGAAAAGTTCTTGTTCTTGATCATCTGAACGTCATCGCGACGACAACCCCAGCCAATTCTTCTTCCCCTTCCTTCTCTGTTCCTATACTTTCGGCATCCGCGGCGAACAAAAACAAGACCAAATAATCACGTACGTTTAGCTATACCGTGACGAGTTTAAGAAGGTTGGCTTGCGAAGCACGGTGTCGCGTTAGCGAATCCCGGTAACGGCGGCAACATTCCGACCGGGATGAAATGCAAAATACGCCCGTGACGCAGATTTAGGTACACGTTAAAGAAGTCCATGAGGTTGAAATGAGGCATGCGTGTCAGAATCATAGCTGGTTTGCACGTTAAACACTATCAGTTATTTTTATTATTTTTGCCCATAGTATGTGTTATTAGTATATAGTATGTGCTATAGTATTATTATTTATACATATAGTATATGTTTTTCTGCCCTCAGAGTATTTATGTCTGTTGCACGTTTTTATTATATATTACTAGTTGTTATAGAATATTTTTACCGTATTTAATATAATTAAGCTATTGATGTGTATTATGTTCTGTTGTATAAGCTACCATACAAACTTTGTCGAATATAATATCATCGATCGTCTGCTGACGGCCCAGTGATGGGCCAGGACTCTGTAAGCCTCCCTTTGGCTTTGACGGGCCTGTTATCCTAGCTGTATAGTCAAGGTGGTAATAATAATAATAATAATAATAATAATAATAATAATAATAATAATAATAATAATAATAATAATAATAATAATAATAATAATGTGGTTTTTCTCCAGACCTGCCTTGTCACACTAATGTTCGGTGCTGGGACAAACTTGTGATTTGTTGTCTTTCTTGCCTTTATCGGTGAATTTTTATGCTATATGGAAGCTGACATGCCGCATCTCAGTCAAAAGAAATTGGCAAAGTAATGTTTAATTAACATGGAATTACTTCCTCGAAGTTATTCATTACATTCCTAAATTACCGTCCCTAGAATGTAATTTCTTACATTCCTCATTTCAGCAAAGAAAGCATTTCAGTTACTGCAAATTTAACTGCCGTAATATCATTATACTGACTAGTCCGTCGTTTTGTCTATTGTATCAAACACACATCGACATGTTCACGTCTCTTCGCAGCTGAAGCAGCTCACTAAAACGACAGTCTGGTTGTCAGCAAGAAACCAAGAGGTCGTTTCAGCCCCTACTGAGGGCCATCTGTTGTGGTCGTCGCCGGACCAATCACTGCCATGTCCCGATAATGAAGTTTGTCACTCATCTTACCCTATTCCTATACGCACGTCATTCAAACTCTTGACAACTCGCTAAGCACGCTTTCCTGTTTGTAAAAATTGATTGATTTGATTGATTTGTGGGGTTTAGCGTCCCAAAACCACGCTATGATTATGAGAGGCGCCGTAGTGGAGGTCCCCGGAAATTTCCACCACCTGGGGTTCTTTAACGTCCACTGACATCGCACAGCACACGGGCCTCAACATTTCGCCTCCATCGAAATGCAGCCGCCGCGGCCGGGACTCCATCCCGCGACCTTCGGATCTCCTGTTTGTAAAAATAAGCATCGGCAGAACGTATGGACTGCCATATGATACACCAAGGAAACCCCTTCGGAATGCTGACAGTGTCTGCTGTCATGTAGTTGTTGCCGAAATTTTGGCTTGAGAAGAGCAGACTCCTTGCACGGAAAAGGGGAAAGGCGAGGCGCTGTAGTGTGGATGTAGCTAAAGAAGGGGCGGGGGGGGGGGCAAGTGCCCCCTTGGCACCCCCTGCCGACGCCAATGTTCGCTGTGACAAAAATCTGTTCGCGCTCCCCCGTGGAGCACTTTTCCGGCTAACCACCAGAGATTTCTTCTTTACTATACGGCTATATACCAGTGCTTCGAGCCGTAGTGAATGGTCAGCTGATCGTTACGACCGATAACGATGTAGAGGCAGCTTCCAACCGCACGTTGTAAAGATTTTCTCACACCTGCGCCGAGCACTTAACAGTCCACAGCGTGAGGAACGCTTTTAAAATAAACTGCAGTAAAGAAATAAAAAGAATAAGAATGGCGAGGAATGGAAAAAAAAAAACGAACATAAAGGGTGGACGGCCACAACGAAACACCGCGATTGTAGCTTGTAAGACCTACGGGATGACAGTACAGCCCAAAACAGCATCTGCAGCTGAACAATCCCCTCCCCCTCCCAAGTGGGCCGACAGGCTCAGACAGCGACATTTCTTGCACGCAAGGCTTGAAAAAAGCCGCTTGGACAAGCGCGTTTTCGCAACCGCTAGAGGTGTTTACACTATAGCGATTTTCGAAGCGCCTTCCGTTTTCACAATAGTAGGGGAAAAGGACGGTTCATACCTCTATTGTACCAGCGCGAGAGTGCGCGCCAATGGGCCCACGAGATCTGCGTGCGCGTATACAGGTCTATGAAAAGATCGTTGTCGTTTTTGGCGACCCCTGCTGGTATATGATCCCTCATTAGTAGCCGCTGTCACAAAAGCGGCGGCGCGACCACACGGTTATCCCCGGTCCTTGGCGGGGATTAAAAAAAATGGAGAAGACACACCTTGTGTACATAACGCGTGTGAGCGCGTTTTGCGATGGCAGCGGTTTGGAGCGGTTGGACATGGGCGTTACGGAGGAGGACCGCGGCGGTGGAACCTGCTGAGTCTGCCTGGTTGCCGTTGCGGGGCACCCGCCTCGCCTATATAACGCGATCACTTACGGGATTAGTATTATCCCACCGTATTATTCCCCCGTCGATTGTTCGGCTTTTACGGTTACTCTCTCTTTTTTCCTTCTTTCGAGCGTGAAAAGATGAGTTACACAAAGTGGGGATGAGCTTCTGTCGTCGTTCCCTGCAGCAGTCCAACCGACGACCATAAGGAAAGGAGGGGGCTGCAGCTCTCGCGGTCCCTCCGGGCTATAAGGGGCTGTGCGTGTCAGCTTGTGGTACATTTATGGTGTTCAGTACATGGTAGATTATTTGGTTAGTTCACCGCGGTGTTGCAGTGGCCATGCTGCTCGGCTGCTCACCCGAAGAACGCCGGTTCGGTCCCAGCGTTCGATGGACGCGAAAATGCTCCCAGGGGTGCAACTAGAGCTCCTGGATCAAGTCCGGCGGGCAGCCAAAGCCATTGGAGCCCTAGACGTAGGGCCCCAACCATGGAAGCTCCAAGTTCACCCTTCCACTTTCCTTCTAATAAAGTTACTCCTATCTATCTATCTATCTATCTATCTATCTATCTATCTATCTATCTATCTATCTATCTATCTATCTATCTATCTATCTATCTATCTATCTATCCCACTGATTCCAGAGAGCGAGTTGATATAGTAGCAACGTAATAACCCCAGGGTTTTACCCACCATGACCACGATTGGGAGGCCTGCCATAGTGGAACGCTCGGGACCGCTGATGACTACATGTATAGGATGCCTCGACGTGCACCTGAATGTATAGGTACAGTCACTAGCAAAGTTTGAATACCATGGCACCATCAAAAACTTTTAAATCCCGAGTAGCACATCTCTAGAACATGGAATTGCATCAGTGCATTACATCGGTCGAACAAGCGCGCTTAGGCTGAATCACTTGACTTAAACAAACATACTCCGACTGCAAATAAAAATAGCTATTTGCGGGACCCATTGGTCTCCAAACTATTGCTCGCGACTGTACACCGGCGCTTATGCATATCGCCCCTGTCGAAATGCTGCCGCTGTGCCTAAGAATCAAACCGGTGTCCTCGAGCATAATTATAGTACTCGAGCACGGTGTATAGTCACTAAGGCAACAAAACGTACAGAGCCAAACTACACGTTGCTGAAGTGTTACCTGGGTGTAAGTAAAGCAATTTTATTTCACAAGAACCACGACGGCTCTGTAGTTTGTTTCGCACTATACACCTGCAAGCTGGATCATCTGGTTTATATAAAACGGCTATAGTCATCCAGAAATCAGAGCCGTGCTAGAAGAAGGAATATATGAAATAAGATGATAGAGGAAAGGGAAAGAGAATGGGATGAATTATGAGAATTTTATAACAGTGCAAGCGTGAGCAGATCATCAGAGAGAAGAAAGAAAATGATGCTTGATCTCTCTTCGCAAGAATCGGCCACAACACGAAAGTTAATCGTATTTTGAGAGAAGCAGTTGCAGCCTTAATGCAAATCAAGAAATGCAAGAGTACAAGCTTGTATTGCTTAGTGCTGAGGCTGCACTGCTATATTTTCTTCAACTCATACTATATTTTCTTAAACATTAAACCTCTTTGCACTAAACGCTTCCTGAATGTGTCATTCAGGGTCGTCGCAAGTTGAAGGTTTCCGAGTGTGGACCTTGCAGAAGTGTACCGAGTTATTTCCTTTCCTTATGACACATTGCGGAATTTCAGATAAAATGCAGTGGCTAAAACAGCCGTGAAATACACTGATAAAATCAAATGAGGTTATAATTAGGCACAAAATTTTAACTCAAAAAATGTGGCTGTTGCATTTCTGATGGCTTCGTATATTGACATCTGAAGTAGTCCCGCGATAAGTTGACTGCAGTGGACCACTCGGCTTCCAGTTTATCTCTTGGATTGCAAGAAAAGGACAACTAAGCACGCCGTTATACTGACCTCATTTCCGTTAAGGAAGTAACGCAAGTGAATTTTTCGTGGAGCACGATAAAAGTATACCTTCGTGCTAAGAAAAAAAAATAGACTAAGATATGTTTTATCTTTGTTGGAAATGCGCTTTGGACGCGGACAGAGAAGAAGACGAAAAAACGAAAATGAGCGACTTGACATGATATATCGGGGACGCACAGAGCTTTGGCGTGTGAGTCTATACCAAACAGTGCTCCGCATCTATCTATGTTTAGGGGAAGAAAAGTAGTCCTAATCACAATACGTCTGGATATGGTTATTTGCCTCTACTGCCGGTGCGATTTGTCGAAGGCGCCACATGTCATGTATATAACGCAGTGGAAGGCGTGAACAGGTATACAAGATGGTGTACGTGACGTCATGCATTACTAACATGACGTCAAGCGACATCAGTAACACGACGTGTTTGCCATTTACGTGACGGCCCTATTGAGCAGATCTCAAATGACGCACTCCACTTTTCTTCTCTTTTTTTTCTGCTGTGCTGGCTTATACTAGAAAAATTTATAATGGAACATACCTGAAACCACAGCTTCAAACCGGGGCGTTAGGAGACACCAGACACAGAGCCAGCGCTGTATCTAACTAGCCCATCAGCTAAATTTGTTAACATGTACAGCCGAAATGGTCACCTCGTTGACCTCAGAACATAGCGTCACCTGTCCAACTTTGTCTCCGTCTGAACCGAGCACGAAGAAATATGCGGAACATAAGAAGCAACTAAGGTCTCGAAATGGAAGATGCAACCCTGCGGGCCCTGTTTATCAACACCATTTTGCGTTCAAAGCGTCTGCGGAGTGACGGGAAAATTACTGCAAGTCCGCGGGCAGAGGGGCACGAGCAGATAGGGAGGGGACGGCTGGAGAACGGCGTTCTTGTCATAAAGGTACGGGCTTAAGGTATATACATCAGGTCGACTGGTCGGTCTACTTTTCAACCCAACACAGTACCCCTTCCTCCCCCTCTTCCTCGTCCTATGTATCCCCCCCCCCCCCCCCCCTTTTAGACACTATCGCGTGCAATCAATTTCAGCCTTTCAACAATGCACGGTTTCCTCACACTGTGCTCTTCAATACCCTCTGCTGACGTTGCTGAGCAGCATAGCTCCAGCCGTTTATTTATTCTCTTGTTTTCTGTTGTCCCAGAGCTGACAGAAAATTCGCAAGCAAACGGTGCGGTAGTTTGCACGAAGCAGGCGATGGAGTGCGAGGCAGTACTCTTTAGTTCGGTATAGGCAGAAGTGAAGAGCATTATTAGGGGGGGGGGGGGGGGGGGGGCAATTCGCACCTTTTAAGCCTGCTAGAAGGCTAAACGCGGCGCTGAAAGCGTTCTTGTACGCACATACCGTATCATCTCGCTCTTCAACGTGCAAAACCTCTTTATTCTCAGCTATTGAGAGCAAAATTAGACATTGGAGCTATGGTTTCCATAGCGTGATGCGAGATTGGTAGACAGAGAGCAAGAGGCGAGACTGTAGTGAAACAATAGGAAGGCCGTGAAACTAAGGTTTTAAATCAAACGCAGTGCATTTGATGCAAGAAAGGGTGTGTTCATGCGGGCCGCGACAGCCTGGAGTATAAATGACATAAAGTAAAGCAATGACGACATGTACCAGCGCACGATGTTCAGACAGAGTGATGATGATCTTTCACACTGCCGGAATGGTAGCACGTGGTGCAGAAACTCGGAAGGTTAAAAAAGGCAATCGAGGACTGCGCAGCTGTAGTGACGGAACGAGAAAGTGTACAAGCGTAGCAATAAGACGCAGAAACGGAAAATGGTAGGTGCGATATTAAGGGACAAGAAGAGAGCGGAGTGGCTTAGGGAAAAAGCGCGTGTTAAGGACATATTAGTTGAAATTAAGAAGGAATGGACGTGGGCGGGCCGTGTAATGCGAAGACGAGACAACCGCAGGTCATTAAAGGTAACAGAGTGGATTCCTAGAGAAGGCAAGCGTGGCAGGAGGCGGCAGGAGGTTAGGTGGGCAGATGAAATCAGGAAGTTTGCGGGGACAAATTGGACCCAGTTAGCACAGGACAGAGATAATTGGAAATCCATGGGACAGGCATTTGCCCTGCAGTGTACGTAGACAGGCTGATGATGATGATGAAGAGGCAGAAGACAACAGCGCGGATCGACGATCAAAAAAGAGATAGCTGGCATACACTTTGTAGTTGACAATAAGAATGGAAGAAAAACGTAGCTGCGGAAGTCATGTAAGTACAACTTTATCTCGTATCAGAAAGAGTTGTGTTTAACATACCGGCTGTATTGTATAGCGTGGCGCCTAAATTCGCGCAAATACGGTACACCCCAGCTCCCCGGTATTTCCCGACGGTGCCTCCCCCCCCCCCTCCCCACATCTCCACCTGGCCCCGTCCCATCCTCTCGCTCCATTTCTGTTTTACATTTCTCCTCCCGTTCCCCTCTAGCTTCTTGTCACGGCATCTCTCCGTACACGTTTGCACAGCGAAGCCCTTTTCCTCCTTATCTCTCTCTCCCCGGTCCTTTATCTGCTATCTGTTAACGCCGTCTCCCCACTGTGCAGGCGCGGTAATTGCACGCAAAATTGAAGGCGCGAAGAAAAAGATAAACAAGAGGGGGGGCTTTGGTAGAGGTGCGAAGGGGCCACGGCCAGCAATGAAGAGCTAGGACGCACAGCGGTGACGCTGTCGCATGGTTGGGCAGCGGGACGCCTGACACAAGGAGGTGCATTCGAGAGTGCACAAGCGCAAAGCGAGCCGCTCGGCCCAGCAGCAGTTGGAGGGAAGCCAGCAGGGGGCACCTTTGAACCCGCTCGTGGATGTATAAGTTGCGTGCACTGGTGGTGGCGGCTGCGACTCCCCTGGCTCATGCTTTTACGAGAGGTCGGGTTCGTGGTCTCCGTCCCTCAGCAACAGGAGGTTGGGTCATCGGTCTTTCTGTGCACCACGTGATCTCATGCCGAGATATGCGTGGCTAGAGCGTATTCTACTTTTATAACTGTGATGCATCGTAAAAGATGGGACCGTTAGAAGAAGGAGGCTTCGCTTAACTATAGCACTGAGAGGACTTCTACTGATATTGATACCGTGAAACAGAGCTGCTGCTGCTGCTACTTCTCCTCCTCCAACAACAATAACAACAACAACAACAACAACTACAATAATAATAATAATAATAATAATAATAATAATAATAATAATAATAATAATAATAATAACGGCTCTAAATGGCAGCTATTATTGTTGCAGGAAAATGGCTAGAGAAAGCACATTTCGCGATTCCGCATGTACGCAGCCTAAAACATGCCACTGAATCGCTGCAAACTCACTTCCCCCACAGCCCCGAACAGAGACGCAAACAAGACGCAAAGGAGCACGCACGCACGAACGAACGAAATATAATCCGCATATCGCATCATGTATATGATACATATGTGCACGTGCGATGTCAAACTTTATCAGGGTGCGAGGAATGTCTAGGTTGGCTTTCCCTCATCGTGTGTAATATTGCGGGTAAGCCAGCTTTGAGAAGCGCTTCGGAAAGGTTTTTGCAGGTTTGCTTTCTAGCGCGCTGCCTCTCTCTCTCTCTCTCTCTCTACTATATATATATATATATATATATATATATATATATATATATATATGTGTGTGTGTGTGTGTGTGTGTGTGTGTGTGTGTGTGTGTGTGTGTGTGTGTGTGTGTGTGGTGTGTGTGTGTGTGTGGAGAGAGAGACGTCGTATTAGTCCCGCACTAGGAACCCTCTCTCACTTTCATTTTTCACTTCAATAAAGAAATGCTTTCGCTATCATCATCCCACGTGAGGCCATGTACAATATCGCTAAATCGACACCGGAGCCATCTGTCCGCCACCTCCAAACCGCGCAAACGCTCAAAGCGTGCCCCTCCCCGCCCCACAAACGGATCCTTACAAAAAGCCGGCGGCAAAACTAACCTCACACCTTCGTGTCGATTACACGTCTATATGCAGTCGACTAAAACGACCCATCTATACCCTCCGTGAACGCCCGTCGCGACACCGTTCCCAACAAAGGGGTCGCTTTTTATCTCTAGCAAGCAGCGACGCTTCGGCCATCGGGATCAATGCGCCCTCCCGCGGGCAGAAACCGCTCTTCCTCCTTCACAGCCGCGCGTCGTGCTACTATACAGGTTTCGGGGTCTATGCGCGGCCGTGCCGTGTTTGAATAGTTGTTGCTCTCGCAACAACGCTTCCGCACAATCGAAGCGAGAAAGCGCGCGCCTCGAAGGGCGTTTCCTTGCAAAAACATCGCACTTAAAACCACTCTGCTCGGCGTGGCGCCGTAGACACCCTCCCAAATTGCCGTGAGGGCTTCGTACACGCGTATTAACAACACGAACGCGTACACTCACACACACGCGTCCGAGTGTAGCCGCGTGCGAAAGCAGTCAACCGTTGAGAGCTCGTGATCGTGTGTATATAAAGGCGGTGTCGATACCACTCTCGTTTCGCTTTTTTGTGTACACGCATGCGCGCGTGTGTGTGACACCCGAAACGAAACGCTGTTATGCTGCGATCCCCAAACTCTCCGACTTGCATTCATACCTCACCCGAATTCCCGTCAACACCGCCTCAATGCAGCCGGCGACACCACGGCTACTAGGTGGCGTCGCCAGCGCACGTTCGACGCCATTTGCTCTTCGATGAAACGATCGGGTGCCCGTTTTCTGTAGGAACGCCGTCGCTTTATATACGTGCAAAAGACGTCCTTTCATTTGTGAGTTCCATTCGGTTTATACAAAAATCTCCTCTAGCGTATTGCGGACATGAAGGTCCATATAAAGCGGCAGTATGAAATAAGCGGAAAAGTGGAAGACCCAAAAGTAGGACTGCCCGTGCTCGCGTGTCACTGATTGCATTCAAAACTACTGATACTGAGAGTTATGCATGAGAGTAAGTTTATACAGAGTTTTGTTTTGTTGCATCACGTGTTCAGCACGCTGCGCACTTTTCTTGTTCTGACACTTTGTTCCTCTACACTTGTTTGATGAGTTTCCTGCATGTCCCTCGGCTCTTCTGTCAGAGGTTAGGAATCGTTATTCGCGATTTACCATGAAACGTCGCAGGCACATCGAGAGCTGTTACTTGAGATGTAGATAGAGCCGATATCGTCAGGCACAGATGTATCAGTGCACCATTGAAGTAGCTGTTTTGATGAGGAATGCAAAGATCAGTGTGTTTCAAGGATGCTAGACCGTGACGATGTAGCAAAACCATGGTTACGTACTGACAGTGTAGGTGAGTGTTTATCCTTTTCCGGAGAGTGCCTCCTCCTCATGATCATCATATTCTTCATCTTGTCTTTCATCATCATCATCATCATCATCATCATCATCATCACCAACAACAACAACAACAACAACGACAACAACAACATATGCAGGGCAGCGGCGTTATTCTTAGCTATGCCTCAGGTTGTCAGCGACTGCTATAACGGGAAGTGTCACACCTGGGACCACTTTAACCGACTATGCTCTTATAACAGAATCGCTTTTCGAAAGCGAACGAGTCCACGCACAGAACCAAGGCAAGGTGACACCTCAGTAGGGAGTGCATTTTTAGCGGAACACTCGAAAAACACAAAAAAACTAAGTAACGCGAAGCGGAACGTGACGAACGGAAAGGTAGGCACACGCGTTTGAAAAGCGATCGGCGCTCAGAACTCAGCGTGTTATTCTCTTCCTCTTCAGCGGCTGCAGCGGTGTTGTTGCTGCCGAGCGGACGCACCTAATGGTTCGGGTATAGATTTCGGGGTTACACGCCCCAACGCTCCCCTTGAACGGGACGGACAATGGCCGCCGCTGCGCGAGCTCTCTTACACACCACTCCATATGCGCCCATACTCGCACCACATTCTGTAGCTCACTTCGCACCCCCTTCCATCACTTCCCCTCATGTTCAGAGCCCCCCCTTCGCGCTACCGCACTTTGGTACCGATCCTTCGCGAAAAAGCATTAGCAACGATCGCCCTCCGAGAGCGCGTGCTCATTCAAATGCCCGCTGTGCGGCGCCCTATTCTACGTTCGCGCGCGCCGGGAACAGATACCGGTCAGTGTTGGCTAAACGGGAAAAGATGGAAGAACTGTATGGCGTATGCCCCGGGTCCTTTCTAGTAGTTGCGTGCACCTCTACTCAAACAGAGCTTGCTTGTGTGAACCAGCAACGAATTGCTAGCTATAGCTATAGGTACAAACCAGCTACGAATTGCTAGCTATAGCTACGAACCAGCTCCGAATTGCTAGCTATATAGCTATAGCTACGAACCAGCTAAGAATTGCTAGTTAGAGCTGGCAATTCCTAGCTGTCGAAGACGAAACCGCACACCGACATTTGCGTTGAGGGGTGGTTCCAAGCATTTCTATGCAGCCACCAGAATGTTACGGCTGATGAGTTTGCTTAAGGGTAATTCTACGTAATCCCGTTTAGCTACGTTTTAAAATGTGGCGCATTCCGCAGCATGCTACGCGACCGATCTCCAGGTTAACATTTCAAGAGGCAACTGCTACCCCCCCCCCCCCCCCCGCTTCGCTTTTCTGCTGGTTTGCTGATGGTGCCAACCGTGTGTCCAAGAAAAAAAAACAAAACAATGGGAAATGTTCCCTGCTTTTCCTATTTACACCATGTTAGTCAGATATCAGTGTTCCATTCGACATTTCGGCAGCAACATCCTACTGCGCCTTTCTTTTTTCAAACAATGATTATACGCATTCCTCGGGCCAACCACGCAAGAGACGACTCGAGATTGAGAAATTCGATCTCGAACGTGTCGTCCAGCCACTGAGCACCGAGCTCGTCCCCTCAACGCAGTGCATACATCGCCGCAGTTCCTCTCCATATCTACACTGCACCGAACTAGAAAGGAAAAGCAGCACGCGCGGTTAAGTGCCGGCGAAGGGCTTTGGGACAGAGAGCATCGGATATACGTACGAGTCGGTGCTGATTCTTTTGAGTAGGGTATAAAAATAAATGCACGAAATAACAGAAAAGATGAGTTATCGGAAGGAGGCGTGAAGGTGTGAGTTAGCTTGAGAGGTCTGACGAATAACACCCGAATGCTATTATATACACGGTTTTGTTGCATTCACTCTGCTGCCTCTGTTGTTGCTGAAGTGCGCTAGTCGAGGGTGATAATGCATCGCGCGCCTGTTCGTCGGCATCATACTGCACAAAGGAGTGCCGGCGCAGTTTCATGGGCGGTTCTAAATATACTTGTTCAATGACAGAGAGTGCTTTCTTGCACACCTTTATTTCTGCATTTCGTCCTCTGTAACATACTTTCTTTTCTTTTTTCTTCTTCCATTCGTGCGCGCACAATGAAAGGAAGGATCGTTCACTGCCGTAACGGAAGTGACGCTTTTCAAAACATCCCTCCTGCGAGGGGCCTCTATTTCCTGTTACCCACGCAACGTATCGACGCCCTTAAGTGTAGTTCGATTGCTCTTATCCGTAATGCGACCCCTTGTACCTGCAGAATCTAAAAAAGAGAGAGAGAGAGAGGGAAAGAGAAGGGGGGGGGGAGGCGTCGCCTAGTTTCTTTTAATGCATTTACATAATTTTCGGTGCCTATTAAAATTCGCGTATCGACTCAAATAAGAGTGTACAAGAGAAACTGACCTCAAATGCCGAAGTGAACATCGAGTATTACTTCGTTCTTTTTAAAGTGCAATGTAAGATCTCACTTAGTCGAGAGTATAGGCATAAGCTCGTTGTCTCTGTTGTTTGGTATGCTGAAGCGCTACCGTTCGCGAGTTGACTTGAGGAAAAATAAAATCTCGCAAATGTGAAACCGTAGCCCCGCCCCGGTGGTCTAGTGGCTATGGTACTCGACTGCTGATCCGAGGGTCGCGGGATCGAATCCCGGCCGCGGCGGCTGCATTTCGACGGAGGCGAGATGCTGCAGCCCGTGGATACTGTGCGATGTCAGTGCACTTTAAAGAACCCCAGGTGGTTGGAATTTCCGGAGACCTCTACTACGGCGTCTCCCATAATCAGAACCGGTTTTGGGACGTTAAACCCCACAAATCAATCAAATCAGTCCTTGTCTTTTTATATTTGAACTGCAGCGAATGTTGGACAACCGCTTATACCGAGTGACGTACTGAAACTTGTACCAAACCATCCGGTTCTCACTGGGTCTTTCGAACATCCAAATGCGCACTCTTACAAATCTGCATCCATGTACACTGTCTACAGCATATTGCTACGAAGCGACCATAGTATCTGGGTATGGCTCATACAATCGATGGAGAAGAAGACGAAGACGGGACTGGCTGATGCGCGGACAGTCCACCATTTTGGTTGTTGCCTGGTTAAAGCCTCCCTGTAAATACATTGTAAATAGCCGTCCTCTGTGTCTTTCTCGTAACATCTTTGTGGTGGAGGTGCTGGTTGTTCCCTGTCCCACCTTTTCACACCTTTTCACATCTGAAGGCTCCATGGGCGCGCCCATATTCCTCGCTAGGCGGCGCTATGACCCTTCAAAAAAGCAATGCTGAAGCTGAGACATCAGCCTTTCTACTGCCGTGTTACAGCCCAATATGGTGCTGCTGCCTGCCTCCTGTGAAAAGACGTATATCATAGCCGTGCGCAGAATTTTCCATTAGAGGGAGCAAAGTTGCAAATCAGCCCCTTCTACGCACTCTCTACCAACGAGCCCTTTATGATCAAAACAGTACATTATATACTCTGCTTCACTAGTTCCGTGCAGCACAGCCAAGGCTACGAGGCCATCGAGCACCGAATTCTTCGGAGGCGAGACGAAATGCCATTGTTCGGACACGCACCATGCGAGCCGCTACCGCCGATAGGAAACCCCGCTTCCTCCTCCTCCTTCCAAGGCTGCAGCTGCCACTGCAGCGCCCGCCATTGACAGATGACAAGCAGCGGAAGGACACCTTCATGTGTTCGCCCTCCTGATTGGCCGAAGAGGCCTGTAGCTTCCACAGTGCTGCACGGAACTTCTGAAACAGAGTATAGAGGTGCAGCACGAAAAGGGAAAAGGGAGGGGTGGGGAAATTTTTTCCCCTTCTAAATGAGGTCGGTGTGGCCGTAATCGAACCCGCATTTTTGAACTACTTAGCAGTGCAGCACCTGACCGCTATAAGCTACAACCACAGGTCGTGTCTAACTTCTTCAGCTGTAGTGACAATAATGGCTATGCGCGTTTTCATACTCTACTTACCTCTATAACTATCACTAGAGAAACCACACCAGCGGTGTAACTAATTAATAAATATCACTAGCGAAACCATCGCAGCTGTGTAACTAATATATATCACTAGCGAAACCACCGCCGCGGTGCAACTAATTACAAGCAAATAATTACACGAGCTGCGCTATGTAGAAACCTGTCCTGTATCAGAACCATCGAAACTAATTATAACTCTCTATATGCTTAACCAAGCACGTAGGCAATTTAGTTACGCTCTAAATGCCACTTGCACACACGCAGCATAATGAAAAAAAAAAAAGAGAAAAATTCCTATACGTTCAGTCTAACGACAAGCAGACTTCAAGATTTCGTGACAGGAATTCCTTAATAAAGGTTGCGACTATGGCGCGAAAGGCCGTTGATGCACTGCTTCTGCTGCGTTTCATAGACAGCAGCATCATCTCAGCAGACGTCGAACAGATTTCCAGGGAGCTGCGCATCGCATTTAAAATTCCATTTCAACGCATGGCGATCGTCAGCACACTATACTTTCTTCTCGGGAACACTGGAGCATGGGAGAGGCAGAAAAGGAAATATAGATGCAAGAAAAGAAACACGTTGCAAGAGAAAAAAGAAGAAAGAAAAGTTTGCGTTCACAATCTACAACGCCAGATACGCGCATTACTGTCCGAACACTCCATATAAAAGACACCATTGGTCCTTTCGAAGAAGGAAACGAAGTGTATGCAGAACAAAACGAAAACGCAATAAGCGAGAGAAGAGCAGTGATAAGACGCCCATTACATCCGATCAACCTCGAAAGCGTTTCATTATCTTGACAGGGTAAGCGAGTTTCTTCGTCTCCACTCAGTCCCCAGCAATTTGCACTCTCCTTCAGAGCCACTCTTTCCATACAGACGCGATTTCCTTTGGGCGATCGTTTTACCGTTCACGATACACACACCTCTTTTTTTTAAATCTTCTTTGTGGAATCGCAGTAGCAGAGCTGACATGGCATATACGAACGGGAGAAAGAAAGAAAGAAAGAAAGAAAGAAAGAAAGAAAGAAAGAAGAAAGAAAGAAAGAAAGAAAGAAAGAAAGAAAGAAAGAAAGAAAGAAAGAAAGAAAAAGAAACTCGATGTTCGAATAGAATCTCCCTTCGCCATCGCTTTCAGCTTTCGAGTTATGCATCACGGACGATCGCATGGTAGTAGCGGGTGTACAAATGTATACGCTCTGTTCTTCGATTACTCGTCGCCATCTGGTTGTGTCGCTATTTTAGCTTTTGCCCCAGCACACGCTCTCTTGCACGCAGCCGTGCGTTTGACACCCCCCTTCAACTCCAGCCCCCCACAACACCAAAACCCCGTCCCGGGCATGCGAGGTGACACTTAGCGTGACGGGCTATCGAAGCCGGCGATGATAACTCGCGAAATGCCGCATACACGAAGACCGGACCGCAGTTCATAACATATTAAGAGCGTCGTCAATACGACTAGCCTTTCTTCTTTTTTATATTCCTCGCTAAAAGGCCAACCACACACTCACAAACACGCACACGACAGAAACCAAATGGAGAAAGTGACACGACGCACACGCGGCGGTTTGATCGCGTCGATAGAGAGAACGAGTGTCTGCAGAACGTCGCTGCGCTTTGTCAGCTCGCGCCATCTCGCGACGATCGGCGGAGCGTCGTGACGCGCGCGGCAGGTTCATGAATTATTTAGCGAGGGCAGGCGCACTAACACACGCGAGGTGTGACCGCAGCGATGGCTTTTACTATCTACTTTGCGCGGCATTTTTTTGTTTTCGCTATTTCGGTTTGTCGTCTCGCTTATGTTTTCGCAACCTAGTCAGTGTCGTCGCAGGGCACCCGGAGCCGACTGAGAGGGGCATGTAATTCGAGGCTTGCAACGGTCAATCCACAAAATGGTCTCTCGCTTGCGACAGCGACGCGGCGCGCGTGCGACGATCTAACAGGCGACGGAGGCGTGGTGGTAACTGCGGCGGCTCGCACGTGCAGTATCGTTCGGTTTTGCATGCAAATTGGGCGCTGGGCCTCTGAGAAAGGGGGGGGGGGGGGGGGCAAGTGTCAAGTGTCCCTCGAGCGTCTGGCCGCATAGCCGTCGCGCTTTCGCGTCTCTGAGCGTTTTTTTTTTCTTTTTTTTTTTTCGTTAGCTCGCCGGTTGCTATGGGGCGTACGGGATTTCACTTTTGCACAGCGTGCGCTGAAAACAAACAAACAAACAAACAAAAAACGACGCTGTGCACCGGTTTCTGTAGAATCACCGATATTCGGGCGCTTTTCGTGCTCGATCATGACGGTTGTGAACTTTCCTGAGCTCTTGTTGAACAAATGTCAAGGCTACATGTGTAAAAAGGCACCAAATGCTCGCTCCAGATCAGTTTAGAAAGATAAAGTAGTGCTCTCTTTCAGTTGGTTCCATAGTAATAAAGCTAGCTTCGTAACGTGAACTTCGTAACGTGGCTGATGTATAACTTCTGGGGAAACACGGGGTCCGTGGTGCAAGGGGAAGGGGGTTGTTGCTTGTCGATGCACTATTTGAAAGAAAGACGAAGAAGGCAGAACGAAGGGAAGAGAGACGAGGCTTCTGCAGATGCAGTTTCTGTTCCCCGTGTGTTGCCTAATTTGCACAGCTATTATTTCTTTCTTAAAAGGAAACTTTACTTCCGAATTTCACACCGACAGATTGGAGTTCGTGTGACATCAAGGGGGTTGTTTATTACTTTTTATTATTATTTTTTGTTTACGTGGGAGGGTGGCTAAGTACGCAATCGCCTCTGAAACCCATTAAGTTCAGATTTTTGCGCCTTTACAATGCAGTGTTTAGTCAATATTTGTCGCTGAAAGAAATCACTTGATCCGAGGATGATGTCACGACAAATTGGTCGATGAGAAAACTGCAATTGGTGTACTGGTCCTGCGTCGGTGAACTCAAGATTATGCATCCCCAGCAAGCCAGACCAGACGTACCGGTGACGTCACATAAGCTTATGACGTCGCACATTCTGGCGCGCTAGAACGGTGGCGATAACGCCAGCAGTTTGAATTTAATGTGGTCACGTGGGCGAAGTTAAAGGAAAATTTGCGGTCACTTTACCAGCGTAAGCAGAACAAGTACGGAATCTCCGTGCTATATCGGAGGCAATTAAACCGAGGCCACCGCTGTTCTAGTTTATCTACCATTACTACCACTAAGCCACATCGATATACACACAAACTGTCTCAACCTGCCTTAATTTTCGATTCTTATAATTGGTCTATTCTTAATTACATCTAATTCGCTTTCACATACAGATAAACTCTCTTCATTGCTGCAGCCAATGCCATATGAGACGTCCGCAACGCACAATACGTGACGTACCTTTTGCAACATTCGTGTTAAGGCCAACGACTACGATACCGCACATTTCAACTTAACAGACCTAGGCCCGTATCCATAAACCTACCTTATCTTTACAGCTTGTTTTCCTTATCTCCCTGTGCACTTATAATGCTTCATCAACAAATTAGTCCAGTATGTCCAAATAAACCTCATGATAGTAATTCAGACTTATTACCATTTTAGTCTCCTTCACGCTCTTTGATGTCACAGGTGTGATAAGGAAAACAAGCGATAAGGGTAAGATAGGCCTATGAATAAGGGCGCTAAAGGCTTTCGCCTTAGTAATTAAGTCGTCTTCAGTCAACCGTCACGCCCAAGCAATTTCAAAGGTACCAGTCACTCTAAAGCATGCTTCTCCTCGGGCTGGGTCATATCGTGGCGAAGCCACCTTTAGCGATATGTGTGGTTAGTTCACTTTTTATTTATTTATGTCTTTGTTTATTTATCAGTTAGTTAGTTAGTTAGTTAGTTAGTTAGTTTGTTTGTTTGTTTGTTTGTTTGTTTGTTTGTTTGTTTGTTTGTTTGTTTGTTTGTTTTAAATGCGGATTGTAGTTGTTCAGTTAGCGTGACGAATTCCAGAAAGGTTGACGATTCCACTTTTGGTGTGACATTACCCATACGCCTTAACGCATCGCACGACAAATAAGCATACACAGAAATGCTGAGATCGTTCCCACGGCCCGATTCGAACAGAAGGCCAATTGATTGATTGATTTTGGGGTTTTCTGTTAATTTTGCTGTTGCCCTGACTCGGTGGTCTATTGGCTATGGCATTCGGCTGCTATTCCGAAGGTCCAGGAATCAAATACCAGCCGGGACGGCTACATTTCGATTTCATGTGGTGGTTTTGAGCGTAAAACCACCAAAGATCAATCAATCAAATAATTGTCTCCTTCGTTGACGCGTCGCGGGCACCCTCGCAACAGCACGAACCCCCTCCGCGCTGGTAGTTGAGCATGGAGGCTACAATGACATCAGTGCAAGCAATCTGCAAGAATGTGGCCACGAGTGAGACATATACACGCTCACCTGTTTTAAAAGGTAAATACAAATTAAACTAAACTGGTCATTTCTGCGCAACTTCACTCATTGGAAGTACGTATTACATTTATCGCTCTCACGAAAAACTGGAGAAAGATAAAGAAGAAGAAGGAGTCTCTGCGGTAAGCAGCGAACGCTCTGTCCCTCTCGCCTTTTATTACACTTAGAGAATTTCCCGCCCCGCCACGGTAGTCTAGTGGCTATGGTACTCGGCTACTGATCCGAAGGTCGCGGGATCGAATCCCGTCCGCGGCGGCTCCATTTCGATGGAGGCGAAATGTTGAGGCCCCTGTACTGTGCGATGTCAGTGCACGTTAAAAACCCCAGGTGGTCAAAATTTCCGGAGCCCTCCACTACGGCGTCTCTCAATCACAGCTGGTTTTGGGGATGTAAAACCCCACAAATCAACAGAATAATTTCCCGTTTGCAGACTTGGCGGATGTTCATCTTTAGACGTGGCGCGGTATCTTCGTTCACGCTTCTTTTGTATTTTGTAGCCCCAACGCACGTTTAAGTTTCATGGCAGTCTCATTAACACACACTACTTATCTTGCCTCACAGGCGGTTATGTATGGTCCCTGGTTGCCGACCCCAAAGAAACGGCGAATTTCGAGCTCGGCCGCGGCGGTGGCATTTTCGATGGCCGCGAAAATTCTACAGAGACCCGTGTACTGTGCTATGACAGTGCACGTTAAAGGACTCCAGGCGGCCAAAATGTTCCGGAGCACTGCACTGCGTCTCTCGTAATGATGTCGTGATTGTGGCACGTAAAGCACCCAGTGCGTACTGTTACTAATATTCTCCAGCTCCCTGACATTTTATTCCGGCACCCTGGACGGCCGCGTCACCCACAACTGTGTTCCTCTGTTTCATTGATTGATTGATTTGTGGGGTTTCACGTCCCAAAACCACGATAGGATTATGAGATACGCCATATTGGAGGGCTCCGGAAATTTCGACTACCTGGGGTTCTTCAACGCGCGCTGACATCACACAGTACACGTCTCAACATTTCGCCTCCATTGGAATGCAGCCACCGCGGCCGGGATTTGATCCCGTGACCTTCAGATCAGCAACCGAGTGCCATATATAGGCACTAGACTACCGTGGCGGTACCAAATTGTCAGGAAAATCCCCGCTGCGTCTTTCATAACCATACCGTGATTTTGGTACGTAAGAGTGAAGAAATGCGTTTAATGGACGATCGAGCCATGGCATGTCAATAATAGTGGAAGCGCGTGCGTGACTCAGCCGTCGATTAGCTTAAACAGAGAAGAGGTAGAGTGTCTTAACAGTTGTCTCTCGCATAGACAGACACGTGATGCCCGTTTGACAGGTGGCGCCACCATTCCTGAACATGCGTATAGATAAGTTGTGTGTCTTCCTTCTTTTTCGCCTCAGTTCTCTCCTTCGGTCGGTCAGTAGTCGGTAGTCGTGTTGTCCACTACCCTTTCCTTACATTATCACACCCTGTGTCCGTCAGTGTCAGGATTTGCAGCGCATCGTGTAAACCTCAGTACGTGACCGTTTCACGGCAGGAACGACGATTGCATTCGTTATCATTTTCGGCCGATTCCGAAGCACCCTGTGCGACGACCACTCGGCTCGGCTTGGCTATGCGTCGACTTGTCGTTCCTCTACTGGTGCTGGCGTTGCTGGTGGGTCCGACTACGTCGCGACCGATGAAACGTGAGTGATGACAGTGCACTTTTGCCACTGGGAGCCCATACCCTATATACCAGGAATACGAAATGCTATACTGTGATCATCATCATCATCATCATCATCTTGTCTACGCCCACTGCAGAACAAAGGCCGCTCCTGTGTTAGCGCCCCCTTATTCGTCAATTTTGCCCGTCAAGGCATGGACTGGCCAATAATGGATTCGTGATTGCTCAGTGATTGGCCAATTCTGTCTCTCACGGCAGAGTTCACCATTCAGGGAGTACCAGCACGGAATGTTGTTGCACACTCCGTGGCTTGCCCCACAGGTCTCAGTGGATAGGTTTGCGGTGCTGGAAGGCCAATTCAGGCCCTTGTACTCTTAGCGTATACATGGCATACATAAAACGCTGTAGTCTGGTAACACCGAACAACGTAAACGTGCTCAAGGTAAGCGTAGTACAAAACTTACTAAACCTACAAATATACTGAAAGGGAGAAGGAAGGTTCATTCAATCATTCAAGATAGCGCCGGTGGTCCTCCGTGTGAGCTAGGCGAGCCTCGTAACTCATTAAATAATATTTATTCATTAACACTCCCAAATTGATTTTGTGTTCTATCAGAGTAGAATCACATATTCGTTGTGGCTTGCAAATAGGGATACAATCGAAAGAATAAATTAATGGAAGCATTTTGCCAGAAGAATCGGCGACTCGGCGAGTTGGAAGTGGCCTGGTGTTTTTGGCATTGTGAAAAGCTAACCATATAATGCTAGAAAAAATGTTTCACTTCAGTGTCCTTTTAACGAAACGAGTTAGAGCGCTAAGACACGAGTGTACGAAAAGAAACGCTCACTGTCCTTTAGGTCTTATGTAGTGCTGTGTCAAGCGCGGTGGTCTTGTGGTTATGGTGCTCGATAACGCGCCCAAACATGCGGGTTGAATCCCGGCGGCGGATATCGCATTTTCTATGGGTCAACTTATATATGATTGACCCTCGTTTTCCTCACTGTTCATGTGTCGCTAGCGCACTTCCCGATAAGATTATAGTCCCGTGTCGATAAACAACTCTTACAATTGTCGCTCTCCCTGCTCGCCGTATTTTGGTGCCTATGACGCGATTCGTGGGCATAGGAACGATAAAGAAAACAAGACGTATAAAAGTGAGGCATGTGAGGCACTGTGTTGCATTGATACAGTGTGTACATGTATACAGTGCATGATACAGAGAAAACTGAGAAAGCAAACAAGAAAGGAAACTCACACAGCGCTGTGTCACAACTACCTCTATTAGCGAGCACACGAATATTTAAACATTGACCGTAAACCATAATAACATTCAAGTAATTGTGAGACAACGTTGTTGTGTGTGTGTCCCGTCCTACTTGTGAACCCCTGCTTCTTGGAGGTGCAATCTTGCGAGGGTAGGAACCTCGGTAAGCTAGGAAACGAGAAAAGAAAAAAAGAAAGTACGCGTGGCGACGCCGCTTTGAAGTTCGAGCACTAGAACGCGTGACGTCACAGATATTTGACGGCGTCTGCTAACGCCTACGTAACTATTTATCGGTAAGAAAGACCTACATTGTGTCCCAGGGAAGCTCGAGACTTAGGACAGGGAGTTTCAGAACATTTGATGGAGAGGATCCCGCAAGAATACGAAAAAAGAAATCGCCCTTCTGACGTCATTATAGGTACCAAAGTTCCGGCGCGAATTTCAAAACTGAAACTTTGACATTCATATTCTCTTTTAATCTTTGAACATGAAACATAGACATTAAGGAAGTCCGAGTTCTCGAAATATAAGTTAACATTCTAAACCGCTTCAGCATTTCGCTTTAGTGTCTCTTTAAAAGCCAACTCGGGCGTTCTTTCGAGCTCGATAGATCTCAATAAAACTCTTTGGGTACCTTAACTGGCGCACTTCTGTCATTTGTGCAAGATTGCAGGCTTGAGAGGTGCCCAGACTGCTTGCAATTCGCTCTCTACTGATTACCTCAAACCACCCACCTGGCTTCTTACAGTTACTGGCCACACTGTGTGTTGACCGTTAATTTTAGGCAAGGAGACTGAAGCGCACCGGTACAGTATCAAGGCCTCCGAGATGTGCGCGCACCACCAAGCTTCGCGATTATCGCCAGGGGAAGCTCGCATGCGCCGTCGCACCATGCAAAAGGCGGGTTGACTGTTTGACGTCACTGCTGGGTTGGATTTCAGTTTCACGCTTTTCTGCGATTGAAAAATAAATTATTTTCGCATTTGCTGAGCATTTCTACTTCAGGAGTGTGAGAGGAGCGCCTGAAGGGCATAGATTCTCCATCACCTTGACATGCTCTAAAAATCGCCGGAGTTGGCCTGCTCTCCGGCATGCTCTTCGCGGGCATGCTCTTCGCGGGCCTAAGGATGATCGCGAAACGAGCATACATATATGAAAACGTTTATTAAATAGAAAAAAAAACAGATATAGGGAGCGGGTGGGTGATGCTCCTAGTCCAGGGCTCCACTGACTTGAGCGGTCCGCCGCGCCTGATCGAGGCGTGCTAGCTGAATCTCCCGATCCTCGCCCAAGTCTCTCACTGCTCCCTTCCCGAAAGTATACCGGCTAGTGTTTTGGTATGTTAATTTTGGGTGGCCTATTTTGGCAAGTTTAATTCCCTTCGATTCCTCAAGATTCTTCCGTTTCGTTCGCGCAGCCTGGTTCCGCCGCTGCCTGCTGTCCAATCGGCTGGTGTGCGTGTCCCTGCTGCGGCAGCCGGACGCGTGTCGAGTGAACGCCGACGGCACCGACGACTGTCCTGCCGGACTCATGTGCTGCGAGGAGACGCGGTGCGGAGAGAGGCGTTGCCTGAGACAGTACCTCGTCTGATCAACGCGAGGCCTTGGTTTGCAAAAGAGGGGAATAAACTTTATTAAACGGAGGAGCTGTTTGGCCAATGTCCGCACTGTGTGTCAAGGAAGAGGGAAAAGGCCGACACCCATCTTGCACTGCACCCACTCCACACAGTCGCTTGGCGGCAGCTACAGACTAATTCCTTCCTATTATCTTTTCACGCTACACCCCTGCCATACTACACAGAGTATCCCTCACACTGTCCCTACTGTGGAGCGCAGTCCACAGTAAATCACTGCACGTGGGAATGTCCATGTCCACTGGGCTGTTCCTTCGCCATCACATTCCTCCTGAGAGACTGCGCTGACCAGCTCAGCGCCGCAGGAGGAGCGTCGACTGATCCAGCGGGAACGTGCAGTGGCGCGAGCCAATGGGGCCGTGAACTAAGGGCTCCACCCTACGAGGAAGATCCCTCATTCTGTTTTCAATAAATGTTTACTCTCTCTCTCTGTCGCTTCACACGCTCTTGTCTTGAAACTGCTGCGACGTGACAGTGATTACGAGAAAGAAATAATAAAGTGAATGAAAGAAATCTAAGAATGCCTGCTGAATGCACTCCACTTTATCCTTTTAATAATCTCAGACTCATGGTTCAGGTGCCTGTCTAGTTCAGTAATCATACTTTGTTATCTCCCCCCCTCCTCCCGATGATTTACTTAGCACATCCGAGGTGACTGGAGTATTCTTCATTAACCCTTACACCCACATTTTCTCAAACCAATGCTATAAGTACCACCTGTAAGCATTCTATGAATAAAATTGGAGAGATTGTCTCTTCTTGTCTTATGCCCGTCCCTTCTCGTAACCTCTTGTCGTCATCCGCTTTCTAGTCTATGAAGGCTATATACACACGTTGGTTACCCTCCGCTCATTTCTCGATTACCTAATTGGCCGTATGAATGTAGTATACTGTGGAATAGCCTTTACGAAACCCTGCTTGTTCGTTAGGTTGTCTGAAATCTAAGGTCGCACAAATCCTGTTGGCGATTACCTCATAGGTAAATACCTTGTAGACTACTGACAGTAAGCTGATCGGCCTGTATCTGAACACAAACAGTTCGCACCATGCTTCGCCCTTCAAGCGTTACATACGAGCGGTGTATAACAGCGATCAACATTTTTCCAAAGCGAGATCATTTCACATTAGACTAGGAAGGCACTTTAATGAATTGTATCGACTTATAATAAAGATGCTAACGCTAACTTAATATATAAGGTTCAATATGGCCGTCGTGCTTGGCACACCGAAACGACGGCGTAGCCTGCGGCTGGCCCCTCTATAGCGTTGGCTGTTCCATGCACCCGGCAGGTCGCGGCGTATAGTGGCGTCAACGTTTATTGCCGCGTTACGCCTGGTCCGGATCGTCGTTGATGCTGAAATTTGTGCGCAGATTTTGTATCATGAGGAAGGGGTCCTGCTGACCACATGACCCACGGAAGTCGGCCATGTGAACGTCAAGGTAGAGCCAGGCGAAGCGCCTCCTCCACTTTTTTCCCAGGACGAACTTGATCTGCACGAAGATCACGGCGGCTGTCAACGCGAGTGCTCAACGTAGGCGCCCAGGATTTAGGCGCAATATTGCATCTATGTGTGCTTGCAAACATGGGAAAAGGGAAAAAAAAATTACACCATCTCCCGCTAAAGGGGACCATGAGGCGATGCGAAGCAGCACGGGGGGTGCACACCGCGTTTGCATCGGTTTGACGCTAGCAGACACTGCCTGCGTGAGCATTGTCTCTCGCGGCGAGGGCGCGTTCTCGTTCCTTCCGAGCTGGTAAAGCGTTCATCGAAGAAAGAGCGTTTCCATAGTCAACGCGCGCCGTGGGAGAGGAGAGGAGAGGTGGAATGCCGAGAGGATAAGAGATGAGACAAGGAGAGGAGGGGGAGGAGGATGCGCATGCGCAGTGCGGGTGTGGACGCCGCACGGCGGATGGATGGAAGGAGGGAGGGAATGACATAGCCCCGACCATAAGCTGCCTCGCATCTAAAAAAAAAAAAAGAACCCTGTGTAGCTGATCCCGCCCTCCGAGGAAACAAGAATGTGAAATATGCGTCTTCACATAGGCAGATGAATATTTATTGTACATCGAGGTGAATTTGCCCGTGTTTCGATGATACGGCACCATTTGACGTGGATGCACCCACATTAACGCATCGCCTACATAGCACCCATGACCGTGAACAACCGCTTGTGGTATAACGGAAGTAGTTTACGTAATAACTAGACACAGTCGATAGTAAATGCCGCGCGATAACGGCACCAATAACGTTTACTTGCGCCACATTAGAGAGTTCTAGTTTGTCCGTAAACTTCACGTTTACCGATACCGGTTTACCGGGACAGTGTAGGTGACTAGCAGCGCTGGTGGCGACACCTGATGGTGCGGAGCCTAACCAGGCGCAAAAAAGCTAATATTATTGTGGCTTGCCCGTTTTGCTTGACTGCTATAGAGTAAAGCATTGGACGTGAGATATTGACTCTGAGTACTTTCATCACCTCTCTTGAAGAAAACGCTGACGCTACAAAAAAGAAAATCGAATGCACTGCAGTTAAACAAACCGCGAATAGATGGCGCCAGCAGTTTTACATCCGCCGTAAACACGCACGGTACACCGGTATCCGCAAACGTGAAGAAATTTACGGACAAACTAAAACGCTCTATTAGGGACATTTAGCGTGTCCGGTAAACCGGTATACGCAAAGGTGTAGCGGATACCGGATAGCGTGTAGCGTTGTTTTTCGCAGTGAAGAGGCACCAGCAATGGGGGATAAACAGAACAAGCAAACCCGCGTTATATGTCCTCCGAGATTCTGGAAGCGACTCGCTAAGCCTACAGTTTCGGTCTGGCTCTCAGAAACGGCGTTGAATCATCACGGATACTTTACTGTCGAAGCTGCATGATACAAAGCAAAGGCAAATACAACCGTCAGTTAGTTAAGGGCTACAGAGCGCGCGACGACCACTTGAAAGATTCGAAGCGGAGGACAGTCAGTCGGCCATGTTTGCCAATGCGCTGTTTATGCCCGGTATTTCGCTCTACGCAAAGCGCTTGCGTATAGCGGTTTACCGGACACGCTAAATGTCTCTATTGACACGTTAGCGTCGTTGCCGTACTTGGGCGTTTAACGCAGCAGTGTTCTTGTTGCCATCACCATCACGCTCGAAGAGTAGTCGCTGGCAGCAAGGCTTGCAAAGGAAGTAGGCACATACAGACCTGTGTTCCTCTTTTATTTTTTTCCCCCTCTTTGGTAAAGCGTCTGTCATCTGTAAAGTTTCACGCTACCTATGCAATGATGGATCATAACGAACTAGGCCTATATATCTAAAAAGACGTCACGCGAGGAGTCGATCGCCAGTTGTTTCTTTTTAATTTTTCATAGCTGCAATCACGACCACGCTCCATGCTAAAGCCTAAAGCGTCGAGAAGCATGAAAAAATAGAGGAGGCGTTGGCTCCACTCTATGAGCGTCTCTTTACTATAATGAGAACTTGCGGACCACACAGCGCCCAACAACGACTTGAGAGATCCGGTGCTGGCGGCATTCCCACTTGGGCAGCAACTTCTTGAGTTCAAATGGACACATTTCCCTCCCTGTGCGACCAGCGCGTGCTCTACTATCAATCTTTTGTAAGTTTATTTGGTCTTTTCCTTTTTCGGCTAGGTCACGTTATCCGTACCCACTCGCTTTAAAGGAAAAGAAAATCACGAATCACCACCACCACCACCAGTCGCAACTCCATTACGACGGCTGACGTCACTACCAGTCGCACAACGCTAATTGGTCTGCGCTCATCCGGCCGTTCTACAGTGGTGGCGTCCATATCCGGCACGCGTTCATTCTGCAGAGGAAGGCGTGCAATCATGGCCACAAGAGTTTAGAGGAGAAGACATTATTAGTTCTTGTCTTATCGTCTACACTTGTGTCCTTGTTTACGCGCCTTTTCTTTACAAATGAACCCTTACAAACTCGCCACGGTGGTCTATACAGCGTCTTTACGGTACTCGGCTGCTAATTCAAACGTCGCGGAGGTCGAATCACGGTCGCGGCTGCATTTCGACGGAGGCGAAATGTTGAGGCCCGTGTGCTGTGCGACGTCAGTGCACGTTAAATAACCCTTATGTGGTCAAAATTTCAGGAGCCCCTCTATTGCACGGCGTCTCTCATGATCATATCGTGGTTTCGGGACCCATAAATCAATCAGCTTTCGGCGGTGTTCTGGCATACGTTCATAGCTCGGTGTTTCCGCCGCCGACGACAGGGCATGCTGCGTCCAGCTGTGCCGAGTGGCACCACAAGACGAAACGCCCGTGTAAGCGCTTCACATAAAGGGGCCCTCATCGCCGGAAGATGGGGACAGCAGTGCAGAGAAAAAAAAATGAGCCTACTTTTTCGTTCACTGTAGATAGGTCGTCGAAGAGAAGCACCACTTCTTTTGTACCAGTGGCGTAGGCAATGTTGGTGTCCTTAACTTTTTTCCGAGAGCCACTCTCGCAACCCTGCGAAAGAAAAAGAATAACAAAAAAATTGGCCGCGTATCTCCGTGCTTCGCTGCAAATGTCGTCGAAAGACGATAGTCTTCTACCGGCCGTACTACATGAGTCTCGGTTCATCTGCGGTTCGGCACGAGCTGTGAAGCTCGTGCCGCGTTGCAAATGCCGTATTTGCACTTTTCTTGAGATCACGAAGTGCATGTGCCCGACTACTTTCGCAGTGTGATGCATTCTTAGCTCACTTGAAGAGACAAGCATTCCATATCAGCACAGGAAGGATAACTTCATCTCGTACCCTTCCTTTCAGCGCCGCAGAAAGTTGGCCGTTCAGTGCGGTCGACAACAGTCAACAGTGGCCGCCATTACCCGTCACTTATCCACGATCACAGGCCTGTACTGACCAGTACTGATATTATGCGAGCGAATACGATAGACGAGGACCACTACTAATAATAATATGCGCGCGAATACGATAGGCCAGGACAGCCTTCACCTTTCTGCGCTGCCGTCACAATCGGGCCCCTTTACTGTAACCGATACACAAGTCACGTCGTCCTCAGTCATCGAGAAACGACGACGGTGACCTCTGCATTACAGTGGAACCCTCCGCGAACCTGAAGGATAAAATGTTAATGTTCGTCGCTGAACTTATAACACGACCCTATTGCGCCCACACCGTTATGCTTCATCGATGGCACACTTTTCCTCCGCGCACGCCAGTGACGATGAAACCAGAACTATAGCTGGCATTTTAACGCGAGAGCGTAGAAACGTTATCGTGCCGCGGAATATCTGGCATCGGTGCTGCCGTAGGCGTCCGTGGCGGAAATAATCATTAAGAACTAACAGCGATTTTCCCGACCGTTCGACCACACCAGCCCTCCGCCACAGCGCAGGTTCTTCAGTGAAGGAACATTGAATTTCTCAAAGCAAAATCCGCTAGAAGGATCCTAGACCACGACCTTAATAACGTACAGCTCTGACTGCAATTTTAATGCACGAGAAAACGTAATTCTGTTGTACGGGGGACCTCGAATAGTGCGAGCTTTTCAAGAGAAGGCACCAATTTTAATGAATGTCGTCGAAGGTGGTGCGAACGCCGGGGTACAGAGAACATACAGTCTGCTTCAGCAGTTCCGTTCCGCGCTGTGGAAGCTACAAGCCTCTTCAACCAATCAGGAGGGCGAACACGTGTTAAACGTGTCCTTCCGCGCCATGGCGTCCGCCAATCGTTGACGCGGAAGCGGCAACGACAGCCGGGGAAAGAGGAGGAGGGGGAATATGTGGGGCCCCTATTCCCTGGAGCCTGCTCGCAGCTACTTGTCCAAACAATGACATTTCATCTCGCTTCGCAAGAATTCTGCGCTCGGTGGCCTCGCAGGCTTGGCCCTGCTGCACGGAACTAGTGAAACAACAGGGCACAGTTCCACCCTTAAAGGGGCCCTGCGACACAAATTGAGCAGGCCGTTTTTCTCACTGATTCTAGAACTGTGGCACGCGGGGATGTTGCACAGAGTAGAAACGCCGTGGCTATAATTTTATTTCAGCGAACAAACCGCCCAAGATCGCCTCCCGTTTGAACTGAGGCGACACACAACGGATATTTTTGTTACAGGAAGTGACATGGAGTGACGACATTGGCGGGGCCAGGCTGGGCGTTTTGATTGGCTTGACTCTCCAAGGTGCTTGTCACACACGTGTGGTGTCTGCTTGGTCACGCTTTTCAGTACCAAAATATACTAAAATAGTTTTTATGCTTCGTAAGAAAGAAAGCAAGTATCTGACATTACTTGCAAAACGACACTAGGCGCGCGGTGCAATGGTTTGCGCGTCCATATGGCACGTCCACTAAGAAGCGAGTTCGACGCGTGCCGCCGTATTTGGACTGAGCGTCACGCCATCTATTGCAGGCGCTGCGAAACAACGCGCTGAGCTACCATACGCTCCCGGTGTCTTCCGGTGTCGCTCTATAAGACGCGCGTTGCTATTGGACGCCTCCATTGACGTCAGCGGGAGAGCGAAATACGAAAGGGAATGTTGGTTTCATGCTGTCTGCTCGTGTTTTGAACTTCGAGGGCTAATAACTCCACTTCTAGACCACCGATTTGCATAATTCTTTTTGCGTTCATCTCAGCATTCGATCCTACACACACTGCAATACTGCAGACGGCAGTTGAAAAAGTGTCGCAGGGCCCCTTTAAAGGAGAAGGCTCAGGCGTCCTCACAACGTGTCCCTTTCCAGTCGCCGCTGTAAGTACCGGTAATATCATAGCTGTCAAACACAAACAAAAGCGCAAAAACACTTCCTGTCGGGTTAGTGCAAAAACGGGTTTGTACCATGTCCAAGGGCATGAGCGTCGTCCCCTTGCAATCCTTGTAGAGAAATGCTTCGTAGTTGGTCAAGGTTTCTGGTTGCTTCAGGTAGCACAGCATGGCGCCCATCTCGAGAGAGAGGCCCACCACGACATCCCTGTTGCCGTACAATTTCTCGCTCGCCATGTCAACCAGCTCCATGTCCTTATCCTGCAAATGTTAACATCAATTACAGGAAAATATCGTTGATATGCTATTCACAGGAGGCGCAATATAAGACATTAGCCGCCGAATAGCGTATTGCGCCTTTAGAGTGTCAATCGAGAAGGGGGGAGGGGGATCGTCGCCGAGTGCTCCTCCGAATGTCACGTGACGTACTACCTCGTCGGTGACGCGCAGTTCAAGAGGCTGTCCACTTCCGGTTGACGCGCCTCCGCTATGTACGATAGTACGGCTGTGTTGGAATGCCATCGACTTGCCACTTGCGTTGAGGAGCGCTCACGAATTCACAAACGAGCACACGCGAATGCCACCAAAACCACACACGGCGAGGAAGAACAGCCGGGCAGGGAATCGCGCGCAGTTGCTGGCACACTAACCGTAAGTCGGGGTTCTCCTTCGACGAATCAGCGGAGGTCTGCCTCTGTTGACGTCACGAAAACCACGCTGACATTTGGGGGAGCACTGGGCGAGGACTTAACACCGGCCGGCGGCCGGAGCGCTTCGGACAGAGTGAAACAAGCAGGCACCCCTTTTACAGCGTAAGCTGTTACGAGACCACAACTACGGCGCCAAGAACGGCCGTTGTCGTGATCTCATAACAGCTCTTCCTCATGGAGCAGTTTTGTCGTATCGTGCCATGCGTCACGCCACAGGCGACGTGCGCCGCCCCGACAGTAACCTGACTTCGCTATTCGATATACCTGATGGCGCCTCCTCGCAAGGTGCGGACCGCGACTGAAGAAGTGAATCGCAGAGCTACGCGCGCGGCTGCAGCAGAGCAACGTAGGGCACAACAGACCGCTGTACAGAGAGATGCCGAAACGTCAGAGTTATGGCGCATGGGATACCTACCACATGTAGTTTCACTAGTTTCCCCAAGCGTTTACAATGGCATCTAAGAAGGTCGCTCTTCCAGCTTACGCTGTCACTGTCCTGCGATTCCGCGCAGGCCTGGCTCATTTATTGCGATAGCAATTATATGGAGAGTCTCGGCTGGTTTTTGCCGTCGCCGCCCCCGTGATGCACCGCACACACACACACACACACACACACATATATATATATATATATATATATATATATATATATATTATATATTCAGCCGGAGACCGGCCTTCATTCCTGATGAAGGCCGGTCTCCGGCTGAAACGTTGAATAAACGCTTTCCGCATTTTTGTTGCCAATTCCGAGGGTCTACTACTCATCTCTGTATATATATATATAAGTCGCAAAGAAAAATAATTCACATAAAAATGCTTCCGAAGCGCGGAATCGAACCAGCAACCTCTGGCTCCGCCGCGCGTGGCGCTAACCACTACGCCACAAAGAGCCGATCCTTCAGGGAGCTAACGGCGAGCCTTATATACACACCCTTTACCGCTGGCAGGACTCGGAGACGGCAGGCGCTTATAAGCGTTTCTTCATTACCAGTGACATGGCGCGAGGAGCGCAACGGGCGCATTTAAGTCTTCGGCCAGCTCGCTCGCTTCTTCTAATATTTGCGCAGGGAGAACCTTGCCCTTCCGCTGTCTGCTCGCGCCGTTGTCTCGTGGTGAGAGAAGAGGGATGTTTCGAGCTTTCACCGTGATGTCCGCGCTGATGTTACGGGAGCGTACGAAAGTCACTCGAGCTCAAGGGACGCCGCTAAACGAAAAAACAGAAGATGAGCGCGAACTATCAAGTATCACAGCTCGACACTTGAAGCACGCTAGTTCCCTTCGCTGCTTCGGCCGCCTTTGCAACAGGAGCGCTGTTCAAACTGAGAGTATCCATTGTGACAGCTTATTCGCGCTCGTTCGGTGTATATCTGTGCGTTCGTTTCGTGCGTGCTTCACTTGATAGTTCGCGCTCATCTTCTGCTTGTTCATTTAGCGGCCTCCTTTGAGCTCGAGGGACGCGCTGAAAATTTCAAGCTGCCTCCACGCTCTTCGCGTTGCGGTGGGCCTGCGAGCCTCACTTCGTACAGCATTACAGTTTCTTGCTATCGCATTCATTGCTTCGCCCTTGCGGCGAAACTGTGACTTTTTTTATCAATGGAACGCGCGCGTGGCTTAGGGGTCCTTTAAGATATTTATGCGCTAAATAAACAATCATCCTTGAAAACGCATTCGTGTTTCCATATTTTGCATTCGATTCGATATTCAAATCTGGGCACTCGTATTCGATTCGTTTAAGGAAAACAAAATCTTATGACAGAGTGTCCCTTTTAGCTGCCTGCCCCGCCACGGTGGTCTAGCGGCTATCGTACTCGGCTGCTGATCCGAAGGTCGCGGGATCGAATCCCGGCCGTGGCAGCTGCATTTCGATGGAGGCGAAATGTTCAGGCCCGTGTACAGTACGTTGTCAGTGCACATTAAAGAACCCCGGGTGGTCGAAATTTCCGGAGCCCCCCCCCCCACGGCGTCTCTCATAATCAGATCGTGGTTTTGGGACGTTAAACTCCAGTAATTAATCAATCACCTTTAGCTGCCAACGGCCGAGTATACGGAATGCAGTCAAGATTTCAATATTCACGTACCAGAGACGGGAACTTGGCGTTCGAGCCCTTGATGAAGGTCGGAGGCACGCATTTGCAGTTGTCCATTTTGTCAAGCCAGCTATTGATCGAGGTAACGGCGATGACGGTGTCGATCCCGCTGTTCTTCCTCGCGGCCTCCTTGAGAGCGTCCTTGAACATGGCCCAGTGACGTGGGGTGCTGTAGTCGATCGAGCCGATGGCAACCACAGTTCTCCTCCTCGTGTCGTTCGCTTGGATCTTTTTGAACAGCTGAGGGCGGGAGAAATAAACGTTTGCACATTGCTAAACATGACTCCACTTTGAAATATAACATTCCCGTCAGCTTCTTTAAAAATAGAGAGAAATACGTAGGGAATTTTAGTTTGGCCGTAGACATCTTCACGTTTACGAATACCGGTTTACCGCAAAAGTGTACGTGACCAGCAGCGCTGGTAGCAACACCTTATGATGCGAAGCCTAATCAGAGACAGAGAAAACTTACCACCCCGGCTGGCGCGTTTTGCTTAGCAGTCCGTCTCAAGCATTGGTCGTGAGATAATAATTTGCTCACAGTATTATCACTGTTTCTTTTAACGAGAACGCTCACGCAACTGAAAATATAATGGAATGCATTTTAGTTAAACTAACCGCCGCTAGATGTCGCTAGGAGATCAGTTTCTGCCGTGAACTCCTCCGGTAGACCGGTATCCGTAAACGTAAAGAAGTCTACGGGCGAACTAAAAGTCTCTAGTTTCTTTAGAGGGTTCGTGATACGTTTTCCGAAAATTTTATACGATGTGCGTATAGTTGAAATCCTAGCCCTTTCAATATATAATAGCACATATTGTTCCTTTACACCGTCCGGGTTGATATACAGCGATCAAAACGCGGTTTCGTATCTATCAGCGGGCGTTCCCTTAAACTTTGCAGCTGACGTAACAGGGAGTTTTAGTTTGTCCGGTAACACGCAATACGCAAAGCACTTTCCGTAGAGCGGTATACTGGGTGTAGAAAGCGCATGCGCAAACATGGCCGACCACCCGGAGCATACGCCTTCCGCTTCGACTCTTTTGAGTGGTCGTCGCGCGCTCTCTATCCCTCGAGTTACTACGGTTGTATTGGCTTTAGTTTTGTGCCATGAAGCTTCGACAGTAAAGCATTCGTGACAATTCGGCACCGTTTCTGAGCGCGACGCTCAAATTGTCGAGGCTGTAGGCTTAGCGAGTAACCGCCGGAATTTCGGAGGACATAGATCCCACGGTCTTACGTGTTCTGTTTACCACCCATAAGTGGCGCCACTTGACTGTAAAAAACAACGTTATACGCTATCCGGTACGCCTTTGCGTATACCGTTCACGGGATACGCGGCTACAGCTCTCTAATATCTTAAGTCGCCACTTCGGACACCGAGGTTGGTTGGTGCGCCTTCGTAGGTCACCGGAAAACAAACCATTCTCCAGCCTTCCCTGACAAAAATGCCCCATCTGGCTATATCACGAATTGGGCATATGTGGCCATATGTGGCTCGTGTCCTTATTTGGCCGTATTTGCTCAAATCGTGATAGAGGCATACGTGGAAATAAAATACCTGAGCGAAGAATGTCCCGAATGATTGCGACAGGCACCGAGAAAATACGGCCGCATATGAACACGTGCCACATATAGCCAAATATGCATATTTGTCCATATACGCTGTATATCTGGCCATATACGACCTTATCGAAGCCGACTTAAATGTAACCTGTACCCGAGTCTAAAAGGGATTAAAAAATTGGGGGACCCTTAAGCTTCGCCTTTAAGAGTTGAACGCGATAGCGAAATCCGGCCCCTAGTGTACACTTCAACCACTCAGTGCATACTTATTAATGTGTGTTGTTACACACACGCGCGAGTGCGCTCGACGTATTAATGGTAGAGGTTTTCGATCTATTTAACAGCACTTTTATATCAACTTCATGAAAATTTTGTACAGTGATGTAGTCACGTGGCCCTGTATTATGAACTGCGCGCAGGCGTGACACTTTTATTCGTAAATGGTCACATTCTGTCGTCCTTCATGCGTTAACTATCTGGCAGCCGTTCGATTTGTTCTTCTGGAGACCTCTTCTGGCCAGCCGCAACAAGCATCGCCTTATGGTCGGTGAAATGGCAATTGCAGTACTTCACTTCTTTAATGGTGTCGTGAGAATGAAATGCTAAAGAAGTGGATGCAGAGCATCCGACGAGACCGCATATAGGCTCTGCTGTAGTCGCATGGCCTCCGAGATGGGGGGCGCGCTCGCCGTCTCGGAGGCCATGGCAGTCGAGATATTGCTTGATATGTCTTCCGCTAGATGGACATAGTTGTTCATTTTTGGAGCTGTTATTTTTCGCTCACGGCCGATTTTTCGCTCACAAGAGACGCGTCGAGACGCCGACACCGACGGCGGTATTTCTGCGGAACGAGCTCTCTCACGCTATCGCGTTAATAGCCTTAATAATTGCATTACTAGAGCTTCCCGAGATGTAGTTTGCAGTGTAATGAAATTACACTACTAGCTAGCCGGTAGTATAGTGACACTGTGTTACCATTGTTTTTTGAAAACTAGTGAGATTACTTCGAAACTGCTTTAAAGGGTCCCTAAACCACCCAGAGGTCAAAATTTAGCTGCGGTGTTGCTTTTGTGCCGGTGTCCGCAACGAACACGTGGCCGTAATAACTTTTCAAAAAGCTGCCGAAACAGCGGAGTTACACGCGTTTCATTATTAAAACGCGGCGCTTGCTTGCTTCGCTCTCTCGTGCGCCACGAATCGTCCGCTCACAGTTGCCAGTGCCCCCTCCTCGCCGAGCGCTCGTCCGAGTGTCACGTGACATACGTCGTCGATGACGCGCAGCTCAAACTATCCACTTCCGGTTGACGAGCCTCCGCCTGCCTCCGCGCTCGCGCAAGTCCCGGTTCTGTTGGTTCTATGCTAATGCTCTGTGCTAGCGCTCCCCGTCGTGTTCTGCTCGCTAGTACAGTTGTTACACCACACAAACGACACGCAACGATGAAGAATAGACAAGCTGGGGGCGCGCTAGCAGACCAACCGGAAGTCGAAATTCTCCTTCGACCAATCAGCAGAGCTCTGCCTGTGATGACGTCACCGAAAACCACGTTGTTGTTGTCGCGAATGCCCGGAGAAACGCGCTGGATTGTTTCTCGAGTTCGTGGAGCGGCCGCGGAGCGTAGCGCTGCCGCATCGTTCATCGTGACGGCGTTCTCAACCTGATGCGCATGTTAACTTTAAATGATCAAAAATATGTCGGGGGTGGTTTAGGGGCCCTTTAACAAGCGTTCATCACTATTTCACTTACTCATGTACAGGCCCGAGCAAAAGTATACGGACCATGGTATCGCGTGGCCCACAGGCTCTTCGCGACACTTCCGTCACGTCAGCTGCGATCGACAGCAGCGCTATACGTGCAAGAAGCATCCCTCCTTAAATATAGGGCCTGTCTGTTTTTCCAACTGTGAACAAGTATTTTTCACCTTTCTCTTTCTAACGCTAAGCGCTCTTCGGTATCCGAATCCACGGGTTCATATCTCGATCTATACTGATATCTCTTCATCGGCACACTGGGTCGATGCAGGCCGTGACGGCTGTGATACCGCTATCAAGGCAGATATGTGGTGTTCTTACCGCCGACGAGCGCTGTGCGTGGAAACAGCAAACTAGCAATGCGGTGCACGGCACTGAAAAACTTACATGCTGGCGGGTAGCGAGTAGACTAATTTCCGGTGGAGCCCTCCGGTTCCGCTAGGTGGAGCGTAAAGCCAGATTGGCACGCGCTCGCGTGGTCCGTGTACTTTTGCTCGCGCCTGTACATCTTATTTACGGCCAATATTTTCATTTTCTCTATCGCTTTATTCTCTCAAAACTACAACTGGGGTTGCTTTACGTAAAGGGTGGGCTTATACCCGAGTATAAAAGGGACTTCGCTGTGTCTAACGTACCCCGGAAGTTTTCACGGCGCTGGTGACCAATCCGTCAAGAGCGCCGGGTCGATCAATGATGTTCAGGAAGCCGAAATGCAGGAGCTTCTCTTCCTTGAGCTTAGTCACTGTGGTATACCCCCGAAGCACCCTCCCATAGTCCACGGCTCTGCGATAACGAGAAAGAGAGATGGTTTGGCAATGACGGCTGCTATATACGCACCATAGAGATGCGATAAGTGCCGCCTGCTGTTAGTACGAGTACGGCGCTGCGTGGAAACGGGCTTTGTGGCTGCCCTCTTCGGAGCGACAAGAGTGTGGAATTGCGCTAGTTGGTATACTACATAACTGGTTACTTACCCCGAACACTTTTCACAAGGGACTGAGAAGAGGCAGGGACGAGCGCTAACTTTCGACAACGTTTTGTTTCTGAGAGCGTACATGTATATAGCCTCTTGCAAGTGCAGCTGATTTTGCATTTATATTGTTGCTTTACTTATACTGTTGTTTATAATGTTGTATTGTTTATATTACTTTCCTTATATTGTTGTTTTATGGTTATATTTTCAGTTACATGTATGTGTCTATTTATGCCAGACTGCACAGGGGAGCCGAGGCCTTCGTCAGGCATTATAGCCTTTAGCCCCGGCCCCTTCCTCCTTTTGTACCGAAGGGAAATAAAGTTCACATCAAAGCAAAAACAATATAAAACGCTCACGAAGCGCACATCTGCCATGCGCGAACATTTTACAATCTCTAGAAGTTGAGCTCTTTTTCGCACAACCCAAGGGAGGGTGTGGTGACGCTTGGCCCTAATCTATTGATCCACTCTTCCTCGATTATTTCCCCTGTCAGTTTATTTCTGTTTCCTACCAGCATGGTGGTCTGGCGAAAAAGTGGCTTACAGCCACACGTGCATGCTGTGTAAGGCGAGGAAACCATCGCGACTATTTCTGACTTTGCAAGTTAGTTGACACTATACTTGCGCAGATTCCCGTGCAGATAGTGTCAACGAATAAAGCCTATACTTAATGCGATTTGTTTTGTTGTCATTTTTTATTATGTTCAGGAGCCTTACGTTAATACAGCGGCCTGTTTGCCCGATATACTGTTTGCCGCATGATGGAGGTCAGTGGCGCACCGACGGCGGGGGGTTTCGGGGGTTGTAAGCCCCCCCCACCCCCCCTGAGGCCGACCTAACCCCTCTCCCACTCCGTAACTGCTCCTATGTACTAGAAGAATGTGGAGCTAATGTCTCTGCAAAACGACGAAAAAATAATAAAATAGTCATCATCATTGATGTTACTATTATTTGGCATTTTATTTACTTTTTTACGCACGCAACAACTGTGTAATCGCATGCCCGGCCATTCGTGATAAATTGAACCCCCCACCCTGGCAGAGATCCTGGGTGCGCTACTGATAGAGGTGCACGGTAGGCAATATTTCTTGCCCATCCCCCCTGCCTGGAAAGATATGAGCACTGGATAACCACCCTCTCCTACTTTCGACATCTTTTCCGCCCATCATATTTACACAGCGCGCCGTATACTACCCGCCGAAAGATAGCTGCTTCTACGCCAGTGGTTATGGAATTTTCAGTGAGGCCCCCACGAGGACGCAGCCTCGAACCGAGAGCGACGGGAGACCGCGCTGCTCAGCCCTGACCCCGAAATCGGCTTTGGGCCGTAGAGCGCGGACTGAAGGACGTCGCCCAAAAAAATAGTTACAGTAATGGTGATTCGGTTAGGACGCGTCTCTCTCTAAAGAAGCGTCACTTCCAACGCTGTGCTCCTCTCCCCTATCACGCCCCCCCCCCCCCCCCCGTCACATTTATTGCCTATATAGATTGACCATTCCCACCGACAACCGTATGCCTACGCATGTCCCTGCTCCGGATCCACCTTTTCCCCTCTCCCAACGTTAAGAACTCGCTCCTCACCCTGCAGCCAACGTGCACTCAAGAACACTGCGCGTAAACTTGTACACTTCCCCCGCCGCGGTCACTCGCCGCACTCCGCGCGACCAGAGGATGAAGGAGGCATTCTGAGCGTACAACTCTTGAGCATTGAACTTTTACATGCAAATGTTCCAAATCTGGAACGTGTGCTAAGCGTGATATGTCATTCGCTTAATTCGTGCACCGTGCACTTTATCTATTCTCACGTGCTCACTTATCATAATGGAAGGAGCAGCACTCATAAGTTTTGTTATGAACACTTTAGATATATTAAGTATATGTTTGCGAAAGGGCGTAATAGGTTCTGTCACTACCAGGCGTTTATCGAAAAAAGAATATTTGTTTACGATGAACTATAAGCAGAGCCAAAATATGCGGGGACAGCCGTCAATACTAGACGTGGTAAAGAAGAATGGAACCTTCCAGTTTTGAACGTTAACATACGAATATTTCTTCTCTTTCTAACGCGAAAGCGTTTCTTGGCTAGGTTGGTGAGAGCGCGCGCCCAGCTCCCGTCCGCAAAAAGCGTTCGCAAAAGTCGTGCCCGGAAAGCATGTGACCTCTCCCACCGGAAGTGACGCAGACGCCAGCACTCGCCGCTGCGGCAGTCGGCGCGCGCTTCGCTCCGCTGCAGCTACCTGCAGCGGCTTGCGGCCGCGTTTCTTCGTTGGGTTGGCGAAAGCGTGCGCCCAGCTGCCTGGCGTCGCCGTAGCAACACTCGGCGCGCGAACGCCCCAGCTGGCCCATCGTTCCTCGCCACCATGCCACCATGAGTTCAATCTCGTACTGAAGACGCCCACTGAGGCCATCACGACGTCGAGATGTACGTGCATCGATCTCGCATTGTGGGAGATGTGATGATGTCTCCACCTAGTACTAGGATCACAAGTCCATGGTAATGTCTATGTACCGGGTCCAAGTACGCCGTCACCGGAACCATAAGAGGGTGACGACACCGGTGACTCTAATGACACCGCCCACAACGCCGCGGCGGTCGTACTACTTCGATATGCCCGAAACTTGCCGGGGCATATCTGCATATACTGCCTGGACGACGAAATAGAAGGGGACATGTGAAGTGTCGACACCACTTTGATGGCATCAACTTATGTAAATAAAACAAAATCCGGCTGCCCACATTGCCTCATTCTTTACAACACGACTCAACAACGCCAGTTTGCAGCACCCCTCCGCAACGACAATCTAGCCAAAAGAAACGCTTTCCCGTTCTCATCTCATAAGAATATGCTTACGGATTGTCGAACTCTTTTGGATCCTACAAAAGAAAGAAAGAGCTCCCTCTTTGTAACCGCGGCTGTATCATTCAACATGGGTAATTAGAGGACCCACACGAAATGTGAACATCACTTGCATCTCTTTCATCCCTGAGTTTAAAAGAATCTTTCAGTACTCAATCAGCACTGACCTCACGTCAAAGGAGAGGCCCCCTTCTGTCTTCCTGTACTTTAGAATTTGCTGCTTGAAGACATTGAAGCTGGCGACGATTCGGCTCGATGCGACGGTGATCGCGGGGGGTCCTTTGTCTTCGGATTTGCTTTCGTTCTCGTAGATGAAGACGTGCGTGTAAAATAGGTAGTGACACAGCCCGTCCTTGGGATACATCTTCTTTTCGACCGCTGTGCCTCCTACCGTGCAGATCAACTCCCTGCGCGCTGCGCATGTAGCATTGTGTAAGCACGGTTACACAACCAAACGCGCAAGTGTTTTCTTTTCCTTCATTTTATTGCGATAGCAATTATAGGGACAGTCTCGGTTGGTTTTTGCCGTCCCCATCGCCGCGTCATGGACCGTATATATATATATATATATATATATATATATATATATATATATATATATATATATATATATATATAGTCATAATATATATTCAAAGTCCCAAAGAAAAGTAATAAATGCTACTGAAGCGCGGAATCGAACCAGGAACCTCTCGCTCCGCAGCGCGTGAACCACTACGCCACAAAGAGCAGATCCTTCAGAGAGCTAACGGCAAGCCTTATATACCCACCCTTTACCGCTGGCAGGACTCAGAGACGGCAGGCGCTTATAAGCGTTTCTTCATTACCAGCGAGATGGCGCGAGGAGCGCAACAGGTGTCAAGCTGCCTCCCCGCTCCTCGCGTTGCGGTCCCCTTTGTTGCTATCGCATTCATTGCTTCGCCCTTGCGGCGAAACTGTGACTTTTTATTATTTTTATTAATGACAGCAAGGAATCTACACGAGAAGCCAGCAACGTATATATGGCACAATTGCAGACGTATGCTTTGTTACACTAAGAAATTACTAAGCATGTACTAGTCCTAAAAAGCGCTACCTGCTTTGTATTTCCAGTTAGTAAAAGTGTAGGTAGTGAAATTCACTACCTGCACTGCCCTGCTGATGTTAGTGAAGTGCCAACTCATGCTCGTTATATTAGTACAATGTCAGTTGAAAGTACTAAACACATGTAAATACCCTGTTCCGGCAATTTGGCTTGCGCATATTGTAGGAAACTGCCATGTCATGGGGCTTCTATTATAAAAGGTCATACGGCCGGGTATCATTACACTAATGAACACTCGCTAATCAGTTGACGCGATTACTATGCTACATGCACAACACTATGGTATGCTTGAGCGCGCATTTCCACTTTTCTGTCTGCTAAAGGGAAACTGAACAAGTTTTAGATTTCTAAAAAAAATGGCCTTTTCCTGGTGCGCAGACGCTTCAAATCCCTGTTACCGAGATGTCTTGCGATCATGCCATTTGCGGCGCCATAATTGAGAATTAAAATCGGAGCTATGCTCCGCCGACCGTGGCTTCGCGGAGTAAGCCAGCGGAGGTGGCGGAAGGAGAAATACGGCAGGAAGTGACGTCGATGCAGGCATCTCGGGCGAGCGCGCCAGCGTCGAGTGCGCGTTTGGTCGTCGATCCTGTAGATTGCGTTTCATTAGCGGCCCTTGTCGCAAATAATCAGCTTCCGCACCTTTCGTTTCCGGCTTACGCTTCAAATAACTGCTGCCGCAAGTGGAATTTAGTCGAAGAGAAGCAATAGTGCCGCCATGCCGGCCTCTTGCGCGCCGCCTACGGCTGTACAAGCGATGGTGGCCGAGACGATGTTGTCTTTCACTAGTTCCCACGGGAGGGAAAAAAAGCTGCTAAGTGGATCGCTGCGGTGAAGCGGAGTAATTTCGAGGCTTCCAAAACCACTGTCCTCTGCTCGCAACATTTTCGGGACAGTGATTATACCATCATAGTTTATCGCTGATGCGTGCGATGGCAATTCCTGTAAAATCAGCTCGACTAAGGCCGGGCGCGGTACCATCGATCTACGCTCACAAAAAGGATTTAATCGCCTCAATCAAGACCAGGGTTCCGAAAGAGACGAAAGCACGAGGTAATATGGCGAATGTATTATAATTGAAACTTATGCCTCCTGTAGAGAACAAATGCATGTTCTTTTCTCTCTCCTTTTTCTTTTTGGTATTCACTGCATTTTCTCCTGTTACGTATACCGGTGTCACACGGGCACTTATAATCGCGGTCAACGTCCATCCGGATCGAATTTTGTTGGTCACGATTGTCTCCATTAAGCAGGCCGCGGAAGGGAGGCAATCGCTGCTTGTAAATTTAATCTTTACCGGGCTTAATCGTGATTAGCAGTGCGCTGTGTGACACTGCCGTCATACCTCCGTCACCCGCTTCTATTATTACCGATGCTTTTCCGCATGCAGGAACACCTGTTGCAACAGAAGTACATGAAGTGGAGAAGACGCATAAAATAAAGCTTTATTATCGCGCTTGGAATCTGGCCGCACTCGGATTCCTAAGTGCTGATGCGCCTAATTAGTGTGCGCATGTCGCTTCCTCCGCAGGGCACTTCCTCCGCGATTTTCGAAAACGGTAAATCAATAGGAGAGAACGCCTTATAAGCAGCACCTATATGCTGAATGTTACTTATGATCGCTTCAAAGCAACCAGGAGTCGAGCGCCAACAAGCACAAACTGGAACTACGGTAAGCCGCGCATATATATATGCGCGGCTTACTGTTTGCATGTTGACTTGCACATATGCAAGTCAACATGAAGCTACAGAGCTTTTTTTTCCGTAAGCTTCCCCCACGACCTTCGAACGCTGTTTCTAGCACCGCGGGTTACAACACGGCTGTACCGCACAAAAAAAAAAAAAAAGGAGAAAGGTTCACTTCCGTGCGCGCCGTGAAATTTTCTGGCACTCCTGCACTTATTTGTTCTCTTATTAACATCGTAAATTCAAAGTAGATTGTGCGGGCAGTGCATCTCGGCACTCGCTGCGATCTCGCACAGCGCAATAATTGTGCGCGTTGTCTAACGTGCTCACATGCCAGAATGCAACCACAGATATCAACACTGAATTAATCTATACTGCAAAGGCAATTGCTTCCATGCGACGCAAGAACTGTGCCAATAACATGCACCTTCGGCCGATGCACGTTGCTCGCAAACAAGCGGTAGAATGCACCGTGCACGAAATGAGTACATTTTTCGGCATTCACGGTCACGACGACGACAGGCATGATACTAATACTATCTCACTCTGACTTCTAAGACTACACAGCACGGCAGAGCGTCATAAAAGCTTGGGGATACGTATCAGGCGATATTCCTAACGCGGGTAAATGTCACATTTACGTCGTAAGATCCGGCAGGCTCCATTCCAGCCGCCACGCTAACCGTCGTGCTTGGCGTAGGTGTTTCTAGTTTGGCTAATGATTCAAACGCGTATGGTGTCAGACCTATCACCTCTAAGTGATCGAAGTTATCGATAACAGCGACTGAACTCGCCAAATCGCCTGCGAAGTAGTCGCAGCACCTGATCACAAGCTATTGCGTTGCGGCGGTCCCCTGGAGGACCCTTCGCTGACGTCACAGAGAGCGCCACCAATCATGGATGCTAGCCGGACTCGCCGTGCGCCAGCAGCAGCTCGGAGTTTCTTGCTCATAACGCGTTTTTGGTTGAGCCGGTGCGAATTTCATGCCGATTTTCGTGTTCAGGGCGTTCGAAAGTACCAAACGGTGCTGTTAACTTGATTTTTTTGGAAACCTGTTCAGTTGTTCATCAACAACACAGTACAATTCCTCCCTCACTGACATACACATTTCTCAAGGAGTGGTTTTGAACATCCGCGCCACTGCTGTATTCTCCGCACAAGTTCACATGTACACCATGAACTTACGCGCTATAGGTATTTCAGTCGTCGTGGTCGTTGTTGTAGTCCTTGTAGTCGGCCGCCGAGTTCTTCTGGTGGTTGCCGTTGTCTGCCGAGTCGTTGTAGTCTTTCGAGTGGTGGTAGGCGACGGAGCGCTAGGGCCTGGTGGGACATGAGGCCCGGTGTCAGGTGGACCAGATGGCCCCTGAGGGCCGGGGCCAGATGGACCAGCTGGCCCCTGAGGGCCGGGGCCAGATGGACCTGATGGTCCCTGAGGGCCGGGGCCAGATGGACCTGATGGTCCCTGGGGGCCCGGACCAGGTGGACCAGATGGTTCCTGGGGGCCGGGAGCAGGTGGACCAGATGGTTCCTGGGGGCCGGGAGCAGGTGGACCGGATGGTCCCTGGGGGCCGGGACCAGGTGGGTCAGATGGCCCCCGGGGACCGGTACCATGTGGACCAGATGGTCCTTGAGGGCCGGTACCAGGTGGACTTGATGGTCCCTGAGGGCCAGTACCAGGTGGTCCCTGGGGCCCGCCACCAGATGGTTCACGGGGCCCGCCACCAGATGGTCCACGCGACCCGCCACCAGACGGTCCATGGGCGCCACCAGACGGTCCATGGGGCCCGCCACCAGAAGGACCATGTGGTCCCTTAGGGCCTGTACCGGATGGATCAGATGGTCCATGCGGGCCGGCACGAGATGTACTAGGGCGTGGTGGGACACCAGGGCCGGAACTCGGTGTTTCAGAACGTATGACGATGGGAAGAGGCAGAGGAGGACTACTACTGCTGCCTCCAACGCTGTGGCCACCGCCACCTCCGCCATCAGGGGCCACGTCACCGCCCGCGTCTCCCTCTGCAATTCGCGCCGCTTTGCTTTAAAGGGAACGAACAAAGTCCGTGTGTACACCAAAGTGACGCAGATGATCGAACTCGCGGAATATCCAATGGTGCCCTCTTCAGTGACACCACGCGTCGTTTCAAAAGTTGCTTTCGGCAGTTGCGGATGTAGGCTATAGGCTTTCTTAAGCAGCACGGAAATGGCTAATACTACTCAAGAGGTATTTACCCGCGACGTGTCGTGTGCTCGGTGTCCCCATTGCTTATGCAAGCAAGTGTTGTGCCAGTAAAGGCGAGCAGACGGCGACGCCGAACGCAAAAAGAAAATTAAAAACAAAACAAAAACAGAATGGTGCCGCCCGTAGCGGGTGTCTTCAACCTCGAGTTTTCCGAGCCGTCGTCGTGCCCTCTGTGACCCTTAAGTTCTACACTGCCCGAATGGAAATACCTTGCCCACTGCCCAGTGTCTACGCAGTTTTCTCAATAGCCACCCGTCATCCATTAAGCTTACGTTACACCCACTATCTACACATCTTGCCCAATATCCACCGATCGAGCCCTCTCTCCACCAACCCCCCACTACAGTAATCCACTGTAATGCCGTGTGGCTTCTACCAGGAGAGTTCTGGTTTGCACTAAGTACACAGCTGCTACTTTTCCGAAAGGGCCGGGATTAACGTACTAGGTATTGCTGTTACGCAGCCCGTGCAAGAAACGCAAATCCTGCATTAAGAACCATAGGAGGGGGCAGCGTTCTCCACAGGGGGAAGAGGGCAAGGGGGGCGATGGCTTACTGCGTCGCCCTCCTCATCCCAATCCCCTATCTTCGAGGCCATTTCGCTCAAATAGCAGTGCAGCGTAAATATATGAAGCATATTTGGCGCCACCTTCCCCTAAGGTAATTAATGGAGGGAGGAGAGCACCCCTCCCCCCCGGCCCCACCTCTGTACGCTTAGGAACTATGCGTTGCTGCGCGATCATGTAGCTTAGGCAGTACTGCAAGGCCCCTTGTTGAGGCGTATACAGTGGAATCTCATTGATACAGCCTTCAAGAGAGCCGGAAAGTAAGAAGTGTCATGCGAAAATTTCTCATTATTCAAATTCTGGAAGTAAGAAAACACGCTTACTTGGAGACAGACTCGCTAACAAGGCTTGCTGTTTCACCGAGTGATACCCCTTACAAAAGTGCCATATATGGCGATATCAGGAATTGGGCATATGTGGCTTTATATGGCACGTTCAAGTACGCGGCCGGATTTGCCGAATCGTGATAGAAACAATATGGCAATGAAAGACCAACACGAAGAATGCCATGCAAGACTCTGATGCATATTGGACAAATACGGCCAAATATGGACATGTGCCATATATAGCAAATATGCATATATGGCCATATATGTATATTTGGCTATATATGGCAAGTGTCCGTACATGGCCCTATTTGCCCAATAAGTATCAGTGTCTCGCATGGCATTCCTCGTGTTGGTCTTTCATTGCCATATTGTTTCTATCACGATTGGGGCAAATGCGGCCACGTACGGAACCTCCCATATAAAGCCACATATGCCCGATTCCTGATATCGCCATATATGGCATTTTGTTAGGGACTGCTCTCTGCATAACACCCGCGTCATGCGGAGCACCGACACTCGACATCATTGTTACGCGAGTAACGAGGCAGGGACGCTGAACCCTATGTTACACGCTATATTTACAGGAGCTGCGGCAACGCTGACGGGCCAAGCTCACTGCGACTGTGTGTAAAATGTGTGAAATATCCAACTTCTCGATGTTGAATTCGACTAACTTTCGACAGCAGGCCACACAAGGCGCTACAGAGGCCTCAAATCGGCTTTGTGTAAGAGTTAACGCAGAAGACTGTTGCCGCTCACCTGCACCTGCGTTGAAGGTCACGGCAAAGAACACGACTGCCGCTACGCCAAGGCAGAGCAGACACATAATAACGGGCACCACTGACGAAGAATCTCTGCACAAGGGCAAAAAAAAAAAAAAAAAAGGTCGGCAGACCCCAAGCATTGTAGGAATCGTTATCAAGCGAAGCAATCGCCGAAGAATTTACTAATGCCGAACAATATAGTCTTACGAGTATATAGGATAAATGTCAGGTTTGCAGACGGAGCTCAAGCAGCATCATCATAACAGCTGATTAGCTATATTTAATATATGTAAAACGTGGAAGAAGACGCCGTGGATTAGTCTTATGGAGTGCTCGCTTGGCATCTCTATGTCCCGGGTTCCATTCCTATGTCCCGGGTTCGACTACCACTGGACATGTTCCCGCCAAGAATATCACATGACTACCACGTGACATTTTCCCGCCAGAAAAAAAATGCCATGGCTATCACGTGCGGACCTGTTTCAAGGGACCGACAACCAATTTTTAAAGTACCTAGATTACCTGGTTTCTTTATTTGAACGCTAAGCAACGGGGAAATCACCATAAATAATTTTTCAATCAGGATTTGTTCGTTATGGATTCTTCACGCAACACATGTTGCAAACAGTGGCTGACAGCGTGTCGTGTGTGTTCGCACCGGCTTCTGCCCCGACAGAGCGCGTGCGCGCAATGCCTGGGAGACGCTGCCCGCATGCGCCGCGGTTAAAAGCAGATTTCAGGTGCCGTGAGGGCAGCGACGCTTGTTAGCGTCGACTCCTTTTTGTTGCATAGAAAGCGAATAATAAGACGGGGATGCGTTTTTATGGTTTTTATGTATTGATCAAGGAGGTTTTAAAAAAATGGAGTGGCAACGCCCGCTGAACCTAAAGTCCCTAGATCTTCTTTCCGGAAAAAATATCTAGGGACTTTAGCTGAACCTTCCCGCGACGGGTGAAGCCGGCGTTTGCCTATGGTTCAGCCCTAAAAGCTTGCCAGAGTGTCCAGAAACCAGTATCATTTCAAGCGTTCTTGATCTGCTAAGGTAAACTCTAGACTAATTGTAATGTAAAAGGGCGTTGTTTTGGATCAATAAAGTACCATTGACCGAGTATCAATGCCACGATATTGCACACAAATTTTCGCGATGGTCAAGTTTCACCCGTAACACAAAGAGGCACATCAAGCAGTGTCTGTCTAACAAAGCTGACCGCTTTAAAGGGGTTAGGAAGCGTGAGGTAAACGCGTTTTATTTTGTGCTATTTGGATGTTGTTAATCGATGTCCTGAGTAATATGGCAGCCGCCGGCTTCACCTTTAGCACAAAATATCCACTCCAGAATTTGTTTTATTTTAAAAGCTCCTTGGTATTGATTGCTATTTTAAGACCGAGTTATAGTCTTATAAGCAGCAACAGTCGACGTGGAGCAATTCATATACTCCAGAAAGCAGTACCAGGGCTTCACCGCCAGGCTACGCCACGTTTCATTTGACAGCAATTTCATTTGTCGGTTCCTTTCAGTAAACTATCAGCCAGCTAAGCTGGCGGATAGTTTACTGAAAGGGACCGACAATTGTCAGTAAACTATCAGCCAGCCTTGCGTAACCTAGCGGAAGCTGCCTACATATTTTATTTCGCCTCCGGAAATCCGGCCGCCGAGACTCGATCTCGTGACCTCGTGCTGCTCAAGCCGACGCCTAGCCGCTAAGCTATACAACGGCGGGTGGAGTAGACAACAGTCATTACTAGCAATTTAAAAGTCTCGAAGAGTAATTTTTAGTGATTGCGAGTAGTTAAAGAAATCCAAAGCGTGAGTGCGAGTAGTTCAGGAGACACAGAGTAATTACGAGATTCAAGAGAGTCAAAGAATAAATACTAGTTCAGGGTACTTGAAGTGGCCCAAATTAGTAATTACGAACAATTCAAGGGATCCACTGAGTAATTACGAGTTATTCAAGATGCCCTAATAACACTTAGAAGTAACTACGGGGCTAAAGAGATCCGAAGGATAAATAGAAGGAATTGCGAGTAATTCAAGAGTTTTTTCTTTTTTTTTCATTTTTGTCAGTAATTTAAGTGAGTATGATCGCACGGCACGAAATGCATTACTCGTATGCGTTGACCCATAACGTGAAGCCTGAATTTCCGAAAGACACGGATAAAACTTACTCCGCCGATCGGCCTGGAAATGAAGTGAAAAATGTAACGTTGTTATCAACGATACCGAGATTGTCGACGCGCATTTGTTTCTCTCGCGATAAAGAAAAGGTAAAGAAAAATGTAGGACGCTTAAGCGCCGCCTTTTAAGAGACCTTGCAACACATTTTCGAACACTGTCAGAGAACGGTGCCAATCAGTCGTAGACCGATTGGCACCGTTCACCGTGATTAGTGAAAATGCGAGCCAAATTGTTCAGTTAATCAATCAATCAGTCAGTCAGTTTTTATTGTGACATAACAGGTTAATTACAAGGCATAAAATATACAGACGAGGGTCCCAAAGCACAATGACTGCAACGGGACCCTCGGTGAAGGTTACAGATAAATAATACAAGAATTAGCAGCAGTATGAACAGTAAAACGTCATGCAAAACACATACCGGAATAAAAACAAGAACGCAACAATAAAAAAAACAAATAATGTAAAAGAAATACAGTATGTAGAAATACAAAACTAGCATTACTCAAGGAAAAGACAGATAAAAAGTTTACTAAGTATTCCTTTAATGAATTCTTGAATGATATTAAAGAAAAGTTTAGATTTTAGTGATGTAGGTAGATTATTCCATAATGAAATGGCACGGAAGTTTTAAGATGCTTTACCGTAATTAGTATTTGCCGTATTAGTAATTAGTAATTATTGCACTGCGCGCATCACAGATTCGCAATTTCCTTTCAAACGCAGCTGGAAAGTGCCCCGCTCTCCTTTCAACAAATGGCGTCACAGGGGGCATCATTTTGCCTCAACCAACTAAGTCGCTTGAGGCAGTAATGATGCCCTCGCGTTCCCGATTTCCAGTGTCCTGGTTAACTAAACCGGTAAAGTGAAAGGACCGTTGGTCCCGGGTTCAAACCCCGAAACAGAACGAATTTCTCGTCAACTTTGAAGCTTCGATTTCTTAGACATCCATAAGGATTTCTTTATGGCTTTCCGGTAAACTGGCGGATGCGAACTTCTCCCTTGCACAACGGGTAATGGGGGATTTTAGCGTGTCCGGTAAGCCACCATGCGCAAAGCAATTTGCGTAGAGCGGAATACTGAGTGTAAACAGCGCATGCGCAACATGGCCGACCATCAGGAGCCGTCCGCTTCGAATCATTCGAGTGGTCGTCTCGCGCTCGGTAGCACTCGAGTTTTTCTCAATGATGGTTGTATTTGCTTTAGCTTTGTATCATGAAGCTTCGACAAGCATCCGTGACAATTCTACACCGTTTCTGAGCGCCACAGTTGAATTGTCCATGCTGTACGATTAGCGAGTAGCTGCCAGAATCTCTGAGGACATAGATCACGCGTATTTTTTTTTTCTCGTTCTGTTTATCACCCCTAGCTGGCGCCACTTGACGGTCACAAACAACGCTACAGTATACCGCTATCTCTTCGATGAATAGAGGAACGCCGCAAGTGCTACTTTTGCCGTTACACGTAAGCACAACGAAATGTCACCGAGTCAAATTGTGACATTCAGTAAGCATTTCGAGCTATATATACAGTGACCATTATAATGCGATATAGCGATATGGAGCTCGCGTCACAGAAAATCCGTTGTCAGTGTTGGCGTCCGCGTCCACGGCGGAAATATAATCAGAACTTCCATCTATCCCGAAGCATCCGACCACGCATGACCTCCGCCATGGTGCTAGTGCTTTAGTGAACAGAATTGAATTTCTGTAATATCCGCAGAAAATTTTAAAATATGGCGTTACTAAAACATGCGCACATTATAGCTCCGATTGTAATTTAAGTGCACAAGAACACAAAATTCTATTCCGAGAAAACACGAATAATTCCAGTGTTTTAAGAGAAGGAGCAAAGTTCAATGAGAGTTCCATGAGATAAGGCGATGCGAATGGGGCCAAGTGGGGCTGTAGCTTTCCCCTTTTGAAATGAGTTTTTATATCAAAGCTTACTTACCTAGTTCTGTAAAATCAAGCATAGAACAAATTCGTCAAATGCTGGTGAAGTTGTACACGGTGCCATCTATGAAATCTGCATTATAACTTTCACAATGAGTGTGTTTCACACTTTCCAAGTTTGTTGATGACCCACGGGGTAACGTTAGGAAACGAAGAGAGTCAAGTGAGCCATACAGTCATAAAGGCATCGAAATCATAAAGTGGCTGACTTCGTGATATCGTATCTCATGTGGTGATACGGGATTTTCGCCTATGTGTCATATGTATCGTACGAGAATTTCCGACGGCTAACCTGCGACGAAAATGCACTTTCAGAAAAAAGAAAGGCATTGTGAATAGTTTCCAAGATAAGCCTTTTCCTATGGACACGACACTTTTTTTCGTAAGGAGATGATCTAACAACAACGCAAGGTTACAGTAGTTATCGACGCAAATTAACAAGAAAAGCAACATCGCTGCTACCTCCTGGCGATAGCTGGCAATGTGGGTTTGTTGGTCAGAAGGAACCATGCAATTTCGTTGATTGTGGATAAGTAGAGACAACGAAGTACTTGGAACATCGCAGCAATTGGTGGTTTCTGAACGACGTTTTCGAGAGGTGGTGAACGCCTCTGCAACTATATGTTTCCGTATAACGAAACGCCTCTGCAACTATATGTTTCCGTATAACGAAGCAATGATGGACGGGGAACGTCTCAGCAACTGTAAGAGTTCTGAGGGAACAGGCAACGACGTGCGGGGAACATCTTAGCCAATAACGACACCTAGGCGACAAAGTATAGGTAGAGTGAACATCTCGATAATTAGTGGCTTGTGGATAACAAGGTAATGACCGTGCATCAGTGAATATACCAGCAATTAACTAAGGTGGTTTCCCGAAGACAAAGTAACAGTCAGTGGGGAACGCACCAGCAATTGTTGGCTTCCGGAGTACAACCGGATACAGAGAACATATAAAAAACTATAGTGGTTCGCACATGATAACAAGATAGTGATCAATAGAAAACGTATCTGCAAATAGAGGTTCCCGGATGACGAGGTAACAATCGATAAGGTACACCACGCGTGAAAATCGCACGTACTATTAAGGGTTACACATTTCAAGTAACTTATAAAACGATCGCTCGAAAATTGACTTAGGCGACCAGCTGTCAAGTACCGCACGCTCGCGTTCCTGTTATTTTGTCACTAAAAGACTTTTAAGGCTAGTAAATTACAGCGATCTCTCACAGTGAGCACTCAGTGCTGTTGTTGAGAGTAAAATTTGAAAAAAAAAAACGTATGTATGTATACTTACCCACAGACTGAACGAAGCCTGAAAGTGCAGAAAAAAGAAAGGAAATAAAAAAAAAGAAGTCGTTGATCCCTCTGTCATAGAAATCGGTATAACACGAAAGCGAGATTTGTCGTCGCGATGTTGTGGAATGCATAAGCGGCAATCTGACGAATCGAGGGGCGGGAGATGGCTTGGGAACTGTGAACATGTGACACACGTTATATGAAGACATCAGCGGCACCTCGACACGGCACAAGGATTCTCAACATTTGTGCACGAGGGAAAGTTCTCGAACGACCCACATTGCTCCGGAAACACCGTTGTTTTCTGAGGTTTTACGCCCCAAAACCAGCTATGATTCTGAGAGAGGCCGTAGTGGAGGACTCCGGAAATTTTGACCACCTGGGGTTCTTTAACGTGCACTGACATTGCACAGCACTAGAGCCCCAACATTTCGCCTCCATCGAAGTCTCATCCGGGGCTACGGAAACATTGAATTGCACGCGCCAGGGCTCTGCGTAAACCTGCCATAAACAAGGAGCGTCCGCAAACGGTGACACCTTGCGAGCGAAACAGAGCTGGTTGACAGCGGATCCTTTTTGTGAAAACACAGTCTACTGCAGCGAAAGGCCAATCATTTGCTTGTTGACGGCAATCCTTGCGTTCCTGGAGCAGTGCGGTTTGGAACTCAACACACCTGGCCACGCGAGACAAATTTTGTAGCGGCCGCGTTCGTACTTCACCCGAGAAACGCACCCTCACGACGCCGTTACACCCCTAACTTCCGCGACGGTCAAGGCGCGAAGAGTACCGAAGCGTGGACTACCGGGCGAATTAGAATGAGAATCTGCTTCGCTCTACCTATCGTTCCTAGATGTGGCGGTACCACCGCAGAGAACCTAAGCGAACGAAGGGTGCAATATAAGGGTGATGTTAATTTTAGAGTAATTTTGCTTGTTAAACACTATAGTTCACTGTACTAAACACCTTTACTTTAACCGGAAAATTAAATGCAACTTTTATAGCGCTGCAGTGAACATATAAGGCCCATCTGTATGAGCAATGTTGCGGTGGTGTGTCGGTAGAGCTTCCAGCTCCTCTCGTCGAATCCCAGGTGAAGGTGGGTTCGAGTGCGACTGGGTCGAACTTTTTCTTTGTGAATGTATGTTTATTTTGTCAGAGATCAACTTCCGTTAGGGAAGTACGTCACTGATTCCTTGGTGGTCCCCGGCATAAAACACTTTCATGTTAAAAAAAGGAATATATGTGCAAGCGTAAAGGAAAGCGCGACGCATTACGTAGTCTCTAAAGCCGAGCACGTCAACGTAACTCCACTTAAACCTAACACCACCCTGCGCGCATGCATATGACAAATTTATCATTATATTTTATTACCTATGGTTCGCTCTCATAAAGCGTTGGCAGGAAATATCGACCAGTACAAAAGCGATTTGAACATGACAGACATTCAAGAAAGATGAAAAGTGATCAACAATGAAAAAACAATTAATTCCTGGGGTTGGGGATGACGCTTTGCTTTGCTGCATAGTATTGTGTGTACAACTTAACTCGGGGTCCCAAACAGTCTCCCCTGCCATAGTGTCCCCAGGGCGCCGCAGGTAACCTATAAATGAATAAAATGAAGGAATCTGCTTGGAAAGATCACTACATCACGCAGCCATCTTTGTCAGTCGTACACTTTGTTGTTGTCACTCATTTACAAATCTCCTTTGCTGGATTTTCGCCGGTCATTTCTTTTCTTTGGTTAAGTTTTTTTTTTTTTTTTTTTGCCGTCTGAGCATTTGGTTTGTTGACAACCTGGGCCCGTTCAGGTCCTCTACAGAAACACCTAATGCTAAAAATGTTCGTAAGAAAATATTTCACCAAGTCCCGGTGATTGAGAATCTCACTATCGGAGGCATCTATAGCCAACGCCCGGGTGCACTTTCGAAAGAGAAGTGTTATCAATTCCACCCTGAGGTCTAATTTTTTTCCTTGTTTCTCGCGTGGGAACGCAACACCAACTAGCCGAACTGAGTGCTTACAGTAAGTTAATTTTCATGGAACACTGAACCCACGAGCAAACCTACCACATGACTCTGACGCCAACTTTTTCTTCCTACATGCAGTCATGAAGCAGCTATGTTCTTCTTCCGTGCATGTGTTCATTAAGGCCTCTCGAGTAATGTCCTGGCGATAACATGGGAAGACAAGGCACAGAGCTAAAGAGACATCAAATCCCATGTTCCGCGTGATAAGTCTGCGTATAGCGCTATAGGACAGCGGAAACTTCACGGTCGAACTGGTAGTCCGCGGCTGACGTTCGATGCAACGTCGACATATTTTCGCGTGAGAAAGAGACGACGGGACCTACCGCTTTCGTCTCCTATCGTTGAGAGCTGTGACACCGACGACTCATCTAGGAGAGAGAGAGAAAAAGAGTGAAGGATAATTCGAGTTACTCAAGCGCACTTCCTTTTATTTAACACAAAACTGTTTTATGCAAAGCCCCAGATGTGCCAAGCCCCGTTGTCGTGTCTTGTTTTCGTTGCGAGTAGTACACTCGGTATAATGAGCTGGTTGAAAGAATAGCAAATTTCGTTGCGCAGTAAGCGCTGTTGTTCATTCGCTTCTTAGGTACCTAGTTCGTTCGCGCTCTTTCCATTGTGTTACAGAGCCTACAAGCCAACCAGGCAAAAGAATGCGCAAGCGTCTACACGCTTCCTAACTGCCACGCTTGTTGAACCCTTCGCCATTTCGGAGGCGTGTATTTCTATGGATGCATGGCGGATTGCCACAAAGCAGCACTATAGATATTAGTAAAATACACTTAAACACTAATGGTACTCTTTAGGTTGTGACTTGAAGCTGACCAGCACAGAGCTCTATAGCAGCGACTGACTGACGACTGAAAAACATTTATTTAAATTTTTTTTTTCTTTACAGGAAGAGTTCGGAGCGGTCCATAGGGGCCGCCCCGTACAAACACTAGGTGGGCTCCCTCTTACGGGAGCCATTGGCGTCGGCCGCGGCCGGGCTCGCTCGACCAAGGCCCGTTGGGCCGTCAGGTCAGAGCAGCCGAGCAGGGCTGCTCCCAGTCTTCCCGGGAAGGGTTGGGTAGAGGGGGTAAGTTTGGGTTTTTTTGGCATGCCCACACCATGTGGAAAATGTCAGAAGAACTTTCCTCACAGTGCGGGCACTTCCCCGTGCAAGTGGGGTCGAAGTGTTTTACTATTGCCGGGCACAACAGAGTTCGGGCATAAAGGCGAAGAAAAAGAGTTCGGGTATAAAGGCGAAGGAGGATTCGCTCCTCCACCTTCGTGAGACCCTTACAGGGTTTAGGATAAATTTGATGGCCGGATTGATAGAATTGTGTGATCTCCTTGAAGGTGTATACGCGTGGTTGGGTTCGGGGTCCGGATCGGTAGGGTACGAGGGTTGTGCCCGGAGAGTGAGAGCGCGGGCAGCGGCATCGGCCGCCTCATTGCCCTCGAGACCCGTGTGAGCCGGTGCCCATATGATCGTTCGGTGCGCGGGGGCACCGATGTAATTGCTGTTTTGCAGAATTTTGTAAGCGGGGGCACTTTCGAAAGTCTTATGAATTCGGCCCTCAGGTCTAATTGTTTTCCTTGTTTCTCGAGTGGGAACACAATACCAACTAGCCGAACTGAGTACTTACAGTAAGTTCATTTTTATGGAACACTGAACCCACGAACAAACCTACCACGTGACTCTGACGCCAACTTTTCCTTCCTACATGCAGTCATGAAGCAGCTATGTTCTTCTTCCGTGCATGTGTTCATTAAGGCCTCTCGCGTAATGTCCTGGCGATAACATGGGAAGACAAGGCACAGAGCTAAAGAGACATCAAATCCCATGTTCCCTGTGATAGTCTGCGTAGCGCTATAGGACAGCGGAAACTTCACGGTCGAACTGGTAGTCCGCGGCAAACGTTCAAAGCAACGTCGACATATTTTCGTGTTAGAAAGAGAAGACGGGACCTACCGCTTTCGTCTCCTATCGTTGAGAGTTGCGACACCGACGACTCATCTAGGAGAGAGAGAGAAAAAAAAAGAGTGAAGGATAATTCGAGTTACTCAAGCGCACTTTCTTTTATTTAACACAAAACTGTTTTATGCAAAGCCCCAGATGTGCCAAGCCCCGTTGTCGTGTGTTGTTTTCGTTGCGAGTTGTACACTCGGTATAATGAGCTGGTTGAAAGAATAGCAAATTTCGTTGCGCAGTAAGCGCTGTTGTCCATTCGCTTCTTAGGTACCTAGTTCGTTCGCGCTCTTTCCATTGTGTTACAGAGCCTACAAGCCAACCAGGCAAAAGAATGCGCAAGCATCTACAAGCTTCCTAACTCCCACGCTTGTTGAACCCTTCGCCATTTCGGAGGCGTGTATTTCTATGGATGCACGGCGGATTGCCACGAAGCAGAACTATAGATACTAGTACAATACACTTAAACACTAATGGTACTCTTTAGCTTGTGAATTGAAGCTGACCAGCACTGATAAGAGACTTATATCGGACCCTTTTGTTTCTTATTATATATATATATATATATATATATATATATATATATATATATATATATATATATATATATATATAAAAGGTTCTTCCTGGCTATCGGGATAAATATACTATCAGAAAGACACAGTGACAAACATAAGATTTATTCTGACGTTTCGGCTGGAGGCCAGCCTTTTTCAAAGATCTTTGAAAAAGGCTGGCCTCCAGCCGAAACGTCAGAATAAATCTTATGTTTGTCACTGTGTCTTTCTGATAATATATATATATATATATATATATATATATATATATATATATATATATATATATATATATATATATATATATGATGCGCCTCTTAGAGAACGACGGTTTATTACGACGGCTTTTTCAAGGTCGGGCTCCGACCGCAACGTTGATGTAATAAACCGTCGTTCTCTAAGAGGCGCATCGTCAATTCTGTTATAAACTAGCGGCAAACCAAGCTATTTTTGCATATACAGTCTATATATATATATATATATATATATATATATATATATATATATATATATATATATATATATATATATATATATATATATATATATATAGACTGTATATGCAAAAATAGCTTGGTTTGCCGCTAGTTTATAACAGAATTGACGATGCGCCTCTTAGAGAACGACGGTTTATTACATCAACGTTGCGGTCGGAGCCCGACCTTGAAAAAGCCGTCGTAATAAACCGTCGTAATAAACCGTCGTTTATATATATAAACAGTCTATATATATATATATATATATATATATATATATATATATATATATATATATATATATATATATATGTGTGTGTGTGTGTGTGTGTGTGTGTGTGTGTGACACTCACCCATGTTGAATGCTTTCTCGAGGTTTCGCGAGCTACACGAGAGGTGCTGTACGCCTTTGGGCAACCTGCAACATAAAAGTTACGCATACTTCATCAGTACATTACCGCCATGAATGCCACGGGGACGTCCGTTCGCAAGTCTGAGTTTATTATGGCAAAATGCCACAACTATTTTGATTTGCAGCCGTAAACGCGTAACACAACATAAATCCGTGACTCGTGATAGAGATATGGCTCTATCGCGAGTCGGCCAGATCGAACCATAAGCGACACGTGACATATATAGCAGGATAGACATATGCAACGTCAGGAAATGGGCATATCGGGATATATACGGCACCTCTCCGCATACAGCCATCTTTCTAGAGTTCGTGATACTATAAGGCATGTGTGATAGAAGAATTGTCTTACATATCTCTGTAGCGATGGCAAGTATGGCCATTGACTGATGCGTATATATATATATATATATATATATATATATATATATATATATATATATATATATATATATATATATATATATAGCGTATATATAGCTGCACTGCCTAGTTTTCCGGCTGGGAGCGGCGAAAAATGGTCGGGGAAGATGGTCGTCGAGGTTGAGGCGAGCGAGACTGGCGGCGTTGGGCGAAGGTGAGCGGCCATAGCGTGGCTGAGCAGGGAATTCTTGAGGGGCGACGTGTTGTGGGCTGGATGAGTACGGGTGAGGACGGCGTGTTGGTGCAGAATAAGGGGCAATAGAATTCCAGGAAGGAGTCCAGCGGCTTCGGCAGTAGCGGGAAATGTGTCCGACGCGGTGACAGTGAAAGCAAATAGGCTTGTCGTCAGCGGTTCGCCATTCAGCTGCGTTCCTAAACCGGGGAGGGACGAAGGTTGATACGGGACGGGATGGGGTGGCAAAGTTGGGTCGGACATCGGAGCGTGGTGGCAAAGACACCGCATGAATTCCCATGTTGTTGATCTCCTCGCGAACGACGGCTTGTACCAGCGAAACCGGAACTACAGGTTCAGAGAAGGTCTTCACTTCGGCAGTACTGGGACAGGCGGCCTCTATCTCACGCCGTACAATGCGTGTAACGTTGTCAAAGTTAGTGGATGCATGGGAAACACCCTCACAAGACGACGTCGCTGCGGTGTTGGGCAAGCGGGCGAACTGATGGACGATTCGTCGGCTTTTGGCCTGTTCCAAACGACGGCATTCTTTCATGACGTCGTCAACAGTCGTGACATTGGTGAAGACGAGCAGATTGAATGCATCGTCAGCGATGCCTTTCAGAATGTGAGCTACCTTATCTGCGTCCGGCATGTTGACGTCGGCCTTGTGACATAGAGCCAAGATGTCTAGAATGTAGGCGATGTAAGGTTCAGTAGACGTTTGGACCCGCGCGGACAGTTCCTTTTTAGCAGCCAGCTGCCGACCATATGGGTTGCCAAACACGTCGCGCAGTTTCTGCTTGAAGCTGTCCCAGCTTGTGATGTCGGCGGCTTCGTGAGTTTCGAACCACGCTCGCGGTGGTCCGTCGAGGAAGAATAGTACATTTGCAAGCTGGAGAGTGGGATCCCACCTGTTAGTGGCACTTACACGTTCGTACCGCGTAAGCCAGTCCTCCACGTCTGCACCTTCGCGGCCTGAGAACACGCCGGGATCTCGGGGTGTTGTAACGGTGACGTAGGTTGTCGCAGATGGATTAGCGGGTGGCGGCGCCGTTTCGTCAGAAGCCATCATGGGAGCTTCAAGAAAGCGGCCGCTGCGAAGCTCCGTGACGAGGTCAAGGATCGCGCACCTCCACCACGATGTTACGCACAAACAAGGCTATGTACAGCTGTATTTACAAGCACTGCCGTAACTGTGCACAACAAGAACAGCCAGCGTTAGGTGGTCGCTTCGTCGTCGTCTTCTCTGGTCACACCATGAAATAGCTCATACTCGCGTATGTGCCGTAGCAATATATATATATATATATATATATATATATATATATATATATATATATATATATATATGTGTGTGTGTGTGTGTGTGCGGAAATTGAAGTTCGTATGGATCCGGTGAATTATAAAGGCAGGACGATGGACTCACGGTGAAAAAGTAACTTTATTTGACGTTTCGACCAGGGTCTGGTCTTCGTCAGAATCAGGCCGGGAACTACAACTGACGAAGAAACGTCAGATAAAGTTACTTTTTCACCGTGAGTTCATCGCCCTGCCTTTATATATATATATATATATATATATATATATATATATATATATATATATATATATATATATATATATATACACGCCTGATACGCCCAGTTCCTTGAAATGACCATATATGAGATTTTTGCAAGGGAATCCGCTATTTTTCAGATTAAGTCTCACGTTCTCCTAAACAGGTATACACAGGACACCATGCATATATATCAAAACATACTGGACGCTATTAACAGAAAAGAGGAAAGCATGCGTCAAGTTTGCGACCGCTAGTTGCACAATATACCACGTCGCTATACCTAAATGGCGCTACGTAGGATACATTCCGAAAAAAGGAATCGGTCCGGTACCCGGGTTCCGAAATATGCGCTAATCCTTCTGACCCGGTCGGCGACCCTAATTTTTCCTTCGCTGGCGACCTCTCGCATTGGCGCGGGCATAACCCTGCCCGATAAGGTACACCGGGTGCCTTACCTGGGACGTCCTGTCTGACGGTAAGTTCTGACAGCGAGCGGCAATCAGAAGAAGGTTATGACGAAGGCGATACGCCCAGAACACTCGTCGTTGTCATCTTCTTCGACCACGGCACAGAACAGCTCTTCCCACAGAGGGCGATAGCGATACGCTAACAATCTTATGACGCCAATGTGAACGGGTGCAACTGAAATAGGCGTCGTGGAAGCAGGCACATAGCCCGCGAAAACCTCGTGATTAGGTCACTTTTCTTGCTACGCACGCTACACAGTGTCAGAATGACAATATCAGAAGAAAAAAAATAAAACGAGTGGCGCAGAAACCTTGTCTCTTGATAGCATCCTGGGCTTCCTGGATGACCCGCATTTGGTCCTGGAGATGTGAACTAGTCAGTGCAGCTATCCATCGTGCCTTGAGCCCATCCCAGAGCGGCCTAGACCAAGGTCATTAATTTGAAAGATAATTGTCTCCCTCACTCAAGCGAGTAAGAAGAGGACAGTGGCCACACCGTGCGCCACGATCGAAGCGCGCGCAAAAGACCGGTAAAGCGGTTACGCGGGCTATATAAACCGCCAAACCCGAGCACGTTGCTCAGTCGGTCCTCGGTCGCATGGGCGTGAGGCTGGGAGCTCCGGTGGTGCACCGGTACCAGCCGGACAAGCCTTGCCTGCGGCTCCGCTTGCCCGGCCTGTCCCATCTGTCCCGTCACACGATACTTCGTGCACACACACACAGATGTGTGCCGCCACTGCCGATGTCGCGGAGAAGAAACCCGCTGATGCCGCCAACGAGGACGCGGACAAGGCCGACGACATGTTCACGGCGACATTCGAGGCGGCGCAGCTCTTCAACGACGACGGCCGGCAGAGGGAGTTCGCGCCGGCCGCGGCAGCCAGGGCCATGCCGGGACTGCGGGAGCAGAGGAAGACGCGCCAGTTCTGCGACGTCGTCTTCCGGGCAAAGGACGCAATGGAGACCTGGGCGCATCGGTTCGTGATGTGTTCCAAGTGAGTGAACCACGATATTGGGTGCATCGGTGCGCATTCAGTCTCAGTTGGACATTCCGTCTCTGAGTGTCATACTGAATGCACATTATGGTTCAACAGCCGTGTTCTAAGCGCTGTCTTCGGTTGGGCATCGTCTAGGAACGTCAACGTAGGACGTGCAATACTACAACAACCTTGCTGTAAACGGCGCTTGTGGTAGGACGAGCCTGTTTCGGAATGTCCAACCGAGACTGATCCCCGTCGTCAGTCTGATAGCCACAAGGCTTACAAGAAGTCTTTGCATGAGAGCGGAGTGGACAAAAGACTTGGGCCATGCAAGTTTTTCAACCACCGTCTTATACTCATAATCAACGTCGTCTTTATTTCTTTCTACTCCCATTTCCCTTCCCCCAACGCCGAGTAGCAGGTTAGAAAATTGCGGTCAGGCGGACCCTCTCAGCTTTTATGTCATAATAAAGCTCTCTTCTCTCTCTTTCTCTCCGAATGCAGTGCATCTCTCATGCTCAAGCGTCGTTTCTACTTGAGCCCGAAACGGCGCTAGAACATGGACAAAGTAGCCTCGGAAAAACTTGTTGTTGGGCCAGTTGCTACATGCTTCAAAAATATACTAGACGCAACACACCAAGAAAGTAACCAGGCTCGATAATCTCGCACTGGGCTTGCACATCAGGTGTAATCAATCGATTCCTGATGTCGTTTGCGACATTTGTCTTGTGTGTCAAGTAGCTTGGGCAATATATGCGACTAACAAGCACGGCTGAAGTTTGGAGATGACGCTATTTCCTGTCCTCTGGCTCCTTTCTTCTTGTGTTGTGTCTGGTATATTTTTGAACCAGGTAGGTTTTCATCCAGGCTTTGAGCAAGGAGAACGCGTAAGCTTACCAGACGGAGTCTGCAGAGCCCAATACACATCCCATTATCGCTAGGGAGCTAAAGGGATATGTCGAGAACTCGGTTATACTTAATTTCGCAACTTTGTGTTCAATATTAAACGATAAAATGAATGCGTTTTAGTTTTGAAATTCGCGCTGGAGTTCGCTATCGTGACGTCGGAAGACCTATTTCCTTTTTTTTTCGTAGTCCCTCCAAATTCCCTCCCTTTACTAAGTCTATGGCTGATAAGAACAGATTTTATGTCCTTCTTGGTTATGTAGATGCCGTTAAAGATCTGTGCCATTACGCGTATTGGTGCTCGAACTTCAAGCAGCGTCGCCTCCCGTATATTCTTTTAGCTCGTTTTTTATAACAAGGGTGTTCTTGTCGGAAGAACGGTGTGTGTGTGTGTGTGTGTGTGTGTGTGTGTGTGTGTGTGTGTGTGTGTGTGTGTGTGTGTGTGTGTGTGTGTGTGTGTGTGTGTGTGTGTGTGTGTGTGTGTGTGTGTGTGTGTGTGTGTGTGTGTGTGTGTGTGGTGTGTGTGTGTGTGTGTGTGTGTGTGTGTGTGTGTGTGTGTGTGTGTGTGTGTGTGTGTGTGTGTGTGTGTGTGTGTGTGTGTGTGTGTGTGTGTGTGTGTGTGTGTGTGTGTGTGTTAAATTTGTCCCCCTGGTATGGAAAAAAAATTAAAATAAAGTGGGGGTAGCCCCCTTCTGGTGTGTGTGTGCGTGTGTGCGTGTGTGTGTGTGTGTGGTGTGTGTGTGCGTGTGTGTGTTCTTTTGGTATCCTTTCCCACTACATAGTGTCCCTCTAAAGTCACTCCTGCCTGCAGATATTCGGGATGCTACGCGCTGTTCACTCTCGCCAAGGAAAGCATGAATCCCGATCACAAGCAGAGCGGCGAGTGGACCCCACCCATCCGGGCGGTGGTGAGCGACCTGGAAGGTGACATGATCGAACTGCTCGTGGACTACGCCTACCAGACACCGCTTCACCAGCACGTCGGGGCGCACAACGTCCTCAAAGTGCTCGACCTGGCCGAGACGCTAAAGGTCAGTCGGTGGTGCCAGAAGGAGTAACAAGTATCTTCGAATGTAATTCGGGTATCAGCGGAGGTACAGGGTCAAGTCTGACGCAAGTTCCACTGCTGGAACGCGTTCCGACAGTGGACCGATTTCGTCCTGCGCTAGAAGCTGCAAAGAGGAGGGATAAGCAAGGGGCCAGAATCTACGCCAGTGCCATCATGACCTCAAACATTCTCTCTCTCTCTCCTTTCTTTCTTTTTGATCGCCCTTGTGCTTCCATGGTGCGCGGACGTGGTGGCGTCTCGCGGCGTCCGCAGTAACTACGTCCGCGAATCCACGGCCGGACTCGACTCTCCCCTCCTCCGCGCTCCGGCCGTGGCGAATCGGCCAATGTTATATACCTCATGCGACGCAGACCGTGCTGGCCCCGTGACGCGTTTTCGAGCTCTATTTTGAAAACAAACTGCTCATTCCCCGGTGTCTTACGGTACAATAATGTTCGAATGACAAGTCGAGTATTACTCCATCGCAGGAACCAGGAATTGTTCAAAAAGAGTTGCAGTTTTGTGTGGGTTTCTGCATCTCCGCGATGGTGAAGAACGCCGTTCACAACCTACTTGCCCTGTTGGGAGGTGCTCACTTATTTGTAATAACCATTTAGACAACTTTCATGCAATCGCACATCTTCTTAGCCTATCAGTCTGTTAGCAGCTCAAGGTTAGCACTTAGTCGACCAGTCGCTCGCGCACTCGCGAAATACCCATCGAGGTTAGCCGCTCAAGGTCAGCACTATTCAAACAGTCGTTCGCACAGTTCACAAAGTCGTACAGTCTCGAAAATACCCCAAATTTTCACATACGCAGCTGCGTGCTTAATCGCGCCGAAGTGCAATTAAATTCCGCCTGATATCTCAGAGCACGGGATTACGTGTAGTAACAGGACTGCTGCGAACATGACCGCCAACGGCAGTCGATCAGTCTGGCACCTGACAGCGATAATTGTGGTCTTGTGTAGCCTAGTGACTCGGCCATTGTCACAGTCGCTACAGATCACTCCCTTACACAGCTATTTTCAGTTAGGAGAGGATCGGCACATTACGTGGTACACTGTGGCGTAGCCAAAAACATCTTTCGGGCGTGTACGCCGCCTCTCAAAAGAGCTTAGGCCCACAGAGTATCACAATTTTTCTCCTTTATTGGTGCCTAAAGGCTAGCTTTTTCTTTCACTGTAACATCTACATGAAAATACGGATGGGCACAAAGCTTCATGGAGCACTTATTTTCTAGACAAAGTACAAGTACGAAAACTGTACGCGAATGATACAACCGAGTGGTGTGTAAAATAGCGTGGGGAACAACATCTCATATAATCGTACAGGTGTAATCGAATAGCCTTAATTAAAAGCCACAGCGTCTACAGGCGCAATCTTCACTATTGCGACATCGGGGCGTCCCCGTTTCTTAGAAGAGGAAGAAGAAGAAGAAGAAGAAGAAAGCAGCGGGGTGGTTCACGGTTTTTCTCTGCAACGCAGATATTCGCGTTACGAGACCATTGCCTGAAGACACTGAAGCAAGACCTCGAACCAGAGAACTGCATAGAAACTTACCACCTGGCCAGCAACCTTGGATACGAGTACCTCGCCGAGGAAGCGTATCGCTTCGTTATTCGCCACTTCGATCAGGTATGTGAACATGGAAGTCTTCACCCAAAACGGACACGAGAACAGACCCATACCGCGTGCGTCTCTACAGCTGTCTAAAAAAAGAGCAGAATTTAAAGGAGGCTTTCATAGTGATGGAGACCATTTAGTAGTACACCTAAGGGTGCCGATTTCCGCTATAGTCCCCGAAACCACGTCTTCGATCAGGTATCAGGGTCAGGAGGCCCACCCCCTAGTGGGGGACTCTGGAGTTAGATCAGTACACCTAAGGGTGCCGATTTCCACTATAGTCCCCCCAACCACGTCTTCGATCAGGGATCAGGATCGGGAGGCCCACCCCCTAGTGGAGGACTCTGGGGTTAGATCCGTACACCTAAGGGTGCCGATTTCCACTATAGTACCCGCAACCACGTCTTCGATCAGGTATCAGGTTCAGGAGGCCCACCCCCTAGTGGAGCGCTCTGGAATAGGGCAACTCCGGCGGTTTTTTCACCATATCTTAATATCGCCGTTTTCCGGTGGCGCTGTTGGTCCTGTGGCTGGCAGGGTATTTCAATTTTCTCAGAAACTCGCCAATAATTTTAAATGACCGAATAGTACCATAGCCACTAGACCACCGTAGCGGGGCATGCAGTTATGCTGGTTTGTCCTACTAGAGCGACGTCCAGGCGTATGAACATAGTCGTATTTACTTATTTTACTGATTTACTGATAAGCAGATAAAAGCATGGCGCATGAAGCGTTCTGGAGCCCACGACGCAGGAGGTGTGTCCGCGATGCAGGTGTGGAGGAACGGAGCACAGTTCGAGGCACTGACCGCCGAGGAGATGCAAAAGATCCTCGAAGACGGCCGGCTGCAAGCTCCCAGCGAGGTCGAGGACACCTTCAAGGCCATCCTCAAGTGGATCTCCGCTGACGTCACGCAGAGGAAGGGATACCTGGCCAAGTTCTTGACCCTCATGCGCTTCGCAGGGTGCAGCGTCTCGTGAGTGGCAACTTCTACATGCTCTAAGCAGCACGTCGATGGCCATCTTTAGTTCGCGGCAGAGATTGCAAAATGAAGTGATTAAACCACATTACTAATCACGACGAAATGTATTCAATATTCGATTCGCTCCCGCACTATTCGAGTCGGCGTCAGAAATCGCTATTCGCAGTCCCCGATCCGTTATGCCCCCGGTCACACACACAACCATTCAATTTGTCACACACGTTGTCGCATGCTTATCTCGCAGCACCAGCGTGCTGTCAGAATCTCTGCCATAGGATTCTGCCAAAATTGTCTGCGTGTAGAAACAACCTGGCGTTAACATTTTCGTCTATTCGGTTACCTCGCTCAGCTTGCGTTACAACTTGAATTATTCAAAATTGTGCGCTGCTCGGGCGCAAGGCTAGGTCACAGCTTAGCTGGTGGCCTTCCCCTCCTTTCCCCATCCTCCTCTACACTTCCGTTTCCCACCTCTTTGCCATGCCATACAATGCACAGGTATGACACGCTTTACCCTATCCCTTCCTCACTTCCGTCTTCTTCACTCTCGCATCACTCCTCGCCCTCATCTCACCCCCTTGTTACACTATCCTGCTAGGCTGGTGGCCTTACTCTGCTCCTTTCCTTCGTGCTCACCCCTACATCCGTTTCGCACTTCCTTGCTATACCGCACTATACAGGGACATGCTATGGTTTGCCCTCTGCTCCCTTTTCCACACCCTGACACCACTCCTCCCCGCCCACACTTCCCCTTGCTGCACTATACTATACAAGGATATACTATACTTTACCCCCTTTCTCTATTCCTCAGCCTCTCTTCGCTTTCCCATCTCCTTGCTGTGCCATAGTACACACGGATATGCTTTACTATTCACTGCGTAAAGGGGCTTTTTGTTCGAATAAGCGTCAATCGCTGGCACGGCATTTCGATTCTCGCTGCAACAGCTAGCGTTCTTGCAACGTTAGCATAAAGAACTCGCAAGAATAGTACGTTGCGGCTAAAGGGCTCCGATCTCTATTGTGAAATGTCTATATAGTCTGTTTCAGGAGTTCCGCGCAGCAGAGCCAAGGCTACGAGGCCACCGAGCGCCGAATTGTTTCGAAGCGACGAAATTCCATTGTTCGGACACGCATACAGGGCTACCACTGCAGCGCCCGCCAATGGCAGATGACAAGCCGCGGAAGGAAACGTTTAACATGTTTTCGCCCTCCGGATTGGTCGAAGAGGGCTGTAGCTTCAGCAGTGCTGCACGGAACTTCTGAAAGAGACTATAGACTACTTCAGTCTAACAGGAGAAGATATTGAGGCTTTGTTTCCGTAACCCTCTGGCGCAAACTTAATATGCCAAGTTGTCTTTTAACCACGCACATTTCACGGTCGGGTATAACAGCTTCGCTGTGAAAAAAAAAGAAAGTGGTAAGGGACCTTTACAGCCTATGTGGATCGAGCAGCGCTGTTTCCCGTCGTTCCATGCTTCTACAGTTCCCACGGCTTACAGAACGTCAACTGCTTCTGTGGTTGCAGAGAGTTCGAGAGCGTTATCGTCCACCCGGAAGTCCGGGCCGACGGAGACAGCCTAAAGGTTCTCAACGCCATCCACCAGGTCAGTCCCAGTTCTCTGCAGAGCACCCGCCATGGTAGCTTAGCGGGTATACGGTGTTGGCTTGCAAGCGCGAGGTTAATAATAGCTATTATTATTATTATTATTATTATTATTATTATTATTATTATTATTATTAAATAACAGAAATCAGTCGTGCCTTTTACATGTACGTGCACGCTCATAATCATGCCGTGGTTTTGGTACGCAGAGCTCCGCCAGTTACTTACGGGTTGTGCGTCGAGAGACTTGAAAACGCGGTTTCGATTTGCTATAGTCACGGTATCAGCAGCGTTGATGGGAACAAAATGCTAAAGAAAGTGGTCCTCCGTTTACGGCTTGCCCGATAATAGTGTCATATAGATTGGCATATTAAAACGCCGAATTCCACGCAACCTCTCTGGTTTTACGTGTTTATGAGGAACGTTGTTCATTGCAATCCTCTCCGACCCTCCTATCCGCCTCCCATCGAGGTTATTTCGGCGGTCAAAACACAGTTCGATGCATGAGGCCAATTTGGCGCCCTCTTCTGAATTCGCCCCCCCCCCCCCCCCCTCGACCCTCTTCTTCACGCCTGTGAGCACGCCTTTGTGCATTACCAAACGCACAGCGGATTTTCGCTCCACGTTGATATTCACGTGCGGTGCGTATCCGAATACCTAGAGTATACGCGGGCATGCCCTATACGCTGTCCAGGTACACGCATTTCCGCACAAGGTCGTCCTTGCTTCGTATTCGCTCTATTTAGTCGCACGAACGACGCCTTATACGTTGGGAACAAACGGACGCAAACGCAGACGCTGACCCAGCCGTCGGCGGAGGTTGGCGACGTCGCCGGCGTCGACATGTCGCGCAAGTTATGGCTCGAGCCCCGGCTGCCTAGGGACATCCTGTTCCTCTTCGGCGGCTGGACGTCGGGCGCCACCAACAACATGCGCACGTACAACTGCCGCGCCCACAAGTGGCGCGTCATGGGCAACCAGTACACCTCGCCGAGGTAGGCAAATTGCATGCCCACTCACTACGGCGGTTGCCACTCGCCAGTGTTTCATGCAGTATAGTTCTGGGACATGGATGTGCCAGGGACCGCTCTTGGACCGGCGGCAGGGATTGGGGACCAGTTACAGTGACGGAGGGTGTTGGGGTGCAGGGGCTAAGATAAAGCGACGTACGGCAGAAAATGTGTAGTAACTAAAACCAATCGAGACAGTGGTGTGCGGATTTCACAACAATGCAAAGTGGCAAAGCCAACTTAGTAGCCTGGCCACGGGTGCCGCGGACGCCCATTTGAGAACCACCGGTTTAAAGGCAGAAGAGTTGCTGCACATGTATATATGTCACACATGCTCCATGGAAATAGATAGCAGCACGTGGATGTCGGGGGCGGTTGCCATGTCTGGCAAGCAAGCCTGCCGTGGTTGACGTGCTTGCACAAACTGGTTGACTGGCGCAGCGAGTTGAAAAGTTGAAAAACCTTTGTGCGAATTGGTTTTCGTATAGTGCTTTAAATGTGCTGCGCACTGAAACGCGTGCTTGACGATCTCCAGACCATGTGATACCATGCAGACCGTGTGACGCCATACATATACATATACAAACGAACGTTAAATATGTACATGTCGCTATACGATGTCCATTGTCTTGGGTGCGGACCGGCAACTGGCCCGTACCTATACCGTAATCGGCAACCAGACAGGTACGGGTAAGCATACGGAGGCGTAATCCCAACCAACGAAGAGCACTGCCTGTTCGAACGAATCCCTACACGATTTTCGAATACGAATCGAATAAGAATATCAAGACAAAAGCGCGCTCAGAGTAACACATACACACCAGGAACACGCTGCCCAGAAGCTTTCCAGGTTGCACTTCTATTGGTAATGTATTGGTAATGCACGAAAGCGTTGGTACCAGACACAGAAGCCACATAAGGAATACGAGGAATACGTGGCCCCATGGTGAGGCCACGTTGGTCACCTGTGCGTAGTACATCATGGTTACATGACCGCAATCGGCAAACGATTGCCGCCATAGCACGACGATGTACTACGTACTGGCGCGACCATCGCTGGCCGCCATCACGCCTCGGTGCACAACCAGTGCATTCCCACTAAATGCCCGGTTTCGGCACTATTTTACGTAAGCACAATAAGATGGCTCATTTCGCACAAGGCGATTAGATCGCATATTCAATCGAATCACCTAGATTATTCGAGATTTTCGACTGGAATACGAATATTGAAAACGTTATACTCGACGAATATTCGAATATCCACACATCCCCTCCCTCCCCGCTATTAAACGGTGGCAAATCGCCTTTCAGTGTTATTCACTGCACGCTTCGAGGGAGATACCAATCTGGCCACAGCCTTTATCCACGTCCGTGTAAAGGCTTAAGTAAAGCGGAGGAGCGGCTTCTACTCCGACTCTACACTAACACTATGCTGTGCCCGGCAGCTCTTAAACACTTCGATCCCGCCTTTTCCGGCAGTTGCTCGCACTGTGGGGAGATGTCTTCGGACATCTACCACATGGTGTGGGCCTGCCCCTCTAATCCCGCTATAGCCCCTATCCCCAACCCAACCAGGGAGGACTGGGAGGCAACCCTGCTTGGCTGCACTGACCTTCAGGCCCAAAAGGCCTTGGTGGGACGAGCCCAAGCGGCGGCTGATGCCAATGGGGTCCCGTACTAGGGATCCCCACCTAGTGTTTGTAAGGACCGTCCCCTTAAGGGGCGGTGCCTGCATACCTCCACTGAATTCTTTGTAATTCAATAAATGTTCGTACCACCACCACCACCGAGGGAGAGTCTATACTATGCCAGAACCTATGTTGTTACGCACAAACAAGGCTACAACCGTATTTACAAGCACTACTATAACAGTGCACAGCTGTAGCACCGTTATATGTGCCGTATATAGCAATATGCTAATCGAGGCGAGCAGGTTCGTGCGGGTGTCCAAAGAAATTACTGCTGCGTCATCCACCGCAGGGCGTACCACGGCGCGGCGGTCATCGATTCATGCATTTACTTCGTGGGCGGGTTCAACGGTCGCGAGTGCTACCACTCCGTCGTATGCTTCGACGTGCCCCTGAACAGATGGAGCGTCAAAGCTAACATGGCGCACGCACGCTGCTACGTCAGCGTCGCCGTGCTGCAGGCAAGTAACGAGTCACGTGGCCTTTTACCTAGTGTCATGGTTAGTGCCATGGTTAGAGTAGTATCATGGGAAATAGTGGCACGCAAGCGGTCATGTACGGTAAGGTGTCCCTAAAAGGTACCGCGTACCAAACAACTGAGCAACATCTGGCAACCTGAAGACATATTTCTACTCAAGAGGCACCGCGCACATGGTGGCATGGCTTGCCAAGGCTAGTGCACGGAGCCACGTGGTACCGCCTCCTATATGGTTTTCTTCTTCCTCCATTAGAAGCACCAGCCGCGAAACGTTCGTAGTATGCAGTACAAAAATCGTATCGGCGCACAGGACTAGCGCTTTTCTTTGTATACCATATTGCACCCTAGAAAACTCGCACTTTGTGTATCCCGTACCTCCTGTACCTTTGTGTGTCCCGTACCTCTCTGTACCTTTCTTGTGTCCTGGTTTGTTTATCGCAACGTTACAGCTGTGATGGACGCCTTTCTAGCACACTCTACCCTTGTGCCATCATATGTCACATCGCCAATTGACATAATACGAAGCGTCCCAGCGGGACGCCGACTGCGCATTGTCGGCTTGTCGATGTGCGTTCCTGGCAATGCCCTTCCGCCGACGAAGGGATTCTGCGTCTCGTACTCTCTTACCGCGCCGAATCAGCGGAAAGAAAGAGCGCACTTCGAAGCGAGCACCTGCTCTTCTGGTCCTCCTTGTAAACAAGGAGGAGTGCTTGTAACAACACTTTTCGTGAGGGCAAGAGTACGTATAGTGAGACCAGGGGTCGGCGCTCCCCTTTTGCGCGACCTACAGGATCGGCGGCAGACATTGAAAGCTCCTAAACAGGTCAGCTGTTAAAAGTGCCTAAAAAAGCTGTTGTGCGTCCCGTAGACGCGCGCTCCCCATGCAGTTTCAGTCTACCAAACGTGTGAATTCCAATGTGGCTGGCCTCCCTCTGTCTCATCGTGTGGCCAAGCGCAGCGCCTCTCGCGGCCTTGTGAACGGGCACGGTTGGGTTTCGGCGATGTGTTCCGTGTGTGCTTCTCAGCCCATCCCCGAAATAGGGCAGCGAATCGGATGCGCGTCTGATTGGCCTCTTTCCACTCCTTTGGCCTCTTTCGGTAGGGTTGTACTTGTCGAAAATTAAAAAAAAAAATTGGCAGATCCCACGTGCAGTGGGAATCAAGGAAATGCGAAGCACGCATCAGGAACGTAAAATGGATTTGCATTGTTGTCTCGCTATACCGAGTTTGGTGCATATGAAGTTAACGAAACGGCCACAAGAGCACCAAGACTGTAAACCATGCCGCTCATACATGCATGTCATGATTCTAACGTTATGACTTGTCATTTACGTTCGTCATGCAGTCGTGTTGTATACATCCCTTTAAGGAAACGACGAAAGGGAAGGGGTCAAGGGCTCGTTCTTTATTTGTTCGAAGCAACTGAAACGAGTTGCATGTAGATCATGCCGCTAATGACATGCATGTCATTTATGATTGCCATGCAGTCATGTTGTGCCAAACCAATTTTCGTATAGGCTCCGTGCAGTCGAGTTTTCCCTGTGCTACATCAGCGCCAGAATGCACTGCCTGGCGGAGAGAAGAAGCAAAATTGGGCAGACTGTGACAGGGAAATACGCGAACGCGATGCGCGTCTCCAACTCTATAGCAGCAGCGACCGCCCGTCCCACCTTCTTCCGTTTTATTTCCCTTGAGACGCGCGCTCCAAACCTGCGGCAAACTGTTCCAAAGGGCGACGCCGCGAGCGCTCGTGTGGTTCGCAGCACGCCCGGAAAGCAGCGAAGAAACGCGCGCGTCGCTGTCGCCTCGGTTTCCACCGTGCGCGACTGAGCCGTCCGACGAGAGCTACGTAGCGCCCTCTGGTCAGTAGACGGAGCCCATACATCCCATTAACGAAACGGCAGTATAGCGCCAGGACCATGGCATGTAAATCACGCCGGTCATGACACGCGTGTCATGATTCTAATGTTATGACCTGTCATTTACGTTCGTCATGCTGTCGTGTTGTGCCATAGCAATTTTGGTATACATCCCATTAACGAAACGCCTGGCGTGTAAATCATGCCGCCCATGACATGCATGTTATGCTTTTCATGTTATGACCTGTCATTTATTATGTTCGCCATGCAGTCATATTGTTGCATACCAATTTTCCTACACATCCCACTAACGAAACGGCCAAGAGAGCACCAAGACCGTGGCATGTAAATCATGTCGCTCATGACATGAATGTCATGATTTTCATGTTATGACCTGTCATTTACGTTCATGATGCAGTCATCTTGTGGCATGCCAATTTTCGTAAACATCCCGTTAACGAAACGCGTGGCATGTAAATCATGTCTCCCATGACATGTATATCATGATTTTCATGTTGTGACCTGTCATTTATGTTCGTCATGTAGTCATGATGTGGCATACCAATTTTCGTAAACATCCGATTAGCGAAACCGCCAGGAGAGCACAAAATCGTAGGCGGATAGATAGATAGATAGATAGATAGATAGATAGATAGATAGATAGATAGATAGATAGATAGATAGATAGATAGATAGATAGATAGATAGATAGATAGATAGATAGATACGCTCAAACTCGCCGAAGTTCGCTAAGAAATGCTTCGCATTTAAAAAGAAACGTCATTTTAGCATTTCCTTGATGGCGTCCTCGCAGGGGTACATCTACGCCATGGGCGGCTTCGACGGGCGAATGCGCACAAATACCGTCGAGAGGTACGAGGTCGAGACGAACCAGTGGTCCATGGTGGCCGACATGAACGATATCCGCAGCGACGCCAGCGCAGCGGCAGTTCGCGGCCGCATCTACATGTGAGTTCCATCTCCGGAATTCTGTTGGAGTTTCAAGCTAACATTGACTGAGGAAAACGTGGCGCTAGGGGTTACGCGTACGCACTGCCGAGCATACCGTATCGTATCAGCAGATAGCCAGGATTTTTTTTTGTTGTTGCGAAGCAGCTTATGGCGGGGCCTTTGTCCGTCCTTCCTTCCCGCGTCCCACGTCCCACACCCCCACAGCGCATGCGCGCCCCCTCTAGGAATCCTCTACTCTACGGAGCGGCGCCCGCGTCCCGCGTCCCCCTCTCCCACCCCCCAGCGCATGCGCGTTTAGACATTTAGACAACCTCCCTGCCTTTCTGTTTTCCCCTTCCTTCCTTCCTTCCTTCCTTCCTTCCTTCCTTCCTTCCTAAGCCTAACTCCACCCCTTTCAGTTTCTTCGTCCTCGTCTCTTTTTGTGCCCGCACACGTGCACAACAAATGAAGCTTGTCGTCATCCGCGCCTTTCACATCACAAGTCGTCCAACTCTCTATCAAGCTCGCCTGATGCTATACTCTGAGTTGCCATAACAGCTCTTTCAACGCGCGCCGAATGGCATGGTCGGCATATCGTAGCGCCCAGTAAGGTCGGCTTCGTCTATCCGGCAGTGCTGAACAGTACGATTGTACTGTGTCCAATGCACTGTTCCCCAATATCGGATAATCGGGGTTACGTTAAATTGAGATTGGGGATGCCTCCCAGATTTCGACAGTATCAGATTGCAGTAGACTGCAGCAGAAAGTCATCCCGTTCTGAAAGTCTGGCGCGGTATATAGTACAATTAAATGGGGAAGCGTTCTCGGTTTTCCGGCTTCACACAGTCGGGGGCCTCGTGGTGGGAACGTAGAAACGGGATGTCGCCGAAACCTGACTTTACATCAAAGCCTTAGTGTGACCAATATATTCACGATAAAGTAGCTAGAACTGAATAAAAATGAACCAACAGTTAGTAGCAATTAAAGGCAGATGGACCGCCCGGGCCAGTGTCTGCCAGCCACACACAAACAAAATTGACGTCATGCAACGTTTTGAAAACGGTGTCGTGGTCATTTTGGTGCCGGTCCAATGTACAATCCTATGTTTTCCGTGTTCGAGACTAAGTGAGAACATACATTTTATTTCTGCAGTTATCGCTTTATACCGGTTACACACAATGTTTGACGTAACAACTATCCGCAGCATCGCGGATGTACAGTGGCTGGTGTTTATGAAGTTGTGGGGAGGGGCTTTACTGCGGAATTGAGCTGTATCATACTATAATAAACGATTCATGAATAGTGTGGGCGGCTTCACGGGTCGCACTGTCCTGGACACGGTGGAGTGCTACGACCCGTCGACCGACGCCTGGACACGGATCGCGACCATGTCATCACCACGCAGTGGCGTCAAAGTGGTCGCCCACAAGGACGCACTCTACATCATCGGCGGATCCAACGGCCTCATACGACTTTCGAGCAGTACGCCACTGTTCATTCATCCTCCTCTTAGCCTCTGTTTCGCGGCTTATACTCCTGTCACACGGGCACCTTAAAAGTCTTTTAAGCAAACGGACTTCTTCCGAAAAGGAGTTCCTGACAGCAGTCACACGGCAGAGAGCGAACTCCTTTTGAGAAGCTGTCTTTTTCGTAAACGGAGTTCGTCGATCACTTTTACGGCTCCGAATGAGTAGCCTCGAAACCAGTAGGCGCCAGCAATTTTCGAGTGCACGCCACTCGCCGAGATAGGGAAGCCCTCGTACACAGACGCGTTTGTGCATGAAGGCTCCCCGGTGCCAAGAACGGCCACGCGGACGGCATTCGGGCTATTTGCGCGAGCGTTCTTGACGGAAAGGTGGGGAGCGCCTAATTTTTAAGAAACTGGAGCATCGATTAGTGTTTCTTATAGGCGATCCGCCCGCATGTCCAGTCGCTGCCAGTTCGCTACCAATCTTTTTAAGTTTAAAGGGGCACTACAGAGCAAAACAGTTTTTCTCGTATCAGTAACTCACTGTTACACAATGCCAAAAGTGCCCAAAGAGCTCGGTAAGCGAGAAGACGTGCAAAGGTGGCGACGCCCACTTGATGTTCCAGCACGCTGTGACGCCAAGGGTTTTGAAAGGGTCTGCATAACTACAAACCAGTGAAAGATGAGTTGTGTTGCGTTCCTATATGACCAGGGAAATAGCGTTTGAAATCCCTGGCGTCAAGTGTGCGTTGAGCTCGCGGTGAGTGAGATTCGTTTCTGAGAACTGTCGCCATCGTGGGTCGAATGCTAGAGGAGACTTTTGACTTTTGAATTTCAAGTCAAAAGTCTCCTAGCATTCGACCCACGATGGCAACAGTTCTCAGAAACGAATCTCTTAACGAATCTTCCTCGAAAAGCGCCAGGACGATCGACAAATGCACTGTGCCAGGAAGGACACATGCTAAGGGAGTGCAATCCCAGGCAGCACGCCAACACAGGACTTATGTAGGCGTGAAGTCGGCCAAAGTCGGCAGCGATATCGGGCCTAAGTCGGCAAATCGCGCTCGCGCTACTTTCACCCACATGTGCCCGATGACGGCCAGCCAGAATGGCGCCACTGTGGCGAAGCCACCATGGGTCGAACTTGGCCAGCCAGAGTGGGCGAAATTTGGCCAGCCAGAGTGGCCGAAATTTGGCCAGCCAGCGTGGGCGAAATTTGGCCAGCCAGAATGGGTCAAATTTGGCCAGCCAGAATGGGTCGGATTTGGCTAGGTAGCATTGGCCGATGTTGCGGGCATTCAGGCTTTTTTGGCGTGTTGTCGGCCCCGCCGACATCGGGAAACCCCTTGCGCGACCGTTCACAGCCACTATGGTGTTTGTAGTTTACCCCACGTGTGTCGCGCCGTTTGGATTGCGATAATTTTATTTTTTGTTTTCACATTTTCGAAGGACCAACAGTAGTTTGTGTAAATGTGCCTCTCATGCATACGCGAAAGCTTTATTAACACAGTAATAAGTGGGGCTAAGTGGATCCTCTGTAGTTTCTATTAATGCGTTCTCACCAAAACAAATAACACAACAAGAGAGGTTTATAGGGAAAAGCACTATTTCATTTATTTTGTGAACTCTGCATTGATAATATGCTATTCTCGTGTTGCACCGTCGTAGTGGAAAAGCTTCGGCAAGGGTGGAACCTGCGGGAAAAGGCGTGAAAATTAGCACAGCTGTGGAGCACATCAGCACTATACTATAATTCCATGCAACTTATGTGCGACTCATGAACAAACGCGGAAATACAAGAAATGTCAGAAACATTCATAATCGGGCACTACTTTAGAAAATAACAAAACAATGTCGTCCTTTTAAATATAATGAATCTATGTTCAATATCCAACCCCGAGATCTTGGTGTCGTGTCGCTTTAGATACCCAAGGGGGAAAAAACGTGAGTAAAGGATCTGTTGCAAAGCAATTTTAAAAGCGGCACATTACTTGAAATAGGTGCATCTTGCATTATAATAAATTTAATATTTTTGGCATACATCGTAAAGGAAAACATGTAGACGTGAGCTAACACGACACACCCCAGGGATGGGGTCGTTAGGCAAAAAATGTTCTTAAATGATAGGTGTAAGGTGCATTATAAGCAGATATTAGAGAAGGAACATCTTTTCAAGGCTACTTTAACAACGCCATCGCGTGCCGAACTGCCGCACGTGTCCTGCACCAATGAGCGCGTGTTCGGTATCACATTACCTTTAAAAATACGGGCAAGAAAAGATAATGTTACGAGACGAGAGCTGCAAGTCACCACACAAAGGGTGTTTGATACAAGCACAGGATTAACTGCATGAAGTAAAACTTCTTTGGGACAATGTACGTAGGCTCTTTATTCGAAAATAAAGAGCCTACGCACCTCACGACACAAATAATATATAAAGTGGAACCGGTGCTTTAACATCACAACAATATGTGCCACATCCCATTTTGAAAACTGGCCAGCAACTTACCGAATTTTGGCATCCGCTCTGCACTCTTCAGCTGTGAGTCCGCAATACAAATTCGGCGACGACACTGTAGTCTCACCAAAAGGCACAGGCTTGTGTTCATATACAACCGATGTCACAGTTGGGATGGGCATTGTCTTAGGAGGTACACTCGCCAAGGAATCGCGCAATCAACTTGAATGATCGATAAATGCGGTACATGATAAACGATAAACGCGTGGACAGACTGCGTGCAGCCGTTAAAACTCGTTCTTACACCTTGCACGTTGGTAGCGATGCAGCCGCGACGAGAGAGCGCGGAGAGAGTTCCTCGTGGTTTCTCCCTCGGAAGGCAGCGAACGCCAGCAAAAGCAGGTTCAGAACCACATTCTTTGCAAACTGCAGATGAGCACAATGGATGTTCACGGAGGGGGCCGTGACAAAGGTGGCCAGTTCGGGAGGGGACGCGCGCCCCCCTCCCCACACACTTTTTTTTATGTTTAGTTGCTGCTGGCTTAGCACGTGCTAGGTTGCTTCTCGGCAGAGCACGCTCGTTTTTCTTGCTTTCTTTTTTTTGTAGCTGTCTCAAAACGTGGAAGACAGCATGTCTGTGGGGCAAACATTTTTGCACAATGGCGGGGACACCCGCCGGGACTGCATTTGTTAAGTGCAGCTCAGTGCAGCCTGTGGCGTATGCTGGCACGCATGTGTTCTCTTGCCAGCTACTTGTAACACAGGATTTCGCAGAGACTGAACCACCCACTATAGCTAAAAACGAGAGCGAAATGCTGCACTGCACGCAACAAACGTAGCGAGGACGCACGGCGCCGCCATTCTGTTTGAATTCCTGCCATTTTCTTCAGCGCACGAAAGACATGCACGTTCTGCCTTTCCGCACGACAAGAAATACTGCGATGACTCTGTCTCTACGCGCCCTTCTTTTGCCCTTATTGGTTATAAATAAATGAGTTGTTAAATATCAGAATACGCACATGTGCGCTTATATCAACGCCATAGTCTCATACGAACGCCAGTGATAAATCCGACACACTGCACAGAGCATGCACTCAAGCTCGATATATTCTGCTCATTTAACCAGTACAACGTAACCGATGGCCGATGTGTAAACGAATTCGATATGTATGGAAAGAACGCAAAAACGGATTTTTGCACAAAAAAGCAAAAAAAGCATGAATTATACGCAATGGCGTGGACATATTAAGGAATTATTAGCCTATTGTATCTGCGTGGTAGTAGAGAGCATGGAGGTGCATTGTCTACCCGACCAGTAGACAATTATTTTCTTTTGCTGAGCTTATGCGAGCTGCGATACATGCGTTGCGCTGTACAGGAGCTGTTTTTGAAAGGAATGCACTAGTTTCGCGAACGCACTGATGAAATGTAGTGGAGGGCCACGTGGTCAACAACAGCTTGACTTAGGACGGCTGGTTTATGCTGTAACCCTGCTCAAACGTATGAAGAAACTAGGGAACAGAAGAGAGCTTTGATTTTCAACTGATTTTTTTTCAGTGCATGCTTGCTGTTTTTATATAACATAAGATACGCAGATCGCCTGCACAAGAACACTCTGTGATCAGATACACTCTAGTAGAACTCACCAGAAAAGCTCTCTCTATATCAATTATAGGTGTGTGCATTTGTTTGCCACCTTTGAGATGAAAAATGCTTGCCATATCACTGCTTGGTATTTTTCGTTTTTGCTTTTTTCGCAAATGTCGTGGTCTTGACAAGAGCACTTCATTTGAATTTGCAATACAAATGGATCTATGTATTTCATGGTCCTCTCATTATAGAGCTAGCACTAGATCAGTATTGTCTCCTCGCTGTCGCAATGTTAGCTCTGTATACCGTTCTTTTGCATAAGTTGCTAAATGTCAGTAGTATAACGCCGGTGGCGAGTTTATCTCCGCTTCAGCGCACCATAAAGTCGGCGCTAGACCTTTTTTTGTCCACGCGCTGTTACCTCCATATGCCTTTTCCTTCCATAGGTTGCTAAATGTCAGTAGTATAGCGCCGCTTGCAACTGTTTATCTTTGTTTGAACATATGAGTGCTGGTTATGCCCATCGATGTATGCACGAACTAGTTCAATTTCTATGAATTTAAATTTTCTGACATGCGCGCTGTCAGATAATTTTCCACCATGCTTGTCGATCCTTCTGGCTAATGTTAACTGTTGCGCCAGCCTGTTTCGCTAAGTTCCCGCAAAACAGCCTATAGATGTATATATGAATAGTTTATATGCATGTTTTTTGTGTGCCCTGCTTATTAAAAACAATGCGCGCTAACATAATGTCATATATGCTGCTCAAAACGCACGTGCGCTATGTTCCGGCACTGAAACGCGTATACATGAATATATGAAGCTCAACATCTTATTCTTACGTCGAATCTCTCAAGTGAATTTCGGTCATGCTTGTGTCGATCGGATCTCTATTGTTATATACAGCAGGCTTCCAAAGAGGCCCGGCCGATATCAACCATGAAAGGCTGCGGCGTAGTCGACGTTGCCTCCAGGACAACAGAAATGACTCAGTGTCTCCTGTGAAATAATCTTCCTGGGCAAATATCGCGCCAAATTCGCCATTCCTCAGGTGATTCTGATGAGCGGCAAAATCGGCGCCACATTTGCCGGAGAAAGTTATCGGCTAGCCGACGGGGGCTTTAAGGTGGCATACTTGGCACAGTGTTGCCGATAAATGGCGTCGGCCAGCCCATATTGTCTGTAGAAAGGCAAAATCGGCGCCATAGTTGCCGTTGAAAGCCATCGCCTCAGCCGATGTCGGCAGTAACGCGGCATAAGCGGCCCCATGTTGCCGATTACAGTAGACGGCCTGCCGATATCGGCGGGGCAGCGGCTATAGTAGCCCGACGTTGCCAGTCATTGACGGCGGCGTGGCCGATACTGGCTCGCTGTCGGCAACATTAGGCCGTGGATGGGCCGAACTTTGCCGCCATAAAACCAACATCGGCCCTACGTTGCGTGCTGCCTGGGATCTAGTCCTAGCAAAGATGACTGTTACTCCGGAGACACTATAGTTGAGATGATGTCTCCGCCATCCTGAGCATGCTCAGACCACGGCATCCAGACGTGGGCAGTACAGCAAGCCCACGAGGCGGTTTTGAGGCAGGCCCTTGACGTTCCTCCGTGAGACCTGAGCCTGGGTAGCTAATCCATCCGCGTAATGACATGTAGGCGAAGCAGCTAATCGGGTACGTCACTCGGGGCTGGATCGAAGGCGATGATAAAGGGGTACGATTAAGGCAAGATCAAATAATCAGTGATGTGCTCTTAATCACGAGTGCACTGATGTCACAACCTTTCCCTGGTTGGCGGGTGCAATGTCGAAGCCGCACCGGTACATATTCAAGTAATGTACGATAGTCTTGCTTCTCTGCTCCGACAATAAAATGAGCTTGCGCAAGGCGAGCGAAGCATTTCTCTTTTGTTCATATAACTCGCAAAGTAATCACGTTTTCTTTTTCGTTTTTTTTTTCAGTGGAGCAGTTCGACGTGAGGCGAGCTCGCTTTTCCGAATTACCCAGCATGCCTTACGCGAAAAGTAACTTCGCCGCCGTAGCCCTGGAAGGCAGCATCTACGTTATCGGCGGTTTCAATGGTAAGCCTCGCGTTCTCGTGTCAAATAATTACCCGCCCAAAATACTGAAAACATCATTATCGTCCCGAGATGACGCTTGGTGAGACAGAAAGAAAACGAAAAAATACAAAGCGCCGGACGCCGCCTTGAATTTCCCGAACCAGTTCGATGTGACGTCTCTGATTTGAGCGGCGCCTATCTCGAGACACCAAGGGCAGTATAAGTGCACTGTGTATAAGGGGCAGAGGCGGCATATATGTTACAGAGATAAGGTGGCCGAAAATGATGCTGAAATCCAAGACCTTGAACCGGCACTCAAGGGTTCCGACGCGACTTTAATTTTCGCGCCTTATAATGGACCCATAACCGCCGCAACTGCCGAGGAGCGCGCCGGAGCTCGTTTCCACAAGACGCCGTCGCTGTCGGTTCATGTCGGCGGTTATAACTATAAATTCATCATACACATTTACACTTAGTTGCAACGAAAAACAAAAACACGCGTCTTCCTCTCTCTAGCGGGGACCGAATTGCAGGTTGCAGGAAGCTTCACCTTGCGTTTTGTAGCAGTTAAGCAGTAAGTCCCTACAATGATAGTTTTGGGCGGTTGTGCGCCATCGGGTGTCGCACCTAATAACACCTGAACGAGAGGTATCTGTTGCGATGGAGCCTGCAAGTTTGCAGAAAGGGCGATAGATGACGTGCCATATCCTTGAAAGTGATCATCAAACCTATTGCCTGTCACACCGTCAGGAACCACGACCGTGAACCTCGTGGAGAGGTACGACATCAATGCCCGAGAATGGTACACAGCGCCTCACATCGACGCCAACTGCAGCGCCTCCGCCGCCTTCATCGTCCAAGACGTGGCCGACCCCGGTAGGTGTCGCCAACGTATGGTAGGGGGACGCGTGGAGGAGGGAAGGGGCAATGAACGGGACCGGTAAATCTTGACTAACAACGCTTGCACTCTTCTGTATAGTGCTTCAGTTGAGCGATGATATGCGGAGCTGGTGATGTATCATGCTTGTGCATCATGGCCACGCCCGATGGACGTGGCCAGTCGGTACTGGCCTCTGGATTGTCATCTTGGTACGTTGAAGATCTCAAGGAGGGAATTCTTAAAGAAAATATATATTCGAACAAAGCTCAAGCTGGTATTACCAAAATCTGATGATTTGATATATTTCTCATTTTAGCACAGGTATAACAAAATATAAAACAAATTACAGACCCTAGGTATCTAGCTTCACCGACCCTTAAAACACTGTTCAACGGCCGTCTGCGTTCCTGGAGCAGAGCTCGTCGCAACGCAACTGGCCACGCAAGACAAATCTTGTAGCGCTAACAGCCCGCGCTTCGGTAGTCTCAGCATGACAATGCTTCGATCCATCATTCCTAGATGGCGGTACCACAGCTGCGAACCGAGTGCAGTGTAATAGCTGTAAAGCTGTTTAGTGAAGATATAAGGCCCATTTCTGCCCTATACTTCCAATGTCCTGGTGTTGTATCGGTAGAGCTTCCAGCTCCTACCGTCGGATCCTTTCCTCTTTAAAAAACAAAGGTGGCACTGTACTTTCCTTATGCGCGGGCAGCTCTGCAGCGACATTAACCTCACTGCCCACGGGCAGGGCCCGTACACATTTTCAGTGAATGCTTTCCCAGAAAGTTCTGCCTCTAGACACAGGTCAATGACTGTAGGTATACAGTGGTATAACCTCACGTAGATGCACTTACCACGTGGCGAATACTGATAACCACGTCGCACTGTCGTGAGCGGTGCCATCAGCGTCAAACGCCTGCAGCGTCCACGCCTCGGCATGTCCCTTCCTAGTAATTTCCACAACCCACAATTCCACAGTAGCACCATGGTTAGTCGTGGGTTCGAATTCCAGCGAGTGGTACTTTTACAATGAAAAATGTGTATTATTTTATATAAAAAATTTAAATTATAAAAATTATAAAATAATTATAAACAAATTATAGACCCTAGATATCTAGCTCCACCGACCCTTAATACACTGTTCATCGGCCGTCTGCGTGGTACTTCCGTTACGTGCTTCTGTTACGGAAGCACATAACTGATTTCTTGGCGGACCCGGGCACAAAAGTTTCGTGTTAAAAGAAGAAAAAAATTATACGTGCCTCCTGGCGTGTCGATAGCGTTTGCAATGCACGCCAAGAATGTCCCTTTTGCGCCTCTGTTTGGTCATTGCGCACGCGGGCTCGATCACACTCCATGGCGGCTGTTAATGGAGACGTGAACGCCCATGTACTTCAGTTACGGTTTACGTTAGAACGTCAGGTGGCGCATCATCCGCTAAGCTGCTTAAGCCTATCATGGCATCTGTACAATGTGTATCCTAGAATTTTCACAATGGGTCTTTCTTTTCTGCTTTTGTTTTCCTATATATTCCTGTAGCCGCCTGGATATAGGCATGTGCGGTGCGGGACGCTGCCTGTACCCTGCGGACCCAGAGGACCCTGCCGTCACCCCCAGGGCTACGCGAGCCGTCCGTGGTCGACGAGCCACCAATGAATGTGCAAAGGGCACAAGGAAGCTTATATTTTAGCGATAACAAATCGAACAAATGCGAATAAAATAAAAGCGAAATGAAAAACGTACCAAAGCCTGTGCACTTAGTTTTAACAAACCACTCCCCAGTGAAATGCCGACGTCTGTTCAACATCCATAGTTGACGTCGACATCTTTGCAACGTAACAAAGAGGACGTTTAACAGTACCACCTATGCAGATTCCTATGTAAGTTATGTCTACTTGCATCACTGTTTTGAATGTCCACATGAAATTTGTAATGAACAACCATGCAATGCTTGTGGTTTATAGGGTCGTCAAAGACATAACCTCTGGAATCCCCCTTTATATTGAGGCAAGTCCATCATGGCGACATGTACACGCTTAAAACAAAAAAAGTGCCCAGAACACACTTTGAGAGAGTATTTGCTTGTCCCATGTAGTACTCCTTTTTTCTAGAGTGAACGGATTCTCTCTAGACGGAGTAATCGAACGTCCCCTCATGGAGCACAGTACACTTCCGAGACAGCACTCCTCCGAGAGAGCTAACATAGATTATGCCCTTCGAGTCCAACAAAAGCTTTACATTGTGTATCATCACAGAATTAGCATCATGCTCAGCATGTGTTGGGACGTAAAATGCTTCATCAAAAAGTCAGAAATGAACACACAGGTAAATTTTATTTTTGATTTCTCACACATTCTTGCTGTGGCTGCCTGGGTCGCGGTCGGAAGTCTCTTGCTGGAGTCAAGCCCCATAAGTGTTTCAAAGAGCCGACAGGTTCCTTCAGCATTTGGAGTGTACTTGACATTAAATGCCAAAAACGCCGCTAAACGCAGAGCAATCCTGTCTACCAAATCCACTGTAGTCGAGTTCCAAGCACTCAAAAAAAAAAAAAAATCGAAGATGCCGGATGATGTTCGGGTGAGTGAAGCAGGTCTGCATATCGGCGAATTTCTCAGGTGCCCGCAAATATCAGCAAAAAATAAACAAAGCATTTATAAGCGATTAAGTTAATTAAAGTACCGAGGAATGCGCCATTCATTTCTCGGATGCTAAGTAAGGTTACGCAACACTAATAACTTCAATATATATGCGGTAACCTAAGGCAGTATAGGATAGTATGATGGGAAACCATTCACATCAGAATGTGACAGAGCACCACTCTAATGCATTCCGCGTAACAAATGAAGGTATATGTATTAACTGTCATAATTGTATACTGTATTTAATTTTCTTTATTAAAGTCGCGATGTTTGCTCTCACGCTCAAAAACCACACACTTTTGCGCACTGAGGCACCGAAATAGTTCGCAGGCATATCCACTCTTTCGCATTCATTCTGGATGAAGACTGACATTGTCGCGCACTCTAACTGAACGCCTGCTCCCGGTGGAACACTCCCAGTGTACAAATATTCACGTACTGCATGTCTACGAAGTGCAACTCAAGCATATTTTACTCGAACCTGTATCAAGCAGGAGGGACGACGCTTACAGCACCATTGCCAGTACACGTTTATTGAGGGCACAGCTTATTAAAGGGGTCGTGAAAAGAATATGGAGACGGCCGGTTGTAATTTTCACTGCTTCAATACGCATTCGACAAGCCGATTCCGAAGCATTTAGGCGAAACATTCAGTGCACATTTAATAACGCCCCTTTGAAACCTCAGCGTCCTTGCGCTCCCGAAACGACTATGCGACACTAAACGGGCCGGCACGGTACTATTCGGTGACGTTGCAGTAAGATATCTTCGTCAGTTCAAAGGTATAGTGAACTGGCGTTCGCTCTAAAATAATCGATTTACTTGAAAGCTAGAAAAAAAGAAAATACTTAGAAACCGCGCGGTGCCGCCATTCGGAAGCAAAGCTGCAGCACGGTTTGTTTTTTCCGTGGCCTCCAAGGGCGCGCCAATCTCGGAAATATGGCGGCTACTAACATGACGTCAACTGCAGAGTTGAGGGGAACGCGCGCAGTGAAACCGAAACCACGTTTTTTATTGCTCTAAATCAACCCACAGGGTGCAACGGAACAATGCATATTGTTGATTGGAGGGTCAGGATCCCGAGTACGCACTTAGTACAATATGTTCAGAAAACGTTTCACGGCCGCTTTAAGGCAAAAGCTAGCGGGCGGTATACATGCTGCGCATCACTGACGCGCATCCGTCCTTATGCGGTCACACACGCGTCCGACAGAGAAACAAGCTTAAGGTGTGCTTAATCAGGGCTCGAAAACAATTCGCGGGGTCATCTTCGCAATGACGATCAAAATATCTGATTCATGCGGGTTTGTGTGCTACTATGAGCGGTGTTATTGCCGAAACAGCGCGTAGCCACGACGACTCGATACAGATTTCGAAACGATCTACGATACCCCACGAAAAATAATCTCTCTCAAATAATCTTATCTCACCAGGTCAGTGTTTGAAATCCGAACTAGAGGAGAAGCTCAGGGGAAGATGGATGCTTGAATCGATGAACAGATCGCAAAATACGATTCAGAACAAGGAATGTCGCAGGAGCCAACGTTTCGACAAGTGGACTTGTCTTCGTCAATCGCCGTCCTGACGAAGACAAGTTCACTTGTCGGAACGTTGGCTCCTGCGACATTCCCTGTTCTGAATCGTATTTTGCGATCTGTTCATCGATTCAGGTCAATGTTTACAAACTCGACGTCAGAGGCAGCGCGAGTCGAGCCCTTGTGGCAGTCTAGATAGGGTGGCTAGAATGGGGAGGTGTGAGTACCGGCGGCGCTTGCCTACGGCCGCGCGTGACCCCTCCTCGCACCGATGCCACCAGGGAGAATGGGGCGCTGCCGGTTCCAGCGGGGTAAAGTCTGCGAGGTAGCTGCGGCTGCGCCGGTAGCACCGGCCTCGCCTACGCTACCGCCGATGTGAACTGGTCGGTCTCGTCGCCAGTTTTGGACTGTTTGACGGCGAGATGTAGTCGAGAGCGAAAAAGAAAACTGAACGTTGGTGCTCCTTGCCTGGTTGCGACACAGAAAAACACCGGAAAAAGCTTCTCTCTTCCGTGCCCCTGCCTGCAAAGAAGCGTTTGATTCGAGGGTCGCGGGATCGAATCCCGGCTGCGGCGGCTGCATTTCGATGGAGGTGGAATGTTGAGGCCCGTGTACTATGCGATGTCAGTGCAGGTTAAAACACCCCAGGTGCTTGAAATGGCCCTCTACTTCGACGTCTCTCATAATTATATTAGCGTGGTTTCGGGATGTAAAACGCCAGAAATCAATCAATCAATCAATCAATCAAGCGTTTTCCAAATGGGCTCGGGCAGTCCCAAAGGCTGACAAGGTGTTGCAGGAGAACTTGGCAATTTGTTGCAGCGGTTGCTCATTCGAGGAAATATATACTGGAGACCACAGTAACTGATGTCATAGCTGACAGAAGATGGAGCGAGAGGGCAATAGGTATTAAAAGATAAGGACAGTGAGAGCGAGATATATTATTTGTAGAAAATATGCGCGCAAAGGTCTCGAAGTTCGTTTTATATGTGGCCATCTCGGGCGTTGTCGACCGAGCGAACACTGAAACCTTGCGTATTATAGACCAATGTTCCCGACAGTTTTCCTTCCTTTTTTTCCCCATTTGTGAATGAACGACGTCAAAACCATATTTATTGTTTCACTGTTTGCAGTCATAGTAATTCAACTGCTTGTATCAGTACGAAATGACATGCCTCGTCGTTAAAAAAGGTACGGCTGTGTGCCCACTGTCAAGAACTGCTGAAGTGGCTAATGTGGCATTTGAGGCATGCGCCTTTTCCGCACGATATAAAATCAGTACTTAATTAGAAGGCAAGATGGCGTACTCTTATACAGGACAAGTAAATGCCGTTCCTGAGCCGCAAAAGGTATAACAGGTACCGCATAAAAAGTAGAAAAGTGAATATTATAAATATAAACGTCCAAATATAGAAAACACCGCCAGGAGTATATTTACCGCTCTGGGAAGAGTGAGTGGGAGATTTACGATAAAATTTAACATTGGAACCGGCACCCTAAAAGAAAGCCTCCGTTTAGTAAATAACTACGAGAACACTATGGGGACATGATCAAAGACGAGAGCATCATTAAGTGGACCGACTTAACAAATGACACATGTGTACAACATTTTTCAGCTGAATGTTTTCCCAAGAAAGCTACATTTAAGCTGCTTTGAGAAGTGCTACGCTGTGAAAAGTCTTAGTGAGAGGCTTCATCAAATAAATGGCATATATGCAGTTTTCCCTAGTATGTGCACCACTGATTCTGTTGAGTGCAAGTGCTTTAATGGACATCACCGAAGAACAAAACTGTGCGGTCAGACTGCGTTGGTACACTCGCTAACGAAAAAAAGAACACACACACACATTTACGGTTCTAAACTGGAAGTAGCTTTTAGTGTGCGAGGAGCGCGTCGCAGTGCCTCGTCTGCTCCGTTCCCCGGATGGATGGATGGATGGATGCTATGAGCTTCCCCTTTGTAACGGGGCGGTGACATGTGCGCCACCAGGCTCGTAAGAAGATTTAAGAACTTTTTTTTTCCTCTTTTAATTTTCCTCATGCCTTTTAAATTTACTTCAATCAAATCGATCATGCCATATCAAAAACGGAATTTCATATCCCAGTTCCCTGCCCCTTATGGCAGAAATTCCATATTTTTCCCTATAATTATTTTTGTCCGTTCTCTCTAGTTTTCTGCCACCAGTATTCTAACCGTCTCTTACTTATTTCAATCGCGGCTATGTTCAGCTTCCCGTTGTTCGCCCTAAAACCCAAGGCTTCCTGTAGGGTGGTGCCCAAACGTACACCTGGGTGGATATTTCCGCATTCAATCAGAACATGCTCTGTTGTTTCCCTATCTTCCTCACAGCATGTGCATTTTTCTTCTTCTTTACTGAATTTCGCTTTATAAACACGCGTTCTAAGGCAGCCCGATCTCGCTTCAAACAATAAAGCGCTTCCTCTTGAATTATCATAAAATGCCTCCCTCTTTATTTCGTTTTTGCCCTCTCGGTAGTTATTCAGAGTCGGTTTTTTTTCCATCGCTGTCCTCCAGTAAATCTTCTCCGCCTCTCTGACTTTTCCCTTTACGCTCTTTGTTGTCAGTTCTCTTACAGCCGTATATTTACTGGTGAGCCTGCTAGTTCCCTTTCTCCACTGCGTGTCAACACTCTTTCTATATAAACGCGCTCATGCCTACAGCGCCCCTTGCGGCATCGGTGCGCTTTGGGGTCACGTTTGCGCCGCCGTTGCTCACACCTCCCCATTCTAGCCACCCTAGTCTAGACTTATTACACGCATTACATAAACACAGTGGGCGTGTCAATGGGCATCCTGTGTGCAACAAAACAAGTTCAACGTCATCTATCGCGTCTGTGAAGTACCTAATTAGGCGCCGGTGAAACGGCCAAGAAGTTCACAAGTTGCCTCAAAAACATGGCTAAGTAGTCCAAGATAAAGTGCCCGCCCACGATACGATATCCTCGGCCTCGGGCTGCGAAAATGGCTGCAATCTGCACTTCCCAGCGCAAGGTCATTGATGGTTACGCCTTCGCTATACACTTCGTACGTGCGTGGTAAACGAAAAATACCTTTGCGCACGCCGTCAACGACGCTACCAATGCGTGCAACACGCAATGCACGACGCGGACCACAACCGCGGCTGTCCTTTAATTCCATGTACCGGGTCAGTAAGGGTCTAGACGATGTGTGCCAGCACTGACGGGCGATACGGCACGAAATTGAAAGTGCTTCGTTTCTGTACCATTTACCAACGGCTCAACAAGACATGGGGATGCGGTAGCGTCGGTGGTTCGTACACCTACCTCACACAACAATGAATTCAAGATGATTTTGAACTTACCGTTCAATCCTTTGACACGTGCCGTCTAGTCCACAATGCTGCATGGTTGGAATTTGCCGAGAGACGTCGAGAAAAGTGATAAAACATAAAGCAGCCGCTGCACGTTCAGACCCGAGCTACTTGCGTGCGAGCGCGAAGGCCAAGGCAGCCGAGGCGCCGCGGCGGCATCGTGGCGACGCCGCGAAAGCTTCAAACAAAAAAAGTAGGGCGTTTTGAACTTTAATGCTGCAATATCCAATCTGGTATCGTACGCGCCTTCTATAGATCGCAGAATCTAGCGGTACTCGCAAACAATGAATTACGATAAGCGTAACGGCTTATTCTACCCCAAAATAACATTCTGTTGCGTGGAATGTTGACAACGGTTGAACGGACGCGGCATGCAGTTCGCGTGGTCGTACGGCGCGAGTGTGAAACAGCCTTTAAAGGGACCCTGAAACGGTTTTGACGATTTTGTAGAAACATGGTGATCCGGGTAGAGCGAGTCATTAGGATCATTAGAGGACAAATTTCAGCGCTCTGCGTAAAGTGTGTAATCTACAATAAGGTTTTGAACACGCGCATCGCAAGAGATCGCAGCGGCTCGCCAAAGGGCGTTTTCAAGCGCCTCCGCCATCGAACGATGAATGGGGAGGCCGCTGATTGGCTCCGAACCAGTGACGTACACGTAATTTTCCCAACATAACTGCGAACATCGTGCTCCTACAACGTGCTCCTTCGTTTCAGCCAAAGGTATCGTCGCGGCATCTGGCGGCGTACACACCAGTTGCCGGCGCTCTATTACAGAGGCTAGCACTGCCGAGGCCGGCGACCTCAGTAAAGGTATCGGAGTGCTATGTCGCTACAGAGGGCTCGGCAGAGCGGCTGACCCGGGAGGCGCAGTCGTCGCTAGCGCGCCCTCCACAGCTGATCGAGTTGAGGAGGAACAGCAGTGGTAAGGAGGAAGGCGACAGAAATAAGCCCATAGCTGCCTTAGAGCAAGGTGCTTCGCTTTATTTATGGTGTGAATGATTTCAAAATTATGTTGCCCTATCAGTGACACAATCTCAAAAAAAAAAAAAAGAAATTCACAGCATATCCACGGAGTGAATGATGATGAGTGGGCGAAGCTCCGGAGTTCATCGTAGATCGTGCCGAGTTCCGGATTGATTTAGTTGATGCGCACGCTACGAATCCTTATGGTTCAACTACGCACAAGTGAAATCTCCCACCGGCACTTCATTGCAAGTCAAGATCCAGCGCATATATATATATATATATATATATATATATATATATATATATATATATATATATATATATATGGGTGGCCGGTGAACGGTTCTCCAGCGCGAGCATTCGGCATTTTTCAATCAAGAAACTCGCTAGAAGACGCTGCCTGCGTCAAGCTTGTCTTTCGCGGGTGAGGGCGCGTTCTCCTTCTTTGCGAGCTGGTAGCGCGTTCAACGAAGAAAGAGCGTTTCCATAGTCAACGCACGCCTTTCGCTCTCTCTGTCTCTCTCTCTCTCTCACACAAAACAGCAGATGGAAGGGTGAGAGAGCTCGCACGCCGGGAGGCACGCGCCGAGGGCGCGCCTCCCACACGTAGCATCATTCATTTCTTTGAAGGTAACGCGCTACTAGGAACAACGGATGGACAGACCCAAACCTTAAGGAGCTTCGCCCCTAAAAGGCATGGGGTGAAACAAACCCGAAACAACCCTTTTGGCCCTCCGCCTTTCCTCTCCTCTCTATTTCTTTCACTCCCTTTCCCTTACCCCCACGGACGCTTAGTCGTGCTCCTGACATGGGCTGCAGAAATTAGCGTCCTTTCTTTAACCGAACCACAAACGACAACCCGCCACGGTGGTGTTGTGGTTATGGTACTCAGCTGCCACCAAAGAAGGACGGGTTTGCTCCCTGTCCCGGCGGCTGCATTTTCTATGGAGGCGAAAATGCGACCGCCGCGGTCGTTGGTGCTGAAGAGATGGTGGTAAGAGGAATTGTGTTTAGCGTCTCTTTGACACAGAAGGGATGGTGTTTAGTGTCTCTTCAACACTATTTCGAACGCGTAGTCTCCTTGACACAGAAGACCCGGCTCTGCAGCTGGCTTGAAGCCAGTGTTAATAAAATGTCCCAACAGATGGCACGAGAGCATCGCAAACGCGGGAGATTTGAATCTTGAATTCAGCAAAACCTCCCCTGCATCCATCATGGGTGGAGTGAGAGAAGGTGGAAGACTATGAAGAATATTGTCTTTTGACATCATTTGGAGACATGCAGCCATTTTTTTTTCTTCAGGCACCAAGTTATGCATCAGTCTAGCCATGTCACAGCAGAGCAGCACAGCTGCAAGTTATGGCTGTTTGTGGACATGCATGCGAGCATTCACGTAGTGTGGGCTGAGGGCAACAAGCATGAGAGTAAGTGCACGCACAAATGACGCACATTAGGCATAGCATAAAATAAGTGTACGCACCTATTTCGTCATGGTGACATATCAATTGTGTGGACGATCGCAAAGCTTTGCCAAGCTTAAACAGCTTGGCTGTTAAAAGCAACAGTGGTCTCCTGGCCCAGACTCAAATGACAGCTGGCAAATGAAGTGTATGGGCTGACGTTCATGTGCCCCTTATACAAATAAAATATTTCGCCCGCCAAAAATTACCGTTGGAATCAACATCATGTGAAGCAGTCAGCAAAGAGCTGCTTTAACCATTTTAGCCTCGCATTATTTCAGTTTAATGTGAACAACTGGTCTTTACCATTTTAGATGTACGTGGTCATGGTAGCTAAAAGAATGAAAAAGAATTATGCTCTTACACCTCAATCAAAAGTTGAGTCAACCAAATTATTTATTGAAATATGATGATAATATTACTCGATAATTTATTACATGAAAGATTATCTTGAAAGGATAGTACAATACCCAGTAGTCCAAATGTTCCATATGAAACTCCGCTTAAGTCAATACTTTCAGTTTGCTCAACCTTCCTCAAAATCTCAATCTTTTGCCACTTAAATCTAGAACTAATTTGTACAAATATAGCTACTTTCCCTTAACAATAGAACATTGGGGTGCACTGCTCGGATCTGTTTGCATTTTACTAATAGTTGACATTTTCTTTGCAATTGACATGTAATGTGCGACGACTCCTGCCATAGCCCATGAATGGGCTGCAGTATGTAGAAATAAATAAAATAAATATGAATGCATTTCCTTTGCATGGTGAAGGAAGTGGCTATCTCAGGGAATTGTGTAACAGCACGAATGACTATTTTCTTTGTTTACATGAGGCCTCATTTTCATAAGCCTACCAAGCTTCATGCATACGCTGAGTGTGTAGACCTAAATATCAGTTGTAGCAGAAAACAGCATTTTTATCTTACAACAGAGTTGCCCACTGGCCTGCAAGATTAACAATTCCAATTTGAGTCACTGGGCCTGAAAGGGTACTGCTTGGCCTTTAGGAAAGTGTTGCTAAGCGAATTGGCATCTTTCTGTACATCAAAGATAGTGCTCAACATTGGCTTACCGGACGCAACGACTACATTGCGACGCCTACAACATAGCTCGTGGCACAACATAACATTGGCACTCTAGTACAGATGTCTCACCAGTGCATTTCTCATCTATGCAACCACTGTTGTGAAATGCATGCCACAGTGCGCTGACAAGTTGTCATGATGCAAACGCTACTCTACTTTTTAAAAAAATTCCTGCAGCGCAGCTGCCAGGAAGGGAGAGAGATCCGGATCCCCCACTTCTACTCCTTACTTAATAGAGAGCAGACGACATCCTGGTGTCTCTTACAAACACCTATGTAGCCGTATCCTGTGGCAAATCACCGTTACTACACGGATTTATATAGAGATAGATACAAGTTCCAACAGGAAAGGCTGGCCCTCATCCACATGATCTTGGCTTACTCTCGAACAAAGCCTCTGAAGACGGGAGAGCAGTGGGAGACCACACTACTCGGCTCAGATCCAGATGAGTAACTCCAAGCAGTTCGGCAAGCCGAAGATGTCCTGCCAGGGCCCAAGGGCTCCTGGCTGTCACCTAGGAGAGGACTGTAACCCCTCATAATTTGCCGTTTGCAACAATGTTTTCCTCCTCCTGCTCCTGTGGATCTTTCAAGCACATGACCAGTCGACTTCAGACACTGACGTCACATTTCCCATTGGGGAACTAGAAGCACTGAGCTTGTCGACTGTTTCACCCCAACAATACGAAACTGTGCCTTGGCCCTGCAGTGGTGCGCATTATGCCACACAGTCGTCTTGCTGTTAGTGAGAAATGTCTACAGTAAAACCTCGTTATAACTAAGTTGAAGGGGGAGCTGTAATTACTTCGTTATAACCATTAGTTCGTTATAGCCAATATTCATTCATCTATGGGAATTTCAAGGGGAATTGCGATTGCTTCGTTATATCCAATATTTCGTTATATCCGGGTTCGTTATAACGAGGTTCTACTGTATTTGCTGACATCATTTTACATTGTCGCGGTGGACGTAGGCACAACGACAAGTTACACCTACCCCTCTCCACTGCAGAGGAGTAGGCAGAGTCACTGGTGCACTACGCAGAGGCACTGCAGAGGGGTACGGTCGTTGAGTGATAAAATGAAACTGGCTGAGGGAACCATGACAATGTTCTATCCTCTGCAATGTCCATATACAGTAAAACCTCGTTATAACAAAGTTGAAAGGGGAGTGGTAATTACTTCATTATAACCATTAGTTCATTATAACCAATATCAATTTCATCTATAGGAATTTTAAAGGGAATTGAGATTGCTTCGTTACATCCGATAGTTTGTTATATCCGGGTTCGTTATAACGAGGTTCTACTGTACAGCATTTATTTGCGAAGTGCTTGCAGCATCATGTTCAAATGTGCCTGCGCCTCCTCAAGAGAAGTTTCAGACCTCGAAGTTGTTGACTGACCTCATAACAAGGTATCTTCAATGAGAATGTATGGAGACAGAATGCCTAGAGAAGGCTCCAAAAAGGGGGGAACTTTATTTATTAGGCAGTAACTACACAAAATGTGCGTCGGGAAAGGTCGAATGAAAAAAAAAAAATTATCCGAGTTTGTGCGTGCACAAAGTAGTAGCAGAATAAAATGAAACAAAAAGTGTTCTCCAGCTTCTATTTTTTAAAATTTGGTATCCAAGTGCAGAATTGCCCATGTATCCAGGTATGCAATGAAGCACGCATTGTACGATGCCTACTTAATGCGGCAAGAAATTCCAGAGTTCATTCCACTAAACATAAGCAGAAACTTTACCAACCACTGTTGCCTAGCACCAACTAAAATAAACAGTTTTGGATTAACAAAGCAGAGAATATACATTACGCATGGCAATGCGCCACTGTAGCAGCTTTTAGCTCCTATACGTACAAACATACAAGAATCCTTTTTGTAAACTGGGAAATTTTACCGAGCCTCTCATTTGATCCAGGCATCGACACAAGTAGCAACTACATTCTAGTCCAGCAACGTTCTGACCAGCATCAATCGACATTGCCATAATTTCAAAACTGCCATTTACAAGTCATGCGCCGCAACTCAATATGCCTCAAGCACAAAAAACCAATTAGGGACAATGTTCCCACTAGAACACCATTGCATTGTCTCAGCATTTCCAAGGTACTTTTCTGAACCAACTAGGAGCAGGGAACTAATGCACAGTTTTGTCGTAGTGGCACAATCATGGAACAGGGCAAGAGGACATGGGCAACAAGTACACATGCTCATACACACACGCACAAAAAGGCATTTGTCGCACTTTGGGGCCTAGGAGTTCCCTAGGGCACACCAGTTCAACTCGCATGGTGTCCCCATAACAAGCCACTGCTTTACATAACTGGCGATGGTTAAGATCAGCACCCCCTCATTGTCCCATCGCGACAACACACTTTTGGCAACACATAATCACTTGGTCACTCCACTAAGTTCATCGCACACACACTTCACAAAGTTCATCTCAGTCCATATCTTCTAGGCTCGAAAGGCTGGAAGTTGAAGCCTTTACTAATTCCAGTTCAGCACCTTTCAAATGTGCGTCAGTAGTCCACCAATCCCTTGGCTGATGACGGTGGCAGTTGTCGTGATCGATGGTAATCTTGCACCGGAGACCGTGACCTTGATCGGCTCCTAATTTACAAGAAAACATGCAATGTGAAATTTAGCGGAACAGAAAAACAAGGAGAGGAGTCTTAACATTCACATAACACTTACATGTCAAATTTGTACACTGAAATTTAAACTATTACTGCTCCTTAAAGGGCCCCTAAACAACCCAGAGGTCCAAAATTTGTTTTAAAGATATAACTGCGCTTCTGTGCGATGTGAACATGCTCCCGCAAGAATTTTGCGAATAGGTGCAATAATAAAGAAGTTACATGGGTTTAAGTGGCCGCTTGCGTCGGTTTCGTTTTCTCGGTCGGCCTCCCCACCCTTCTCTGCCGAGGAGAGGGTAGGCGCGGCACGCCGTCGAGACTTCGCCCACTTCTGACACGTGACATGACGTGAGCAATTGACGTCATTGACGCTTGCACTGCAGTTCCGGCTGCTCCGACGCTCATGCCGGTGGAATGGCCACAGGATCTGACATAGACCTGGTTTCGACCAATCAACGAGCTACAACTGCGCAAAGTTGCTCGCGGTAGAATGTGACGACACCTAGGATGCGAGGGCGACTGGTCAATCACAGGAAAGAGGCACGGGAATTGTTTTTTGAAATACGGCGTCTGTGTGGCGCGCAGCGCTGTCATATTCGCAGAATGTGATCGCCGCAACCTTCTCTATGACTGAGTTAGCTTGTTAGGGCGGCTTAAAAAAAAAGTAGGAGCCTGTTTATGGCCCTTTAAGCCGACATTTTATAAATGTAGACAAAGATTAGGTTCATTGTGAAAAGCAGCATGATGAACACTGGCGAAACTAAAAACAAACACTGGTCGCATCGTGACTGACTGATTTCTGTAGTTTTACGTCTCAAAACCACGATATGATTATGAAAGATGCTATAGTGAAACGAAATTTTGACCACCTGGGGTTGTTTAATGTGCGTCGACATCGCACAGTACGTGGGCCTCAACATTTCACCTCCATCGAAATGCAGCCGCTGCGGCCGGGATTCGATCCGCAATTTTCAGTTCAGCAGTAAAGTGGCACAGCCACTAGACCACCATGGTGGGGCAGCACTTGTCACACTGTGTACCTCTTAGCATACATGCACAAGTTGGGCTACCTTCATGCCTCTAATTCGAGCCACAAGTGACGGCAAAACACGAGACTTGGCATTCCCTATAGCAGCGAGTCACTCGGTATACGAGTTGCTTCATGTTAGGAGACACAGTTTCAACAGGGCCGCTCTTTCCACACTCACCTTCGCCGTGAGTAGTACATCGGATTTCTTGAGTACTCCACCGGGGGCACGTAAGAAGAGTCGCCTGGGGGACGAGGCTCAGGACTGCGGCTTGGGCTTCGCGAGCGGCTGCCAGAGCGACTGGAGTAACCGTCGCGGCCATCTCGGCTCCCATCCGGGTCATAGTCATAGTCGTCCCTTTCCTTGTGCCTCTTCTCGCGTTCCCTAAATGGCACCGTGAGAAAACCAAGTCAGCCAGTGGACACAGGCTCACAGCTTGAAACAGCAACGTAGCCGGCTAACTGCAGCAACCTCTGGTGAATTTCAAAAGAAAAAAAAAAATTATCAGGGAAAGCACCAGAGCGGGGTGTGCGTGTGTGTCTGGCAGCCCCCCTTCCCACCCCTATTCCCCCCCAAGCACCAAACAACTCACATAACGTTTAAGTCCCCACCATGTTCATGACTCCCTGAAAAAGCTCACTTGTTGTGGGAGCCCTCCCCAGTAAAAGATAGAGAAGGAAATCTGGCACCACTTTGAAGAAACATGCATAAAGAAAAGTTGCCTCTCCAACACGCTGAACTGTCAGCGTTAGGTAAGGTAACATGTGCATGCTGTTCAAAAAAAATTGAAAATATAAGCAGCTCATGACACAAATACACAAATACGCCCACACACACAAAGGGAAGGCCAGGGGCATTGCAAAATAAAATTACGGAGTGTTCCGAATGACAAGGTATTCATTAATAAGGCAAACAGATATGTGTGATGTAGTATTATATGAATGCAAGACAGCATAGTACGGTAAACTGACCAGTTGGTACATGAACATATACTGCCGATATTTCAGGATAAATTTGTTGCGTACCCCTTCTGTACCACCTAAGACTGTACCAATGCAAAAACCCCATTCATCTGCCAACAAAAAGCAGTGGCACCAGTTTCACTTCAATATAACAGGGTGGCTTTCTCTTTACTCCAATGTTTGCCTTCATAACCGTGGCCGAAGTATCATACTAGAATAAATATGGATAAACTAAGCTGCCCCGAGACATTTCTGGCCATTGTGAGCATGCAAGAAACATGCGCTCAATGAGTGTAAGATGTAATGGTCGTGTTTGAGGAATTAATAAGTCCATCAGAATAATTCTTGACTACTTTGTAGCTATCTAGTCAATCGTCTAGTCAATACTGCATTCCCTTTCACAATTGTATAAGACTATTTTATTTCCTATCGTTCTGAGACACATTATCTCACCTTCTGAATGAAAATATTCTCAATGGACACTTTCTGTACCACAGTTTTAATGTCTAAGCAGTTCTAAACTTCACTGCAACTGATTTTTATTCAGCAAAAGGTTTCTGTTACTTGGTGTAATCTTTTAAACACAGCCAGAGCTGTCTCCAGGAATTCAAAAAGCCGTAGCACACACACTATTTACAGGAAATGTCATTTACATTGTGCGTGAGGTTCGTTAAACCAGTGGTAGTATGAAAAAGCAAGAAGCAATGTTTTTAATGGAACACCCATGCAATGGACAACTAGTGCCAATGTCACACACACGCACGAAGAGTGCACACAAAGTACATGAAACAATGTGTACACATACATACTCTGCACTTAACTGAAAAATGGCATACAAAACAAGCCACTGGTACACACAACGGGAACCTTCTTCAAATTTCATAGAAAAATGAATTCAAAGTGATTCCCAATCCTGAAGATGGAAAGCGAACTCTGTGACCGATTGACTGACTGATTGAACAGGAGGAATTCTTGTGACAATGTCTATGACAACTGCCATCGCAACAGTGAATGGGCTGTATCTCAGCATGTGACTCAACCTCTGCCTTTGAACAGCTATTCAATTTTGCAAAATTGTCGTACTTCAAAAAAAAAGATCTATCGCATTATAAGCAGTGTTGAGGAGCGCCAATTTGCATATGCACACCGAAAATTACCACCTACTCACACACAAAGCTCATGATAATTCAAACTGTAAACTTAATACCTTCAGCAGATTCAACGAAGTTTAAAAACTTTGGTTGGCCGCACTATTTGGTTAATTACGTTATTTCATAGCCGCTACCTTGTACTGGAAACAGCTGCCTTTCACCCTTCAAGCTAACATTGTGCTTGTATATCTTTAGAACAGCCAAAATAATGCAGACCAACTGACTGTACTCGTGATAAATGCATTCAAAACAAGAGCAGAAAAAGAAAGGAAACAAGTTCTCCTACAGCAACAATGCACATGAGAATAGGTGATCTCTGCTTTTGCTGATGCATTGCAGATTCATTTATGACTGAACCTGACCATTCAAACAATATTCTAGAGTTTCCATGAGGTTTATTATTAAAAATCCCCTGTATTAAAAGGAAAGTTAAGATTGCCTAGAAATTAAGTAAAAGCATAATACAGTGCGTATCCTAGAAATACTTCCCTTAACACAAACATCCCCCACCCAGATCTGCACGTAAACATATAGCAAGTGAAATAATGTGAGCTTAAAAATCGAGAACAATGTGAATGTGATGTGGCATGACAGCAGTCAGCGGTGACAACGCGCAGAGAGATGGGGTCGCGTGGTCCTCTGCGCTTGGCACAGAGCAATGGGGGGCGCACAATTACCATCTCTGTCATCATTGGATCGGGCCCGTCCAACGGGAGATTTTCGGCGAAGGAGCAGCGGTTCGAGAAAAGATGCCGGACCTACCTCTGGCGTAGACGGAGGGCCATTCCCCGCAGCTCCTCAGCCCGATCCTGGTGGCGCGGAGAAGAAAAATGAGGCGCAATTCAACCATCACAATCTGCCAATTACAGTATTTACGCAATTGTCAGTCGACCCGAATGTTGGTAGGAACCCTGCTCCCCAAGAATCACATTTTGGTCTCAACTGTAAGTTGAGCCCCCAAACTTCGAACTTCCAAATTTCGACAAAATCGGTCAACTTACAATTGCATAAATGCAGCATATCACTGAGTGTTTGCTTGAAGTAAGACGAGAACTGTGTGTCCAAATGACCGAGCTCACAGATGGCTGTGACAGACTGCCTGTTACCTGTTCTACAAGTCACATGACTAAACCATGCCTCCAACCACCTTTCAACTTAATCTCAAGTAGAACAACGACTATCCCCGCGGTTCCTCTCTAATTTAAACTTCCATCATTCTATTTTTTGCTACACTTGACTTGACTCATAATCAATGTCTTGCTATTCCTTAATGATAAAATGGTCCAATTTTTTACATCTACTGCTCACCATGCAGGCCGCTGCTTTCCAAGAACAGTGCAAGACCATGACCGCAGACAAACAACATTTATAAGATCATGATATAAGTTTGGCTTTGCAATGGAAACAAACTAACACCAATACTACACTGAACACCTGAACAAGCAGACCAAAAAAAGCTGCAACAAAACGGTACCACCCATGTGAGCATGTTGCTTTCCATGATGAGCTACGGCAGCCCAAGTTGCACAAGGTCACAGCTACATGCGCTGTGGCCTTAACACAAATGAAGTTCAACACAAACATAATGAATCAAATATATAAACAACTAAAGTTTACAATTCGTTGGCCATGCTTTATATTTCAACGAGGAATTTCTCTACACTTGATGAAATGCAAGAAATTCACTATCAACAGGAGGCCTCTGTGTGCAGATAAAGGTATCACGCTCAGCTTTCTTCTCCACAAACCAAACCACATTTTTAACACAACAGCTTTAAAGGAGTACTGACACGAATTTTTGACATTCTCGTATTGTTGCTGTAAATGAAAGCACTGGCGGAGAGAACCCCAAAAAGAGTATCATGGTGCCTCGCAACACGATGAATATATTTTTAATGTGACTCCCTTAAAAGCCCACTTTCGGTTTCGATTTCCAGGGGGCGGTTTCCTAGTGACGTGTCAACAGAGTCGGACGCATGTCTGAGTCACGTAGGGACAACAGTTCGTGATAGGGTCGCTGCATCTCCGTCGTCTGTGGTCAGTTACACGTGAGGCACGCAAACAACGACAATTTCACGGTCGTCCAGCGACTCTGACAGGGATTTCAGCGATTTTTGACAGACTGGGCTCATACATCATCGTAGTGTCCATTGCGCTGGGGCTGGCTTGTAGTTCTGTTCAACGAAAACTTTAAAACCAAACTAAAATATTTTGTACGTGTTTCCTGGTTTCCGCGTGCGGAGGGCGTTAACAATACATGACTAGAAAACGAAAAATGTATATTTTGCGCCGCCGCGAAATCGTGTCAGTACTCCTTTAAGAAGCGCGTGCCACCAGAACATCCGGCATTGGCGCTTGCATCCTTGGCGAAAATAACCATTCCAAACCACCACGACCGTGCAAGTCCTCCACCATGGTGCATTAGAGAACGAAATTTAATTTCTCAACGTAAAACCCACCGGAAAAACTACAACCTGCACACATGATAGCTCGGATTGTTATCTGAACCTACGAGAAAATATAACTCTTTTATGAGGAAACTCAAATGCAAGCCCCTTTTACAAGCCTGAGCAGTGCCACCTATAAAAAGCCCAGATAGGTTACATGTGCAAAACGTCCACAAGATGGAGCTCGCACTGTAGCACTCTGCTCTAAAAGGTGAAGCTGAAGCATCCTACAAGTTTCCATCATTTTTCTGCACATTTATAACGTGTCCTTGACATAGTCGCAATGACTGTGGAGTGCCACTCAACTTGCACGCCCAATAGCCCATCGCACTCGGCTAGAAACAAAAATGAAAGGCTGCTGCTGAGCCTGCTTACCCATCGTTCCTGCTGAATTTTGTCCTGCTTTTCACGCTCAGCCCGCTTGTCGGCCTTGTCTGCAAGGCGAGGAAAAAAGATAAAACAGAAGAGAGGGTTAAAAAAAAAAAAAGCCTCATAGGTGAGTAACAAGATTTGTTCCAATACAACGATGTCTTGTGTGACACATGCTTAAGTCCTGCACTAATACAGTCAACAACCAATTTTTTTTTTTTTTCAGACACCTTCGTGGCACTGCCACATGCCCCACGAAATGACTGCAAAATGACATTTAAGTTCCGACGCCAAATCTCTCTGGCATATATACAGTAGAACCTCGTTATAACGAACCCGGATATAACGAAATATCGGATATAACGAAGTAATCGCAATTCCCCTTGAAATTCCTATAGAGGAAATTGATATTGGTTATAACGAACTAATGGTTATAAGGAAGTAATTACCGCTCCCCCTTCAACTTCGTTATAATGAGGTTTTACTGTATGTATGGCACAACTGGTACTCCACGAGTCAAAAAAAAAAATTTACGTGACTGTATGCAGGGCACTGTGGCTAACATTAAGGAATACTGAATGAGTTTAGTTAATTTTTAAGGGAATCAAGACTTGCAATGTGCAAATGCATACTTGTGCGGTAGTTCTTGTGATCTGCATGCTAAATATATAAGGAGTAAGAAGATAGTGGCACTACAACAAAAAAGACAGAAAAAAGAAACAAACGGGATGTTTCAGGAGACAAGTTCTCTAGTAAACCATAACTAAATTTATTAACTAGGCTACTTAATTTCGAACTAACCAATTAACCATACACAAGGCGGAAAACAATAAGTGAGAATCAAACACTGCTGCTCCCGGGTTCACGCTATACCCTTACAGTTTCTTTTAAAGGGTTCATGAAAAGAATATGGAGCTGCTTGGTTGCAATTTTCACAGCTTCAACAAGCAATTGACATACTGATTCCAGAATAGTTAAGCACAGTATTGAGTGCACATTTAAAACACCCGTTTGAAACCTGCGTTCTCGCACTTCAGAAGTGTCCACGGCAACACCACGGGCCAGCACGGGTACTATTCTGCGACGTCACCTGAACACATTTAAAAACTTACAACATAGTGTCAGCTTCCATTTGCTTCATATACAGTAGAACCTCGTTATAACGAACCCGAATATAACGAACTATCGGATATAACGAAGCAATCAGCAATTCCCCTTGAAATTCCTATAGATGAAATTGATATGGTTATAACAAACTAATGGTTATAACAAAGTAATTACCGCTGCCCCTTCAACTTCGATATAACGAGGTTTTACTGTATTCATCTTGAAGCTAGAAAGGAAATTATTTGGGCCATGTGTGGTGTTGCCATACGGGAGCAAGGCTAGAGCACAGTTTGCTTTCCCATGGCCTCTGAGAGCGTGCAAACATCAGAAACCGTGGTGGCGACTAAGATGACGCCAGCTGCACAGTTGAGGGGAACGTACATTGCTTAATCGAAATTGTGTTTTTATCTCACCCAAGCAACCCAAACAGTGTATACTATACATTAGAGATCCAGGATTCCGAATACACACACGGTAAAAAATTTTCAGAAAAGTTTTCACAACCCCTTTAGGACCTTGCACCAATAGTGCCCGAGACACTAGTTTCGATTGACTCAGTGAAACAATACGGAGCACTCACACTGCTTGTTGAGGGCAGCCTGCATCTTTCGCTTCAGCTTCTCCCTCAGAGTGAGACCGCCAGCGCCCCCACCGGCCTGCGCACCACCACCTGCTGGTGTCTAGAAACAAAGAACGAGGCACCGACATTTAGTCAAGACACAAGCAACTAATGGCAGCCCATGCTGCTATGCCGCCATCAGCACTGCCACCCAAAGCACCAAACAAGCCGCAAACATGACAAAGAAAATGACAAAAGGACAGCCCAAAACACAGTTCCACCATTTCGTTCCGCCATTAAGAACTATGGTAGGCATTCCTGAAACTGCTCATTGACAATGGTTCGTGTGCAAAGTGGCCACAACTAGTGAAATGTGTTGACTTACAATTGATTTGATTTGCGGGGTTTAACGTCCCAAAACCAGCTCCGATTATGAGAGACGCCGTAGTGGAGGTCTCCGGAAATTGCGACCACCTGGGGTTCTCTAATGTACAGTGACATCGCACAGCACACGGGCCTCAACTTTTCGCCTCCATCGAAATGCAGCCACCGCGGCCGGGATTTGACTTACAATTGTGTAAACACACATCACCAAGTGTTTAGCACAACTGCCACTCTACTGCTCTTAGTTGCAACACAAGCCATTCTGCTTGGATTGCTTTTACAGTCAAACCTTGATCTATAAAATCTCAATATAACAAATAATTGGTTATAACGAACTTAATCAAAAATAGCACTGCCATTAGTACAGTGCCACAAATATAGATTTATGACAAATGAGAAAGCCATTTCCATGTCACGTACAATTCGTTCTAACACAATTTGACCGTATATCATTCCGAAACTGGTTTACTACAATGTATAGCATGGTTAGTGCATCAGTGTAGATCACCGCACCACCATGGCATTGCTTAAGAGAAGGAATCCCAGGATCAATCCTATTAGTACAGCTTCAAAGATTTACTACACTATAGACACCTACTCTTTCTCGTGAGGGGTGATGCCGACGATACGAACTGGCAGATTCAGCATCATGGCAATAAAATTCTGTTATAAAAATATACCATGAAAGTCATTTCTTTTATAACACTCTCAATTATATGTAATTGTTACAAGTGTTGTAAGAGACCTTCGAAAAACATCCCTGATACCAGATAAAGTGCACCAAAAGCTTACGCAACAAGAAAATACATCCCACACGCAGTCAAACTTTCAGTACAATGAATCACTGGTTATAACGAATTTAAATGAAGAATAGTAGTATTGTCCCTGTAACAGTGCTTTGAATATACATTTATAACAAATCATTGGATATAACAAAGCTAATGCTGTGTAATGTTGAATTTGTTAATAACGAGGCCCGACTGGTGATGCACAGACACTTCAACAGCTGAAAGGACAGGCAACATCGATTGTTGTTACACTGAGTGCATTTACATTTAAAGTCCCTTGTCCTCAGGAAAACCACAATGCCTTTGTGTGAAAGTGTAACGAATGGAACAAAGGGGAAAAGGCAGTGTTGAACTCAATGATGATGGACGGAACAGGACGAAACCGGCAGCAGTGCAAATGGCCAGACATTACCTAAGAGAGTGCAGAGGTTTCAAGGATGGATGGATGGATGGATGGATGGATGCTATGAGCTTCCCCTTTGTAACGGGGCGGTGACATGTGCGCCACCAGGCTCGTAAGAAGATTTAAGAACTTTTTTTTTTTTCTCTCTTTTAATTTTCCTCATGCCATTTAAATTTACTTTGTTGAAGGCCCCCCTCTAGTGAGTGACATCTGGTGGCATAAATGAAACTACCTAACATTCATGGCTACCCAAACAAAACAAGTGCCTTGACATTACGGAACTAAACAGGCATGTTGCAAGCAGTGTGCCGGATGCACACATGACATTACACAAGAACTGACACTTCCTTGAAGAATGTTTCCAGCTCATAGGAAAAGCCTTGTGTGAATTTCCATGTACAGTAGAACCACGTTATAACGAACCCGGATATAACGAACTATCGGATATAACGAAGCAATCGCAATTACCCTTGAAATTCCCATAGATGAAATTGATATTGGTTATAACGAACTAATGGTTACAACAAAGTAATTACCACCCTCCCTTCAACTTCGTTATAACAAGGTTTTACTGTATAGAAAATTTCAGTCAAGGATATTGTCCTTAAATTTTCCACGAGCAGCATACCTGTCACAGTAATGCAACATTGAAAAAAAAACAATATCAAGTAGACAAGTGTCCCAACACACACCGAATCCAATTCCTTGCTTTACTGGAAAACATTCCCAATGGTTGAAGAAATAAATTTAAAAAAAGAACACGAGAGAAAGCAGTACAGAAATGGTACAGATATTGTGACACATCCAAAAAAAAAAAAGAAATAAGAAATTATAGCCAAAATATGACACAAAGGTACCCCCACACTCTTCTTAATCAGAAAAGAATACTTTCTCCAAATTTGACGCAGTTTCACATCAAAATCCCGGATGGTACAGTGACAGAGACATTATGTCGAAATGTGGAAACTTTAGTCACACAATTTAGTTTCAGCCTTTCAGGATCATTTTGTTTATGTATATTTAAATATGCTTTGACAGCTTTCTTTTTTCAAAGCCCAGAGGAAATACATCCTGCTGTTTTTTTTCTTTCTTTTGCTTCTGTAAACTGCCTCGTGGAGGCAAAAAGGGGGGAAGGGAGATGGTAGTTTGCATGTAGAAGAGAAAGTGAGACCAAGAGCTTACTGACTTTGGAGGCAGGACCTGGTTTACCCACAGAGACGTTGGGTCTGCAAGAGAACCAAGAGACGGCAAAGAACAGTTACTGCAACGAAAGATGATCACGTTCTTCCACAAGCAAGTCACGTTAAAGGGGCCCGGCAACACTTTTCCGAGTAATGCTCAGCTGAAACTAAGAAGCTTATTGCCCTTGCCTGTCGCAAGAATTTTCCAAATCCGTTAGGTATTTGTGGAGTCACAGCGTTAAGTCTGAGGGGAGTTCCAATGTCCGAGCAAGTTCGCTCTCCTTTCGTCCTGATGAACACTCTGGGAGCTACACGGGGGGAGAGGGGGATGAAAAAAAGTGCAGGAAGCTATGCCAGCATGTGTCATGACCTTGAACAATTTTGGCTCTGCTTCTTTCTTTTTTTTAAGGAGTCATGAAGCGTTTTCTGAAGATTTTGCACTAAGTGCGTATTCGAGATCTTGACACTCCGATCAACGATATGCATTGTTCCTTTGCATCGTGTGGGTTGATTTAGAGAGATAAAAACTGCGGTTTCGGTTTCAGTGTGCATGTTCCCCTCAACTCAGCAGTTGGCGTCATGTTAGTCGTCAGAAGGCCTCCGAGATTTCGAAACCAAAATGCAACTTCCTTGCTGCATGCAGTGCAATAATGTTTGGCTGACACAGGAGCCTCCTCAACTGAACAGCAGTGTTGCAGGGTCCACTTAAAGTTCACATTATATTTCTTCTACACAGCACACATTATGTGCCTAATCAATAACAGCGCATGGCATGGTGCTCCGCCATCATTTACAAGAGCCCTGCAACGTCTTCCTGCGATGTCATAGAATGATACTAGTGTTGGACCAGTGCCTTATCAATCATCTGCCAAAGGACATTTCAGAGTCGGTCAAGTGTAAGGAGTTAAGGAGATGCATTTTCTCACTGCATTTGTCAGCAGAACTGCACTCAAAGCTAAACTGGGAGAGGGAGATGGGAAGGACGGCAAGGCAGTGGTGTGCCAACCAAAAGTTTTATCATTGTGTGTCGCAGCGTTCCTCGTTACACTGGCGTCAACACAAGCGGTATCAAAACTGGCGCGGCAGGGTACAAATATCTTACAGTAAAAGCTCAATTAATTTGGATTCCACGGGATCCAGAAAAATTGTCCTAATTAACCTAACGTCTGAATTATCCAGAGAACAAAGGAATCGTAAACAAGTGTCTGCTACCTTGCTGCACTCTTATTTTATGAACGGATTAGCAAATCCAGTTCTTGTTTTGCGTAAGAGCTGTGTAGAAGACGCCATTCTCATCACCTTCCGGTGGCATCGGTTTCGTTGCGATTTCAGCGAAAGACCCCCGTCTCTTAATTCAACCAAAAAGAGGAATTCATCCCCCCCCCCTCTTTTTCTCTGCTGCCACCACTTAACGAAACTATACGCACGTGGTGCGAACTTTATTTTTTGCCAGTAAATTTGCTGGCCCCCAACACATCACCCATTCATTGCGATTATGGGCGGCGAGTTTAATGACTGTGCAGTGTAGTATCGGTTTTCATCATACAGCTTCCGACAAGCTTGATTCGCAACATCGTGCGCATTATCTTAACACTGAGTAAAAGCAAACCTACTGCTGCCGACAGAAACCGTCGTCCTAGCAATGCCATCATTCCTACGATCATTAACGCATTGTCCTTGCAGCTCCATAAATGCGTGTAGCTTGCGTGCAGAGTCGAAACGAAACTACTGAGTGCCGAATCCGTGGAGCACATAGCACCAAGCATGACCGTGGTCACTGGTGGCTCCATCAGCTAACGTCCATGCATTTCCAAAAGCAACCACGCAGTCCCAGCACACAATTAAAATAAAATTACTGAACGTCACATCGGCAGCAGACAACACTGTCTAAACCGTGGCTGCTAGAGATGCGATTCCGGATAGCTGCGATTATGGACAGCTGTCCTGCAGCTCCGAAGGCACAGACACACCGAGTCAAAACTACTGCTTGTCCCAGCCACTGTGCAAGGACTGTAGCTCACTGTTGCACAATCATGGATGGTGAGTATGCAATTCTAAAGGCATTCGGCAGGCAAACACAAAAGTGCCATTCACCGCAGCTGCTGCAAAAAGAAAACTGCAGCTGTTATCCGCACGATGATACACAGCCGCTGTGCAGTGAATGCGTGCCGAGCGAAAACGAAACTAGTTTGCCACAGCCGCTGTGGGTAGCCCGTCTGTCACTAACGTCATCATGGATGACGACCACGATTTTCTGAAAGCACATGGGCAATTATGTCACAAGTGGCAGTAAACGCAAATTTCATGAATGTGCTAAATTTTCTGTCATTCCCATGCAGTTCACGCCGATGACAATGGCAATTCAGACTACGCCACACTGTTTCGGTTAGACGCATTTCTCGCTTTTTCACGTAGCACAGCGGCGGAGATTTCAAGTCGGCGCACGTCAACAATCATCAGAATTAACCAGGGTGCGGCCAAATATAGCCAAATGAACGAGCGTTTGGTGCCATTGAGTAATGCATATTTTTGCCGGGACTAGAGAACAAGTCCAAATTGTCCAACTTTTTTGAATTAATGAAAGTCGAATTAACGAGCTCTTACTGTACTAACATGACTTATCTGTCATGCTAGTACAGTAAGAGCTCATTAGCATGACACAGTAAGAACTCGTTACCATGAAGATAACAAGACACACTCATTATGTACTTGATTATCAATACAGCCAAACCGTGCCAATAACGAAATCCCATAACAACAAAATTCTCGCAACAACAAAAACTTTCACAATTCTTTCAAGGAGTAGTGCCAGTGGCAACATTAAAGAAATTAATGGTGATCTGAATGGGGACTTAACCAATGCAAAGCTTACTTTCCCATTCAACAACCAACCTACCTGAGACTACTGCGATGGAAACACCAGTATATAATGTTCATTAAAACCAAGCTTTGTTGGTGCAAGCAAATGTCAGGTAAGACTTCAAGCAAGGCACCAAAATTCTTTCTCTCTAAAAAGCTTTATTGCTATCGCACACAGAGAGAAAGAAGGGTTCCTAGAGTTTAATCTTTACACGAAAGTGTTTTATGCAGGGACTCTACCAAGAGATCACTCTCATCATTTTCACCAGAGAACTTGGGTATATAAAACAGCCAGCACTTAGCTCAGAAACAAACTCAGGAAACATTTTGGCTGAGTTGATCGACTAAAAAGCGAACCTCTAGTTCCATGGTTTTCAAGCACAAGAGCCAGACATGCCATCCACTGTGTGAAGAATGCAAACGTGTTTCCTGGTGCCAACACATCATGCATGCTTTCTGCACCGGATGGACCCACCAACAACTACAAGCGTTGCAGCGAAGCACTTCACCAATGCACTACATGAGTGCCTAGGTATGGCATGGCATGGCAGTCACAAATGCATTGGTGCAGTGAGAGACACATCATCCCAAAGCACAACGCTTCCATGCATTCAAGGCACACACTACAAACTGAGCTTTCACACATATGTGAGCCTGAGCACTGCTTGAAACAGTGGGTTACTAAAGACACAAGTGGGGAATCCCACTTACACGATTAGGTGACCGCACAACACCACAGTATGACCCACTGATTGCAAAGTGGTGGTCAATCTTTCTAAAAAGGGGGTGCAGAATGCCCGAATGAACCCACAGCACAAATATGCACTGCTCAAAGGAAGGTGGATTCAAATATGTACCGTAACAACCTCTGTACAATACGAGGTTTTATTTCCCAAGTTCTACCATGTAAAATTTCGGCCTCACATTATATGAGGATCCCAGTGTCTTCAGGCCAAATTCGCAGCTTCGATTTCGTTGATGCTCAGTGCTATCATCATCAAGACTCGTATTGGCAAATGCATCTGCTTGCGGTGGTGTTGGTATGCTGCCGCTTCTTTCATACGGTGCTATTTGACCACACCAAGAGTCAGCATGTTCCCGTCAAGCCTATCTTGGGTGACATCAGGACTATAATATTAGTACCCAGCTGCCCACAAGAGGAAAGTTATGACGTTTTTCACTGGCAGATACGGAGCAGGTTTTTTTCGCTCCATAGGGACGAATATGCGTTTTCACTGGTCGAGCGGGAGCGGGCTGGTGCGTTTAACTGCCAGATTCAGAGCAGCTCAATCCAAGCCAGCGCGCCCTGACTTGCTCCAGTGCCGAGGCACGGATTCAGCACGCATCACTTCAGTCTTATCTGCCAAAATGGCTGCGTACACTGTGGCCGTGCAGCGGGAGTGTACCATAAAGTGGAGCTCGCATTTAGAGATGACAGCAGGACAAACAGTGGCTCTTCCAGCTCAAAAGACAGCGATTACGATGTGCTGTACGCAGCACTATGCACCGTATGTGTGACATTGCGCCACTGGCCACTGTTTGGTTCTCCCTGCCGCTCGAATATGTCTAGCATAGACCAGTATTTGCCAGTATCGTCAGTATGGTGTGTAATGTATTGACTGCAATTTGTTTGTGAAACGAAATGGTATACAAATGAGCGAAATTATTACGCCTAGCAATATGCAGTCTGTATTATAATGCAGATTTTGATGGTTATGCAGCAAAAATAATTTTCTCTTTGGCGTCCCTTGAACACATGGTACCAACTTTCACGTGTCAGTATCTTCGCATGCACGGTACAACTTCAATGTAAGTGACAGGAAGGCTTTGTGTTATGCTTTATATCCTTTGAGATTGTGTTCAAATAAGTAAGTGTACGCAAGACAACTTGGTCACCAGTGTACTAGCTCTGTGCAACAAGATGAACAACAAGAATTGCTGTGCTATTATGTGATGGAATCAGTGACTGCAAGCTCAATGCCTGGCACCTTAGGCACATAATTATAACACTGCTTCAAAACAGCATGTAATGCCACACTTGGTACACCAAAACTGCAACAATGAAAACTGTTTCTGGTCAGGTAAAACCATTCCATTTTTCCCATTCAACAAGACTTGAGCATGCTTAGGTTACGTTGTACATCCTAAGTTTCACAATCAAGGAAACTTGGGCTCGGTTAAGGTTTGCACTTCCATTTTTTATTCATATCTGGGAAGATTACGTTAGGTTATGTCAGGCACCCACTCCTGTTGGCATTTTTTCTTGTTCAACTTATGCCCCAGATATGAAACACCGTCAACTAACTCACACCAAGATCCTGCCTTCCAGTACTGCCATGACCATGCCACACTGTGCCAAGAACGCCAAAAGCAAGCTCACCTCACCGCATCCGCCGACGGCCAGTTGCGGCGGGTGCCGTTCGCGGCACCTGCCGAGCCCTGCTGACCCCTCGACCCATCACTGCTGCTGCTGCTGTTGCTGCGTGACCGGTTCTTCTTCTTCTCCTCATCATCGCTGCTCGTCAGCGACTTGGACCGTGACCGTGACAGGCTGTGACGGTAGTAGGACTTCCGGGGAGGGCTCGGCAGCTTGCGTGGGGCTGGCGGAGGCGATGATCGTGACCGTGACCTCTGCTCCCGGTCGTGACCCTTGGGTGACCTTGGAGAGGAACTGGAACGTCTACGGCCGCGACCCCAGTGCCTGGACCGTGACCTGAGTTGCAGACATCACATTTGGTACTGTTATTCACCATACCTCTAAACCTAGAGGACGACAAAGGCCACTGCAGTTACCTCTCATGTCTCATTCTAGTAATGTTATCTTTACCTGACTGTAAGTCTATTTGAATGTGGGTCGAACCCTCCCACCCAAGATCGAAAGTCAAAAGGGAAAACTGACATTTTGGTTTCACACCTAAGTTGACCCCCAACCTCAGCTTTCAAATTTCACCAGACGGATCGACTCATCATCATCATCATCAGCCTGTTTAGGTCCACTGCAGGACGAAGGCCTCTCCCAACGATTTCCAATCCACCCTATCCTGAGCGAGTTGGTTCCACTTTATGCCTGCAAACTTTTTAATTTCATCGCTCCATCTAACCTTTTGCCTGCCTCTGTTACGTTTTCCCTCTCTTAGTATCCATTCCGTTGCTCTTACTGTCCATCTGTTATCTTTCCTCCTCGTGACATGCCCTGCCCAGGTCCACTTCTTTCTTTTAATTGATATAATAATATCGGCTACTCCTGTCTGTTCTCTGATCCATTCCGCTCGTTTTTTATCTCTTAGCGTTACCCCCAACATTTTTCTTTCCATTGCACGTTGCGCGCTCCTTAGTTTCATCTCTAGTCTTTTCGTTATCCTCCACGTTTCTGCACCGTACGTTAGTACTGGGAGAATGCAGTGATTGAATACTTTTCGCTTTAGTGAGAGCGGTAAGTTTCCAGTCATGATTTCGTAATTCCTTCCGAATGCGCTCCAGCCCATCCTTATTCTACGGAGAATTTCTTTTTCATGGTTAGGAGTTCCTGTTATTGACTGTCCCAGGTATACGTATTCGTTTACACATTGTAAGGGTTCATTGTCGATTTTAAATTCCTGTTCCTTAGCTAGGCTATTGAGCATAACTTTGGTCTTCTGCCTATTCATTTTTAATCCAATTTTAATACTTTCCCTGTTTAGGTCATCAATCATGTTTTGTAGTTCGTCACCATCATTGCTAAAGAGCACAATGTCGTCTGCAAATCTTAAATTGTTTAGATATTCTCCGTCTATTCGAATGCCCTTTTCTTCCCAGTCTAGACGTTTAAAGACTTCCTCTAAACATGCAGTGAATAGCATCGGGGATATTCTATCTCCCTGTCTCACACCTCTCCTGATCGGGATTTCTCTGCTTCTCTCATGTAGGAGTAGTGTGGCTGTGCAATCTTTGTATATGTTGTTGATGGTTTTCACGTATATGTCCGGTACCCCTTGTCTACGTAGAGCTTCTAGAACTGCTTGTATTTCTATCGAGTCAAATGCTTTCTCGTAGTCGATAAACGCCATATAAAGAGGTTTGTTATATTCCGCGTACTTCTCGATTACTAGGTTGATAGCGTGGCTGTGGTCCATTGTCGAGTAACCTTTCCTAAAACCAGCTTGTTCTCTCGGTTGATTAAAGTCGAGTGTTTCTCTTATCCTCGTAGAAATTACTTTTGTAAATAGCTTGTATATTACTGGGAGTAGGCTAATTGGTCCATAATTCTTTAACTCCTTTATGTCACCTTTCTTGTGGATAAGGATTATATTCGCATTTTTCCAACTGCGTGGTATACTACATGTCTTGACACATTTCGTGAAGAGCGATGCAAGTTTTTCAAGTACAATATCTCCTCCGTCTTTAATCAAGTCGGCTGTTATACCATCTTCACCAGCTGCTTTACCGCGGGACATGCCTTTGACAGCTTTTTTGACTTCGTCAGCGGTTATACATGGAATTTCAGTGTCCTCCTCAGATTCTATTTCTATTAAGGTTGTATGGTCTGTCTGAGAACTGTACAGTGCAGAGTAGAAATCTTCTGCTACTTTTAGTATTTCGTTGAAACTGTTGATAACGTTACCTTGTTTATCTTTTAGCACATGCATTTTGTTTTGCCCTAAGTGCAGTTTCTGTTTGACCGTTTTAATGCTGGTGCCTTTCTCTACTTCTCTCGTGTTAAAGTTTCTTACATCTCTTTGCCTGGCTTTACTGATCAATTTTGATAGTTCTGCGAATTCAATCTTATCTTTTGGCGAAGTTACTTTCATTTGCTGGCGTTTTTTTATTAAGTCCTTGGTAGATTGGGACAACTTACGTGTTGTTTGCTTAGTTGTTTTACCCCCGACTTCTATCGCTGTTTCAAGGATTGTTTTCGTTATGGTTTTGTTCATTTCTTCTACATCGTCACCGTTTTCGTCTAATGCTTCGAACTTGTTGCTTAGGGCTACTTTAAATTCTTCATTCTTCGCTCTGATTACCTCTAGATTGCATTTTTTTCTAGTAAATAATTTAGTTCTTGTCTTCTTTAGGTTAAGTACAATCTTTGCCCTTACTAATATGCGATCGCTGCATTTTATCTTCCCCACTACTTCTGTGTCTTTAATTATACTTAGTTGTTCGCACATTATGAAGTCGATTTCATTCTTTGTTTCCCCGTTTGGGCTTCTCCACGTCCACTTCCTATTCTTGTGTTTCTTGAAAAACGTGTTCATTATTCGGAGTCGGTTTCTTTCGGCAAACTGTACTAGCATTTCCCCACGGTTATTCCTATGGCCGACGCCGTAGTTGCCAATCGCCTGCTCTCCACTTTGTTTTGTCCCTACTTTTGCGTTGAAATCCCCCATGACTACTGTGTATTGTGTCCGTACTTTCTTTATTGCTAATTCGATATCCTCGTAGAATTGCTCTACTTGTTCATCATCGTAGCTCGTTATTGGCGCATATCCCTGGATTAACTTAAGTTTATACCGCTTATTTAGTTTTATTACGACGCATGCAACCCTTTCGTTAATGCTGTAGAATTCCTCCTACGTTGCCCGCTATATCTTTATGAATTAGGAACCCAACGCCATATTCTCTCTTTTCGGGTAATCACAATCATGTAAATATAGTATTACTACACATTCAAGCCCGTTAAACAGTAAAGTTCCCTGCTGATGTCAAATGAGTTTCAGTTCACCTTGATGACCACACAGTTCCAACTCACAATCACAGTTTGCGATAAGGGCTAAATGTGTTATGTCTGGTCACAAGTGGCTCATTTCTGCATGTAGTACGCTTTGCCGCATAACACTCGTGTACTGCGGCAAAGCTAATAGTGTATACTGAGGCAAAGTTAACACTAGTATACTGCACTGAAGCTAACATTCGCATACTGCAGCAAGGTTACTGTGGCGAGGTTACTGCGGCAAAGTTAACACACGTGTATAGCAGCGAAGATGGATAGCTTTTTCTTTTTTAACTGCTCTTTTATCAGGGATGACACTGTAGGAGTACACTAATCATGCAATATATATATTTTGCCCATGTTTAAAAGTACATTTCTCTGTAAATTAACATGGCATTATTTTAAAAAATTTCCGTACGTAATTCAAAAATATTCAAATGAATTCGCACTTGAGATTTTGCTATTCGCAAAGCTCTAACTTTCGATTCACATTCCCACAAGCACCACTAAGGCAGATGCGTAGGAGCCCTTTGTTTCACTACTGCACACACCAGCAGGGATCAATTTATCTCGTGATGACTTAACAATCAGAATAATGAAGGAAGGCTTCAGCCTGAACTTTCAAATGTACTGTACGACACAATCTTCCGTCTGTGTCTTTGTGCGCTTCAAAGCTGTCGCTTCATAATGAAGGAGCTACACGATCACCATAAGGTGCAGAAGAAAGAACACTGCACACCATAATCCCGCACAGTGCATTAGCAAGTTCAGAATGAACCAACTAGCTTGCAAGCAAGTGCTCATTCAGCCCAAAGTAATGCACATACATGGGTCAAGACTCAGAATTTGACTAACCAAAGACCAGTACAGTAGAAGCTTGTTGGTGCTTTCCTACGCACGATCATTCCTAGCATGGATTGGAATAAAATGTGCTATATCATGCCATAACCCACAAAATAGTATGAAGAACATTCGAAAGACAAAGGTATTTGAAGAAAAAAACTTACACTATATTTGTGTCACAATCCCAAATATAATGCAAGGTGCATTTTGAAAGACCGACACGCGAGGAAAGAATTCATGTAACGTTCGTGCAAATACGGTATGAATGACAGACCTTGAACGGCTGCGGGATGAGGTCCAACGGCCCCGGTGGCGTGGCGAGCTCAGCCGTGGCGACCGGGATCGCCGCCTAGAACCCCGCCTGGAACGGTATGACCCACGACCTCGGCTGCGGCTGCGGCGGCGAACCCTGCCACCAGATGATGACCTAGAAGGAAGCAACAGGTATACAGCAGACCAGTGACAATACAAACAGGAGTGGGCCCCCGAGTTCTGTTTCAATTACGTGAAACTTGAATTATCACATGTAAGGATTACTGTTGTGACGAGTGGCCGCCCGAAAAGTGCATCGGACTTAGAAGGAGAAGAAGAAGGCGTGTATGTTGTGTGCGGTGGCAGTGCTCGTTAAGGTGCAAGATGCGCGAAGCGCGAGACAGAGAGACAGGCCAGGAATCTTGCCGCAAAGATGTCCTAGCTGTTCTCGGGGAGCGATCGTCGCGGCTACTGGTTCGTTGTGGTTCCAGACTGTTCTTATGTGCGGTCCTGTTCTCGGGAAGTGACCATCGCGGTTACGGTTCTATGCGGCCCCCTACTGCTCGGGCAGCCGCTAGCGGAGCCTACTGCTCGTGGCCACAGGCTAGGCCGTGGAGCGAACCGGCGATTACAGTAAAACCTCGTTATAACGAAGTTGGAGGGGGAGCCATAATTACTTCGTTATAACCATCAGCTCGTTATAACCAATATCCATTTCATCTATGGGAATTTCAAAGGGAATTGCGGTTGCTTAGTTATATCCAGTAGTTCGTTATATCCAGGTTCGTTATAACGAGGTTCTACTGTATTAGGTCCACTGGTCGCAGCTGCCCACGTGGCCTCTCCTTACGTCCAGGACGACGCCCGCCCGGCCCATCGATGGAGTCAGAGTTGGCACTGCAGGCTGAGCAGCACCGTAGCGACCCTCCATTGATGTCGCGAGATCACACGAGTGAACACCTTGAGTGGTGCGCATGCGTACGTGAACGTAGTGCGGGAAAGCTGAGACGGGAAGGAACAGTGTGTACACCACGAACAGTTTAGGCTTGAAGGATGCGACCTAGTATTTGTTTACGCATTGGTCACCGTGCTATCATAAATGTTTTGTCCTTCTCCACGCCTCATCCACGTCTGTCTGAGTGCCTGGGCCCACGAAACTCTTACATTGGCAAGCCTGCCTGGAGTTTTTCTTCTTACTGTTTTTAAAATAAAATTTCATCGCACGTGTCGCTTTAAGCATTACCAGGGGTCACAACGCCATCTTTCTTGCGCGTTAAAATGTTTTGCTCAAACTGAAAAAGTTTTCGTAATATTTACCCCGCATAATAAGTGCACCCCCCCCCCACCCCTCCCAAGTTTCCTCTGTTTTTCGGGAAAAAAGTGCGTCTGTTACTCGAGTAAATACGGTAAGTGTTAACATAATTAACCGAACGGCAAGGTACAAATTATGCTGTACTATGGCAAACAGAACTTTTAAATTTACTTGAGTTAGCTGAGAGTTTGAAGCACCACGGTACAGGCCCAGGGAAATGGCAACAAGTTCGAGACCAACCGTTTCATTCTGTACATGTCAAAGACTCAAAGGTGCTATGTGGGGTTTAACGTCCCAAAACCAGCTATGATTATGAGAGACGCCGTAGTGGAGGGCTCCGGAAATTTCGACCACCTGGGGTTCTTTAACGTGCACTGACATCGCACAGTACACAAGCCTCAACATTTCGCCTTCATCGAAATGCAGCCGCCACGGCTGGGATTCGATCCCGCGACCTTCGGATCAGCAGCCGAGTACCATAGCCACTAGACCACCGTGGCGGGCCCAAAGATTCAAAGGCCCCAAGGCACTATTACACATGACGGGCACACACATCATGCTAGACGAACACGTAAAACACTGCCCAACACTACATACCTTGAACTTGAGGAGCGCCTTCGGGACGACCTTCGCCCTCGGCTAGAACCGTGAGATGAGCCACCACGTCGATCCCTCGACCTGCAACAACGATGCGGCCCTTTTAGCAATGGCATACACAAATGTGTGTGCAACTTGTTTTCGAAGTTCTATGGACAAGCGTACACAAAAGTGCATGAAACACTGAGCACTGGATGAATCGAACCCTCAGCGCATTGATTGTGCCATCAGTTTGCAACAATGTACAGCTGCTCCAAAAGTAAAACGGAACACGCGAGCGGTGGCCGAAATCGCCAAAACCGCATGCCAGCGCGCTCTACCAGCAGATGCGCTGCAAATCACGAGAGTACGCCGGCACATCCGGCTGACCCATCCTGATATTATGATGCTCGCCTTATCGCTGGCTCAAGTTCTGAAAAACTGGTTATCTGCACACTAATGACTCTGCAACCGGACAAGTCAATGGTGGCCACGGTTTCCCTAACCTCGAACGGTCTCGTGACCTTCGCTTGGAATGGCCGCCACTTCCACGACTGCTGTCGCCTCTGGAGGGTGCCGCGGCAGTCCTGCCCCCCGACGACGAAGCTCCGCCGGCAGCTCCAGACGCTGAAGAACCTCCGGCTTTGGCTTGGCTCTTCTTGGCGGTCCCGTCGTCGTCGTCAGACCCTTCGCCGCCAAAACTTGTGATGAAAGTGATCTGGCCCATGTTCTGTGGGGATCTAGACCGTGACCGGGAACTCGACTGTGCTCTGGGGGAGACCAAAATAAATTTTGAGGGAAGGGACTCCCGACACCACAAAGCAACATGATTACCAAGATCCTCTACTCGAAATGCACGTCTTTAATACCGCCACCTACGAAACATTAGCTCTGCTAAGTCTGTGCAACATGCAAAGCATACGTTGCTCAGATGGTCAAAACATTTTTTTATTGTACGATATAATTCAGCAAACAGCGTGCTTGTCGAAGTCTTTTTCACTACAGTCCTTGAAGAATGCCAATAAACACTGCCAATAAACACTGCAAGGGCAGTAACATTCTCCAATGTTACCGCCCTTGCAGCAATGTTAGAGGCGCCTATGAATTTGAAGCCACAGATTTTTAATGACATCTGCTAAGGCCTACATAATATGTACTGCTAAAAAACGTATGCATTGTGTTCTAAGGGAGCCAAAAAATCTGGAGACTTAGCACAGCGTGCTTCATATATTCAAAATGCACCAATGCGGTGGGATTATGAAAGAAAAAAGGAATGATAGTTGTGATATCATGCACCCTAAGTTTCGGCATGACATTCATGAGGGAAACGTTGACCTTTATTTTCTCTTCTGGTATTGAACATAAAGATGGATAAAGTAACGAAAATAGGGCTCATGAAAAATAATTTACCAGTCTAGACTTTAAAGGAGTACCGACACAATCTTGCGGCGGTATAAAAGGGACATTTTCCTTTTTCTAGCAATGCATTGTTGGCGCTCTCTACACAGTGAAGCCAGGCAACACATGTAAAGTATTTTAGTTTGATTTTAAAGTTTTTCTCACCCGGCATCTGCAAGCCAGCCCTAGCGCAATGGACAATACGATGACGTATGAACACAGTCTGTTGAAAATCGCCAATATCGCTATCAGAGTCGCTGAATGATCGTGAAATCGTTGTTTGCGTGCCCCACATCCAACTGAGCACAGCCGACAGAGTTGCAGCGACACCATTACGAAATGCTGTCCCTACGTGACTTGGATGTACATCCGACCGTCTTGACACGTCACTAGGAAACCGCCCCCTCGAAATCGAAACCGAAAGTGGCCCTTCAAGGAAGCCCTACTAAAATACATATTCATTGCGTTGCGAGGCACCGCGATATTATTTTTAGGGTTCGCTACGCCAGTGCTTTTATTTAGAGCAACAATACGAGAATGTCAAAAATTCGTACCAGTACTCCTTTAACCGTTTCCCCCTTAGAGTGCCTTTAAAAAAATTTACTCCGTTATCATCTCATTCCTACGTGAACAGTAGAATTCCCTACCTGAACGGCTTGTATGTTGGGCTGGCTCTAGCTGCATAGCTGCAAGGAAACCGAAGAAACAAGCATCAACAACAATTTCGCGAGAAATTTGCTTTTTTGTCTTGCAGCGTGAACACAGAATACAAGCAAAACCTCCAATAGGAAAGCAAAGATGAATACCAAACTGACCTTGGTGGGCTGGTGACCTTGCGGTTCTTGAGCTTTTTCTCTCGCAACGCTCGCCTCTCTCGGCGCGACTTTCGGCCCTGCAGCCATTACGACCAGGAATTATAACAATATGTCACATCACAGAGCACAACAGCACAATTGGGTACTCTGAAAGCGAGAAATGCAAAAAGGCTCTACAGGAGTTATAAAATCCAGTACGCTAAACTCTCGACAATTCAAACAAATTACAAATTCTGGGTTGGCCTGCTATGTTTTCAGTGTATTCACAGCTTGTTAATCCAAACCACACCATCCGGTTAACACTGTTAATTCACACCTTTCCGCATGTTTTGCTCATTTTTACCACTGATATCGGCTGCCTTGGTTCCTCCTAGCTGAACATTAATGCTCATATAGTTTTTAACAGCCAAAAATAAAATCAACTGCCTGCGAGCACCTGTCAAAGCATACAAAACCACTAGACGAAAAAACTTTTAGGAACACTGAGGTGGCATCAATACATGTGATAACAGACCATCTCAGCTTTTCCTGGAACGCTGCACCGAGTTGTACTGCTGCTTGTATCTGATAACTCAAACAAAATTCCGGGATCCCCTAAGTTTGAACTAACAAGAGTCTACTGTATACAGGTAGCCCAAGGGTGGGAAGCACACAGACTCAACAGGGCCAGACTAAACACAAAAGTTTGTGCTGGCTTTCTCTAAGGTGAACTGTTCGTGTGTGTTATCAGCTGCCCACATTCTGCACAGGCAAACATTAGCCAACACTGCGCAAGGTTAGCCACTGCTGGTCAGCTTTAGCCAATGGTGGTACTATGTGCCCAACAAAGCCTCACTCCTCCGTGTCAAGACGTTAACGGCTTGCTAATAGTCTTCTTGCAAATTTTAGTTAGCCTTCTAGCAGATACCTTGGGGTGATCATACATGTACATGATAGTTTGTACATGGTACATTATTCATTGGTGGTATCTCTTTCTCTTCATATCTTAGCCCTAAAGAGTAGTCGCTTCAAGAAATCCCAAAACTGTTTGAAACGCCTGTCTGCTCCCTCCTGGAATGTATCCCGTCAAACATGTTTCAGATCCTAGAGTCCCTCCAAAGAGCACAGGCTCAACAACAAAAAACAGCAGCACACAAAGGCTACACCACCAAACACACATGCTCAGGAAAACAACAATGTTCCAAACTAGGTAGTAATCCATAATCGCGTAACATCATGTGCAAAAAGCTGGACGAACAGAAAGGTATTTAAGGAGAAGTGCCTGTCCTTATATATCTTACCCTTTATCTTAACGTTAGATACGTTAAAGATAACGATAAGTTAACATTAGATATGTTATATGATTACGGATTGCTCAGGAACATGTTTCATGCCACCACGAGGACTTTCACAAAGCCTCACCGAGTACATGGCTTTCTCCTCTTCGAGCTCTCTTGCCTGCTTCAGCCTTTCCTGCTCCTCCTTGTCCAGGTGGAGGTACCTTCACATAAAGCAACAATATCAACACACAGCTTACCCAATAGACAACAACGCGAACACCTAATCCAGCCAACAGAAAGTTACACAACCGGAGCGGGCCTGCCGGCAAAGTCACAACACTTCATTGGTCAGCTTGTGTGAGTGAGAAATTAATTTTTGAAATCCCACAGGTGTCAACACCTACAAGAGAGGGGAGTGCGTTGTCGTTCTCAACAGCAGTCGCCATTCGTTGTCACTCCATGTCGTCCAAGTCCATCGCAGTAAACACACCTTCAATGCCATAACACCCCTCGGCTCTTCTATAATGCGGCAGTTCCTTTCCCCCTTGGTACCCATTCCATTAACCTACACTTGCAATAATCCACATGACCAGTGTTGGACCACAAGTGACCGTGACTACTCAGAAACCTTTAAAGGGCCCTCTTCGCCAGGTGTGGCTATTTTGAGCAGGCAAGTGCAATGCATACATTGAGCACTCACGGTCTTGTGCGCCCAGAGTAGCATCACTACGTGGTGCAGAAAAAAAAAGAGCTGAAATTTCAAACTAACCGCCCTTTGCCCATTTTACCAGCGCCGTCATGCGAGATAGGGAGGGGGATGGTCTAAGTACAACACCAGCAGTGGCGTAGCCTAGAACATTCTTCGAGAGTAAACTTTTCTTTTTTTTATAAATGAGCCCAGATGCACCCCAGATAGTGGGCATACCCAGTGCTCAAAAAATTTCGTGGTGTTGTTCACACACCAAAACAACCCTCCTCGCAACACCCCAGGACACCAGTGCGCCTACACATGTGTGCTGTGAAGTCATTCAGTGTGACATGAGACACTTCGGTGAATGTGGTGCTTCTAGCGACGTAACATTCAAATGACGTTCAAAGGAGCTTGGCGAGGAGAAAGGCAGGTGTGAGAGTGGCGGAGGAAAGTGAGACGGGGGGCGGATGCTTTGTCAACTGTCAGACATCTGCTGCCATGACTTTCTGAAAAATTCTAGCAGCTTCACGCTCCTTGCATCTGGTGGACATCCACCGCCACATAAATCTTTTACCTAACAGTGGGTGAGGGGCCCTTTAAAAAATCAATTTTGCCAAGAGAACGGTGAGAATTAATGACTCACTGCTTATGCAAAATAAATGGGAACAATGGCCTCTGCCACTAGAAACTTGCCATAAAGAAAAAGGGAAAAGAAACAAGCACCTCCACACAAGCCTGTCAAATACTGTGGCTCAATTCTCATAAAAAACTTAATGATATTGAGACAGCACACCCGTAGTCCCAGATGGAGTTAGCACAAAGCTTTCCCAAACAACTGATAGTAACATCGAGGCACGGCACGCAACTCTGACATCTCAAAGGCAATGGCGTCACTTACGAGATGAAATCCGTAGACTCCATGCCGTAGGCGTGCGAGTGGTCATTCATCTCCCGTGCTTGCTCGATGGTAAGTTCGTTCACGTCAACTGTGACATCTGGTGAAAAAAGAAAAGCATAGATTGAATGAGGGAACTGGTTGAGCTTATCACAGTGCTATCAATGATAACCACTGTAGTAGCACTTGAATTTCATTTTTTATCAGCCTTAAGCCTGAAGTAAATCTTTTCACACACCACCAGCATAACAATATGGTTGCTGTGACTTGAGGTAAAGCTCATTTAGCTCCACTAATTAGTTACACAGTTAATGAGTTCTAATTACGTGTTTCATGTGCATGGCTGAGGAAGAGGCTGGGGAAACGCGGGATACTCGAATGCCTTTGCAAGCCCGCCAATCATGTGCGCGTCATGCTTCCGCCATGCTACCACTGCTCCAGCCAATGGCGGTGGGAAAAAAAACGCAGGAATTTACAAACAAAACAAAACTAAAATGGCGCCAGTCGGTTGAATAACACGTGAACGGTGCTCACGTAAAGTTGGGCTGTTTCGACAAGTGTCTGGGCGACACAGCAGCTGCCGTTGCTCGTAATATATTTGATTCAAGGTAGCTTTAGGGAAAATTAGGCACTGAAAATTAGAGCACAGGTAGTTTATGACACATACAGTGCAAATACAGTAAAACCTCGTTATAATGAAGTTGAAGGGGGAGCAGTAATTACTTTTTTATAACCATTAATTCCATTATAACCAATATCAATTTCATCTATAGGAATTTCAAGGGGAATTGCGATTGCTTCGTTATATCCGATAGTTCGTTATACCTGGGTTCGTTGTAACGAGGTTCTACTGTATGCCGTTTTCCAAAAATCGTGTTTTTCGTTATTTTCCTACTTTCAAAGGTCGCGTCCCTTAATGCACAGGTGTCACCCTTTGCCCCCATCAACATATAGCCATCATGGCCAGGAGTCAAACACACATCCTCAAGCTTGGTGGCGCAACGCCATACCTGCTAAGCTTTCATGGTAAATATTTAGCCAACAGTTCCAGCAGTTGATGTGACACCGCATTTGTGCCACAACCAACAATGGTAAGTGGTAACAAACATCACAGCTATACTTCACTAGTTGGAATGCTGATCGTCTATCCAGCTACACAATGCCACTGAACTTTAATAAAAGGGCAATTGGCAAGGGTGCTTAAAGGAACACAGGCACAAGCTGACAGACGTTAGGGAACCAGACAAAACCAATATGTACAACGATGCATGACAAAAGCAGTCAAGCTCTTACAAAAAAAAACTTCATCTAGCGAAATTTTAAAAAATAATAATAAAAACAAGTCATCTCACCGAGATCAATGTCACTGAGGTCCTCCTTGTCTTCCTCTTCTTCAGGCTCTTCATTCTGATTGGACGATGTCGAAGGGACGGGGGTGCTGTCCTCGTACGTGTAGCCAATTGCTGCTTTCTTCTCGGCAAGCCTGGACAAACAGAGTTTGTTAACCTTTTAAAGATAACATGCAAGTCTACATGTGGACGTACAAGCTATAAGGAATAGAAAAGCTGGTGATAATTAACGCAGAACCAACTGCACTAAAGCAACAGTGACAAGAAGAACAACTAAATCAGCCTAAGTCAATGAGACATGGAACGTCAACAGTAGCATTACATCAAAGATATGTTGCCGAAACAGGTTTACAGTAGAGCTGTGCGAATAGCGGCACCACGAAACGTTGCCACAGTACACGCATTAGCTTCATCGCAGTACACAGATGTTAACTTTGCCACAACACACGAATACTAACTTCACCGGACGACACGAAATGTTTACTCCGCCACCGTGCATGAGTTTAGCCACAGTAGATGGGGGTTATGCAACGAAGCGCACTACATGTGGGAATGGGCCCCTTTTCACGCGACACAGCACATTTTTCCCCTTAATTACCAACTTCGAATAGCTCAAATAGTAAAACTGCAAATTGAATTGACTAGCAAACGCTACTTGAAAATTATTCAAAATTTCGAATATTCGCATACCTCTAATTTAAAGTGTTATGCTAAGGAAACAGCAGCATTCACAATGTGCTGACTGTCAGAGCTCAAGCGGTCATGAAGTAACAAATAAGGCAACAGGCAAAACAGGGCACCAAGCAAAAGCCCATTAAGGAGTGCAATTTTTCTGAAGAAATTTGCAAAAAATTGAACCATAACAAAAGCTTGTCTGTAAACACTAACGACACTATGTGCTATTCCATTGAATTTAGAGAGTCGGTAGTAGTGCAAAAAACATGTCATCATTTAAAACTGAGAACATTCCAAAACTAAGGTGCACACACACACACACAAGTACACACACACAAATGGTTACGTAATATTGAACAGTGAAGCTTCACTAATAGTTCAGGTTCGGTTAATGGAAATACTTAACAAGAACAATTTCCCACTCTATGTAAATTGGTACTTCTAGTGAAACTAGAACACGGCCTTCACAGGCAGGACTGAAACCCGCAACCTAGCAATCCTACAGCAGAATGCCGCAGTCATATCGCCAGGGACGCGACGACTCACAAAGCCAACGAAACGACACACACTTTTTCTTTTCCTCCTCCGTGGTGCCAACAGGCTTCCCGACAGGGCCATAGCGTTCCTCCAAGAAGATCTGATGCAAGAACTTGTCCTCTGACACTGCACAGCCATGGGACATGCGGAAAGGCGTGGTCACCGTTTTCACACGCAAAAGCCACCACACGACACAAAAAAATAAAAAATCGAGGGGACTGTCGTGCAGCATGGTAGACTTCTTGTTAGACAACCATCAGAGAGAGAGCGAGAGAGATCAGGTGAACTCGACAAAAGGGTTCAGAGGTTCCATGGTACTTGGAAAAAAAAAAAAAAAGGTCACTTCATGCAAAAGGAAGTATTGTGATCCAGCAAAGACACAAAAAGCAAAAGATTGACAGCAGCACTATGTAGACAGATGTTCCTTCTCTAACATGCCACAACATCATTTCACTTTGACAGTATCCAGTCCAACATAGTTCATCCTTGTTTTGGTAGATATGGACGACACCGTACTTTGAAATAAACCTCCAAGACTTGAACCGGCCATGTTCTGAGAACACTTAGCTACGGTGACAGCACAATGGTACAAAACTCATAGGCATCACATGATGGCCTGCCATCACCCCGAAACTTTTGTATGAAAACGTGACATAAAAGCTTGGCGTTTGGTCTGTCTTCCACCAACTAACCACATCTTTCAAAACACTGCGAAAAATAGTTATTTTATCTATCTATACTCACCCAGTGCATCCGTCTGTGCTTCATCTGTGCTGCATCTTTGCAATATTTCAAACAGCGCTTAAAAAAATACTAGGACATTATGGTGCAATCCTGTTATATAACATTAAGCACCCTCAACCTGCATGCACTTTGTTTAACTGCGCATCTCTGGGTACTTTCCCTTGGGAAATGCCGCATGTGTCTCAACGTCTCAAAACTTTCCTGGCAGAATACAGGGGCACAGGATGTTGAGCCAAGGGAATGTTCACAGTTACGGTTTTGGTTAGTAATACAGTGAGACAAAAGGATAAGAAGCAGATGGATGTACTGCAAGCTACCAATTCTATGAATACCTTTAGAAAATACACTTAATATCCATGATGATTATGGAGGAAGGGAGACTTGTCTCTCCGTCGCATTGTATTCGTAGGTGCTGCGCAATCATGAATGTTAACCGAATTCACTGCTTTGCTAAAAGGAATGTAATGCATTTACTTCAGGCCGATGTCACCTGAAAGTTATCAGTTTTCATGCATGAGTCTATGTGTCTACTGCTGACCAAATGTTAATATCATAGGATAAAAAGAGGCGCGACCACTCCCAACAAGAAACTGCCAAGCACAAAACATAATGTAAAAGGCACACCTGGACTGCTGGCCAATGCTGTTACTATAACGACATAACATCCAAAAACCTGTACAATTTCAGTGTTGGCACCTGTGGTCTTTTGGATAGCACTAACATTTCAGCACCATCATCATGCCAAAAATACTTGCTTCCCCGACATATCCCCAGAACTCGGAAGCTCAGTAAATAATAAGTCCTTACCTCCCAGGAAATCGTTCTGAACAAGTGTGCGGTAGCGCTCATAGTTGATTTGCCTTTCTTCTTCCTTTTGCTCTTCAGTCAGCCTATTTCAAAAAATAGCGCACCAACATGAAAGCACCATATGAAGACAATGTTGGCAGTCACACTTTAAAGTTCAATGTCTTATCACATTTAACACAATGGTACCTTCACCAGACCTAATCTCTGTACATCCACACTCACACTAGATTTACAAGAGTTCATGGTTAGATCCGTGCAAAGCTAATTATACATCAACCATAATCCTGTGCATTAGACATGCAATAGCTCACATCACGTGCATCATTCATTCATTCATTCATTCATTCATTCATTCATTCATTCATTCATTCATTATTTATTTATTTATTACATATACCTACAGCGCCCGAGTTGGGCATTATCATAGGGAATTAATTACACATAATATTGTAATGAAATGTCACAAATCATCAAGATCAAAGCTATACACTGGCACATTCCTGTGCGACTACCGAAAACAGCGACTTCCTAGGAGGACAGTGCCCTGCTGTAATAATAGATAATAGCCATTACTGTTGAAGATGGACATATCAAATCTGAAGGGATTACAAAATAAATTTTTTTCTTGTATGTAGGTAATTCAATATGTCGAACAAATATTGTATGAAGAAAATCCTAAGGAGACTTTCCAGCTGTTATATATATGCACAATAATTCATTATATGCGTGTTTGATGTATCCACATTCAACTGTACGAGAAAGTAAAGGCGCAGGCTTACTCCGGGGGATCGATGTTTGAGGCCTTGAACTCAGGTATTGCTTCCAGGTGAGCTCGGACATCGAACCTGTCAATCATAACGTCTCGATTGCCCTGCCACGGCATCCTGCAAAAGTGTGAAGACTCGTCAAAGTTAGTGACCCTATGTCAGTGATCAACAAAAGCAGCTTCAATCAAACACGCAGCTAACTTCCAAATGCCTTAAAAGCAAGGGCTCACACGATAACATGGTCTGCATGTAGCATTTTGCTTTGATTTTACTTGTGCAACACTGTAGTGCACTCATTGATCAAAGTGAGAACATGGCAAAAATAGAAACAGACTTGGCTGAATTAGAAGAAAAAGGCAGAAAAAGGGGACAAGGGAGACTGCTCCTGCTTCGATCTATGCCTGCCCTTAATGCATCTGTATATTCCTCATTGTACACATCGCAATGTAAGTGACCGACCAGCCAATCTTCCAACATGAACAAGCTCCTACGTAAACACCAGAAACGCACAGCATAAGAACAAGTGCAATGCTAAAACAGCATGCCTGCCACTGTTCAACTAAGGGACATCTCATGCACAGGCGACTTACATAGTGGCAGGGCTATCCGCTGCCTGTGCAATTGCCAGGTCGATGTGGATCTTGCAGCGTCGCCCATGAAGCTGAAGAAACTGGGCTGGGTCTTGTTTCTAGAAAAGCGATGAAAAAAAAGAAAAAGAAAAAAAAAAACAGGAGGCCCAGGTTATGTTTTCAAGAAGACAAAGCAAACAAAAGCGTACTCAAACAACAGTGCTCATTCTTAAGGACACATACTCATGTCGCAGTTGCACATTTATGAGCCAGTACTGCTGTCTATGGGGGACAGAGAGGTGGCCCTAGTCACTGACCGCAGACAGTGACCAGTCACCAAATAATTATTATTGGGTGATTCCACGTAAGATCGAACAAAGCATGGCTGGTCACCCTCTTAAATTTATTTCAAAATTTTATATATTGCTGCCCGATGTGTGGAAAGAAGAGATCCGCAGTTGGTTTTGCTAGAAAAAATTTTGTCGAAGCGCCGGGAGTCAATAATGACGAAGAGGTGGAGTGCCGCGCTTACCTGCTCTTCTGTTTTGGCCAACTTTGGCTAATAATTACACAAGCTATACTAAGGTTAGGTGGCTGAAACTTTTTAAAGTAAATACATGCATGTTTTTACTTGTGATAAATTAGTTTTGCTTTTTATGAAGAGTGTACTTATTTTTATAAAAATCCTCAGAATCAGCCCAGGAAGCATTTTTCTGTCCACTTTGCGGGCTTATATCTCAGAAAAGGCTTGTGACAGAGCAGCGAAAATGCAGAATTACGTTCTAAGCATACTCTTTTGTCAAACTGCAAAAACTTATATTTATATAACTTTTCAATAAATAGATACGGGCGGGGAACTTCAAAAAATCACCGAACAGTGGAAATTTCTGAAGACAATTAAAAAAAAAACCCCATTTTTGATATTTTTTAAACTTTGTACAATTATTCTCCTTCACGTTGGCTTTCACAATCGCCAAAAACATGTTGCATAATTTTGTTCCTCTAGGAGTTACAGGCCGTCAAATTATACCCTTATGGAAGGCTCAGCGAACCATGAACGTCTGATTATTCTGACATTTGTGATTGCGTACAGCTTTCAAATTTTGGCATGATAATGTGCCTGGTCAGTTTTGTCTGAACGCTGCATATTAGCTGTGAGGGGCACAATAATGAATGATTAGGGGTCAGTTTTGTAGGCGTGGGGTTCTTTGATACGCCGCGGTATCGTAGCGCAGACAGGTATTTTCCGCCTTTACCTCAGCAAAAAGGCAGTAAGAACTCAATGCGTAGCTTAGATTCCCCCCCCCCCCTGCCCGGCAAAAAAAAAAGAAAGATAGGATAAAAATGCAATAAGCAAGGAGCGCTTTCCAAAGAATCTTTAGCAAAATGGAAAAATTGTGAAGGTCAAGAAGAACCGCTTCATTAATTCATGTTTCTGGGCTGAAATCGAGTTTATTCGATTGATTAGACAGTTCAGATTTCTTCTTTAATGTACACGTAACTCCTTCCAAGCAGGCCTGGCTATTAGTGCCACGTAAAAACCAGGAGATGCTTTCGTTGACGTGGATAGCTGTCAGGCATGCCAACACCATGGAACGCGGGTACTCTCATCCACTCTTCCTTCTTTAACTCGCGGAAGGCAACAACTTCTTTTTCTTCAAGGTGTATTAGATGCAGCCCTTTCAGTTTCTCTGAGAAAATGGTTACAAAGTCTCTGGCTGTACGAATTGCACTTTCAGGGTTTGTCCTCAAGTTGTTGAGCGTTCGTTGCCTGATGCTTGAAGGGACCTCCAACTCCATCGCACGCGTTTTTCCTGTGTCCAGTTGCTGAGAATAGCTATTGGGTACTGGGACAACAGCTCTTTCCGAACTATCTTTTTTTTTTAATGACTGGCCGTTTCATCACTCACATGTCACCTTGGAGTAAACCGGCAGGTTGTCTTCCACCCATTCTTTCACTTTCACTCAAGCCAAGCAGGCGTGAGCGGAGTCGTGGCTTAAGTCGTCATTAACAACAACGAAACTCTTCGTAGATTTTCTCGTTGTTACCACGCGTGTAAAGACAAATACTTGCTGTTTGTGGCACGGGTATGCCTAAACTTCATCAGGAAGCACGATAGTCCATTTCTCTGCAAAATCAAAGTGGAATATAATGCTTCCACGGTGCATGCATTGCTTTTCGTCGTGTATATAGCTCTACTTTGTGTCTTCCTGATGTGGTTGTGCATGATCCACCTTGTCACCAATACTCGAAAATGATTAAAAAAGTGTCAGCACTCAAAACTTTTTTTACAAGGTCGCCTGCCTCCCACATTTCTAGCAGTGCACTCTGATGGTGAAGGAATGCAAACGAACGCTGAGTGAACCTCATCAGCATCGATTCTGTGGCCAGTAATGTTCTCAACTGCGCGCAGCAAGGCAAAGATTATAGTTGGTGCAAATGGCACAGGCACGCACATCATTCTGGGGATAACATTTTACCCGGCGCGGTCGCAAGGTGCAGAATCTAATCTGAGATAGGTGCGCGCGTCCGGTTACCAATTGTTTTGCTTTTGTTTCCTTTGACGTTCTATATCTTGCTTTGGCACTGGTGCACTGTTTCTCTGGCGGCGGCGGCTGTCGACCGCGTGCGTGAAGCGAGCGCTCATAGCTACCTGATAGTGTTTTTTTCTTTTTTATCTTGCTTCGATCTCCGCCTTGTTATTAGGGCCTCACTATGGTGCGAAAAAAGACAGAATGGATAGCGAATCTTTAATGCACACGCGTTGAAGTTACCCAAGAAATGTTTCGAACACTTGTGGTTTCAGGAGGTGAAAAGGAGCTCTAACTGTGCCTCTCTTATAGAGAGCATCTGGGGGGCGCGCGCACCTGCTCGGTAGCCCCGCACTCATGGCCGCTCGGGTGACCAAATCATGTCTAAATTGACGTCATCGGTGCCACTGACACCTTTTTTCGGTGCTGCTGGCCTCTTAAGGGCCAGAATTTCAATTCTGTTTTCATTCTATACACTCAGCGGGCAAGAAGCCGGATCAACAACAATCGCCTATCATTGCATAAGGGTCTAATTTGACGGCCTGTAACTCCTAGTGGAACAAAATTATGCCACATGTTTTTGGTGATTGTGAAAGCCAACGTGAAGGAGAATAAGTGTACAAAGTTTAAAAAATATCAAAAATGGGGTTTTTTTTTAATTGTCTTCAGAAATTTCCACTGTTCGGTGTTTTTTTGAAGTTCGCCCGCCCGTATCTAATTATTGAAACGTTATATAAATATAAGCTTTTGCAGTTTGACAAAAGAGTATTCTTAGAACGTAATGCTGAATTTTCGCTGCTCTGCCACAAGCCTTTTTTGAGATATATGCCCGCAAAATGGACAGAAAAACGCTTCCGGGGCTGATTTTGAGGATTTTTATAAAAATAGGTACACTCCCCATAAAAAGCAAGAATAATTTATCACAAGTAAAAACATGCGTGTATTTTCTTTAAAAAGTTTCAGCCACCTAACCTTAGTATAGCTTGTGTAATTATTAACCAAAGTTGGCCAAAACAGAAGAGCAGGTAAGCGCGGCACTCCACCTCTTCGTCATTATTGACTCCCGGCGCTTCGACAAAATTTTTTCTAGCAAAACCAACTGCGGATCTCTTCTTTCCACACATCGGGCAGCAATATATAAAATTTTGAAATAAATTTAAGAGGGTGACCAGCCATGCTTTGTTCGATCTTACGTGGAATCACCCTATTGCAGCTTCTGCGCGAATTCTGGGTAAAGTAAAAACAGGCAATGCACTGGCACGTGCGCAGCAATGCCGGTAGACCACACAGCTCTCCTTTATTTAAAGGGACCAACAACAGGACAGAACATGTCAACAGTCGTTTGCACATTTGGAAATACCCTGAATTATAGTGACGAAATCGAGCACACATTCACGATTTAAGCAGGATTTAAATGAGTCTGAAAATCGCATCAATGTGATGTCCCCTGGTGGTGAACCCTCGGTGTAGTCTATAAGTTGCTGTACATCACCTGCTGCTATTCAGCTGTAACTCGGGCTTAAAATTACCCACGGCACATGCACGACCCAATGCCTGAGAGACGCTGCATGCATGTGCTGTGTCGTAGCAGAACCTGACGTAAACACACCGGACGGCTGATGGCCACGATTCGCAACATGTGTTCATGTGTTACATACAAAAAACTCATATAAGAAAATGTTTTATATGAGCGACTACTTTTATTCTCGGCGAGCCTCGATCTATGGCGACCAAGATGGAGAGCGAGCCAAGCAGCTGATGATGATCGATGTTGATGGGGGAAAATGTACACGTGATGATGATGTGCAGAGATGAAGAAGAGCCAGTCATATGTTGAGCTCACACTAATTCCCTCCCGCGATAGAAGCGGCCGCCTGGCCGCGCTGAGGAATTACGAAACTCTCCGAATATATGGTTTCAAGCGAGAAACGTGCACAATTTCTGTCCCTCGGCAACGGTGGTCAGATGGGGACGTAAGGGGCGAGACGCGGTAATTCACTGGGGATGTCTGTTCAATGACTGTGTATGGTCCAATAAAACGACTGGTTAATTTTGCACATAAGCCCGTAGCGCGCACGGGAGTCCAAAGAAGCACCTCATCGCCAGGAGAAAAAGTCACAGCACGGTGACCAGAATCGTAGCGGCACTTCCGTGCCTCCTGGGAAATGTCGGTGTTAATACGGGCGCGGTGACGGCAGTCCGCAAGCCAAGAGAGAAATTCTTCAGAGAAAGGAGCTGCTGAGGGTATAGAAGCCGACAGGAATGACACGTCTAGAGCGAAACTTGGTGCGCGACCATAGACGAGGAAGAATGGAGAAAAGCCAGTGGTGCGTTGCGTGGCCGTATTGTAGGCAAATGTTACGAACGGGAGGATTGCATCCCAGTTTGTGTGGTCGGGGGCGATGTACATTGCGAGCATGTCCGACAGAGTACGGTAGAAACGCTCTGTCAGGCCGTTGGTCTGCGGGTGATAACTCGACGTGGTCTTGTGAATGGTGCCTGAGGCACGCAGGACTTCAGCAAGAACGGACGAAAGAAAAGCTTTGCCACGGTCACTGAGGAGAACATGCGGAGCGCCATGACGCAAAAGATGTTGCGTAGGAAGAAATCCGCGACTTCCGCGGCAGTGCCAGTTTGCAGACAGGCTGTCTCAGCGTAGCGCGTGAGATGGTCAACGGCCCTGACAATCCAGCGGTTGCCAGTAGGGGTCTTCGGAAGAGGGCCGTACAAGTCTATGCCAACGACTTCGAAAGGCGACGCCGGGCAAGGAAGAGGCTGCAAGAGGCCCGAAGGAGCAGTAGTTGGTCGCTTGCGGCTCTGGCAACGGACACAGGATGCGACGTACTTGGAAACGGCTGTGGAGAGGCCAGGCCAGGAACAGCGACTTCGGATTCTGTCGTAAGTCTTGTGGTAGCCTAGATGACCTGCAGTCGGATCATCGTGAAAAGCTGCGAGCACCTCGCGTTGCAAGGAACGAGGTACGACCGGGACCCATTTGTTACCATCGACATGATAAATGTAGCGTTGTAAAGCCCCACCGTGAAGCCTGAACTGTGTAAGTTGTCGACGAAGTCGGGCGTTGGGAGGTAAAGAAGAACCTTGGAGGCGTCCTACAATGGTTCTGCAGTAGGGGTCAACACGTTGGTGAGACACAAGTACAGATGACTGTTCTGGCTTCAGCCAATCGAGCGTCGAGATGACTGAAGCCGACGAAGGGGATGCGTGCTGTACTTTAGTATGGAGAGTCGATGGTGATTCGTCATTCTTGGCCAAGGGGTAGCGAGATAGAGCATCGGCATCCTGGTGTTTTTTTCCGGACCTGTAGGTTACCTCGAAGTCGTACTCCTGTAAACGAAGGACCCAGCGCCCAAGGCGACCCGATAAGTTCTTTAGCGATGAAAGCCAGCACAGAGCGTTGTGGTCGGTTACGACAGTGAAGTGACGACCGTGGAGATATGGGCGAAATTTTTGCACGGCCCATACAACAGCAAGGCACTCCATCTCGGTGATGGTGTAATTTCTCTCCGCAGGGGTCAGAGTGCGACTAGCGTAAGCGACAACTCGTTCACGAGAGCTGTTGTCACGTTGCAGGAGAATGGCACCGAGACCATGACTGCTGGCGTCTGTGTGGAGAATGGTGGGTGCGCTCGGATCAAAGTGGCATAACACCGGGTCGGACGTCAGGGCATGTTTCAAAGCCACGAAAGCACTTTCACAATCTCCAGACCAAACGAATGGGGCTTCACGTGCAAGGAGCTGATGGAGGGGAGAAGCAAGCGTAGCAAAGTTGCGTATGAATCGCCGGAAGTAAGAAGCAAGTCCGAGAAAACTACGGAGGTCTTTTTGACGCATAGGACGGGGAAACTTCAGAACGGCGGCAAGCTTCTCAGGATCCGGTCGAATTCCTTCTTTGCTGACTAAGTGCCCCAGGATCTTGATGGTCTTGCTCGCGAAAGTGCACTTTTTGGTATTGAGCTGTAGCCCAGCGCGTGCGAGGCAGGCGAGCACTTGGTCAAGGCGTTCGAGGTGTTGAGAGAACGTGGTTGAAAACACGACTATGTCATCAAGGTAGCACAGATACGTCTTCCACTTCAATCCGCGCAAGACATTATTATCGCAAGACATTTACAACATTTTCGCCACTGCCACTGCATGATTAGGCATTGTAACCAGTAAGCTTTCTGTTCGAATAAAAAAACAAGTACCTTAAAAATTGCTTGTTGTTCCTTTTAATAGATAAGTAGTATTCAGAGTTAGTTTCATTCCTAAAGGCGCCCCCGCCACGGTGGTCTAGTGGCTATGGTACTCGGCTGCTGATCCGAGGGTCGCAGGATCGAATCCCGGCCGCGGCGGCTGCATTTCGATGGAGGCGAAATGTTGAGGCCCGTGTGCTGTGCGATGTCAGTGCACGTTAAAGAACCCCAGGTGGTCGAAATTTCCGGAGACCTCCACTACGGCGTCTCTCATAATCACAACTGGTTTTGGGACGTTAAACCCCACAAAACAACATCATTCCTAAAGCCAAAATATGCCCTTTGATTTATGGTTGCATGCAGATTTGCCATGTTTTAGGCCAATGTGGCAGCATGCAGCATGGTTACACATTGATGCAGCTTCCTGCAACTGGGGTAGCATTAGCACCAATGTTTACACAAAATGCGTTATCTTTTGGATTCTATAAGTTGCATCCATGTATAACTCACACAGCCTCCTTTCCATGGGTGTTAAGGAAAAAAGAATTGTTGTCAAACAGGTATATTGTCACATGGTTGTGACGACTAAGGACAGAGTAGCCAAGCTGTTTAAGATCAAACCTTTTATTGGGCAATCTTGCGCCCATCGAAGAAAGTAAATAACACTGCAATATGGTAGCGGCAAGTACAGTCGTTGATCGCCAACAAAAATTGATCCACGGTGAAATGTGTCAGCTTTATACATGCATTGCCTTACAGTCAAGCATTATCAGTGGTGCTCACGGACTATCTAGAAGACATTCAAACATACGCGCTGGGCATGCAAAGTTTGTAGATCAGTCTAAACCATTCGAGAAGCAGTGTGCAAGATGAACGCGGCCGGTGCCGAGCGATAATGCGCGTCACACACACACACACACACACACACACACACACACACACAAAAATCAAAAACGCGGTCCTCAAGAAACAAACAAGAACAAAGGAATGAGTCAATACATAAGACGCAGCTATTTTAATTAAGTCGGAACTATAGAACTAGTATGTGCACTTGCTCGCACAGTGCAAAATCCTATAGCACGTTTCCCCCATTCCATGGCACCGACCAGTAATAAGAAGCGAAACTTCTCACTACATTCTGCATAAAGCCTCCCACAGGAAACCTTCAACCACGATCCTACCCTTCAGCATGAAATACCAACATCTATTACACTTTGCTCAAAACCATCCAAGACTTCCTCCTCGAATGCACAGTTCAAAATTTAAGCCACTTCCACAAACCAAATATAGCAAGACATTGGACAAGGGAATGCTGGGCATTATTAGTACATGAACAACACTGAGATGCATTTCCATTTAGCAAGAGCTCCGCTCCCATTCACACGTCCTCGTGTGTTGGATACCATCCATCTATCTTATACGCAAGCGCAATCCACACAGGGTGAATATACACAAAGGGGGCACTCACGATCCGCTCGTAAAACTCCTTTCGGCGCTCGGCCCTCTTCTTGAGGTCGACTAGCATGCCGCGTATCTTGCGCTCCTGCTTCCTTGCCTCATGCCACATGTTGTCGCGCGATGAGCGAGACGGGAAGAACATTTCTGTCAACGTTTTAGAGTGGCCCTGCTGCGACGGAAGCCGCCAGACGTTGCACACACATCGAACACAAAAAGGGGCACTAAAACACCTGCATAAAAAAAAAAAAGAGAAGAGAGACACACCAAGGGAATTACTGGTGGTGTAATGCAACTGAAGGGATCTGCAAGTAGCAACGCCTTCTTAAATTATAGCAACGGTCAAAGCAATAATGGGAAGGGGACAAGTCGGCAAAGTACAGCGATATGATGAATCCACTTCTTCAGTGTAACAGTACCGAAACAGTAACAGTAGCATAGTAACAGTAATAAAAACAGTAACATAGTAACAGTAGCGAAATCAACTTGTACGAGTGAGTGAGTGAAACAACCTTATTGGGCTCACAATATACATGAGGGAACTCAGAGTCACCCGACTAGGCCTACTCGGGGACCATCAGGTCAAACAGGTCAAACCTGATGGCCCCCTTGCGGGCTCTCTGGAGTGAGAAAATATCACTGAAAATTACATATATATGTTCAGCCAACTTATAAAATCCACGGAACAAGGGTCATATTCCGTCCCCTATATGAAAGGTCTCTTGTAAGCAGCGTGCCGTGTTTTCATTAACCGGTGATTCTTATTTTGGTATAGGCACACTACAATTAAACTGACCACAGAAGAAAGCTACAACCTGCTGTAAAGGGTTAATTATATACCATTTGGCTTAATGTTAGGTGATTTGCACTGTGGTCTATGTGACTGAATACAATTCCTGTTTTCTCCAGCACAACTTTCTCGCATTACTTGGTTATAATTTCCCTTTGTTTCCACAATGAATTAACTGCGATTAACCACCAACAATGCTGCATTTAAGAGTTAAAATATCTAATACACTCCAGACTGTTGACCAAAACGGCAGACATTTTGTCCTTTATACGCAAGTGTACTCAGAAGCTTGAAGAAGCATCCAACTAATGGAAGAGGGAGGGCAGCCAATCATGTGGGTGAATGATGACTCTTATACCCAATGGTCTCTCGTATCAGCATCTTTTATAAAAGGGTTCAATTAACTGTACCACCTTCCTTCTTTCTAAGATTTTTCTTGTCCTTTCGAGGGCTTAAACTGTCACTCGATGCAAAAGCATAACACTTCAAAAATTAGTCATATCCGCTTTTGACAACCCATTTTAGTGTGTACTATTTTAGTGTTTGTCGACAAGAAATCTAACACATAGTGATGGCAGCTCACATGTGCTTGCATCTCATCTGGCCGCCTCACACGAACTTCTCAACCACAAAGTGTGTGGACTCCTATGCCTGAAAGGCGTCACTGTCAGCACTGTGCCCGTTCCCATGAATATAATGGGCAATACAAATGATTGCCAAGCCACAAGTGCTTGAAACAATTAAAAAAAAAATGCTACAGTATTAAATCCCAGATAACTCACAATGTTACTTAACAAAACGGAAGTTTAGGAGAATATGGGCATTGAAATGATCCAAAATCGCTGAACAGGAAATGTCACTAGTGTCAATGTTTCAGTAACAAAACTTGTCCCTACCAGGGAAGCGACAGCTTCCTTCCATACCATTATGCTTATGTACAACTGGCTCACTCTGTAGAACGGTAGTTTGGACGAGTTGGTGATACGATATCAGCACGGTTACACAGTGTAAATGAATGAAGGCGGAGAAGAGGACAACAACATGGCGCCTACGTTGTGTTCCCTTCTCAGTCATTGCACGCTTGCACTGTGTAACGTGCACCAACATTGTACAGTACTCAAGCATATAGCATTTCTACCCTCTCCTGTCTTCGTGCGCTTGCGCTGTGTATCGTGCACCAACAGCGCACAGTACACAGGCACCTAATGTTCCACACCTATCAAAATGTGTCCGCCACATCCTTCAGTCAACAGCCGAGCACCAAAACCACTGTAGAATGACCACACAGCAAGTCTGCTCTCCCTCCACCACTAAGGTTGATGCAGAGTTAGGCAAAGCACACATAAAAACCTGCTGCCCTGAAGGAACAAAAGTCCTCTTGCTGTAACATTACTTGCAGCAGCAACCCATGGTTCATGATTCCTCATTACCTACATCACTAGTATATATGAACAAGTTCCAGCATTCTGGCGGTTGAATGATACGGCAAGACATCTTCATGCACTGCTCCCAGCCTATTTCACTTCTACAATTGCCGAGGCTGCAACAAGCAGGCCCAGCCCCAATACACACAATCAGCACAGTCATTTATATCTTGCGGGTCATCATAACTGGTTTTAATGCTACGCAGCCTCAGCAACTTTTGCTTTACGTTGTGATGTCTGAACATCAATGAAAGCCAATTACACACCTCAACACCAGCATTTGTCTAGATTGAGGCATTCTGCTAATGTTTCCAAACAATTAAGCAGTGCCTTTTGGTGTGCAAGCGTGTGACCCTTTCTGAAGCTTCATAGAAATGAGCAGGTCATGCGCTCCATTTACTGTGCGTGTAACGTATTTACACATGCATTTGTTGTTTGTGTGTACTACGGTACATACGTCTGTGTTACATTTTTACCTCACCCTTTATTTTTACTCCACACTGTTCTTTATTTATACTGCATAGAGTCATAATCAGATTTGAACACCAATAAGGGCCAAAAAGATGTTTTGTTTCTTTGCGGCCTAGCTATGCTGACTGGAGTTAAGTGTTCTATTGCAAGCACACATGTGCAAATGAATGCAATGTACTGAAGCAATTCTATGCTGTGTAGCTGCGGATTCTTTTTTTTTTCTTTCTTTCTTTCTAGTAATATGTGTTAGCGAATTTGTTACCACACAGCTAGCGCCACCCTTCCTGTGTGCCGCGACTAGCGGACAGTGGCTTGAGACTAGCCTGGTGGTGGCGAGGTGTCTTGAGAGTGTGCGCGCGTTTGTGGAACGGTGCGGTAGTGTGTGCGAGAGTGCGCAAGTTCGACGGACGCTGTGTGCATCCCCCGTGCGATTCAAGAACTGAAGTGCGTGTGTTTAATATTTCGTGTGATGATTCTTCTTTTTCTTTTCAACACATTAAAACCAATGTTACTCAACCAAGCCATCCTGTGATTGCGAGTTCCCGGAATTTTTTCCAACATATGGTACTAGAAAAAGCCAGTTCTGCTACTGTGAAAGTTGCATGAAATTTGGAGCAGCAATTCATCTGTTTTTCCCTCATGTTTCTGTTCTTTATCATCGCTGCTTTTGAATTACTTTCACTTAATTTGATCTCATTATATGATTGTCTACCCTTGATGTGTATTTTTATTTCACTCATGCTAATCTGGTTTATATTCACCATTCTTTACATGTACCAATTCAGTTTAAATTTAACCATTATTTATCGGTTATGTGGGAATTCATCCAGATACGTAAACTTGTGTTGCTGCAATGCAGTCTTTTGTGTTTATTGTTGGCGTTTCCGAACTATTCTTACTTAATTTGACTTCATTACACTGTTAATAATCAATGAGCGTATCCTGTTTTGTTATGCTAACCTGGTCTATTTTAACCATTCTTAATGTGCATGCATTTTAACCAGTTTTGGTCAGTTATTAGCATGTTTTGGCCCTGTTTTCAACTGCTCTTTTCTGATCGCGGGCACGACGATGGTAAAGTGCTCCGTACTTCAGAAATGAGGGAAGTGGCGTTCACGCATACACAAGCACAGCACGCGCGCGTGTGTGGTGGGAACTGCATACAGGATGCCAAGCGCTCCAAAACGACTTATGATGTATATACTGCGTCATTACGCGCAGAGAAGCGTGATTTTTCATCGCCTGCTTGCTGCTGCATTCGAGAAGCGCTGAAACAACTGCATCAAAGGCGGCTCGCTGACTTGATAATGTGACGGCCGCATTTACGAGCGGGCACTTTCAATCGCACTCGATCGGAAAATCGGGCACCGCAATCGCGATCGACCCTCCCTTGGCAGGCGAGCAAATCACGATTGAGAAAGCTGATCCTGATCGGCTTTGCTTGCAATCGAAAATGACCGTAGCTATTGGGATATAAGTTGCATGCTCACAATGCACCACAAGCGTGTACGTACTCCAGCATGTAAAACGTAACAAATGACACTTGCGAAACGAACGTCCAAACGCAACTCTGCTTAAGCTACAACGTACACTGTACTTTCTCGCTTACGCCAGCATTATCTTATCGTCTTCGTGCTATTCCTTTCGCCTGTGAAACTTCGTGATGCACTCGGGCAAATTGATACGGAAAGCTAACGGTCTCATCCCATGTAAGAACTAGATTTCCTCCCACGCAGCATTTGATTAGAAAGGTATGAATTTTCTGACAGCGGCTGTTTGTAAAACAAAAAGGACGCTTCGCACTCTGCGTGACAAGCCGGCGATCTGAATGTCCAGCAAATGCGCTTTCAGAAACGGTGCGCGCGAAAAAGACTCATTATTTGACCCGGCTCCGCCAATGCTGACACACAAACACAGTCTAAGTCGAGGAACCGAATACCTGCTATGAATAGCGAAAGTGGCAAGTTAATCTTGCTGCGTCGTGGTGTCCTTAGAGGGCTGCGCATAGGCTGATACGAGGACAACAACAGCGCACAGACTGCGCGTTGGCGGTGTCCGACATTCCTAAGCCTCGCGCCAGCAGATTGGCAAGCGGCTTCGCCCGCAAGCCCGTCTACGAGCAACCGGTCAAGTGTGTCGTGCTCTCACCTGGGTCAGTTTAACGAGCGGCTTCAGCGGGCAGTGGGGACGTGTGAACCCATCGTGACGTTCTTCGCACCAGTCATAGAATCATAGAATGAGCAACAAGCCCAACAGGTTACGCAAACCAAGGTGCAAACACCCGGCTCTCTGCGATCCACGCTCGTGAAAGGGCTAAGGGCAGCACGCTGAGCACAGTGGGGCCGTAGGATACAAAACTCCGCGTTACTTTCCTTCTTAAAAATGTACACAATCTCGAACCAAAAATTAGCCCTACAACGTCTGCCGCGTTATCTACTGGATAAAAATTCAGTGAAGCGATCTTCATAACATGCAAGCGTTCGATTCGGCCTGCATTATTCCACGAGAGATGGCGCGCAAGTTCGTCAATTAGAAAAAAAACGCGTTTGAGTGTTGTTTGGCCGTGTTTGGTCTCTTGTGCCGCTTTCGTTTCCAGTACAACCACTGTGCAACTGCGTGGACACGACCTCCTATGCGTGGATAGTTCATTGTTTCCCCGTTTACTCGTTTTTAGTGTTGCTTGCGGATGTTTTCTATTAGCATACGACAGCAAGAGCGAAGCAAATCGATTGTTACTGTGGGACAGAACGGTCCTCAAAACTAGAGTCACTGAAAATTTTTCTGTGGCTCTACTCAGAACGGGACACTGACCGCCAAGGGTTTATCCAGAATTTCGATATGGTAGAGAGGGGGACGCGGGGGTCTCCCGCGTTGATTTGACGACATGTCGCTAGCCAACATTTCGACATACAGTGGGAACTGCGAAGCTGTGCTCTTATCGTTAATCATGGCGTAGCTGGCAAGGGCGCAAATTTGCTACTATGTATCACTGTCGTGGAAGCTGAGGGAAAGGGTGAGGGTAGTGAGTCGGTTGCTCATTGAACGCTACATCCTCATTAACTTCGCGTTTATATCTGGCCACTCGGGGCCAAACATCAAACCAAAGATGCACATGGTGTGTGCGACTACGTGCGACGTCGAGGACGTCAAAACAATCCCGTTTTTTTTTTTTTTTTGCGTTTTAGGTTGTAGTGCTGTCTAGTACACCCATAACGAGGCCTGACCACATTCCATCGCAAGTCGGTTTCATCACGATGTGCAGTTGCCGGAAACGTTACATGGTGTCCCGACCTGTCTTTCCTTAGCGTCGTTGCATATGCTCCTGCTGGGAGGACATTCTCACGGGAGAGTTTGCAGGCCCGATATCTTTCCCCTTTGCTATAGTCTAGCTTGCCATGCTTTTTCGCTACTCCTTTTCATTAGTCTCTTTCAGACCGCACGTTTGAACTGCACAGGGTGTATAGGCGATGCGCAAAGCGCCGACGACGCCATCTGCCGCCACGGCTCGGAAGCGTTGGTGGGTCCGAGCGAGCAGTGCTCCCGCGAGCGTGTACGCGTGTGCGCGGATGGATGTGTTTTCATCGTGATTTAACGACTCTCTCGGGCTTCCGAGATGCCAAAAATAACTGCTGCGTTGTCGGCTACTCAGACACACACAAGAAATCGCCACGAACGCACTTATACAGATTTCCGGTGCTATTTCATGAGCGAGAGCGATGGCGGCGGTGGATTGCGGCTGTACGACGCAGAAGGCAAGCAATCGCGCTGTTTGCAGGAGTGTAAAGTCCGAGGACCTCGATGAAGAATAAACCAGGCTTCGAAGTGCGGCAGAAGACAATACGCCTGAAGAGCGCCGAGCAGCGAGACCCTACGATGCCGTTTCTTTTTTTCTCAAGAGAAAAACCCAGAACATCACGCGCTCGCGATCCTACTTCGTCTTCTTTTGCGCCCGCTATTTCTCTTTTCTTGTTAACAGCAGTGTTAGAACGATTATCGTGTTTTATTTCTCCATTTATGTCGCCACGTCTTCAGCGAACCCTACTACGTTTACACTTGGTTGCCTCGCCTGCATTGTAGACGCTACAATGCACATGAGGTTGTTAGTACTGATAAGACGCGATGCCTAGGCTCTCTTGAAAAACGAATGGCGCGAAGCGCAATGTCAGAAGATGTGGGGCAGGTGACGGCTCCTTTACAAATGCGCCGTGGAATCACACGTGTGCTGCACGAAATCGGCTGCATTCTACCTATTGATGGCACTGGAATGCGATCACCGGTGCAGAATGTTCGCTGTGCGCTCGCCTCAAGTTGCATATTAGCTGTAAAACATGGCACCTATGCACATTTAAGACTTTGACGACCGCGTAGAATGTAACGCCATTTTGCAACACTTGGTAATAGCTGCAAAAAACCTAGCAAATACGTAGCCAAGCTGCTACGGCAAGCTATAGGTGACCACCAGCTCCGCAGTGACTCAGTCTCGCGCCACTAGCGCCAGCTGCCGAGATATATATTCATAAGCCCCGCCATGGTGGTCTAGTGGCTATGGTACTCGGCTGCTGATCCGAGGGTCGCGGGATCGAATCCCGTCCGCGGCGGCTGCATTTCGATGGAGGCGAAATGTTGAGGCCCGTGTACTGTGCGATGTCAGTGCACGTAAAAGAACCCCAGGTGGTCGAAATTTCCGGAGCCCTCCACTACGGCGTCTCTCATAATCAGAGCTGGTTTTGGGACGTTAAACCCCACAAAACAAAACAATATATTCACAAGTTTATCGTGCTGGTTTCAGTTTTACCAACGCTGACCCTTCGCGTGGCCGCACCCGTGAAATCCATGCGCCGGTGCGACAGCGATCCCTCAAAATCTACTATATAAACACATGACAAGTAAACGAAGCTACTGTGTCGAAAAAAAAGAAACGTTGGTTCACGCGTCAACGCATGCAGGCATCAGTGATCGGGACGTTATAAAGAAAGCGGTGCGATGAGCTCCACTTCGTAGGGAAGCTTGTTGACGCTTGTCTGTGGCAAACACTTGGCGCGTATGGTGACATTGTCGTCCCACACAGCTGTGACATCGGACACATGTCCACTATTATAATGTGCAGCTCCTTTGCACACACTATCGCCGCAAAAGTAATTATCTGGGACGTGCACAAGCGGCAAATCGCACGCGCCCACTTCCGCGATGCTTGCAGTGAAATGAGGCGTCTGCTACGCGACCCACCACCGGTTCCCACGGCCGCCGCTACGCGGCTTTCAGTGGCGCCCCTATAGGCGCTGCGCATGGCGTATATGTTGCTCACTGTGCGGAGACTGCAAGTTCGGTTCCCACCGTCGGGAGAATAATTCTACCGTCCATTTTCATTTCATTATACATTGCAATCCCTGCACCTCCACTAAATACTGCAAATGACTTTCTTGCTCCACTATCTGTTGATTTTATGGAACTGACTGTTGTCACACTTCTCACATGTAATACTCCATGTCTTCAGTCTTTAAGAAGGAAATTAATCAACAAGATTCATGCGCAAATGTGCTAGCATTTAGCAAAAATAAAAGACGGAACACACTCTAGAAGAACCACGATGACACTTGGGCTATATATATATATATATATATATATATATATATATATATATATATCCCTTAGTGTGACGCCTATCATTTTCCGTTCCATCGCCCGCTGCGCGGTTCTTAACTTCCTCTCTAGCTTCTTTGTAATTCTCCAGGTTTCTGATCCGTAAGTCAGTACTGGCAGGATGCAGTAGTTATATAGTTTCCGTTTGAGTGATAGTGGTAGGTTTCCGTTCATGAGTTGTGAATGTCTGCCATATGCGCGCCATCCCATGTTTATTCTACGGTGGATTTCTTTTATATGGGTGGGTTCTCCAGTAAGTAGCTGTCCTAGGTACAGATATTCTTCTACGACTTCTAATGTATGGGTTTCGACCTTGAATAGACGTTTTTTCGCCGTGCCACTTACCATTATCTTTGTTTTCTGCATGTTCATCCTTAATCCTACCTTAGCGCTTTCTCGGCTCAAGTCTTCAATCATCTTTTGCAATTCGTCGCCATCATTGCTAAAGAGTACTATGTCATCCGCAAATCGCAGGTTACTCAGATATTCGCCGTTAATCCTGAGCCCTGTCTCTTCCCAGTCTAACCTTTTGAAGATTTCTTCCAAACATGCAGTAAATAGCATGGGAGAAATTGTATCTCCCTGTCTGACACCTTTCTGTATTGGGATTTTTCTGCTTTTCTTATGGAGGAGCAGGGTGGCTGTAGAATCTTTATAGATGTTGGCTATTGTGTTTATATAGCTATCACATATTCCTTGACGACGTAGTGCCTCCAGAACTGCTGGTATCTCTACCGAGTCGAAAGCCTTTTCGTAATCTATGAAAGCCATATAGAGGGGTTTGTTGTATTCAGCGGATTTCTCGATTACTTGATTGACCGCATGCAGGTGGTCCATCGTAGAGTATCCTTTTCTGAACCCTGCTTGCTCTCTCGGTTGATTAAATTCAAGTGTGGCCCTTATTCTGTTTGAGATAACCTTTGTGAATATTTTGTAAAGTGCTGAGAGTAGACTAATCGGCCTGTAGTTCCTCAAGTCTTTAACATCTCCCTTCTTATGTAATATAGCCGAGTGGGTCAGAGAACAAACGGGGGTCGCCGACATAATGAACGATATTAAGAAGAAAAAATGGACATGGGCAGGCCACGTGATGAGAAGGCTAGATAACCGATGGACAGTTAGAACGACGGAATGGATACCAAGAGAGGGTAAGCGCAGCCGTGGGCGGCAGAGAGTAAGATGGGGGGACGAAATCAGGAAATTCGCAGGCATCAAATGGAATCAGCTCGCGCAGGACAGGCAAGGATGGCGAGGATTGGGAGAGGCCTTCGTCCTGCAGTGGACATAAAATTGGCTGATGATGATGATATATATATATATATATATATATATATATATATATATATATATATATATATATATATATATATATATATATGGATCTCTTTATTACCACTTTCTTGAAAGACTTTCTTTCCCGGGGACCTTTTATTTTTTTTTTGTACACCCACACAAAGCAAACAAGGAACAGAGAAGCAAAAACAAAAGGCAGAACAAAAAGAAAATTCAAGGAACAGCCAAATGCAGCACACCACCGGCAGAAAGCTCGAGTCCTTTGGATAGTCGCGTTGTAACGCAGCAAGGATAGATTCACGTGAAGATAGGGCAACGTGCTGTAACGTACAGTGACGAATCGACGTAAACACACTACGCAGACGCTGTCGAAGTGTTCACGCGAAAGCATCAAATTGCATAGTGACCTACGTGACTGCTTGTCCGCATACATTACAGTGCGTTGTTCCCTCGCATGAGTACTACATCCCTCTACGCCACAGTACAACCATCACCAGAAGCAATGGTGGACGAACCGACCATATTCTGGAGCATGCCTCTTTTAGGCTTGGCGGTGTGCCACACAAGCGCTTCATTCCACCGCAAGCTCCTCCATCAGCGGTACAACATCAGCGACCGCGCTCTCAGGGGACCTCGTGGGGCCGTGAAGCTGGGCGGCGTAGCAGGTCTTCTCGACTTCGAGCACGTTCTGGAGCAGGGCCCACGCCCTGTGGCCCGAGTCGCGGCTCCGCCACGTGCTCTGGGCGGGCACGAAGCCGCAGGAGACGAACCCCGAGTAGACGTCCCGTATGAACCGGCAAATGTTGCGCGGTTCCTTCATGTCTCCGCGTCCGAGCGCGCTGACGGACATGCGCCTCAGTTCCCCAGCCATGTCGGCGACGCCGTACAGGTACTCCAAGGGCATGATCTCCAACGAAAAGAATGTTCTGGCTTCCGCTGGCTTGTTTGAGGTGTCTTCCGCGGAGTCACTTCGTGCAGACCTCTCGCTCTCCGGTTCCTGTTTCGGAGGAAATCAAGGAATTAAAGGGTCGGGACTCAGAAGTGACTTGGGGCAGTACTGCATGCATGTCCACTGCGAGCAGTGAACCTTCACTGGAGGAAGGAAGTAGAGAGCAAAAAGGCAGGGAGTTTAACCAACGCATGACAACCGCTATGCCACCTTGCACAAGAGAAAGAGATGGTGGAGATCGAAAGTCAAAGGGAAAATAGAGAGAAAGGAAGCACATAGCATAATGTCAGAGACTGCCGCTTCTGCATGGTACGCGACATCGCCGTTACAGTCGCGTTGTTTAACTAATGAAGAAACCGGCACACTCCCACAGCTGTCGTCACCTCCGGTGCTCCTTGTATAAAAGCGACACATTTGCGACAGGCAGTCTGCCTAATTATTCGGCGAAGTTGCCTGGCAGCTCCTCGCAGTACGCGAAAATAAAGACAGAAGGGAAAGAAAAAAGAACGATTACCTCAGCTTGCATCTCAAAGACGAGAGCGTTGTTAATCTCATCGATGGTTACCAGACAACCGTCTTTCAGGTAGCGGAAGAATGACACCGCCCTCACGTACTCTTGAAGACCTGCAAGAGTTCTCACAAGTAAGGTGACAGCCCACTCAGCAAGAAAAGGAAGACAGCTAGCTACGTGACGAGCGCCACTAGAAAAAAAGCATGCCACGCACAGTTTACTACTGCTTCTTCAAGGCGAAGAAACAAGATTGTACTGTTATCGCGGCTAAACTATGACATCTAAATGAGCCACGTGGTGGACTAGTTCTGACCACCAGTGATCCGTTAGCGCACATTAGGCAACGCACAGTCGTCGACAAAGTAAACGCGAACAAGGAATTGAAAACTCTAGAGCATCATCTCGGACCGACCACGATTCACCACCACCACCACCACAATCATCATCATCAGCAGCAGCAGCAGCAGCCTATTTTATATACGTCCACTGCAGGACGACAGCCTCTCAAATTGTTCAGGCTTCATAACGCACTTGCGAGCCGCAATCATGCTCAGATTAAGCGCGTACAGGCGAAAGAAAAAAAAAGAGCGAAGGAACGCACGAGTACACCTTTAAAATTTTTATGAAGGCATCAATATTGACACGTGAAGTCCTCCTTTGGGTTTTTTTTTTTTTTTTTCTTCCTCCACGATGAATAGCTTTGCCTCGGATACATCAAGGTTCAGAAATTTAGAACCATCATAGGCGGCAAAGCTGTCTTCTTTGCAATAAAAGTCTTTATGCGGTGAAGCCTGCTTCGAGTTTGTGACGATATTGCGCAAAGCGACGATTTAATTGTCACTTTTACTAATAAAAATGAACGCGAAAACGGGCGAACGTCTGCTAGCCATTTTCAAGTTCGATTTGTTCACTAAGAAGTTTCAGTTCGTTCTGACAAATACGCTATGCCCGCAATACAAACTACTGCGAAGCGGGGAGCAACGTCATTTCCCGTCTGTCAATCACGTAGTAATCTCTTTGTTTTCTCACGTCACCTTTTGTGCTTATCCCTCAATGAACACTACTACGCCCGCTAAAAATATTAAGAATGTCGTACGAGCTCCTCCCACAAAACTGCTAACTGCATACTGCAAACTGCATACTCCGCAAGGTAAAATATACGAGAGACTAACCTGTCGTAAACGTCCGCGAGAGCCTCAGGTATGGCGGTTATCTACTTATGTTAGCATTCAGAAACATTTCGCCGCCACCGTCTAGTCACTGAAAGTTTTGTTTCCATTGGACAGCACTGTCTTTGTCAGTCTAACTGCAGTTATGGACGTAATGAACGCGAACAAGAACGTACAAAGTGTAATAGGTTCTCGCGATAGTAATAAGCAGAGAGCAGTATCTCGAACCACTAATTTACGCGTTTAGCGAAAATGGCTCATACTAGTGTCACACGGGCGCTTCGAAGGCCTTCGAACCAACTGTCCATCGACTCAGAAGTCATATTTGAGCTGCTACACCGGCGGTTTCGATGGCCGTCGAGTCAATAGTCTATCGAGCTCAATAGACTATTCACTCTATGGCCATCGAAACCGTCCGTGTAGCAGCTAAAACATGATTTCTGAGTCGATGGACAGTTCGTTAGAAGACCTTCGAAGCGCCCGTGTGACACCAGTATAACACGCTCACATTAAGCGCATCTCAGTTAGACAGAACTTGTTCAAACATTCTTCTGTTGTTCTCAAGAAGGAATTAAAAGGATGCCAAAGTGTAAAAACAATATGGTAAGTTAATTACTTCCTTAAAATATCAAAAGTAGCCCCTTGTAAAAAGGATACGCTTTGTAAGCTACAAAACGCACGCAAAAAGAAACAACAACAACAACAAAAAACACCAGATAGCAACCGCGTTCTGAGGTTCCCTCAGTAATGCGCTTTACGTCATAGATCTTTGACGTCGTCTGCTAAAGCTCCCGCCTTCCTTCGTCGTTAAAAAATATATGCATTTTCCCCTGAGAAACCTAGGCACATAAACATAGCACGCTCTATAAAACATTACTGGGCGCCAGTTTGCCGATAATAAAAAAAGAAGAAATGGGGTTTGCGACGTAAGAACGTTTAAGTTTCGGCTTGATATTCAGAAATGAAATAGTGATATTCACTACATCCTCCAACATCGAATATAAGACAACAAAAGTAATGACAACAGTGTTCTCAAAATATAATTTATAAGTCAAAAGCATTTCGCCGTTTCACGTTTAGTGTCCGTTAAAGTGACACCAAAGTGAAACACAAAATCGCTTAAGACTAACATATTATTATTTGAGAACGTCCATTGTCGTATATTTCACCGCCGTATGCCCAGTATTAAATGATAAAAATGGAGATCAATGCTTTTTTTTTAATTTTGCGTCAAATCCTCGGCACTATAACGTAATCGCGATGGCATGGATTCCAGAGTTTTTCTGCGTGTTTTGGCCGTATGGCACGATCACATCTCGCAAAACTTGCTACACTAGGCGTCTCTGGCACTCGTAAAGCCCCAACGCGATTCTTTTTCAGCGGAGATGGTTTGCGTGCGCCATAGCAGGCTCCTTCAAAAGCAATGACGTTACAGTAAGTTGGTGCGGAAACCTCACGGTAGCGTCGCCACCTACATCATCTTTCAACAGCAAAGCTTTTATAGCTATTTGTGATTCGCGTGTCGTAGCTAGTATGGCAGGAAAAACCAGAGGTAAAGTAAAATAAGGGTATGCCGTCGGGCTGGGGCACTGAACCTACGACCACCAGCGTTAAAGCAGACTTTTAAAGCAGGTGTGATGTCACAATTTCATCCTCGCACCACCGCGCGCCAAGATGAAGAAGATGAAAACAATACAGGTTTGCGTGCGCGTTTCTTCCCTTGCACTACTAGCACGTGTTCTAGGAGTCAAGCAGTAGTGCCCATCAACTACGCTGCTTCGCCAGCCTTGCGCCACTATATACTCGGCTACAGGTCAAGAAAAAAGCAGGGTCAGCCCGTCAAAGGACCCCCCCCCTGCAGCCAATGGTGCCGCTCTGTCAACGTGACGTCGCGATAGACACACTCCGCGCCGCACTCTGATTTCTCTCTAGAGCGCGGCGCGGTGGTGGCTTGCCGCGACGTTACGTTGACAGAGCGTCACCATTGGCTGGAGGGAGAGGGTCCTTTGACTGGCAGAAGCCGCTTTGTTGACCTGTACCCTGGTATAGTGCAAGCAGTCTAATTTTTCTGAGCGTTTTCTCACTTGCTCAGCGTTTCCCCGCGGCGAGAGTGGTGCTGTTGGTAACGTGAACTGGTACTTTACTATAATAGAGAAAAAAATCGTTTTCCTCTTTGGTGCCCCTTCAAAACAGAGCTGCTTGTCCGTCAATCATTTGTACATACACTTACCTACGGTGAAGGCCCGCAGGTACATGTAGTAGTCCTGTCCTTTGAGTTCGGCGGCCATGTCTCGGAGCAGCGAATCGTTCAGCTCGCTCACTCTACGGTGGGCTTTCTGTAGAACCTGGTCCCGCTCATCGACACTACGGAAATAAAAAGTGGGCGATTAAAATTTTTTCACTTTTACGCGCAAAAGCGCCACCATGCAATTAAATTACACCATCTCCCGCTAAAGGGGACCATGAGGCGATGCGAAGCAGCACGGGGGATGCACACCGCGTTTGCATCGGTTTGACTAGGTGTCGCGTTTGAATTGATCCGACGCTAGCCTGCGTCAGGGTTGTCTCTCGCTGGCGAGGGCGCGTTCTCGTTCCCGGCGAGCTAGTAAAGCGTTCATCGAACAGCTGCGGGCGCTGCGGCGAGCGCGCGGCAGGCGAGGGAGAGAGTGACGTCAGCGCGCACTGCGAGGGGAGCGTGACGTCAACGCGCAGCTGCGGCGTGACCTACTCGGCACCGCTCCAACACCTGCGGCGAGGGGAGCGCGTTGCCCTCGCCGTCACTGTACGGACGCACAAGACAGCGTTACACAGGCTAGTCAAAGAGCTGATTCGCATCTAATAATAATTTCCGTGGTTTCACGTTCCACAACCAGGATATGATTACGAGAGACGCGTTTGCATCGGTTTGATGCTAGCAGACGCAGCCTGCTTCAGCGTTCTCTCTCGCGGGCGAGGGCGCATTCTCGTTCCTTGCGAGCTGGTAAAGCGTTTATCGAAGAAAGAGCGTTTCCATAGTCAACGCGCGCTGATCGGAGAGGAAAGGGGGAATGCCGACAGGAGAGGAGGGGAGGAGGGTGCGCAGTGCGGGTGCGGGCGCCGCACGGCGGATGGATAGAGAGAGGGAGAGAGTGACATAGCCCCGACCATAAGCTGCTTAGCATCTAAAAACGATCTATTTCCTTGTGGAAACACATATGCTGCAAGAAGTGTCGGTAGCCTCTGCAGCGTTGCATGCACCTAGTGTGTGAAACGAAGTGCTCATGTTTGACCGATGCACATTTAACGTAATGTAGCAATTCCGCGTTGTAGAGCTCCGATGGTATCCAAACTTCCGTGGAAACCTCTATGGTATCTAAACTTCCATGGTACCCAAATTCCATGGTATCCAATTTGGTATCCATGCTTTTCCTCGCGAGTCGTTACTGCATACATTCCGTCAAGTCATGCGTGAATGTAACGGGAGTCTCCATGTAACCAACCTGGCGGCGCTGTTTAGAAGCATAACGATGCGTCTGCTTTCGGTGGTGACGTCACGTCCCAGTCTCGCGAGGCGCTCGGAGCGGTAGTGCCGCGCGTCCAGCTCGGCCTGGAAAGTCCGGAACGTCTTGGCCACCGGCGGGGACTTGCCGCTGGAGTCGCGTCTCGATCCCTCGGGCGTTTTCCGAGGACTTTTCCGCGGGAACCGCCTGCCCCGGCCTGAAAATGCGTAAGTAGCTGTGCAACTTAAAAAAAAAAAACGTTTCCTTTACATGTGTCTGGTTAACACCGAGAGTTGGGCGTGTTGGTATACATTATTGCGAGAACTGCAGCGTGTTGACTCCGCCCGGCGGATGGATGGAGGGAGGGAGGGAGTGACATAGCCCCGACCATAAGCTGCTTCGCATCTAAAAGCACAAAAAGAAACGGCCAGGACGGGCACAGATGACCAGGACTGAGCCTGTCCTGGTCGTTTCTTTTTCTCGTCCTTGTATTTTACTGCACTGCAGTTCTCATAATAATTCCCTTTGCAACTTGACGTTCACAAAACCTTTTGATGTCGCCTGCCCACATAACTTTCTGGCCGCCCTCTACCACTCTTGCCTTTTCTAGGAACCTACCCTGTCGCCTTTAATGACCAACACCACGCCAATTTCGTCCTCTTGATTTCTATTCAGATGTCATAAACTGACATTTGTCCTCTGCCCCACTCCGCTTTCTTCTTGCGGTGATGACGAGGTCGTAGTTAGCTCGGAACAGGAATAACTGGCGATCTATTGGAGAGGACTTTGCCCTGCAGCGGGCGCAGAGTGATAAAGATGGTTTACAAAACGTATAGCCACTGAGCCGGCTCCGCGCAGTCGAGCTTTCCATGGCGACAGCAGCGCCAGAATGCACAGCTTGGCGGACAGAGGAAGCAAAATTGGGCCGACCGTGGCCGGACAATACGTGAACGCAACCCGCGCATCTCCAACTCTATGGCACCATCTCTAGACCACGCGTCCCATTCTCTTTCGTTCAGTTTCCTTCGAGACACGCGTAGGAACTCTGGAACGTTTCTGAGTGGGGGGAGGTGGGGGAGGGCAAGTATTGTCTTTGTATGTTGCGTTCATTATTTATTTGTTCTCAAAATTTGTCAATTACTATTTAGTCAAATTACATATTATATCAATTAGGACCACGCAACCTGAGCGGTTTTGCGGTGGTACGCGTGGTGGTCCAGTGCTTTTCAAAGCCCTGGACCACACAACCGCCAGCTTCAAAATTCTTGTCAAAAATTTGATTTCAGCGTAAATGGTTGGAATGTGTGTGGGGTGAGAGGGTCTGCCCCCTCTGCAAAAATGTTAGGGGAGGCGGGCCCCCTTTCCTCCCGGTTCCGGAGTCCCTGGACGCGCGCTCCAAGACAGTGAACTGGATCAGAGGCCGATGCCAGCGTGCGTGTGACTTGCCTCGTAGCACACCAGAAAAACAGCGACGGAACGCTCGCGTCGCAGTGGTCTCGGCTTCCACCACGCACGCACTATGAGCGAACGCTCGCGCTTCTCATAACATTGCTCATAATCACATTGTCAGTTACACTGAGCCGTCCGATGAGAGCTACGCAGTCGCGCTCAGGTCAGTGGACGGAACCCTAGGCCACAAGACCTCGTTAGGTTGAGAAACCTGACATTAGTCCACAAAACAAATTTAATTTAACCCAAGAAAACTGTTGATGCACAAATTAAAGCTCATCACATCAAAGAGGAAACCATATGGCGCCGTTGAAACGTGAAACCGTCCTGCACTCTTTAGAAGGCTGTCCCACGTTTGGTTACACAAAGGCCAATCTATAACATCAGTTATAATATGTGGTACCCAGTGGTTATTACACCTGCGCAGTACCATGGTGCACCAATGCCTGATACGCTCGAAAATTCTAGGCACTTTGTTTGGGCAGCGTGCCTGCGTTCCATTGCAGTACAGCCAGACGGCCCGACGGCCGACACCCTAGCGGCAAAACCGAGCGTCCGCAGGGCCCAGCGGAGCAAACAAACAAATCGAAGCTTTGGTGATGAAAGCCGACTCATCATCAGCCTACTGTAAGGCAAAGACCTCTCCCGTATCTCTACTATTAACCCTGCCCTGTGCTGGCCGCGAGTACGTTATCCCCGCAAACCTCTTGACCTCATCAGTCCACGCAACCTCCCGCCGTCCGCCTGCCATGCTTCCCTTCTCTAGGTATCCACTCTGTCACCCTTAATGACCAACGGTTATCTTGCCTTTTCACTGCACGCCCCGTCCGCGTCCATACCTAGTTCTTCATTTCTACTACGAATTCATCAACACGCGTTTGTTCCCTGACCCACTCAGCTCTCTTCCTGTCTGTCAACGTTACATCTGTTAAAGAAGAATAACACATTTACACAGAAACAAGACAATATTTCAAGGAGGGTGAACTTCAATTACTTGCCTCCATTCCTGCGGCCTTTGTGAGCTGGCTTGCCGTGTCCACTCATGGAGAATCGAGCCGTCAGACAGAGGCCGCGCGCGTGGAAAGAACACGGGTGTTGCTGCCGCGTGCTTTAGCAGGAAATGAAATTAAAAAAGAGGGAGCTTGGTGGGGTCGATGACGATGATTCTCACCCCATGGGACGCGCGCACTACAGTGTCCCCATTGCGAGGTACCATATATTGTAAAATGCCCAGGCATCTATTTTTTTTTATTCTTTAACTACAGGGAAAAGCCTTGAAGTGCCGCCGACGCGTCTCAATGGTCGGCGTTGCTTTCGGGCAGCCATGTTCGCCCTAAAGTTGTTACATCAATACTGCAGCGAGAGAATGTCAGAGAAAGTCGTGCGTTTCAGTACGCGTTGCTCTTATATTTGGACGCTTCCACTATGTTATATCCGATAGGAACGCGTATATGTTGACGGCCGGACGCTATCTGCGCGCGCATACTCCGCTCCAGGCATGTGTTTAGAAAGAACATGGCTGCCGACGCAGGCTGCGTGCGAGAGGAGACTGGGAAGGGATGTATAGTTGTCGCTACACACAAAAAATAAAATTAAAATAAAAAACCTGGAAAATTTAGGGACTTTACCATATAGTGGCACCGCCAAGAAAATAAGTCACGAAGGCGCTAGCAAAGAGCTATAGCGGAGGTATCGTTCTTTGCGTTTTGGTTACGTTTGAACCTTTATGGAATACACTACGGGCGATTCGTCGTAAATCGGGCGTCTGCTGAGGTGGCGTAGTGGTCATGGTACCCGTAGGGAGCCTTCATGTGTGCGCGCCCCCATTCACTACGGCGTTCTTCTTTTTGATTGATTGATTGATTGATTGTGGTTCGGTAAGGAAAGGACGCTAATTTCTGCAGCCCATGTAGGGAGCACGGCTAAGCGTCCGTGGGGGTGGGGGAAAGGGATTGAAAGAGATAGAGAGGAGAGAAAGGCCGTAGTGGAGGGCTCCGGAAATTTAGACCACCTGGGGTTCTTTAACGTGCACTGACAACGCACAGTACACGGGCCTCTGGCATTTTCACCTCCATCGAAAATTCTTTTTAGAGGCGAAGCAGCCTCCGTGGGTCGGGGCTATGTCACTCCCTCCCACCGCCGTGTGGCGTCCACGCCCGCACTGCGCATGCGCATCCTCCTCCCCCTCCTCTCCTTGTCTCCTCTCCTCTCTGCATTCCTCATCTCCTCCGCGAACAGCGCGCGTTGACTATAGAAACGCTCTTTCTTCGATGAACGCTTTACCAGCTCGCAAGGAACGAGAACGCGCCCTCGCCCGCGAAAGAGAACGCTGACGCAGGCAGCGTCTGCTAGCATCAAACCGATGCAAACGCGGTGTACACCCCCCGTGCTGCTTCGCATCGCCGCATGGTCCCCTTTAGTATAGTGAGTAGGCACTGTACCTTTAGCGGGAGATGGCGTAATTTTTTAGGGGCGAAGCTCCTCTTAGTCTAACCTTGTCACGCGTCAGGCGTAACCCGCGTGCCGGGAGGCACGCGCTCGCCCTCGGCGTTCGCCTCGGCGCGTGCCTCTCTCTCTCTCTCCCGGCGGCGCGCGTTGGCTATAGAAACGCTCTTTCTTAGAGGAACGCTACCAGCTCGCAAAGAGGGAGAACGCGCCCTCACCCGCAAGAGACAACGTTGGCGCAGGCAGCGTCTCCTAGCGAGTTTCTTGATTGAGAAATACCGACTGCTCGCGTTGGAGAAGCGTTCACCGGCAACCCATATTATATATATATATATATATATATATGCACTGGATCTTGACTTGCAATGAAGTGCCTGTGGGAGATTTCACTTGTGCATAGTTGAACCATGAGGATTCGTAGCGTGCGCGTTAACTAAATTAATCCGGAACCGGGCACGATCTACGATGAACCTCCCGAGCTTCGCCCACTCATCATCATTCACTCCGTGGATATGCTGTAATTTTTTTATATCTAGTTCACTTCGTTTTCTCCACCCCCACGGACGCTGAGCCGTGTTCCCAACATAAGCTGCAGAAAATAGCGTCCTTTCCTTAACCGAACCACACTAAAAAAATTAACACCTTCTTCCCAAAGGGAACCCTGATGGGATGCGAAGCACCCATCAGGGTTTAACCCGTGACGCGGCGTTCAACCCGTGACGCCACCCGTGCGCAACGCTGCTGCTTCGCATCCCATCAGGGTTACCTTTGGGAAGATGGTGTTAATTTTTTGTCGGTCGCGGTAGCGGATCGAGCGGCGGTAGCGGCAGGTGTTGCGGGCGAACGGACGAGGCGGCAGCTGCGGCGAGCGCGCGGCAGGCGAGGGAGAGAGTGACGTCAGCGCGCACTGCGAGGGGAGCGTGACGTCGACGCGCAGCTGCGGCGTGACCTACTTGGCACCGCTCCAACACCTGCGGCGAGGGCAACGCGTTGCCCTCGCCCTCGCCGTCCGGACGCACAAAACGTTACACTGGCTAGTCAAAGAGCTGCTTCGCATCTAATAAATCGGGCGGCAGGATCGAGAAGGGTAGAAGCTTGCACCAGCGGCGCAAGGCTATAGCGAAGCTGATGGTCACTTGGCTGGTCTGGGTTTCCTGCACACCCGCATTTCGTCGTGGTCCGAGACTTCGGGAAATGTCTCGCAAAGAACTGCGAGGCCCAGCGAACGCTTCCCAAAAGTGTACCGATCTCGGTGTCAAGACGTTAGCGTCGAACCACAGACGGTGGCAGACGCGGCACGCATGATGATGATAATGATTATGATGACGATGACTGTAGTTCGGTTAAGGAAAGGGCGCTAATTTCTGCAGGTCCCACTGACTGACTGATTTATAGAGTTTTACGTCCCAAAACCACGATACGATTACGAAACGCCGTAGTACAGGGCTCCGCAAGTTTCGACCACCTGGGGTTCATTGTGTGCTGCGACATCGAACAGTACACACGGGCCACAACATTTCGTCTCCATCGAAGTGCAGCCGCCGCGGCCGGGATTCGGTCCCGCCACTTTCGGATCAGCAGCCGTGTGCCATAGACACTGGGCCACCGTAGGGGAACCTGAAGTCCCTAGATATTTTTTCCGGAAAAAAGATCTAGAGACCTTAGGGGAACCTGGGCTAGTGGGTCCGTAATGAAAGAAACGCAGGCGGACTCAACTGTCCTCCACGTGAGTTCGGCCAGCGGTTACCACGGCCTCCCGATAGGGAGCCCTTACAGTAGCTCCTCAGGAATCAGTAAAGCTCATTGTCTGTCTGTCTGCAACTCGCCTACGGGATAGTGGGCAGCACACATGGAGGTTGATGATGATGAACAACTTTATTTAGAAGTCCGGCGATGATGGATCGGGGCGGGCTTGAACCCCGGCCTAGGAATCGGCCACGAGCCCTTGGGCTAGGCCGGCTTCCTCGGCTCGCTGGACGGCCCGTAGCTGTTGTTCTAATGCGGAGCTGAGCAGAGCCTCCTCCCAGCGCGCCCTGCGGTTCGAGACTGCCTCCTCGATTGTACTGCTGATTGCGTCGTTGAGACTCGAGCACTCCCACAACATATGCCCCAAGGTTGCCCGGGAATCGCACGCTTTGCATTTATCTCACATGGAGGAAAAAAAAAACTTTTTTTCCCTCCGGGGCAGCACAGGACGTCTGTGCGCCATGTTCTACAATGTTCTCGAGTTGTGCTCTGCAGTTTTTCCGTTACGGCTCGTTGAACGCGGTCTAATTGACCGAATAAAGGAGACACAAAGCAGCACAACGCACTGTGGTTTTGAATGAGTTGTTTATGCCGCAGGTGCGGTGTCGTGAAGTAAACATCTGATGATTCGCAGGACAAAAGTACAAGATCATCCTTGGTCACGTGACCAAAGAGTCAACCAAATGAGCGAACAGCAGTCCTTGACCCTGTTTCACCGAGGAAGCAAGTTTCTTTTCTCGCTCAATGCCACAAATTCTTCTCTTGTTTAACGCAGGGTTGCTGACAAAACACACGTTTGAAATTACTAAAATGTGCTGCGCATAAAAAAAAATAAAGATAGCACAATCAAGGGTGTCCTGCAACACCTTTTGAACATAGCCAGAAAACGGTTCAAAGCAGTCGTGGAGGCACATATGTGAACGTGTGAGCCAAATACATATCATTGCACAGCACTCACCAGCGAATTCGCAATTTGGTTTCAAATACAGCTGAAAATCGCCTGCTCTTCTTTGAAGAAATCACGTCGCAAGGACTCCACCGACCATATCGCTTCACATTTCCGGGGTGTTCTTGAAGGAAACATACATGCATTTTCTTTATTTTTTCAATCAAAAACGAACAAATAAAGCATTACTGAGTTTGTTTCCGCGGTCATGAAACCACCTATGCTTGTTCTGCTTCAAGCGACGGAGTCTTGTGAGGTCATTCTTCGAAAGAAGGGTGTAGGCGTCTTCCAGCCGCATTTGAAACCAAATTGCAAATATCCTCATGTGTGCAGTGCAGTATAATAATTTCGCTCACACGTTCACGCCTACTTATTGCCTTCATTTTCTAGCTATGTTCAAAAAGCTTTGCAGGGCCCCTTTAAGCATCGCATTTTCCACGCATCCCACACTGCGTATTACTCGGCGCGGGTACGGCCCAGCACGAAGGCTCGTGCGATAAGACTAGCCACAGTATTGGTAACAGTCTCTGCCGCATTTCGTTGACGCGTGTAGCAGCAGCTGGCGTGGAAATCGACCTGGGCTCTTCTTCGCAACTTGCCCGCTTGCCTTCTCGTGGGTTAGGCCTAAAGGAGCTTCACAGTTCCGTATGATGATAGGGAGCCTAGAAGCAGGCCGAGTCCTAGAAAGACGGCTGCCATGGAGCCGGCCATTTCCTGGTTTTCCGTCGACGTAGACCTTGAAATCAAAAGAAAGAAAAGAACAAGTGAGACCTTATAGTCTGTTTCAGTAGTTCCGTGCAGCAGAGCCAAGGCTACGAGGCCATCGAGCACAGGATCCCTCCCAAGCGAGACGAAATGCCATTGCTCGGGCACGCACACCCCGCTTCATCTTCTTCCTTTCAGGGCTGTAGGTGCCACTGCAGCGCTCGCCATTGGCAGATGACGAGCCACGAAAGGACACGTTTAACATGTGTTCGTTCTCCTGATTGGCCGAAGAGGGCTGTAGCCTCCACAGTGCCGCACGTAACTTCTGAAACAGACTATATAGTTCAGGGGGCGTAGGTGCCAAAATGGGGCGGTAGGCTTACTACAGCATAAACTACGCGTGGTCACGAGGAAACGCTGCGACGAACTTTGGCAGGGAAATTTAAAGCCTAGAAGCGAAGTCTTGCCTCCCTTTTGCGGACTTATTCCGATAGTCATTCACAAAACTGCAGAGGCCAGCGGTTGGAAATGTTTACGGCGGGTCCTTGCATTCTATTTCCCTCCTCCTGGGGGCGTCTGGCGAACAGAAAAAGGTGGGGAGACAAGAGAACGCAGGAAAGCAGGGAGATGGAGCAGAAAACAAGTGTGCTATCCTGGACACTGTCAAATTCCGTATCTTGTCAAATTATGTTATGGCGGAATTTTTTTAGCCAATCAGGGAGCCCGTACCTGCCCTCTGGGCCAATCACAGCTGCCAATATGGCGAAATTCGACAATGTCCAGGACAGCTTACCTATTCGAGTTTCTGCCGTCTGTCGTCACCGCTTGAGCAATCCACGTGGTATGTTATTGCCACTGAATACTTGTCTGTGTCGTTACACCCGAATTTCCCGTTCATTTGGCGGGATTTTTGAAATCGTGAACTGCGATATATAGATAGTGCAGAAATAGAATGAGTGGAGGCATGATCGCGCATTTGCCAACCATTATCATTGTCCCCATACACTGCCCTTTCACGGAAAATGACTATAACATAGAAGCTTTTGGTGTCTGCGCTCCTCACAAGTGCATCAAGGACCACGATGTACAACACTCACTTGGAGGCGTGCGTAAGAGCTGGCGTGACGAGGTAGCCGTTGGATACGGAGAACAGCACCATGAGGACGATGAACGCCGTGTCGCTCTCGAACAGCACGGGCAGATTGTAACGGGGGTAAGCGTTGCAGAGCAGGAACAATGGTATGAACACCACTCGGGCCACGCAGAGGGTTAGCATCGTCTTGCTCCAAGATGCCGGCTGCAAGGAACGATGCGACCGCATTCAGCCACGGTCACTCCAATGTCGCGTAAAGACGGCCACAGCGTCTTTAGATTACACTTTACATATAAGCAGACGCCGTAAGGCGGCTTCGTCTTCCGCCATGTAGGCTCTTTTTAGCCAAGTGTTCAGAAACCACTGTTCAGGTTGCTGGAGCCAGAGCCTGAATTAGCGCATACAAGAATATAGTGCCTGTCGTGTTTCCCAGGGCCGCAGCGCTGACCTATATGCCTGAGAAATACGATTTTAACACGATAGCGTTGAGGAGCTTGTGTTACAGAAAACCCGATGTCCGCGTCCACGGCGGCAATAATCACCTCGAGCTACCGCCGCGTTTCCCGAAGCACCTGACCACGCAAGCCCTCCGGCAGAGGCGCATTAACGAGCAAAATTCAATTTCGCAAAGTAAAATTTGTCAGAAAAGTCGTAAGTTACTACTTAACTAAACACCGTCACACAAGATAGCTCGGTCTGTAATTTGAATGTAGGAGAAAACACAATTCTGTTACGAGGAGGAGATGGCAACGAGATGATGATGATGATTGTGGTTCGGTTAGGAAAGGACGCTCATTTCTGCAGCCCATGTATGGAGCACGGCTAAGCGTCCGTGGGGGAAAGGGAGGGAAAGAGATAGAGAGTAGAGAAAGGCCGTAGAGGAGGGCTCCGGAAATTTAGACCACCTGGGGTTCTTTAACGTGCACTGACAACGCACAGTACACGGGCCTCTGGCAGTTTCGCCTCCATCGAAAATTCGACCGCCGCGGCCGGGATCGAACCCGCGTATTTTGGGTGGCAGCCGAGTACCGTAACCACTACACCACCGCGGCGGACGGCAACGAGGCCCAGTGACACTACAGTGTCCGTCTTAAAAGAGAAGCTTAAACGCCCTCCAAAGTGTGTGTTTCCTTTTTCTTTTTCTTTTTTCTTTTTTGTCCAAGCGGTGGCTCCAGCCACATTCCCTGCTAAAGGACTTCTCGTCACCTCAAGCCTCTGCACTCCAAGGCCTGAACCTCTGCCCCGTATATATGTTCAGCCGAGTGGAACTGCCACGCCCAACAGACGCGCCGGACAGTGCGGATGAATGATCGCCTTCCATGCGATGCTCAGCTGCCGCGGTGCCACGGCGAGGAGAACATATAGTTCATTGTATTGTACACGTACAATCTGACATAGAAACGACAATCAATGTCCAGGGCGTTGTGGCGACTGACGGATCCTTTTCTAAAGTGGAACGTTGATGCGCTCTTCTGTGCACTTTGAAAACGACTGGCTTCTGCCACAGCCCACGAGTGAGTGACGCTGTCCGCGTACGTGCGCACATTACCACCTTCATATCTCGCGCTCTTCCTCCTCTTCCTTCTCTCATTGTACCTGTTCTGCAATGTATTGATAGCTAATGACACGCTCTTCAGTTTAATTGTTTACTTATTAGAAAGGTTCCACCTACTCTCTGGTGTCATGGTAGCTATAGTGCCAGGGAAATCGGTGCCAGGGCAGTTCGTGCCAGGGCGGCTGATGCCACAGTAGCTGGTTACATGACCACGTTGCTGGCACAAGCGAACCTCAACACTCCGCAGGAAACACCGTATATGTTACGGTGTTTCCTGCGGAGTAAAGAAAGGAGGAGACAGTGCAATATAGAAAGAAATAAAGAAAAAAGAAAGAGGGAAGGAGAAGCTGTAGAAGGAGACAAAGAAAGAAAGCAAGATGAAAGAAAGAGAGAAGAAGAAGAAGAAGAAGAAGAAGTACGCCAACGCCCAACGCCAGCAGTTTCAACGACAGCGACACAGCTCACGCAGTGCAAGCTTCTCTTGAAAAACCGTGACGATGACGCACTGCAGGACATCTTACCAATGGAAGGTAGCTGGAAATGATCCTGCCCACGAGGTCGCCAACGTTGAACACCAGGAACCCAGCGACAGGAAGGAAGAACTTATCTGGAACAAAACAGACAGACAGTTAGTTATATCTTCAATAGGTGACTGCCGGCTAATTGTACTTGCACGCACGCACTCAGACTTCAACGGAAACGTAAAATTTCAAGAGCAACACGTTCTTACTTGCAAGGGCTGCTCCACTGTCGGCGCGTGTGGACACAACCAAGACCATTATGGCTGGAAATATGGACAGTGTCACCCAGAAGATGAGGCTGATAGACACAAAATACATCCATCCCTAAAAGAAACATGTGTAGAGTTACCAATAGCGGTGCAGAAGGTCGTTAGCTCGTGACAATCCCCCGTCTCAGGGACCTTCTACTTACCTAACCGACATGAAGTAGCTATTGGCGTCTCTTAAAATTGTGTGGGAGTAAATAAGTCGTATTCTTCTAAAAGTTCCTGAAAGTTACGTTGATCTATCAAAGATGCTTGCCCTATGGCAAGTTCTCGCGGCTCCACATAGTATTGGCGAATGCTTTCAGCAAATGTAAAGCCTTCGAGATCGGTTCTCGCTGTCCGGAGATTGTTGTCGCGCTTGGCTGAAGAACCGGGCACCACATGGTACATGTTACTAATGAACAGGCAGAATATCGCCCCGGTTATGATGTACGATGCCTGTATGACCACGTAATTGAACATGAAAGCCTTAGTCGTGAAAGAAAACACACTAACTCGATCTAAACAACGCCTCCGTTACGGTGGTCTACGGTGGTTATGGTGGCTATGATACTCGGCTGCTGATGCGAGGGTCGCTGGATCGAATCCCGGCCGCGGCGGCTGCATTTCGACGGAGGCGAAATGTTGAGGCCCGTGTGCTGTGCGATGTCAGTGCACGTCAAAGAACTCCAGGTGGTCGAAATTTCCGGAGCCCTCCACTGCGGCGTCTCTCCTAATCAGATCGTGGTTTTGGGACGTAAAACCCTAGAAGTCTACCTAAACCACATTCGACTTAGGGACTACTTGGACGCCTAAACATGAATATAACTGCAACCAGTGGCAGTAGTCGAGCAAAGTGATAGATGTTTCAACCTGTCTGTTCATTTCGTGCAAATGCGAAAAAGAGCTCACCCCCTTGAAGAGTTGCCACGGCGATGCTTTGCTGCCGGCATTGTCCAGTGGAAGCTGGTCAAAGCCTTTGTAACTGACTGCACAAAGCCCGCACACAGATCAGATGTAACGCCGCTTGCTGGAACGCTAGTAGTTGTCGCTTGGAAACATGGATTTCTGAAAGGCTCACCTGCTTGCGTAGATGTGTAGTAGTGGTAGAATTCCTGTAAGAAAAAAAAAAGAAAACTCAATATGTCTGAGAGGTAATAAAGGCTTCCCCCTAGCCAGCCTTCAGTTTGGACTTGCGTACTCTGCAAGGTCTCGCACGCTTCGTTTATTCTATACTTAAAGAAACTAAAAGCAAGAGAATCGTAACGAACTATTTCGTAGCCCGAAGCTGCGATATATACCCATCCGGCCCATCTGAAAGAGAATGTCTCTCAGTTGACAAAGCTGCAGGCAGGTTCGGGATTCGAACCAGAGACCAAGACATTCTAGGAATTTACCAAGTAGTCTGCCCCCGGGGGGCCTATATGGTGCCTCGGAATACGGAACGTAATTGTACACATACATGCTTCTCTTTACGTGTTTGTCCTCCCTGGCTGTTACAACCTGCCTGGAAAGACAGAATTTACCAGGCAGGGATTCTGGACTGGTCAATTCTTCCCGTCAAGACACAAATGGCCAATCAGGAAGGCATTCGTATTCCGTGGTACGGCATAGGCACCCAGCTAGTTTCCTTTCCTTCTCTTTCATTTTTTTTTTCACCTTGTTTTGAACTGACTATATTTCTTCTGGAACCCGAACAATTATATTTATCGTCGAACAGAAGCGACAAGGACAACGTCGTTCTGCTTCGTCGATGGTACTTTTCGGGACAAGGTACAGAACAGTCTCGCCATACTGCAAGCTGTACTGGCTTAATTAATAATCTACATTCACTCACCGTTTTCACTAATACTCCGAAGCATATCTCGGTGAAGATCAACACCACCACGGCGAGCAGAAAGTAAAGCAGTGCACTCGTAGTCGGCGAAGCATCCCCAAGCAAGCAGAAGATCTGTGCTACAGTAGCAAACACGCCGCCCATTGCCTGAAAGATGCAAAGTCGGGCACACCTTACCCAAGTTGCTCTCTCTACATGCATATGGAAGAGGACCACTATTGAAAATGAATGACTTGCTATAATTATGGATAATATACATTAACGGACATTACCCAACCCTTACTACCTTATTTACTACCTCACTATCTTATTTATTTATTAAGGCGACGGTAGCCTTGTATGTCTCATGCGAAGGCAACAATGACAAAGCTATGGCAGAAAAATAGCGTGCAGAAAATATGCTACAACAGATCGAAAACTTATATAATCTTCTGAAACAGCACTCATAGCACAGTATAGTCTGAGTGCCATATGGGGTGTAGTCTGAGCAGCCGATGCCAGAGTCCTGAAGTGCGCGCGGTCGCAGCAGATTGGTCTGTAATTGCATGCATACACGCTTCTACGAAATTACTTGCCTCAACATATCGCAAAGTAGAAACATCTAAACAGCTGCGCTCAAATTTCGCATTATGGAGTATCATAATCATCGTCCATTTTTTTTTAAATTAGACAATGTCTTTCCTATCCAACTCTCTCTCGTGCTCTTCTACTTCATCAATATCTTGTATGCTTTGAAGACCTTTCATTTGACATGAGAGGATAACCTTCTGGTGCCAAAAAAGCAGCCACATCTCCCATATAACGTGCACCAATAAAGAACGTAAGAGGGTGAGCATACGTACGCACCTGACCGTTGAGGTTGGAGGCCATGTACTTTTCGGGGAAGCAACCAGCCAGACCAGTGCCGCCTCCTTGCAGGAAACCACAGAATACTAGAGAACAAAAATAAAATTGGATAGACGTGTAATGCTTGCTTTTAAGAGTGGAACGCGATAGCGTTATCGAAACCCGTTCTCGTCGCCTTCTCATTCACCTGCGATGTAATCGCATTGAAATACACACAGAACTTTCGTTAAAATCAGCGCTTTCTCGATAATACTCTACATATCTCTCCGCTCGGCGTTGCCGAGAAGCGAGCGCCATCTGTGTGACTTCTACGCAGGTAACCCACCCGATACATCTCTTCGGCCGGGTGCGCCGCTGTTTGCACGGTATATTGATCTTGGATAAATGATTTGTAATTGAGGTTCCTCGTAACAGCAAGTACTGGCGCAATTTCTCGTACATTCAAATTACAATCCGCGCTATCATGCTTATTAGTTGCAGTTAAGTCCACGCTTGCATTTTTTTACTGACGGATTTCACTTCGAGAAATTCGATTTTGTTCGCTAGCGCCTCTGCATTACGGCGGAGTGCTTGCGCGGTCGGGGTGGCTCGGGTTTTATTTTTCCGCCACCGACGCCGGATTTACTGCGATACAAGCTTCCTAGCACTGTCGCGTTTAAAGGGTCCCTGAAACGTTTTTTTGACATTGCGTCACTGATTAGGCAACACAATTCTTAAATCATTCACGCCATAAATAAAGCGAAGCACCATGCGCTAAGGCAGCTATGAGCTTATTTCTGTCGCCTTCCTCCTTACCACTGCTGTTCCTCCTCAACTCGATCAACTGCGGAGTGCGCGCTAGCGACGACAGCGCCTCCCGCGGCAGCCGCTCTGCCGAGCCTCCCGTAGCGGCATAGCGCCCCGATATCCTCACTGAGGTCGCCCACCTCGGCAGTGCTATGCTATTGCAGTGCTATGCTCGGCAGTGCTATGCAGTGCTATTTTATGATAACTCAAGAGGAAGCGCTTTATTGTTTGAAGCGAGATCGGGCTGCCTTAGAACGCGTATTTATAAAGCGAAATTCAGTAAAGAAGAATAAAAATGCACATGCTGTGAGGAAGATAGGGAAACGACGGAGCATGTTCTGATTGAATGCGGAAATATCCACCCAGGTGTACGTTTGGGCACCACCCTACAGGAAGCCTTGGGTTTTAGGGCGAACAACGGGAAGCTGAACATAGCCGCGATTGAAATAAGTAAGAGACGGTTAGAATACTGGTGGCAGAAAACTAGAGAGAACGGACAAAAATAATTAAAAAAAAATATGGACTTTCTGCCGTAAGGGGCAGGGAACTGGGCTATGAATTTCCGTTTTTGATATGGCATGATCGATTTGATTGAAGTAAATTTAAAAGGCACGAGGAAAATTGAAAGAGAGAAAAAAAAAAGTTTTTAAATCTTCTTACGAGCTTGGTGGCGCACATGTCACCGCCCCGTTACAAAGGGGAAGCTCATAGCATCCATCCATCCATGAAACGAAGGAGTACGTTGTAGAAGCACGTTGTTCGCAGCTAGGTTTTGAAAATTACGTGCACGTCACATGTTAGGGGGCCAATCAGCGGTCTCGCATTCCATCGCTCGATGGGCGGGGGCGTTTGAAAACGCATTTCGCCGAGCCGCTGCGATCTTTCGCGATGCACGTGTTCAAAGCCTTACTGTAAATTACACACTTTACGCAGAGCGCTGAAATCTGTCCTCTAATGATCCTAATGACTCACTCTACCGGATCAGCACGTTTTCACAAAATCGTCAAAACCGTTTCAGGGCCCCTTTAAGTGAAATGACACGTGATTAAGCATTACATCATCTGAGCTACGTCACCTTCTTCACTAGAGCTGAATTTCAAACTGCGGTACACTCCCTCTGTCCTGTCGTCTCGCTTTGTCTATATGTATAGTTATAATGGAATACAATCAAGCCCGCTTTGATCCCACTGTTACATCACTTCTTTATCACAACAGATGGGCGATGAGGTGACTGAAACCGTCACATGGGATCAGTCAGGCAAAAAAAATCAATTACATTCCTCACAGGATTTTATCAATACATTATCTTCACTACGGTGTCCCGTAGGCCTCCTGCAACGTATTTTTGAACGAAACGGGTTATCACTTACTGTTGATGAGCACCACGATCACCAGTGTGGCTGCCATGAAAGCTGTCTGGTCTGAAGGAAAAGAAATGCGGGACTACCGTTAAACATCGCGTCGAATGCGATGTTTTTGTATGCATTATAAATGACAAATATACTGTGTACACCACGAGATTAAGCTCTTGTCAAGCGTGACTGACTTTGACAAAGAACCCATGTTTGTTTACGTACCACGCACTTATAATTGTAACTCCGCCGCCATGTTGTAGCGAACGTACATGGGAAGCAAGCAGGCTGAACATGTGGCAACATAGGAGCGCTCCCTTTGCTTACAATGCAAGAGGTGTTCTCTATAATGTGTACTGCACCTGATTTCATGTAAACTCCCTTCATTCTCATAATGCTTTTGCTCATTCGTATTAGTGTACAAATCTTGATAAGTCTGTTGCTCCAAGTTCCCAGGTCAATAAACTGCGCTTTCGCACAATTTGCATTATCAGAAGGAGCCATCTTAGAACGCCGAACTTATCTTATTATAAGGTTTTGACTAGAGTCCCCTACTTTATTTCTAAAAGATATTATTAATAAGTTAGACACGCAAGAACTGCAACATAGAAAACATTGTAGAAAGTTTTCTGCTCAGCAAACATCCTTGTACGCGCGAATGGAACGACTCGGACGTGCTCTTCGGGAGAAGTTCCTTTCCTTAAAAAGAAAAATCTTAAGTTGCCACGCCGCATAGGCCTTAGAAAAATGTCATTGCCATATCGATCGTTGGGCGTATCTGTTGATATGCCCAAGTGCGTGTCGATAAATGGTCATATTTGTCCAATTCGTGATACGGCGCAATACAAGACCTATAGGCAAAGAATTTCTACACATGTCTTTCTCACGAATTGTGTAATATGGCCGCATACGTACACATACCATATATAGACCGATATGCATATATGGTCCCATCAGGAATTGGGCATGTCGGAATATATATGGTACCTGTCCGTATACGGCCATATCTGCCAGATCCGTGATATGGCAGTACAATACCTGTCAGAATAATATCTATATATGCCTCTCCCACGAATTGGGCAATATGGCCGCATACGGGCACGTGCCATATATAGACCGATATGCATATTGAACCAATCAGGAACTGAGCATGCCGAGTGATATATGATACCTGTACGTTTATATGGTCATATTTGGCCAATTATTGATAAGGCAGTTCAAGACCTATACCAGAATGGCCACATACGGCTCTATCGAGAATCGGGCAGATGTGGCCATTTACGGACACTTCTCACATATATATAATCAGACATGCTCGATTCCTGATACAGCCATATAAGACATTTCTGCAAGGAAATATAACGTCTCAATCAGATATACACTGCCGTTTCATTCGGAATAGCAGCAAGAACGACCTATTACCCTACTGAAAAGATCCTTTGCCTACTGCAATAATTCCATATTTTCCATACGAAGTCCATAAGTTTTTGCACACTTGCCATATATTTTCCACATTTTCCCATGTGAGTCTTACGGAAACATAGGGAAATATTGTAACGACCATGCGAAACGTTTCAGTAGGGTATAAATATCTTTGCTCATCGACCATCGCTTATATAGCCAGCTAGTGGATTCTCCAGTTTCATCTCCTAGGTGTAGCTTTGCGGACTTACAATTGTCAGTGTCCACTTTAACGAGTGCCGCCGTGGCCACGAAGAAGAGGGTGCAGCCCAGGAGAGGCCAGCCAATGCGCACAGCGGGTCGAATGCTGCGAACGAATTCTCCAGAATTAGCGCCACAGAGGTGACACGAGCCACTCACAATGGATATGTGTTCGTGCTGAGATTTTTCTTCCCTATGGGCAATGTTGAATCCAAAATTATTTTCAAAGTTCTAACTTCAAATGGAGTTTCAATTTCTATTTCCTTGATTTTTAACGACTCTGACGTAACGCGAGACAAGTATAACCGATTACATTTTTAGTGCAATATTGTAACGTTTCGACTATTACTTTAGCAGCGACTATCACTGTAATCCAATTAGATTTCTCCTGTAATTGATTACGAAATTACAAAATTGCGCATCTCGAATTTCCGTGTCAGATTTGAAGCCGTTATTTGAAATTTCACACAATATCGTGTACCGCCAGTATAACATTTGACAAAATTTTCATTATGTGGAGGTAGAAATTTTTCCGACTCGATTTACCAGCAGCCTCGTTATTTATGCCAGTCTAAGTCCGCTTATATGTAATATGGCAATAAAAAAAGAAAGCTTTACAAAAAGTAACTTGGAGGGTAATTAACTACATTAAAGTAATTCACCAATTACTTCTGTGAGGATTGCATTGTAGTTGTGCAATCGGTTACTTTTCACAGTGGCGTAATTGTAATTATAATCGGTAGCCTGTTTTTAACACAATTCTTTGCAATTTTTCTCAGTGCCGCTTGGGACATGCTAAATAAAACAAGGTTACACAATAGCTAATTGGAATAAACAATTAGCAAACAAAAATTAATCAAACTGTCATACTCCCACTGGTATACACAAAAATAAAAGGAGTCATTAATAAGAAAAGTAACGTAACAAGCGATATCCCATTTATACGCACGTCTATGACGACCATTCACATGGTCAGTTTGTAAAACAAGAATTTGTCTCTGGCAAGCTATTTATCTGGTTTCGACATCCATATTCGTAAACGAAGATCTAGCGTTTATTCACGAGAGTGCCACATACTCACAATATATGTGTAACAGTTAAAGGTTGTTAAAAGGGGAACTCCCGCGGTTTTCTCACCACATTCCGATATCGCCGTTTTCCAATGATACCGGCACTACTTTGTAGCAGGCAGGGTGGGTCGATATGCAAATGAACTCACCAATAATTTCAAATAACCGAATGAAAAATGCCTTCAAAGCAGAAAACGAAACGGACAGATGCTTCTTGCAGCGTATAGGATTACGACACAGCCTCCCGGACATGGGAAATATGGTGCCCTTAAATGAAGGCGGCTACATCATCCGACCTATGTTGAGCTGCGACGGCTTTCCTAGACTTTACAGTGATGGTTTGAGCGCTGAAATACCATCGTTTTTCTTTTTTTTTCTTTTTGACCACCTGCGTGCTCGGGTAGGCAGCGTTGTAGGTAATGACGTCAAAAACAAAAGGTGGTCCGCATGGGAATCCGCTAAAAAAAATTTTTTTTTCATTCTTTTTCAGGAAAACTGCATGACTTCCAACTGCCTAGGTTGGCGCATATTATTGCAGTACCGATGAGAACATACATTCAATATTTCAATTAAATCCGTGGTCATTGAAAAATTGCAGGAGTTGCCTTTTGTCAAATGAAGCTGGACGGATGGTTATTGGCGGGGACAAAGAGGGAAGTTTCTTGCTGAGTTGGTCCTCCCGCTCAAAGCCGTTAGAACTGCCTTTGCTGCTTTGAGCAGTTTTCTCAACTTGTGTGGCACTGCCACTCATCGAGAGTTAGATTTACACTCGACGGTTAGACATAGTAAAATCCGACGATTACGAGCTCCACGAGAACAGCGTGAACACACACCGGTGGCTCAGGTAGGTGTTGAGTACCAACGAGAGGATGTAGGGCGCCTTGCTGGCGATGGCCAGGTAACTGGTAAAGGCCGCTTGCAGGTCAGTCTTCGTGTGAGCCTCGGCCGAGGAGTTCACGTTGCGGAACTTGTACCTCCAGTACTGCGTGGCCCATGAAATGATGAAGAAGAACAAAGTTATATTTTTCTTCATATTTGTCCGTTTATTTACTTTATTTTAAATATATTATATTGCGAGATACCTCTATAAAATTCTTAATAAGTTATCGATACTGATTCATGTACAATCCCCCGGAGCGGGTACGAGCCATTAACCCAAAGGTCATCATCATCATCATCATCATCATCATCTTAGAGGACGCGCTTTAGCTTCGCCTTTAAAAGTGGAACGCGATAGCTCTATTCGGCCCCTTTCCCATGGCAACGCCATTGCGCTAAAACTCACTGAGAAAATTCATTATATTAAACACATTCTATATAATAATGTATATCTCTCTGCGCGGCGCTGCCGAAGAGGAGAGATAGAGATATTTGGATATTTACGCAAGTAACCTATATACGTGGACCAACGCATCCTCTGTATAGGAGGCGTTGCCCGGCGCGCCGCTTAATGTTGCTGCATATCCTAAGGGGAACATATCGAGTAACTCTAAACCAACCTAGCGAGGCTCCGACACCTCCACTGTAAATGTTTGCCGAAAGTCACGTGCCTTCGCAAGCGCTGTTAAAGTGGAGACTCTGAACAAGGCGAATAGTAAGGGCTACTACAACTCGTTGGACACATTAAGAAGCCTGAATAGCATTCCATAGGCTAAAACCATGGAGGAAAGGGGGAAAAAGCTAGAAGAGGACGTCATGTGACAATTGGGAAGCCTTGTCATAAAGAGTTTAAAGCAGAGAATCATGAAAAAAAATTGGTCTCGGTTACGTGGCAGGCAAGCGGTAGATTAATGCACGGTCAAACGCCACTAAATGTTACCGCGTCCAAGCAACATCCATAGGACCGGTAACCACGTGGACCCAACCCTACCCAAGAGGCAGCGCGCGCCAAAGAAGACAAACCGTCAGAGGAGACCGGATTGCCGAGGCTAGCGGAATCACATGACGCCACCTCCTCGGTTTTTTGCCTGTTTTTTTTTTATCCATGGCTAGCTCAACGCACTTCTGGTGGGTCGACAACTACCTTCCAGTGTGGCGCAAGTTCGCCAGCGTTAGAGTGGCCCAGAACACTCTACCAGCGTTTTTGGGCACTCTACCAGCGTTATCTAAACAAGGCTGACACGTATGCGGCTAAGCACGGACGGCTACGGACACGTTACACGTTGTTCTCCAGTGTGGTACATATAGTAATGTTACACGTCGTTACAGAATCGCAAGGCCAGAGGAGGACTCACGTCATCGGCAGTGATGAAGAAATTCCACGGCAGCAGTGAGCCGATGCCAAACAGGAACATGGTGAAATTGACGAAATTGTATCTGCGCAGAAAATAATAAATAAATAAATAAATAAATAAATAAATAAATAAATAAATAAATAAATAAGCACGCGCAGTGTTCACTCACGGGTCCTTGGGTCCCGGCGCCGCAGGCATCTTCGCCGCATCAGTAGAGCTGCAGTTATAGAAATAATGAACGCGTTCAGGTGTGTACATGTATACGTGATATTATATTTCATTCACGTTCGCATCAAATGGGGATGCATATGAACATTTTCTCCTGTAGCTCACAAAAGTAAAAGCTCGTATACCTGAAACAGAACCAACACCCGTACTGGATATGCTGATAAAGCCAGAAATTTATACATAACTTAATGAACCGACAAACAAGGAAGCCTAGGAAAGCACAAGGGAAGTTATTGAATTTCTTAATTGAAGCATCGTAATTGTGGAGTAAGTAGAAAAGAATTAAAGGTGGACGAAAAGGCAAACTTGTCTTCGGTGGGAACCGAACCCACTACAATTAAGAAATTCAATAACTTCCCCTATGCTTTCCTAGGCTTCCTTGTTTGTTGGTTAATTAAGTTGTTTCTATCCTTGACCACTTCACTCCCCTTCCATAATATATATATATATATATATATATATATATATATATATATATGTGTGTGTGTGTGTGTGTGTGTGTGTGTGTGTGTGTGTGTGTGTGTGTGTGTGTGTGTGTGTGTGTGTGTGTGTGTGTGTGTGTGTGTGTGTGTGGAAGGAGGCGTGTACAACACGCAGCAACATTATGCAAATGTTTCGGCCACGGGCGGCCTTCGTAAGAGCAACTCTGACTCGTTAGTGGTGATTGCTATTACTGCATATTATGGTTATTGTTATGCTCAGAGTCTGGTTACACTAAGGCCGTGCATGGCCGCGACGTTAGCATAAGGTTGCTTTACCGCGCATGTACCCGCCTCTCCTTATCACGTACCAGACCTATTGCCCATTGACATTGCCTATTGAATACAAATACGAAAAAAAAAGGGGGGGGAATTGACCTTCTGACGTCACGAGGCCGAAGTCCTGGAGTGAATTTCATAACTTAATCCTTGACATTCATTTCCTTTTTTTTTAATATTGAACATAATATGGCAAAATTAACGACAATCGAGCGCCCTCGAAATATAAGTTATCATTATAAACCCCTTCACCTTTTCACTTTAGTGCCCTTTAACGCGATCTAAGTACACGGCTGCTTTCTCTCTTTTTTTTTTACGTTTCCACCTTCATATAAATGCGGAAGCCGTGACCATTAGTCGAACTCGCATCCTCAAGCTTAACAGCGCGACATCTTGCCAGCTGCAACCATACAACGACGTCTAAAATCAGTCGAAAAAACCTATTCTTCCGCCCCGTTTATCTTTCTTTTTCTATTCCCCACAGAGCGTTAACGCATGACAGGTCGTCCATCATCTCCGAGAGATACAGCAAAGTACACAGTTCATAATGCAAAGAACAGGCGTGCAAAACACGTACACAAGGGCGTTCTTGTTCTTCGTTTTTCTTTCCTCGTGTCCGTGTCTTGCACGCCACGTTCTTTGCATCATGAATCCTTACCAACTACTCGCTCAGCTTCTGTCGTTTTGAAAGCACAGAGTCCTTCGCGGTGGTCTACACTGTTTCACTAGTTCTGTGCAGCATAGCCAAGGCTACGAGGCCATCGAGCGCAGAATTCTTCCGAAGCGAGACGAAATGCCATTGTTCGGACACGCACCATGCTTCGAGTTGTCGATGGATTCGCCCTCGCGCTGTCAATCGCTAGCCTGCTGGTTAGCTAGATTGGCAGAGCGAGCGCCCCGGACAAGCGCTGGTCCCGGGTTCAAACCCCGGACCAGGACGAATTTTTCGGCAACTAGGAAGGTTTCATTCCTGAGAAATCCATACGGATTTCCTTGTAGCCTTGTGCTACAAATCGGGTGGATGCTGATTTTCCCTTTCATAAACGTTACTCCACCTTGCGGGTTTCCGCAGAACTCATTTGCCATCTACTCCCGATATTGAACCCGCTTCATCCGCCCCCTCCTCCTTCCAGAGCTGCAGCTACCACTGCAGCGCCTTCCATTGGCAAATGACAAGCCGCGGAAGGACACGCTTAACATGTGCTCGCCCTCCGGATTGGCCTAAGAGGCCTGTAGCTTTCACAGTGCTGTACGGAACTTCTGAAACAGAATGGTTAGCGCACTCGGCTGTTCAATCGAAAAGACGCCCGGGGTTCGATGCCGGCCGCGACCATCGCACCTTCGATGGAGGCGAAAATACTAGAGGCCCGTGTAATGCACACTTTCTGTGCACGTCAGTGAACCCCGGGACGTCAAAATTTCCGGGACCTTCCACTACATACGGCATGCCTCATAATCACAAGTCTAGACCCGGCCACCTAAACCTGCTGGTTTCCAAAATAAAGTTCACTCCTCCTCCATTAATATTAATTAAGATAGCACACAGCTCAAATATTAATGTTATTCGAAGATCCCTGCGAAAGTGTTCTTTATGGAAACGTATACTCACGCGGCTCTCCCGCACTTTAGTTCCATGACACTGGCATGCGTGAAAGTTCAAGCGGCTTGGCACGACAGTGATGTACACACCTTCACCAACACGTGTTTTCGCGTAGGTGTGAGATTTTGAAAAAAAGAAATATGAAAGAGCCTGTACTGGCTGCCCGCCGCATGCTTCGCTCGGAACTACCGCGTTGTATGGCCTTGCTTTTTTTTTTTTTTTTTTTTTGCAGAACAGCTGCGTCGCTGGAACTCTGAGTAACAGAGCCCGACGGAACCTGCTTGTGGCGTTGCGAAAGCAACAGCTGCTTCTGTTGCCGCGTTCCAGTTATGTTAGTTAGCTATAGACGATGTGGAGGAGCCGGCTGTTGAAAAGGCAACGCCGTCGCCAAGACAGGCAGACAAGCAGATAGATAGATAGATAGATAGATAGATAGATAGATAGATAGATAGATAGATAGATAGATAGATAGATAGATAGATAGATAGATAGATAGATAGATAGATAGGAAACGTGGAAGTTCGCGCTAAGTCGCGCAGAGCTCAAGGAACATAGAAGCTATAATAGTCGATCCTCACTGTCCGGATTTTCAGGAAGAATTCTGTAGTTTAGACCATATTGTCACGTGGTTGTGACACACGCAGCACTTGAAACGAAGCACGCAGGACTCAATATGTTCTGGCAGTGCCCTGTGTTACAGGACTTCAACAACAGCGGGGACTGGGAGAAGGCCATCACGAGCTCCAAACAAGAAGACCAGTTCAAGGCTGTCCAGAGAGCCCGTGACAGAGCCGAGAGGCGTGGATGGACCCCGGCTCCATCATGAGATTAGCCAACAGCGAGTCAGGGGTCCTCTCTGGGGCACCCATGGGTGGTTAGGACCACAATAAAAGTTCATTGGCTGTGTGTATGTCGTCACGTCGAGTAGTCGTGCGAAAGCATGGCCAGCCAAAATTCAGCCTAGCTGAAACACCAAATCGTTCATGGTAGTCCATAGTGAGAAGAGGCGTGCAAGACACGGACACAAGGGGAAGAAGTGAACAACATGGTAATTCATGGTAATTCATGGTAATTCATGGTAATTCCCAAGTTTTATTGAAAATGATCGATTATCAACTAGCTATCGATAGGCTATTACATAGTATCGACATTCTCCAGGTGTAACCTGGGCCAAGTCATTCATGGCAACTTCCAAGATTTAGCGATTATTGATCAATTATCAATTAGCTACCACGTGATATATGCATACTCTAAGGTTAATCCAGGCACTGCCAAATAGTTCCCGGCATTTTCCAACATTTATCAATTATTGGTAGCTTCTCGATTAGCAATCGATCAGCTATCACATGCTGCCGATGACCAGGCTAAGCTTATCTGGTATCTCGTATACATGCGCGGCTACGCGATGAGGTGCTGCGCCAGCTGTGACGATGCTGGTTGCTTGATGCCGCGATGTTTTTTTTTTTTTTTTTTTTTAGCGGAGGGACAACCGTTTTTATGCCGTGCTGACGAGCTTCGCTGTTAAAACTACATTGTGTGCGCGGAAGCGCCGCACGACGACAAATGCACAGAGAAGAGGTAAACAACACGAACGCCCCAACAACGTTGTGTAGTATGCAAAATATGTTAGTGTGACCGTGACGACTAGAGGATGTGTATCACCTGTTGCTCCAATTCCGCAAGCACATGGCACATAAACAGCAAGTGTTCCGTTTACTATGGGTCTAGATCGAACTTTTTCACTTGCCAAAGTGTTGACACTTGCCCCAAGCGATGGTCCTCCGAAGCAACGCATTTTTTTTCCGACACGCTGAATTTTTACCATGACTATGAATCTGAGAAATCAATAAGCGGGCGTCATACACATGCGCATGGTATAAATTCGATACCTTTGTTACGAGAACGTTTGGACGCAACGCAACCACCGCAAGGCTTCATGTCTTCAATGCGAAAGCACCATACATCCTACGAGCTAAAGGAATCAGAAAAATAAAAAAAAAAATCCGCTAACCGCCGTTCGGCGTGAACGCGAATGGCACCGAAAGTCATGTGACCAAGCGGTTACGCCATGACATGACTAATAGTAACGTCGCGCTAGCATCACCGCACGGCAGAGACGTCACCAATGACGTAATATTCGGGCGAGAATGCTCAGACCGCTGTCAAATTTCTCAGGGAGGTTCCTGCCAACTATGCGAATAACCTATAGATTATTACTCGGTCACGTGATTCTCTAATGTGACGCAATTCCCCGGTCACATCCTCGAACTGGGCGAGGTCAGTGTTGAGGGTGGGACGAGTTAACGTTTAGAGTGTGAGCCAGGTAGATTTCGAACGCATGTCAGCTCAAGTTATCTAACCGTAACCAGTAAAGTCACATAACAAAGTGACGCCGCCATGTGAGCCAGTCATGTGACGTGGACGTCGAAATAGCGCGGGCAGCGACGTGGTCGACACGTCCAGAAGCACAGCGCTTTCACACTCCATTCTCGCAAGAGGAGTTAGGCGATGTCTCCACGACATATATTTAGCAGTAGCAGCGTAACACCGTGTACCACCGCTAAACAACGCCGAGTTTTCTTTTGGCATAACAAAGATACTGTAACACTTACTAGACCTTCGGCAGATTCCTGTCAACGTTGTTGCCTGTGGTCCACTAGGATTACCGCGCGACCGTTGCACCGTGTCACCGCGGTTTCATGAGCGAACGCACAAGGCAGATTACCTTATCAACAAATGCCGGACGTTTCATGATAGTGCCCTGATTTTACGAAGCCTAGATCATACCACGAAAGGAAACGGTCCGAGCATCCGCGGATAAGCTTGATAAGTATTGTTTCATTCTTTTTTTTTTTTTTGTAGCGTTGCGCGGCCTTTTACAGTTCACGGTCACAGGCACTTGTGCGCTCTTTTATTTTTTTCTACTTCATGCATCCGCGTCTATGTCCCCCTTCCGCCCCTGTTGCTAACCTTTTCAATTGACAAATCCGACCGTCATGACTGGCGAATAGGTATACATATGTAGACATATTTGATCAAATAAAAGTGTTCTGCAGAAATACAAAACAAGAAGAATACAAGCGAAGAGCAAGAGGAGAATGTAAAAGCAACAAAACAAAGATTGCAAATATCAAAGTGAGCATCGCTATATATTATTGACAAGCGGATAAATCAGCTCATGGCGGAATGATTCACGATTAGTTATGGATGCAATGTGATCCGGAAGACTGTTCCCATGCGCAATAGCTCAAGGAAGTGGTGATGAGTTAAATGCCTGCGTTTCATTAATTTATTTAATATCTAAAAGTAACAGTAATGTCATTATTTTCGGCCAGCTGTATTTTGTAATGCTGTTTAATTACATTTCGGGAAAGTTTAGGAATGTAATTGGTAAGGTAGCTTAAATTGCTGCTTGAAAGTGAGTTTGTCGTCTATGGACCTGCATTCAAAAGAAGAATAAATAAAGAGAAGGGCAAAGACATGGATGCTGGAGGAAAAGGAGTAAGAGACAAAAAAAGGTGGCACTGTACTTTTACGCGGGCAGCTCGGCAGCGGCGCCAACCTCACTTCCCACGGGACGGACCCGTACACTCTATCGGTGAGTGCTTTCACAGAAAGGTCTTCCACTAGACACATGGTCAATGCTGTAGATATGTTGTGCTAACATCGCTTATGTGCGTTACACTGACCAGGTGGCGAATAATGATCGCCACATCGCACTGTCGTGAACGATGCCGTCTGTGTCAACCAGCTGCAGCGTCCACGCCTCAAGCACGTCCCTTCCGAATTAATTTTGCTCAGCCAATTGTTACAGAAGGGCAACGTGGTACGACTGTTTCGTGGCATCCCTCGCTGCTCATTAACTGGCCCACCTGGGCCTCAGTGCCACCGGTGGCCGAGAGAACCGAATGGTACTCCCTCAGCCACCTCCCATTAGGATAAGTGAACTGCATTTGCTCCTCGCCACTCTCCTGGTGATGACATAACGATTACAGAGTATACATGTATGTGCTAGAGCGATGGAGGACTGATGAAGACTTCGTGACCCATGCTTCAGAAGACGCTGGAGACTGTCCAGTACAGGGAGGACAAACGAATTGGAAACGTATATTGCAGTTAATTGAGCCACGAAGAAATGCACAAGGGTATATTTTGCGCACTAGAAAACCCAGTGGTAAACCCGATGGTTAATCCGACGGTAAACTCGGCGGTAAACACAACGGTAAAGCAGTTCCACACAACGTGAAAGCTGTAGTAGGAAGTGCGGAGCAAGTGATTCGCATGTGTTTCTCTTGTGTTGTGCGCTATATATGTCAATTTATTTTGATGCTGAAATGGTGGAATGGTGAAGTTATGTTAATTAATATCTTGCTAGTTCCTTGTAAATGTTGTTATCGCGGTTTATGTTGTGCTTATCTGCTCCTGTCTTGCGTTTATTTCTTGTTTTCTTGTGATTGTCTGTTCTGAGATGTAGTAGAGGGCAGACGGTAAGGTAGAGGGCAAAAGCGTGTCCACTTTTCCCTTCTCTGTAAACCGAGACAGAAGGCGAACGACGAGGCTTTCTTTCTTTCTTTCTTTCTTTCTTTCTTTCTTTCTTTCTTTCTTTCTTTCTTTCTTTTTTTCTTTCCTTTCTTTCTTTCTTTCATTCTTTCTTTCTTCCTTTCTTTCTTTCTTTCTTTCTTTCCCTTCGCATCATCATTCTAATGCTGCACTGGGCGGAGGCCAGGAGCAGACTTGGCAGTGGTTCAATTGCAGTAATAAAATAAGAGTAATTAAATTACTTTTCCTGTAAATTACTGTAAATTACTGTAAATTCTTGTAAATTACTTTCGTGGTACGGCACTTTATTAATGTAATTAATTACTTCAAGCGAGTCATTTAAAGAAAATCACTCGTAATTGCCCAAGTTACTTCTGACTAAGACATTACCTGACCGCTTTCGTTATATATGCCATAAAACGTTCTCCGGGAAAGACAAGGAAAATAACATACACACAGGCTAATCTAAGTAGCAGGCCCATAGGAATTCGGCAAATCCGTGCAGCATGCAAACTCGAAGACTGGAACAACGTTGCTGCAAGGCCACGATCATCGAAACCCCGGGCAATTAGCAGTTGACGACGACTCCAGTACACACTGTGCTTACTGCCGGACATTTAAGCCACGTGATGCAGGGGTTCCAAAAGCGTAACCATGACCCACCAAGAGAGAGGGGGCTGTTCTTTATACAAGACTACGATAGCAGTGGTCCTCCTGCCGCCCCAACTATTCTTTAGGCAAACAAAGTCATGCAAGCTGCGAGACAGATTAGAAAGACGCGTGATAAGCACATGGACATCCTAACCACAGAAGTAAAGAAAAAAGAAAACACTTATTGACGTTTTTAAGCACTATAAGACCTTATAATTCAGGCTCTGCAAAATACTTTTTGAGTCCTTCCTCAAAATCTTCTACAGTGGTAGATCGGAGCAGTGATGGAGGCAGTGAATTCCATACACTTGTGGTTTTAGGAAAGAATGAATTGACATATTGTTTGATACGTTGTTGGGGCACATCGTACGTGTGTTCATTAACTCCTCTAAGACGTCTGGTTCTGCTAGTCACTGTCCTGCGATTCCGTGCCGGTCTGGTGTTTTTCTTTAGGCAAGCGAAGTCATGGCAAGCTGCGAGACAGATTAGAGAGACGCGTGATAAACACAGGGACGACCTGTCTCGGCGACGGTTTAGGTGCAAATTTCAATGCCTACGTGTTGTGAGTCAAGCATACAGGAGTCGTTTCGACGAATGACGAACTTCTGTTAGCGCAATTTCGAGAAAATCTCCTTACTTTTCAAAATTAATAGTAACGCAACGTCAGTACCCTCGGCGAGCTGTAATTTGCAATGTAAAATTTGAGAAAATTCTAGGAACGTAATTAATAATGCAATCCAGTTACTTTTTAGAAGAAACTTTGCCATCTATGATCCTCGCTAACTTTGTTTTCCGTGAAAAAAAAAAAAAAGAAGGTGGCAGTATCTGAGCCTCTACACATCTCCAAAACGACTTATATTAAACATAGTACGTAGAAAGCAATTTTTCCTTGGGCATTCTTGTATATACCAAAACAAGTTAGCAGCTAATAAGTTCTTTTTACCCACAGTTCATAGTAATTACGGCAAAAAAAAAAAAAAAGAACATCTGCGTTCACTGCAATTTCACTTTGGAATGACTTGTCTACAGCTACCAATCCCGTGTTTCCCTTGCACCCTTTAAAAATTCTCTTAGGCATCCTTACCTGCATAAAGTGTACTCATGTCATGGCGGTTGTCAAATCTACGCTTTTTCATGTTCTATGCTGATCTGAATGTAAACGTTTTTATCTGATACGCACTGACTTTGCCAATAAGTGCGTTCACTTGCTGTGTTAGTTATTACCCTCAATGCTTGTATAATTAACCGAGGATCCCACTACAGTTCTTTTACTTTGGAATCCTCGCCTCTATATTTGTTGATCTTGTACAACTTTTTTGAAAGCAATAAACCGAAAGTAAAACTGTGCTCGCTCTTTGCTCACTATATGATTATAGTTTTGCTTCCCCGTTCAAAGTGTATACGTGTATATATAATACCGTGTTTGCTGTCCGTAAGTCGCTGCCCGTAGTATGACGACGTCGGGGCCTCCATCTCTGAGGGCTTGTCGCTCCTCGGCTGTGCCGTTCAGGGTGTCCGACGATCTGCAACCGAAAATCCTCCCACGTCTGAGCTTCGTACAGCAAGGGGACCCGATGTACGCGGCGTACGCGAAGCTCAAGTATCTTCGCTTATCGCATAACGATAAGAATGGGCGTGGCACAAATAGATAAGCCCCATTTTTAAATAACGTGAAAAACATCGCGTTTTTTTTTTTTTTTACTTTCGCTTTCGATAGAACAACCCCGCAGAGTATCTACCTGCACCTTGTCAAACATGCCGACGATTAAAGGGACTGTCTATACCCGTCGAATTTTTAATTTTTTTTACAGTCGAAATTCTTTTACAGCAAGATTTTCTTACAGTCGTATTTCACATACATCTTGCACCGTTAGCTCACGACAGAGAATAGCGCTCATCTTTAAATTAATACTGGAAAAACCATAACCAGTGCTGCCGCCGTCCCTACACACATACGCAGAAGGTGCGACCACGAAGATTGAAAAATTCCGTTGTAAAAAATTTCTTCCCAGCGAAACCAAGCATGCGCACTTCTAATGCGGCACTTTCCATTGCGATTAAAAACAGGAAATTGATGGAGGCTGGTAGACAGTCCCTTTAATTATAACCGCTGACGACCACAACGACATTACTATAAAAAAAATTCCCACTAGGACGTTAGGCGGACAGAACACAGGGGAAACAAGATAGCGCGCTGTTTCTCGTCTTTTTCTACCGCGGTGTCCTTGCGCTAATTGGTTATGACTCTAAACAGTACGTGTACTAGCTAGCCAAACAGTACCCTTAATCAATATGACTACAAATCGCCAATGGGCGCGACACGGTAAGGGGTAGAAGTCACGCTTAATCGCCTCGGGAGCAGCAAAAAAACACGGCCTACCTGTTCATGCCGCAAATCCAAGAGTGTGGAGCAAAGGAGGCCAGTTAGCGTCTCGACGGTCAATTTAGACAAGCTCATCAACGACCGACCCTTGTTCGCAAATTGCGGGGGAGGGGGGGGGGGGGTAGGACAGGGGGAACGTCTGAGCGCACCTCTTATTCTCGAGATATAGCTCCGCTATCAGCAGCTTGAGCCCTGCAGTCTACAATTCGGCAGCGCACGCTGCCGACTCCAATGGCCACTGCAGACAGCTTCTCAAAAAACCCCAGTACCTGGCAAGCAGAGCGAACACGGCGTCTAGTTTAACGTACACGGCGCCATGGTTGTGTCAGTGGGAGCAATTTTTTCCGTCGCATGCAAACTGGACTCAATACGCTAGTGTATGATAATAACTGTCGCGATTTTGCGTGCCAAACACCCGGACGTGATAATGACGCAAGCCGTAGTGAAAGACATTGCAAATTTTCATCACCTCGAGTTCTTTAACGTGCACTGAGGACACACAGCGCACGGGCTTTTGCATTTTCTCCTCCACTAAATATACGACCAGCGCGGCCAGGATCAATTCCATGTCCTTCAGGTCAGAAGCCCAGTATATATGTACGTACATTTCTGTATGTATGTATGTATGTATGTATGTATGTATGTATGTATGTATGTATGTATGTATGTATGTATGTATGTATGTATGTATGTATGTATGTATGTATGTATGTATGTATGTATGTATGTATGCAGCGACGGAAGGGCAGGAGCATGGACAGATGAATCGATACGTGAATGAATGAATTGGATGAATTGGATGGATGGATGGATGGATGGATGGATGGATGGATGGATGGATGGATGGATGGATGGATGGATGGAACCTAACACCAGCAAGGCGCAGCACTGGCAGTTCTGGATGTATGCCGGTCGATACGTCAAAGTTTGGCGCGCAGACACAGAGTAAAGTTTGCAAAAGTGGTACGACCACGGACGAGCCGGATACGGCAACAGTGCTCACCAAGAACCAATTCATACGAAGATGCGCAGCATATAGACGGCGGTGCGACTGGACCGCACGCCATGGAGGATGAACGTGCGGATATACTGCCATCGTCAGGTCACGCATCCTGCAATGGTTAAACGGTTGAATGAACTTGACCTTCGGCTCTGCTCCGGCGGCCGGCGTTCGTCCAACGTCTGTCTGAGGAACAGAGGAAGTTGACGCTCTATATGCAGAGAAGCTTGTCGCCTTTGATGGCCTCGTCAGGTGTGTTTTTCTTTTTTTTTTTTGCACAGCACCGGGCTGAGTTATATCACTCGTACAGGCCCGTAATGGACAGGGACGCGTGACAGTCGCACCATATCATTTCGCTCATTTTTTTTTCCCTTTCTGATCCCTAATCATTTATGCTAGAGTAGAGTATAGCAAACTGGACGTGCCCCTGGTTGAAGTCCCTGCCTTTCCTTCCTCTGCCTAAGTGAACAGCAACGTTGCCTTGGGAGTTTCCTCTAAAGTGACGCTGGTGTGAAGAAAATAATGTACCAGAATTGTATCTGAAATTTAAATTTGTTGTTATGTAGGGTATAACGTCCCAAAACCAGCTCTGATTATGAGAGACGCCGTAATATAGGTGTCCGGAAATTTCGACCACCTGGGGTTCTTTAACGTTGCACTGACATCGCACAGCACACGGGCCTCAACATTTCGCCTCCATCGAAATGCAGCCGCCGAAACCGGGATTCGATCCCGCGACCCTCGGATCAGCAGCCGAGTACCATAGCCACTAGACCACCGTGGCGCACAATTTAAATGTACGCACAGAGACTGCTCAACTTTCTGTATGACATTTATTTTGTTTGCCTTTTCTTTCTCTTCCTTTTTTTTATCCCCCAGAAACATTGAAGAACAAAAGTGCTGAGTCGAAGTCCAGATAGCGGCTTCTGTATAATAACTCTTGAAGCCGTGCAAGCGGCAAGCATTAAAACGTTTGTAAAGATAAAACGGAGGCGACATCTTCTAAGACACGCCATTGGGAGCGGGAAATAGTCTACATTCGGGAGGTTTTCTTCTTGCGAGACAGCCGCTGAAATGTTAACATTCGGAGGAGCTGATAGGAGCAGCACGCGACGCACAATGCGAAATTATGACTCACTGGGCATCAGAAGGTACTCACTTGCACAAGAACGGCCATCGAGGAATGTGCAAGCTCCACAGCGCCCGCACGCGAACAAGGATGAAACGAGACAACGGCGAGCCGAATGCGAATGCCACTGAGGCAGCAATTTCAGGGACACCATCCCGCTATACTTTTTGTGAGGATTGCCTGTCTTTTAGAGACATGCATCATAGATGATCATGGTCGCGATGATGATGATTGTGGTTTGGTTAAGGAAAAAAACGCTTAGTTTCCGCAGCCCAAGTCGGGAGCACGGCTAAGCGTCCGTGGGGGAAGGGGAAAGGGACTGAAAAGGATAGTAAGGAGAGAAAAGCCGTATACTATTATTACCGCCTTAATACTGGATTAATACCTTAATACCGCATACTAGGTTACAAGGAGGTTTAAACATCCTTGCTAGGTTACCACCTTACTGTGTACACCACTGGAATAGTCAGAAGGGGTTAGGAGAGGTGTGATCGTGAAGTTTGACGGTTTCTACGTACATACACGTGTGTGACGCTAGAAATTGGAGACCTGCCCTGGATCACATATAAGCCATGATTTTATTCGAAAGCGCGCGCGCTTAACTTAGTGCCGCGTTCTCCTGCCATCGCTCGCTTGGTACGTCACATATGCGCACGCAGAAACATACATAAAGGTAGGTCAGACCCTTCATGCAAATTCAAGATCCCTTCTCCTACAGGGCATATGGGGGCAGGCGAAGCTTGGCGTATGCGTGCCCGACCAAACCCACATTTTGCGTGACCTATACCTCTTTCTTTCTTTCTTTCTTTCTTTCTTTCTTTCTTTCTTTCTTTCTTTCTTTCCTTTCTTTCCTTCTTTCTTTCTTTCTTTCTTTCTTTCTTCCTTCCTTCCTTCCTTCCTTTCTTTCTTTCTTTCTTTCTTTCTTTCTTTCTTTCTTTCTTTCTTCCTTTCTTCCTTCCTTCCTTCCTTCCTTCCTTCCTTCCTTTCTTTCTTTCTTTCTTTCTTTCTTTCTTAAACCTAAGTGGTTCACAGCGCAGGCTAACCCAACTTGATGTAGCGCCGTTGTCGTGCAGGGAAATAATATACTGCAAATGCATATACGTATAGCCAAAGGATGAAAAAACCAAAACAAAACGACATATAAATAATAACAATACTGTGAAGACGAAGCGAATTTCCATCAGCATGACTCTTTCGAACAATGCAAGGCTGATCGATACGTCCTGTCGCTGATAAAAGGCCCCTCAAGTGTCAATGTATTTGTTATTATACAATACTTGCAGTGGAGCTGAAAAGCGTGTGGACTGGTGACAACATTCAGCTTGGAATAGCAGATCCCACTCAAAGAGGCGGGTACAGACAAGAGAGAAAGAGAAGCAAGGAAAGGCCAGGAGATTAACCAGACTTGCGTCCGGTTTGCTACCCTGCGCTGTGGAAAGGGATAAAGGGGTGAAAAAGAATGGAAGAAAGAGAAAGGGGGAAGGGGACTAATCACTCGCGCGCACTCTTTCCTGAGCACATCGTCCACAGGCGGTCGCAGAGACCTGTAGACTCCAGATATGCTAAGGATGCCTTGGTAGCCCTCTGTACCATGTCATCACGTTACCACGATTCCAGAATCGTGGTTGTTGAAAATGGCCCCGAGTCCGGTCTACTGAGCACCATCTTGCATGGGTGACGCTGGGTGTTGTAACGAGCACAATGGCACATGACATGGTCAATCGTCTCTTCGCTCCCGCGAGAGTCGCACGTAGATGTGTAAGCCAAATCAATTCGAAACCAGTATTCGTAAGTGCAAGCCCTAACCAGATGCGACGCAACAACGTTACACTGCAGAGGGAAATTGGTGACGGCAAGCGAAATTTCAAAGAAGGGTCACGTTCGTGGTGGTGACACTTGGTAAAAAAGTAGGAGACGACCAATAAGCGTGAGTAATCGTCAGAGCTAGCAAGTAGGGTTGCTTGGCAGCATCCGGCCCTTGACAGTAGGATCGGGGCCACTCGAGTTCCGTCAGGCGGGGACTGGGCTGCAACGTCAGCTATAATTCATTTCCAGCAATACCGGTATGCCCTGGTAGCCACTGAGATATAATACCCTGCCCTTCTGATCGAGCCTGACGGTGATCACTTCTTATTTCGGGCGCCAATTCGTCATGAGGCCTCCTCGGTAGAGCAAATTGCATGATTTGATTTCTGGATTACCAAAACGTTTTCTTGGGCTAGTTGGTTCATGACTTCTTTAAAATATTGTAGCGCAAAGGAACACAGGGACACACAAAGAGCACAGGACGGGCTCTTTGTGTGTCCCTGTGTTCCTTTGCGCTACAATATTTTAAAGAAAAAAAATTATTTCTGGAGTTTTACGTCTCAAAACCACCTATGATTATGAGAGACGCCGTAGTGGAGGGCTCCGGAAATTTTGACCACCTGGTGTTCTTTAACGTGCACTGACATCGCACAGCACACGAGCCTCAACATTTCGCCTCCATCGAAATGCAGCCGCCGCAGCCGGGATTCGATCCCGCGACCCTCGGATCTGCAGCCGAGTACCATAGCCACTAGACCACCGTGGCGGGGCACACAGAAAATTGCAAAGTGCTGCCTTCGGATCAACGGGTCAATGAAAATGGACAATTTTCGTGGTAGCTTTTGCATGATTCGTTGGAGGGCAGCTCTCACAACGGTGAGTTCAGCCGCCGTAAGACGTCGTTGCAAGGGAACAGCTTAAGTTTGATTGTGGTCAACGCAGCCAGATTAACAACAGCAACTGAGGAGCTGGCATATATGACACAGACCCATCAGCGTAGATGTGTCTTCACTCAGTGTACACCTCATGTAAGAATAGCAGGGTTGTTGTAGAGTTGTGCTCGAGTGGTCGGTCTTCTTTTTTATACCCGGAATTTCAAGGGCGCACTTGTGGCTGGTCAGGACTCCATAAGGGATATGAAGGTCGTTCTGCTGGTGCAGAATACGAAGTGATATTCATGTGGTGCTTTAGTATAACGCTTGAAAATGTTGGAGGTTTCCGCGAAGGCAGGAGCGCCACATTATGGTCGGGGATGCGGGATATGTCGCGTGTGCGCGCTCAGGCAGTCGACAGCTGTGAACGTAGTCAGCGAATATGTTCTCTGGCAAGTACAATTGTTGCACGAGTCGGATGCACGTCGGGGAAACCCTAGACAGGTGCGCAGCGCCTGGCCCTGCAAGCTTGCTAATGAACGGAAACTGCTGTTGCAGAGATAGAGCAATACTGGCACGCTGTGACGTAATAGTACTGAATAGTTGCACCGTTCAGCGAACACATGTGCCCCACGAGCTCCAACACATGAATTTCAACACGTGTGTGACGGATGCAAGTCTTTTTTATTATTATTTTGCGTAATGAGCGCTCCATGAAAGAACTCTGTCGATTGTCATTGTCAATCGACAGAGTTCTTTCATGGAGTCATTGCACTGCACGCAACAGAGAATTCCCAATTTGCATTCAAACACAGCTGGAAGGTGCCCGCTCTTCTTTCAACAAATGACGTCACTGCGGGAACCGACTACGTCACTTGATGACTTCTTTCATTGTTCTTCGAGAAAGAGATGCATGTTTTCTTTATTGATAAAGTTCAACATGAACAGATAAAGGGCAGCAAATTATCTTCCCGCGGTCACGAAATCAGCCAATGCAATTTCTGCCTCAAGCGGCGTACATCCGGTGCCCTCAGTGACGTCATTTGTTGAAACAAGAGCGGACGCTTTCCGGTTGGGTACGTAACCAAACTACGAGTCAGAAGGGTTGTCGTGTCAGAAGAGGTTTTAACGAATTTAGGTTAATTAATACAATAGTATCGTCATCCTGTCTGTCTGTTAAATTATTGGAAACCATGTTAGTTTAATTTGAACCGGTTTTGATCTATTATGCGCTTGTTTTGGCCCCGTTTTGAGCATTTGTTTGTGAGCGTGATCACGCGGTTGATGGACGCACTTGGACGCCATCAGATAACTTCACTCGGAAGGAAAAGACACGTTATTCTCTTATCAAGCACGTTAATATCTCTTATCACATGGTGTTTATACCTTGTCAGGTGTTTCCTTATCGCCGTAACTCGGTGTCGATGACATGAAGGCAAGCGAGTTCATTTGGCGATACGCCAAATGCTCGATGTATTACGTATGTACTAAGATAAGGCAAAGCCCTTGACCCATGAACGCATGTTACATTGCAACACGATGACATGATAACATGATAACAGACCTCTCCCGCACCGAAACCGTTTGATGGCAGGTTTGCTGAAGGCCGTAGCCAGGATTTTATTTATTTGTTTATTTATCAGACACCCCCCACCCCATGTACGCTCGCGCGTGTGTTTGTGTGTGTGTACATGTGTACAAACTGCAAACATTTCGGAGGAAGGGGAAGACGGGGTATAACCCTCCGTAACCCCAGGCGACGTAACGTACACGTTAGCGTCGCCTGGGGTATGTTAAGTTCGGTTCACGAGCGTGCTTTCTCGGAAAGTATTCAGCTCCGCAAGAAGAAATGAAGATTTATCAGTCGTACCATTCTGCGTTAAGGTTAGTGACCAGCGAAGCTGTGCTGCACACGACACAGAGATGACAAAGAGTTTTTGATGAAAGGTACGAGCACATCTTGTTGTACTGAGTGGCGGTGGTCACCGCGATGAAAACCGCGCTAGATAGCGTTTAGGCACGAAAGGTGTCCGATAACACTATCGCGTTCTACTCTTAAAGGCGAAGCCCGATCGTCGTCCAAATCTTTAGGCGCTTTTTCATCGCGAGATTTCTCCGAAAATCTACGGAAGTTTTCTTGTAAAAAGGCATATACTAGCAAAGTGTATATTTAATGACGCTCCTGGAAGATCGCCCTGATGGAGATGTTCTGCGGAGAAAACTTCAGAAGCAAGTGGCCAGCCATGCGATAAGGGGATTTCGTGGATTCACTCAAAAACTTGTTTTCAACACGTTTTCGAACAGTCCTTCTGAAAACAACACACTGTGAGTAAAGACGAGATTTGCAGGCTTTTGTGCTGGCTACATTAGGCGGAAGCGATCTTGGGGCCACGAAACAGCTCATAAACGCAGAGTACAATTTGGACACCGACATCTCGGGGCCCACTCCCCGACAGTGACGTCTTGAGTTTCACTAGCGGGGCATGGCTCGCCTGTATAATTTGTAATATTTGCTTAATAAAGCAATCAAATCGGGCTAGTTGGTAAGGAACCATCTTCTTGGGAAGCGCAAAACTAAACGACCGAAAAAACAAAAATATTGTCATGATGAAGCCGCCACTAGAAGAACATACACACAAAAGGTAGAAACGCAGGAACAGGACAAGCGGCACTTCCAACTAAATAGGTATGCGTGTGTCCCAGACCTATTATATGTATGTGTATGTTCTTCTAGCGGCGGCTTCATCATATCCTTAAGTAAAATACCAGCGCCAGCAAGCAGTATTGTTAAAATTATCGTCTTTCCAAGTCTTGTCGGTCGTATAGTTTTGCGCTTCCCAAGAATATGTGATATTGGCGCCAGAATTGTAAAATTTTTCGTATATCACAATTAATCCCTTTGCCCCTTTTCCCTTAAGTGACAGTAACAAAAAAAAAAAGAAACTCCTGATAGGAAAATTCCTCGCATGTTGCTGATTTTCAGCAACAAGGCAGCGCCCTCCACATTCGTCACACCTGTTATACCATTAATTTATTTCGGGAGTACTACCGGCCTCTCACATGAAGCCTTAATTAAAGGGACACTCCCGTGAGAAACTATTGTTCTCCTAGCTATCAGTAAATAAATCGTTCGAAATACCAAATGCACCACGCTTACAGCGGGAAGGTGTTTCGTGAGCGAGGGCACGCGCAATAGCAAAATGCATGAGGCGACGCCATCTTGAGCTTCCCGCACCAGCACGGTACGACGTCATAGGCTTTGAAGGTGCCTACTAATGCCCACATAATTATCCGCTGGTAAAATTGAAGTGCATTGTGTTCGTATGTACCGACAGAGTCGATGTATCAAGAATTCAATGAAATTCCGTGGAGCCAGTGCGCACAAAATAATAAAAAGAGATACTAAAATCCGTGACGCCATGCTATACGCCATGCGCAGCGCCATAGGGGCGCCACTGAAAGCCGCGTAGCGGCGGCCGTTGGAACCGGTGGTGGGTCGCGTAGCAGACGCCTCATTTCACTGCAAGCATCGCGGAAGTGCGCGCGTGCGATTTGCCGCTTGTGCGCGTCCCAGATAATTACTTTTGCGGCGATAGTGTGTGCAAAGGAGCTGCACATTATAATAGTGGACGTGTGTCCGATGTCCCAGCTGTGTGGGACGACAATGTCACCATACGCGCCAAGTGTTTGCCACAGACAAGCGTCATCACGCTTCCCTACGAAGTGGAGCTCATCGCACCGCTTTCTTCATAACGTCCCGATCACTAATGCCTGCATGCGTTGACGCGTGAACCAACGTTTTTTTCTCGACACAGTAGCTTCGTTTACGTACCATGTGTTCATATAGTAGATTTTGAGGGATCGCTGTCGCACCGGCGCATGGATTTCACGGGCGCGGCCACGCGAAGGGTCAGCGTTGGTAAAACTGAAACCAGCACGATAAACTTGTGAATATATATCTCGGCAGCTTGCGCTAGTGGCGCGAGACTGAGTCACTGCGGAGCTGGTGGTCACCTAGCTAGTCGTAGCAGCTTGGCTACGTATTTGCTAGGTATTTTGCAAGCTATTACCAAGTGTTGCAAAATGGCGTTACATTCTACGCGATCGTCAAAGTCTTAAATGTGCACAGGTGCCATGTTTTACAGCCAATATGCAACTTGAGGCGAGCGCACAGCGAACATTCTGCACCGGTGATCGTATTCCAGTGCCATCAACAGGTAGAATGCAGCCGATTTCGTGCAGCACACGTGTGATTCCACGGCGCTTTTGTAAAGGAGCTGTCACCTGCCCCCCATTCTCTGACATTGCGCTTCGCGCCATTCGTTTTCCAAGAGAGCCTAGGCACCGCGTCTTATCAGTAATAACAACCTCATGTGCATTGTAGCGTCTACAATGCAGGCGAGGCGACCAAGTGTAAACGTAGCAGCGTTCGCTGAAGACGTAGCGACATAAATGGAGAAATAAAAACACAGTAATCGTTCTAACACTGCTGTTAACAAGAAAAGGGAAATAGCGGGCGCGAAAGAAGACGACGTAGGATCGCGAGCGCGTGGCACGTGATGTTCTGGGTTTTTCTCTTTAGAAAAAAAAAAACCGCATCGTAGGGTCTCGCTGCTCGGCGCTCTTCAGGCGTATTGTCTTCCGCCGCACTTCGAAGCCTGGTTTATTCTTCATCGAAGTCCTCGGACTTTACACTCCTGTAAACAAAGCCCGATTGCTTGCCTTCTGCGTCGTGCAGCCGCAATCCACCGCCGCCGTCGCTCTCGCTCATGAAATAGCACCGGAAATCTGTATAAGTGCGTTCGTGGCGATTTCTTGTGTGTGTTTGAGCAGCCGACAACGCAGCAGTTGTTTTTCGGCATCTCTGAAGCCCGAGAGAGTCGTTAAATCACGATGAAAACACATCCATCCGCGCACTCGCGTATACACGCTCGCGGGAACACTGCTCGCTCGGACCCACCAACGCTTCCGAGCCGTGGCGGCAGATGGCGTCGTCGGCGCTTTGCGCATCGCCTATAGCGTCGACGCGCAGAGCTCTCGGCGCGACATCTGGTGCGTACTTACTTAAAACCGCTGGGTTCGGAAAAAGTGCCCGTTTGGAAGATGCGCGACGTCGTCACCTGCCTCTGGTAAACTTCTTTTTTACCGCTGTATTTCACCATTCTTTCCAAGTTTCGGGCGTTCTTCTCTGATGGAACGGCCACGAGATATTTTTAGCGTGCAAACAAGTATTAGATAATAAAACTAATTAAAGTCTTCTGCACATACGTTAAGAGAGGCGATAACGGGGATGGAATGAACGCCTTTTGCTATGTTGACTTTGAGTAAGTTATTATACTGACACTATTAGATGCAAAGCAGCTTATGGTCGGGGCTACGTCACTCCCTCCCTCCATGCATCCATCCGCCGAGTGGCGCCCACACCTGCACTGCGCATGCGCATCCTCCTCCCCCTCCTCTCCTTGTTTCATCCCCTCTCCTCTCCGAACGGCGCGCGTTGACTATGAAAACGCGCTTTCTTCGATGAACGCTTTACCAATCCACAAGAAACGAGAACGCGCCCTCGCCCGCGAGAGACAACGCTGACGCAGGCAGCGTCTGCTAGCGTCAAACCGGTGCAAACGCGGTGTGCACCCCCCGTGCTGTTTCGCATCGCCCCATGGTCCCCTTTAGCGGGAGGTGGTGTAATTATTTTATACGGCAATACAAGATTTTTTTTTCGATTTAGGTATAATTTATAGCACGATCTGGAAATCTTTAAACCTTTATAACATAGCCTAGCACAGCTGTTTCTCGGCCACGCAGTGGCGCACTTGGTACATGAGCCACATTTACGATGGAAAGCAAGAGCTGCATGACTTCGCTCTGCCCCATCTTCCACCTCTTATATAAACGCGTCAAACTGCCGCAGCTGTACAGCGTAGGCGTTGTCTGCTCAAGAGGTTCTCTAGAAGCACCGTGCGGTACAGACAGTACACGAGCTATAAAAGAGGGCGACTATAACATACAAGCATAAAGCACACGACGCAGAAGGGCACACGTACGGTGAGGCGCACGCCATATAAATGCGTTATCGCTTCGACACAAAACATAAATATCACACGTGGCCATCCCATAACGGCAAATATATGACCCGCGGGCTCGCTATATACCTTGACGGCAAAGTAAGCGAGCGCTCCGTTTTTGAGAAAGCAAGCGCAAAATGTCATGATACGATTAAAGTCCCCAGATTTTTGGCTTTCTTGATAAACGGAAAAGATAGCGAGGGACTTCAGATACAATTACAGCTGTGTGGCGAAAAGGCACCCCAAAAGGCGCGCTTCGAAAGACGGTAGTCTTTCTTGGGTCACCTAAACGCGGGTGGCCCATGATTACGCTTAATTACGCTTTATATTACGCTCAAATAACAAACCGATACATCATGTGTGTAGGTTGTAGTTAAGTCGGAGAAAACTTTTTTTTTTTTTTTCACGGATTCTAGTTGGAGAAATTCAGTTTTGTTCAGTAATGCGTACGGTCCGTGGCAGAGGGCTTCCGTGGTCGGGGTATACGTTTGGGATGATTCCAATTTCTTACACCTTTCACAAACGATTACTGTCTGCTATATGGAGTCCGCTGATTTCAACATTCTGTGCCGCGATATGCCTCCCCGCCAATTGTGCTATGTCATGCCGATAACGTGCCTGCTTGTCTTTCGCGAACTGTATATACAGCTGGAACGCATATCGGTGAAGAGAGCAAAATGAGCGCAGGATAGAATACGATCCCTGTATACGCTGGCAAGATAAGCGCCCTAAGGATTGCAAAGCTTTCGTGGAGAGAATTTCGAGCATGTTAAGAGTCTCGCAGTGCGTATCGGCCAGATATATCAGAATGCCTTGCAGGAAGACGGGCTCTGGTGTAATAGAGAAAGGAGATATGGATACGGAAGAAGCCTCTACTTTCCGCATAAAGCTGCAGCGCTCGATTTTACTTCCTACAAATGTCACCACGGCGTTCCTCTCCTTTATATCTCTTTCACTCCCTTACCCCCACCCCCACGTACGCTTAGCCGTGCTCTCGACATGCGCTGCGGAAGTTAGCGTCCTTCCCCCAACCGAACCACAATAATCATCATCAATCTATATTCTAAGTTATAACGTTCATTCTGACGCGCTTTTAAAAACAGGCGGTCTTTTAAAAAAATAGTAAAAGAAGACCCTTGCTCGACAAGCCTTCGTAGGGCCTCGCACGCACCAGCCTCGAACCAACTTTAGAAGCGTTGTACGTTGTTCTAGCTGGTATTTAGACACGAAAATCATCGGGAATGTACGCAACAAGACGACACGCATGGAAAGAAACAGGATCACGCACGCGCGTATAAACAGGATCACGCATGATTTTATTGAAGACAGGTGACCTGTACGTATGCATGTCCCCACAAGCTGAGCAGGCGTACCGAAGCGAAGAACCTTGCATCACTTGACTGATTGAATTGCGGTGTTTAACGTCCCAAAACCAGCTCTGATTATGAGAGACGCCGTAGTGCAGGTCTCCGGATGTTTAGACCACCTGGGGTTCTTTAACGTGCACTGACATCGTACAGCATACGGGCTTCAACATTTCGCCTCCATCGAAATGCAGCCGCCGCGGCCGGGATTCGATCCCGCGACCTTCGGATCAGCAGCCGAGTACTGTAGCCACTAGACCACCGTGGCGGGGCAACCTTGCATGAGTTGCGTGGGGTCTTGTTGCTGCGCAGATTCCCGCTGATGTCTCGAACCAACGTTGCCTTCAAAGCAGTGTCCCAGCAGCGTCCCTGTGTAAGGGACCTTTCGGCAACTCTACATGAACGGTACGAGTGGCGCCAACTTCCGGCGTGGAGGGCTACTAATCAGTCGTCTAGGAGCAAGCTAGCACAAGGCGGAAAGCACCACACTTCGCGGAGACAACGTTGGGCTGCGAGGAAAGAATACGCGGCGCCTCGCCTTGTTTGGGTGTCAGGGCTTCCGAGAAAATATTTAGAGACCTTGAACTCGTGCCGATCTCACTGAATTTCTAGAAAAAAGAAAGGAGAAAAACCACAACCCCCGTTACGCACACGCAATAATTGTTTTAAGTTCACTCTCTCCTCGCGCGATAAGTCATGGAACAAACTGACTAATGCAATTGTTTCAGCACCCTCACTGGCATTGTTTTCGTGAGAATTAGAAGGTGCGCTTACGAGCTGAATTGTATTACATTCTACTGTACGTACTTGTATAATTGAATCTTCTTCCTTGCCCGTAAGTATACATTGCATAACGTGGGTATATCATCTACTCATTTCGTGTATTACCCTGCTACAATGACCGAACGGTGAATGCAGTAAGAGCAATAAATAAACAAACAAATAAATAAATAAATAGTGCCAGGCCTGAACTAGTAAACGTCGTGATATCTAATACGCTACTGTCCTCCTACTCCCTGTCACGGGGCTACCGAATTAGCGTGCCCTCGTGTAGGTTCTTGTGTTCAAACTTGACGGCTTGACCGTCATCGAGCAAGGACAGAAGAGACCGTTGGTGCAGTGGAAAAAATACAAGCACTCACTGTATTTGAATGAAATGGAATAATGAGAGAAAAGGATAAAACCAAGGTGAAGCATGCAAAGGAGGCACAAAGTTAACAAAACTATGACCGGGAAGTAGAATGGTTAACAGTGCCTAGAGTAATTTGAACGGGAAAGACTGTCACCGTTAAGGTGGGTACACCAGAGTAGAAGGCGAGGTGGAGGCAGCCGATGCACTCGGAGCGGACTTGGATTGAAGTGTCGCTCGGAGGGAGGGTAGCGTCGGGCAAGTCGGGGTCAGCAACCTCTCGGCGTTCTTCAGTCGACGCTCGGACCACGAGCCGGGGCCGCAGTTGTGCCTGGCCAACGCCAGACGATGGAAAGCCGTTGGAGTGCCTGGCCAACGCCAGGCGATGGGAAGCCGGTGGACTGTCTGGCCAACGCCAGGCGATGGGAAGCCGGTGGATTGCCTGGCCAACGCCAGGCGATGGGAAGCCGGTGGATTGCCTGGCCAACGCCAGGCGATGGGAAGCCGGTGGATTGCCTGGCCAACGCCAGATACTGTACCGCTCGGGTACACGCCCAGGTGGGAGCCTGCAGCGGCCTTGCCACAGGAACTCGGCCGTCACTCCCGCGCCCTGGTCAGCTTCTTTCTTGCACCAGGCCTCAGCCACGTCTCCCCTGGTTCTTCTCTCGGCCTGTTCCAACCCAGCGTGGAAGCTCTTGATTCGCCGAATTCGCCTGACGTCCACTCACGCGCTTCGCCTCCACATCGTCTTCGTCAATGACTGAGAGCTCGCGGCCACACATTCGGTGCTTTTCTTGTGTCGGCGCCTCGGGTCGCACTGGCGCACTTTTCAAGATGCACTTTTCATCACACTTCTTACCGCGCACTTATCACATCATGCCCCTTTTTCGAGAAGTTTTCTCCCAAAGGAGAAAACAAGAGACGGACGTTTCACCACTCACGATGCGGTTCTCGAGTCCACACGAACACAAGTACCTTTGCCTTAAGCTAACAATGCTTACTGAATAAACGCACAGCAAAAAAAAAATTATCTACAGCAAACAGTTACCGGATGGTTAGTGTGAAAGTTCTGCCTACCATTACTATAATAACACATCACTTTCGAGCTATGGCTGCAACCTGCTCATGAAGTCGGCACCCGCATTGTCTGATCCTTTAATGTGCTGAATGTGAAAAGTATATTCTTGCAAGGCGAGACTCCACCTTAGAACCCTACTGTTCAAGTGTTTAGCCTTAGCTAAGTATTGCAGGGGTTGATGGTCGGTCTGCACTATGAACTCTGTTCCATACAAAAAGATGTGAAATTTTTCTACCGCCCACACTAATGCTAAACATTCACGCTCGATGGTAGAATAATTCATTTCGCGAGGTAAGAGCTGGCGGCTGGCATACGACACCGGGTGTAACACGCCCTCGTGCTCTTGCATGAGGACTGCACCGATGCACGTGTTCGATGCATCTGTACGGAGCACGAAGACGCGTGTTGGATCTGGAGCCTTCACGACCGGCCTTGAAGCGAGGGCCTCCTTTAACCTGTCGAATGCTTCTTCTGTCTCAGAAGTCCACCCGATCTTGTTTTTCTCCATTTTTCTGGTAAGCTGTGTTAATAGCCGAGCTTTTTCCGCGTATTGGGGTATTAAATCCCGGTAAGACCCAGCTAATCCCAGAAAAGATCGGAGCTGCTTCTTGGTGTCAGGTAGAGGGGCTCTGGCTATTTTCGCAACTGTAGTTTCTACGGGTTGAATAGTCCCACCTCCTAGACGATGACCCAAGAAGACGATCGACTCCACAGCTATTTCACATTTCTGAGGCTTGATGGTTAAGCCAGACTCCCGCACTTTCTGCAAGAAGAGTTGTAAAGTGTCTACGTGCTCCTCCCAAGTGTTCGTAGCCACGAGAACATCGTCAATATAGTGGACTACATTTCCGATGCCCTGTAGAAGAGTTCGCATTAAACGTGTAAACACAGCAGAAGCTGTCTTTATGCCAAACGGCATGTATATGAACTGGAAATGCCCAGATTGCGTAGAGAATGCTGTTATGGGTCTCGAGGCCTGGGCAAGAGGGACTTGCCAATATCCCTTTGTGAGGTCGAACTTGGAAAAGTATCTTCTGGTGCCTACTTCTGTAAACATTATATCTGTTCTTGGTATGGGTTCCGCGTCCGAAACCAAGATTTCGTTGATGCGACGAAAGTCGACGCATGTGCGATAGGTGTTATCCGGTTTCTTGATAAGCACCAAGGGTGAATTGTAGGGCGAATTTGACCGCTCAATCACACCTAGTTTTAGCATGTCCTGAACTTCTTGCTCCACTACCTCCTTCATGGCCAACGGCAGCGGATACTGAGGTGTGTTGATCGGTTCAGATGTCGTCAAGTGAAGCTTGCATTCTAACAGATTCGTCTTTCCCGGAATTTCAGAGAATACATCTTGATAATCATTTAGAATATTCCCAAGTTCTGTACGTTTGTCCTCTTCTAACCCCTTGCCAATTGGAATCGCTTCTACACCCGCAGCCGGCTTAACTGTGCAAGTGGGTAGAGGGGTATCTGTGTCTTCCTCCTTCATAACCACAAAGGACGCTGTTTGTGGAATGGGGTCTGGTTGTCGGTCTTCGTAGCGCTTTAGCATGTTTATATGGAAAAGTTTGGTTTCATGTCCCAAGTCCAGCCAATAGTCGTATTCACCTTTTTTCCCAATGACCGGAAACGGACCTTTCCATTGCATCAACAGCTTATTCGCCGTCGTGGGAAGCAAAATGAGAGCTCGGTCTCCAACTTTAAGTTGACGCTTCTTGCTCCTCCGATCATAGTAATATTTCTGATTCCTTCTAGCTCGCATCAGGTTCTCATGGGCTAATTTTAGTGTCTTCTCAAGACGATCCCTGAGGTCGAGGACATATCCATAAGTCGTTTTCACCTCCTCTTCGGTCTTTTCTTCAGTCCAGAGCTCTTTCAGCAAGTTGAGCGGGCCTCGGACGTATCTCCCGTATATGAGTTCGAAAGGGGAAAATCCCATGCTGGCTTGGGGCACTTCTCTATATGCAAATAGAAGGGGTGCAAGCAACCGATCCCATGATTTTGGATCCTCTTGACAGAGCTTGCGTAGCATTTGCTTCAGAGTTCCATTAAATCGCTCGACTAACCCATTGCACATGGGATGATAAGGCGTTGAACTGAGATGTTTTATGGCCAGCAGATCGTTAACTTCCCTCATCAGATCTGACGTGAAACACGAAGCCTGATCACATAAGACTTCTCGGGGAAACCCAACGCGGGAGAACATTTCTACCAACCCTTCTGTCACAGTGGCGGAGTCTATCGCCGGCAAAGCCACCGCGTCTGGATAGCGCGTAGCGAAATCGACCATGGTCAGTATGTACTTGTTACCTCTGTTGGAGACCGGCTTTAAAGGTCCAATAATGTCCACTGCCACTCGTTCAAAAGGAGTGTCAATCAGCGGCATTTTCCCAAGAGGTGCCTTGCCTACTTTGCTCTTCGGGTACATCCTTTGACACGTGTCACAGGACCGCACGTATCTCTTGATATCTTCCTGAACTCCTGGCCAATAGAATGAACCCAGCACCCGATCAATTGTTCTTGTTATCCCTTGATGCCCTGACATCAAACCCTCATGGGCCATCTTTAACACTTGACTTCGTAGTTTGAGAGGAACTACTAGCTGCTGTACCAATTTGCCAGAGGATAGGCGGTAGTTGCGATACAGTAATGACTTTTCCATGATGAAGGAACACTGTGTCGATCCTCTCCCATAAAAGACTTGTCCTACTTTGTTCTTGCAAGACTCCAGGGTCTTGTCTTCTGCTTGAGCCGCCTCGAGGTCTCTCCTATTCATCTTCAAATTACTGACGTGGATTGCAGCTGAATCCGGCTGCACTCTTGTGCTCCGGATGCTACCAAGTGATGATTTCAGCCGATGGTCTTTCTTCTCAGGTGAGTTATCGGTTACGCCGCTCGGCTCCAGCTTTGTCTCAGCCCTTTTCTTTTCCCATTTCTCATCAGGGTCATCGACAGCTCGAGCTCCTGGCACGTTGCCAACAATAATGTCGTAGAGCGGTGAAGTCATGCATTTTACAACAGACGTTCCCGAAAAATACGGCGAAAAGATCTCGACTTTTGCCTCGGGTACAGTGATTCGGCTGCCATCTGCTAAGAATAACGTCGCCATGGCTCCCGTCATTGCTTCATCTGGCACCAAAGAACGCCGTACCACCATTGTATTGCTTCCTGTATCCCGTAGGACCGAAGCAGCCTTGCCGAATATAAGGCCCTGAAGCACTGGCATATGATGTTTGGTTGACTTTAACTGCGTGTTTACCGCACTGGCTACATTCTCTTCCTTCTTATCCGCTGACACATCCTCAACTTCTCCTGTCTTTTCCTCTTGCGACCATATACAGGAAGACTTCTTCGTCACGTTCTGTTTCCTGGTGCATGCCTTAATATCGTGCCCCGTTTTGTGACAATAGTCACAGTATGGTTGTCTCGTCCGAGCACGACAATCTGCTGCTCTGTGACCGGTTTTGTCACAGACAAAACATCGGGTGGAAGACTTCCCAGCTGTACTCCCGCACTTTCCTGAGGAGCCATTCTCTGATTTATCGCGAAAAACCAACAAGTTTGACTGCCGCTGGGCTTCCAAAAAATTATCAGCAGCCTCGGCGATTTCCTCTATCTTCCGACAATTTTTCTCCCGCACGAAAAGCGCCACCCGATTATGACACTGATTGAGAAACTGTTCCGCCACTATGAGATCTCGGACGGACGAATACTCCTTTTCGGTTTTGGACATCTCCACCCATCTGTCGAAAAAACTTGTTAACCTTGTCGCATACTGCTTGCCCGTTTCGCCATCTTGAGGCTTGCTGTTCCGGAACTTCTCCCGGTAGCCCTCCGCCGTGAAACGAAATCTCTGCAGTAATGCCAACTTGGTTTTATCATAGTCGAGTGCCTCTTCTGGAGACAAACGACCAAACACCTTGAGAGCTTCTCCACTCAAGCAAAGACTCAAAGCCGTGGCCCACTTTTCCTTAGGCCATTCCTGACCGGTGGCGACATTCTCAAACCTTTTTAAGTACGCATCAAGGTCGTCCCGGTTTTCATTAAATCCTGGTATAAAATTGTGCGGGTTAACGTTACATGGTCCCCGCACCTCTCGACTTTGGTCCGACGATGCGGATTCCCTGGCACCTTCCACCTCAGCAAGCCGAAGACGCAGTTGTAGCGTCTTCTGACATTCGGCCTCAAGTTCCCTCTTTTCTTTTCTCGCCTCTCGATCAGCAGCCCTCGCCTCTCGTTCGGCTTCGCGAGCGCGTGCCTCACGTTCCTCCAACCATATCCTCAACTCATTTCCCTCTAGACCCATGCGCATCGCCAGCGCCGTTAACTCTGATGTACTCATTTTCTACGTGCAACGTAATAATGTGCAAAAACGGTCTCGTCGTCCTGTCGCCGCGGACGCCAATTTGTCACGGGGCTACCGAATTAGCGTGCCCTCGTGTAGGTTCTTGTGTTCAAACTTGACGGCTTGACCGTCATCGAGCAAGGACAGAAGAGACCGTTGGTGCAGTGGAAAAAATACAAGCACTCACTGTATTTGAATGAAATGGAATAATGAGAGAAAAGGATAAAACCAAGGTGAAGCATGCAAAGGAGGCACAAAGTTAACAAAACTATGACCGGGAAGTAGAATGGTTAACAGTGCCTAGAGTAATTTGAACGGGAAAGACTGTCACCGTTAAGGTGGGTACACCAGAGTAGAAGGCGAGGTGGAGGCAGCCGATGCACTCGGAGCGGACTTGGATTGAAGTGTCGCTCGGAGGGAGGGTAGCGTCGGGCAAGTCGGGGTCAGCAACCTCTCGGCGTTCTTCAGTCGACGCTCGGACCACGAGCCGGGGCCGCAGTTGTGCCTGGCCAACGCCAGACGATGGAAAGCCGTTGGAGTGCCTGGCCAACGCCAGGCGATGGGAAGCCGGTGGATTGCCTGGCCAACGCCAGATACTGTACCGCTCGGGTACACGCCCAGGTGGGAGCCTGCAGCGGCCTTGCCACAGGAACTCGGCCGTCACTCCCGCGCCCTGGTCAGCTTCTTTCTTGCACCAGGCCTCAGCCACGTCTCCCCTGGTTCTTCTCTCGGCCTGTTCCAACCCAGCGTGGAAGCTCTTGATTCGCCGAATTCGCCTGACGTCCACTCACGCGCTTCGCCTCCACATCGTCTTCGTCAATGACTGAGAGCTCGCGGCCACACATTCGGTGCTTTTCTTGTGTCGGCGCCTCGGGTCGCACTGGCGCACTTTTCAAGATGCACTTTTCATCACACTTCTTACCGCGCACTTATCACACTCCCACACTGCTCTTGAAACGTGCAGAGTAGCAAACTCGCCGAAGGCTATATAATTAAGGCCCGAGCTTAGTCCTTTCGCTCTATTTCAATTTTAATATAGTGATATCTACTGGTCTTTAACGCGCCAACACCAAGATATGCACGGCTTATACGTAGCGGAGTGCTCCGGAAATTTCGTTAACGTGCACTGACATCGCACAGCGCACGGATCGCAAGGCATTTTCGCCTCAACCGAGAATGCGACAGCCGAAGTCGGGCGTTCTTCGGGTCAACAGTCACATAATCACATAATCACATAATCACTTAACTACTGCATGCATCGCCGAAGCGCGGTGCAGTGGTGCTAAGTCGCATGGCGTCCATATTATGTGAGCTTAACAAAAGTCACCGAAGAACTAAATTGTGTTGCATCAATTTTGGAAGTGCATTATCTTCATGTGACACAAAACACGTGAGAAACCTCGTGTAACGTAAAGTTTTAGGCCCGTATTCATGAACTTACCTTATCCTTATCGCTTAATTTCATTATCGCCCCTTTAGTATTAAGGCGCGTTAAGGGGACTGAAATGGTAATTAGTGCGAGAGACTATCATAAGGCCTGCTTGTAGATGCTGCACTAATCTGTTAACGAAGTATGGTAAGGGCACAAGGTAGATAAGGAAAGCAAGCGATAAGAATAAGGTAGGTTTATGAACAAAAGATTTTATGATGCTGATACGGCGAAATACTTTGTGAGAAGGGCCAATTTCACCTATAGACGACGACCTGGGGCCCACCAGCAGAATACTTTAACAACCGACTGGGTTGAGCGCCTGTCGCCTCTGTTGTTCGCCTGTCTACGTGGTCTAAAATTCAGCGCAGTTTTCCCTTCCTCGCAACATGAACCAGCCTAGCCCAAGCGTCAATCCTGGCAAGTATTACATAAGCAACAAAAGGTGCATTCGGGGTGTTTTTCCGCCACACACACACACACACACACACACACACACACACACACACACACACACACACACACACACACACACACACACACACACACACACACACACACCGATAATCGTCACCTATCTCGCGCGCCTTTCACTGCGTTATTGCGGCCATCCCGGTACACTTCCCGGCCACGAAAGGCGTGCACATATCAACGTGACACAGCACTATTTAGAGGAGAGTGATGTGAGCGAGCTGTTTTCGAGAAAGCAAACGAGTGAGATGGTTATCATTGTTTTGTGACAGAAAGACTCCCCAAGCACACCCGCTTGGATAAGGGTGTATACGGACTATAAGCTGTGACACTCTTTGGAGAGTCTTTTCGTCCCGCGTCAATAATTAGAACCTGCCTTGCATTTTTTTTTCTTGAAGAACTACGCGCCCGCAATGCTTTACACCGAAGTGAGGACGTGCACGAGAGATATGTCGATTATTATTATTATTATTATTATTATTATTATTATTATTATTATTATTATTATTATTATTATTATTATTATTATTATTATTATTATTATTATTATTATTATTAGGTATGGTAACATAAAACACACAAGGACACAACGGGAAGAATGAAGGAGCAAGCCGACAACTACCACCGAGTGGGACACAACGCCTGCCTACACTTTCAGGAGGAGGGAGTAGATAGAAGTGAAAGATCTCCTCCCATTTTTTACGATTAATGTCACGTGGCAGAAATGGTGCTCTATACCGTACAACTCCTTACAGAGAGCAATGCGAGGCACTGGCGTTAAAAAGGAGTAACAGAGTCGAGTGCTGTCGACAGAAGCAGCAATCATCTCACGTTCAGCTGAACACACATCCATACACGTCGAGTGGACGGCTGGCGAAATGAAGTGCTTCCTGACCGCCATGCAAAGCAACGCGGTCCGAGAAGCCTTATCGTTATCAGGCACATGGAGAGCACCATTTTCCGGAGCCGAAACGTCGCACCCTTTCTACACACTCAAGATGGTTCTACAGCGTCGAGACGCTCCAAGTTTGCGCCGCTCCATTTTCTCCAGTTTCTCCGGGAACTCTTCATGTGTGTGTGCGTATAGCATTATATAGCATATAGCATATGCATATAGCATTCTATACGTAAATCTATAACGCGCTTATTATTCATTTTCCACAATAAAAACACGTTCAACCTTCTTAGGAAGCCAATTGTATTCGATAGCGCAGTTCCATTCGGTGCTGCAACATTGAAGAATTTCTGGGCCTTCACGGCCCAAAACCACGATGTGATTATGAGCCATGCAGTATGTGGAGAGCTCCGGAAATTTCTACATGCACCTGATGTCCTTTAACGTGCATCGGCATGCTATATGGCATACGGATCTCACTGAGCATTTCGCCTCCACCGGAACGTGACCACCGCGGCAGGGATTCGAACCCGCGTCTTTCGCGGCAGCGGCCGCGCACTATAACCAGTATACCACCACGGCCCCCCAATATTTATTATTTTCTTTGTTTGCTTGTTGATTTACTCAGGGTAGGATAATACAAAGAGTATAGGGAACATGGCTAGAGACCAACGTTGTCTGACTAGGTTGTGCCTCCTATACAGCGGCAGCACAGAATGACGGCATATACAAAGCATTTAAAGGCACACAGGAAAATTAGGTAGCATGCGACGGTGTATTCGTCAGCTGCCATCTCGGAATAAGAACATACTACATGGCGGTTTCTGGCAAAAAAGAGTGTTCCACACTCGCCGCCATATATACCAATGGCGCTGGCAAACAGTCCCACGAATAAATACCCAACAAAGTGGACGTTTGCATGACCGCCGCCGTAGCTCAGCCGGTATAGGGCATCGGACGCGTTACCCAAAGCAGAGTCCGTCAATTGAAGGACTCTGCCCAAAGGTTGTGGGTTCGGTCCTCACCAATGGCCGGTGTGTTTTTTCGTCCACTTTAATCCCTTTCCATTCATGTCGTAACTACTACACTACAGCTAAGGACTGCAGATAACTTCCCCTCTATAAGCCTTTCTTGACCTCTTTGTTAGCTTCGTGAGGTTGTGACTAACAATAAAAACGAGCCCTTGTCCTTTACCATTTCGTTAAATATTAATTAACTTACTTAATTCGAAATACCTATGCAAAACTAAACTGAATGCACAATACATGACATATCGCAAGCCACGTCTGCCCGTGAAAGATACGTTTGTGACGCAAACAAACGTTATTGTACTACATAACGTATATGAGCAGCAAACGTTAGATGCTATTTGTTTATCTAATGCCGGGTAGATGTCTTTTCTAGTATGCACGTTCATACATAAGCGTTTGTAGGTTAGCGGACTGTGACTTGACGAGATGAGTATTTATTTCTGCCCTTTGATCGCGTATTTCTGTGCGCACGTGGTGCAAATGCCGATGTGGCTTTTTTTCTCTCTCTCTCTTTTTGGTTTTGTGGAATGCGGAATGATGTACTAGCTCGCATTCCCCGACAACGCTGCAGAGCCTGCAGCTATATAAATAATTAGAGCTAGTGTATCATTTCCGCGTTCCATGGGAATGACGTTGCAACATGTTCGCAAATAAGTCGCGCTGAAGATTCTCTTCTCAGTTTGGAACTGGCGTAACATTATTATTATTATTATTATTATTATTATTATTATATTATTATTATTATTATGATGCAGCCGCCGCAGCCGGGATTCGATCCCGCGACCCTCGGATCAGCAGCCGAGTAGCATAGCCACTAGACCACCGTGGCGGGGCATTATTATTATTATTATTATTATTATTATTATTATTATTATTATTATTATTATTATTATTATTATTATTATTTCTTTACAAGCTTGATCACGATATCACTTCCTGTCCTTTTACGACTCAACCGCCTTAACTTTCGAATTCCACGCAAGTTAACCAGACTTTTCTTAGCCATTCAGGCGCCCTGCGTAATTTGCACATGTGCGAATTTATTTGGCATCGTCCGTCGATGTTGTGCTCTGTTGCCTTGATTATGCCGTTCTTGTTATTTATTCGTATTTGCTTCTGAGGACTGTACTTATTGCATCGTTAATTGATTATAATGCGTTTTTTTTATTTCTTGCGAGCGCCGGCACAATGACCTTAAGGTTGTTCCTGGGCACACTGATTGATTGATTGATTGATTGATTGATTGATTGATTGATTGATTGATTGATTGATTGATTGTAGTGGTAGCAGCAGCAGGGTAGGAATGCTTTAAGCATTCTGCAAATCTGCAATATCGTCCAAAATTTTTCGAACTGACAAAAGACTAACAGCTTCAGTGTAATAATTCTGTTTCATCATGCATCCGGCGCAGTAGCCAGCGGTTTACGTATAGCCCTGCTACAAGGCTGTGGACCCGGGTTCGATTCCTGTACACCACTGCGGCTCTATATCTATGGGAGCGTAACACACATAGAAACAAACAAACAAAAACATCACTGTACACAGATTAAAATACGCGTTAAATGACCGCAGGTGGCCAAAAAGGTATCCAGAGTCACCTGACTACGGCGCGCCTTGTAATGGTATCATGATTGTTTGTGGAAGCTCAGAATAAAACCAGTTATGCTCTTTATGAAGGACACCTTACTGCTAAGGTTGCACACCGTAATGATCGTAATGTATTGCCATGGAGCATAAGGAATCGTTCCCAATTAAAAATGATTTCGTTGCAGAGGTGATCGTTGTACAGAAGCTTTTTCGTCTATAATTAGCAATCATCGGGAAAAACATACACCGCTTGTAGCGGAGGCGTCGTATACCTCACATGCAGAAAATAGCGACGCGTGAACGTCCGAAAATTTCGATTATCGAAATCAAGAAGTGTCGCACTCGAATAGAAAATTTCGCATAGCCGTTATTCGTAAACCCTGGCGTTCTCGCATAGTTTACGAATTTTTCGGAATTTCAACTCCTACGGAGTGAACAAGAAAGGTGTGCAAAGTGGGGCGATAAATTTCAGCCCAGCACGAATGTTCTTGGCACAGAAAAAAAAAACACAAACTAAACACGAAAGCTTATGTAGATAGTGCAGCAGGCCGCTTCACTAGAGGCGCGCGAATTTATAGTGGCTGTATAAAACGACCAATCAAGCTTTTTTTGAACACTTGTGTAGGTATCACGAGGTGTCTATTTCCTATTATATCATGCACCGGTACGTTTTTTTACGGCGTGGGTTGCGAGGACGTTAACGTCGATTTACAATAATCACAAGAACGGTGTTGTTCACACATTCGACGACAATTATTCGAAAAGCACCGCTCGTCCGATTCGATTCGCTGCTGGCTGCCACAATTCAATCCGCATTCGATTCTGTCTCAAAAATCTACTAGCACAGATAAATGGTCGAGTTGGTACGTATTCATGATTAAGAAAACGGCGCAGCACACACAAACGAGATACTATAGAAGAAGAAAACACAAAGGCTAACGCCGAACTCACAACTGAAGTTTATTTCGCACCACGCACATTTATACCCACACGTAGGTACCATCAGCAGATACACAAAACAATGATTTGTTTAGTGTATCATTTGATTTGTGTATCTGCTGATGGTACCCACGTGGGGGTATAAATGTGCGTGGTGTGAAATAAACTTTAGTTGTGAGTCCGGCGTTCGTCTTCGTGTTTCCTTCTTCTATAGCATCTCGTCTGAAGTTTATTATTATCACAGTAGCGATACATAAAATGAGGAGACGTTTTACAGACTAGGGTCCCATAGTCCGAAGACTGTAGGGGTACCCACAATGAATGAAGCATAAAAAAAATGCAAAGGCAAATGGCAAGACAACACTATTATACAACAACTAGCAAAACAACGAAGCGAAGTGCTGCGCCGTTTTCTTTTCTTAATAAAAAATCTAGCTTACTCGCGCGTCCCTATTATAACAAGCAAATGCACGCCACCCTGTGTGAAGGCTCACCATGTGATCCCGTTGCTGCCGCGTTGAATGCCCATAGCCACCGAGCGCGTCGGTGGTGGTGTCGCGAATCAACACGCGACCGCGGAACACATACAAATACGCGGCTTGCGCCGCGGGCGAGCAGACGACAAACGGCCATACACAATCAGAGACGATGGCGCCGCTGCTCGGCGGCGCTCTAAACTGCACCGCGCGGCCCTGAAGAGCCGTCGAACGACCTCGTCGGGCCGATTCATGGTATTCCGGACCAAGTGGAATAGCGACTGTAAGGACTGGGGGACAAAAGCGAGGAAAAGAGGGGAAGAATAGAAGAAAACGTAGTATCTATCGAAGGACGAAGCATCGTATATGTAGTGGTTTATTGTTTATATACTGGCCTGCCGCCTATCCTCCTGGCAAAAAGCAAATAATGGCAGGGGTAAACATAAAGGAAACAACAGTGGGCATGAAACATAGATGCGAGCGTAGACGTCAGATACGATAGAAAAGGAAAGGGTGGGAGGCGAGGGGGTTGTGGAAGAAGAGTGCCCTCCCCCCCCCTCCCCCCTACACACACACACATATTTTTTCTTCTAGGATTAGCCCTTGGAAGCACGGAGGGGAGAGGAGGGGAGCAGCAAGGTACTCCCCTGACCGGATACCGTAACATTTCAAATCAGCAATGTAATTTATAGTCTGAGCTTGCAGTAAACTATACAAATGTACCTAGTGTGCAATGCACCTGCAATTCAAATATGCTATTAAGCTTTTCTACTTGCAAATCTAAGGTTACGTCTTTCAGCACTAACATAACTTGCTTCTGATCTTCACAATACATCGTTTGTATTACAATTTCGTTTTGTCATTTGTAGTTATTGTATTTTTTCCACTGTGTTTCAATACATGTACTTTAACTATTACGTATTCATTGTGATTTATGCGTGTCCTTGTTTTTGGTTCACCTGCTCGCTGTATTCTTTTTCATGCTTCTTGTTAACTGCTATCAACCGAGGGTCCCGCTGCAGTCATCGACTTTGGGACCCTCGTCTATATATTTTCTGTCTCACATTTCAGTGTAGACTAGAACAATAAATGACTTTGACTTAGTGTAAACAAAGCCCAGATGGATCTATTTCGAGCGTCCCTCCATTGGGCAACAGCGTTTGGGCTGACCTCCTGCACAAACTTCCGCACCCACCACTCTCCGGCAAAATGGAAAAGTCTTTCCGGTTGTGAAAGTATAATCTCGCGCTCTGTCACATGGACCTAGCGAGTCAATGAACACTTGCGCTAGATAAAAACGCCGAAAAAGAACTGCAAATATATAACGCAACCCCTAACCAGGACGCAGATTAACAAAAAAAAAACGAAAACAATGCAAACTGTAACTTGACAAAAGACGTGTGAGGTAAGGAAAATGCGCTTGCTAACAATAACATAGCCTGTGAAGTCTCAAATTGATAATGATACAGCAGCTACAAAAAGATCTCACTGATGGTAAGGATGTGACGCCACCTGAAGGCGCGTGCCAAATCAATAATAATCGCCAGTGTTCTAGATGCCGAGACTACGATGTTGGTTGTTTGTTTTGTGGGGTTTTACGTCCCAAAACCAGTTCTGATTATGAGAGACGCCGTAGTGGAAGGGATCCGGAAATTTCGACCACCTGAGGTTCCTTAACGTGCACTGACATCGCACAGCACACGGGCCTCAACATTTCGCCTCCATCGAAATGCAGCAGCCGCGGCCGGGATTCGATCCCGCCACCCTCGGATCAGCAGCCGAGTACCATAGCCACTAGACCACCGTGGCGGGGCAATACGATGTTGGTACTAGGCACGCTGTAGCCGGGGCCTCCGTATTAACGTTGTCCCCCTGGGGTTCTTTAACTTGTGCCTAAAGCCCGCACTGAAAAAAGTTTACGGTAAATAACATAAGCTTTACCGGTGTTTTCTGTTTTGCCAACATGAAAGTTCCTGGATTAGAATGAACGTACACCTATAGTTCTTCAAGTGATGTAGTTTTCCCGTTTCGCTCAGTGAACAAAGAATTTATGCAAACATCGCAGCTTCTTCGTAAAGTTGCAGGATATTACACTAACAGACTTTATCTGCTCTTGAACAGAAAAAAGAAACATTTTAGCGCTGCCAAGGCGCTCGACACCTGGCGAAATAAAAAAAAAGGGGGGGGGGGGGGTGCGGAGGGGCGTTACTGAGTGCGCGCGAGTGTGTGTGTTCCTTCGTCGCCGCGAGACCTTCGTTGCTTCGAGACCAGTGTTTCTTCGTCGCCGCTCTGTGTATATTTTGTCTCGATGCGGTGAGCTTGTCTTACGCGCCGAGGATCCAGTTTTTTTGGCGTTCGGACACGTGAGAGTCGCTTTAAATGTCCTACCCACGTGCATATGGTTTCACCATGACGTACAGTGGCGCGGTCCTTGTCTACGTCTCTACGGAAGCAGACCTGCGCCATTTTGAATGTACGCGGCGTAGTTGCCGACGCTGCTGTTGAACTGTGGGATCGTACATGTTGTCGGTCTCGTGCTCTTTTGCTAAATGTTTGCGTTTTCCATCCAAGCATTTTCAACACTGAGTACAAGACAGTCTTATGTAGGGTACGGGAAAAAATACTCCTTTCTCGTAGCATTTCCAAGATGAGAACAGACCCTGACCGAAACAGACAACGGCAATGAATCGGGCGCTCCTTTCTTCATTATATTCCTTACAGAAAAGCCTCATATATGGCCACATTTTCCCGGCTCGTGGTAGAGACATACATAACAATTCTTGCATGTCATGTGTCGGTGCTGGCCATATATAGCCCCAAATGCCCAGTTCCTCATATGGCGTCGTACGTGCGTGTCGCGCTATCCATGGCAAATGCACCCCACACGGCCACATTTGCGCAATTCGCTACATCGCCATATGTGCCAATTCCTTTTATAGATGTCTTATTGTCATATGTGGGTCTACCACTAATTGGGCAAATGTGGCCATATATATGTGCACGTTCCATAATAGCCCGACATGCCCAATGCCCAATATAATCACACAAGGCAATTTTGCAAGGGAAATGTCACACGTTATCGACGCCAACCGGCGATGATGCCAAAGAAGGCATCAACGAACATTATTTATAGTTCTTAACTTGGTCTACTAACGATGCTCTAAATAGAGCTGAATGATAATGCACAAAACAACAGTTTACAGTCGGTATGGATCGTCCCTACGACCTTCAGACGCGTCCAATGATCTGCCAAACTTAGTTAGGGTATCTATATAGTACACTTACACAATGGTGCTCGTTCCTTGGAATGAAGAATATGTAGAAACTTGAGTGGAGTATCTAGGGTGTGAGTAGGTGGGTAGCAGAGGAGTTTTCATGTTCTCTAGACGAGGAAAGGCAACTCCTTCCATTTCTAGAAGCCATTCGAACACTCCTAAGCGTCACCCCCTGGAATGGACATATGTATAGTATACTTGCACGCGCCCTTGTGACGTCAGAAGCAGGTACACTGCCCAAAGAATGAAATGCGGCAATTTAGTGCTAAATAAGGCACGTATTTTATAGCTTGCACTGTCTTCACATTGTGTTACATCGGCGTAGTATAGGCCGTACACTCGCATCGAAGCATACGTCATTTTCTAGGAAAATAAGAGTGCAAATTAGAACGTTACACATAAAAGAATCCCACACCTGAAGCGCTCGTGCTGTGTGGTTCTTTCTATGTGTAACGTCCCAGTTTGCGCGCTTGTTTTCCTAAGTGATGGATTACCGACTAGACCACTTATCCATTCTACTTCAGTGCACACGTCACGTTTAGTGTCCAGCTCGGTAGCGAAAGGGCGTGTTTGAACCTGGGAATTGCCCATACTAGCTATCATACTTCAGGGTTTATACATCTCGTGTTTTATTCTGCAGGCACTGTACAAGCGAAGTGAATGTTCCGTGCAGCCGGATATGCGTACTTTCACACAGGTTGAGTGGCCGAAAGCGCCAACAAAGTTCCCAGGCATCAACACACTTCGCTCTGTGACCAACACTACCCACCCATCTCTAGAAACGATGGCGCTGTTCAGTGGACAGAGAGAGTGAAAGCATGTCCCAAAAGCGAACATTTCGTGCCACTGCGGTTGGCACAAGATGGCTGCTGGAATCGTACCCTCGACCTTTTGCTCGGCAGAACAACGCTACAGCCACTAAGTGTTCAAAGTTGGTGGAGTTGAACAGTGACCTCGCGGCAGTCTTGAAGAGTTGTGCGAATAGCGGTTTCTGAGACCGAATCGAATATGAATCGAACAGTGGCAGGAGCGAACCGAACGTCCACTATAATTTTCGAATATCGAACAGTCGTTCATACAGACATTGTATACAGATGTACACGTCCTCGTCTTCATCATCAACATGAGCGTTAAAAGCACACATGCAACGTCCGGAGGAAATAGACAAAGCTTACCTATCCGCACTACAGCTCACAAAGCACGAACAACAAACGTGCCACCGGAAAAGTCACGATTACCAAGCGTGCTGCGCTGCATAAACTTGACACTTCTTTTACGGCTGCAATATGCTAGTGGCGATTAAATTTATCGTGATTTTGCACCAAAATTCTGTTTGTTTTTTTCTGGTGCACTTAGGACTTCGAAATGTTCGTAAACTGTTCGAAAAAAGGTTCGGGTTTATTAGGAACGGCCATTCGGTTCGAAGATCGAATCGACTCGATGTTCGACGCTTTCCCAATATTAGCACACCGCAAATCCATTGGCAAACACATCGCGCCATCCTAAGACGTTCAGTCCTCGCCTTATCTAAGCAACGATCAAAGCATAAATGCTAAGGACGAGCCATTTTTTTCGTATAGCGATATGCCAAGTGTTTACCCTGTACATACCTCAGTATACGATCCTCGAAGCCTTTCTTTTACGACGAAGAAGCGGCAAGGGGGGCACACGCGTGATAGCGATCAAGTGCTGAACCTGATGTCGACTGTATACACGGGAGCGCCTGCTGCATGCCCTTGAAGCTATCTTATCGGGAGAGTCTGATTAAAACGCTTGCGGTATATGCTACTCTCACATCCTTGGACACCGCTAGCAGCTGTCGCGATAACAGCTCCATCTCCCACTCAGCTCATACTGCCCACGAGATGAACAGAGCACTGCGAAATCCGAACGCAACCAATCAGTGCACCTCATTTGCCTCACGTAGAAACGAGCGATCTGTGTGTGATCGTGCGGTAGACCCATCTGCCACCACTTTTACGATTAAGTATTTCACTGTTATTTACTTATTTTTCTATCTATATATTTATTTATCTATTTATTTATTAGCATACTCTAAGGACCCCGAAGGCGTTAAAGATGGGGTGGGTACAGTAATTAGAAAACGATAACAATGATACAAGAAGAACAAGAACCTTAGTGTGCAGCCGCACCAGAAAGTGCTCCGTAACTGCAGGCATGAACAATGCTTGGTCCGCAGAGGCAGCGATGGAAGAGGGAAGGCGATTCCAGTCTCGACTTGTCTTTGGAAGGAAAGAATGTAAATACATACTAGTGCGGCAGAAGCGAAGGGTAGCGGCCTGTTTCGTTGAGGCCATTACCAAAGGAAGCGGAAACTGCGCTCTCTCGCCATTCAGTTTCGGCGTCCTCGGCGCAATCAGCCATACTTCAGCGATCTGTAGAAATTACCAGCGTTGCTCTTTCGCAAATATTGCAATCAACGGATATGGGTTCCATGCACAAATTACTTAAATTCGTGAATTTGGATCGAGCGTCTAGCTTTATTTCTTTTAAATGTTAATTAGTCTGACTTTGTTCATTACTGTTAAAAATATGAGTCCTATCGTACTTGCAGTGCGTGCCACCATGAACAAAGCAATTCCGTAAAAATTGCGCAAATATCCTCATTTCTCTATGCATGAAATTTATGGACACATTTTCTGAAACACCAGGTATACGTAATGTGTGTGTGTGTGTGCGTGTGTGTGTGTGTGTGTGTGTGCGCGCGCGCGCGCGCTGAAAGGAGGGGGGAGAGCTGGATAATCGCGCCGTTCAGAATCGCTGTTCTACCGAAATAAATGCAGTTCGCATTTAAAATTGGCAGACAACTAACTAGGTCGAGTGAAGATAACGTTACTATCAAAACAGGGGATCACCAGCAGTAGCCAACAGTTCGCCAAGATTAGGCAAGGCTAGCCAACGTTAGGAACCATTTCACGAGTGGCCTCTCTGACTATATATAGTCTGTTTCAGGAGTTCCGTGCAGCAGATCCAAGGCTACGTGGCCACCTAGCACAGAATTCTTCCGAAGCGAGACGAAATGCCGGTTGTTCGGACACGCGCAACCCGCTTCGTCTTCCTCCTTGCAGGGCTGCACATGCCACTGCAGCGCCCACCATTGGCAGGTGACAAGCCGCGGAAGGAAACGTTTAACATGTGTTCGCCTTCCGGATTGGCCGAAGAGGTCTGTAACTTCCACAGTGCTCCACGGAACTTCTGAAACAGACTATACATCTTGAGAATGCCGATGCGAATGACCTCAACAGGACTCCTTACTTTTCCGAAAAAAGAAATAAGAGAAAAAAACACGCACTCATGTTAGCCCATGCCCTACCCATCAAGGAGGTGCAGAGCATGGTTATTGATGCCTGCGCAACACTGTATGATGCGCCAATAAAGGGACAATAACGGTACAGCATTGTGAAAACATTCCCGCCGCGGCGGCACGAGCGCCGTAAGCTGGGAGATAAAAAGGCACGGAGGTCCGCAGCCAATTGCAGCTGCACGGGAGAAGTGTTATATTGCAAGTATAGCCATAACGTTTTATCGTCAAAACAACAGCAGACAGTACTTCACCACAGACGACTTGTTTTCTCGCGCCCTTCTTCGCTGAATATGCCCCTCGCGTATATTGAGGGCTGTGAGCGTCAGGGAAATGAGCTGCAATGACCATGCCTGACATTACCACAAGCAAGCCTCGTACACTCACTTTCGCGGAGCTAAGTGACGTGTATTTTATGACGAGCCAAAACACCTGCGCATCTCTGTCGGTGGCCAACGTGGGATGTTTTACTGCGCGCTACGCGGGGACTTTGTGTGTGTGTGTGTGTGTGTGTGTGTGTGTGTGTGTGTGTGTGTGTGTGTGTGTGTGTGTGTGTGTGTGTGTGTGTGTGTGTGTGGTGTGTGTGTGTGTGTGTGTGTGTGTGTGTGTGTGTGTGTGTGTGTGTGTGTGTGTGTGTGTGTGTGTGTGTGTGTGTGTGTACGTACGTACGGGGAAGGAGGGGGGGGCGTTTGTACGGGAACACCGAAGCAAGCGGATGCCCGTCTCTCCCTCGAACCCCCTCCAGATGGCTCTCAGATGGCTCTCGAGGTCACGCACGCACACTGCTGCCGCCCACCTTTAAAATGTTGTTGTTGTTGTTGTTGTTGTTGTTGTTGTTGTTGTTGTTGTTGTTGTTGTTGTTGTTGTTGTTGTTGTTGTTGTTGTTGTTGTTGTTGTTGTTGTTGTTGCTGCTGTGGCCTCTATAATTGGCCCATATTCGTCGCTGTTTTACCGGAACTTTTTTTTCTTCTGGCAAAACCAAGCACTACTTACAGGGTGACGTGGAACCGGCTACAGGAGTCTGCTACCTGTCAGAACCATGTCAAAATACCTTACGGTACTAGACCGCCCTCCCCCAATATCTGTAACTTATGTCCTGGGAAGCTATTCTGCAAATGCGCATCTAGGGAAGCTATTCTGCAATTGCGCATCTATTGGACATGCCTGTTGATGCCTGAAGTCATCAGAAAATCAAACTCGAGCAAGGTTTCCGAGATCAGAGTGACGAGTAGCCAATCTTAGAAGGCCGCGCTCGGTGCGTTGAAGCGCATATTCCGTCCCTCGCATTTACGTATAGAGAGTTGCCTGGAGCCCAGTGACGTCATATGACGTGTTTAGGCAAATCGGAAGCCTTTCGTCGCTGGATGTTCTCCGCCTCCGGCCAATCATAGCCGGCAAAATGGATAGTCCAGTCGGTGGAACGTTGCAGAACATCTCCCAAGGCAAGACCCAACCACAGGACCCGACCACAGAGCTCAGCCCTCAATGTACGTCTGTAACTTATGCTGAAAAAGAACGCGTCTATCGCGTGGAAAGTGCAATCTTTTGCTGCCCTCCTAAATGTCATATTTGACATAACATACGATTTTCTACTGTCCCCCACATCTCGTCTTGCGTGCGATCCATCGAGAACAATTAAATTGGACACCGAGACCGGACGCACAACACATATCTGAGAGAGACTGAAATCATAATAAAGGGAACGTTACGTAGAGAGTGAAAAGATGTTTATCGTAACGGTTATTGTGCTTGTTCTGGCCGACTTGCCAATTCCTGGCGGCCATGGTCTTTAGCTTCCCGCGCCATCCTCGTTGGAAAGCCATAATTGCAGACTTCCAAGGTGACATTTGACAACAGGGCTTGCCAGGGTGGTCGGGATGGAGGCAGTGTTATGCACCATGCAAGGCTTTATTCTGTGTCCTTCTCACCGTCCTTCCCTTTCCCACATCCTTGCTATAATATACTTACAAGACTGTTATGTCTTACACTTTCCTGTTCTCTTCCTCAGAGAGAGAGAGAGAGAGAGAGAGGGGGGGGGGGGGCAAAGAAACAAACACCTACGTCTCGGTTTCCGCAGAAGGTAGAAAGAAGACCTGCCTTTATTCTTTACCCACTACCCGTATCACTGTCTTCAGCCCATTGACACACGACAGTGATATCACGATAGTGGTATCGCGAGTGACAGCGATCGTACGTGCTAGAGTGCGAAGAAGACGAAGTCTGTTGGCAAGCTGATGTCACCAGATGGTGGGTACCATATTTATCTTTCCTTTTTTCCTTTCTTCCAAATCCATCTGGTGCAAAATCGATAATCGCGGTCTTCATATCGAGAAGTTTCCCTGCCCTTGCATTTCTTCCATTTCATATCAGTCTGACCGCTGGACCGTTGAGTTGTCTATTTTATTTCTTGTTTCTTTTTTTCTGTTTTGCTCAATCCCTTTGGCTCAATACCAGACTGGCTGTCTCTACTGCCACACGATTCTTAGCCTATCGCCCTCAGCGAATGAGCGCCATAGAAGAGGTTCATCATCATCGCCATGCGCTGAGCAAAAGATATAGAATACTAACCGAGGGTACAATAACAAAAAATATGGGGACAAGGGGCACTGCGAGACTGCCAACCACCTTGAAAAAGTCACGCAGGAGGAGGAATAAACTTTATTTGAATGAAAGAGCCGATGGCAGACTCGTCCAAGATGGGCGGCGTCCCTAGTCCAGGATGCCGTGAGCCTGGGCTGATAGCTTGGCTCTATGCACCAGTCTTTGCTGGTCTTGGAGCCTTGTGCTTCTCAGTTGGGCTTCCCACGGCTCGATGTTTGGTGCAGTGATAGGTGGTATCGACGGGTTTTGCGGGACATTCCCACACCATGTGGTATAGAGTATTTGCTGCAGAGCAGAAAGTACAGTTACGTCGGTAGCTCTAGGGATGCATGGAGTGCAGCAGTGTTCCGTGAGGGAATGTGCTGGTCTGGAGTTTCCAGAACAACACCATCTCCTCCCTTGTGAGTTTGGGGTGCCGGGTTGGGTAAGTCCCCTTGCCCAATTTGTAGTGGCTTAGGATGTTTGCGTATCTTTTGGGGATACTTGCACCAGGGTCGACAAGGGAATGAGAATCTGGTGGGATGGCCCGGAGAATGTGAGCTCGGGCAGCGGCGTGAGCCGCTAAATTACCCGCCAGAGATTCGTGTCCAGGTGCCCAGACAATGTACATGTCTTGAATTGTTGAGTGCTTTTTCAGCATATCCAATGCTTGTTTTGAAACGCGACCCATTTGGTAGTTTCGGCATGCTGTTTGTGAGTCCGTAATAATGGTGATACAATCATCATTGCCTTTGCCTGTTGTGACTGCCAGAGCTATCGCCGTTTCTTCAGCGGAGTCAGTGTCTGTTGTTTTTAACGAGGCCGCCGCAATCTCTTCTCCCTGACCATTTACCACACTGACAGCGTAGGCCGTTGCATTCTTATACTTCGCCGCGTCGGTGTAGCGAACTTCACCTTTTCCTGGGCCTTCGTAGTCTTTGCGCAGAGCCCTTACCCTCGCTTGCCTTCTTTGTTGTGCTCGGGGTGCATGTTTCTTGGTATTTTGGCTACCGTGATTTTCTCCCTTAAGAGCAGAGGGAGAACGCAGATTAAAAATTTTAAAAAAAAGCGACGAAGGCGCCGAATTACACCGCTGTTAATTGTTTTACGTTTAACTTCTGTGCCTTAGCACTCCGTTTCTTGTTAGGCCTTCGTATCAACAAGTACCGGCTAACACTGCGGCCTTGCCCCCAAGGAACCAAATAACTTGAAGTTGCCAGTGGCTACAGTTGTGCACTTGTAAATCCCGAATGGCCACTGCATCAAATGAACGGTGAACTCTTGTCGGTTGCGAATAACCATACACTCCTGACGCCGATGAAGTCGTGATCTGACCAATGTTCTGGTGACTTAACTATACTCCTGACGTTGTATTAGCTTATAATGTATTCTCCCGATTTTAAGCTCGATATTTTAAATGGATGTTTTAAGTGAACTGCCACGATAATCCAAGTGATTCAGCCACTCAACAAGGGTAGTTATAGATTTCAAAGTGACCAATAATCTAAGGTTGTGACTAAAGCAATCAGTGTATACGTCTCAGTAATCTGAACGTTATCACCACTACAATCACGAAATAATGAAAGCGAACACACGGGCCCTTGTCTAACAATGTTGGCTCGTAAATGTTCTTGAGCGTTTTCTGGCTTTTAATATGTCTGCTCTCGCTAGAATGGTGCCTTTGGTATTGTAAAGAGATAACTTGCAAATGGGAGAGAAATATCTACCGTTTATTCTCACTTCATTCTCTCTTAAATAATAACGGCACGCAATTTTTGTCTCCCAACCCCTGTATACCAAGTAACAGTGTCCATATTATGTTCGTCGTCCTCGCAATGTGAGTAGACTGTCCGTGGTGCAGGTAGGCCCAGGCTGACAAGTAATATGCAGTTGTACAAAGAGGATAATGTCAGATCAGATCTCCTTCAAAAACGCTGGTGAACTGTCTTGACCAGCTCAACAGAACAAATTTGGGCTGTCCATCGAGCCAGAACTATAGCCCATAGGTTACACCCCTCGGCTACAGACCACTCGGTGGTTTAGCCCAGGCCAACGACCTCGTCCTACAATACAGTTTTGCCATACCATTAACTTCCTTCCCTTCCACTCTGTAAAGAGTTTCGTGTGTATTCTCAGTGGTTCTTGGTAGTAAGCGCTTAGTGTAACGTGATTCGTCATTGCCGTCATGCCTCGGCAGCCATTCGGTAACTGTCCCACTATCGGACTGTCCATTTCGGCCCGCAGCTGATTGGCGAGAGGTCGAGAACATGCGGTAAAGAAAGAATCCGATGGCTCCCGGTTACTCTAACCACGAAATTGTGACGTCATCGATCCCTCGGCTGCTCTCTACACAAAAGCGAGCAACATACGCTGCAGTGTGGCGAGCGCAGCCTCCAAAAGTTCGCTCCTCGTCACTCGAATCTCGGAGGCCACGAAGTCTAATTCTCTGAAAGAGGCGTGCGCATCAGAGGGAAGGAGGGAGGGGCGAGGGGGAGGCTGCGATGGTCCACTATTGTGCCTCCTCTCGTATGGGGCAGACTCGTGCCCCCTAAGGTGATTACCCTCTCCCCCTCCCTGTGCGCACGTCTATGTACCCTTATGTCGTCAGAACTGGACAAGTCCACTAGGTAGGCATTTACAGAGGAGCTCCCTGGTGAGCAGTACACCGCTTCACACCGCCGTGGGACTGTCCTCAAGTTATCCCCTGTTCACTGAAATGAAAACGAGACCTTCACTATTCTCTTCACAAAATGCCTGCCAGGAAATCTTTTTTTTCTTTTGTGCTAGCGGCAACAGATAATACTACATAAAACCCGTTAGACGCTTTAATAAACCGCGTCTCATTCATACCAGCGACGAAAAAGCTAATATATAAGGCCCCGCAATATGGGCCGCTGTCCTTATAGGACAACAAAAGCCAAGCAGCCCGCTTGCGCCGTAGCAGCCTCGCTCAGAACAAGTTCCGTGCACCCGGCGCGTCGGCGAAGCGCGGCAACGTTTATTGCCGCAACTACGGCTGCTCCGGTTTGTCGGCGATGCTGAAGTTTTTTTTCACCGTTTGGATCATCTGGAATGGGTTGCGAAAGCCGCACACTGAACGGAAATCGGCCATGTTCACATCGAAGTAGAGCACGGCGAACCGCTTCCGCGGCTTCTTGCTGAGGATGTAATTGATCTGCGAGGAAATCCAAGCAATAACAGCGTTTAATGAAAGATGCAGCTTTGAAGTGATGAAAAAAGAAAAATCGTTGAAAACATGTAAAAGTTCACAGAATGTCGCTAGGGGGCAAATGTTCAGACAAGTGGACTTGCCTTCGTCAGGAAAACAAGCAGGGAATTTCGCTATAGTGCCGACGTTTCGACTAGTGGTCTTCGTCAGTACAACAGGGAATATCGCTAGGGGCAAACGTTCCGACAGTGGACATGTGTTCGTCAGGAAAACTAGCAGGGAATGCTGCTAGGACCAACGTGTCGCGAGGAGGAATTCTCTTCATCAGTAAAACAGGCAGAGAATTTCGCTAAGGCCGACGTTTCGACTAGTGTACTTGTCTTCGCTAGTAAAACAGGGAATATTGCTAGAGGCATACGTTCTGACAGTCGACTTGTCTTCGTCAGGAAAACAAGTAGGGAATGCTGCTAGGACCAATGTGTCGACAATAGGACTTCTCTTCATCAGTAAAACAAGCAGGTAATTTCACTAGGGCCGACGTTTCGACTAGTGGACTTGACTTCAGTAAAACAGAGAATATCGCTAGAGGCAAATGTTCTGAAAGTGGCCTTCGCTTCGTCAGGTAGGCTAGCAGGGAATTTCGCCATGGCTGACGTTTCGACTAGTGGACATATTTATGTCAGTACAATAGGGAATATCGCTAGGGGCAGACGTTCCGTCAAATGGATTTCTCTCCGTCAGGAAGACTAGCAGGGAATTTCGCCAGGGTGGACGTTTCGACTTGTGGACTCGTCTTCGTCAGTACAACAGAGGATATCGCTAGGGGCAAACATTCTGAGAACTGGACCTGTCTTCGTCAGGAAAGCATGCAGATAATTCCAATAATACTGACTTTTCGACTAGGGGACTTGTCTTCGTGAGGGCAACGTTTTGACAGGTTGACTTGTCTTTCTCAGGAAAACAAGCAGGGAATGTCACTGGGGTAAACGTTTCGACAAGCACATTTGTGTTCGTCATGTCTTCGTGAGGACAACAAACAGGAAATGCCGCTAAGGCTTTATAAACCACTTGAGTTGCCAATAGGCTGTGCTCTGTGAGATGTGAGCACTGTCGATAGCCATCGAAAGTGATTGTGAATCACAGTCCAAAAGGAACCGTCTCGCATGAACTCTAACGTTTAAAACACAACAGAGCAAGTTTGAGTAAAATAATAAACGCAGCTGGTGTGTGGTGAGCACGTATATAACTCTACAACGCAGAATTCACATCGAGGCTAATAGCTATATTGAGGGTGACTGTGTATATGCACTTCCATCCGCTTTCTGTCGACGCAGCGAGTTAGATCGGCTACAGACAGCGATAAAACTTGCCCGTTTTACAAAGGTGGTGTTGGGCAACGTGCCGTTTACTCATCCAACACAATTCGCTAATCTGAAGTCAGCTTAAGTCATCGAAACGAACTACTACTGTCCCGTCGTCATTGTGAATTGGCCAGAGATAACAGAACCAGTGTCGAGAAGAAAGTTCACCTAAACATATGTGCGAAGCTATATAACACCGGCCAGAAAACGAGATTTCAACACACAACTTGCACTATACATTTTTTTTTCAATCGCCGCATAATGCACACACATTCGAGACCATCAGATGAAGTGCGAAAGACATTCGGTGGCAATATCAAATAGATTAATAGATTTCAAATAGATTTCAAAAGTATTGAAGAATCAAAGTCACGAACGATGCACAAGAAGTCTTTGGCATGAGGTTTAGGGACGCGCATCTACGACGATCGAGTGCCAAACACCCCGGCCCGAGCACGTACAGCGTTAAAACGACAAACAATGTCTCTGCTGCATGTTCATGCCGCCACGGACCAAAACTTAATGTCGAGCCCATCGATGTACCCAAGAAAAAAGATTCACGCATCTCCACGAAGTGAACCCTGACGAGTGGGCGAAGCACTTGGGATCGTTCGGTGTTACCGTAAATCACCCGTGACATGGCCCATCATGCATGCAAATGAGTGACAACGCGGGTGTATATTTACACACGCGTTGTCATTTATGCTCCTGCTCTTTATAAGGTTCCTGCGCTCCCATGCCGTAGATCGTGCCTAGTTCCGGATTACATTTAGTTGACGCGCACCCTGCGAATCCTTATGGTTCAATTATGCACAAGACAAATCTCGCACCAGCACTATATTGCAGGTCAAGATCCAGTGCCTATGTATACGGGGTGGCCGGTGAACGGTTGTGCAGAGCGAGCGGTCGGTTTTTTCAGTCAAGGAACTCGCTAGCAGGCGCTGCCTGCGTCAGCGTTGTCTGCTATCCAATCCGACTTCTCCGCCGCTCTGACCATGCTCTTAACGCTCTTTTTCGTCCCATCCGTTTCGTTACTGGCTGTACACTTACTGGTAAGCCTCCTAGTTCGCTTCCTCCATTGTGAGTCAACGTTCTTCCTATACAAATACCTGAATACATTCGCTGCCCACCTACTTTCTTTCACATTCCTTAATCAATGTTCGTACCTAAATTTTACTCTGAGCTTCCCTTCCCTCAAAGTCAGACCATCCCATATCCCCCTTAACAGCCTCATTTGTGGTCTTCCCATGGGCGCCCAACGCGAGACGTCCGACCTTCTTCTGATTGTACCTCTGACCTCATGCATACCACTGAGTTTCCGAATGTAAGTGCTGGCACCATTACACCTTTCCACAAACCGCGCCCACTAGAAGCGAGAGCACAGCTTCGCCTCTAGTGAGCGCTCCGAGTACTAGCGTGGCTACGGCGCAACAACGGGAGGCAATCCTCGACCCTAAGGAGCTTTGCCCCTAAAAGCGCGTTTGCCGCACCGCCGCCTGTGAATCTGCCCGGCTGCCCCAGGGGGCGCCACCGCCGCTACGCGAGCTCACTAAAGGCACAGTCCGCTAACGCAACACCACCTAGACATAGGTGGCGTTGGCTAATGGCCATTACAAATGGTTGTAAACGAAAAAGAAATAAAGCTAGAGCTTGGTGGCCCGGCCACCGCCCCGTTATAAAGGGGACGCTCCTAATATCCATCCATCCATCCATTCATGCCCGCGCGGCCACGTGACCAAACATGGCCCCGCCCGTGCGCCGGTGTCAAACTGTTGTCTATTCCACCGCGGCCGGTCTGGACGTGCGCGTTCGCTCCCTCCTTGTCCAGACCGGTCGTGATTCCACTTAACCTCCGGTAGGCCCGCAACGCCGTTAAGGGTGATGCTGTTCATCATCAGTTAGCTTATGAACGGGCGAGACGCGGGGCAAACGCCGACAAACGGCGTGGCACTGTTAGGAAATCTTAACGAGGTGACGTTCTTAAAGACCTCGTGTCTGCTGCTATCGCAGAAAATTCGATGTCGGCTGTAAGGGTCGTCGGAATGCGAGGGAGAGTATGGTATGCCGAGGAGGCACCAGATAAGAGGCGCAGCCAGGTGGTGAACGTGTGGGGGAGGAGGCGACCATTGTTGTGATGCATTGTACAGCTGGTGACTGGAAACTGGCTTGACAGGTGTTTGGCGGCCCCAGGGGAAGGAGTAATACAGACAGCGTGTCCAGGAATGTCTGTAGTCACCAGCTGGTTTGGCGCCCTCACCCCTCCCATGCAGCGTGGTGGGCAGCAAGCGTACCCACTGTATTGTTGTCATTGGTTAGAGCGGCGTCGGGGTGTAAGTCGCCGTTTATGATTGGCTGTGAAGTGTTCAGGGGAGGAGCAACCGGTGTATATAAGGTGGCCCTTTTGCCTCGCAAAGAGGTCGGAAGCACTGCCTGTAAAGTGTATATACTGTTCTCGTATATAAAGTCACGTTGTGTTTGTATGAAGGCTGGTCTCCATCCTTTGGGTATAGACAACGCAACGGCGGACAGGTAGTAGGAAGGCTTCCACCCTTCCTTCTTCACAGCAGCAACGCTAGCTGGAGGAGCTCGGCTCCAAAAGGAAGAAGAGAAGCAGGAAGGAGGAGAAGGGGGAACTGAGGACAAGTTCACCACGACAACGTCACCTTCTACAACCTCCTTACCTAGGAAATTTACTTCGGCGTAGGCGTACACAGATGAAATAATGATCTCGAGCTACCGCCGTGTTGACCGAAGCATCCGACTACGCAAGCCCACCGCCACGGCACAGGTGCATTAGCGAACAAAATTCGATTTCCCAAAGTAAAACCTGCGTGAAAAATGGTAAACTACGGATCAACTAACACCTACACACGCGAAAGCTCGAACTGTAAATTGAGTGTACGAGAAATGTTAATTCAGTTACGCGGAGACGATGCGAACGGCGCTCAATGACGCTACAGCGTTCGCTCTTGAAGGGTCCCTTAAACGAATTTTTTTTTACATTGTGTCATTGATTAGGCAAGACAATTGTGAAATCATTCACACCATAAGTAAAGCGAAGCCCCCTGCGCTAAGGTAGCTACGGGCTTATTTCTGTCGCCTTCCTCCTTACCACTGCTGTTCCTCCTCAACTCGAACAGCTGCGGAGTGCGCGCTAGCGACGACTGCGCCTCCCACGTCAGCCGCTGTGCAGAGCCCTCCGTAGCGACATAGCGCCGCGATGTCTTAACTAAGGTCGCCGGCCTCGGCAGTGCTAGCCTCTGTAGTAGTGCGCCGGCGACTTGTGTGTGCGCCGCCAGATGCCGCGACGATACCTCTGGCTGCCCTTCAGTGCTCGTGAAGTCACGCGGGTTCCGCTTCGTAGCACCCATCACACGTCCCCTGGGAAGGGGCGTTTGAAAACGCTTCGAGTCGAGTCGCGTCGATCTCTCACGATGTGCGTATTTAAAACTTTGTAGCAAACTACGCGCTTAACGCAGGGTGCTGATATTGTTACGCTAATGATCAAACGGACTCGGGCTATCGGTGCAACGCATTTGTACAAAATCTCCAGAACCGTTTCAGTGTCTCTTTAAAATGCGGAGCTTGAGCGAAAAACGACTAACCTTTTCTGCCTGTGTAACGCTGTCGTCGTAGATGAGCAGCACTTTTCTTCCTTTTCCTTTACCCTCCGGGGCGTATCCCATGTTGATGTCCCTGACCTTTGCCTTAGGATCTGTTCTACAACCCTACAAGCAGAAAACAAGGAATATCAAAGAAAACTCGCGCAGATCTGACAGTGCGTAAACGTTAACGTATACGTATGCCAACAACAGCCGACAGTGGTCATAATTAGTCAGCACAAGTGATCATTTAGCTCAGTCATTGAGGAAGAATCATGGGGAATGGGCCCCGGTGACATGGTCGGCAAACGGTAGATTATTAGGCACTCCGGTGTTGCTGTTTTTTTGACACGAAAGTGTTTTATGCCGGGGCACACCAAGAAATCTCTTACGTACTTCCGTAACGGAAGTAGATGTCTGAAATATAAACGCGCATTTTATATAGAAAAAGTTCCACTCGCTGGGATTCGAACCCACTGCCACCCAGAGAGCGACGGTGTGAGCTGGAAGCGCTATCACCACACCACCGACCGACTTGCAAACGTTCAGTGCACCGGTTTGCAATTAGCATCTAATTTATGTCTGGTTACAGCAAAGATATTTAATAAGCAAAATTGTTCCTAAATTAACAGAGCCTCCATTTCACTGCACTCTTGGTTCTCATAGAGTTACTCTAATGATACCGCAGGTAGCACGGTAGCATATACAGTAACTCTAGGTTCTCAGAGGTGGTACCGCCGCCTAGGAACGATGGAGCGAAGCCGTAAATTGCCGTGTTAATATGCGCGCCGGCAGTTAGCGCCTTAGTAGGCTCGATACCTCTATCGCCGCGCAGGCGTCGGCGTCCTTCTCAGTCTGCTGACGCGTTGCTTCAACCACGGACGCTACATAATTTGTCTCGTGCGGCATATATGATAGCCAGTTGCTTGCCCACAAGCAAATGAAGCGCATTTCGCACAGCGAAGTGTGCGTTCACGAAACGATCCGCTGACAAACAGTTCGGCTTCGCTTGCAAGGATTCACCCTTTGCGGACGCTCCTGGTTAATGGCAGGCTTGCGCAGGGCGCTGGCGTGTTCAATGCATTGTCTCCTGAGAAATGTGTCGTTCGAGAGCTTTCGCTTGTGTGCAACCGTCGAAGATCCGTGTACAGTGTAGCGGTGCCGATTATGTATAATGTAAGTGGTTCACACATCCAGAGTACCCAACCCATCTCCCGCCCCTCGATTCGCCAGATTGCCGCTTATGTGCGCAGACAAGTCTCACTTTCGTGTTATACCGATTCTTATGACAGAGGAGTCAACCCCATTTTTAAGGACGATCAGTCTTTCTTGGGATCCTTAAACGCAGAAATTTTGGTCTGTCTGTCTGTCTGTCTGTCTGTCTGTCTGTCTGTCTGTCTGTAACACGATTCAGCCACTCGGCCAAAGTTTCAGCACATGCCTAACCCCCAGCCATCTCGAACTGGTAGCTGCGTTCATACTTGTGAATATTGTCGATCAAAAAGCAGATAATACGCATATGTGAGGCGCAACATCAATACGTAGGTATTAGGTGGTGTGTTCCTTTACTAGAAAACACATAGATACGTAATTCTAAAGGCCCTAGCGTTTGTTAGGCTGCGCTAAAAATGCGACGCTATGCACGAAAAAGGTCTCTGCCGACCATTTGGCGCTGCCACCTGGCAGTTGTCCAGAGATTCTGCACAAGCTCATGTTTGTTGCTCGTGGATTCTGCACGCTGCCAGATGGCGTCCGCGTCTCACGCAGCGTAGTACGGCCGGCAGAAGACTATCGTCTTTCGGCGACATTTGCAGCGAAGCACGCAGATACGCGGCCAATTTTTTTTAAGGTTGTATCCTGCTATAGACAGCTCACCGTTATGTCGTGCAAAAACTCGTGGTTTTCATCGGCTAAGCCGCGACCCCTTACCACGTCCAAGGGCATGAGCCTCGACATTTCGCATGGCGTGTAGAGGAACTGGAGATTCAGGGCGTCCTCCTGGTCATCTTTGTAGCTGTACAGCATGGCGCCCATCACGAAAGAGAGGCCCACCACGGCGTACTTGTTTCCGTACATCCCTTGGTTCGCCTCGTTCACCAGCTCCATGTGGCGATACTGCGAACGTTGCACCACAGTTACACACTTAGCGTCATATAGCGAAACGTGTAAAGAATGACAGAATCGTTTCGTTATAAACGAAGATAAGGCCGTGGGGCGGGAGGGGAAGGGCGTGACTATCAACTGAAACGCCGCACCGTGACTTGCGCACAGAGTAACCTTTAGTGGATGTTGACCGTGCGTTAATTTGCCGCTTGCTCACCTCGCGAGCGGGGCCCGTTTCCTCGTTGTGACTTTGTGACTAGGCTTTGTCACTAAGCTTTGTGATTTTGTGACTAGGCTTTGTGACTAGGCTTCGACCCTAAGACGTGACGCCCCCTCATTTCGCCATTGATATCGCATTTGTCAAACAAAGAGAGAGAGAGAAGGACGGATAGGCGCGTAATACTAGCGGAGTGTGGGCGGACGACTGCACAACATAAGCCCATCCAATAACGGGAAATCTGTATGCCGCTTGGCTTTCGTTCTGTCGCACGAAAGCATCGACGCAATTATGGCTGCAATGTCCTTTGAGTCTCACGATCAGGGTATGTTCCTTTTAAAGGAGTACTGACACTATTTTGCGGCGGCGCAAAATATACATTTTTCGTTTTCTAGTGATGTATTGTTTACGCCCTCCGCACACGGAATCCAGGAAACACGTATAAAATATTTTAGTTTGGTTTTAAAGTTTTCGTCAAACAGCACTGCAAGCCAGCCCCAACGCAACGCACACTACGATGACGTATGAACACAGCCTCCTAAAAATCGCTGAAATCGCTGTCAGAGTAGCTGGACGACCGTGAGATCGACGTTTTTTGCTTGCCCCACGTGTAACTGACCACAGACGACAGGGTTGCAGCGACGCTGTCACGAATTACTGTCCCCACGTGGCCTAAACGTACGACCAACGCTGTTGACACGTCACTAAAACCGCCCCCTCGAAATCGAAACCGCAAGTGGGCTTTTAAGGGAGTCGTATTAAAAAATTCACAGCATATCCACGGAGTGAATGATGATGAGTGGGCGAAGCTCCAGAAGTTCATCGTAGATCGTGCCGAGTTCCGGATTAATTTAGTTAACGCGCACGCTACGAATCCTTATGGTTCAACTACGCACAAGTGAAATCTCCCACCGGCACTTCATTGCAAGTCAAGATCCAGTGCATATATATATATATATATATATATATATATATATATATATATATATATATATATATATATATATATATATATATATATATATATATATATATATGGGTGGCCGGTGAACGGTTCTCTAGCGCGAGCAGTCGGTATTTTTCAATCAAGAAACTCTCTAGAAGACGCTGCCTGCGTCAAGCTTGTCTCTCGCGGGTGAGGGCGCGTTCTCCTTTGCGAGCTGGTAGCACGTTCATCGAAGAAAGAACGTTTCCATAGTCAACGCGCGCCTTTTGCTCTCTCTGTCTCTCTCGCAAGACAGCATATGGAAGAGTGAGAGCTCGCGCGCCGGGAGGCACGCGCCGAGGGCGCGCCTCTCACACGCGCCCTCCTAGTGGTGCGTTCAGGTAACGCGCTACTACAACGGACGGACAGACCCAAACCTTAAGGAGCTTCGCCCCTAAAATATATTCATTGCGTTGCGAGGTACCATGACACTCTTTTTGGGGTTCTCCCCGCCAGTGCTTTCACTTACAGCAACAACGCAAGAATGTGAAAAATTCGTGTCAGTACTCATTTAACGGCGAATCTGTTAAAAGGAACATATACTAATCCCATTCTTTGTCCTTGTTCCGCAGGAACATATACTGATCCCATTGCTTGCCACTTTCTGTCCTCGTTCCGCAAAAAACTGGGCATATCTGGTGTGCGCCAGAGCGGTACGGAAACAAAACCTCAGTGAATTTTTCCCATTTAACTAACGTTTCGCGCAACCAGGCCAGAACGCTTTCGCTGCAACGTACTTTACAATTCCTTCGAGTCCTTTATGCCGACATCGCAAGAACGCTAGCTGGGTTGGAGCGGAAATGGAACCCTTGCAGTACGACACCTACCTTTTAGGTGTTCTACGGAAGAGCCACACCCGCTGCTAACACTGCTTCGGAAAGAAACGTGGTGGACTGCAAAGCATGTCCACGTATGCTATAGTATAGCAAGCAGGTGGGAAAGGGAAGTAGGGCTGAAGAGGAGGGAGAGAGGAGGGCAGCGAGTAAAGCACAGTATAACCTTGTATAGTATAGTACAAGAAGGGGGTGAGAAGGAGTGGTGTGAGAGTCGGGAAGATGGAAATTAGGAGTTGAGAGGGTAAAGCGTAGGGTATACTCGCATAGTACGGTATAGCAAGGAGGTGGGAAATGGAACTGACGGTCAGGATGGGGAAAGGAGGAAGGGAAGGTCACCATCTCCGCTATGACCTAGCTTTACGCCCCTAGTGCAAGCTCAAGTGGACCCCAAATCCGTACCACCCAAACTGTCTCAACAGTAGCTCTCCGGCGCAGCGCTGGTAGAGTGGTTGAAGAGCCGAGCACACCCCGGTGGCTGTACAGTGTGATTGCGACACAGCTTCGCTAAACTGTATACTGTGACTGCACCAACGCCACAGGACATAGCACTGCGCACGTCATGGAAGCGCCAGGAAACTGAGTGCCAGCTATATAAACGTGATTCTCTCGCACCTGTATGTTCTCAAAGTGTTGTTTATTAGTGTCCTGTTCTCGCACGCGCCTCGTCCCCTGCGTGAGCGCCTGGGCCCACGAACCTCCTGTGAGGCTATGCATACAACTCCGCTGCGCTTTTGGCTGCGAGTAATTTTTTTTAGCCAAATGAGAAGTGACTATCGTCATAACTTCAAGCGTGCGTCGTGGTCACGTGTGCGGACTGGTTCCAACTGCAAAAGGGGAGTACGTGAGTGTACCACGTACCAGAGACGGGAAGTTCGTGTCCGGGCCATTGATGATGCCAGGTGGCACGGTTTTGCATTCCTTTATGTCCTCGAGCCAGTAGCTTAACGAGGTAATGGTGATGACGGTGTCGATAGCGGTTCCCTTATCCGCGGCCTGAATGACAGCGTCCTTGAACAGTTTCCAGCCGCCGGAGGTGCCATAGTTGATCCCACCGATAGCAACTACAGTTCTCCTGGTGGGGTCATTCTTCTGAACTTTTTTTAGTTCCTGAAAGAAAAGGGCAGCTTCACGACACAAAGCCGCTTGTTGAACGCGGTAGCATTAAAACTCTCTGTTCCTACTGAAATGGGCCGAGCGGCAGTCTCAATAATTTCATATATTTTCGTGAAATTCCTAAGGAATTGCTCGGCGAATGCGACAAATATATAGATTACAAATGGTTTTTTTCGTAAGTAAATATAAGGAATCATTGGAATAAAGAACGGAACGTTTCAGTAGGGATGTTAATAAGCGAATATGCTTGATCTCTCATTCACATGGATCAATAGAAGACAAAAGTCAAACGTGTCGCGCGCTCGATTCACCGGGGAAACACCCTGGCAATACTTTTCCCTGTTAGCTATACGCTTACTGTTGACGCCATTTCCGTCACGGAAATTAGGTCACCCAACTCTCACTGGACCTCTACTCAGGGCACTATCCTGTTCACTGAAGAGAACTTTGTATTGTCAAAGCCGGTAAAGCCAGCATAGGGTTACATTGGCTCTTCGTCAGTGCACCAACAGCCTTGACGAAAACACGTCCGCTTATCGAAACGTTGGCTTTAGCGACATTTTCTACTCTTCGTCGTTTTCAGCGATTTCATCATACATTCAAGCCTCCATCTTCCCCTGAGCTTCTCTTCTCATTAGTGTGCGCGCGCGCATGTGCGTGTGTTTAAGTAATGCCGTATCACCTTACCTTCATTATATCTATAGCTCGACCCACGACGTCCTTAAGCTTGTCGGGACGGTCAATGACGTTGAGCAAGCCGTAGTGAACGATCCTCTTTTTCGCCAGCTTCGACAGGTCGAGCTTCGCACGTTTCGCGTACGTCCGGTTCATCGATCTGCAAACATCGAGTCGGGATCGTAAAAAGGCTTAGGATGCTCTAAGTTTCATTGGGCCCCGTTCGTGCATCGCCTCCTCGTAACAGAATTATGTTTCCTCGCACATTCAAATTACAGCCCGAGCTATAGTTATTTACTTATTTATTTTTGTTACCCTCCATCGCCGAAGCATTATAGAGGGGAGCGGGTTAGAAGATATGAAAAAATTACTCCATCTTCGCTAAAGGGAACCATGTGTGGATGCGAAGCAGCGGGGAGATGATTAGCTTGCGCGGGAGATGGTGTAATTTTATTGAGAGGACGAATGCGAATGTATGAGAGAGAGAGAGAACGCTGTGGTTGCGTGATGGCCCGAGCGCTCATCGCGGCGCTGCACAGGAGAGAGAATGAGGCGCGCGCTCCGTCGTTTTCATACCGCGGAACTACCGTGGCGCCCCCAGCGGAGTATGCAGCTGTCGCACCACCTGTCGTGCGCACCGTTCCGTAGAGTAGACGTTTACTAGAGGAGAGAAAGGGGGAGCGTAGGAGAGGAGAGAGAGGGGGAGGGGATGCGCATGCGCTGCGCGGGGTGTGGGACGCGGGCGCCGCTCCGTAGAGAGTTATCCTAGAGGAGAGAAAGGGGGAGCGTAAGAGAGGACAGAGAGGGGGAGGGGACGCGCATGCGCTGTGGGGGTGCGGGACGTCGCGGGGGGGACAGAGCCCCACCATAAGATGCTTCGCATTTAAAATACAAAACAACGAAACAAAAACGTGTTATATGTACATGAAACAAGACTAAAGCAAATAACATCTCTACTCGATGAAACACTACAAAACTATAACATATATGTCCAAGTTCGCATGTTCAAGTGGCTACAGCTTCTTCCATAGGAGAACACCGCCGCAACGGCTTTCTTTCCCGAAATCCCAGCACCTGCAACACCTTCACGTATATGATACGTGCAGGTGTTGCAGGTGTCCTAGTTATCGAGATTTTATTGCGATATCAATCATAAGGACCCTTGAACGGTGCTTTCGCCGTCGTCGTCATGTCCCGTATATATATATATATATATATATATATATATATATATATATATACAGCATATTGACGGTCAGCGCGAAACACGAAGACAAAATGTGAGGAAGGACACAAACCGCAGCGCTGTCTCACAGCTAACTTTTATTAGGCAACACACGCATTTTAATGGCACTGACCAAACCCACGTGATCCCATGACAAAGACGGAAAAGTTTGCAACAAGACACAATAAACCTGGTTAGAACCAATTCAACATCTGCTCAGTGATGAAATGATTCAGAAATGAAATTGCTTTGTCACTTAGGGCATGCTCGCGCAGCGAGAGCCGTTTTTATTGATATCTACTTTGATTCTACTTTCTACTTTGATTTTATTGACTATTTATTGAACCTACTTTGATTAGACTATGACAGTGCAGTAGCAACGTTGTCGAAAACAATAAAGAATATCTTGCAGGTCCCAAGCGTAGTGGGAATCGGTGTCATGCGGAGAAGTCTGCGAGGAAATTGCCTATGACGGATTGTTTGACATTCGGCCAAACGTCACGAGTAGGATCAATGTCTTTGTGCAAAGCGCATGAGGGCGTTTCGATTTAAATTCCCGAGTCGGCACAGCGCGCAGTGAAAAAAATTAAAAATTACAGCATATCCACGGAGTGAATGATGATGAGTGGGCGAAGCTCGGGATGTTTATCGTAGATCGTGCCGAGTTCCGGATTAATTTAGTTAACGCGCATGCTACGAATCCTCACGGTTCAACTATGCACAATGCACAAGTGAAATCTCCCACCGGCACTTCATTGCAAGTCAAGATCCAGTGCCCATATATATATATATATATATATATATATATATATATATATATATATATATATATATATATATATATATATATATATATATATATGGGTTGCCGGTGAACGCTTCTCCAACGCGAGCAGTCGGTATTTCTCAATCAAGAAACTCGCTAGGAGACGTTGCCTGCGCCAACGTTGTCTCTCGCGTTTGCCGGGGCAGTGTCGAGTTTGCCGGGGAGCGCGTGGCTCCCGGCGCTCGCGGCGAGGGCGCGAGCCGTCTCGTTTTGCTTTTAGAAAACATCTGGCGTCTTTCGTTGGTTTATTTCATCAATCAACGGCGTTTTGAACGAAATTTTTATTGTTTAATCACGCACAGGAGAAATCTCACCAGGCACTGCCTTGGAGGTAAACAATGGCTGCTAATGGGAATGAGAGACAGAAGAAGTCGGCTTTTAGCTAACACTTACACTTCCACTTCTACTAACGTTTCCTACTGGAACATGCCAATGGCTGCTAATGGGGAATGAGAGACAGAAGAATTCGGCTTTTAGTTAACGCGCACGCTGCGAATTTTTTATTGTTCAACAACGCACAGGAGAAATCTCCCACCGGCACCACCTTGGAGGTCAAAGCGTAAGACTGGTTACGCACTACGACGAGGGACGAACGGGTGCCGCTATAAGGAGCTTCGCCCCTAAAAGGAAGACGATAAGGGACCACAAGAGAGCGATGTGGGTCAGTGAACAAAACGCGTGTTAATGACATCTCAGCAAAAAATAAAGATGACGATGTTGGCGTGCTCAGCGCATGAAATGAAAAAGTAATATATAATAAATCAATTAGCTTGGCAGGGGGTGCCAGAAATTCAGGTGGGCATATGAGAGATCAAGAGGTTTGCGGCTACAACGCCGCCGAAGTTAACGCAGAATAGGGTTAGGCTTCTCCCGTAGCTAAGGATACGGGAGGGGCCTTTTCCCTGCATCGTGTCTGGACATTGTCTTCACCATGACGAAGACCGGTCGTCAAGATTGTGATCCCCTGTTCAATGGCTTCTCCTCAATTTATGCGTACATCGTTCCCGTGCTCTTTTTGAGGTGCCATTGTGACATTCAAGGTAAACAGTTTAAGGTAAAGGCCCCGACTAAGCACTGACCTGATGTCAAAGGAGATCCCTGCTTCGGTCTTCCTGTATCTCCCTATGACCTGCTGGAACACCCTGAAGCTGTGGATGATGGAGGTTGACTGGATGTTGACAACGCTCGCGTTGGTGTATACGAACACGTGCGTGTAGTAGAGGTAGTGGCACAGCCCGTCCCTCGGGTACATCTTGTTCTCGGTCGCAAGGCTGCCCACAGTGCAGATCAGCTCCTTGCGTGCTGCGCACGTCGCGTCACGTATGAGCAAGTTCTAACGCTTATATAAGCATCGCTCGGCTAGGTTGGAGAAAGCGCACATCCAGCTGGCGTCCTCGAAAACCGCCCACATAAGCCACGTCTGGAAGGCGCGCGACCTCTCACACCGGAAGTGACGCCGGCGCCCATCACTTGGGGAGAGCAAGAGTTAGCGCGCGCTCCGTAGTGCTACCCTGGACATTGCCAAATTCCGACACCTTGGCAGCTCCTGCTGCCAAGGTGTCGGAATCAGGTTAGGTTAGGTGTACAGTAAAGAGGCTATAGCACTGCTGAGGCCGCCGGCCTCAGCAGCGCTATAGCCTCCGTTGGCAGTAGTTGGCTAGCCCTTTGATGTTCGTGAAGTCAGCCAAGAAAGCCAATCGTTGCATGCCCATTCCACGGCCAGTGGTCAGGGGTGGTTGGAAAAACACCATGTTGATAGCCGTATCCATCTTTCACTAGCTATGCACACACTTAAAACCTTGCAGTGAATCACACACTTAACGCAGAGTGCCGATACTGTTTTGCAGGATGATCGGAAAGGACTTGAGCTATTGGAGCTATGCATTTGCACAAGGTCGCCAAAATTACTGCAGTGTCGCATAACTCAAAATGTATCGCCTTAACGTAAGCTTTCGCCTTCAAGTGGCACAGAGGTGGAACGCGAGCCGTTGATCTTCCCCTGAACTTACGCGGCACAGGCGCTTCTGTAGTTGTAGTCTCCGCAGGCGCCGGGGGTTCCGGGGGTTCCGGAGGCTCAACTGGAGGCTCAGCCGGCGGCTGCTCCATCGGTGGCGGAGCTGGCGGCTCCACAATAACGGGGCCCGGGCCCGGTGGATCAAATGGTGGCGGCTCAATAGGGCCAGCACCGGGCGGCGACGTATCGTCAGGTCCTGGTTTGGTGTCCCTTGGTTCGGCGGGACCCACAATAGGTACGGGAAGAGGAGGACCGCCTCCGCCGCCACCACCGCCTCCTCCTCCACCGCCGCCATCACCTCCGCCCCCGCTTCCGATGTCGGCAGCCACGTCATCGTCAACTGCGATTCGCGGAACTACCGTTGAGCGAACGCCGCGCGTATACACACAAGTGCCACGGAAAGCCAAACACACTCGCTATAGTCTGCTTCACTAGTTCCGTGCAGCAGAGCCAAGGCTACGAGGCCATCGAGTTCAGAACTCTTCCGAAGCGATATGAAATGCCATTGTTCGGACACGCACACCCCGCTTCGTCTTTCTCCTTCCAGGGCTGCAGTTGCCATTGCAGCACCCGCCATTGGCAGATGACAAGCCGCGGAAGGACACGTTTAACACGTTTTCCCCTTCCGGATTGGCCTAAGAGGCCTGTAGCTTCCACAGTGCTGCACGGAACTTCTGATTGATTGATTTGTGGGGTTTAACGTCCCAAAACCAGTTCTGATTATGAGAGACGCCGTAGTGAACGTCTCCGGAAATTTCGACCACCTGGGGTTCTTTAACGTGCACTGACATCGCACAGCACACGGGCCTGGACATTTCGCCTCCATCGAAATGCAGCCGCCGCGGCCGGGATTCGATCCCGCGACCTCCGGATCTGCAGCCGAGTGCCATAACCACTAGACCACCGTGGCGGGGCACGGAACTTCTGAAACAGATTATAGAGTTACTGTATATGCTCCAAGTCAGGCTACAGAGGTACTGTATATGCTCCCTACTTGGAGGCTATACAGTCATCTATTTTTTTAAGTCTGAAACAGCGCACAAGAAACAACGAGGGACACACGGAAGGTAACAATTAGGCAGGACTATCGCAGGCTCGCATCTGGTTTATTCATGATAAGACAAGCTAAAGTACAGATGATCGGGCAGACCACGTGTAACAGTGAATCCAAATGACAAGATTTTAATCGATGCTCTAGCAAAAATGACACTTTACGATGGCTAAGCGTGAGCGATGGCAGACTGATGCACATGTGTTTACGTTTGCTGATATGGAACGCCTCAGTGATTTCTCTCGTGAGTTGATCATTGCGTACATCTGTGTTTTAGCCTGTTGTCTTTTCATGAATAAACCAGATGCGAGTCAGCGATAGTCCTGTATATACTTGTTACCTTCCGTGTGTCTCTCGTTGTTTTAAAAATGAACGGTTACCAACTCGCCCAACTGTCAACCTTGCTGTACAGTAAGTCTAACACGCACGCTCGGATGGTGCCGTCCTCGAAGTCGCACGGCCTTCGCTAATGTTCCGGTTTCACGACACTATGCGCGCTCTTGTATGCTACCGCTTGCGACATCTATTGCTGTTTTGACTAACCGTATTTCACTAGATTCCAGATTTAACATTATGCCCGTAGTCGAGATTTACTTCACTTTTGATTGGTATTTGCGTTGTCGATTGCTTACGTTCATTGATATTAGCAACATGAGATGTGAACGTCAAATTGTTTATTTCTCTTGCTAATTTTATTGCGTAAGTCCGTATAAATGGCATGTTTGTGATTATTTCTTAGCCGATGTTGTTTCCCTCAGTTCTGGCACATACTCACCCTGGGGGATTGGCCAAGATGTCAGAAGTTGAAATAGTTAAGCCTCAGGTACTATTGAATACCAATCAGAATCGGATAACCAGGATGAAATTAACAGTAAAGAGTACGAATTTATGAAAAGAACCGGCCCGAATCACTTATGAATGTATTTGAATTGTACTGTCTTTCAAACTTTTTTTTTCTTGCTCATACGAGAGCTGTCCCTCTGCCTCCGAATAGGTATGTTGGCCAAGTCAGCCAACACTTTTTGTGTGTGTCGTTTTGCTTCATCGGTATGACTGCATGTGATACGCTGTCGTACACGTACACATGTGTCAAAATAAACATTATGATTATGTGCCCGCACCACAAGCACATGCCGCCGTGCCACTGGAAGTGTATCCGAAGACGGTCGAATAAGAGAAAGGAGAAAAAGATGCTCAAAAGCGTGAAGTATGAAATTGCAGGCATAAAACAAACATGGAACATGGCCCTAGCCATGGAGGGAAAGGCGTCACGTGATTCAGCTAGCTTCGGCAAGCCAACCTCTTCGAACGCTCAAAGGGACATAAAGCTGAGCGAGTTGGCAAGGGTCCACAGTGAAAAGGACAGACATGCAAAACACGCCTCGGACGCTTTGTATGTACGGCGGCTTTCGGGCAGGATTAGGCCCACATAGAGCAGAAGAGAACACAATTTATTTCTCCTGCTTCTACAGAAAAGAAGCAACAGCTAAATGTCTGCGGCCTGACAAAGGCTTCTGCTCCCATAACGCATTCCAGGTCGTTCAGACACGGTAACATTTAGTGGCGCTTAACCGTGCATTAACCTACCGCTTGCCTGTCATGTGACCATGACCCGTTTTGAACGATTCTCGTAAAGGGCAACTCCGGCGGTTTTTTTCTTTTATCATGTTCTGATATCAAAAGTTTTCCAATGGTGTTGATAGTCCTGGAACAGATCGGGCAGTTAATTTGGCTCAGAAACCCACCAATAATTTTAAATAACCGAATGAACCATGTGTTCAAACCGAAACCGAAACAGGTAGATGCTCCTTGCAGCGTATGCGGTGACGTCACAAGTGTTCCCGCGATCATTAATATGGAGCTGGTGTCAGAACCATGAAATAGGCGGTGTCATACGACGATATAATGATTTATATGCCAGCTTTGAACTTGACAGCGCCGATTTGAGCACTTAGGTATCACCGTATTGCTCTTGACAAGCCCGCCTGCTCGGGTAGGCAGCGTAGACACTAATGACGTCAAAAACACAGGGTGGCCCGTATGAGAATTCGCTAAAAAGTTTCAAAATTCGTTTTCACGAAAACCAAATGACTTGTAACTGGCTGACTTGGCATATATTGTTAGAGACGATAAGAACATATGCAGAAAATGTCAGTGATATCCGTGGGCACTGAAAATTCGCCGGAGTTGCCCTTTAAACCTTTTATGACTAGGCTCCGTGATCGCCACATGACGCCCTCTCACAGCCTTTTTCTTTCTCCTTTCCTCCATGGTAGCGTTAACGTAAGCGAAGACCTTCTCGAAACGTGGAAGGCCAAGCTCGCCTTAGAGGACCTCGACGAACGACGACGTCTCATCGCCAGGGCCAAGGAGGCAGCGAAGGCCAGAGGATTCCTGGAGTGAGGAGACCCCTACGGTAGAAGCTGGACTAGGCCCACGATACCGTTTCGAAAATAAGCGTTTATTCATCATCATCATCATCATCATCATCCGTGGTAGCGGCTCACCTGGGGCACCGATGGCGCCTGCCATTACGAAGAAGAATATCACCGTCCCTCCGAGGAGCAGAAGACAAAGGAGAACGGGCAACATAGACCACGAATCACTGCAGGAAGAAAGAGAGAGAGACAGAGACCGTGGTTGTCGTTGTTGTTGTTGCCTCTATAGTTGGCACATACCCAGGAGGGGGGATTGGCCACACTACAGGTAATGATATATAAAACGGGAAAATTAGAAGGCCAAGACCGTGGTTCTTTGTGAACCATTGGATGCTTGCACATCTTCTCGAAAAAGTTCATCGGACTCGCCGATTCACTTCTTTCTCTTCTTTTTCTTGTGTGAGCGATTCTCGTTTTACTGTTACTCTTTGATGATTTGTGGGGTTTAACGTCCCAAAACCAGCTCTGATTATGAGAGACGCCGTAGTGGAGGTCTCCGGAAACTTCGACCACCTGGGGTTCTTTAACGTGCGCTGACATCGCACAGCACAATTGTTACTCTTTCAAGTGACATGTAAACGAACGCAATTTGTTTTAAAAGAAGACTGATAACTGTATTGTCGTTAAAGTCCTGATCACAGGAGCCATTGTGACAGAAAATGAAGGCGAACGTTACACCCTTCAAATTTCGCGCTGACACGTCATTATGACGTCAGAGTACTACGTTAGAGTGCACCGGCGCGTGACGTACTGGTGCAGTCTGGTCCGCTTTGACACTGTTGTTATAAGCCTATACACACCGACTACACCACACCTTAATGCTTCTATAGTGAATTTGACGTGACGGATTTCAAAAAGCTTTCTTGCATTTCCGCCACTCTTGTTCGGTGGCGTTACTGAAGCCTGCTTGTTGCAAATAGTTACAACTTACCTTACGACAACGTTACTGCAACACAGTTAGTGAAACGCATATGAATCTTCCCGTCTATAGAATGGCGATATTTTGGTTCATCAAGAGCGAGGGACAAAGCAACGATAACGGTAATACCTACATGTCAGACAAAAGGCGACGCTACCTTCTTGCCACGGGTCGAAATCAAATTCGAGTGTACTGTTAGGGGCATTTTTAACACAACCGGAAAAAGCGGACAGGCGAGTAACGAATACAAGCGAACCATATCTCTCGTTCGTTAGCACACTCTTGAACACTGTTCCTTAATGTCTTCCAGCCACATATACATTGAGAAAGCCTGACAACAACGTTTGGTAATATTTGCTCCCTTTTTGTGACGGTTCCCCCCTACCGCGAAGCCAGCGACTTCGGATAAAACTTACTCGGTTGGTGGAAGTGGACCTGGAAAGGAAACACAGACACAACGCGTTATAAACGAAGCCGAGATGGTTCACATTCATTTCTTCAGGGACCAGAGCGACATTTAAAAAAAAAATAAAGCATACAACAGCTTTACCGCCCTTTTCTACACTCAGAAAAGGTCTCGCTCTGGCTGACTTGGTGCCTTTAGGTAGCACGCGAGGGCTTATCCATCAGCAGCTGGCTCTATTAGGATCATGTACTACGTGACGCCTACTGCCAGTAAGTGTGGCATAAAGTTGGTCACGGCGTTTCGCTCGTTCGGCACGGTTTGATGTGGATGAACCCACGTTCACGCATCCCTCCATAACACCCATGACCGTGAACAACCACTTGTGGCAATTTAAGTAGTTTACCTGATAACTGGACACAGTCGATAGTAAACGACACTTGAGCAACACTGACCCGTCAGCGTTGCTGCCGACCTTGGGCACTTAACGCAGCTGTCTTCTTCCTGCCATCACTCTCAAAGAGTAGTCCGCGGGAAAGCGCCATCCACGTTGAGAGGTGGCCGGTGCTCTAACACTGTGCTATTGGGGCACATGGTCGACGCTGTACGAACGCGGCTTATATTTATTTATTTTATTTTATTTAGAAAAAAACTGCCAGTCTGAGTGCCAGACTTTGGGCAGGGGTGGGCGATACAATGTTGTAAGATAGCCGATACAAGATACAAAGATACAAAGATAGCCTATACAATGCTAGAAAAAAGAAACATGAAATACGGTCCACAATCCCGTGACCGTGACATAGAAAATAGTACAAAAAAGCCATCAAAAAAAAAAAGAGAGAGAAAAGAGAAGAAGAAGCGCACACTGGGTCAAAAAGTGAAAAGAAGTGGCACCAAATATCAACTGTAGTCGAAATAAAATCAGCAACACTACAAAAGTACAGAAGCGAGACATTGAACTTCAAGCAATCAATCTGATCGAGATAGGTACTAAAATAAAGCGCACTGTAAATAAATGATGGTGTAGCTATGATACATACGGAGCAGGTAACGCACGGAGAAACGAGTTGAGATCGGTGCTTTCAAGAATCTCTGATGGCAAGTTGTTCCACTCGCTGATTGTGCGGGGAAAGAAAGAGCACCTGTATGTGTTAGTATGGCAGAGGTGCTCAGCAACTCTTTTAGGGTGGGAGGCGCGTGTTTCGCGGCGCAAAATTGATTCGATGTAATTACTCTTCTCTATTGCTAGCTTATTATTATATATGAGATAGAATAGCTTCATTCTCTCGCGATAACGTCTCCATTCAAGGGTTTCCAGCTTAGCGCTTTCCAGAAGAGCTGACGGAGATGTGTCACGTTGGTAGGCATTAAATATGAATCTTACAGCTTTTCGCTGTACTGATTCTAGTTTATCTATGTTTGCTTGCGTGTGCGGGTCCCAGACAGCCGATGCATACTCTAATATTGGTATTACGTACGTTTTGTATGCGAGTAATTTAGTTTCGCGGGATGCCTTAGCGAGTGCCCGTCTTAGGTTCCTAGTTTTTTCAAAGCCTTTTTCTCAATATAAGACACATGTTCGTTCCACCTTAAGTCAGATGTGATAACAAGGCCAAGTTACGTATACTGCGAGACAAAGGACAAGGAGTGATTGCCTAGATTGTACTGGAACTTTAATGGGTCTTTTTTGCGGGTTATGGTCATCGCCACTGTTTTTTTCGCGTTAATAGTCATTTGCCATTTTGCGCACCAATCTTGAATTTTATTTAAAGAGTTGTTTAAAAGAACCTGGTCTCTGGAAGCATTAACTACTTGATAAAGCACGCAGTCATCTGCGAAAAGCCTTATCTTTACTGGAATATCGCGGACGATGTCATTAATAAAAACCAAAAAGAAAAGAGGTCCGAGGACGGATCCCTGAGGTATGCCGGACTGAACCGGCGCGGACGACGAGTTGATACCACCGACCGTGACGCATTGGTGCCTGCAGCTGCAAGTATGCTTCTATCCATGCTAATGAGGTGTCGTTTTTCAGAATTGATTTTAGTTTGATGAGTAGCTTTCGGTGTGAAACGCGATCAAATGCTTTTTCAAAATCTAAAAATAGTATGTCTATTTGGCTTTGTTTGTCTAAACCAGCTGCAATGTCATGCACCATTTCAAGCAGCCTGCGTGACCGTTGACAAGCCATCTTTCTTTCTTATCTCGCTTCATTCCCTCTTGCCCTAGGCGCTCGTCCGGCTCAGCGTGCGCACATCAAGGCGCCCTTCGGAAAGGTCCTCGAATGGTGCCGCCATTTAGTAGAGGCGAAGTGAAGCTGCTGGAACGGTGCCGCCATACAAGAGAGGCGAAGTGAAACTGCCTCACTTTGCCTTTCCTGGATGGCGGCACCGTTCCAGGAAAAGTGCGCCTCGATGCGCACGCGGAGCCAAACGGCCGCATCGAGGAGGAGGGAAAGAAGCGAGATAAGAAAGAATATAAGCCGCGTTCGGTACAGCTTTGACCATGTGTACCGGTAGTGCAGTGGCAAAGCACCGGCCACCTTCGGCCGTGAGGCTCGGGCTGTGGACTTCGATTCCCCCCGCGTCAACAGAAATATTTCTGAGTGTTTTTCTTCGTCCTTCTTACTTGTATGCTTTACTGCGTCACTTCCGTGACGAAAATGACGTGGCAAAGCTCAGCATAAAACACTTTCGTGTTAAAATAGATCTAAGCCAGGCGCACTGCAGTGAAAGCCGCACGAAGTGCCAGCAGTGATTCGCCTGCGTTTCCCTTGTGTACATGTTTATCTTCAGCGCTGTGTAATTAGTTTCACGTAATATGATCTGATTGTGTGATTATTTACTCTTAATGTATAACTTTTATGTTATGATACTAATTTGGTTTATTTTCACTAATTGTAATCTGGATCCATTTTAACCTGTTTTGGTCAGTTGTTATAGAGGCGTTTAGGTGTGCCTAGATTCCTTCACTTCTACGGATACCGGTTTACTGGGGTGCAGGAGCATAACGCCAATGGAACCTGGGACCACTGGATCCTGGAACCAGGTCCCAGTGACTTAACACGATGGATGGATAGATATCAGGAGCGTCCCCTTTATAACGGGGTGGTAGCCGAGCCACCAAGCTCTAGCTTTATTTCTTTTTCCTCTACAAACACTTCTTTTCCCGAACCACACATATTTTCACAACTAATTTTTCTCCTCGCCTACCTATTTTATCTATTATCGTTCCTCTGTGATGTAACAATCTTACCCGAACTACCTTGCGCTTCTGTTTGCTCCATACCTTTGCGCCATTAATACTCTAAGCGCCTTTTACGTATCTCTATCACCGACATGTTCAGCTTTCCTGTGCTACCCCTGAAACACGATGGATGGATGGATGGATGGATGGATGGATGGATGGATGGATGGATGGATGGATGGATGGATGGATGGATGGATATTAGGAGCGTCCCCTTTATAACGGGGAGGTAGCCGGGCCACCAAGCTCTAGCTTTATTTCTGTTTCCTCTACAAACAATTCTTTTCCCGAATCACACATATTTTCACAACTAATTTTTCTCCTCGTTTATTTATTTTATCTATTATCGTTCCGCTGTGATGTAACAATCTTACCCGAACTACCTTGCGCTTTTGTTTGCTCCATACTTTGGCGCCACCAATGCTCTAAGCGCCTTTTACTTATCTCTATCGCCGGCATGTTCAGCTTTCCCCTGTTACTCCTGAAACCCATGGCCTCCTGTAGGGTAGTGTCCACAGCTACACCTGGGTGGACACGTACATTCAATCAAAATATGATATGTCGTTTCCCTAGCTTTTCCACAGCACGTACATGTGTCCCCTTCTTTATTGAATTTCGCTCTGTAACTTCGGGTTCTCAGGCTGGATGGATGGATGGATGGATGGATATTAGGAGCGTCCCCTTTATAACGGGGCGGTGGCCGGGCCACCAAGCTCTAGCTTTATTTCTTTTTCGTTTACAACCATTTCTTTTCCCGAATCACACATATTTTCACAACTAATTTTTTCCTCGTCTATTTATTTTATCTATTATCGTTCTGCTGTGATGTAACAATCTTACCCGAACTACCTTGCGCTTTTGTTTGCTCCATACTTTTGCGCCACCAATGCTCTAAGCGCCTTTTACTTATATCTATCGCCGGCATGTTCAGCTTTCCCCTGTTACTCCTGAAACCCATGGCCTCCTGTAAGGTAGTGTCCACAGCTACACCTGGGTGGACATCTGTAAATACAATCAAAATATGGTCTGTCGTTTCCCTAGCTTTTCCACGGCACGTACATGTATCCCCTTCTTTATTGAATTTCGCTCTGTAACTTCGGGTTCTCAGGCAACCGGACCTTGCCTCAAACAGTAAAGCGCTTCCCTTTGAATTATCGTAAAATTTTTCTCTTGATTTCGTCTTTCCCTTTTCGGTAGTTGTTCAATGCCGGTTTCTTCTCCATTCTTGCTATCCAATCCGAGTTCTCCGCCGCTCTGACCATGCTCTTAACGCTCTTTTTCGTCCCATCCGTTTCGTTACTGGATGTATACTTACTGGTAAGCTTCCTAGTTCTCTTCCTAGTTCTCTTCCGTACCTAATTTTACTCTGAGCTTCCCTTCCCTCAAAGTCAGACCAGAGGCAACCGGATCTGCCAGCGACATCTATCGGCGGTTTGCTCAACTACAACGCTTTCAATTTCCTCATCAGTCGCGTGAGCGTTCTCGTGGGAATAAGGAATTAAAGCATTGTGAGCAGCATATGTTTTGCGCCTGTTTTCAACATCTTTCTTTTTGAGCCCGACGACAGGAGATCACAGGACACGCCGACAGCCCGTGCCCTCAAACTGCTCTGCAATTAAAACGGGTGCAAGGAATGCGGTCACGCGTTCTTTTATTTATTTATTGTGACTTATTTGTTTTATATTTATTCATACAGCCTTTTCCTTACATCTTTTCTTTCTTTCTGCGTGTTGCCCGTACCCGCACATCGACTTGAGTTACGGTTAATTCAATTATATTCATTATAACCAGGGTTAATTGGCATCCTTATGCACCATACATACGCTTCAATATTTACGTATCCCCACAGACCTCATAACTCGAACCATTGCCTCGTTTTTATAAGATTTCTTTTTCTTTAACTCAAGTTGTAGTATTTTATGGTCAACATCAACTTCCTATTTGCTGAAGGCGAACGGGGAGCTTCCCTGCAAAGAACACCTAGTTGCTCGCGCAATGATAGAGCACGGACCATTGACGACACCCGAAATTTCATATAGCACATTCAAAAATAAATGCAAAGAATGATGAAAACTAAAAGAAAAAAAACAGAGAGGGCGTAGGTAGCATACTTACCCGTTGGCCCATACGCTGAAAACAAAAGACATGTTCAAGCGTAACGGGATAGGTAACGTATTGCGTGTCCTCCGAGATGAAATACGGCATTTGTGAGATATGTTATATCAGAATTTCATCATGCGCGCATACAGTTTCACGTCTCGATTTACCGAATACTCGCCTTAGTATGCTTGCGCAGTGCCGTGCGGCGCATGTCTCGTGCCAAAGCCACAAAGGTGCCTCCTACCCAGCAGTAAACGTGTCACTAAAACGCTCACTAAAACGTGAATCAGCTGCGTGTTATCGTTATCATTGGTCGTGAACATAAGTGCAATCGGCATGCCCCCCCCCCCCCCCTTTTCCCGCTGCCTCCTGTAATACGAAAGCACACATATGAACTGAAAGGAAAAGTCTTTTCCCAACAATACGGCACTCGCACGCTGACGAAGTGATCAAAAAGAGGGATTAAAAACAGGGGTTTCTGGGATCGAAGACAGCGCCTCTGACATATATGTGCAAGTCGTCTCTCAAGAGAGCATCCAGACCACGCAGAAGAGGGTCGGGAGCATGTTCAAACCTATATATGACGCACATAGGTGCATTACAATCCAAGCTGGAAGAGAAAATCAGGAAGAAGGTTCATGAACGTTTGAATCTGTGTAGATATATATAGGAATGTCACTGGAACTAGCCTTTCCAAAGTGGACTCGTCGTTGTCAGGGCAACGACTGTCCTCTTTAGCGTCCGTTTTTATACGCTTTGCACCCTCTCCCCTATCCTCAGAAGAAGAGGAGAAGAGAGGCAGGTATACGAAAAAAAGAAAACGATCCTTAAGCATATGCTTATGAGATAAGAACACGAAAGCGGGCGAGGGCCCCTTATGGATGCTACGTGGGTGCGCAAACATGGCTTGTGTAATCTCCTTAAGGAATTCCGTGCATAAGAGCCATGGCCACGAGGCCATCGAGCGCCGAATTCTGCCGAGGCGAGACGAAATGTCACTGTTCTGACATGCACCTGCGAACCACTCCTGCCAATAGGAGCTTCACCCCTTTCTTCCTTTTCCCCTTTCCAAAGGTTCTCCTGCCATTGCACGGATCGCGATGCCATAGCGGGGAGGGATACGTTTAACACGTGTTTGCCCTTCTGATTGGCAGGAGGGGTCTGTAGCTTCCACAGTGCTGCATGGAACTTCTGAAACAGACTATAGTATACATATCCAAGGCAACCTTGGAGCGCCCCTCTGGCCCGTGGAGCACCCCGGAATAAAAGAATCAACGCCGAATATACACCTCTTCAGAGAAGGCTCCCTGGGCGCCGCCATAACCTCAGCTGGGCTGTGCTAAATATGCGTGCCCCCCCCCCCCCCCCACCAAAAAAAAAGTACTGCCGAAGGCTTGTAGTAGCAAAGTAGAACTACCTATGGTCAGCAAGTTTTAAACTGGCAAATCCCTCATCTATTAAACATTCATCCTAGAGTACTAACATTGATAATGCATTCCTCCTCCAGATACTGTCTTTCAGAAAGAAGTCGAAAATATACTTCTTTGAGCACATTTAGTTATTTCATTTTCTGCATAGCTTCCGTTTCTCCGGATTTCATTTCTTATATATGTATGCATAAAGTGTTATATATGTACCCATTCATATGGCTATTCATGTTTGAAAAGTCCGTTTTTTATGCTCCCATACGGAACACCGATGTCTATACTATTACTGCTCCTTTTTTTGTGCCTTCAGTGATACGCATGTTATGTAACAGATTTCCGAAGCCTTGTTGTATTCTTTATTTTGTATAAGCTTTCTCCTAGTTCGTCTTTTGAAAAAGAAAGGCAGAAATTTTTCGATATATTCTACAAAACACTGACACCACTTCATCCACGTTTAATGCTGTCGGAGCACGAACTGACTTCCATCGAAGACATCTTTAGGTTTCTCGGCGCCACAAAACTTGTGAACAAACTGTAAACGAAGGTCATATTTTGAGATTTCATCAATTTTTACTTCTCTATCAAACTACCGATCATCTGGCGCATCATATCCATTGTTGCTTTTGCGCCATAAAAACCAACATAACTAACTAACTAATAACTTTCTCCTAGTTCTTCGTAGTGTCATTGTGCTCTTGTATTTTTTTTCCAATGCAGTTGCGTTGTGTGACGAATGTACAGCGTGGTGCTATAGAGATCTGGTCAGGCGACTCATAACGTCGCCTTTCGTCTCCTGCACCACGACAATCATGTATTGTGAAACAAATAATTTTTTTTAAAAAATTGGGGGAGTTGATATAACTTAATAATAAAACAGCGCACACACACGCGAAAAAAAAAAGGAAACGAAACAGACAACACGAGTGCTTTTTCTACTGCCGTGCCCAACCCAATATGGCGGCGCTCCATGCCTCCTGCTAAAAAGGTCTATACTGGAGTTCACATTGTCAATGTACCTGCCTGCTCATGTGGTGCTCGGAGAAATAACGTCACAGTTGAATTGATTCTTCGCGGCTCATGTTTCTATGTGGAACGTACTCTCGCATTCGATATCAAAGCAACGATACTTACTGCTTTGATCGCCAAACGACGAGTACCCCGATAGCTGGGATTCTGTGTGGATAAAAAAAAAAGGATTATTACTCGGGTCTTACTCAAGGTAGCGCTATATTTAAAAAGGAACTATTTCATGTCCCGCTCCACCAAAAATTCGCTGACGTCATTTCCCGTCACACACGTCTTAAAAGAAGACCCTGCAACACATTTTGAACGCAAGCAGTGAGAAAACGATGCAGGTCAGTCGTGGAGGTTGTAGTGAACATGCGATAGCGAAACCTTATTTCACAGAACGCACCGGGAGAGTTCGCAGTTTGGTCTTCGGCGGCTGCATTTCGACGGAGGCGAAAGGTTGAGACCCGTGTGCTGTGTGATGTCAGTGCACGTTAAAGAACCCCAGGTGGTCAAAATTTCCGGAGCCCTCCACTACGGCGTCCCTCATAATCAGAGCTGGCTTTGGGACGTTAAACCCCACATAACAACAGAGTTCGCAGTTTGTTATCCAATACAGATGCAAACCGCCACCTCTTCTTTTAACAAGTGACGTCAGAGGGGAGGCACAGGCAACGTCGCCTGAGGCTGAACTCGGACTGGACATCAAGTGATTCCGGAAACGTCCTCGTTAAAGCTTTACTTTTTCGCGTGGAGTTCAACAGACAATAAAAAGCGTGTACCCTTTTTTTTTTATGAACATCACAAAGGAATCGAGTGACGTATAGGTATCTCTTAGTGGCGTACTTTGTCCAAAGAAGAGCGGGCGATTTCTAGCGGTATTTGAAACCACATTGCTAATTCCCTGGTGCGGGCTGTGCAATAATATTTGGCTCATATATTCGTAGGGGCGACCACGACTGACTGACCCCGTCCTCTAACTATATCTCAAAAGGCGTTTGCTGGGACCCTTCGAACGGACAAGGGCAGCGAAACGATAGCACCCGTGTGTCGGCGTCTTTTCGCTGTCCTCGTCTGTGGATGTCCTACAAAAGTTTGTGTTTTAGAAGAACGTCTTGATGGGCGTGTTCTCCTCCCCATTTATTCCTTCTTTCACGTCGTCGTCTTATCACCCTTTCGTGGCGATAAGCATTTAAACGATGCTAATATTTCCAGCACTCGAAGGCAATAAGGCAGTTTAAAGGTTGAGCTATTTCGCTGTGTCCAGTCTTTCCTGTTTTGCCAGAATGTTTTACGCAGTGATTCCTTTTAGAGACTATGTACTCCTAGTTCAACACAAACGCAAACGCGCGGTACCAATTGCACACCCACAAATGCGCACACGAAGGCACCTACAGGAGCTTGTGTGTGGATACATGATGGAGGACGTCTATCTTACCCATGCTGAATGCGTGCTAGAGGTTTGCCTAGGCGCACGAGCGGTCCGGTCGACCTCGACCTGCAACATAAAAGCCACACTTGCTACGTGAGAAATCGATCTGCCATGCGCACCTTTATTCCTGCCGTCGAGTTAATCCAGATCAAACGGCACGCTTATTTTGATGGGAAACGATTAATCGATAAGATAAAAGTGATCTCGAAGCGGAAATTGAACTATGAACACTATTCTGTTTTCAGATGACACATGCATGACCGAGGCAAAGGTGCATCGGCAGCCCAGTATATTTCGGCATGACGATGTTTGCTGCGCATACATGCAGAACTGGTGAAAACACGCGGCACAATATTTTTTCTTATAAATACACGATGCACACCATTTGAAATGCATCTCTTTTATATAGAGCACCAAGCCAGACCAGTTATTTGACTTTCATTGTAAAATTTTTCACTTCCTCATTATGATACAGTTTCCATAGATGCAACTTTGTAATGGCTGCCTATCTTTGTAGATGGTCTATGAGCTGCTTCATCCTGTTGTTATATTAGATATGCCATTTTTCACGTATTAAGCGTTCATTTGTGAGCATAAGCGCGTATAGCCCTGTGCCTCTTCTTTGTGAGTGCTTTTGTAGCACAGTAAAGAACATTTACTCTGGATATAATTTGCGAAAGCAGAATTCATAGTGGGGAAGATGACGATTTTATTGAAAATTGCCCTGTAAGAAGTTCAATCCGCAATCCGCTACAATCCGCTCGACTGCTTTCTAAAAGAACTGCGATACGTATTCCGCAAATACTTCAAATCCAACTCTGATGGATGCCATAAAACGATAACACTTATCCGCAAAAGTAAGCAAGGGCACCAAGACCGTTGACTTTCCAGGACCTGTGCGGTTTATGTTCATAATAAAGAGGACACGCAGCCATTCGTTGTTCAATGGAGTACTCCGTGAACGTTACAGTCAGCTGGTGTGGACTTTTGAAAAGCTGTCTTTTCAGGCCACGGAAAAAGAATACCGGATTTTGTGACGTCTAGCCCAATAAGCTTCAGCGAGAAATTCAAATATGCATAACTGACATGCAGGAGTATCAGTTAAGGAAGATGAGGGCAGGCGGTGCCTCCGGGGTAGGCAAACATGCTCTCGCCCATGCCCACTGAAAACTTGCGCACAAGTAGGTGTAGGGGATGGCGTCGCCCCTCTTCCGGGGGTAACGAAGAACGCATATGCCCCGCGCCACTTATCCAACGCACTCGCGGAGCATGCGCACATCAGTCAACCCTTATCAGTTGCCATTAGGACGCGATCAGAACTAAAGAATGGCCTTGAGAGCGTTCGAACATGAATGACAGAGACGACAACCGCAGTAACAGGGCAAGTACAAGCGTGTCAAAAGATTACACCCCCTTACCTTCGCCATGTCCTCTGTACTTTGATTGAACAATGGCGCCAAATCTGCTACGTTGCGGACAAGCAGCCTGTGCGGCCACCGAAAAGCCGTAGAGTGATTCTTTTGAGTTGGTCGCTACAGTTTTCATTATCGAGCGACCAGCACATTAGACTTCAGTAACACGCTGCCGTGTATATATATATATATATACGCATATATTATATAGGTAACACAGCGTGACTCACCTGATATGTGCGGGCTGACGGCCACGACTGACAACGGTTCGAGTGAAGGCACGTGTCACGCAATTAGGCTTCGTTTTCATCGGCCTGCCTCATGTGCGCTCCGCGAACGGCACACACGGTTATGGCAGGGTGCAGTTTGGCGTCCTACTCACGGAAACGTAGCCAACACAACGTAAGTGCTGCACTTCGAGGTGACGAGAACAAAAAAAAAAAAAAAAAGAAAGAGTCAAGCCGATTCCACGCCCTGGAAACCGTCGCAACAGAGAAGCTGTTCTTTTATCGTCAAGGGTGACGTCACTGGCAAGTTTGCCAAGCGGCAGGGGCGCTGTCGCCGCGGCTCCTGGCGTCCAAACCCGATAGTTCTACCTAAACACTTCAACACAATGTCGCACGTTAGCCTTCGCACAATCCATATCATGTAGCCGCGGTGAATGCGCAGCAATTATCGTGCGGTTATGCGTAACATTGGCTAATGGGTCAAGGGAAAGAGCGCGTTCTTTCTTTCTTTCTTCCTTTTTTTCTTTCTTTTCATTTCGAGGTATGGAACTGCAGTCGTGGCTGTAGGGATCTAAACCTCAGCTTCGTGCTAGACCCTTTCTGCATTTTATATAGCACGCTGGCCTTCGCTTAACCACTGTCATGTAGAAGTGCACTAAAGGCAAATGCTGGTCGAGCTCGGAAGTGGATAGAGGGTCGAGTGCAAGAGTGGGTCCACTTTTTCCCTCCGGCATCACCACCACTACGCGATCATCCGACGCACGACGCAGCCTCGACCGCGAGCAGCTCCGCCGTTAAAGAGCAACCAGAGGTGTCGCAAGTGTCACTTATGTAAGGCCCGTGGAGGGCGCCATCTTGCGCTGTTGCACGAATGATTCGCCAGTCCTATGCGCCGTGACCTCCAACAATCAAGGGCTTAACACATCAAACCATTAGGTAGAATTCTTTTCTTGGGTAATATAGTCTCAGTAGCGTCATCCACCCAGATGCTACAGACACAAAATGGCGACGTCAAGAGCCCGAGAAGGCGGAACCAATAGGAGTGGGCAAAACAGTCTCGAAACCGAAAGACCTAGTCCCAAAGAAGAGTCCGAACACCACGCGTATGCAGCAAGCGATCTACGAATACGATTGATAGGAGATATTATCACACACATTGATAAGAGGCACAACGCAAAAGCAAACAAATATCGCGCCATTGTGGCATCACGCAGAAACTTCGACCAGCCTGGTCTTCTTGCAACTTCCTGAGCCCGACAGCAGTGAAGATCCCTCTGCTGGGCTGGCTTCACTGCAGTAGTACTTGTTTCAAGCGTTGCAACAACTTCTTCCTCACCCTTAATCCCTTTCCCCCAGCTTAAGATAGCGAAACCGGACGCGCGTCTGGTTGACTTCCGTGCCCTTACTTAGCACATTCAGTCATTGCAACAAGCTGCGGCCACTCGTAGAGAGAGTTGGTGGATACAGCTGCTGTGTGGACCAGGGCACGCAGGAACCTGAGGCAATTACCTTGCTCACGGCTCCGCGCTTGAACTCTTACGCCGGTATTCTGCTGCTTCCTCCACAGCGCAACTCCTGGTTGACAAGGACGACATCCAGCCCCTCCTTTCCTATACTGATACCCTGAAGGACACTAGGCTGAGTAGACGCACTGTGCCCACGTCCTGACACTAAATAAGATAAGACAACGCAGGCAGCATGGCGACGGTTAGATTTATTACCCTTTCCGAACCCTTATGCCTTGTCCAAGACGGATACGTCGGCGTACAATCGCCAGTGTAAGTTCTGCCCCCAGACAGGAATATTATTCCATGTATGCTCTGGACATGCCAACAGAATCCCAGTATATCGGAAAAATATAATCCAACGATCGTCGAATGGGAGGCGACCATATCCAGCTCTGTCCCAGCACAGCAACAAACTATGGTCGACAAAGCAGGAACGGTGGCAATAGCCTTGTCTTCCGGAGTAAGAGGTCCAACCACTCGCGACTTTATGTACAGGGCAGCCAGTGCAGTGTAAAGTAGCCAATCGGAGTTCTCCTCTAGCTAACCTCCCTGTCTTTGCTCTGCATTTCTCTCTCTCTTGTCACTAACATATATTTTATTTCCTCTCTTCCTTTCTTTCATCCTCCTAAAAGACAGACTCCACTGCAACTTGCACTCAGCCGTCTTAGATCCGTTAGGGTAGCTTGGGTTGCTGAACTTTCAGCAGCACCTGCAGGAAGCTGGAAGCAGGTTGACCGTTGAGGCGTCCCAACAGGGAAGACGAGGCAAAGTGAAGAACAAAACAGAAGTTTAATACATCGCCTACGGGTGAACGAGGCGCTAAAATAACAGTACAAAATGTGCTCGCTAGAGCAGGGCGTGACGACCTTTTCTGTGGCGCACCCTCTCTCTCCTTTTATACCCCTTCCGTTGAGCGTTCCCATTGTCCTTCACGATCAACGCCTGTCAGCACACGTCCAAGTTCAGTCAGGTTTCGTCGGCGGCGGGATGTGCGCGAGCTTTTCACGGCGGATGGAAGGGCTCCTCCGTACAGCCCATGCTTCGCACACAGGCGCAATCGACACGTGCGATGGGCAAGTCTGCACACTTTGGCTCGGTGGCTCGACTCAAAGGGCAATCTCCTCGCTCGGACTTTGTTTTATCTACACTTGCATTGTTTCAGTTGTAACAGTTCTTAGACAGGCACAAATGGAACTAGTAGCGCAAGACAGAGGTAAATCAGAGCAATGTACACTTTATGAGATTTTTCTTGTAACTACAACTGCACGAACAAAGAAAGCGACGACGGGGAAGGCAGCAAGCAAGAGCTGCTAAGAACGTGCCACCTTTCATTCAGTATCATTTTGTCAATTACCGTTTAACCTGCCTCAGTCTTGGCTTATCCCCCTTAGTGGGTAGATGCCCAAATTTTAGGATAATCATCACCATCATCAAGAACAACAAGCCGCATAGGGCGTTAAAGAACCGCGCGGTATGGCTATTCGGTACACTACATAACACACAAAGGACCATGTCAGCGTGCTGGTGTCTCCAGATGCACCGCAAGAGTGCCTGAGCCAGCCGGCCTAACGACGCTATCTGCGGCACCGCTCGTTGGGCCTGCCGAAGTTGCCCAACGCAGGACCCGTCGTGGGCATGTGAGACTTTCCAGATGTGCGCCGCCGTCGAAGCCATGCACGACGACCCGGACGCGGCGGTCAACGATGCGGGCGAAGCCAGCGGCATGGTCACCGCGTTGTTCGAAGCAGCGCAACTCTTCCGCGACGATGGCCTCCAGCGCGAGTTCGAGCCGACCGCAGCTCACAGGGCCATGCCGGGATTGCGGGAACAGAGGAAGAAGCGCCAGTTCTGCGACGTTGTTTTCCGTGCCACCGACGGCGCCGAGATTTGGGCTCACCGGTTCGTGATGTATGCCAGGTAAGTGTCGTTCACCAGATTGCACCGCTATCCTGGGACAGTTCATGTGTACTGGACATCGGCGGGTAAACAGTCTGTCCCGTTGATGATTGCTGCACACTGAACGTTTCGACTGCAATGGTGGTTGACTAAAGGGGTGGAAATTGCATCGGGAGTATCCAGAATCATTGGAAGTGTAGTATAGCCAAGATACGGTTTCAAGGCATGTGAGGCCAGTTGCAGCAACTTCCTTCAGTGAGTATACATGTCATATGCTCAATGATCTTGTGTGCCTGTTGCCGAGTGTGACAGGCGCTGGATAGTGCGTGGATAAGTTTAGTGGCGAGAATACTAGCCGAAACTCGCTAAATGTAGTTACCAGAACCCTTCTGACTAAATATGTACCTTCTGTGGTGTAAGTTATTATAAGGTTTTCTCTTTCTGTGTAGATATTCGGGCTGCTACGCGCTCTTCACTGAAGCCAGGCAAAACCTGACACCCGAACAAAAGAACGACCTACGAACCCCTCCCATACAGGCGTTGGTCAGAGACCTGGAAGGCGATATGGTACAGCTGCTGGTCGACTTCGCCTACCACGTACCGCTAGCCGAACGCATCGGTCAGCACAATGTTGTCAAAGTGCTCGACCTCGCTGAGATGCTGAAGGTCAGTGAGAAGTTTATGTAGATGCCGTACGATTCGGTTCTTGAAACTTTGTTCGCGTCGAGGACATGGTGCGTAAAGGATTGCCTTCAGCAAAACATCAGCTCTGTCTTCTTTAAGGGAAAACGGAAAGAAGCAAGATGCGAAAGTGGGATAGGGTAACGTTACTAGAAGTCCGGTTCGGCGCCTTTCACTGTGTTATAGGTCAACGAAGGGAGAATGAGGACAAATGACGTGATCACATAAGTTTACGTGATGACGTTACCATAAAATGTCATGCGGTCTGTCGTCATGTTTATGACGTGTGTGCGATGTATTTGCAGAATTCACGTTAACGCCAGTCATAGCGATACCGGGCTTGTATATTCATGACGACTCGACCTCCATTTTCCTTTATGTTCATTTGGACGAACTGTAATAGTTTCACTACCCGGTATAGCGAATCTAAGCTTCCTCTTAGACTCCCAGTTTCTGATCGGTAAATGACCATTTTAACTTTCGCAGCGTTTTAACAAACGTCCAATCCTAGGTCACTAAAGCTTAGTGCATGTGGGTCACGGCTCGTTAGGGAAACAACACAAGCATCGCACTGCTCAAACTTGATTCGTTTACGACGCAGCTGCACTGGATAAGGAATCACTGCCTGAAGACATTGAAGGAGAACCTCGAGCCGGAGAGTTGCATAGGCACTAATCGCTTGGCCTGCAGCCTTGGATATGAAAAACTCGCCAGCGAAGCCTACCGGTACCTGCTACGCAATTTCAATGAGGTGCGGCCATGGGGGTGTTCAACGAGAGCAAACCGTATCGCATGCGAACCTACGGCGACTATACAGAAAGATGGGCGAATGGAAGAGTACTTTGCTGACAGTTATCAGAACAGCTGGAGAGATGGGTATGGGTCTCTGGATAACCACCTGTAAGAGACCGTGGTAGCCACATACAGTGTCCAAGGTAGCCATATTTTGTGAGGTATCGTGGATTGCTGTGCATAGCATAGTCGTTGACCACTTCACTAATACTTCCCTAATCATTTTGTGTGTGCTCAGTCTGGCGGGTGCCCATATCCTTTCTCAGTCACCTGAGTCGGACAAAGAAGGCACATGAGTGGAGGCATGGGCATGCGCACAGAATGACGGAGCGCCCATCCTCCCCTAACCATCTAACGGGGGCGCCAAATCTGTACCGTGCCTGTGTATTGCACTTCGTTTTTACCGAAATGGCCCCAGGGGGGAGGCTTTGGGAGGAGAACGCTGCAGTAAACATTCATCCTCCCCCCTCGCCCCCCCCCCACCTTTACTTTTAATTGACATCCTTGCACGCGCCTACGAGTGGAGGCGACGACACTAGTGCTGCGAAAGCAAGAACCAATATATTACTTTAAAAAACAATGCTAAGCACTAATAATTCTAACCGATTCCGGCTTCAAACAGCTCTGAGACTCCTGGATAAACCCGGTGTCCACATATTAAAAATTACTCCATCTGCCGCTAAAGGAAACCATGTGTGAATGCGAAGCAGCGGGGAGACGGTTAGCTTGAACGGGAGATGGTGTAATTTTATTGAGAGGACGAATGAGAATGTATAAGAGGAGAGAACGCGGTGGTCTACCGTCGCGCCTCTAGCCTAAGCTGCTTCGCATTATCGCGCGCGGAGGCGCAGGTGTTGCCATTCGTTGCGCAATCCGGAGAGGAGAGGAGCGTCAGAGAGGAGGAATGCCGAGAGGAGAGGAGATGAGACAAGGAGAGGAGGATGCGCAGGCGCAGTGCGGGTGTGGACGCCGCACGGCGAATGGAGGGAGGGAGGGAGGGAGTGGCATAGCCCCGACCATAAGCTGCTTGGCATCTAAAAACACGTTAGAGCAGGGGACTCAAATGTCTACAAGCAACCTGTTTATGCATCTCGATTGCTAATGCTTCTACTCTTGATGATGGAGAAAGTAGCAAGCAAAAATCCCCCAAAGCTTTCAAATGTCTGTGTATATGCGACGCAGGTGTGGAAGCACAGCGCCGATTTCGAGAAGCTGACGCCGGAACAGATGCGTACCATCCTTGAAGACAACGGTCTGTGCACTCCCAACGAAGTCGAGGACGTCTTCAACGCCATTATCAGGTGGATATCTGCCGACTCGGCCGAGAGGAAAGGATACCTCGCAAAGTTCTTGCCACTCCTGCGATTTGTACGGTGCACCGATACGTGAGTGGTTGCCGGACATCGTAAGCCGAACGTCTAAAAACTGTTTTGGAGATGGGTTTATGTTCCGCAGTCTTGTGCTATCTGTGGGGCCACTCACCGTTTTATATCAGGGCACTATACGGAAGGCTAAGACGCTCAAGAAAGGCCGTATGCACAGTGTGCTAGATTATATTCTAGCCTCCGTGAGCGAATCGAACTGCACGCACCAGAAAACTTTATACATTGGCTTCAAATGCAGAAGGAACTTACCTGCCCTTCTTTCCGCAAATTACGTCACGAGGTAACGGCGACTACGACGCTTCACCCATTTCGGTGTTCTCAAAACGAGCAAGTAAGCGACACCGAGCATGTTTCCGCGATCAACCAATGCCGTTTCTGACTCAAGTGACGCAGTCGCTGTACCTTGTGACGTCATTTTTCTTCAAAGAATAGCAGGCAATTTCCAGCAGTGTTCAAGTTAAGCTTATTTCATATTTCAAAATCATAAATTACAAAAATGGAATATACAGAAGAGGGTCCCAAGGTCAGGAGACCGTACCGGGACCCTCTGTACATGATTGAAGTAGACGAAATTTAAAAAATGAGCAGAAAAATACAGATCATGGTAAGGCAGTATGTAACCTGACCAACATGAAAACTTGGTTCATAATTTTACGACATAAATTATTGCAGGAGAAACGAGTTAGAAGTTGAAGCTATATAAATCTATACAAATTTAAACACGCTAAGAACAAAACGAAAAATAGTTATGAACACTGAACATATCAATACGCAAAAAAAGCTCACAAAAGCAGAAACTGTGTAATACAAGACATCTTAGCGATACAGAGTACTATGAATGGTTGATATGAAGATAGATTACTTGTCTAGTAAATATTGTTTAATGATTTTTTTAAAGGCAGCGAGAGAATGCGATATTTTGATGTGATAAGGAAGAGAATTCCAGACTTTAATGGCGCCAAATGAGGCTGTCATTTTACCGTAGTTAGTAAGTGCTTTAGGCAGCAAAATGATTTTTTTTTTTTTTGCTGAGCAAAACGGATAAGATTAGTATTCTGCAAGGAATCTAATGGAATGAAGCTGTGGGTCAGGTCATTATTAATTAACCTGAACTGCGTTCGAAACAAAATTACAAATTTAACCATGCATCCGACTGATAGGCCCCGTTTTCTATGTTCAACGAGTGTTACCGGGCCTTATTGATGCGGTGGCCATTCGAATGCGGCCCCACGTGATCATACGCCACTCCGCGATTTCCACAGTTTACGTAACGCCGTTTTAATTGGTTGTTGCAGGGAATTCGACAGGGTAGTCACGCACCCGCAAGTCCATGGCGACGGAGACAGCCTCGAAGTATTGGCCGTCATCCATAAGGTCGGTAAACTCTAAATTTCCTTCAGCGCTCGGCATATTGCAAATAAAGATGGAACTTCAAAGTCTCGCGAGATCTTGCGAGACCGCGAACTTCTGTCGGCGTTTCGATCTGCTTCTGCTGCTGCAGTGTTCCCGTATTGCAGTGAACTGCAGCACACCCGCTGCAAGCGACATCATGTCACACCTTGAAACACCGCGGCATTAGCCATGCTGTGCATCGCAGTTCTTCTGTCATCAAGGAAGAAAGAAATATTAGCAGATGACATCACGTGATTTCCCTATACCCTCGCCAAGCCAACCTCCTTTGAGACCCTTTGACTATTGCCTCTTGGGTGGGATTGCCGGACCATTCGATGTTGCTTGGTATACGCGGTAACATTTAATCGAGCCCATACATAAATCTACCGCTTGCCCATCAGGTGTCCAAGGCCAATTTCCCATGACACCCCGCCCCCTCCCTATATGTCTCATGATTAGGCTTAAAGATTTTCCTGTGAAACCATCTGCTAGCTTTTTTTTTTCTGCGCCAAGCTCCTCAAGTTATTAAGCTATTAGCTTATAAAACGTTTATCCGACCAATCATCGAATACGCATCAGTAGTATGGGACCCGCACACGAAAACAAACATTGCCCACTTAGAAAGCGTCCAAAGAAAATGGGTACGCTTTATTTTTAATATGTACAGCTGGCACACATCGGCAAGTATGCTAGTGGAAAGGGCTGAACTGGAACCCCTGGAATTCCGGCGTCACACAGAAAGACTCGTGTACCTATACAAGATTTTTCACAATAAAATAGGAATAGAAAAGGACCATTTCATTCATCCTATAAATAAGCGAATCACACGCTCTCATCACTCAAAAAAACTACGCGACTATAACTGCCGAACAAAGGTAATTCAGAACACATTTTTCCCACGAGCGGTAAGGGAATGGAATCAGTTCCCAGCCGATGTCGTGGAACGCATGACCACAGCAGATTTCACTCTGACACTTAAGGCTCATTTGTCGACTGTTTAAATATTTGAATCTACTGATTTCTTCTGTCAATGTCCGCTTGTGTATTTCTATCTGTATGTTATTGTTTTTTCTGTTTTTTTTTCTTTTCTCCTTTTGACGATACATAAATTCAGTATCAGTTACCTTACATGCGACAAAATGCGCATATTTCTTCATGCCATGTGCACTATGCGTTAGTAGTATTTCGAATATAATGGTTACAGTGCAGTTATGTAGTATTGTGATTATCGATATAAGTGTTGATATTATTCCAGTAAAAAGGTACTCAGTGTGTAGAATGCCACTGTCGCTTTCTTGTTCTTTGCGTAGTATGTATGTATTCTTTTTGTATGTATTTGTATGTATTCATCTTTGTATCCCTACTACTGCTTACAGCCTTCTTAGGCTAGCAGTACTTTACAAATAAATAAATAAATAAATAAATAAATAAAATCAGTAGAACAGCGCACGATCGCACCATCAATGCGGTTTCTCGCGTGGAGGGGACAAGCTCCGATATTCGTCCAATTATGCTAGCCCTTACCTAATTTCTACACTATCCGTCCTCTTTATCACTCAAGCGGCCACAGAAATCCACCGCCCAACTCGTTTTGTACAGACGGTAACCCAGCAGAGCTTTTAAGTGGGCCCCTGTAGTTATCTCTTGGTTAATCCCGACAGTTCGTAGACGAGCTCGTTCCCGATACTGCTCGCAACGGTGCTCTTCGTGAGCTGCGCGCTCCTCGGGAGTACGAATGACGTGTTCCCGGGGAGCTGCTCCTTGGGAACACGTCGGAGCTGAGGAACGACGTGTTCCCGAGGGAGTGACATGCTCCCGGGAAGTACGAATGACGTGTGGCCTATCTATTGCGCACTCGGAAAGAAACCGCTGCGCTTGCGCTCCGGGTTGCGTCGGAGATCAATGACATATCAGTATTGTCTCAGCCAATCACGTGGCTCTCTATTTAGGGGCGAAGCACCTTAGGGCTGAGCCTTGTCCGCCGGCCCTCTTCGTCGCCGTGTGCATGTGTGGGCCGATCCTCGAGGCAGTGCACCCCGACAGTGTCATCTGCTGTCGTGAGAGACCGAACGGCGCGCGTTGACTATGCAAACGCTCTCTCTGCGATGAACGCGTTACCAGCTCGCAAGGAACGAGAACGCGTCCTCGCCCGCGAGAGACAACGCTGACGCAGGCAGCGCCTGCTAGCGAGTTTCTTGATTGAAAAAACCGACTGCTCGCGCTGCACAACCGTTCACCGGCTACCCCATATATATAGGCACTGGATCTGCAATGTAGTGCCGGTGGGAGATTTCTCTTGTGCGTAGTGGAACCACAAGAATTCGCAGCGTGCGCGTTAACTAAAAGTATTCCGGAACTCAGCACGATCTACGACGTGAGAGCGCCGGAACCTCATAAAGACCAGGTGCATAAATTACAACGCGTGTGTAAACATACACACGCGTTGTCACTCATTTACATGCGTGAGTGGCCGATATGACGGGTGATTTACGGTAACAGGGAACTATCCCCAGTGCTTCGCCCACTCGTCATAGTTCACTTCGCTGAGATGCGTGGATATTTTTTACTCTTTTTATTACTGCTGTTACACTCGCTTGAACGTGCGCTAGTTCCCTCCGGAGTTCCTGCGCACTCACGGACCACCACATTTTCCCATACGTCCTAGCCACATACACCCTTTCTGTAAAACAACTCTGTCCACGCAGACTCTCACACGGCGCTGGATGGCGGTTGGCGAAGTTGCCGGTGTCGACCTGTCCCCGAGATTGTGGCTCGTGCCTCGACTGCCCAAGGACATCCTGTTCCTTTTTGGAGGACGGATAACGGACGTGGGCTACACTAACAACATGCTCACGTACAACAACAGGGCCCACAAATGGCGCCCCATTGACAACCCACTCCCCCGTGCCAGGTATTTCGCTTCCTCACGCCAGTAGCGCACCCAGGATCTTTGCCAGGGCGGGGGCCGGAGTTTCAATTTTTCACGAAGGGCCGGGCAAGTGATTACACAGTTGTTGCGTGTGTAAAGAAAAGTAAATAAAATGCCAAATAATAGTGACATCAACGATGATGGTTATTTTTATTATTTTTTCGGCGTTTTGCAGACATTAGCTCCACATTCTTCTAGGACATAGGAGCAGTTACGGAGTGGGAGGGGGGGTTAGGTCGGCTTCAGAGGGGGGGGGGGGGGGGTACAACCCCCGAAACACCTTCCCCCCCCCCCCCCCCCGTCGGTGCGCCACTGCCTCACGCCTCAAGTGGTTGTGCGGAAAGCAGTTATGGCGACAGAAGTTTCTGCTATACCGGTTGTTTAATATAAATTAAACAACAAGTTCAGTTCAACCTTCACGGCATGGATAGTGGCACGCATGCACTTATATTACGCGTATAAGGTAGTGATTATCACTCAGCGGTCCCGCGATAAGCCTAGAATGCGCTGAAGGCGTCCTCTTATTGTGGAGTTTTGGCCCGTATTCGCCTCACAAGTGAACTCTGGCACTGAGAGACCTAAAATGTCCGCCAGAAAAAAAAAAGAACAACTAGTGCGTTACACGAGGATCATGCATGACGAAAATATTTCCAATGGTCATGCATGCTTTTTTCCAATGGTACTGATGGTCCTATAACCACCAGGGTGGTCCAGTTTGCTCAGAAACACACCAATAATATTAAATAAGCAACTGAAAGTCTTCTTCGAACCGAAACCGAAACGGGTAGATGCTTCGTGGAGCATGTACGGCGACGTCACAACCTTCCCGTCACCAGAAATATGGAACTGGCACCAAAGAAATGCCAGTGGAGAGGTCATCCAACGATATATTGAGCTGTGCCAGCCTTTCTGATCTTGACAGCGCGATTTGAGCGCTGAAGTATCACCGTTTTGCTTTTGAAGGCCCGCTGGCTCGGCTAGGCAGCGCGGAGGTGATGACGTCAAAAACACAGAGTGGCCCGTGTGAGAATCCGCTAAAAATTTTCAAAATTCATTTACAGGAAAACTAAGTGACCTACATCCGCCTGGCATGGCATATATTATTGCAGTACCGGGGAGAACGCGTCTATTGAAAATGTTATTGAATTCAGAGGACACTGAAAAATCGCCGTAGTTGCCCTTTAAAGGGACCCTGAAACTGTTTTGGTGATCATTAGCGTAACAATATCAGCACTCTGCGTTAAGCGTGTAATTTACTGCAAAGTTTTAAATACGCACATCGCGAGAGATCGACGCGACTCAACTGGAAGCGTTTTCAACCGCCCCTCCCCACGGGACATGCGACGGGTGCTACGAAGCGGAACCCACGTGACGTCACGGGCAGTGAAAGGCAGCCAACGGTATCCTCGCGGCATCTGACGGCGCACACACAAGTCGCCGGCACTCTACTAAAGAGGCTAGCACTGGCCGGCGACCTCAGTAAAGACATCGCTACGGAGGGCTCTGCACGGCGGCTGACGTGGGAGGCGCAGTCGTCGCTAGCGCGCACTCCGTAGCTGTTCGAGTTGAGGAGGAACAGCAGTGGTAAGGAGGAAGGCGACAGAAATAAGCCCGTAGCTACCTAAGCGCAGGGTGCTTTGCTTTATTTTTAATGTGAATGATTTCACAATTGTGTTACCTAATCAATGACACAATGTCAAAAAAAAAAACGTTTCACGGACCCTTTAACGATGATCGCGTTAAAAGCTGTTTGCCGCCTCACATCGCAGGTCGCCCCTCGGCGCGGCGGTGATCGGCAAGCGCATTTACATCGTCGGCGGGTACAGCAGATACACCAGGTACGACTCTGTCTGGTGCTTCGATGTGACCCTGGCCACGTGGAGTGCCAAGGCCAGCATGGCCTATAAGCGTTCCTGGCACTCAGTCGTCGCTCTCAAGGCAAGCACGGGCGATGACAAGGCACTGTCACGCGACTGCACTACCGCAAAGCACTAACTCTGGAACGTTAGTATAATTAAAGGAGTACTGACACGATCGTCCGGTGGCTCAAAATGTACATTTTTTGGGGCGAAGCTCCTCTTAGTCTAACCTTGTCCCTCGTCAGGCGTCAGGCGTAACCGGCAGTATCTCCCGGGAGGCACGCGCCGAGGGCGAGCGCGTGCCTCTCTCTCTCTCCCGGCGCGTGCCTCTATCTCTCTCTCTCACTCTTCCATCTGCTGTCTTGTGAGAGAGAGACAGAGAGAGAGAGAGAGAGCGAAAGGCGCGCGTTGATGGAAACGCTCTTTCTTAGATGAACGCTCTACCAGCTCGCAAAGGAGAACGTGCCCTCACCCGCGAGAGACAACGTTGACGCAGGCAGCGTCTCCTAGCAAGTTTCTTGATTGATAAATACCGACTGCTCGCGTTGGCGAACCGTTCACCGGCCACCTATATATATATATATATATATATATATATATATATATATATATCGGTGACGGCATCAATTGTGTCATCAATGACACAATGTCAAGAAAAGCGTTTCAGGGACCCTTTAAAAGCTAATATGAATGTATAAAAACTAGCCCAGCAAAACGTTCCGTTAGTATAGTTCGCAGTAGCAAAATGAACTCAACTGCAAGTGAACAAAAATGTTTGTTTGTTTTTTGCCCCAAAGCACCATCCACCCCACCCCCTCCCTCCTGTTCCTTTCAAGCCACTGCTGCCGCTGTGTCACTGTCACGTCGGGGCAGACGTCTTTCGCGCTGTCATCGCGAGAGAAATTGAAAGGTGTGTTCTTCCGCACTTGCAGTCATTTTCCAAGGTGGCTACCTTCGCTGTTTGCATGCTTATTTCTCATTGCACCAGGCACGTTTTGTCAGTGTTATTGCTGTGCACAGAGCACGGACGCTAACACGTTGATATTTCACTCGAAATATTTCGTCTTCGCTCAAAAATAAAGGCGTCCTTAAGAACTACTTGCAGACTGCTCTTTAGCGCTCATACCCATGTGCTCCCACTCAGTGTCACTGAAGGAATGCGCGCGCTCCCGCGCGCAACCTGGCTTGATGGCACGCGGACCAGCGCCTTAATTCTAGCGGATCCTTCAAGGACGGATGGATGGATGGATGCTATGAGCGTGTCTTTGTAACGGGGCGGTGACATGTGCGCCACCAGGCTCGTAAGAAGATTAACTTTTTTTTTCTCTCTCTCTTTAAATTTTCCTCATGCCTTTTAAATTTACTTCAATCAAATCGATCATACCATAGCAAAAACGGAAATTCATAGCCCAGTTCCCTGCCCCTTATGGCAGAAAGTCCATATTTTTCCCTATAATTATTTTTGTCCGTTCTCTCTAGTTTTCTGTCAACAATATTCTAACCGTCTCTTACTTATTTCAATCGCGCCTATGTTTAGCTTCCTGTTGTTCGCCCTAAAACCCAAGGCTTCCTGTAGAGTGGTGCCCAAACGTACACCTGGGTGGATATTTCCGCATTCAATCAGGACATGCTCCGTCGTTTCCCTATCCTCCTCACAGCATGTGCGTTTTTCTTCTTCTTTACTGAATTTCGCTTTATAAATACGCGTTCTAAGGCAGCCCGATCTCGCTTCAAACAATAAAGCGCTTCCTCTTGAATTATCATAAAATGTCTCCCTCTTTATTTCGTTTTTGCCCTCTCTGTAGTTATTCAGAGTCGGTTTTTTTTTTCCATCGCTGCCCTCCAGTAAATCTTCTCTGCCTCTCTGACTTTTCCCTTTACGCTCTTTGTTGTCAGTTCTCTTAGAGCCGCATATTTACTGGTGAGCCTCCTAGTTCTCTTTCTCCATTGCGTGTCAACGCTCTTTCTATATAAATAGCGGAACACCTTCACTGCCCACCTACTCTCTTTCATATTCCTTAGCCTCTCTTCAAACCTTATTTTGCTCTGCGCTGCCCTTGCCTCAAAACTCGCCCATCCCATATCGCCCTTTACAGCCTCGTTTGTCGTTTTCCCGTGAGCACCCAACGCGAGGCGTCCCACAGTTCTTTGATTCACATCCATTCCCGATTGTATCTCTGGCCTCATGCACACCACTGAGTTCCCAAATGTAAGCCCCGGTACCATTACCCCTTTCCACAAGATGGATGGATGGATATTAGGAGCGTCCCCTTTATAACGGGGCGGTAGCCGGGCCACCAAACTCTAGCTTGGTGGTCTCCACAAGAAATTCTTCTCAACAAGAAATTCGTTGAGAAGCGCCTCTAGCGGGAGGAGCGGTAACTAGAGTGGACGGAGTCTCACACCCATGAAGCCAACTGCCGAGCAAAAGTGCTGCGCCGGCGAAAGTTAAGGGCGAAACTAGAAGCTACGAAACACAATGCCCCGCCACCAGGATCCACCCGCCTCTACGAGGTCACAATGCTTCACAAGATGTACCAGACTGCATACTGTGACCCCAACTGCGACTCCTGCCAAGTGCCAGCAACAACGGAACATATCCTCTGGGAATGCGCAATTCACAAATGAAGCCGCGCTGCTTTCAATGAGCCCAATGCACGCTGAGACGAAGCGGAAACTACCCACTGGATAATCGAAGATCCGCTCATCAAAGCCAGGCTGAACATATGGCGCAATGCCTTGCGCACGACGGTCATCCCCTGCCCTGCAATAACACGCACGAGAAGCTCACCAATTTGAGATAATCCATTTTTTTTACCATAGTGCTCAAGCTCACAAGCGAGAGCACACTGTACATAGCCCAATAAAGTTATCAATCAATCACACGGAAGGTAGGGTCGAGCATAGCTGCTTCGCATCAATAATTGTGCCGGAGATGGCCTTTTAAATAGTGGCGTCATCCGCAGGGCTACATCTATGCCATGGGCGGCCTCGACTGGAGCGTGTACGAGTGCACAAGTCAAGTCGAGCGCTACGACGTCGACGCGGACCGTTGGACCATGGTGGCCCAGATGAACGAACGGCGCGCCAAGGCGGGAGCGGCGGCTGCTTGCGGTCGCATCTACATGTGAGCCCGATCGATGTTTCTGGATTCTGCTGGCACTTCGCACACACGCTTCGTGGAATTCGAGGACTTGTAGACAGCGCGGAGTCGATTGAATCGATTTGTCGAAATGCGGCAATTCAAGTTCGATTCAAATTCATTTATTTCCAAAACCAATTTGGCGGTTGACAGGGCTAAAAGCTGCGGTCTGCGGCTTGACAGAGGCCCGGACACCACATTCAAGGCACTGCTTGACTTCGACGTCCATGTCGAACCAAACAGAACACAACAGTTCATCAAAATAAGAATACACTGTAGGAATAAGAATACACAATACTAAATATATTGCTAAAATTAAAAGAAGTTATTTGTATACAAAGGGAAAGATATATAATAAGTCGAATGAAAAAAGGGGGAATATATATATATATATATATATATATATATATATATATATATATATATATATATATGATCGGGATTTCAATTTTATTTTCATGTATCGCTTCAATTCACTTCACTGCGATTACAATTATTATCTAACAGAGTGGGCGGAAACACGGTACATGCGTACCTGGACAGCGTGGAATGCTACGACCCTTCGACTAACGCCTGGACCCGTGTTGCGAATCTGTCTTCGCCGCGCGCCAACGTCAGTGTGGTGGGCCACATGCACATGCTGTACATCATTGGCGGATACGATGGCCGCGCAGTGCTTTCCACCGGTACGCCTCTCTCGTTATTACCGACAGCCACCTCTCCAGGGATTTGTACACGCCCCAACACCCCCACCCCCCCAAAAAAAATTACAGCATATCCACGGAGTGAATGATGATGAGTGGGCGAAGCTCGGGATGTTCATCGTAGATCGTGCCGGGTTCCGGATTAATCTAACGCGCATGCGACGAATCCTCACGGTTCAACTATGCACAATGCACAAGTGAAATCTCCCACCGGCACTTCATTGCAAGTCAAGATCCAGTGCCTATATATATATATATATATATATATATATATATATATATATATATATATATATATATATATATATATATATATATATATATATATATATGGGTTGCCGGTGAACGCTTCTCCAACGCGAGCAGTCGGTATTTCTCAATCAAGAAACTCGCTAGGAGACGCTGCCTGCGCCAACGTTGTCTCTCGCGTTTGCCGGGGCAGTGTCGAGTTTGCCGGGGAGCGCGTGGCTCCCGCTCGCGGCGAGGGCGAGCGCCGGGAGCCACGCGCTCGCCCTCGGCGCGTGCGTGCCTTCCGGCAGGCACGCGCCGGTGGCTACCTACTACTACTACTACTACATACATCGGGGACGCACGACCCACGCCTTAAGGAGCTTCGCCCCTAAAAATTACACCATCGCCCGCTAAACGGAACCATGTGTGGATGCGAAGCAGCGGGGAGATGGTTAGCTTGAGCGGGAGATGATGTAATTTTATTGAGAGAAGAGAGAGAACGCGGTGGTTGCGTGATGGCCCGAGCGCTCATCGCGGCGCTGCACAGGAGAGACAATGAGGCGCGCGAGCTCCGTCATTTTCATGCCGCGGAACTACCCTGACGCCCCCAGCGGAGTATGCAGCTGTCGCACCACCTGTCGTACGCGCCGCTCCATAGATTCCTATTGGAGAAAGGATTCCTAGAGGATTCCTAGGGTAGAGAAAGGGGGGAGCGTAGGAGAGGAGAGAGAGGGGGAGGGGACGCGCATGCGCTGTGGGGGTGTGAGAGGGGGGCGCCGCTCCGCAGAGAGGATTCCTAGAGGAGAGAAAGGGGGAGCGTAGGAGAAAGAGAGGGGGGAGGGAACGCGCATGCGCAGTGGCGAGTGGACGCCGCGGGAGGGACAGAGCCCCACCATAAGATGCTTAGCATCTCAAAGAAAATCGAAATTTTGAACAAACTCCTCCATGTCTGAATGGGTCAGAAGGCAACACAACCTTGGTGCTTATCTCTGAAGCTCGTCGCAGCTGGAGTTTGCGCACCATAACCCTTTAACCTTCCCAATATGAAACAGTGTTCAAAAAGAAGAAAATGATACATTGAGAGTTCACGTAATTCTTCTAAAGTGTTTTTGATAAAAAATACAGCCACATTTGAAATTAGTACGCATATTTGTGTGTGTTCCAAGAAAAAAATTGGCCGCGTATCTGCTTGCTTCGCTGCAAATGCCATCGAAAGACGACAGTCTTCTGCCGGCCGTACTACGCTGCCTGAGATATGGACGCCATCTGACAGCGCCGTCGGGAAACATGAGCTTGTGCAGAATCTCTGGGCAACTGCCAGGTGGCAGCACCAAATCGTCGGAAGAGGCCTTTTTCGTGCATAGCGTCGCATTTTTAGCACAGCCTAACAAACACTAGGGTCTTTAGAATTACGCATCTATGTATTTTCTAGTAAAGGAACACATCTAATACTTACGTATTGATGTTGCGCCTCAGATATGCGTAATATTTGCTTTTGGATCGACAATGTTCACAAGTATGAGCGCAGCTACCAGTTCGAGATGGTTGGGCGTTAGGCAAGCGCTTAAACTTTGTCCGGGTGGCTGAATCGTGTGACAGCAGACAAACGGACAGACCAAAATTTCTGCGTTCAAAGAATATTATCTTTCAAGGTACCGAGCGACACGTCTCGAAGTGGCCAAGGAATAACTACACGTACCTACAAAGAGAACAGCGGTGTGTCGTCATTCTTTATCTCCGCGTGAAGTAGTTGGCTGGAAGTACCTTCGCTAAAATATTAGCGCACTGCATGCGCCAGACATTTCCCAATTTGGTTTCAAATAAAGCTGAAAATCTCTTGCTCCCTTTTCAACAAATTACGTCGGAAGTAGCACTGACTATACGTCGCTTAACTTCTTTTGTTTTTTTTTTTGAAAGAAAGGTATACGTTTGCCTTATTTGTTGAATTCTAAACGAACAAATAAATCATTACTGAGGGCACTTCTGCGATTACGGAATCAGGGTTTTATCGAAATTTTCCTACTTTTTGGGGTGGGGGAGGGTGGCCTCTTGAACGTGCTGTACCTCATTGTTACCGGAAAACAAGGGTGAAGGGGTTGGGGTGGATACGGTGCTATAGGTTAGCTGGAAAATTTTTAAGGGTGTGTCGGTATCAACAAGCAATGACGGAGGAGGGGGGAGGTGTAGGAGGGGGAAGTGTTGCATGAAGCGCTGTATAATAATAGTTCTACTTCGAGCGAATGACTCAATGTACGTTGTGACGCCATACTTTGAAAGGCGAGAAGGCGGCTTCCATCCCTATATGAAACCGGACTGCGAATTCCATAGCGCAGGCAGCGCACCAACATTTGAACTTTAAACTTTATTTCCAACGCAAAAAGTTGGTGGTTCCACCAGGCAAAAAAAAATCGAAAAGACAGCTTGAGAGGAGGTGGGGACCGTACAGGTAGCAGCAATGTGGTACAGTTATAGAGCAAAGCTAAAAGTCATACTTAACATCATTTCGTAGCAATATATCATACAGAGCAATAAATATGTAAAAAAACGTGTACACAGGAACCCCTACGACTGATAAGCACCGTTTTCAGACTACCTACAAAATAAAGCGTTGCAGGGTTTAATGTAACTAACTAACCACTAATTGTCACCGCGTCAAAACAACCTCCAGCGGTCCGGCAACTCTGCCGGCCTAACCCCAGGCGAGAGGCACCGCACACAGGCGTCACAGGAGGTCGCCTTGCCGAGGTTAGCTAAATCATGTGACACCACTTCCTAATTTATTTATTTCTTTTTTGTCCTTCTCCATTCTTTTGGCACTTGCCTCGACGTGAACCAAATGGCAAGAACATTGCGCCGTCTCGCGGGCCTCTTCGGCGCTAAATCGAGCACACATTGCCAACTCTGAAAGAATATGTATAAATTCAGCATCAATTTCCCGCCATTTGATAGAGGGGCAAGGGCGGCTTTTGTACACTCTAAACACGGTAACCTCTAGTTTACTTCATAGGTGCACAAAAATGTGAAAATATGCTCCTTTGCTAAAGGGTAAAGCGTTTTAACCTTTAGTAAAGGAGCATGTTTTCAAATTTCTGTGTACCTATAAAATAAACTAAAGGTTACCGTGTTTAGTTAGAGTGATAGCTGAGTGGTCTGAACAACTAAAATTCGGTAATCCGATTCTCCGAGCGAGCGCGTCACCAAAAAACAAAAAATAAACTAACTTTTTTATTATTTTCCTCTGTGATATCTGTATATTTGTGTAAGCTGGTGAAAGGATGACGGCTATAGGGGCTAATCTTAAAGAGAAATCTGCCGCTTCGCCGTAGCAGGCTTCCCCCAAGGCGGAGCCAAGCGTTGTTTTAGATGCGAAGCAGCTTATGGCGGGGGCTTTGTCCGTCCCTCCCTCTGCCGTGTGGTGCGCACACCCGCACTGCGCATGCGCATTATCCTCCCCCTCCTCTCCTTGTTTCATCTCCTCTCCTCTCGGCATTCCTCCTCTCCAAACGGCGCGCGTTGACTATGGAAACGCTCTTTCTTTGATGAACACTTTACCAGCTCGTAAGGAACGAGAACGCGCCCTCGCCCGCGAGAGACAACGCTGACGCAGGCAGCGTCTGCTAGCGTCAAACCGATGCAAACGCGACACCTAGTCAAGCCGACGCAAACGCGATGTGCATCCCCCGTGCTGCTTCGCATCGCCTCGTGGGCCCCTCTAGCAGGAGATGGTGTTAATTTTTTTTCCACGTGTTTCCATTCATACTTTGTTCATTCATGCTTTTCAGTGGAGCAGCTAGACGTAAGAAAATCTCGGTTGTCCGACTTGCCCAGTCTTCCCTACGCCAAGTCAGACATCGCCGCCGCTCTCCTGGATGGCTGCATTTACACCGTTGGGGGCGACAATGGTAAGACCGGTCGAACAATGCGTAGGGTGGTATTTATAACGACAACAACAACAACAAAATATCACCGATCTCTTATTACATGCTAAGGCGACTTGACGGCGAAAACATCTCTGCAATATCATTAGGATTCTTTGACGTTTCCCTCGGTCGCTATTTTACGACCATTACTTGGGAGTGTCTTGGGACATTCTATTGTGCGACATCTGTTTTACTTGTTCTTTGACAGACATGGGCTAGCTGTAAATGTTAACATTCAACCAAGTGCGGTTCATACCTTCATACACCTGTCCGAGGATGATATGCGGGTGAGCCACATAAGATTTCAAACTTGAGTTTGTTTGTTTCTTCTTTGCAGAAAGAGGCGCAAGTGCTAAAGGTCATGCGGCCTGTCACACGATGTACAATGCACAAAGAACAAAATGGCCGCATATCTGCTTAATTCGCTGCAAATGACCTCGAAAGACGACAGTCTTTCTGCCGGCCCTGATAGGTAACACCCTCTCTTCTCCCCGCCCCTCATGCTGTTCCCCTCCCCGCTAACTCCTCCCACAATGGATGCAATGGAGGTTGTGCTGAATTCAATTCAATCTTCCCGCGTTCGCCGTGCTCTCGCACGCCATCTGTTGGGACCTTTTGTTACTGTTGGTTTAACGCGTCGCTCAATGTAAAAAATGCACGCATTTGTTGCCGTCCCGACGAAGGCAAGTCCACTTGTCGAAAACGATAGCTCCGGCGACATACACTGTTCTACATCGTGTTTAACGATGTATTGTTCATTGATTCAAGCATACAACTGTGCCCTGAGCTTCCGTCAAAGTTTGGACTTCAGTGCATTTCATTTCATTTATTTGGACATTTTAAAAAAAACACCCACGAAGGGTGCAAAAGGAGAGTGTGTCTCCTGACTTGGCCCACTCTTCGTGAGGCACTTCGGGCAGGTACAGCAAGACAGTGTGCAAAAATTCAACGAATACGCCTCATACGCCACGTGATGGCAGTGAAAAACTTCGCCCGCGTAACTTTGTTCGCTCGCCGTAAGTGTCCTTTCACGCACCGAGCATTACCATGCAGGGAAGCCAGCTTCGCCGACTGCGTTAGTGTAAGCACACGGCTTTGTCAGAGCCGTGAGACCCGTCTTGGTGGCAGAGTAACCCGATTGTGCGTAAGCGCTGCGTTTTGCATCATTGCAAAAAAACAATAACGAAAAAATTACACCATCTCCCGCTAAATGGAACCATGTGCGGATGCGAAGCAGCGGGGAGATGGTGTAATCTTATTGAGAGGACGAATGAGAGTGTATAAGAGAGAGAATGCGGTGGTTGCGTCATGGCCCGAGCGCTCACCGCGGCGCTGCACAGGAAAGAGAATGAGCCGCGCGCACTCCGTCATTTTCACATACCGCGGAACTACCATGGCGCCTCCAGCGGAGTATGCAGCTGTCGCACAACCTGTCGTGCGCGCCGCTCCGTAGAGTAGAGGATTCCTAGAGGAGAGAAAGGGGGAGCGTAGGAGAGGAGAGAGTGGAGGTGACGCGCATGCGCTGTGGGGTGTGGGACGCGGAAAGTGGGGACGGAAAAAGCCCCCCCCCCCCCCCCCCATAAGCTGCTTTGCAACTAAAACGCCGTGATGAGACCCGTATAACATCAGCAGTCCTTGTCGCAACTGTCAACCCAGTTATCCCTGATCTATTGCGCGAAGCAAAATGGCTGCGCCCTCAGAGAGCATTTCAGTCGGTGAAGGAACGCCCCTGCGGAAAGGGCATCCCGTGTTAAACCAAACGTGTGGTATCTGGCGTGTTTATCTTTAAGTTTTAGAGATATCGCAGTTGATGCGTACAATGGGCCATGTCGGCTTTTAAAAGAGCAGGGCTGACCTTGGAGACATGCGCATGCGTGGGCGTCACGGAATAGCGAAAGACGGACCCGCTGTGACATGATAGTGATTATGGTAACACCAATGTGCGATAAAGCCTTGAAAAGGCTTATCTCGAAGTTGGGGATTTGATCCCCGTAGCCCTGATGCGAAGGGCAATAAAGAAAGAAAGAAAGAAAGAAAGAAAGAAAGAAAGAAAGAAAGAAAGAAAGAAAGAAGAAAGGAGCATTCACAATTCCAAATAATTTTTGAGCATTTTACAATTACTTCGCACTCTTGACGAGAGGACATGAAGAAACACACGCACAGGACGAGGCGCGTACTAACAACCGATCACTTACCGTGTCAGACACATCTTTGTGCGCGTCTGCTGTTCCTTGTCCTCTCGATCGTCAAGGCTTGGCAGCGCGATCAGTCATGCATTCATAGCCTTATAGTCCAGCTTCACAAAGAAAAGAATAAACTGGTCAATTCAAGTGAAGTTTCCAACAATGTCAGAAGTCGGAGGTCCCTATAGGCGAGAAGACGTCGCAGACATCTTCAGTGTGCTCAAAGACCCGTTCGAGAGCAGTAGGCATGTTACAAAAAGATTCGAACAAACCACGTCCCAAAACTAAACCTGACTGGACAGAACTGGCGTATCACTAACGAAATAAACGAACGCTTTTCACGGATCACATAATTCTTGTAAACACTTGCGCAAGGACAAATCGCATTTCTATACAGAAATATATATACATCGCGATAATAAAAGACAGATGGTGTTGTTTGAGCGGTTTGACTGCTAATCATATAATGACGAGGATTATTTTAAGGCGCTCATTCACCATTACCGCCGCATATTTTCAACGTTATCCAGTTTGCTTATCCCGTAATAGGAATGGGCGCCGTTCCGTACGTAGAAAGGTACGAGATCGCCGAGCGCAAGTGGTACACGGCGACTCCGTTGGACACCGGCTGCCTTGAGGCCACTGCCTGCGTCGTCCAGGACGTCGACGACCCTGGTAGGTGCCGCCTCTTCACCTTCGCAGCTGGGGTGTTATCCTGGACACTGTCCAATTCCACCACCTTGTCAAATACTGTATCGGCGGCATTTTTGAGCCAATCAGGGAAACCGTAGCAGCTGCCCCCTGGGCCATTATCAGAGCTGCCAAGATGGCGAAATCTGACAATATGGAGGAATTCGACAATGCCCAGGACAGCACTTTTGGTCCGCCGCGGCGGTATACAGCCGTTATGGTGCTCGGCTGCTGAGTCGTAAGAAACAGGCTCGAATCCCGGCCGCGGTAGTCACATTGTCGATGGAGCCGAAGATCGTAGAGGCTACATACAGTACTCCCAGTTGTCAGGGCACGTTAACGAACCTCCAGGCGGTTGAAATTTCCGGAGCTTTCCAATACGGGGCATACCTCATAGTCATGTCATGGTTATGGCACTTTAAATAGCGTCAATTATTACAGTTCTGCTTGTGACATTGAGATTCGGTTTCGTGGCTTGCCTGGACACTTAAGGGCGCCCTCCTGCGCGATCAAGTACTGCGCGATAGAGGGCTTTACCGATCATCATCATCATCATCCATAGCCTGTCTACGCTTACTGCAGGGCAAATGCCACTCCCATAGATCTACAATTATCCCTGTCCTGTGCTAATTGGGCCCAATTTATGCCCGCAAACTTCCCGATCTCATCTGCCCACCTAACTTTCTGTCGCCCCCTGCCATGCTTGCCTTCTGGGTCCACTCTGTTATCCTTAATGACGCAACGGTTGTCTTGTCTTCGCATTACATGGCCCGCCCACGCCCATTTCTTCTTAATTTCTATTAAATTCTATGTCCCTAACACGCGTTTGTTCCCTAAACCACTCCTCTCTCTTCTTGTCCCTTAAGGTTACACCTACCATGTTCCATGACCTCTACCGACATTGCCTGTTAAGTAACTTAATACACGACTATAGCCCTACCTGTTGCACCTTGTATGTGGCCATTCCAAGGAAGATTAAATTTAAAGAGAGTGTTCAGCTTACATGCATGGTGTACATATACATTCCATGTATCTATCACATACAAGTCACGTTTTCCTATATGAATCTTTTTACACAGTGCACTAGTGGCTGCGGTACTCGGCTGCTGATCCGAAGGTGGCGGGATCGAGTCGAGGCCGCGGCGGATGCGTTTCGATGGAGGCGGAATGCTGAGGCCCGTGTACTGTGCGATGTCAGTGCACGTTAAAGAACCCCATGCGGTCGAAATTTCCGGATATCCCTCTACTATGCGGCGTCTCTCATAATCATACGTGAAACCCCGGAAATCAATCAACGGCCCCTCTTCTTTTCAGCATGTGACGTCACTAGGGGAACAGACTACGTCGCTCTTCTTTTTTTTAAAGACGATAGTCTTCCTTGGGATACTTGAACGCAGAAGCTTTAGTCTGTCCTTCTGTTTGTCAGTCTGTCACACGATTCAGCCACCCGGCCAAAGTTTAAGCACTTGCCTAACGCCCAGCCATCTTGAATTGGTAGCTGCGTTCATACTTGTGAACAATGTCGATCAAAACGCAAATATTACGCATATCTGAGGCGCAACATCAATACGTAAGTACTAGGTGGTGTGTTCCTTTACTAGAAAATAGACAGATGCGTAATTCTAAAGACCCTAGTGTTTGTTAGGCTGCGCTAAATAGGCGACGCTATGCACGAAAAAGGCCTCTTCCGCCGATTTGGTGCTGCCACCTGGCAATTGCTCAGGGATTCTGCACAAGCTCATGTTTCCCGACGGCGCTGCCAGATGGCGTCCGTATCTTACGTAGCGTAGTACGGCCGGCAGAAGACTATCGTCTTTCGACGACATTTGCAGCGAAGCACGCAGATACGCGGCCATTTTTTTTTCGTTGCTCTTTAGCAGCGATACGCGCATTTTCTTGTTGAATTGAAAACTAACCACTAAGGCGCAGCAGACAATCTTTCCGCGATCACGAAATCAGCCAATGCTATTTCTGCCTCAAACGACTTAGTCCGTGCCCTCCAATGACGTCATTTGCTGGAAAAAAAAAAGAGCGGACTCTTTCCAGTCGTGTTTGAAACCCAATTGCGATTTCCCTGGTGGCTGCGGTGCAATAACACTTGGCTCACATTTTCACGGCAGCCTCCAAGACTGATGGGCAGGGTTTTGTCACAATGTTCGAAAAGTGCTGCAGGACCCCTGTAAGCATTGCGCGCGTTCCGAAAAGGCGATGCGTGATGCCTCTCTTCGAAGCAGTGCCTCCGAGATGCGTTCCTATCTGGCGCTTTACCCGAGATTCCTCATCAGGGCACATTTAAGACTTCGAGGTCAGTTTCTAGAAATGTACGGTGGTTCGTTGACAGAGATATGACCATCGCCTATGGGTTCTTCACATTTCTTGCTGTATATATAGCTTTGTCGTCTGGAGATCATCAACTTTATCTCTCGGTTCTTATCTGATTGATAACCTTATTTTCTTTCTTTTTGCTTCTTTTCCTGCCTTTTACTTTGCAGCTTCCTGGGTATAAACTGAGCTCCACACGTCGCATGGCGGGCTCGGTGCGCTGCGATGGATTCCTACAACCCTGGATATCGCCTGGATATCGCCTGGATATCGCCTGGATATCGCCATCGAGAGAATGCGATCCACATCGGTCGACTAGTATAGAAGAACGACGCAACGACGCGACAAAATTCGAAAGCGGAATGGAAGAACAGGAATTAAAGGGGACTCCTTTTAGCGAACTGTTAATATTATATAACGAATAGCGAATTACGACAATTTTAGATTTTGTGAAAAATTTTGATGTAGTGGCGTTTGCGCTGCACTTCTTAGGTTTTGATCGCGCGCTCTTAATGTTGCTGGTAAATCGAGTGCTTGATGCTACAGCAGTAAGAACTCAGGGAATTAACGTGACTCAGCAAAAAATGTAGGCTTGTCACATCGGCACTACGAAAATATACGTAAATTGAATCATTCACTCTACAATCAGCTGTCTATAGAGCATCTCGGTCCATGGTCGCGATAGCATAGCCGTCGGAGTCTTGCAATCATGAGAGGCAGACAAGACGGGGACCACGCATCCGGGACTGGCATTACAAGTGGCATTCTCCTCACTCTCCCTTACCCTTCCCACTCCTTTGCTATATTATACTACACGTGGCTATGCCATGCTTTACTCTGTCCCACCTCCCCACTGTCTCTTCCCTTTCCGACCCCTTTCTATGCTATACGAATCAATGCTGTGCTATGTAATGCATTGACATTGTCCGCCAAGTGGCGTAGTGGTTATGGTGCTAGGCTGCCACCAAAAAAAAAAAAAAAAACGCGGGTTCGATCCCGGCCGCGCCGGTCGCATTTCCGATGGAGGCGAAAATGCCAGAGGCCCGTGTACTGTGCGTTGTCACTGCACGGTAAAGAACTCCAGGTGGTCAAAACTTCCGGAGCCCTCCACTACGGCTTTTCTCTCCTTCCTATCTCTTTCAATCCCTTTCCCCTTCCACCACGGACGCTTACCCGTACTCCCGACATGGGCTGCAGTAATTGGCATCGTTTCCTTAAGCGAACCACAATCACCATCATCCATATTTGTGTTGTAGTGGGCTGAGGGCATAAGCGCAAGAGAACACGGAACTGCGCGAGCAAAAGCCGCGCACTTTAGTGAAAATGCACGCACATACACATCATAGTTTTTTGTTCGCACGTGCAACATAACGCTCGGCTTAAAGAGCCTCGCCCTTAAAAAGGAGGTGCTTACAATGTTAGCACGAAAGCCTCTTTGAATTGTATGCAAGGTCACCTAGACCACGCAAGTCCTCGTTGCAGCATATCAGAGCCGGCAACTCTGGGGTGGGAAACGCGGTTACAGGAAGGTCAGGACAACTAGTAGACGAAGGCCTTCTGGACTAGAAACAATCGCTTTGACTTACAAACCTACGGTACTCAACTATAAAGGAGTTCTTTTTTATTATTGTTATGGTTTCTGACTGACCATAACGACATTTGGTATTGGCTAGCCTAGTATACCTTAACTTCTTCACACAATGAGAAGGAATCGAATCAGACCTGTGTAGTGGTGGTACTCCGCAACGAAGCTTAGTATGTAGAACTACGAATCATCTCTTGCGCAACACCGTGTGCTTAAGCAAAAAAAGAGAAAAAAATGACCGAAGGCGCGCGATGAAAATCGGTGTTCTTTAGGACTAAACACTTGACATGTTTGTCTTGAATACAAAAAAAAATCCAAGTTTTTTGACATATCACTATATTATGTGTGGGCCGCCAGCTCCAGGGCTCTTCGTCTACTACCCTCCAGGTGGGAGCAAGTGATTGAGGCCACAGCAGTGACATTGTCACCATGATCGCGTGTAAGCTCGCTGCGCGAGGCTCAAAGACGAAGAAGAGTTGAACAAGAAGCGTCAGGGCTTTGCCGCCTACTAATAGCTCATCGTGCTCTATCGACAATGAGGTCGTCCCCGAACAAAACGCCACCGGTGAGTAGAGACGTTGGCGACTACAATCGAGCTTTCCAGGGAGAATTAAGTTGGGGATTTTACTTACGAGTAGACCGTTGGACACCGACTAACGACCTCGCGAGACAGAGTTTTGGTTTTGTTTTTTCTTCATTCCCCCATACTATAAACCACAGTGCCGTCAATCCCTCTCGTGGTTATGTGCCAGTTATGGAGGGAACAACATTATGTATAACATATCCAGGGTCCCTCGATGAAGTATTGAGGGACCCTGATACAGCTTTCGCTCTTGTTGCGCGCCTCGCCCCAGCGGGAGCGGAAGGAAAAACGACTCCATGCTATCAGGTTTGGGACGATGCTGATTTTTACTCTGTACAGACGTTGCTTGCGAGGGGCGGCGCGCGTGATCCACCAGCCCTTTCTTCTCCCTCGCCAGAGAATAGGTCGAGTTTTGCTGCCGGTAAATGGAGTACAAAGGAACACATGTGTGTGTCATAACAGCTGCTTGCTGGGCCAGTTGGTGCATGATTTTCACAGAAAAGTAGCCACTGAGCCTTCGAAAACAAAAGAACGCAGGGAGGGCAAAGAAAAGACAACAGGAACAGGAGGGTACGTTTCTGTCCCTGCTGTCGTTTCTTTGTCCTCCCTATGGTGTTCCGTTTTCGAAGTCTCAGTGGCTGTCTTTATGTTTAAAGAAATGCGTGTGTGGGAGGGTGGGAGAAGGAGGGCAGCACGCCGCGATTTCCCGCTTCTCGGAAAAGGGGATCCGGCATCCGCGACCGCCATAGCTATGAGGCACGTCATATCTTAAGCCACAGGGCACGTCTCGCTCTTCACAGTCTCAGCGTGGCTTCGACAACGGGACACCCGTCACTTACTCCAAGAGCGTGGTGTGCGCGATCGTGTTCGCCATGGCCGCCGGCATCGCGGTCGCCGTGGTGGCACTCTACTACGCCACCGCCATGGTCGCCCAGATGGCCGCGAGAACCAGCGACGGCGGCCGCTCGGACGACCGCGTCAGCCTCTCGTGCCGCACCGACGGCTGTTCCCGGTTCGAGGCGCTGCTCGCCGAGACCCTCAACACCAGCGTCGACCCGTGCCACGACTTCAAGGCGTACGTGTGCTCGCGCTGGCTGCCCGACACGTCAAAGGAGCTGGACTACCACTGGCGGTACACGTGGAACGTCAAGTACGTCTGGATGCGCCGCATGGCGGACGAGATACGACTGCGCCACCACGCGTCGCCGCTGGGGCGCCTGATGGCCTCGTCCTTCGGAGCATGCGCGAACAGGTTGGTCGTCTGGCTCGTTCCGTGTTCAACACGCAGCTTGTTGCACGAAGGATCAGTCTAAAGATTCCTTCGAAAGACGGAGAATGTCGTACGCTAGGACGCAATTTGGGCCCAACATACAAAGGATGAAAGCGCTACTGGAACGTTCCGTATGTCTGTTCCAGTAAGTCCATATGTCTGCGTAAGACTTATGGAAAAATATGAAAAATATACGGCAAGTATATGGAAAACTTATGGACTTCGCATGGAAAATACGGAATTATTGGAATACAGAAAGGGACGTTTCCAGTAGGGAGATAGTCGAGATGCAAGGAGTTACGAATGAAGCTAAAACTATACACGCGTTTCCCAACAGGTAGTCACTTGCGACTTATTTCTCCTCTTGCTCTGGCAACTATTGTTGCGTCAAAAAGTAGCAAAGACGGAAGCAGTAGGGAGGGAGGGGGGCTGAATCTATCACCCGGTTGGCTTGTCATTTGGTTCACTTATTCTGTTGAACTAGTTAATCAAATGATCATACGTTCAATCAATCAATCGATCACCAATCGTTCGAACAGCCGATTATTTCTCAGCAGGAGCAATATGATTTCGTGTGGTGTAGTGCTGTGAAGCGCAAGGCTTGGGAACATGAGGATGGTGGTTCATTTCGCCGTCCGGGCGCCTGACGAAATGTTTTCTTTGGGACTACCGGTTTTTTTTTATATATACCTACTCACATACAGAACATGACGGCGGCGCCGAAAATACGCATAGAGTGCATACGTATTCTCTTGTCTCAATAAGATTTCTTCCTATAAGCCACTTCTACCCATATAATCTAATTTTAACACGTTATACGCGGACAGATCCCATAGGCACATACAGTCAAGGAGAACGTCCATGTTGCTTGATTTCAACTACTGTGTTTTCATTTGCCCAATCAGCGCTTGTTAACACTCTACAGTGCCGGCAACTGTTGGACGAATGATGGCGAATGTCGCCTATCCGTGGTTACAGTGACCGACACTATTTTACTCGATTCCGAGCGAAACACTGGACTGTCTGCCACCCATTTAACCGAATTTCTCGCGCGAGCAGGACGAAGGAGAACACAGATGACACGAGGAAGAAGTTCAAGCAGCTCTTGCGCGACCTCAGCATTCCGTGGCCCGAAAAGCCACGCAGCGACGTGGACCCGTTCGAAGCCCACCTCAACCTGAGCATCCGCTGGAACGTGCCACTCTGGTTCGACTTGAAAATGCTTCCTGCCGAACCCGTAGACGGTCATAAGGCGATCTACATCTACCCGAGTGCATACGCCAAGTTCTGGAAAGGCCAGTACCTCACCATGACTAGCCAGGCCTCGGTGCGCCGATACGTGGATCAGTACTTGGCCTATTTCCGAGACAAGTCGGCGCGAAATACAAAAGGCGAGGACGCCGAACTTTGCGAGTACGACGTGGTGTTCAACTTCACCAGGAGCGTCGTCTTTCGGCTCGCCGACGTTATCGTCAAAGACAAGTCTTCCGCGGTCCTCGTGTTCGACTCCCTGGCGCGAGCGTTCGGTCAGAAAGCGGAACGCTTCGTTTCGCTGATGAACAAGCACTTCTTCCCCGACAACTACTCCTGGTTCGGGCAGAAAGACAGGGCCATTGTGAAGGCGACGCACACCCTAGACGCTGTCCGTCGCATCACCGCCGATACAGATCCCTCGCTCTTGTTGAGCCACCTGGGCTGGTGGATGTTGCAGGTTTACGCGCCTATACTGGACGACCACTTCTTCGTCCAAAAGTACGGAACCCAAGCGAACGCCGCGCTGCTGCGCCCGTTGTTTTGCGAGACCCAGGTCGAGAGTTCCTTCAAGCTCCTGCTGCTCGCCAGCCACATCGCCCTAAACTTCCGCAAGCGCCAGCGCCGAAGCATCGACCAACTCCTGGCAAGCGTGCGGGAGGCGGCCCTGGCCGAATACGAGAAGTCCGGCCTGCCGGCAGAGGCGAAGACGCGGTTGACGAGAAAGCTGAAGCGCTTGGGCGTCAACCTGTGGCCCAAGGCCGAGTACCAGTCCGCGGCGCTGCTCCGTAGGATCTACTCGTTCAAGTACGCCAGCAAGGAGACGATGCTCGACTACTGGATCACGGAGCGACGGGGAAACGCCGCGCTCATCGGTAGCAACGCGTACTTCGAGGACAAGCGGTTGCCGCACGGCAACTCCAAGGACCCGTTCTCCTACGACGGCATCTTGGACACCGTCAGCTTGTCGATGGTGGCGGTGCACGAGCCGTTTTATTACCGTGACGACGAAGAGTACGGCGCGATTAACTATGGCGGTCTGGGCGCGGGCTTCGCCAAGACCCTCTTGGAAGGTCTCGAGAGTGACCCCGAATTGCGCGCTGCCGTCGATAGCGACGTGTCCAGTGGCAACGGTACCTCGCGACGGCTCGGCCCTGGTCTGGTCGGTCCAGTATTCCTGCCGGCATTTCGTGCGCTTCAGGCGCATCACGCCAGCGGACCTGTTAACGAGGGTCGCTACTCACCGGCGAAAGTGTTTTTCGTCAACTACTGCCACAGTCAGACGCGCATGTCGGCGAGCTTCGACTGCAACTCGGCGCTACAAAGGGCGCCCGACTTTGTTTCTGCGTTCGGTTGCAAGCAGGGTAGCTTCATGAACCCTTGAACATTTCTTCGTGTACTTGCCGTAAAAAGGAACGAGAAAGGAAAGCATATCTCTGTACCACAGCCACTTGTAACTGTACAGTTTCACTTATTGATCGCTTTCCTTTCGTGGTTCTGACATGTGTGCTTCTACATTGTTGCCCATGTGTTGTAGATGGTGTAGCGGGACGTGTCTTCGATTCTCTTACAGCCGTGATTGTTGGTATTTGTAACCGAAACAGAGATTATGGTGCATACAGCGCATCAACTCTTGTCTGCGTCCGTTAAATGGCACTTGCAGGAAACGCTGCAAACCTTGTCGATGTTGGCAGCTTTGGGCCTTCCGCTTAGTATCGTATTCTGCATGCTTTCATTTTACCTGAATATCCCCGAAGCGCACAGTACGAAAACCTGAGCAGTTACGTCGATTTTGCGATGTCCCGGACTCTGCAGAATCTTCAAGTTAGGGGCTTTTCTTTCCTAGAAATCCGCATGGAGTTCCTTTCAGGTTTTTACATAGATGCATGGCAACTGGCACGCAATTGGTACTAGCATTCCATAAAATGGAAGGATTGTAATAAATAACCAGAAATTCGCATTTGCCGTAGTGCCGTCAAGAAAAGCTTTGTCCCCAGGTGTACTTCAGGTGAGACGTCTTAAGTGCCTCGTCACGCAATGTGGCGACCGCCACTGAGTAAAACTGACCCGATACGACGTGCCAGACACGAGTGTCTAGCAGTGGCTCGTACGTAAAACAAAGCGTGGTCACTCGGCGCAAAAGAGAGAAGTGGACCCGCTCTACCTTTCTACCCACTAAAAATAAGTAAAAAATAATTAAAATAAATAAAATGGTAGCAAAGCGAACCGAGTGAGAAAGTGCATCGTAGGAGCCCTAAGTAGGCTAAAAGTATTCATCTAATGCGAATTAAGTGAACGAACTATTAATGTGAATCACAGGTGCCCAAGTGAGGCAATGGTATATAATGCATTTACTTAAGCTAAAGAAAAGTGCGCCAGTCTGTCCAGTCGCACGGACATAACTTCACATGAGTGGACCGATATGTCACAAGGACACGTGACCGTAAGAAGAAGATTATGATGAATATGCGCAAGTCGTAGAAAACGAAGAGGGGGAAGTAGAAGGTGATGGAGAAAGACAATGATGATGATAAAAATGGTGGTGATCATGGTTATGATTATGAAGATTAAGAAGCCGATGATGATGAAGTCAAGGATTAATAAGGACACGTGACCGGAAGAACAATATTATGATGAAGATGAAGATGCGCAAGTCGTAGAAAACGAAGAGGAGGAAAAGTGATGAAGAAAAGAAAAACAATGATGATGACGAAAATGGTGATCATGGTTATGATTATGAAGATTAAGAAGCTGATGATGATGAAGTCAAGGATGAATAAGGACACGTGACCGGAAAAAGAAGATGCGTAAGTCGTAGAAAACGAAGAGGAGGAAGTAGAAGGTGATGAAGAAGAGAAATAAAATGGTGATGATGAAAATGGTGATCATGGTGATGATTATGAAAAATAAGAAGCTGATGATGATGAAGTCTAGGATGAAGAAGAAGACCCGGACTGGCGAAGTGCCCATCAGCTTCCCTGCTTCGCTATCCTCGCGCCACTAGTGCAAGATGCGCTAACTTTCTTAGGAAAATATTAAAGAAGTGAAATGCCAACGGTGGTTCAAACCAAGAATTTAGGTTAGCAAAATTACGTACACGAGAGATCGGTTACTCGGTAATTTTATTTATTTTCTTAGCAGCGGCACTGAACCAGCGCTTCTTTTGTTCTCTTCAATCGAATAAATATCCTGTAACAGACGTGACACAATGCGCGAACCAAATTTCCCTTCATTTATTCGTTCGTTTCGTGTTGTCTCCGTAATGTCTTCACAGCCTTGCGAAAATCTCGCGTCCGTGCACTATATCTCTTTTATTAGCACGTTTGTATTTTCCTAGAAAAGAAGATTTCAGATCGCATATGGTCATGATCTTATCGATACAAAACACATCATTTTAACTAAACAGGAAATACCAGACCGGCAATTACATTGCTTTAGCAATCGACGGGTGGGGGGGGGGGGGGGGGGGAAGTAACCGAAGCGCCACAAATACATAACAGGTCCTTTTGCAAAGCACGATGTCGTCGACGTCCAGCATAGCTGGCGGTAGCAGTGGCGGTAGTTGCTGTGGCGGCGCAATAAGAAACAAAAAGTCGCAAAACTATGGAACACTTTACCTTGTCCCATCACATCATCGCATCGTCATCATCCGTAGTTCCGTATATACATGGCGTTTCCCACAACTTGAAAAAGGTAGGAGCACGAGGCAATGTTAAAGTTGTTTATCCGCCCCTAAAAAACTATCCTACTTGAGTAAACTGCATGTATCAAAAGCAACTCAGGATTGCTCTTAGAAGCACAAAAAGTATCCCTTTGTTACATGTGCGAAAAATGTTGTCTCTGTCACGTGGCAAGCAGTATGTCGGGCAAACAGGCCGCTGTATTAACGTCAGGCTCCTAGATCATGCTTGCAAAGTCAGAAAAATGGTCGTGACGGTTACCTCGCCTTACACTGCAGCACATGTGGCTGCAATCCGCCTTTTCGCCAGACCACCATGGTAGCAAGAAACCGAAATAAACTGACAAGAGAAATAATCGAGGCAGAGTGGATCAACAGATTAGGGCCAAATTGCGTCAGCACTCCCTCCCTTGGACTGGGCGAAAAAAAGCTCGCTTTCTTGGGATTGTAAGATGCTCGCGCATGGCAGATGTGTGCTTCCTGTTCGGTTTTGTTGTTTTTGCTTTCCGAGGCTATCTATATGCACGCTCATAGAAATGAAACGTTGTTGAAAGCAAGCGCTCGTCCGTGTCCCTTCTCAGTCCTGTGTGAAAAGTGTTTGCGCTAAGAAACCATTTAAACCTCGCGATTTTGACTACGCGACACGTTTCGTCGTTTTGACCGGCCCGTTTCGTCGCCCATAGCTGTCGCATGCATTTTCGCGCATATGATGTTTGGCTTGTATACGTATATAAAACATCGTCTTTATAAAACGTGCGCATCGCTATTTCACTAAGGACGCCACGAGAGGCTGTTAATTAAGCGGTGGACGTACAGAACAAAAAATAGCGTGCAAGAAAATACAACGAAAAAAATGTCATGCATCGCCCCGAAGCGAACCATGACGAGTGGGCGAAGCACTAGGGATCGTTCGGTGTTACCGTAAATCACCCACGACATTGCCCACTCATGCATGTAAATGAGCGACAACGCGTGTGTATATTAACACACGCGTTGTCATTTATGTTCCTGGACTTTATGAGGTTCCTGCGCTCCCACGTCGTAGATCGCGCCGAGTTCCGGATTACTTTTAGGTAAAGCGCACGCTGCGAATCCTTATGGTTCGACTACGCACAAGGGAGATCTCCCACCAGCACTACACAGCTGCAGGTCAAGATCCAGTGCCTATATATCGGGGTGGCCGGTGAACGGTTGTGCAGCGCGAGCAGTCGGTTTTTTCAATCAAGAAACTCGCTAGCAGACGCTGCCTGCGTCAGCGTTGTCTCTCGCGAGCGAGGGTGCGTTCTCGTTCTTTGCCAGCCTGGGCCAGGTGTAGCGCATGCGCAGTAGGGGTGTGGACGGCGCATGGTCGGAATACGCTCGACCATAAGCTGCTTCGCATCTAAAACACTGATGGCCGCAGGTAGTCATGCCACAGGCAGTTTGTGACAGGCAGTTTGTGTCTATGACCGTCCTGCGGTAAAGACCGTTTCATTCGGACTTCGCATGTGGTAAGAACAAGCCGGGGAACAATGAAGTGCGGCTGCGGTGCCCGATGACTTGAGTGGGATGGCCGATGTGATGAGAAATAGGTATTCAGCCTGAATGGGCGATAAAGTCAGGGCAGCGTCCTTAATTCCACGGCATGCTAGGATTCTGTGTTCAGTGGTTTACCACAGTGAAAATTCCTCCCTGGAATGAGTATGTCATCCACGATAAGGTACTTACGCATACAGTTTCGTTCGCATTCCTGTTTCGTTTCAAATCTATTCGTCCTCGGACCTTTGCTCTTCGAGAAGAAAGTTTTCGTCGGTTTGCATTCGTTATTGTCAACATCGTAGAAGTAGCTTAAGAAGGGTCTGTACCATTCTGTGTTCTCTTGCGTGTGCTTTAGACACCTGGACTTGTCTGTTTTGAAAGAGACAAAAAAAAAAAGAAAATCAATCGGCGCTTTTTACGGCATGGCGCAGTTTACTATATCGTATAGTGCCATAAGATGAGCCGAAAAAGAAAATGCGAAGTCCATGCACCCCTTACAGAAGTTATTAGCGAAGCTGGAATGTCGATGGATTTCTGGGGTTTTAGGTCCCAAAACCACGCTATGATTATGAGACGCCGTAGTAGAGGTCCTCGGAAATTTCAACAACCTGGGGGGGGGGGGGGGGGGGTGGTTCGTTAGGAAGGAAGAGACGCTAATTTCTGTCTCCCATACTGGGGACACGGCTAAGCGCCTTAGGGGAAGGGAGAAGTGGGAGAAAAAGAGAGGATAGAAGTTTTAACAAGGGCAGAGGCCCGGACGTCGCATTGCGGTCAGCAGCCTGTCGGCAGGGGTAGAGGCGGCGAGGGTCCCGTACTCAGTGGTAGGCTTCAATACCCGTCTCGTCCAGGAACTCAACCAGGCTCCGGAGTGCTGGTAGATGGGGTCGAGACGGGAAGAGGAGGTGTTGCAGTGTGGTGGCAGGGAGACCCTGTCTTCTGTAGGCTGTGAGGACCCTTGAGCGTTCCTCGGCCAGTCCAGGGCACTCACAGAGGAGATGCTCGAGGGTCTCGGGATCGCCGCAACGGCTGCAGGCCGGGGAGGTGCAGAGTCCTTTGGCGTGGCGGCGGGCTGCGGTCCAGACGCAGCCAGTCCGCAGGCGCAGCAGGGCAGCACGTTCCCTCCTTGTAACGTGCACCGATGTCGCACAGTATACGGGCCTCAACATTTCGCCTACATCGAAATGCAGCCGCCACGGCCGGGATTCGACCCCGCGACCCTCGCATCAGCAGCCAAGTGCCATAGCCACTAGACCACCGTGGTGGGGCGAAGCTGAAATGTTAGGCCACGGTGTTTATCACTGCGTTCATTCCGAATGTTCCCCATGAAAGCCTTTCTCAGTTATTGCTTACGTCTCTGTGTTTCATGAACAGGTTACACGCAAGTACGGCTGCCCTTTTGTTCCAGTTTTTATTTTATATGTCGCGCAGTGGGCTTCGCATGATCGCCACCGTGTAGTAGTGCGCTGAGGGCAAGGGTAGTTCAGGCGCGAGAGGGAAAAAAAAAGAGAAGTGCGCAAATAAGCACCAGCTTTCTTTAACGCATCAGCACCAGATTCTTATTGAAAATTTCATTTAATCGTAAACGGTCGGAAAGTGTGTGTGCGAGGGGGAGGGAGGGGGCTGCCCCCTCCGGAGAAATGTTAGGGGGGGCGACAGCCCCCCCTCCCCCGCCCCGGTTCCGGAGTCCCTGACCATGGATCGACTTTGCAAGGCCGATCCTTCTGAAAAAGTTGATGCGAATCGAAGTTTTCTTTAAGTGGTTCTGCAACGCCGTTTGAACATGCTCAGGAAACGGTGCAGATCATTGATGGAGGCCTTTGTTCAAGAAGTATTGCAGGGTCCTTTTAAGAAGACGTCATCGATGAAGTCGCCTGATGACGCAGAGTATATGACGTCATCGTGACTACATCATGGCGCTATCACGCAATCTTGCGTCTTGACGTCATCATGACGTTTCGTGATGAAGTCGCTACTTGGTCACTTGACCTTTGGTACCATCCGTGCTCACGTGGTATGCCGGATCTTTATACTCACTAGCTCTCGCATTAATAGAGCAAAGCGCGGCGGCATGCTTTTGCTTGTTCATGCTGCATGCTACACTTGTTGTATAATCGCAACCTCACTGCACTGTACATTAAAAAAATCGAATCTATTTGGGTATAAGTGTTGTACTAATGATAATTTTGTAGAAAACGGATAAGTACTTGCGCACGTGATCCAGCACTCTTTCGCAGTCTTGAAGTTGTTGCGGTTGCCCTCACAACCAGTGTAGATGAACGCTTCGCAGTCCTGATACACGCTGTTGAAGCCGTAGCGAACTTGTTCGTCGTAGCAGCTGCCTTCGTCTATGGGGAGGTAGCAGCGATTTTCGATGAACTCTGGATCGATTGGGGAAAAAGAAAACGAAAGTGATGGAGGAAGCCGTTCCGTCGGGTGCTTATATACGTGTGTGGATCGTGTAACCACATCACGAGTCTTACTTTAGTAGATAAAATCGGACCTAGATAAAACTGGTATCGACTGTCGCACTTAAGATGGGTGACCGCAATAAATGCGGGCTAAATTTAGCCTTATCATGCTGTCGTGACGCAGGGTTGCTTGCAATCCGAACCTACAACAAAGCGGAGTTGTCTATAAAGTTAACTGTACGGACTGTGATGCCTGCTACATCGGTGAGACCGGGCGACGACGTCGTACTCGCATCAAGGAACACGCCAGGGACGTCGCCAAAGCTACTTATTCAACACGTGCCAAGACGGAACTAGTCGACCACTGCCTGACGAAAGGACACGTGTTCGATCTCGATAATGTGACGACGCTGGCACGGGAACAACGATGGGGCTCAAGGAAATTTATCGAATCATGGTTTATCCGTCACAATCAAAATGCATGCAACAGTAATCGTGGTCCTTTGCCGGATGTTTAAGGCAAGATGTAAGTTGATGTATTCTTTCATGGGACGCCATTTGTGTACTGACGATGCCACCCGCATAGGTGGCGAAACGTCTATGCTTTGTTATTGTTTTATTGATGAGTAAAGCCAGTGAAGCTAAACGTTTGAATATGAATTCCCCTGGCTTCTGGCACATTTTTTTCACTCACTTGGTAGCGTGGCGAGGTCGTCGGATTGAGAAGCTCTCAAGGCTGGAGTTTGGAAAATGATAACAAAAGGTTTACTGACACTAGGCAGACTTAATTGCATGATAGATACAGAGCAAGGGGGTACAGCGTAGAGCGAACAGGGCAGACAGCAACACGTACGGTACATAGCACTTTCTCCCGGAATGCATGGTCCTTAAATACACTCCAGTCTCGCCCTCCTTCTCACCCATGGGAAATAAAGCACCGCGATTTATACCCCAAGCCATTTATACCCCGACACGAGAGTCACAGCTGGGAGCTTGGAAGGCGGTCAAGGTCAACCTCTCCACGCCGCGCGTCCACCTCCTCTCCTCTACACGGGAAAAGAGGAGGTGGATCACTTCCTCTCCCTCTGTCTCTCTCTTGCTTATGTTTTTAACTTCTAGTCATCTCCGTATGCTCTGGTCTAAACCTGGTATGGGCTCTGGCAAAACGTCCTTACGTCTCCCTTTTTAAATTTGCCTTTCTTACTCTACATCACATAATCTTACTCGATCCTAGATTCACATTGTACCAGACTTGTGCACATTGTACCAGACTTGTACAATATGACTTGATCACGGAAGGAACACAGACACTAATTGCAGCTTTACAAGTGTCTTGGGAAACTCCATATTGGTAACCTATAATATATTGCTTGCACCCCAAAAATTTCTTAATATTGCACGAATACAGTAAATGGACGCACACCTGACTACGTCATCGCATCCTCTTTGGATATGCTATTGACGAGATCAAATATTCAAGGCCCTAAATCTGGCTAACCGGTCGTTTAAACCGGATATTCTAGATGTCCATCTCTTGAAAGCCAGATAAGCAAATAACCGGTTTTCGAGACCGGTTTCACTTCCCCCGGGTTAAACCGGATAGCCGGATTAACAGATATTTTGCAAGTCGTAGTCATGACCGAACGAGGTGGACGTCGCGCGTTGCCTTTCTTGTCCCTGTGTCTTCATATTTATGCTACCTAATAGCTCCAAGAACATTCATATAGTTTCTGTCACGGTCATCTCACCTGCGCAATCGGTAAGGCACTCCAGCCTCGTGCGGTATGTATTGCTGTTCGGATGGCAGCCGCCGTACATGTAAGGCCTACACGTCCTGTTGTCGGGATCAAACCAAAAGCGCCGCTCCACCGTGGCGTCTTTGCCTTTTGTCTTACACACGGTGTCATTCTTAGGTCCACCGCACATTCCGTAGTGTTCATCTGTTTTGGAGATATAACAGAGTAAGCAAACTTCAACTCAAAATGAAATGAATGACAGTCTGTGTGGCCTTTTGTGAAATAGAACAATTCCAGGTATATACAGAACTCTACCGTGCCGAAAACGCGTTGACCGCTGGTTCTAATCTCGGATCAAAACGAATTTCTCGTGAACAAAAAGGGTTTTCTTTTATTTGTTGTTGGCTAGGAAACAATAATGATAAGTAATGTCGTTAGAGCCAACGTTTCGACAAACAGACCTGGGTCTTCAGGGAGTGGAGTAGGCGCTGTCATGCTGACAATAGGAACATTCATTTCCGAGGGCTACCCATTCTCGGATTCAGTTCCTTGAAAACTAAAATGGCATCATTTTTTTTCTGCGCCTTTTTATTTTATTACTATTTCGGTGGCATCGACGTAGCGCCATGCCGTTTCTCCCAAGCTCACGTGTTCATTTATGCTGATTCAATTTATTCGCTTCATTCGATTCAAGAACTTTGTAATGAAATCTCACACTCTTCAGTTCTGCGCTCTATAGGTGTTACTTTATTCCCCCCTGTAAAGTATACTGATTCTTCGTAAGCTTGTTATGAGTATCACAGTCACGAACACTGCTGGTCCCATACACCACCACATCGACGCAAACAAGACATTCAAAATAACTACCCCTTCTCCTCCGCCCTTGATATGAAGACCCCTCTTTCTTCATCACTTTTTTACTTTGTGTCACAAATGACAGCGCCACTGCCCAGAGCTTAGGGTCAGGATGCCCGATTTGTTGTCCCTACAGAGGTTCTCCCAAAAAGGCGGCCCCGACAGGACGGGCACTACAGTTCATGCACGTCACTCAAATCTGTTAAAACCAAGCCATTCTATTCTGCCCTTGTGAGATCTACGTAGTACCATGTCTAATGCTTCCGTAGAGGTTTGACGTTTCTTTCTTTTTTTTTGCATATGTTTATTAAGCTCGTACAAAATGCTCGCTTTCGTTATTGCTTATTGTCTGGACTATATTTGCTTGCATCCGTTATTACAGTGTGTTAATCTTTACTTGTTTAGCTGCTACGAAGCTGCCCTGTGTACGAGGTGGCCAGGATTCACCTCAGCCTGCTACCAGCAGCTTTTATTGCCCGGTCATGCTCGTAACACAGCTGCAAAATAAACTCAATTCAAAATTCAGTTTGAATTTCATCCCTCTGCTACGAGAAGTTGTTTTTCACTTAAGTGTTCCCCTTAGGCAACTCCGGCGATTTTTCATTGCGCACTAATTTCAATCAAACTTTCAGTATATGTTCTTCTCCGTACTATGACAATTTACGCCCAACCGGGCGATTCCAATTCTATTAGTTTTCCTGAAAATGAATTTTTAAAATTTTTTTGCGGATTCCCACGCGAGCCACCCCGTGTTTTTGACGTCGTCACCTGCAACGCTGCCTACCCGATCCTGCGGGCCTTCAAAAGAAGAACGGCGATACTTCAGCGCTCAAATCGTCGCTGTCAAGTTCAGAAGAGCTCAATACGTTGTTTGGTGACATCGCCGCTTCCATTTTTCTGTCACCAGCTCCATATTTCATATGGAGGAGAGGCTATGACGTCATTGAATACGCTGCACAAAGCGTCTACCCCTTTCGGTTGCGGTTTTGAAACATCGTTCAGTCGGTTATTTAAAATTATTGGTGGGTTTCTGAGCAAATTGAACGATCATGGATGCTTCAGGGCTACCAGTCCTATTGGCAAACAGCGATATCAGAATATGGTGGAAAAACCACCGGAGTTGCCTTTTAACGCAGAGCGCTGATACTAGTTCTGCCAATGATCAGAAGAACTTGGCTTAGCAAAACGTTTTCTTGGGCTAGTTGGTTCATGACTTCTTATTGTAGCGCAAAGGAACACACGGACAGACAAAGAGCACAGGACCAGCGCCCGTCCTGTGCTCTATGTCTGTCCGTGTGTTCCTTTGCGCTACAATATTTTACAGAAGAACTTGAGCTGTAAGTTAACGCATTTGTACAAAATCAGCAAAGCCACTCTTTGGAACCCCTTTAGGTGTGCGTGTGAGCGGTCCTTACCTCTGCATTTTTTGTTACACTCCTGTAACGTCATGAAGCTGTTGTCCGCAGGCTCAGGATTCTCGGCACCGTCACGTAAATCTGCGGCGTACGCCTGGCATCGTGCGCCAGACGCATTGTAGAACCACATCAGGTGAGTTCTGGTAGAATTTCCACTACTTGGCGGTGGCGTCTGGCACTTTAGAGGAACGAGTCGCCTTGTCCATTCCACGGAATAGTCATCCTCCGAAGAGGCACAGCATGTGGCTAAACGAGCGGAAACATAAAGAGTTTAGTTGTTTGATTGGTTTGTGGGGTTTAACGTCCCAAAAACAGCTCTGATTATGAGAGACGCCGTAGCGGAGGTCCCCGGAAATTTCGACAACCTTGGATTCTTTAACGTGCAACGACATCGCACAGCACATGGACCTCAACATTTCTCCTCCATCGAAATGCTGCCGCCACGGCCGGGATTCGATCCCGCAACCTTCGGATAAGCAGCCGAGTGCCATAACCACTAGACCACCGTGGCGGGGCAGTTTAGTTATTTAACATTGACATGGATACGTCAGCGCCCTATGTTGGGCTTTTTTGTACAGAGAGCAATATTACGCGTCCTTTTGTATATGCAGACGGTTGCAAGTAAGAAAATAAATGCACCTAATACATATTACAGCATAATTAAACATGCACAGCTAACGCAACATGGAGCATATGGTCGTTATGGAACTCAAATCAAATACATGCAACACATAATACTACGCGATAGTACAAAATACAGTAGTTCAACGTTACACTCGACGCTGACATTATAGAGTCATGGACAAGTAATGTATAGAACTCTTCTTCTGTGGGAAGCAAAACAAGTGTTGGACTAAACGTGCAAATATCGCGGCATATAACTCGAACAAAGTTGCTATGACAGTTTCATGCGGCTGTTTAATCGAGCCATGTACAGTTCTTGGAAAGAAAGAACGGTTGCATCGATTGACAGGGGATCTTTACTCTTGTATTCCCAGCGGGTAATCTGTTATGGATGACATGTAATCCGGATTCTCCACGTACACATATCTGCACAAGCGATCGTCTTGCCTGTGTAAATACTCAGGCTAGCGACAGTTGCGAACATTTCCGTCGTTTCCTGAGGAGTGAACATCCCGTGTCTGCACATATGCGACGAGCTCTGAGTGAAGTGATAGTTGACGGTTACGAACCGGTCAGCGCGTTCTCGCATTTGTTCTAGTTGAGTGATGATGTGTTTGTTTCTGGATCCCAGAAAGAGCAATATGATTTCAAGTTGGGCAAACGTTTGTAAACTGTTTCTTTTGCGTTACGGGGGCTCTATACCAATATTACTTTTTTTTTAATAATTTAGCAAACGGCTATTCCCCAGTTGTTACACCTTCCATATAATCATTCAAAATTATCGAATGAATTAATTAATAAACGTTTATTTTCCGGAACGGTATCGCGGGGCTCAGTCCAGCTTCTACCCTAGGTGCGAAGTCTCATCATTGCAGGAACGCTCTGGCTTTCGCTGCCTCAGCCCTAGCGACGAGGCGTCGCCGTTCGTCGAGCTGCCCTAAGGCAAGCTTGGTCTCTCATGCCTCGAGAAGGTCTTCTCTTGCTTGAATGGCGTTACGGCCATTCAGTGAAGGCGATGTGTCTCTAACCATATGGCACGTGCCAGGTGGGCCAAGATGTCAGGTACGCCGCAGTTCGGGCAGAGAGATTTTTTTTTTTTTGGTTGGGTAAAGTCTGTGCATGAGTATACCGTTGTCGTGCGTGTTGCTCTGCAGTCCTGTCAGTGTGGTACTGTCCTGTTTGTTGGGCTTCGGGTGCGGTGGTCGGTGCTCCCTGCCTTCCAGCCTTTGATGTCGGAGTAGAGCGAGGAAGTTTATTTTTAAAGGAAGCACTCAATCTGTACGTGTGAAGTGCAGTGCATATACATTCCACATATCTGTCATATGCCTGTCATGTTTTCCTATATGAATCTGAAGGGGGCCCTGAAACACTTTTTGAATATAGTAAACGGTGCCAATCGGTCGTGGAGACCCGCGTGAACATGTGATTCAAATGTTATTGCACTGCACGCCTCAGGGAACATGCAATTTGGTTTCATGTACAGCTGAAAATCACCTGCCCTCCTCTTAACAGATGACTCAGACCCAAAGCAGGCAAATCCAAGCTATCGTTTGACAAACTGTGTTGAGCCCCGACCATACGTCGCTTGACATTATCGTGGTGTTATTAAACACACATTATCTTCATTTGTTGAACTCAGAACGAACGAATAAAAGCAATACTGGCGATGCTTCCGCTATCGTGAAATTGCCCATGCTATAGTTCTGGCTGAAGCGACGCAGTCGGTGGCGGCTACTATTGCCGCTGTGTTATCGAACACACTCAAGAGAGTAGTAAGTGCGAGAAAGAATTGGCAATCACTTCGGCTAGCTCCAGTGACAACCAAAACGAAAGACATGAGCTGCACCGGCGGTTACGCCGTACTAATCTGCCGTTATTCCCATTTATCCACCCTCAGCTACACACTTAACTAGCCTCAATACACGCATAAACTGCCGTAATCCGGCTTAAGTAATTACGAGTCAATTCATGTATGGATCCATAACGCTAAGGATCGAGACTTTTACACCATGTACACTCTGTCGAATAAAAGTTCACAGTTCAAGACCTATTATACACAGGGGCAAAGAAGTGATACTCGTTCCAAAATTTCCGCTGCCGCTCGTCATCGCCTTGAGCACTTTATTTTTTGTATCTCTGAGCTTATTGCGCACTATACGTACAGACGTTTGTGCCATAAAGTCTCTTGTTAACTACTTTACGTGGCGCCCGCACGCGCCGACCCGCCGTGTGCAGTGCATCACGCGGCACCATGGCATCTTGCGCGACGTTCATTTGATTTGGTTTGATTTATTGAGTTTTTTTCTCGACGTGCAACATAGTACAGTGAGAAATTAAATGTTTACGAATAAGAATATTGCATATCACCCGGTGGCTCAGATTCGCTTAACTATACTGGCACTCCCAACCCCACCAACAGTCGGTTGCCTCAAACAGGCTGCTCTTTCACAGCCATTACTACTGCACCTACCTACGTACTATGGGTGATCAATCTCTAAACAAATCCTTAGCATACCCAAGAGCATCGCCGCATAGTTCACTGGCTGTATTACCGTTTGACTGTGCCTTCCTTCTTAACTGTATACCATAACGCAAGGCCGACTGTTGGACATGCAGTTCATTAGGCCAAGTTGGTTACAAATAATAGAAGAAACTGTTCCTTGGGAACGTTTTCGGTAAAACTTACCCATAACTAGAACCAATGAAGGCAAATATTGAAGTATATGCATGATTCACCACCACCGAAGCACTTCTGAGGTACCTTGCTTGATCAGTTCGCGTATATGACGTGCTTAATCCACGCAGCAATGCATTTTATATGTGGAAAAACAGCGGGAAAAACGAGAAAAACAGCAAGATATGTCAGCCAGCTTTAAGTGCGATGGCTGTGTGACGACAGTACACACGACTCAGGGCAGCTGATGCGTTGCCTGCAACAAAAGGTCTCGGACATTGAATGTTTCAAAATATGGTGTTGCTTTATCTTTTTCTAAATGTGAGTTTAACACTACCGTACAACGGCAGAAGATGCCCCAGAACGTGCAGCAGGTCACTCCAGCAATGCAAACATAAAGATATATACCATACCTTTTTTCGCTTTGGCGACGTGATGACTCTGCCTCGTAAGTTTGATATCTCCTTTCGCGTTCTGGTTTCTCGGTATAGATGACGTTTACATAGATGCTTATGAGTTATTCTTTCTTAAAACTGACGCTTCTACATATCGCTTTGCAGGATCACTTTAATGCGCGCTCATATAACTGGACCTTTTATACAGACACGCAAAAGTCACGGGTGGTTGACCTCATCCGTCGTCGACAGGAAGACTGACACGTGCTATCATGACGTCTTCCTTAAGACCGAGTTGCCCCAAAACAAGCTTATAGAAGCTACTATCTATCTATTCTGCCAGGAAACATTCGACTTCAAGCAACCAAGAGAACAAGCTGGTTTCAGGAAAGGCTTCTCAACAATGGACCACAGCCATGCTATCAACTTAACCATTTAGAAGTTCACTGAATATAACAAACCGCTTTATATGGCCTTTATAGACTACGAGAAAGCATTTGATCCCATAGAAATACAAGCAGTTCTAGAAGATTTGCGTCGACAAGCTTTGCACCGACGTATACGTGCAAACCATAAGTAACATCAACAAAGATCGCACAGCCACACTACTCGTACATGAAAAGAGCAGAAAAATTCCGCTCGAGAGAGGAGTCAGACAAGGAGATACAATCTCCCCGATATTATTCACTTCATGTCTAGAAGTGTTCAAACGTCTAGACTGAGAAGAAAGGTTAAGGTTTGCGGTCGACATTGTGCTCTTTAGCATGACGGTGACGAACTGCAAAACATGATTGAGGACGTAAACCGGGAAAGTCTTAGATTAGGAATAAAAATGAATAGGCAAAAGACTAAAATTATGCTCAACAGTCTAGCTAATGTGTCTAATGTGTGAACGAATACGTATATCTTGGGCAGTTATTGAAAAGGGACGCCTAACCATGAAAAGGAAATACTCTGTAGAATAAAAATGGAATGGAGCTAGTGTGATAGTGAATGAATGAGCTAGACGTAGCTAGTGTACACATATCAATTTGTTATGCGAGTACTGCGCTGTGTGTAACGCTACTCGGCAAGATAGCGTCAAGACAAGTAGTCACACCATCGGCATTCTCAGAGAAATCGCCTAAAGGGTCCCTGAAACAATTTTTTTTTCCTCATTGTGTCACGATTAGGCAACGTCACCGTGAAATGATTCATACCATAAATTAAGCGAAGCACGTTCCGCCAAGGCGGCTAAGGGCTCATTTCATGCCACCTTCCTCCTTGCCACTGCTGTCCCTCCTCAACTCGTTTAGCTGCTGGGTGCACCATGGCGACGACTGCGCCCCCAACGTCAGCCGCTGTGCCGAGGCCTCCGTAGCAATTGACGTAAAGCAACGATGTCTCTATTAAGGTCGCAGACCTCTGTAATAGTGCTAGAGACAGTGCCAGAGAACGCCTATCACGAACACCTGAGTACGATAGTGCATCGACAAAGCGAGTGCGCCGCCAGATGCCACGAAGAAACCGTTGACTGCAAAGACCCTTGATCTGTTGGCTGAAATGGGTTGGCTTTTCGCTGCTCCTGGCGTCTCATGGCTGGCGCTTCAGTGCTCACGACGACAGTCAATCGTTCTGTGCCCATTGCACGTCCCATGGACAGACAGGAGCGGTTAAAAGCACTCTGAGTCACGTCGATCTATCATGATGCGCGTGTTTAAAATCTTGCAGTAAAGACCGCTGGCATTGGTATTCTAATGATCAGAAGTGCTTGAACCGTCGGTGCGATGCATTTGCAGAAGACCACCAAAACCGTTTGTTTTCGTGGTCTTGTTCATGCACGATAATTCAGAGGCCAGGAATTCACAGCTGTCAGTACAGTTATGTTGACGCATAACTCGCCCGATGTTAAGGACCGCTGCTTCATTCAAGCTTCTAAATATCTCCGCGCTACTTCCTACAGGCTAAGAGTAAGTTCACTTGTGAATGCAGTCAAAGGACTTTTCGTCGGGTTTCTTAAACGGTCTGTACATTTTCCAACATGGTCAACGGCTGAAACATCTTCCTTAAAATTTTACCCGAATAGGCGAGCTTTTGTTTATCTTTTAAATGTAACGCTTATTTCTCCTACAGCGACCTGAAATGTTAGACCCAATCCCACCGGACAACGACCGTCTGTGCTCTTTCATGTCTCTGGGGCAATAACTTTTATGCACTGTACAGTGCGTTTCAAGAAACGTGTCCTAAAGTAGCATATAGATATAGGAAGCTACACATTTGCGCAATTTTAAGGACGATAGTCTTTCTTGGGACACCTGAACGCAGAAATTTTGGTCTGTCTGTTTGTCTGCTGTCACACGATTCAGCCACCCGGCCAAAGTTTAAGCGCTTACCTAACGCCCAGACATCTTGAACTGGTAGCTGCGTTCATATTTGTGAAAAATGTCGATCAAAAAGCAAATATTACGCACATCTGAGGCGCAACATCAATACATAAGTATTATGTGGTGTGTTCCTTTACTAGAAAATACATAGATACGTAACTCTAAAGGCCCTAATGTTTGTTAGGATGCGCCAAAAATGCGACGCTATGCACGAAAAAGGCCTCTGCGACGATTTGGTGCTGCCACCTGGCAGTTAATTGCCCAGGGATTCTGCACAAGCTCATGTTTCCCGACGGCGCTGCCAGATGGCGTCCATATCTCACGCACTAGTAGTACGGCCGGCAAAATACTCGTCTTCCGACGACATTTGCAGCGAAGCACGTATATACGCGGCCAATTTTTTGCGAGACTGCCTTGTCCACAGCGGCGCTGACTTTGTGATAGATAGGACTGAGAATCTGGACAGTTAACTAAAAAAAATTTTGGATAACTCGTTAAGTGACTTCAAACAAATTCGTTAAATAATTAACTTGTTAAATCATTAAAGCCAAGTTTAAGCAATATCTGAATGCCGTGAAAAACGAAAGACAAGTCTTTAACACAGGATCTGCGTTCCTTGAATCAATGGTGCACGCATTTTCCATGGATACGATGTTGCCTATATGAGGTAACAGTTGCAGAACGAGGAGTGATCGTCCCAGCGTCCACGTTTTCGGACGGCAGCGTAGCATTAATTTCAGAAATTCTTGCAGACACACGTCATGACAGCGGTAATGCAAGACATTTTGAGGATTTCCGAAGGAACTGCTGTATTGGGGGCGTGGCGTCAGGACACGGACAATGGTCACATATGTTTCAGCCTTCGGCTTGCTCGGTGCCAACAAACTCCGCAGGCGAGTGTATGTCGCGGGGTTCAATACGGAGATTAGGATCGACCTTTTCTTGGAATCCGAGGCCCCGTCATTGGCTTTGAAGAGTGCCTCCAGCCTCTCGACGTAAATGATCCACGATCCCGATGCTGCATCGAATGGTAATGGTAATGCTTCCAAGGACCAACCAACCAACCAACCTCGTCATCTGGCCAGTATTTTTTTCGTAAAACATGTCAACCACCATTCAAGAAAGGAAGTTTCGGGAGACGGAGGCTTGAAATGAAGAAGTCCTCGAATACGACGAGAAATTGGGAACATCTACATAGAGCCAACATTTTGACAACCGGGCTCGCCATGACGTAGACGAGTCCACTCGTCAAAGCGTTGGCTCTTGCGACATTCCAACTTTTTCATCGTTTTCAGCATTGCTTTCAATCACGCGTCGACTGCGAGTGTGACTCAACATTTACAACGAAGAAGGTAGCAAGCAAGCGAGGCATCTGTCATGCGTGTCATGCGTGACTGGTATATACGACCTGGTTTTGGTCAACACCAAAAACAACGGACATGAGCTCTTCGATTCGCAGAACCACTGCGTATGTTTCCATGCCAACCTCAATCGGCAATCACCAACAGGTTGCGTATGACATACGCTTGTCGTCGTACTTCGCATCGTTTGTCGAGCTCGCTATTTCTTACTTAGCTAGCTGTCAAGAAGTGATCTTGTTGAAAAACGTAAACACGTGCGTTCAGTACACCATAAGCACCGACACTTGACCTTATGGAAGACGGCGAGCAAATGATGAACTGCCGATGTTCCACACGATGTAATGTCCAGCACTAATGTCAATGCTATCCTAATTGACTACGAGATTTTTTCGGCCACCTACTCCCTGCAATGCTCCATGATTATTACGCCGAGAAAAACGACAATTTCAGACTGAATCCAATAAGCCTCGATTTCATTGATTTCCGGAGTTTTACGTCTCAAAACCAGATATGATATTATAAGAGACGCCGCAATGGGAAGGCTCAGGGAATTTCGGTCACATGCACTTACATCGCACAGTACAAAGGGGCCTCAACATTTCGCCTCTATCGAAATGGAGCAGGCGCGGCTGGGATTTGATTCCGCGACCTTCGGATCAGCAGCCTAGTGCCGCAGCCACTAGACCATCGTGGAGGGACTGGACGTCACAGGAGACACATGAGGGCAAAGTCCAGGCGGCAGTTCAACTTTATGTTACGCAATGCCTATTCCTTTCATTGCCCTGACAACTGGGCTCCTACTACTACCTAGAATGAAGAATCAGTCCAAGAGAGCGGTGGTGCTGACTAAATTTCCTGTGCACAGTTTCTGAAAGCTAAACAGTGAAAACGCTCAATGTACTACAGAAGCTTTCTATTCGTCGACATTCTGAAACTTGCAGCTGGAGCCGCTCCAGAACTGTTGACAGCAAAGTGTATGGTCACAAAGTCCTACAACATCTTTAAAGGGACACAAAAGCGAAAAACGCCCCACCACGGTGGTCTACTGGTTATGGCACTCGGCTACTGATCCGAAGGTCGCGGGATCAAATCCCGGCCGCGGCGACTGCATTTCGATGGAGGCGAAATGTTGAGGCCTGTGCGATGTCAGTGCACGTTAAAGAACCCCAGGTGGTCGAAATTTCCGGAGACCTTTCTTCTGACGTCACAAGGTCGAAGGTTAGGGTTGCCGCCTGCCGGGTTTCGGACCGACCAGGCCGGTTTTTTAGACAACGGGCCCGTTGCCGTTTCGCACCTAAGACTGGCCGTCATTGCCCGGTTTCTTGATCATCGTATCCCGATCTTTTTTTCTTTTTTTTTTTTTTGCGGCAGATGAACGGTGCACGTGTGCGTGTTTGGTACTTCCCTTTTTCCATCTCTTCTTGATATCCCGCTCTTCCTCTTCCAAAAAATTGGGGGACCCTTAAGCTTCGCCTTTAAGAGTTGAACGCGATAGCGAAATCCGGCCCCTAGCGTGCACTTCAACCACTCAGTGCATACTTTCTTAATGTGTGTAGTTACACACAAACACACGCACAGACACAGACACACGCGCGCGCGGCGTATATGTATAGTAATGGTAGAGGTTTTCGATCTATTTAACAGCACTTTTATATCAACTTCATGAAAATTTTGTAGTGATGTAGTCACATGGTTCTATATTATGAACTGCGCGTAGACGACACTTTTATTCGTAAATGGTCACATTCTGTCGTCCTTCGTGCTTTAACTATCTGGCAGCTGTTCGAGTTGTTCTTCTGGAGACCTCTTCCGGCCAACCGCAACAAGCATCGCCTTATGGTCGGTGAAATGTCAACTGAAGTACTTCACTTCTTAAATGGTGTCGTGAGAATGAAATGCTAAAAAAGTGTATGCAGAGCATCCGACGAGACCGCATATAGGCTCTGCTGTAGTCGCATGGCCTCCGAGATGGCGGGCACGCCCGCCTTCTCGGAGGCCATAGTAGTCGAGACATTGCTTGATGTGTTTTCCGCTAGATGGACATAGTTGTCCATTTTCGGAGCTGTTATTTTTCGAAGGGCTTTAATTTTTCGCTCACGGATACGCCGTCACCGACGGCGGTATTTCTGCGGAACGAGCTCTCTAACGCTATCGCGTTAAAAAGGCGCTGAGACGTTACTCTTTTAGGGGCTTTATCCCATCCGCGTTCATTATCCACCTGCAGCGAACGTTATTAGGGACATTTAGCGTGTCCAGTAAACCGGTATACGCAAAGGTGTAGCGGATACCGGATAGCGTGTAGCGTTGTTTTTCGCAGTGAAGTGGCGCCAGCTATGGGGGATAAACAGAACAAGCAAACCCGCGTTATATGTCCTCCGAGATTATGGAAGCCACTCGCTAAGCCTACAGCTTCGACAATTTCAGTCTGGCTCTCAGAAACGGCGTTGAATCATCACGGATACTTTACTGTCGAAGCTGCATGATACAAAGCTAAGGCAAATACAACCGTCAGTTAGTTACTTAAGGGCTACAGAGCGCGCGACGACCACTTGAAAGATTCGAAGCGGAGGGCGGTCAATCGGCCATGTTTGCCAATGCGCTGTTTACGCCCGGTATTCCGCTCTACGCAAAGCGCTTGCGTATAGCGTATAGCGGTTTACCGGACACGCTAAATGTCCCTATTGTCCGCTGCAAGAGGAGTGAGGGGTGAGCGGGTTGAGGCGCGGCGACGGATAGCATTGTGGCTCGCCGGGGCCGTTCAAGGAAGTTCAAGGCACGCTAGTTCAAAGCGTGGCGGTTTGTGAAAAACTCATTAAGTTCATCATTTTCCGCTAGTTTCTGTCTGAAATGAAGGCAGTCTACGGATTTTGGCACCCAATATTTTAGTTTGGCTGAAAACCTCGGCGTCAAACATTTTGTTCAGTATCCCTTTAACACTCCTTTGACTTTAGGTGCAAGCATTGTAAGACTCGTGGCTGGCATTCGTGCGCCAGCCAGCAGAGTAGATGGTTCGCTCAGTTCTGCATTCGTATGTACGTGGATATTATGATGTTGAAGGGTGCAGTAAATGTCGTTGCATGTCGAAGATTTCACATGGAGATTTTTTTTTCTTTCAACACAACTTCAAGTTCCTGTACCCGCCTCCCCCGGCCCCGCTGATGGGCCGCTTTTTCTTCCTCTTTTTTCTGGGAAAGGTGGCAACCCCAGCAAAGGTCCGGCAGGAATTTCAAGACTATAGAGCTCGGATTTTTTTTTCTTTTAATATTGAACACAAATTTGCAAAATTAATGGCAATCGAGTTCTTTTAATATACGTTATCATCCTAAACCACTTTACGTCTTCAATTTAGCATTCCATTAAATACAGGTAGCCAAAAATGATTCTGTGAAATTGGAGACGAACCATTTGCTTTACTGCAGCACGACTGCACCTACCACAGAAATGGGCCCTCAGGCCTCAGTAGCACAATTCTTCATAGGCTACCTGCCTTTACTGTGTTAAATTTTAATTTTTTTTTCCTTTAATGCAAAAGCATTATATAGACCACAAGCCGATGAATCCAGCATCTGCAACGAGCATGAATGGTAAGATAGTTCAGCGTGGCAGCATGGGCACGTCGTTAATTCATTAAAAAAGAACACGGTGGGAAAATAAATGAGGACAATAATGAGCGAAACACACATAGCACTGTCTTGCAACATTTTTTGTTGCAACGCAGCCTTGCAACTGGATACACTGTTGCAACTCGGCGTTGTGTACATGTCAATCTTTCTTGTCCTCATTTACTTCCGTGCTGTGTTCCTTGATAAGATAGCACCAGTGATTTACATGTCCTGTTTAGCAGCTGACATATTAATTGCTGTGGGACAATTATTAAAGGGACCCTCAAACGGTCACAGTGGTTTTTTGCAAATGCACTGCACTGATATCTCAACTCCTTCTGGACCATAATCAGAATTCTGCATTAGGTGTGTAGTTCACTAGAAGGTTTTAAATATACGCATAGCGAAAGATTGATACTACTCAAGCTAAGCAGTCTTCAACTGCCCCTTGCTCACAGGCCATGCAATGGACACACAACGATTGGCTTTCCCAGCTGGCATTTTGAACATCAAAGGGTCAGCCAACAGTACCATTGGAGCATCTGGTGGCACAGGCTCTAGTAACGTGAGCACTGCTACAGAGCTTAGCACTACAGAGGCCAGTGGCCTCAGTAGTGCTTACTTCAATGTCCTTGCTGAGGCCAGTGACGTCAGTAAGGACATTATGGCACTTCAATGTCCTTAGTGAGGCCAGTGACCTCAGTAAGGACATTATGGCACCATGTTACTACTGAGGCCTTGGTACAGCGGCTGGCATGGGAGCCGTGGTTGTCACTAGCGCAAACCGCACAGATAAGTGAGTTTAGGAGGAATGGCAGTGATAAGGAGGAAGGTAACAGAAATAAGCCCATAGCTGCCTTGCTGCAAGGTGCTTATAATGTGTAACTTATAGTGCAAATGATCTGATAATGACGTCGCATAATCAGTGACATGATGTCAAAAATGTATTTCAGGAACCCCTTAACACACAACTTTTGTGATTTTCTTTCAACGAGCACAACTACATGAGGGACAGAGAAAATAAAATTTATTAGAGTCGTGTGGCAGTTTTTATTCGAGGCAAGATGGCGAAGAACTACACAAGACAAGAATTTTTCAAGCACATTATGACTGTACAAAGCGGCATAAGATAACTTTACCAGCTTTGCTGCCCCTCACCCCCCCCCCTGGTAATGATATGACATTACCAGCAGCGTTGCTGCTGGTGCCAGATAACCTGGTAATACACAAACACAAGGCAGTTTTTTATCGACAAACTAAGCTCTCTAGTGACCCTTTAGTCACACTGCACATGAGAGGAGACACACAAGAGCAAAGTCCAGTCGGCACCTTAAATTTATGTTATGCAATGTTTATTCCTTTCACTGCCTTGACAAGTAGGTGATGATGGTACAATGCATTGGTGATGAGAAATGTATCCAGTCACCGGCCAATGTTCTCTTGGAGACCACAGCACTCAAAGGCGTCGAAAAGGAAGAAGTTCTTTATCGGTGGGTCCTTGCATGACGCCACCTGAAAAGAAAATTTTACAAAATGTAAGTTTACACACAGCACAATCTACGTGCTACATTACCTAACCACTAGCAAAGAACTGTGCAATAAACCAATTACTGTAGAATACAGCACAATGTTAGGAGTTTTACTAGACCTGTATGAATAGCAAAATTTTGAGTGTAAGGCAAATTAGAATATTATTGGTTGAGTGTGAATTGAATAGAATTTCCAAATAATCCTTGAATATTTTTTTAATATTCCTTGTTAAATTACAGCGAAATGAACTGCTAAGCGTGGCCAAAAAAGAACTTTTATTGCATGAATGGTGTACGCCTATAACATAGTCTCTAGAAGAAGCATGGTGAAGTTGTAAAGAACAGTGCAACAATGAACTACTATGCATACACATGAGTGAACTTCGTTGCAGTACACAACTGCCAGTTTCGACGCAGTACGAGCGCATTACCTTTGCTGCAGAACAAGGCTGTAAGTGTCGCCACAATACACAGATGTTAGCTTCACCTCAGTGAGCAAATGTTAGCTCTGTCGCAGTACACGACTGTTGGCTTCGATACAATACACAAATGCTAGCTTCGTCGCAATACACGCGTGTTATGCGGCAAAGCGTGCAAGGAAGAATGGGCCATTCGTCACCACACATAGCATATTTCGCCCCTGAATTGCAAACCATGAATTGTTCGAATAGTAAAAGTTAACTGCAAATGAAATCAAATAGCAAACACTAATCAAGGAATGTTACAAAATTAGAATATACGCACAGCCTTAGTTTATACTACTGCACGCACCAGCAACGTATTTGCAAAGATAGGATGCCCCAGGTCGCTCTTTGTCTGCCAAACTAAACACTCCGTAGGATTATGGACCAGCGAATGGATGGTATACAACATGAATAGACCCTTTTCATAATTTGCAAGTGTGTTTCCCAGTGGAGGCACCTGCCCTAATTGAAATGCTGACAAAGTTCGTGTTTCGCATGGTAAGGGTTGTTTGGTGGGCATGTTTGTTGAACCCAAGTTGTTGAACCATGTTTGTTGAACCCAAGGGTTGTTTGGTGGGCATGTTTGTTGAAACCAAGCGAACTATGCTTGTACACGGTGTTTGCAGGAACGACTGTGCCAGCATTAGTTAGGCAAACTGCACTGCATTAAAGCCAGCTTTACAATTATGAAAAGGGTACATGGAATCTTCTAAATGTGGCTTCCACTCTTTCTACACAGCCATGTAATTAGCCTGTGTTTCGAACCCCCCACCCCCCATGTCAATGACATGCCCATATATTCTCCAGTGTCCTTCAGGTGACAAAGGGAGTGGTTTCTAAGTATCCTAGATGTGACGCAGTTGATGTTCTCACATCTGACGTTACTACCTCAGCTCTCACATCTAATCCACATAGTGTGAACATTCCGAGGCTGTGCGTTTCTCACAGTTCCAGAGACATAAGAAATGTGATTCAACCAAATTTGTTGGGGCCACTAAAAAATCAAGGCCCTATCTATTATGTCTACTACTTAACTGCTGCCTGGAGGTGATATCAAAGATTAATCACATTGCTAAGTTGGGTTTGTTAACACAAAAGCAAGTTAGGTTCTGCTGTGATGAATACAAGGCAGCATAGTTAAATTTGGCCTTCTCGTTTAATTTCATACTAGTGACTTTCCTGCTTCACTTTGTGGTAGATGGGCCACAGCTGCATTCGTGTTTGAACATTCCAGAACAAAGTGCATGCACTGTAATGAGTACTAACAGATCTGCATGATTCAATAATTATGGTAAACCAATTGCATCATTGGGAAAACAATTTGCCCCCCTTATGTTTACATTTTCCACTTTGATGACTTGCCTGCATATTCTCTTTAGCAAAATGAAAAAAAAAGTATCTGCTGCCTGTAAAAACCGAATGTGCAATGCACAGCAAACCAACGGCTTACCTTGATGATGTCCTGAGCCAGAACACCACCGACGACAGCACTTGTAGCGCACATTTCCTTTGTGATGGTGCTGTGGGCAAATTAAGAAGAGAGAGCGGGAAGAAACATATGGAAAGTGCAGGTTTGAAAGAGAAAATGTTGTGTATTAAACAAATTTATTACAAAATTAATTTCTTTTTCCTGTGACTACAGTGCAAAAGCAACGCGAGTGCCATGGCAGGATTGTCAAGTTTGATAAGGTAAAATGTGAGAGCAAACACCAAACTTAATTCTTAATCAATGATTATTTGGTTGTGGTTTAAAAACCTGACAGTTTATGCACACTAGCTTCCCCATAGAATAATTAGGGTGTGTTCCCATACTCACCCTAGACACCACAGCGGTGACCTCGAGTCTCATGTCAGTTCTCATGCGGATAGTGAAAGAGGCAGTGTCACGAAGACAGCATCAAAGGCAAAAATGACGCAGGCTACTTTGGCATCCAAACAAGGTGATGACTGAATGGAATTCTTGTCTCTAGCCGGGACAGTCCCGCGGCCAGAAGCCAGCACTTAATTATGCGCTTAATGCCAGCTACGCCGAGTCTTGCATGAAAGAGGCAAATGAAGTAATTCTGTCTGTTTCCCTTAGCTTTCTCTTGTCGACATCAAGTGGTGTTATGCCACAAAGATGCAACCAAGATGCATTCCAGTATGTGGATGAAAGGGGCATCAAGCTGCCTCCTAAGCTGTCAGTGCAGACATAAAGTCTACAATGCCGCCCAGAATTAGAACGCGTTCATAAAACACATTCTGGCACAGTGTTTGTTTTTTGCAGTGCACCTTCCTTGATGGACAAAAAAAACACACCTGCCACGATAAACTGCACCTGCCAAAGCAATAATGTATTCTTTAAAATGAAGTTGTGGCTCCTGAAAAGTAGCCCCCAACATCTTTTTACAAATGCATTTTTATTCTTGTCAGCACAGGTGTTTTTTCTTCCACGTTATTCCCAAACCAGACAGGATTCCTTCCAACTCTTGACTTCACCTTCCACACTACATGGGGTGTCACCTTTGACAGAACAAGACTGCCTGAGCAACTCCAAATTACTAGCAGCCTTGTCAACATACCAGGATAAGCATACGCTACTTAAAAAACAGCCATTCCATGTTTCCAGACAACAATGACCACGATGGGAATAACGATCAGTGTTTTCCTTCAAGCAGGCTGAGGAATAAGTACTCTACATGTCGCTCCAGTTGGCTGCCCATGTCTTTGAAAAGGGACTGAACAATTAGAACAATTGATTCAGTCAAAACATTCTATTTCATGTTTGTTTTCACTTATTAACTCTAGAGTCAAACTAGAAAAATTACGGCACTCAACTAGTCTTCCTCTGTGAGGCCTAGTTTGTGCCCTTTATCTTGTGTGTAGCTACATTTCACCAACAAGACCAAATTCAGTGCACTACAGCCCCCCCCCCCCCCTCCCCTGTCAAGAAAACAGGGGAAAGTGAAGCTTGGCGTGTGAGTGCCTGAGCTATTACTCTTCTGCCTTTTTTACATTTTCTCCTATGTCATTTTTTTTTTCTTTTCTTTATTCCAGATAGGTAGAAGAAAATCCAGGGCACTTATATGGTTCAGATATGTTCACACCTCACATGCATGGTTGCATGGTCTAGTCATTCAAGGCACATGCCTTCGGATGGGCGTGGGAGCCCACATTGAAACCCAAACTAGAGTCGGTGCGAAAAAAAAAAACCTATGGAAGCGTCTTCAGCCACTTCACAGAGGGCGCCAGAGGCTCCACTTTTCTGGGAGTTTCAGCATGACGAGCAAAACTACACCGACGCAGGTTAGACACATCCTTCACTTAACAAAACATAAGCGAATGATTTTCAAGGAAGGCTGACAGGGTTCTTGGACCCTGCAGCAAAGTATGGTGCAATAACATCAAGCACTGCTTCATCCGTGGTCTCTCACTGGTCCAGATGACACGGCGCAAGCATACGAAACCAAAAACGGCAGGACTCACTTGAAAAGACTCTCAGGTATGCGTTCCTCGTCGATCGCCAGGTCCGCCGCCACTTCGCCCCGCAATTCCACCAACTTTTCTCTGTCCAACTCGCAGGGATCGACCCGGTGCTTGTCGTAGAAACGGAGGAGAACTACAGAGCGAGAAATATTGCACGAAAACAATCTACAAATGTCAGTGTGATAAGTAAATAGACAAGTGTCTATAGAAAAACATTTACTTAAGTGGCACCGGCAGCACCTTCCTGACGTAGTAAAAAAATGGCGCTGATCAGTCACAGAGCCTGCTATGAACATGTAATCCAAATATTATTGCCCTGCAAGCACCTGGGAACTTGCTGTTTGGTTTCATATAAATACAGCCGAAGATCACTTGCTCTTCTTTCAGCAACATACGTCACTTGAAACACTGACCATATCCCTTAACTTCTTCCTGTGGTGTTCTTAAAGGCCCAACTCTGGAAATTTTTCGCGGTCCATAGATCTCAATAAATTTTGCTGGGTACGTTGCTTGGCACACTTCCGCCATTTGTGCAAGACTGCAGCCTCGAGAGATGCGCAAATTGCTTGCAATTCAATTTTTCCTTATTACCTCAAGCCACCCACCTGGCTTCCTACAAGCATTTGACAGTTCCAGTTCAACAATCTAGACTCCGTTTGTGGTTGTTACACATGCTGAACTGGCTGCCGTTCCATCCTCTGGCAAGACATGTATGAGGCCATACACGTCTTGTAGTGGTGCCAGAGGACACAACGGCAGCCAATTCAGCATGTGTAACAGCCACAAACGGAGTCCAGATTGTTGAACTGGAGCTGTCAAATGCCTGAAATAGTGATTGTCTTTACTTATTAAGTTTGCTGCTGGCTATTGGCAGTGTTGTGAAGTCTTCAGGATCATCTGCATCGAACTTATTGGTCGACGACTGTGATATGCATTGGGTCCATGTTGAACATTCCCACAAGATTTAAATTAACCCAAGGCCCCTTGCTTGGTGTACATGGCAATTATGACTGTAGGTTTGGCATGATGCAATCTTTGAGGCCACAGATTACACACAAAGTAGTGATCTATGAGGGCCTGGTTTTGGATGCAGTGCTACATCTAATAGATTTATATCTGCAAATGCCAATCTTCGAGGCATCACCACAGCTGTGAGGTCGCATCAACGTCACGATCACAACCGCCTATTCTGGAACCCCTGCACATGGCCCACTATCACCATTCTGTTCGTTGAGCTTGCCTTCTTAACAGTGTTCCATTCAGTCCTAGCTTGTTTAGTTTGCATTCTAACCACCCTGGTTTCTCTGTAAAAGCTTTCTCCCGGTGTTAGCAACGGGTACTAGCAACACTAATGGTGACCTCACAAGTCCATGCTGAAGAACATGTCAATGTCAATGAAGCCAACAATGAAGTGTACTAGCTGAAAAATCGACCATTTCTTCTTGGCCCAGGGTTCTTAATGCCTTTGTCAAATGACCTCTCTTAGATTCACTTGCTTTTTTTTTTTTTTTGACATTCGATAGTTCTGTTATTCACGTTACCTGTGAGGTCCGAATTATCAGTCATAAACTGTACACAAGGCTTTTTTCATTCCACCTTATCAAAATGTTGCCACTGTGGAGAGGATTGCCTAGGACCACAACTTCATGTTCAGCCACATAACAGCCACGGTAACAAAGCTATAGTGGTGCAGGATAAGTAAGAACAACTTCAAGTGTTCGCTTACCGTGAAGCAGGAAGAAAAGAGGCGATGTCTTTCTGTCTAGGCCAGTGCCCTGCCTTGCCTGCTTTCACTTGAAGTGCTCTGGAAAGTGGCACACATGTCATCACCTGCAGTAATGGAGAAGCTTCAGTATTTGGGCCTCACTGGTGGGACTACTTGAGAACAAACTTGAGAATGTGTACTCTGTTATGTGAGAATGTTTGGTAACGAAATGTACACAGCATCACAAAAAACTCATTGCAGCAAAACCTTTCGTTGCCAGCAAACGTCGACAACGGCAACAGTATGCACAGAAACGGCAGCACGAAGCACTCTTTGAAGCAAGATCGTTTTCACAAGGCTCCACCAGGTGTCACCACTAATAGTACTGCTGTTTCATCTTGGCATTCTGCTGTGACAGTACACCACTAGGTTTACATGCCAACTAAAACTGTCCACAATATCAATCTTGCATCCCTAAGTTATGGAACCTCCAGCTTCCCTTTCCACAAATTATGCGAGTCTTTTTTAGAGAATATGCAACCCTTCCTCGTGGGGCTTTCCTTAAAGGGCCACTAAACAGGCTCCTACTTTTTTTTTAAGCCGCCCAAACAAGCTAACTCAATCATAGAGAAGGTTGTGGCGATCACATTCTGTGATTATGACAGCGCTGCGCGCCACACGGACGCCAGTTTTTCAAAAAACAATTCCCGCGCCCCTTTTCCTGCGATTGACCAGTCGTCCTCGCATCCTAGGTGTCAGTCACTGTTCTACCGCGAACAACCTTGCGCAGTTGTAGCTCGTTGATTGGTCGAAACCAGGTCTACTGTCAGATCCTCTGGCCATCCCACCGGCGTGAGCGCAGGTGCAACCGGAACTGCAGCGCAAGCGTCAATGACGTCAATTGCTCACGTCATGTCACGTGTCAAAAGTGGGCGGTGTCACGATGGCGCGCCGCGCCTACCCTCTCCTCGGCAGAGAAGGGTGGGGAGGCCGACCGAGAAAACGAAACCGACAGCAAGCGGCCACTTAAGCCCGTGTAACTTCTTTATTATTGCACCTATTCGCAAAATTCTTGCGGGAACATGTTCACATCGCACAGGAGCGCAGTTATATCTTTAAATCAAATTTTGGACCTCGGGGTTGTTTAGGGGCCCTTCAAGCATGGAGAGTTTTGACAGTCTGTACAACCTTTAACACAAATGCAGAATTTCACGAAAATGAGAAAGCACTGAATCAACTGTTGCTGTTGCCACAGCAAATACCCCACATGGAGAAGCCCAGAAATCACGGCTTACTTTCTGGATAACCGCACTTGTGTCGTCCTCCATCTTTCGTTTCTTGGCGGGGCCAGGGCCTCCAGCGTTTGCAATCCTAGGCACCTCCCTGAAAAGCAAAATTTGCTTATAAAGCAAACCAACAACAAAGCCCCATCTCTGTCACCTAATGAATACATCCCACAAAACCTGTATCATACAGACAAGCTGACAAAATTACACCCAAGGCCCAAAAATAATGCAGCCCCATTTGGTTCATCTTCATTTGCTTTCATATATAATAATCGTTAGCTCTGATATTTGCATTTTCATCAAAGGGGCCCTGAAACGGTTTTGACGATTTTGTGAAAACATGGTGATCCGGTAGAGCGAGTCATTAGGATCATTAGAGGACAGATTTCAGTGCTCTGCGTAAAGTGTGTAATTTACAATAAAGCTTTGAACACGTGCATCGCGAAAGATCGCAGCGGCTCGGCGAAATGCGTTTTCAAACGCCCCCGCCTATCGAGCGATGGAATGCGAGACCGCTGATTGGCCCCCTAACATGTGATGTGCACGTAATTTTCCCAATCTAAATGCAAGAACGTGCTCCTACAACGTGCTCCTTCGTTTCAGCCAATGGTATCGTCGCGGCATCTGGCGGCGTACACACGAGTCGCCGGCGCTCTATCGCAGAGGCTAGCACTGCCGAGGCCGGGGAGCTTAGTAAAGATATCGGGGCGCTATGTAGCTGCGGAGGGCTCCACAGGGCGGCGGCCGAGGGAGGCGCAGTCGTCGCTAGCGCGCACTCCGCAGCTGATCGAGTTGAGGAGGAACAGCAGTGGTAAGGAGGAAGGCGATAGAAATAAGCTCATAGCTGCCTTAGCGCATGGTGCTTCGCTTTATTTATGGCGTGATTGATTTAACAATTGTGTTGCCTAATCAGTGACGCAATGTCAAAAAAACGTTTCAGGGACCCTTTAAGAATGCCAGATGAAGAACCCATTCCGAGTGCATTACACTCAAGCAATGAGAGTGCCAGTGAATGTTTATAGTGGCTGCGGCATTTCAACATAGACTGGAGCTTATAAGATGCAATAAGTACAGTACAATATGTTCTCGGTTTTCATTCATGTTTCCATGGGGCAAATACATCCATAAAAGCTGGCAAAGTAGATGAACATTCGTGAAAGGAAATAAATTTAGCATGTGTGGCCCGGACTTGGCCTGTCACTTGGGCCTCACTCTGCAATCTTCTAGCCTCCAAGTTAGTTCAAATGGTGGCACTGAAACAATGGCAGGGTGCCAGGGCGTGGGTTTAGTCCCTGGAATAGGTTATTTCTGTCAATTGCAATGTTTTCAGAGAAAACATGCATACACTTCCTTTTCAAGACTTTTCACTGCCCTCATCACCTGTGCAGTACTGTCACATCATCATGAACACATTTAATGTTTTAAATTATGCAAATGTGCCTCTTGTGATGTCATTAGGTCAACCAATGATGTCATTGCTTGTTACATTGATTACACATCATGGAATACCATATGACAAAGTTAAAAATGCTGCTGTGAGACCAGAAATAACGCTAGCCCCACCGCATAACCTCATGTCATATGGACAGATAGGAGAGGGAGAATAGGGGGGGCTCACTGTGTGTAGGCATGCTGAATGAGATCGCTGAAGTAGTAGCCAAAGAAGCCCCACGTATGGCCACAGAAGAACTTGACACCAAGGCCACGACACTGGGCGTTGACTTTGACGAGGTCTTCTGTTGGAAAGCTCTCGGCGCAGCACACAATGTCAAACTTGCGGAAGTAATCGTCGTCCTTGTTCAGCAGCTCGCCGTCTTCAGATTCCACTTCGACCATGGGATTCAGGTTCTTCGTGTATGCCTTTGAACTGTGCGCTCTCTGAAATGAGTAGGGCATAGAACGTTGATTTGATCCGTAGCCAGGTCTTATGTTACCTGTCTATTGAGGTAACACTCTTGCTTGGGCTAGTTGGTACATTCTTGACACAAACTCGGTAGCGCAAAAGACACGGACGAAGAAAAAGAAACACAGACAGGCGCAAACTTCCAACTATATTTCTGAATGCCAAAGCGGGTCTATATGTAACTGCACACCCTTTGCACACGCGCCACCAGGAACGATACAAAATCTAAGGTTCTCCATGATACCGCTATCGAAACCAAACACGTGAGAATCTGCCGATTAAAACTGATGCATGCGCGAAAAAAGGATGACAAGTGAACAACAAATCAACAAAGCATATATGAAGAAATGAAAAGTCAACAAATAACCATTGTATAAAAGAAATGAAAGAAAATGATAAATGAACAGAAAAAAAAATGAAGTAGGCATTTATCGGCAACCGTCATATGGGAAATGCGAACCCGTAAGATGCGCTAACACAATGTATCACTTGGTGCGATTAAAAAACCATCTAAAAACTGCTGCTCCTTAGCAAGCGAACGAAAGGGCACGGGAGCATAGTCTGGCTGTGCGTTCAAACACAGGTGGCCACCTAGATTTTCATTGTCGGCAATGTAAGTGTAGTCCGAAATTGAAAGAAACCGTCTTCCTGCACAGGTCAAGAAACAAACTGGAAAGGGAAGTAGTGGAGGCATATTTTATTTTATTGCTAAGTGTGCTGACAAATGCGTAAGCATGCCTTCCTTGACATTGCTTGCTAAGGAGCAGCAGTTTTTAGATGGTTTTTTAATCGCACCAAGTGATACATTGTGTTAGCGCATCTTACGGGTTCGCATTTCCCATATGACGGTTGCCGATAAATGCCTACTTCATTTTTTTCTGTTCATTTATCATTTTCTTTCATTTCTTTTATACAATGGTTATTTGTTGACTTTTCATTTCTTCATATATGCTCTGTTGATTTGTTGTTCACTTGTCATCCTTTTTTCGCGCATGCATCAGTTTTAATCGGCAGATTCTCACGTGTTTGGTTTCGATAGCGGTATCATGGAGAACCTTAGATTTTGTATCGTTCCTGGTGGCGCGTGTGCAAAGGGTGTGCAGTTACATATAGACCCGCTTTGGCATTCAGAAATATAGTTGGAAGTTTGCGCCTGTCTGTGTTTCCTTTTCTTCGTCCGTGTCTTTTGCGCTACCGAGTTTGTGTCACTATTGAGGTAATACTTACTACTGTCATCAGTCTGGCACTTACAAGATCAAGCAATTGACATTATTAGTCACAACAATTTCTACTTGAGTGCTAGTTTGTTACTCTGCTCACACAACTTCTCAGTGACCAGACTGTTCAACTATCATATCTCTACATTGTTCCATAGGTTACTTGATAAACAACATTCTAGAAAATTTATTGCTTCCAATTTTCTAAACACATGAGGTTTGCTCACAATTTCACTTTCATACTGTCCAATGTTTACACCCTAACTATGGCAAAATGTCAACCTCAGTCACTGTCCTAAAGCCGTGAATATCCTGGTGCACTTTCTCAAAAATTATTAGTCCTTGTATTCGTTTAAACTTGTACCAAAGCATTATGACCTGCATAACTAATCATATATACCCAGATCTTTCATTTTTCCGATACATGTGTGCTTTACCTCGATACCTTTGTGCTTAAATATTTGAGGTGGAGTGGATTTTCTAGTTGCTGCTCTACTTTTTTATTTGACGTCCTTTCCCTTTTGCCACTGAAACTTCCTTCCCGTAACAGTCCTCGACTTTATGACTCTCACCTTTACATTCGTCGCAAGAATAACAGACTGAAGCCGATGTAAGTGTAACAATGTACAATCGAAAGAACACAATGCCGCAACATTTAGCAAGCATTCTTGTCCAACGTTACTTAGCCAAACTGTACGTATTACTGTTCCTATAAAGTAACCTTACTAAACAGATTAGTAAGGAGATTCGTGAAACGTGACATGCCGACATCAAAAACTTGCATTTTTGCCGATGTCTTCTCTGTGGACCATGAACTGGGACGCAAAGTCATCGTCACTGACCTGCAAGACACATTTAGTTCGCCCGTTACGTAAGATTACGTTCCGTGTCATCAAAAAGGAAATCTAAAGGCATCTGGTTACCGCACATTGTGGTTATCGAGAAGCGTTATGGACTTGATGCCCGCCAGGACCAAGTTCTTCGCCACTTCGGCTCCGAGGCCGTTCAGACCGGCGACCAGAACTCTCACAGCTCGCAGCCTGAAATCAAGAAGGCCCACAGCTTTCAACAACTGCGAGTCTACATCATGTAGACGTCGTACAGAAGGCTACCGGCCTCTGCAAAGGCGTACTAATGCCGAAAATCTAATCTACAACAGAGAGCCGGCACAACAAACGCGGCAGGCGTTCAAATGGTGGGTGGCTTACCGTTTCTGCGACTCCAAACCCCAGAGACGTATCTGACGGTCGTAGATATTGGCCTCTTCTTGCGACAACTCGGGGACACCTGGCCGAACTTCGCCCATGATGCTCACCAACGGCAACACAGCACACGAAACAGATAATTCGCGCGTTACTGGCATTTAATTTGCACTTCTGCTGATTGGATATTTCAGCGGCTACGGCTCGGAGCGAATTGGCCCCAAGACGGCTAGCTGTGCGGTTTTTGTCGCTTGCAGAATACAGAAGCGTAGCCTTTGAGATTCGCGCTTAGACACAACCAGTGGACACAACCACGGCCATCCACGACGCAACAAATTGTATTTCGCTGTACTTCACGGCAAGTTTACGGGCCTCTCTATAGTTTAGAGCGTAGCAGTTTCTTGTGAAAAATACTATATCAGTGACATTGATAATCATTTGTGTTGGAACGCTCATTCGATCGTCTAACGTGTCCAACTTGCGTAACTGCTTTCGAAACTCGTATAAGATGACTTATTCTTGAAAGATGCATTTTTACATTGCCATTTACTGCAGCTATTGTGTTCACATCCCCTTTTTGTTCATTAACCTGACGACTATGACGTCTTTCTGGCTCTTGTAGCATAAAAAACATAGCCTTAGAGATTGGCAATTGTTTCTTGGAGATTAAAGTTTGTTGATGATGATGGCCCAAATCACTCGTTCATCCGAATGTATCCGAGCCAAGTACTCTCCTTTCGGTCTTCACGCATCTTCCGTGACATCGCTGTGCATACGGTGCCCTGCGTTACTTGGATTAGCGTTTGGCGTACACCATGGTGTTACTCGAAAATGAATCGGTTAGTGCTTTCTTATTTTATTGCCAACCACCGTAGATCAATGCGTAACCACAGAGTGCAGTGGCTTGTCTCGTGTGCAGTATGTTGAAAACTAGGCGAGTGGAGTCGAAATGCACGCAACGCCAATCCGCGACCTGCCGGTTTGCATTTCGTGGCCACTGTTTTCTGACCTGTCGCGTCTTACGTGTCCGCAGTTTCTCAGCGAGCTGACCAAGTTGTTCCAAAAGTACAGAACCAGTGGATCCGTCTACATCACCATGAAAAGATGTAAGTTTTGGGCGCCGTTAGCTGGTCACCTGGCCGGCTTGTTTTCATCAGAGCAGCGTCTTGCGTGCTCAAGTTAGGGTTTTAGAATGACAAAAGCAGATTCTGTTGACCAGACCTTTAGGCTCTAGTTCCCTACATCTTTGTACTGTGCTCACTACGTTACAGTCAACTCTAAAGTTGCAATCTAAAAAGTTTGAGGTGCAACGACCACCTGTAGCATGTTTTATGTTGAGCTCGGACATAATGAATTGCATGTAAACGTAAATCGCTTACTTTTTACGATTAAAAACAAAGAAGAATAAGAACGCACAGCAAGCGCACAGTGCAAACAACTACAAAAGGAAACAAACAAAAGAAAAAAACCTGTATTATTACTTTAAACAAACTTGTGCAATGTCGCACAAATGTCTGTATTACGTAGTTCAACGACCTACAGTGCCATGTATGTTTTTTGCTTCAACGAGGTTGGTATGATATGCATTTTTGAATCCTGCTTGGAGGCACACCTGCCTAGCAACCAGGGGTTTATCCAGAGCTTCGGTCCTGGAGTGGTGTTACCCATGGTGTTGCCAGACAACGGGGAGGTGTGGGTACGAAGTTATTTGTTAGCTGGAACAATTTCTAAGGAATGGGTGAAGGCAGGATATATAATCTCCTGCATCTCGCACATTATTGTGTAGCAAACTGTCGCGAGTGTAAGGCAATATGGCTTGCTGGGAAAACACCTCGCCAAGCAACGGTGCAGTCTTTACAACCCACCTCCCTTAGCGAATGGACAAGTCTCTGTCTACATTGTGTTCTTTCACCGAGTCCATTATCATCAAATTGTTTACGAGCTAGCAGGTCTTCCCTGATGTCGACAGCGTCTGTTTTCGCTGCCATGGCCCAACATTAACTGTACGATCGCACCAATGTAGAATGTTATAGCAACCTTGTCATCTTGAGCTTCTGTCTGTTTATATAGAAATACGTTTGAACTTCGACAGCCACTTCATTTCCCTGTATTGGAGACGGCAATGTATAGCAAGTGAAAATTTCACACCTAAAGTTACAATAAACAAATAAACTGCTGTAGTTAATTTCGCATTGTGCCCCCTTCCCCCCACCCCCGACCAGTGTCATGCATTTTGGCAGTAGGAATGTGGTCACCCTACCCAGAGGGCTGCCACATTGGCAGCCGAATACAATTGAGTACCCCATAAGTATTACATCAAGTTTATCAACAGAAACACTATTCCAACCTGTGGAAGAGAGTACATAGTTTCATAAAGCCAGTGGCCCTGAAGGAAGTCCCAGTCACGTGAACCCCCTGTCTGCTGTGCTGAAAAAGATAATTTTTTTAAGTTCATACAACATATATTCTCAAATGAAAATAATGTACTGCATGTCTCTAACCCTGTGTAATCTTTTGTATAACTTGAGACAAAATTTACTTGTAAAATTTTAAATAGCTGCAGAGCTAAATGTGTCGGAATTATGCCAGATTTTCTTCTGCCTTGCCTACAGTAGCTTGCCAATATCTTTCTTGTCGGGATGATCTTGCTGTGCATAGAGCGGCAAGCTTCACAAGTTGTCTGTAACGTCCAAATTGTCGATAGGGCAGCATTTCGAACGAGACCACTTGCACAGCAGGTGCTGTGTAAAAGTACAAGGAAACTGTGCCCTTTCTTATGGCATGTGTTCTTGTTAATATTTTTTTTGCCAAATGTACATGTCTTGTAATGCAAACACACCATGGAACTTGCGCAGATGACGGCAAGACCAAGCCAAAGCCACGGCCGGAGAAGCTTGCTGCCAATCCAATCCAGCCACCAGCGGAGTACAAGTGCCTACTCAGAGCGCACGCAGGGCCAAACAAAATTAGTACAGTGGTGAGTGAAAACACTTTTCTGTTGCTGGTCTTGTCACTGTAAGCGTTGCCTAACATCACAACATGTATTCATGCTTACAGATAAACGCCAAGGACGTAAACAGGTTTCAATTGGTATGTACACAATTCTTGGCCTGTTGGTCCTTTTTCGCAATTTCTTCTTGCACTCTGTCCTACGAGACAGGGGCAACAAGGCAGTTGGTGCGCAAATGACCAAGTGGTCTATTTATATCTTGCGACATGTCAAACAAAGGTTAACAGTCAAATAGATGGGTGAATGTGAAAGGTGGAACAAAGCAAAAAGGTAGGTCAAAACTGTGGTGATCGAGGCATGTCCTTCGCCATTGCACAGGCGTTCGTCTAAGCAAGACATGCCTTCGTAGGTGATGACGCACTTAGTGTGCATCACCTTCTGGAAATTTGATATCTGCCTTTGGGGTCATGTGTAATGAAGGAATGCTGATACATCGCTCTTTTGCTGCTGAGATGAAAATGGTTTCTCTCATATTCCCGATATCTTTGTTCCCACCTCGTACTAGCACGTATTTTGTTGTCCCTGTCTCATCCCCACCCCGTAGTACGAAGTGCAAGAAAAAAATCATGAACAGCCACCATCTAGCCCAGTTCACTGCTTCGCTAAAAAATGGTCCTTTTTTGGTGCCTCTAGCGCTAGTGCACACACCTTTTAATAGTATTTAAAAAAAAATGGCAGTAGCTTAAAAACGAGCAAATCTTCAAAAGTATTAGGCAACAAGAGATGAGGTGCTAGTGTAAGCATGTTCCTGCAATTTGCATACTTTCCGCACCTTAATGCTGCATGCCTGCTATTTCCAGATCACAAATAGCACACGCACTTTCAGCGTCGCGTAGCGCTCTTCATAAGAAAGTTGTGAGTGCAGAGTTTTCAAGCAAGAAAGTGTATGGAAGCCAGATCACAATTTTGTTGTGTGAAAGAAAATTTCCCAAAAGTATGAAACTGTTAACTGCGGTGTTACTGTGTCGACTGATCATGCAAGGGCGAAATCTCGAGCGAGTCCAAGCAGCTGTGTAATTATGAGTGCAGCGATGATATTTCAGTATATGATCATTATTTTAAAATGGTTATAAGTTGGGCTAGTTGGTGTTCAGACTTCAAGTTCATTGTAATTTAGCGCAAAAGTAACACACACACAGTAAAGAAGGACCACAAACAACAAAGGTTGTTAGTAGCGCCTTTGTTGTTTGTGGTCCTTCTTTACTGTGTGTGTTACCTTTGCGCTAAATTACGATGAACGTGAAGATCATTATTTGATGTGCAATGAAAGTTTATTGCCAGGAGTATAGAAACCTGTAAAGCTATATATTAATAATAATAATTGATGACATTTTAAGTGCCAAAACCACTATGTGATTATGAGGTACGCATCATAGTGAAGGACTCTGGAGTCACTTTGACCACCTGGGGTTCTTATTAAGCACCTAAATCAAGATACATGGGCGGGTTTATTTATTTCTTTCCCCCCTTCCATTCCGCCCACATTGAAATGTGGCCGCCATGGCTGGGATTCAATCCCGCGACATGCGTTACGCAAGCCAGCGCTCTAGCCACTAAGCTACCAGGGTGTGCAAATATAGTGATTTTTGAGATTTAATCAGATAGTGGCATAACTGATAAAATGTCGAAACAACCTATCTTACAAGTAATGCAAATGGATGGTCACCTCTTCGAATTCATAACTTTAGCACTAAAAGCACAAAAACGGCACTTGTTGGTAGTAAGCGGATCCTTTGTGTCCCGAGAACTGTCCAGAAAGCATGAGTACCGTTACTTGTGTTAATTACTACTCTACCACAATAGCAAAAGCAACACGCTTGTGCTTTAGCAAGCAAGAAAACACACAAAAGTAACGCACATGTTGCGCCGCCAACCTTAAACTCCCACACCAGCTCACCACAGCAACGTACGTTTTGGAGGCGTCCGCTGTGGTCTAAGCAATTTAATTTTTTATTCGTAGAAACGAATTTTGTTGTGTTATAAAGGGGCCACGGAATCAATAACATTGCAAGTTTTAGTAAATTTTGTCGAGCCATTGTGGCCAAATTATTAAATACAAAAGAAAGAGGAATTGCATTGACCTTGGTTGTAGTTCTGATGCTGGAATTTTGGTGCATAATTGAAATAAAGAATTTCCCAACAGTGAACCCATGATCGTGAAATTCACAGCAGTTAAGATGCTGGAATTTTGGTGCAGAACTTGAAGAACAAGACAGACTGAGAATTTCGCAACAGTAGAGAATTGAGTCTTGCCTGATTGAGTGCTTATCCTTAAACGTCCCTTTAATTTCAAGCATACCAAGATTGTCTGTGTGCATTTGTGATGCTATGTAGAGCTATCGTGTAGTTACTAAATGTAGTACAGAGTTATTGAATCTTTTTCCTCAGGCATACGCCAACCTTCTCAAAGGAAACATCGACGGACTCAAGAAGAAAGACAAGAAGAAGAGCACTGCAAAAGCCACTCAGTAAAGCTATTTATTGTAATTTCTTTTTTGTACAAGATGAGAGCAAAAAAAAAAAAAGGAGTGCTGCTCTATTTCACTCTCGTTTATCTGGTAAAAGCCTGCACCTTTTCCTCTGCAGGCCGATACCAAATTTTAAAAAGACCACACAAATCACCCAAGATGTATAAAATCATCCGACAATAACTTACCTACCCTGCACTTATGTTGTTCAATACAGTACGTAGTATTGATCGTGCAAGCCCATACAACAACAGCTTAGCAAAAGCGAACAACATCTGGAGCAGTTTTGGACCTGCTCCTTCTTTTAGTATTTTGCATGTTCAAACTATGGGTCGGCCCATCACCGCGGTGTAAAAATTTTCGGAGTGTAATTGTGGCAACCAAAAGCCAGCATTCTTTTGGACACTGCACTCTACTGGTGGGCTAGGGTTTACTATATATACGACAGCAAAATAAAGGTACTTTCAGAATACTAAAGTGACCTCGTGCACTATGGTAGCTCAAAGCTGCAGTGCTTGAGATACTTGAATTAATTTGAAATGTATTCAGAGTACCTTTAAAAAGTTTTCAGATGTCATAAAGGTGTCCTAAAATCCCTGATAGCTTTTTGGTGAGTTTGAAGCAGACAGCTGTCACTGAAAATAGTTTTGAAAACCAGCGTTTCACTGGTCTAGGAACATTTGATTTTTGGGATCATTAACGACCGTTAACATAGTATACATTACAAGAACCACTGCATCGAATATGCACTAGCATTCAGAATTCGTGTGCGAGTGTTACAGTCTCATCCCTGGAAATTACATATGCTCATGCCTAAACCATAACCAGTTGCAAATCGACCCTGTAGGATTTGCTTCTTAGAATCTGGATGTGGCCATTGTACTACACATCAGGGTCCACCACTTTGCGCTGCGTGCAACACCATACCCCTCTCACAAGAGAAACTAGAAAATTCTAGTAGCTCTGCGAACACATCACGATCAAAGCAAAGTATGTAATACCCCTGAGCAGGATCTTCAATCTTTGAAGCAATTTTCCATTTCCACCACACAATACTGACCAATACGATGTACAGCAAGGTTTAATTAATAGTCATTAGTTCCTGCCCATTGCACCGATATCTCTGAAACACATCAAAAGGTCAAAGTGAAGTCCAACTGGTATGATTAAAGAAGTGTGGCAACAACAAGCATGTGAAATGACTGAATTACACCACACTTCATGCATGTCCGCTGGGAGGCTTGCGACCCAAAACTGAACCATCGCGTGTACAACTACGACAGTGCGTGTTTAGCACCTTGTGTGCAAAATCTTGTGTGAACGGGAGCTCTGCATATGTGAGACTTGCCACATCAAAACTATTATTCTCATATCACAGCATGTGCAGTTTGCTGCCATGTTCAAATGCATTGATAGTCTGCTCCATCCATAATAGAGTGCAAATGTGGTCTGCAGTGATGCCAGACAAGCAAATAGAATGTATCGCTACAATATAAAACAGCGGTGCTGCCAATGAGAAGTGCAGCAACACATTTCTTCTTACCTGTGGCATCGTTTGGCACTACCAGTTCGCTTCCTTGCATCCTATAGCTCTTGTATGACATTCCCACAGAAGACTGTATGTCAGCAATTTATATGACAAACAGAATGTGTGCTGCTAATTTATTGAGAGCTCTACGAACTGGCAAGCAGTGTGTCCAAACATAGTACTTGACTGCGTGAATTGCTACCAGTCTGCATAATAAAGAGCCACATAGTACACAGGCTACTCCCGTTCACACAACATCTAGCACAACTTAGTGTACGTAGTGCGCATAACAAATTACACATTGTACGCATAACTTATATGGGCCTCCAAAAAACAAGCCGCCAAGTAATTCATGCACTCTCTACAGCCTAAAAACACCCTTTGGGGCACCTTTTCGTCCAACAGTGATAATCGTCTGTCTTGCATGCCTCACCTCAGGTTAACTCAATGGCCCCAGTACTCTCAGGTCACCAATGGCATGCTCTCAATCAGCGTAACATAGCATTCTTGACAGCAAAGTGGTCAGTGCCGAGTTTCCAAGAAAGGAAGCTCACCCAAGTCCTATGACAATTACTGTTGCAAAATTAAACTCCTCCTCAGAGAGTGCAAACTCTTTTTAGAGTGTAGTGCCATGAGGAGCGCCGTCTGTCTTTGCACGATGGCCCGACGAAAGAGGAAAGAAAGGCTCATTAGCACTAATTTCAGCAGTATGCGAATCAGGGACAAGGTGGCACTCAATCCACAACAATGCTGATTTTGACAGAAACAATTCAGGCAAACCTCATTATAATAATGTCAATCCTGATACTAAAGCAGTTTCATTAGATCGAAAAATTCTTTGTAAGTGTATACTGTTAACAGTATTAAAGGTGAGACTATCCATGTACTTTATTATAACCGATAATTTGTTATATACAGTTTCGTTATACCGAGGTTTGGCTACTACACAAACCGACAAAAGGCATAATGCGATATAGTTTCTCTGCATTTAGCCTTCCAGAGTCATTCATAAAGACCTGGTACCTGATTGCTTTCACTTGTACCTGTGAGCTTAAAGTCCCAATTACAGTTTTTAATATTCTATCTAGCAGCAAAAAGAATGCTACAAGTAATTTCCTTCCCCTTCCGAGATGGGCCTAGAACATCATTTTAAGTAAGCACAATTTTATTTTTCATTATATAACTTATTTTTTTGTGTGTGTGTGTTAACCATGCTTCCACCAGCTGCTTCTTGTTCTGCGCTATAAATATTTCTGAACCTAACATGAAGTGGGTTAAAAAGTCCCACATACATATACAGCATTGGGCAAAAAGAGGCATTCCATATTTTCAGTGGTCTTTTTGAAGCCGCACTGCTTTCCAAAGTGGCTACTGCATTCTCCCAGACCACTAGCCTTGACCAATAACCTTCTCAACATGTAACATCGCGTAGCCTTTCATGCTGTTACAAAAAATCAGCACATTTCCATGCGTGTATCACAAGCAAACTGTACATTGATCAGTATGTGAGAAAGCTCGCTCGCGAAAGGGAGAGGTACCGCTCGTCTTAACGGTAGCCAAAGGTGTCGGCCTCACTATATGCTGGCCGTGTTACAAATAAATGATGAGGGATAAAGTAAAACAAAGCGCGTATGTACACATGCGCGAAACACACTAACAGGGACACCTGGAGTATGCGGGCAGCTGTGAGCACCATAAACAACGACAGAAAAGTCAACACGCCACCGCGCATCATTGCCTCCCCGTAATGGCAGAACTGTGCATACTGAAGGACATGTTCTTAACCACAGGTAATGAAGTAGTCACAGGAAAACCACAACGCGATGTCTTTTTGTGCATTGCTGTATACAGTAAAACCTCATTATAACAAAGTTGAAGGGGGAGTGGTAATTACTTCGTTATAACCATTAGTTCGTTATAACCAATATAAATTTCATCTATAGGAATTTCAAGGGGAATTGCGATTACTTCGTTATGTCCAATAGTTCGTTATAACGAGGTTCTACTGTATAATGAGTGAGTAGAGAAGGGTGTCCCCATGGCCAGCTGCGACTTTGGACACCCCAACCATTTTGCAGTACAGCCCTAGGCCTAACGCATTCCGAACTTCCTGTCAACTGGGACATCACCCAAAACCCATGCAAACGTAATATCATTGGCGGTAACAACGAGACTGGGGACACAGTGCATACACGGTTAAAAACCACATGGAAAACCAGTGCTTTGCGTGTCAGAACACCAAAGGACTCCCATGATTTATATCCCCCCGCACACTGCACTTCATACTAAATAATGCTTATTGTATCACACATTCTTTTCAACCACATTTTTCTTATGTGTTCTCGTTTCCAAGAAACATTTGACATTTACTTTTTAAAATTACAGTGAAAAAAGCTCTGTTACACTGTGTCACAAGGTTGTTCATCATGTCGCAATGGCCTTGAGCCACCGAAATGCAAGTGTGTGACGTCGCGCCATCTGATGGCGCGATGTCACACAGCGGTGAGGCTCCGAGCGTCTCGGCTGCACTTGCTCTAAGCCTTGCCGCTGTGGTATTACGTCACAAGGCGAAGGTATAATGGCTGCTTCAACAGAGCTTGGTTGCTCAGTCTGGCATGCGTTTAGGCCATCTGTGGTGTGCTTCAGTGAAAGTGACACTCTCAATCATCCAGTAGATATAGCTAGATGGTAGGCTGTGGTATCTCAAGCAAAGGCAAAGTTGCCTGCTGAAACATCGGAGCAAAGGGAGGCTAGAATTAGCACTTTATAAAGAAGCCAAACACACCTTTTGCTCGTGATGACTGGGTTTAGAAGAGTTAAACCTTGGCCGATTTTTGCGGTAACTCATTATCCACATTAGTAGTTTAGTATCGAAGTCAGATCGCTGTTAAGCACAATGGCATGGTCTCGGCTTCCAACCATGGCGGCCACATTTCGATGGGGATGAAATCAAAATCACTTGTGCACATGATTTAGGTGCTTGTTGAAAAAAACCCAGACAGTAAAAAATTAATCCAGAGTTACTCACAACAGCACCTTGTACAGTCAAATCTCGTTATAACGAATTTACATGACAGGAAAATAGCTTCACTATACCCGATAATTCATTATATCTAAGTTCTATATATTGAGATTCAACTAATCATGTTAAGGCTTTTCACATCGGAACAACATATACAACATGAGAAATTAATATTGATAATTATTTTGGGCTAGGACTGTATTAAACCCTTACAAATTTTGCCTGGCTAAAGCCAAGAAAGCATTAGAAATGGTGAATGTAAAAAGGCACCATTTTCCTGGTGTGGTGCCACACCACGAAAAAGGTATTATTTGTTGAACCATTGCACCCTTGGATACAATCGTAGCAGAAATGATGTTCATGTTGCCATCAGAATGTGCCATGCAAAAGTGTATGACGTGAGCTGGCAGGCAAGAGAGGCACTATTTCTCTATACCAGGTGGGTTTCCTGGAAGCTGCAACAGCACGTGCAGATGCCGTGCATGGAACTCATAAAGGAAAGTAAGCCTTTTGATTTTCTTTGTCAGTGCAGTCAGACACAGTTATAACAAATTCCATCCAACATGGCAGTAGCTTGACTGTATCTGTGTGCGCTGTGTGCAGTCGCGTTCTCTTCTTCGTCTGTTTGCTGTGCGCTTTTACTTGAAAAGTTGTATCTGATAATTCGTTAAAAACCTATGTATATTCGTAGTAACACTACCAGCAACATTATTTTTTTTTTCTTTTGTTATAAGCAATAATTCATTACATCAAGCATCGCCTGTGGTAATGGGCGTTTTTGGATTATTCAGCAAAGTTAGTCAAATGCAGACAAGCACTGCATTAGGCAGGGCTATCGCACGATTGACTTATTTTGATGAGCATGGGCACAAACCAGATGACAGCACTGTCAAATTTTCCAGCTATAACATGCAACATCTTATGAGTCCTGGCACAACAGCAGAAGCATCGTACTTCAGCCGTCGTTCTCACTGCCAAATTACAGAGCTTCCATTGAGGGCACCAAAGCACGAAAAACTAGCGCACCAGGTCAGCCAGAAACAAATCTCGATCATGCCTCACACTTTTTATTTAAAATTTTGCCTTTCCGCTAGTCCATTTGCAGCAGAATACTATAGCAATAAGGAAAAAAAAAGGATACCAAAAAAAAATGAACAAAGGCATGCTACTTTTGTACATAATGTTCTGTTGCACTTTGGGTAACTTGTTAACAATGGTACAGTCTGCCATGCAGCCAAACCCTCACCACTGCAACCGCATCTCACTTGTGTTGTACTGTGGCCAAAACCTGAAGCCCTTTATACATTGTGTCACAATGGAACAGCTCCCCAAAAATCCAGTTCAAGTCTATACCCATCAGCCAAAGCATAGCTCAAGTCTCGCCATATCTGAGTTGAAACACAGTTCAAGTCTCAGAAGTTTTACGCAATTGGCAAGCCTGTGCAGCCAGCATCACATTTCTTTTCATACTTTGCAAAAGCTGTGCTAGAAACAGGAAGGAGAGAGATGGACATGAACACAGCTTATAGCACAGTTTTCTGGTAGTCAAGTAAACATGTACCAGCAAGCTTGCCTTGGAACCTTTCTTCAGTCACATTTATCGAGCGTTAGGTGACTGAGCGTTATACCAGTCACTGAATCCCATTCTAATCAAGACAAAAAAAAAAACGTGCTATAGAGGCGAAACAGTTCTAACGCTTTAGCTCGTGCAGTACGCAGGTTGTCGGTACGGGCACCAGGCGACAATTGTGTCTGTGTGGCAGGCTGCAGGCAGGGACTGTCGAAAATGAAACGAAATATGCAGCCAAAACATTTGTAACGCTTTAGCTCGCACACTGCCCGGATTGTCGGCACGGGCAACGGTTGCGTCTTTGTGGTGGGCTGTAGGCGTGAAGGGAACCAGAGGTTGCGAGGGGAGGGGGGGTCTCATCGAGTGTAGTAAACGCGGTAGTAGAGGGTCTTGGATCGCCATAACGAGTAGGAGTTGTCGAACTTGAGGAGGTAGACTCCCTGGCCGGGGTACAGGTGGCTACCCGCGTAGACCTCCTCGTGACAGTCTCGGCGGAACACCGGTATTACCAGGCTCATCGATGACTGCTGGGCCAAGTTGTGGGGGTCGCCCTGGGAACCTTTCTCGACGTCTCCACCTTCTCCAGAGCGCTCTTCTGAGAGAAGATGGAGGATGCAAATTTAGTGCCCTCGGATTTGACTTGAACATGCAAGCCAACATGCACACATGAATTCAAATGAGACATACTCATGGCAGAACCTTAGACAGTCAAACCCGCTTATACCAAAGTCCATATGACATGAAGACAAGTTCGTTATATCCAACAATTTGTTATACACGTATATGGGCAGGACAGTTACTGGTGGCACTACTGTTCATTTGCTCCATTACAACCCATAATTCGTTATACATCTGTGTTCGCTATATCGAGCTTTGACTGTACAACTCTCTTTTAAAGGTGTGCTGCAATATATTTCAATAAGTTACTTCGCCGCATATCACTGCCTTGAGCAATTTCTCTCATTTTTTTATTGGACAATATTGGCTGCCACTTCTAGTACAACCATGGACAACGAGACAACGAACCATGAACAACGAGACGAGATGGACAACCACACGATTGCCCACTGCATAAGTTGACAACATATCTGGGAAGTGAGCAAGAGATTGTCGACCCTTTCTGACAAGAAGTTGTAATTTCCCTGCTGCAGGCTGCACAATAATACAGTAAAGCCTCATTATAACGAAGTTGAAGGGGGAGTGGTAATTACTTTGTTATAACCATTAGTTCGTTATAACCAATATCAATTTCATCTATAGAAATTTCAAGGGGAATTGCAATTACTTCGTTATATCCGGGTTCGTTATAACAAGGTTCTACTGTATATGGCTCACATGTTTTCGGCAGCCCTGACTACACATCAGCAGTGTCTTTTACAATGTTCAAACAGTGCTGTATGGCCTCTCTGAGGAGGTCGGAACCACTCACCTTCTTCCTCCTCGTCTTCCTCTTCACTCTCACTGACGTGCACAGGACATTTGGTTGCCTGGTTCAGCGGTCCATTCGAAGTATATCCCAAAGCCCAGGTCATAGCTGTCCGTCGCAAACTCCCAGAAGAGACAGTTGCCGTTGGGATGCGTCGGCACACGCACGGTCACCACTTCACCGTGACCAACCTGCGGCACAGAGCAATCATTGGAGAGCGAGCCTCTTCGTTATGGGATATTCGTACATGTGCTGATATGTATAAGCGGCAACAGCGGTGCTGGTATGATGCCCTGTGACACTAAAAAGGGAAACTATTTCACCCATGTTGGTAAATTGTCTCCCACAACCACCACTCTTGTCATATGAAGACGCTTGTTAAGTCAGAAAACGCAGAAAAGAAAATACATGTGAATACCACCTCAAGTCCCCAACTTGGCTTGACATCACTGCCTTTTACAGAATCTGCTAGGGTTTACATAATACATGGTAGAAATAAGCTTTAGAGTATCGCATTCTAGGGGAGCGGAAGATAGAACATAAGATTCAGGAAATTTTATTAAACCAATGATAGAAACACGAAAAAGGAATATTCAAATCCGTATCATCTCCGACATTTTGGCAAGAAATTCAAAACGAAACTGACACTGTTCTTCTCTACTGATGAACCTACTATCACTTTCTTCAAAAGCTACAGAGTTTACAAATATAAATTTATCAGTCCAAGCTGATTTATTAATGTTTCACATTACAACTAAACTGTCGTAAAAAAGCTTCATTATATCCAGAAATTCATTATAAATGCATATTCTGAATACACCAAGGTAGAACTCTTGTGTTCCTGCAGATGGGCCCGGCAGCTAAGCAGAACATGGACATTATGTTCTAGTCCCAGCACCTTGCCACAAGCTTTCGTCAAAGAGCACTATTGGCCGCGTCTGTTATGTTCCCCGAGACATATGTAATTATATGAACAGGCCTATTTATCGAACAGGTCAGTTGCACGAGCAACAACTGTACAAGGACGTGCGCACGTTTCTCACCTTTAGGATTCCGTTGCTGCCTTCCTTACGGATGCCCTCCTTGAACTCCTTTATGTCCTTACGAGTCCACATGGATGCTGTGGCAATTGATGGCATCACTGTAGTGGAAGAAACAGCAGCATGCACCCCTTTTATTCAAAGGCAACACAACTACTTGAACTGTCAAGAGCCAATCAAGTTAAATTCAGCCCGCATGTTCCTGCCCCTTAAAAAGAAAAAGGAAACTACAGCTAATCCTGCTTGACAAGAAAGCATTATACGCATGGGCTGCTGGCCGATAGAGCTGGCCAGAAATGTAGACGTTTTTAGCAAAGGATATGTTTTTCACGCCTTCCCTGTCACCTAGTATTACGAACACAGACACTGAAGCCATTATGGTTGTGATTGGGATCACCACTGAGATTCCATGCATGCATGCAAACTAGTTAAGCATGAAAAACTATCCTTTGAGGGCTATTTCCAGGATCAATATAATGACACCAATGGTGCAAAAGAAAAAAAAAAAAAAAGCCTGGGCTAGGGTCAGTACACTTGAATGAAATCAAATTTACCACAATAGTCAAGACTAACAGAGATGTGTGCAGAGATCAAATCAAAGGATACAGTCGAACATCAATATAAGGAATATGGGCATTAACAAATTATTAGAGCTGTACAAATAGCACAATTCTGAGTGCAAAGTGAATTTGAATTAATCTTTGAGTACAAATCAAACAGAATATTTTTTTAAAGATGTTCGAATATTTTTCAAATATTACCATGTTAGATTACAGTGAAATATACTGCCACAACCTAGGGTGACATTGCGGTATTGTATGACTAGTGTACTCCTACAATGTCATCTCTAGAAAAAAAAAAACAGTCAACTCCTCAAGAACAGTCCAACAAATAACTGTGGATATGCATGAGTTAATCTCACTGCAGTATGCGGCTGTTAGCTTCGCAGCAGCGCACAAGTGCTAGCATCACTGTAGTATGCGAGTGTTAGCTTCACTGCAGTACGAGTGTTATCTTCACAACGGTACACGGGTGTTAGCTCTGGCGCACTTTGAGACTGTTAGCTTCATGCACTTCACGAGTGTTATGCAACGAAGTGTACTACACGTGGGAATGGGTCACTTGCCACCAGACATAGCATATTTTGCCCCCGAATTGCAAACATTGATTAGTTCGAATAGTAAAACTTCGGTGCGAATCGAATCGAATAGCAAGCGATATTAAGAAAATATTCTAAAGGTTAAATATTCGCGTGCCCGTATAAATTATACTTTATGATAGAGTAAATGAACACTAGCAATGACATCAAAACAGTGTAGCGAATTATGCTTATAAAAACTCTCAGATATAACAAAATATTTTGTGTCAGTCATATTATGTTATAACGAGGTTTGACTGCACAACAATAATTGATGAGGTTTTACATGTTAAAAACCCTATATGATTATGAGGTACACCATGTAGTGGAGGGCTCCGAAGTAATTTGCACCAGCTGAGATTCTTGCCGCGGCCTAAATCTAAGTACATGGGATCAGATATAACGAAGTATCTTATGTCAGTTATACTTCATTATAATGAAGTTTGACTGTGCAATAATAATTGATGGGAGTTTATGTATTATAACCACAATATAATTATGAGGTAAACCACATAATGGCGGGCTCCAGAATAATTTTGACCACCCGGGATTCTTAATGTGACCTAGATATAAGTACATGGGATGCTTTTTGCCTTGCGTCTCCATCCCCGCCACAGTAGCCTGTGGCTATGGAACTTGGCTGTTGATCTAAAGGTCGCAGGATCGAATCCCCGCCACAGCGGCTGTATTTTGATAGAGGCAAAATGTTGAGGCCTGTGTACTGTGCGATGTCAGTGCAGGTTAAAGAACCCCAGGTGGCCAAAATTTCCGGAGCCCTCCACTATGGCGTCTCTCGTAATCAGGTCATGGTTTTGGGACGTAAAACTCCGTAAATCAATCAATTGATCGATCAATCAATCCAGTCTCCATCGAAATGCAGCTCCCATGGCCGGGATTCAATGCCGCACAATAGAGCTTAGCAAGCCAACACCCTCGCTGTTAAGCTACCATGGCGTCTCAAAGTTCGGCTATAAAAAGCAACTGAAGACAGAGTGGCAAACCCTGCTCTGAGCTGTCACCACATGAAAAACGCAAAGCTCACGCACCTTGGCCACCTTCCTCTGTAGACTCCTCCTCGGCTGAACTGTCCCCTTCTTCACCCTTGGTGTCACCATCACCACCGTTGGCCACCACAGGCTGCGAGTCTGCTGGCGGCCGCCCATCAGCTGTGTCACCGCCGTCGGCCATGACCGATTGTTGTTGCTGCTGCTGCTGCTGTTGCTGACTCAGCACTTGCTGCATGTACTGGTGATAGTGCTGCTCCTGTAGCTGCCGGATCAACACGCCTTGCTGCAAGGACCAATAGCACACTGATTGCACACTCGAGGGACATAGGCATGTACACAAGGGGGGTGCCACATCGGCCTTATACCTTTACATCACACTGAATTTTGACCAAAATGGCCTCAGGGAAAGGGAGTTGGGAGAAGGAGGTGGCACTACCCATGGCATGTGGAGTATAAGTTCAAAAAGAAAAAAAAATACTTCTAAACAAGTGCACAGAATAACCATACACAATGGGTAGGTCTAGAAAGCAAACATAAAGCTGTAATCATGAAAAAACATGCGTGACTGCTCGCTTGTCAAGCCGCGACTGGTGGTATACACTTCAGCTTTGAGACTGCCAACTTTCGATTTCAACTTGAAGTAAATCAGGTTCACTTACAATCGTGTGAACATAGTATTTTGTTCCAAGTTTTTTCGAGGTGGTGAACTCCTTATGGCTACATTATCACTCACAAAGATGAATGTGACAAGGCCATGGCCTTTACCATTGCTACTGTTCAAGCAATGGACACTTATCCTGTGTTTGTGTGCTAGGTTCAGTGTTTGTGTTTTTTTGCTGGTTAACCCTGCAATAGATGCCACTTTTCTGAGTGCGCCCGTGTGCATGCACATGTGTATACACTTAAATGTAAGTGTGTATATAAAAATCCTGGTGGCTCATAAAGCACCTCCACATTTTACATCTATCTGACCCAGAGGAATCAGCATTTGGCCCCAAGCTAGCCCATCCTGTCCCACCCTGTTAATTTTCAGACCTTGACTTTTTTTTTCTTTTTTGTCATGCAATAATAATGCTATCACACAACACAAAATGAAGCCTGCCATATCGCAACAAATCTTACCCAGCCCTCCAAATAGGTCTTGCATAATGACCACACTTACCTGTTCAGGATTTCCTGGAAATTGCTGCTCAGCATACGCCTTGAACTGATGGTAGGTCTGCCGGTTCAGTGCCTCCTGGATTAGCCGCCTGCAACAAAACACAAGACATGACATTTTTCCTAACTTTATTTACATACAAACACAATTCAAGGGGTACTCGGGAGATGCGCTACGGTCAAACATTGTTATTAACACCCATAAAAAAAGGTCAGATCTGACAATAAAATGTCAACATGATGTCCAGTGTTCTTGTAAGCTCATTATTCACCTTGCGTGTCGATACTCCAGAGAAAAAAAAATAACCTCGCTATATCAGGTAATTCGTTATATCCAAGTCAGGCGGGGCATTTTGGCCATGCTTATACACATGTTATGCTGTCGTTTACAGCAACGTCTGTGATGTTACTTGTAAGCATACTGTTCTGCTTATCTGCAGACGCATGTGAGAGGCGTTCATTATATCCGATAAATCGTAATATCCGAGCATGGCACGGGCATTTCACCACAACTGCCCTTATTACGGGATGACACTTGATGCTGTGTTCGCAAGATGAAAAAAAAAAAATATATTCATGGGAGAATACACCACGTTTCCGCAAACAAAGAATAATGTAACGACAATAACAACAGCAGCAAAAATACAATCGCGTAAAACGCAGGCAAATGAGACATATATGAGCTACGGTAATACTTCAGCGCCAGAAACTCGATTGCGCTCGGCGCGATGAGTGACATTAAACATTCGACGTGAACTTTCACGGCGCCAGCTGCCTGCCTTCGGCGCTTTCAACCACTTGAAGAGTTGGCGCGCCGCATAAAAGCGTCCACGCGGCAAACGCTCGACGATGCGCAGACCAACTCCACGAGCAACTAAAGAGTCTGCGCCGCCAAGCATGCGCCATCGCAAAGAAAAAAAACCTTCCGTGAGCAAGTAAATACACACAACCCTCGGGCGCGAGCCGTTCTAGCCGGATCGATAGGGGCCAGCCGGATACGTCGCCTTAGCTCCAAGGCGCACCTGACCCGTACCACCCGCCCAAACACCGCGGCCTCGGATCGGTAACGAAAAATAAAGGGCAGTGTAGCCCATAAAGCGTTCGCTCGGCAAAGCGTATCTACGCAGTTCTTCGAACATCGAGCACAACAGCTAGTGCAACGATCGAAAGGGCCGAGAAAAAATGAGTGCCGTGTACCGCGCGAGAAATCGGCGGTGCGCTGTGGCGAAGCCCGCCACCTTTCCGCGAGTAATAAAAAACACGACGGTTAGAATAAATGAGTGACGCCTTAATTAAAAGTGGGTGAAGTGCAGTCCCGCGCAGCGACCGGGAGAAAATACTCCGACTGTCAGTCAATACATGCCGCTGCACGGTAAGACATCGGCGTACTGTGGCAAAGCCTACCCTTCGTCTTCAACGTAAGGATTCAACACGACTGTTTCTTTAAGGGTCTACCGGCTACGAGTGGTTGCTGAGCTGGCACGCACACTGTTGACACAAATCGATCCATCTTGCGCGAGAAGCGTTACAACCGTAGTTGCTAAGCGTGAACTATGATCGACGCACCTGTGGAGAACGCGCGATCACCACCCAGTCCGATTCTGCACGGCGATCAGCAGGCTGGTACGCCACAGCTAGATCGAAGCGCTGCTGCTGCTGCCGCGCTCGATGCTGAGCTAAGGCAGGGTGGTCTCTACTACACAAGCGACGAAACAGCCTCTGGCGGTGGTGCCGATGTTTGTCTTTCCGCAACGATTTTCTTTTTTTCTGTGAGTCGAGTTGCCGAAAGCGGCGACACCTACAGCCTCCTCAGCGCACGCCTGCAGCTCAGTTAGCAACGCGTTCGCGGGCGGCGCTTTTGAAATACACAGAACGGAAACAGACAAACGAAGCGCGCGGAATAACCTTCGAACATGATCCACTTGCACGCGTAAAGAGGTCTTCCGTAGACTTTCAGGGTAATGGCGGTTTCGGTTCAAGGTTAAGCCTTGGTTTCGGTTCAGTTTAGGTTCTGTTCTACAAGCGCAGGGAAGTCAACAGAAGGAAAGCGTTTGCATTTGCGAAAGCAGGATCGCGCAAAACCACGTTACATTCATGAATTGTGAACCTTGTATTCACATACTTCACCTGATGGTTCATCAGATTCGTATAGTTTGCTCCGCCGCAACACAGCCGCGTTATGCCATGAACGCCATGAAAACGGTGTACATGTCGGTTAGGTGAACTTGCCAGGCAGGAAAACATTACATCAAGTGCGTAAAGGGGGAAGGAGGGGCCCTGGACCTAGTCAGGTGACCGAAACTAGCTTTCACGTGTTGCCAGCAAGATGCCCCTGCACTTTCAATGCTCCAGCGAAGCTAGACTAGCAGAACTACTCGAGGAACTAGAGGGAGTTAGTTGGGACGTCATTGGCCTTAGCGAAGTTAGGAGAACAGGTGAAGCTTACATAGTCTTAAACAATGGGCATGTCCTCTGCTATAGAGGATTACCCGAAAAGAGGGAATATGGCGTGGGGTTCCTAATTCACAAAGATATAGCGGGCAACGTAGATGAATTCTACAGCATTAACGAAAGGGTTGCATGCGTCGTAATAAAACTAAATAAGTGGTATAAACTTAAGATAATCCAGGGATATGCGCCAACAACGAGCTACGACGACGAACAAGTAGAGCAGTTCTACGAGGATATCGAATTAGCAATAAAGAAAGTACAGACACAATACACAGTAGTCCTGGGGGATTCCAACGCAAAAGTAGGGACAAAACAAAGTGGAGAGCAGGCGATTGGCAACTACGGAGTCGGCTGTAGAAATGACCGTGGGGATATGCTCGTGCAATTTGCCGAAAGAAACCGACTCCGAATAATGAACACGTTTTTCAAGAAACACAAGAATAGGAAGTGGACGTGGAAAAGCCCTAACGGGGAAACAAAGAATGAAATCGACTTTATAATGTGCGAACAACCAGGTATAATTCAAGACACAGAAGTAGTGGGGAAGATAAAATGCAGCGATCACAGATTAGTAAGAGCAAGGATTGTACTTAACCTAAAGAAAACAAGAACTAAATTATTTACTAGAAAAAAATGTAATTTAGAGGTAATCAGATCCAAGAACGAAGAATTTAAAGTAGCCCTAAGCAACAAGTTCGAGGCCTTAGACGAAAACGGTGACGATGTAGAGGAAATGAACAAAACCATAACGAAAACAATCCTTGAAACAGCGATAGAAGTCGGGGGTACAACAACTAAGCAAACAACAAGTAAGTTGTCCCAATCTACCAAGGACTTAATAAAAAAACGCCAACAAATGAAAGTAACTTCGCCAAAAGATAAGATTGAATTCGCAGAACTATCAAAATTAATCAATAAAGCCAGGCAAAGAGATGTAAGAAACTTTAACACGAGAGAAATAGAGAAAGCAGTAGAAAAAGGCACCAGCATTAAATCGGTCAAAAAGAAACTGCACTTAGGGCAAAACAAAATGCATGCGCTAAAGGATAAACAAGGTAACGTTATCAACAGTTTCAACGAAATAGTAAAAGTAGCAGAAGATTTCTACTCTGCACTGTACAGTTCTCAGACAGACCATACAACCTTAATAGAAATAGAATCTGAGGAGGACAATGAAATTCCATGTATAACCGCTGACGAAGTCAAAAAAGCTGTCAAAGGCATGTCCCGCGGTAAAGCAGCTGGTGAAGATGGTATAACAGCCGACTTGATTAAAGACGGAGGAGATATTATACTTGAAAAACTTGCATCGCTCTTCACGAAATGTGTCAAGACGTGTAATATACCACGCAGTTGGAAAAATGCGAATATAATCCTTATCCACAAGAAAGGTGACATAAAGGAGTTAAAGAATTATAGACCAATTAGCCTACTCCCAGTAATATACAAGCTATTTACAAAAGTAATTTCTACGAGGATAAGAGAAACACTCGACTTTAATCAACCGAGAGAACAAGCTGGTTTTAGGAAAGGTTACTCGACAATGGACCACAGCCACGCTATCAACCTAGTAATTGAGAAGTACGCGGAATATAACAAACCTCTTTATATGGCGTTTATCGACTACGAGAAAGCATTTGACTCGATAGAAATACAAGCAGTTCTAGAAGCTCTACGTAGACAAGGGGTACCTGACATATACGTGAAAACCATCAACAACATATACAAAGATTGCACAGCCACACTACTCCTACATGAGAAAAGCAGAGAAATCCCGATCGGGAGAGGCGTGAGACAGGGAGATACGATATCCCCGATGCTATTCACTGCATGTTTAGAGGAAATCTTTAAACGTCTAGACTGGGAAGACAAGGGAATTCGAATAGACGGAGAATATCTCAGCAATTTAAGATTCGCAGACGACATTGTGCTATTTAGCAATGATGGAGACGAACTACAAAACATGATTGATGACCTAAACAGGGAAAGTATTAAAACTGGATTAAGAATGAATAGGCAAAAGACCAAAGTTATGCTCAATAGCCTAGCTAAGGAACAGAAATTTAAAATCAACAATGAACCCTTACAATGTGTAAACGAATACGTATACCTGGGACAGTTAATAACAGGAACTCCTAACCATGAAAAAGAAATTCTCCGTAGAATAAGGTCGGGCTGGAGCGCATTCGGAAGGCATTATGAAATCATGACTGGAAACTTACCGCTCTCACTAAAACGAAAAGTATTCAATCACTGCATTCTCCCAGTACTAACGTACGGCGCAGAAACGTGGAGGATAACGAAAAAACTAGAGATAAAACTAAGGAGCACGCAACGTGCCGTACGTTGGGGGTAACGCTAAGAAAAATGTTGGGGGTAACGCTAAGAGATAAAAAACGAGCGGAATGGATCAGAGAACAGACACGAATAGCCGATATTATTATATCAATTAAAAGAAAGAAGTGGACCTGGGCAGGACATGTCATGAGGAGGAAAGATAACAGATGGACAGTAAGAGCAACGGAATGGATACCAAGAGAGGGAAAACGTAACAGAGGCAGGCAAAAGATTAGATGGAGCGATGAAATTAAAAAGTTTTCAGGCATAAAGTGGAACCAACTCGCTCAGGATAGGGTGGATTGGAAATCGTTGGGAGAGGCCTTCGTCCTGCAGTGGACCTAAACAGGCTGATGATGATGATGATGATGATTTCAATGCTCAAGGTGTGTGCCTGCATGTAAGCTTCACTACACGACATAAGTGCATTAGGGAGAAGCCGACTATAAGAAAAGGCCCTTGCAACACACGAAATACCCTTGTGAGAGATAAGGACCAGTTCATGACACAGTTGGCTCAAGCCATAATCTTTCCCTATCATTATATGTCACAGACCGTGCAGCGTTAACTGGTCAGCAGTCAAGATATTTATAGAGTATAGATGGGAGAAAAGCACTACAAAAAAAAAAAAATTACGGTAAATTCCGCAGTTCACATGCCAAATCCAAGACATAATTATTAGCTGGGGGTGGGGTGCAAATATCGAAACTTTCAAATATGAATGTCTATTTTCGGGTATTGATGTCTAGCTTTGAATATCATATCATTTATGAAGACAAAAATGCACCTTCAGTAACATTTTACGTAGCACATCATTATGCTAAGAGAACACACTAATGAACTATCGATGCCAAGTATACTGAAAAGCATTATCCGAACACAACGTCTCGACCAGATTGTCAGATCATAATTGTATTGGTAAGATATTGCAGCATAAAGCAAGTGACAAGTAGTGAAGCCTATCACAAAGGGATATTAGTTGCCCCACATGGTCAGGCATCTGCAAGGCATTCCGAAGAGATTCTGTGCAAGGTGCCACTGCTAATTGCAGGGCAGCACATTTTGGTCGCTTGCTAAAAGCATGCATTGCGCCAGCACAGTTACCTAAGCTCTAACGGATCTGCCAAGCGAGTAGTTGAGGATGCTTATTGCAATAGCACATGTTGATGACAACAGATCGGACATACTAATGCTCTCTTAGTTGGCTCCTATCACGGCTGCATGCCCTTCTGATGTGTACCCACATAGACATTGTCAGTCTCGACACCTCGGGTAAACACAGAACACTTGTCATATTTTTTTTAATGATGAGTGGGTGATTTACACAATCTCACAGAATATTAATATACTTCAAGTACCTCACTTTAAAAAAAAAATATAGATATTGAAAATGGAATACTAGAACAATATTCGAAACACTTCAATATTTGCATGCCCCTAATGATTATGAGATGACGGCCTAATTTTGACTTCCTAAGCTTCTTTAATGCACATCCATATGTTAAAAATTTCTCACCTGCTGCTGAATATACACTTTTGCCACTTTTCTCTGAATCTTTGCCCCTTTTAAATTACTCAACAAAGGCAGCAAAAGACGACTGCATTGAGCTAAACACTTGCATGTCACTGTTGCAGTTTTCCTGTAGCCCTCAAAAAAAAAAATTTAGAACCTCCATTTGTCTCTGCTTATTGTAAACAACACAAGACAGCACAAGCAGGCTGTTGGGAGAACAAAGTTGCAAATACCGCCTTCTCTTTTCTCTGTTTTTATGTCACGGGCCGTCTATTTTCTATCGTCTATCTGTCGTCATGGTATTAGTGAACACCACAAGTAACGTGTAACGTCAAAAAGAAAAGAAACAACGGCGATTTGAAGGACTCCAAGTAACAACGATTTGGCAACATCAAACACTGTGCTGACGTGTGTAAAAAATTTTAACAGGCAGTGGAAACCACTTTTGTCCATCAGAGTATGTGGAGATGGGCTCGCCCCCATGGCTCACCCTGCTAGCTTGGTCGAAGAAACGTTGCTCCTCCACCGGGTTCGTTCGCTCGCCAGTACAGAACAAAGAAGGCGCCACCAAGGCTCGACAGCAAACGAGGGCTTTGTTAACCCGCAATGCAACACAGGGCGACTGTCACGGCTTGCAGGCAAAAGGGCTCATCGCATTGCTAATCGAGCATGTGTGCCCAATCGGCGCTGCGGGCACACATGGCTAACCAAAAGTGCCCTTGGACAAGGGTCCACAAAGCGTACAAACGAGATGCAGCGTGCCAGACGCTCTGCGTAACCACCTCATCACGGGTCCCGTGAGCATCATCTGGCGCAAGCAGGCACAAGGGCCACGAAGCGCATGAAAGCTCACGTGAAGAGCACCGCCACTGGCGGCCAATCAGAGCTTGTCCCGAAGACGTTAGCTAGTGTGATGACATGGAGCCAGGAGTAAGAGCACCCAAGAGGATGCTGAGAAGGAACGGCAGATCGGCGCACTACGAAAGCGCTAACCTTGAACCGTCGCTTCCTTGCAGCTCCTGATATCTGAGATAGCACAGCGCCTGTGTCACAGACTAGCTTGTGGAACAAGGCGCAAATGGGCACCATCTCGTTTCCCGCAAGTATGAATCCTTTCGATGATATGCTTTCCCTTTTCTAAATAATGTCATTCCTTTCTTAATAAGATCAACCAAACTTATTTGATCAGAATTTTGCAAGTCTATATTCCCTCAGCATCTGTGATTTGCAAACAGTGATCAGCGGTGTTCTAGCCTATCATGTTTAATACTTGCATTCCACCAGCACTGAATGGCAAGCACTGGCTAATATCAGGTAAACAATAGACAATCTAGGCTAGTGCTTGATAGCAAAGGCTAAATGATTACTAATTTTTAATAATAACCCTGTCACACATAAAATCTAGTGTTATTTATTTGCGATGCCATTTGTTTATTGTCATACGACAAAGTTAGTGACATTCGGTTAATATGTCGCCTACAAATGAGTGAGTTAATGTCACTCCCTCACATCTGATTTGGGGCCGAATGCATAGGCTCAATATCAGAGACGTGCTCTTTAGCTCATTTATGGTGCGGAGACTACGCCTTCCGATTGTTAAAAGCTCATGTTTTTCTTTATTCATGTAGCTTTCATGTTTGTTTAATTACCAAACAAAAACACAGCAAAGCTGTTCCCACACATTGTCATGTTGTCGACCCCATTTGATTGACTCCCTGACTTGACTAAGTCTATATTTCAACAGCTGTGACAAACTGCATAAAATGGCCAAGCATATAATTTCAGAGCAACCTTTTATCATATGAAACAAATGTTCACAAAATACACACGTTAAATGCAAGTTTTGATAGCTCCCTTGAAGTCATGGAAAGATGAGAGCGGCCACAGTCACCATTTTCAAAGGACATTTGTTTTTCTCATGCGATGGCATACAGAAAAAAGTCAAGTTAATGCTATTTGATGGAAATGGCATTACATTTGCCATTGATAGGTGTTTAAATGATTGCTAGCACTGGCTGGTGCTGGCTAATGTTGGCCAGTGCAGACCATCCACTGTTATAGCACCAGCACTGTCTTTGTTCAATCTCAAATAATGTTTCTTGCATATACACGGCAACTACCCGTGTTCATTTTGCCCAACCTTTTTCTTTTACACAAGATTTTCCCTTCCTTAACATAACCAAGAAAACTGTTCGCATGCATCTTTTTTTAGCAAGCTCTTTCATTTATACACTCCTGCTTTTGTCGCATTAAAAAGCCAATACACTCACTTTTGCTCGAGCTGCCTTTGTCGCTCCTGCTCCTGTTTGGACACTTCTTCTTCTAGCCTCTGCCTTTCCATTTCTTCTTCCTGCTCTCTCCTCCTTTCTTCTTCTTCTTCCCGCCTAGAGAATGAACTACAAATGTTTGGGACATGCACCAGGCACAAGTGTAACACTGTCATAACAGTGTTGTTTACCATAGAAACTAAAGCATCTGAGGCACTGGCCTTGGTGAGAAAAAGACACAGCTGGTTGCAAAAGCTATGTCCATTTCTCCACAAGAGAAATGCACACACAAGTGATGCTGAAAGGAAAGAAACAGCGGACACTGGCAGAACCTATCCTTTTAAAATGCACATGGATAACATAGGCGTAGCCAGGACAGTTCTGGGTGGTGGGAACTCCAACCCTGCTAAAATAATGTTTGTGCAAGTGTTCATGTGTGTGCATTACACATATAAACTGCAAAAACTTAGGGGTGTGAGGGAGTTGAACCCCCTCCCCCGTGGCTATAGGCTCCGTACAGTCGAGTTTTCCATGTGCGACATCAGCGCCAGAATGCACAGCCTGGCGGACAGAAGAAGCAAAATCGGGCAGACTGTGGTCAGCAAATACGCAAACGCGACGCGCGCATCTCCAACTCTATAGCAGCAGGTCTACACAGCGCGTCCCACTTTCCTTTTGTTTTTGTTTCCTTTTAGACGCACACTACAAACCTGCAGCAAACTGTTCCAGAGGGCGACGCGAGCGTGCGTGTGGTTCTCCTCATAGCACACCCTAAAAGTAGCGAAGAAATGCGCGCATCACTGTCACCTCAGCTTGCACCATGCGCGCGCTATGGGCGAACGAGCGCACGTCTCGTAAGTGCACCCCAAGCGGCCAATGTCAGCCACACTGAGCAGTCCCATGAGATCTACGTAGCGCCCTCTGGTCAGTGGACGGAGCCCATAGCAATGACAGATAATGGTAGCACCAAACCCTATAAGACGTAATACAAACTAGGAGGAAATATGAAGTGGTAAATGGTAAATGAGCCTTTGGCTTGGTCACCCATAGGAACCTAGATCTGTCATGTACGGTCATCATTTTGCTGCCAAGGTACACCGAGGGCATCACCATGCTGGTGACCAAGACCTGCTGCTTTCCTCCGCAACACAGGGCCTCAACCTACTACTGCCCGTTTTGGCTGTCTTTTCACACCTCGAAAATTTTGCCATTCGGACACTCCTATAGAAAATGTTCAGCTAAACCTGCTTCTTGAACGTGATGTGCAGCAAGATTGTAATTTCGACGCACTGACACATACATCGCTTTCACATTCTGTCTCTTGAAACAGTGTTAGCGAAAATAAAGTAGGATAAGTTCACCTTTTGCGCTCTTTCTCCTCCATATCTGCCTTGTGTGCTTCAATGAATGGTCGGAAGAGGGGACATTTGAGGTTGAGCAATTCTATGAACTTCTTCATGGCTGTTTCACGATCTGTGTCTCCTAATGAAATCCAGGCTTGCCTGATGAGGAAACAAAAGACACTGTGTGTCAGCACAGACTGATTAACTTCGAGCCTTTCAACATACTTACCTCCTGTCTCTTCCTACGACATCAAGGTAGCCAAGTGGTTTACACCGCTCTGGGTTGTACTTTCCATGTGTTACTTGAAGTGTGTAGGCTACAAGATTGACCTTGTCTTCGTAAGAAATGTGGAAGGCCTTCCCTTCATGTTCTAGACACGTTCAAAAGGTAAAAGGGAAAAAATGAAAATTAACGGTGCCAATTAAAAGCAGGCATCAGCAGTACGTAAACACTCTTTCCGACATCAGCTGATTAAGTACACAGTCTGGCACGGTTGGGTGGGACATCTACACCCGATATAGGTGATTATCTACTAAGTAACTATCAATAATCTTGAATGGCGTTTGGAAAATTAAACGCGTTTTAATAACACGGCTGATTACGGTTTTTCAAACATCAGAAACATTCGCGATTAAACGCTTCTAGCGAAACGATTCACATAACGAAGGCTTCCCAAGCTCTCGATACTCCCCGACCATATTACGAGTGCTCTGATGCGCGACCTTTACAACGAAGTGACCTTTATAACGAAGTTTCCAAAGGTGACAGGCCCTTCGTCACGAAGGCGTGTGCGTGTACGTTCGGACGTCTACGATTGCTCCTGTAGCGCTGTTTCTCGTTGCAGACAAATCGACGGCACCGTTGATATGTCATCCATATTTACTGAGCAAATAATAAGCTACGGGACGGTTCTCACACAACTTTCTTGTCGTGTTTTCGAACCACTCACCCGACATTTTATTTCTCTCTCTCGGCTTAAGGGTTCATTCCTGTCCTGTAAGCTCACTCGCGCACACCGCTGCGAGCCGCACGCTTTCCACGCGCTGTCACTAACACGCTAGCTCAGATACACGGCACTAGAACGAAGTATACACCCCGTTTTACAGAGCGAACACGCAAAAAACAACCAGCGGAAGTAAGAGACAGCGCGATCGACACACGAGATGACAGTGCTTACCCTTAAAAAACGCAGTGGCCATTTTGTACAGTTGATCGAGGGTGAAGCCCCAGGTGACGGTGCAGGGATCCTGCTCACTGGTGACCTGTGATTGTGGAAGACCGCTGACTTTGGACCCTGTTTCTTCGCCGCCGGGACTCCGGACCGGCCCATTGCTGGCGTTCGCCATTGCTGCAACGCTGGCAGCGGGTACCGTGGCGCCAGCGGCGGATGTAATGGGAAACCGAAAGCGAAACCGGGTTCTCAGTCTAGCGGTTCGCGTGCCGCACGCGCGCCTAGGAGTCCGCGAGCGTACGATCAACGAAAAATAAAAAAAACAGTACTTTATTGACGGTAACGTGCAGCGGCGGATGTTGAAGTAAATGCAACGCTAGCGCTCAAGAAACGCCGATATGAGCAAATGTCGGGCGATAACACCGCTGAAGCCATATGAATTGCCGATTCAGACGGGTATTAAATAAAAGAAACAAGAAAGAAAACTGTCGCGACCCAATCACTGCAAAATGACTGATCACTGAGCTTTCATTCCGAACATTCAGATCGTTAGAACAGCGCGTGCGGTTTCTGAAGCGGATCACGATTACTCCGCTCATTTTTCGTTATAATAACCCGTTTCGTTATAACGAGATGCGACATCACCGTAGCCGTACGTACGCGTATACTAACACAGTACATTCAACCTTGCTGCCATTATTCTACTAATGCAGGGTCTCGTGTAAACAAACTTAATTAGGCGTCTTACAGCGCGTGAAACACTCGGATTTTCGGCAACATATCTTCACAAACGTACGTGCGTGGTTTCTCATCCTCCCTAGGACGACTGACAAACCGACTGCTTTTTAACCTGGTTACATTACTAAGGGCCATTGAATTCCCACTGCCAGGCATTGGGAATGCAATGGCCCTTAGAGAATGCCATAGGGAACCCTAAAAATTCAGAAGCAGCTGACCTGAATTTTTAGGGTTCCCTATGGCATTCCTAGCAAAGTGGATGCATTCACTTGAAATATGCTCACAACACCTGGCGTGTTTATGGTTCTTTAACAAGTGTGTAAAACAGGAAAGTTACCTGAACTAAAGCAGTGAATTCCCCTTGTCACTTAAAAAGTATATAACGAGAGTTTCATAAACACATATATGAAGCCCAAATACAAGTGTTATGAAACCCATCACATCGTGCTAAAATACAGGCCTCGAAATTTCAACCCAAAGGAGATTTTAAAAAAAAAAAGAGAGAGAGAGAGACCCTAATTGCATGACCCGTTTTATTCACTGGCAATCTCACTACTGCAGAATTGTAAAGAACTGACATATCAAAGGACATCTTTATTAGGGCATTTCAGCAGGATTTTTTTTAGAAATGAGGAAGCGTGTGCCTGCAAACACAGTAATAAATATTTTTTACTTTGAAACATCCATCTTGTCAGGCTAAATAATGAAAAACCACTAAACTGTTTTTTAATCATATGCAAATGTGCACTCTTAAAATGTACAATAGATAGTTTCTAGATCAGGTACGTTTATTAAAAGTACACCAATCATCTTAGCATAGCAATTTTTAAATTTTACATTCACCGACCATGAGATAGGCTATAACCAGTCTGTTTTTATGAGTGCACGTATGTCAACTCTCATTTTGATTGTTTTCTAAAGTACAGTGGTTCCGCCACATTTTTGTTACACAGTATTATCAACTTGGGAATGAATTATATCCATTAAGTATTTCTTCTTTAGAGAATCAATGCTTTCTTTATGCCTTTAATTGTTAATGCAAAACGTATCACATTCCCAATTCTGTATGGACAAAGTGCACCTTTGTGCATATTAATTCAATATAATGAACGGTATCACAATCTATCCCTGTATCAATACCGTACTGTGCTCATGCTAGAACCCCACTACATTTTTTTTCCGTTACTTTGAAGCCTGTGAACACAACGCCAAGTGTAAGAAAGCAGGGTATATGAAAAAAAAAAAAAAATTTTCAGTAGCCGTTCCTTAGTCATGCTTCATATTCTATTGTGTATATCTCTTGCTTTTTCTATCAAAAACAACTTCTCAGTAATCTGGACCATGCCATTTCACTCACTGTTCACGCACATGATAAGGAGGAAAAGATGCTTATAATCTTGATAAAAATAAATATAACTTCCAATACAGAAATGCTCCTTCTCAAAATGTATACAGTGCCAGCAGGTTGTCAACTTCTTCATGGTTGCAGCAGAAGGGGACACTGTCGTGGTATGTGTAAAAGCATGCGACACTAAGGAAGCAATGAAACATGTTCAAGCATTTTAATGGCAACATTCTTTTTATTTGTGTCTTTCAAAGTACTAAAGCAAAATAACAAAATAAATGCACCTTACTGCTTATGGAATACAATTTTGTCATTAAGTAGCAATGCAGCACTCCACGTTGTCTCCTTTATGCTCAAGAAACGCCGATATGAGCAAATGTCGGGCGATAACACCGCTGAAGCCATATGAACTGCCGATTCAGACGAGTATGGAATAAAAGAAACAAGAAAGAAAAACTGTCGCGACCCAATCACTGCAAAATGAGTGATCACTGAGCTTTCATTCCGAACATTCAGATCGTTAGAACAGCGCGTGCGGTTTCTGAAGCGGATCACAACGATTACTCCGCTCATTTTTCGTTATAACCCGTTTCGTTATAACGAGATGCGACATCACCGTAGCCGTACGTACGCGTATACTAACACAGTACATTCAATCTTGCTGCCATATTATTCTACCAATGCAGGGTTTCGTGTAAACAAATTTAATTAGGCGTCTTACAGCGCGTGAAACACTCCGATTTTCGGCAACATGTCTTCACAAACGTACGTGCGTGGTCTGTCATCCTCCGTAGGACGACTGACAAACCGACTGCTTTTTAACCTGGTTACATCACTAAGGGCCATTGCATTTCCAACGCCAGGCATTGGGAATGCAATGGCCCTTAGATAATGCCATAGGGAACCCTAAAATTCAGAAGCAGCTGACTTCTGAATTTTTAGGGTTCCCTATGGCATTCTTAGCAAAGTGCATGCATTCACTTGAAATATGCTCACAACACCTGGCGTGTTTATGGTTCTTTAACAAGTGTGTAAAACAGGAAAGTTACCTGAACTAAAGCAATGAATTCCCCTTGTCACTTAAAAAATATATAACGAGAGTTTCATAAGCACATATATGAAGCCCAAACACAAGTGCTATGAAGCCCATCACATCATGCTGAAATACAGGCCTCGAAATTTCAACCCAAAGGAGATTTTAAAAAAACAAGAGAGACCCTAATTGCATGGCCCGTTTTATTCACTGGCAATCTCACTACTGCAGAATTGTAAAGAACTGACATATCAAAGGACATCTTTATTAGGGCATTTCAGCAGGATTTTTTTTAGAAATGAGGAAGCGTGTGCCTGCAAACACAGTAATAAATATTTTTTACTTTGAAACATCCATCTTGTCAGGCTAAATAATGAAAAACCACTAAACTGTTTTTTAATCATATGCAAATGTGCACTCTTAAAATGTACAATAGATAGTTTCTAGATCAGGTACGATTATTAAAAGTACACCAATCATCTTAGCATAGCAATTTTTAAATTTTACACTCACCGACCATGAGATAGGCTATAACCAGTCTGTTTTTATGAGTGCACGTATGTCAACTCTCATTTTGATTGTTTTCTAAAGTACAGTGGTTCCGCCACATTTTTGTTACACAGTATTATCAACTTGGGAATGAATTATATCCATTAAGTATTTCTTTAGAGAATCAATGCTTTCTTTATGCCTTTAATTGTTAATGCAAAACGTATCACATTCCCAATTCTGTATGGACAAAGTGCACCTTTGTGCATATTAATTCAATATAATGAACAGTATCACAATCTATCCCTGTATCAATACCGTACTGTGCTCATGCTAGAACCCCACTACATTTTTTTTCCGTTACTTTGAAGCCTGTGAACACAACGCCAAGTGTAAGAAAGCAGGGTATATGAAAAAAAAAAAAAAATTTTCAGTAGCCGTTCCTTAGTCATGCTTCATTTTCTATTGTGTATATCTCTTGCTTTTTCTATCAAAAACAACTTCTCAGTAATCTGGACCATGCCATTTCACTCACTGTTCATGCACATGACAAGGAGGAAAAGATGCTTATAATCTTGATAAAATAAATATAACTTCCAATACAGAAATGCTCCTTCTCAAAATGTATACAGTGCCAGCAGGTTGTCAACTTCTTCATGGTTGCAGCAGAAGGGGACACTGTCGTGGTGTGGGTAAAAGCATGCGACACTAAGGAAGCAATGAAACATGTTCAAGCATTTTAATGGCAACATTCTTTTTATTTGTGTCTTTCAAAGTACTAAAGCAAAATAACAAAATAAATGCACCTTACTGCTTATGGAATACAATTTTGTCATTAAGTAGCAATGCAGCACTCCACGTTGTCTCCTTTATGCTCAGGTACTGCATTCTCCATGAAACGTACCATTAAGTACCTGCTAAAATAATGAATTCGATCATGACATTCAGGTACTCATTAAGAGCACAAGTATTTTGCGCTCAAAGTATTAGACGCATGTAACAAAAGTAAAAGTCACAATCTTTTGACAATGTTCAATTCAATAACCAACAGAGGAGATTGTATAGGTTCACCAACAACCCTCTATAATATATCAAGTGTAGATACAACAAATTATTGGTCAAAATGAAGTAAATCTCTAATAGCCTTGCCATTACCGACAAATATTCATTTATAAAAAATTGTCAGATATAAGAAAACTGCTATTTTGCCAGCTTCGATTTCCTTAAAACGTGGCTTGACTGTAATTTCAAGATTGCTACGGTCGGTGCTAAGTATGGCAGCATTATAAATAACTGCATACACACCATTCGAAAGCCTCCGATGCCAAGGCTTCTCACAAGATGGCATAATGTACTACTGCTTCATTTCTTGCTACATTTTGTAGAAATTATAAACTAAAGTTGCTACTAAACTTGCAAACAGCGTGGCCAGTTCTATCTCTATAGGTAAGGTTGCTCATTTTCGGATAAAACCCAAGGATTCTGAACATGTCGATTCTGAACCCTGAAAACGTCAGAGGAAAATCGGGTTAAACATGATTTCTCCCCGACCAACAAAAACGGGCCAACTTATTTTGTAACACAGCGTGGCATTTACGGGGCACACGCCTTAGCTACGCCACGTCGGTACAACGAAGTTACCTACTGTTGGCAGAAACACTGTATGCATGCTACACGGCTCTCATTTACAGATTTAATGTGGTAAACATAACAAAAAAAACCCCTGCTTTTCAGCACGGTTTCACAAAAAAACCTGATTTGTCCCAATTATCATCTGGATAAACAGCATTCAATAATTACCCCTTAAGTTTAAAAAGCTATAAAACCCAAAATGAACTACCGTACCTATAAGTCATGGCTTTTCACTTTCACCAGCACACCATGACAAGTTCAGGGCAATTGTCGGTCCATTTAAAGTTAGGAACATTATGCGTTGCTCGCATATGAAGAGCACACTACAGCGTAATACACTAGATAAATGTGAAGTGAACACAGTAGTATGAAGCACCTGGGCACATAAAATGCAAGCAGGTGAGCCATAAGCAGCGTTCAGCTAAAATTGACTGTCATGCTGACAGCCTACAAGGCACTCAGATGACAAAATCAACAATGAAAACAAAATAAACTCAACAATAGCTCAAGCCTTCTCATAAATATAGAGCAGTATGCTGGAAGGACACGTTAATCCTTTAGTATAGTTAAAAGGTTTCGCTGTGCTTGTCTTGGTTATCACTTGATTAGAAATTCCATATAAGCTGCATGCCATCAGGAAAAGCATTTCATTCTTCAAAACAACAACTTTAAAATAATATCTGGATCCCCTGAGATATTCAACGAGATTCGATAAATAAACAGAGCAGATCTTTCGAGCTGCTCGGAATGCGGTATCTCAGTCAGTGAAACTGAAAATGCTTAGTACCCCTATGCAAATGTGGGGACACATACAACGCATTATCTTTACAGGTGCTCGCCGTGTCATCACCTAGCACGGTGAGGAGCACTGTCAATGCAGTAAAGTCGCGAACAAGTCGCGACTCATCACGTGAGAGTCGCGACACTTGCACGTGATGATACCAATACTCTTGTGTACTCTTCTTGTATTGCCATTTCATTACCTTGCTTGTATAATGTTTGTATTTTTTTCCACTCCTGTAATAACCCTCACGGAGGGTTGACAGTATTCCGTAAATAAAAATAAATAAATAAAAAATGCCGGCATGCCACATCAGACTTGACCACTGCAACCAATGAACAGCGCAATATCTTCACAGGTGCTGTGCAGTAGTGGCGAAGTATTTGCCAAGTCACCACCTTTCATGGCGAGGCACGCTATCAATGTCTTGTTGCCGCACCGGACTTGACCACTGCGACCAATGACGGACTTTCCCGGATTTCTCTGCCGGCATGGGAGGTACAAACGCGGACTAGGCAGGCTGTGGGCTTACATAATCCACTGCACGCCACACAGATCACTGGGTCTGCGTACAACTGCACTGGCGTGTGCCGATGTTGTTGGACTAATAAGCCTGCATTCTCCAAACAATGTCGGGGTTCTACACACTGGTGACATCAGAATCCATTGTCTTGGCAAGCAACACGCTGGCACCGCTGATGGTGCAAAAACAGATGGCTGTGCTCAACTGTCGCATTTCGTAGAAATAAGCTGACTTCAGAGCAGTTTGATGAGAAGAACGGACGTGAAGCCTCCGATTGTGAGGCCCGTCATAATGGCCGAGCACATCAGGAATCCTGCCCTTTCCTGGAGGTAGCTGGCCACTTTCCTGCAACAACGCAACGCTGCGAGTTAAACCATGACATAGAGTTCATGCATTTAAATGCAATTCAAATTGATTTAACAGGTGTTATACATCTATAAGTGTTAAGTATGGCATAATGAAAGACATAACAGATATGAAACTACATACTGCTGCAAGAGTGGAGCAACACGTTTTCTGCAACGAGCAGACATGGTTGCAAAATGTCTGTGGTCGTTGCCGAACCGCACTATTGTTGCACGCTGGAAGCACGAAGGCGCACAAATGGTACTTAAGGTGACGTAACCAAATGCTTGCATGATGTACTAGTTGTGACACGTAAAACAGTTACTCAATTTATTTAGGCTTATTCAACATCACCACATGATGTTGAAACCAGAGACAAATAGCTATTTTGATGAAAAGGTTGAAGAACTGTACAGAACTTATTGCTGGACTAGTTGGTATGCATTAATTTTAGTTTTAAAAGGGAACTCCGGCGGTTTTTTCACCATGTCATGATATCGGTGTTTTTCAATATAGTACTGACAGTTCTGTGGCAGCCAGGGTGGTTCAGTTTGCCCAGAAACGCACAGGGCAAATGCTGAATATGCTGGATGCATTAAGAAAGAATGTATGTACAATAATGAAATGCTACATGACAGAATGTAATTTCCTAATTAACCATAGAAAGAATATGTCAATTTGAAGAAGGCTTCATTTAAAAAAATTCCTAATGAAAAAGGTGCATTTATAGAAGCCACTGCACATTTGTAAAAACTGTACTGCGAATTGCATAGCAATGTTTTCTTATGATCACATTACTTCTGTTACTCATACAGCACTGCCTTCAACTTATAAAACACGGTTTAGTGATCAGCAAAATGGCTTCGGCAGCACTTCTTTCCATGTATTAAGTTTGGTAATCACCTGCTAAATGTTCTTAAATGTAAACCGCATGCATTTCCTCTGAGGTCAAGCACAACGCTAGTGTTAGAAGTGAATTGCGCTTCAAGCATCAGCCGATCCTACTCACCTAGAGGACTGCATCATAGCTGCGCTGAGCAGGTACCCATTGCTGAATGCAAATACGGTCATGAGGACCACAAAGGCAACGTCCGAGTTCAGCAAAACGGGCAGGTAATGCCGCGGGTGAGCATTGCACAGCATAAACAGAGGGATGAACACTGTGCGTGCAAGGGTCAACCACAGCACTGTGTGTTCGTGCTTTTCGTCCTGCAAGAGAAATATTGAAGCCTTCTTAGTGCTTGTTATGCAAAACGTTCTACTTGTGTTTCTTTCACATTTGTAACCCTTGGAGAACCCTCAGGCCTGCTGCAAATTTTGGCAATAAGTTAGATAGGGGGCAGAGACACCAAATTTAGAGGCTATAAAAAGCCAGTTGTAGGCTTTCTCTGTATGCAAGGGCACTCACGACAAAGTCTTGGGCACAGCAAACATTTAAAACCTATTTCAAAAAGCTTCAAAGGATGCCTAAATGCTTGTTCTCGTGATCGAGACTCACTTGCAGCACAACTGACACAGACATCACTGTGTTGAAAGCAATCAGTGTGTTGAAAGCACAATGAAAGATTTAGTGACCTCTTGTTGGCTGAAGTGAATGCCAGTGATGTATGGTTCATTTCACAAACTACGTACAGCACTGTGGACGCTATGTGGCTCTCACTTGTAAGCTTACATTTGTGAGTTCTAATCTGAAAGATCCCGAATTTCTTAATGATTACACAAATACACAAAGAAAAAGCCTGATTTCTAGCTGATTAGTACATCACCCCCAAAAATAGCACCCAATTTTTTACTCCCAGATTTTAAAAGTTATAAAACCCAAAAATAACAACCCTAGCTATACATGAAAAGGGAGACAGGCAGGACGAAGATAGGACACAAAGAAGGCCAGCTGTGTGCTACTACTGCATAATGTCCATGCCACCTACATAGTGTATAATGGACAGAACACAAGTGAGAAAGAAATAAAACGCACAAGTGGCATTCACCTCGCAGTTCACAGCTGTAAAATCATACCACCCCATCCAAGTGCGAACCCTCGACATTGGTTACTTAAAGGGCCCCTCACCAGGTCCGGCCAATTTGAGCTGACAAACACATTGCATACAGTGCGCGCTCACGATCATGCTTGCCAAACAAGAACTGTATCGCTATGCACCATGGAAGGCACTCATACTTCAAGTCGAGTAGTGCCTATTCGCTTTCTACAAGTATTCTGCACCAAGATGCGAAAGACAACGCTCCACACTATGATTGGCGCGTAACATCACTACCTTTGTCCTTACAAACTGTGACACAGGATGCTTGTCAAGGGTGTGCCCCCAACTTGAACCAATCACGAGATGACTGGCTTTTCGAAGGAGACGACCACCTGCGGGCACAACAGCGGGCACATCACCTTTTTATGTCATTTCACCCGGCAGCATTGGCATGTGGCGAGGGCATCGTGCTGGCAGTGACTCTTGCCTCCTGAAATCCCGCTTTCGCATCACTTGAAATATTCTAATCTCTGCTAATAACAGACCAATTTGAAAGATTCTCAAGGTAGAATCCTCCTTATTGGGCACATAAGAACCTCCAGCGTGCAACCGAAATTTGCCGCATGGCTTGGTGAACAGCCCTTTAAGAAAACTTGGCACATTCCATTCACCCTCACATACAAGTTGTAGCACAGTACAATGAATGAATTTCTTACCAAAGGCACATAGGAGCAGACAATTCTTCCCACCAAATCGCCAGCATTGAACAGCAGATATCCACAAACTGGCAAGAAGAACCTGCCTAAGAGAGATAATAAAGGGCTGATTAAATTGCAAGCCTAAGATTGTGCAGCATATAGTGAAAGATCGCTATAATGAATTCAATATCACTCAAATATTGCTTCTGCATATTGAATAACATCTTATAAATGTATAGTAGAACCTCATTATAATGAGGTGTGATATAACAAGCTAACAGATATAACGAAGCAATCATAATTCCCTCGAAAATAGATGTTTTTCTCAAATAGTCAAGGCCTCCAGCAAGTGGGCCCTCCAGGAGAAAATTCTTGCCTACGAGATTGATTCACCCACTTCCCTTTTACAACACCATTACATTGCACCCTTCACAGACTCTTTTGCATTGCAACAAACAATCAATGTGTTATTTGCCCAAGCCAGTTTTCAATAATTCGTCTAGCTAGAACTAAAGCACATCTACCAGAACTAGAATACAGTAACCTGTTGCTGTATTCTTTTTTAGCTATATTCAAGTGCACTATCCTGCCAGATGTAACACCCAACATGAGCAACAATCCAACATGAAACATGAACACAGTGCCCATTACTACCTGACCATGTGAAAGTGGCAGTTTGAAAGCGGCACTTTAAAGGCCAACTGCAGGATTGCATAAGATATCCAGTTTCCCTCAGTGTACATACAGAGGAAGCTCTGTGCGAAGTTTCGCACTTGAAGTACCAACATGAGCATCGTGAAAAGCTAGCAAAAATAACAATTGTTCCAACTGAAATAGATAAATGTTCTGTTATTACCACCTACCTGGGACAATACATGACAAGGGCACAACATGCCCTTGTCATACAATGTGGGGCTCTTCAGCATTGCCTGCAATATAAAGGGGACAACTGAGAGGTCCTGGAGCTAAGTCATCGAGCTAGTGAGATATCCACTAGTGGAGTTCCCTGTTTCATACAGGTGCTACCTAAACTGTCTCTGCTTAGCCAGGCTTAGGTAACTCACACGTACACCTACATCTGCTCGCTCCCAGTGGTTGTGCTCGGCTGCACCGAAACAAACAATAACACAGAATGAACCTTTTCCGCAAGACACATTTATTCCCATACGGGAGATCGATGCTTGAAGAGTGCAACCACCCCAAGCGTCTGCCTGTGCACTTGTTCATACACGTGCTCGACAAGTGGCGGCAGGTCAGGTCTCTTTCCGTGTTACCGGCAATCCGGGACTGTGCAATGCGATGGCTACTCAAACATCAGCCAGTGTAGCCTACAATCTTCAATGAGAGTGTTGTGACCCAACACGATTGCAGTGCCACACAGATGACTGGTTGGTAGCCGCGACACACAAAAGGTAGCCAAGGCCTATCTGCGCTCTCTCGCAGAGCCGCTTCGGCCCGTCCCGCGTCGTCACCGATCTTCCACTAAAAAATGCTTAGAAGTGCTGTGCACTCTGCCTCGCACCCACATTGTCTTGCTTTCAGTATGATCCACATACCTTTTCTTTTTGCATTTGATTTAATAGTCTTGACTGATTTATTTCTGGGTTTTTACGTTCCAAAACCCCAGTATGATTATGAGAGAGGCCGTAGCAGAGGGCTCTGGAAATTTCTAACACCTGAGGTTCTTTATTGATTTAGTAGTCCTGGCAAAGAAAACGGCAGCATCCGGTTGCCACAGGTACTCCCTTTGTTAATGGTGATTAGTGGTGAAAACACATCCATATGTTCCCAAGTCCGCTGTACACTATCTCAACGCAGCCATAACATAGTCGCGACATAGCTCCATATCTTTCTTGGCTTAAAGGGAGCAAATAAGCCAACTTACCAGTCCACAGAGATCCTGACTCTACATCCGATGACACCACTAGGACGGCAACTGCTGGGAAGACAGACATGGAGACTGCCATGACATACAGCACAGAAGCTGCCTGCGGCCATACCTGTAAAGAAAACTACATATCAGAGACTGTCTACCACCCCTCATTGATTTCCTGTTTTTTGTTGCAATAGAAAGCACACTATTCAAACAATGTGGATGAGCTTACGGTGGTCTAGCTGGGAAGTCAACGGAAATTTTTAAAACGGAATTCTTTTTTATCTTTATCTGTATGTTTAGAGAAGCCAGCAACACTGATTACTGGATTTTTGCAATATTAGTTTAAAAATGAAAATTACTCTCCGTCACGAAGGAATGCTAGCAGATGTGTGTGAAATACAATTGTAAGTAATAAATTTTCACCTCTGAGGAAGACAACTGAACCTAAGAGGGTATTTCCTGGTTTTTCGTTACACCTGGATACATTCCTGACATTGTTCTGGGAATGATGCTACTGTTCACTTATGTTGTTATAATGTATAATTAATTATACAGATATTCCTTATACACTGAAATCCGACTGTAGTCCTGACTTGAAGGCAGCATTCCAGCACTTTCATAGAGGTGCCTCTGCAATGTGGGCTTCTACAAAAAAAAAAGAGCGCCCTGTTTGGGGCCAGGACGAAACGTTGACAAGGTGTCCCAATTTTATATGAGAAAGAATTGTTTTTAGGGAGTTACAGAGTTAGCATTTACTGCTGATTCATTCTTCCTCAAATTTTTCAAGGTCTCTTGCTTCGTATTGTCCAATGAAACGTTTGGAATCTTTCTGTCTATGTCCCTGCAGCAACTCACTTGTCCAACAGCGATATGTGCAGGAAGTGTGGGGTCGTCATGCCCTCTGCTGAGGGCGCTTGCAGTGTAGTGTCGCTTTGTCTTTTCATGACGAGATGGCACATAGGTCGGATCACGGGACTGGATCTAACCAAACAAGTAGCGATGGAATGTTTAGATATTTTTGGTTGAATAAACGGCCATGGGTCGGCCCAGTGCTTTGTGTATCTTCAAGGCAGAAGCACGTCTCTAGCGTGTTGGCTGGCCGGTGCCTGTCAATCCTCTGTCTGCTTGCCGGGCCCTCGCCATCAGCCACCACGGACACCATACCTCTAGCAACAAGGAAGAGGATCAAGCTAAGGCAGGTCCAATGCCTGGAAACCCGTTAGGCCTTTTTTTTTTTTCCTGCGTCATCTGCTCCTGCTCCTGCTTCGACTTTGACGCGACTATTGTCATGTGGCCCAGTGCTCCTTGTATGCCGGAACAGCCTAGCTAGGCTCCCCCTTCTCCTGCTCGGCACCTCGGCTAGGCTCGCCTTTTTCAGCATGGCTCTTTTCAAGCACGTGGCTGTTTTCTGGAACAGCCAGGTCTAGCTCAAATTCCTTGGTTTATACGTAAAAGATTGTTTCAGACACACCTCGAGGTGGCCGGCGGCAGCGAGTGCAAGGACTCTCGACGGGCGTCCGCGCTTATCAGCCTGCTGGGTAGGGAAAGACAGATAAGCTATTTTGCTGGCGTGGAGCAGTGTGAAGCCAGACAAGCCACAAGCAATGCAGCGTCTGCAGTAGCATCTTCGGCAGAAACTCCAGCAGAAACCTCGGCCGTATCTGAATTTGAAAAAGTCGTTGAGCGTCTTGACCGACTGTTCGCCACGGCAACGAACATTTTGGCAGAACGCCACAAATTTGCGGGAAGGAAAACAACTTCCAGGCGAATCATTTCTAGAGTATGTCACGGCACTAAAAAAAGCTGTACAGTACCATACAGGCTCGCATTCGATAAATGAGCACGGGACCAGATTATCCACAGAGTCGCGAGCCCACAGGCTCGAGAAAAGTTGCCTACATATGGCAAAGACTTGTTGTTCGACAATGCCAAAGAAATGGCAAGGCACTTAGAAGCTCTTCACATTGCAAACCAGGCTTTTAAATGCGAACAAGACCAGAGTGCGTAAGCGATGCATCATAGTGGCCAACATGGCTGCTCAAGGCCTGATGGCGTGGGCTATCGAGGAAGCCCCGAGTCACAGAACCACTTTCAGTCACGGCTTGATGGAAGTGCTTTTTCTTTCCCTCCGAACAATTAAGTAGGCAAAGAAGAAGTTCTCGAGTGAATGATATAGACTCTGGCATGCAGTCTCTTAGAAAATGTTGAGTGAAAACAAAGCACCAGCTTTTGAAAGAAAAATGCATGCTGCAACACATGATGTTGCAAAACTAGTAACTAGCAACTAATAACATCTTTAACAGCACAGTACTCACCTTTCTTAGTATTAGAGAAGTTGAGGCTTTAATCTCAAGATCACTCTCTGTAATCAGGTCTTGGATGCTCACTGGAAAATAGGACAACAGGTTCTTACCAACATAAGAAAATATTGTACATGGAAGAGAATTTGGAAACTTTGGACAAGCTTTTTGCTAACATTTGATAACTCTTAAAGAAGCTGTACAACACTTTTTGAACATAGCAAGAAAATGCTGCCGATCAGTCGCGGAGGCGCCTATGAACATGTGAGTCAAATATTTTTTTAATCAGCCAAAATAATTTTTTCTCTCTCTGTTCCTTTACTCTAGTACTTCATGGGCATAACGTGAGGAGAAAAAAAGGGGGAGGGGGGTCATATTATTTATGGCATCATAGCCATAAAAAAGATCAAACATTAAACCTTAATAAGTTATCAAAAGTGTGAATATCAATGTCCATGGAAAACACAACAGTATGTAGCAGCTTTTATCTGTCTCTTAGAAATTATTTATAAGAAAGAAAGAATGTGTAAATATTAGAACTTTTAAATAATTTTTTAATTATATTTTCTATTAGATTTGATCTGCACTTGAATATTACTATTCAAGCCGTTACTCTCTGTTGGACTGTTATTTAGGACCTAACTATTGTTTTGCTAGGGACAACATTGTGGAAGTGCACTACTAGTTGTGCAACAGGTTTGTTTTCTTGCCAATGTTTAGCAGTACATTTCCCTGTAATTTGGCATGGTGTTATTAAATAAAAATTCAAAAATTATCTGAAAGATATCTAATTTTGCTTCACACTTCATATTTGAATTCATTTCATACTCAAAGTTTTGCTATTCATACAGCTCTGTTTATAAGTCCACTCTCAACTCACCTTCTGGGGTTTTAATGCAGTACACAAAAAAGTCCTGCAGAGTAAAAAAAAAGAAAAGAAAGCCCAAGTCAGGAGGAGATTACCAAACCGAAATGCAATGCAATGCAACACTTGTTGTCCTGTGCAACAGCATGCACGCATGCTTCCGTGGTTGAAATGCACTAATACCATATGATGTTAGATACATTCATGAAGTGACTACCAATTATTGTTTTCACTAATGAGATGCATATGCTCACTATAGTAGCCTCTACAAAAGGTATGCTGGGCAATCAATTCCTCCAACCCACAATCAGTACCAATTATTATATCAACGGTACAACACTGCTTTTCTCAAGAAGTTGTGGTACACAGCCTGTCCATGTACATGCTGCTACTACCTGAATATCGCAACACGCAAGGCCTACTCAACAACAACAACAACAAAAAAAAAAGAGAGAGAGAGGGAAACCGTTTGGTGTGAAACGTACTGCATTCAACTATCATTTTCAGCAAACGAAAAGGACTGTATGCTGATTACATTGCACTTGTTTCTAATACGGATTATAAACCCACTGTCACAACAACGTGAACAAAGAGTGGTAACTATGCATATGAAGGCATGCTGTCCGTGTACGACTATGAAGCTGAAACGCAACAAATGAGAAGGGCTCAGGTGGTGCATGGCAGACTCTTAGAATTGTGCTCAAGAGAAATTACATTTGGATTAGAAATGTAAACTTACTAAAGCAGCTAGTTCGAGGATCAATTATTATTGCAAGGTCGCAGATCCAACAACCTAATGACATTTTCCTTTACTTAAAGCTGTTGTTTTGTTCTGGCCCCCACAATCCAAGGTTGACGCACCACAGTTACATGCAGCATGCTTCATGTTCACACAAGGTAAAGACCACACTAAGACCCATTTTTGTTAACATCTGCACATACTTCTGTTCATACAAACTCTTATCAAAGGCAAAAATCGGCATATAACTTAGATAAGTTGATTAAAAAAGCCCCAGCTAATGACTAGACCGCATCGCACGTTCACCAAAGAGTTACAACCTGCAACTGAAACAATTCAACCTGTAGCAGTGTTTTTAGACCATTGTAGTCCTTCCTGCAACTGGGTCAGGACACTTACCGTGGACAGCATGAATAGGAAGCATGCCAGGGCAGCCACGAAGACAAAGATGGCGCAAAGAAAATAGGCCAGCGCTGCAGTGGTGGGATCCGTGTGGCCCAAAAGGCAGATAATTTGCATCACCGAAGCAAAGAGGCCACCGACAGCCTGCAAGCGATACATTGGTGGCTCTACAAACAGCACTTTTGAAGAACACTCACAAGAAAAGGCTAAGCTGCTTAGCGAGAGCACCAAGTTGTCGACATGCAACTTGGTGACAGACCACATTCAAGGTTGGGTGATAACAGTCAGCACCATCATCATTCTTCCCACTGCAGGACAAAGGCCTTTCCCAGCAATCTCCAAGTTCCAGTGTCTAGCACAAGCACATTTCAAGCTGTGCCAGTGTTTCAGTGTACTTAATTCTCTACTGCCCTCCAAGTGTGCTTTCCTTCCCTTGGTGTGCCGGTTCGGTCATTACAGTAGACCGCTGGTTATCAGTGACACATTCCACAAAGCCTGCCCATCCACTGTTTTTCCATTTAACATCAACTAGAATATGGACTATCGAAGTGTGCTTTCTGATCCACATAACTGTTCCCCCATTTCACGCTGAACCTTTTTCGTGCTGTTGCTCACCTGTGCAGTCCATGACTCCTCAGGTTTGTCAACCTCCAAGTTTCTGTCTAACAAGTTATAGGTGGTAAACAATGAACATTAGCTTTGAGCTCCAGTGGTCGCGAACACATTAAACAGTCTAAGCAGGCTATGCAGAGAGTTCAACGAAAGCTCTTGCATAGCCTGCTGACCTCCTGAGCAGTGGTCAAACGCGCTGAAAATTGATGTAGGAGAGTAAGAGGACAAGAAGACATCGTATCAGAGAAGAAACACATAAAGCTTTTTACATGAACATGCAGAACACAGCGACTAGGTCAGGGTTGTGTTTATAGTTCACTTGTGGAGTCACTGCCTCAAGAGAGTGTGTCGCAGGGCCTTGGACAAAGGCTCTGTTCAGTGCACGTGAAAGGCATATGTTACAAGGCTCAACTGTGAAATTTCATTATAAGTGGCTCAAATTAGGAAACTGGGCACAAACTGGGAAAGTGCGTGCATTATAAGTGGCTCAAGCTGGGTGCAAAGCAGATCTGCCGTACAAAATTTTCAGCAAGAAGTTTAAGAAACTCTGTGATGCTGCAACGTACCATGCCAATTACCAAACTGTGCATGTAGTCCGAAGGCAAGAGTGCTGCCAGCCCAATGATTCCTCCTTGGAGCCATGATACAAAAGCTACAAAGAAACAGAGACAATGTCATCACAATACGTGCAGCTCAGCCTTTAATAGTTATATGTTTAGGAGTGTGCAACAAATAACTGTGTGTGTTTCCTTAAAGTGCCCCTAAACCACCCCGACATTTTTTTGAACATTTCAAGTTAACACGTGCATCAAGTTGAGAATGGTGCCACAAACTCAAAAAACAATCCCGTGTGCTTTGCCAGCCATTTCCCGCGTACCAAAGTATGCCGGAAATGGCCTCAACAAGGGTTACGAGAAGCACATTCAAGAAAGGTCAGGGAGTTCTGTGGCCGTGACATGATCCACGGAAGGTAAGCCACAAATGTACGGAGACTACTCGCCTCATCAAGCTCGTGGTTCTGCATAACGCACAACAAAAGGGAATGTCATCTATTAGTTTATTTATCCACCAAAAGGTGGTGCATCTTAGGCAACTGACTCCTATGTAAAGAAAAGAAAAACTGCTTTTTGTATCTTTCCATCTCAATCAACTTCATGCCTTTTCATTTCACATGCGCCACAATCTCTGGCTGTTATGCGGAAAGTTGAGTAACATTGCCTGTGAAATGCCAAACACTGCTTTATGCATACATGATCATCGAACATGGCACATAACCAAGAGGCAAACGTAGTAAAGTGCTGACTTGTAACCGTCTTTGTCTGTAAGAGGATGCATCTTTATAAATACTGCAGCACCAAGAATGCAGTTTGCACCATGCACAGCAACTTCTTTTCTACGTCAAGGAGAATGATGGGGTGCTTACACAACAATCACTATGACACTCATCAATTTAACCATATAACCACTTTCATGACCTAGCTACAGTAGCATACACTTGCATGTCAGATACGAACAGGCCTTTTTCTTTTTTTTTTATTGGAAGCAACTTAATGTTGCAGCATTCTAAGAAAGAATGAATGACTACGACTAATCTAAGTAAGTTTCAATAGCATGTTGTAAGCCCAAACAACCTTACAAAAAAATTAAGCCAAGGAAAGCTTTAGGGTCATTACTTGTGGCATTGAAATGGAGCGCAGAAATTACTACACGAAAAAGATGACGGGCAGAAAAGGCACTCTGTTAATGTCTGCAAGCGCAGTACTTTGCCTGCCTTCTCCCATCTGCTGGTGCCAAGGCAACTTGTCACGGTCTCGCAACAAGTTCAGAATATTGGTTTTCTACAGGAAATATCTCGATATAATGAATACGTATATAACATATTACTGTTTATGTTGAAGGCAATGAAGAATGGTCATGCTTTTAACATGGTGTGATGGATGTAAGTATGTAAGTATGTAATGAATTTGTGGATATAACGAAGCTATTTTTGTGTCAAACGTAATTTCATTCCAAGAATGTTTGGCTGCATTTCTGCATTACTCTGCAGTACATTTCCAGTGGTGGTGTCGTGTGCTTAGCATTACATGATGAACTAATGTCGTTCTCCATTATCAGTGATCCTGCAAGCAGTGCACGTGACTCTTGCCTGAAGCAAAGCCTTCTCGAAGGAAATCGCACGCACTTTTACGTTTGAAGTTTCGACTGTTCTCACGCTACAGAGTCATTTCGTACTATGCAAGCGCAGTCAACACCAAGTGGCCTATGCTGTGGGTTTGTTTGAGGGGCCTTTTAAACAAATACACTGTGACTCCAGACACCCAAGGATACCTTATCACAGCTAAGAAGGAGCAATGACACATTCACTATGAAGCAATCTATGTGTCAGGCTTGTCTGTAATGCCCAAACATGGTGCAACATGCCCTAACTGAAGACCTCAAGTGCAAATAGTTTATCAGAGCCAAAAAGGGACTGCTAAACTGCTGACAAAGCATGACAGTCCTCTCTCTTATCTTTACACATGCCCTTATCAAACACGTAAGCCAGAGGTAGCTGTACCTGCACATGGAAAGCGTGGTTAGGGTGCTTACCATTCAGAAGTGATAAGAGGATGACAGTAAGAATGAAGAATCCAACCTGCCCTGTAATGGGAAAGGCAATTACATTATGAGAAAAATGAACATAAACTGCACTTAATCATTTATATGTCGGTTCCAATGCATGTGAAAGTGATGGAATGTGTGTACTATTAGGCAATGCCGTCCAACATATGAGATGTTAAAGATCTGGAATAATGTCACGACGAAACAGAGCTAGGCCTGCTACTACCACCTAAGCATTGAAAACTTCACTGGGCACAAAAAGTGCGGGAAAAGCGTCCGTGAGCTCCTTGTCTGTGAGTGTAGGGTCATATTAGGCAAAATAAATAAATAAACTAAAGAAAAGACAGAAAACAAATTTAAAAAATAAAAGCATGAATATTAAAACAAACTTCTAAACGATTCCAAGGATTGAAGTGCAGAACATCTAGTACTATACGAATGTTTACCGCTGGAGCAAGACAAGGATGGAGGAATGAAACACAAGATGTTGACACGCAAAGTAACTGCTCGTGTTGTCTTGTGTTTCTTGCACCCATCCTTGTCTTTCTTTAGCTGCAGACATGTTGTACAGCAAAGACCGACTAGGACAAATTGAGGTTCTTCTCTTGCACTAGATCCCAATACTGCAACCTAACGGCCATTGATGCTCCTTTTTGTCACCGATTACACCACAGACACATTCATTGACACAGCGAATAGACTACCATTAGGAATTTCTCACATGCAAACCAGTGCGCAATGACATGTTTTCGTTTTTCTGCAGACGCATGGACCCCAGCAGCTTGATGTTGCAAAGATTCCAGCAATGACTCGCCAGTTAACAGAGCAACCAAAAGATGGTGCAGTAGTATGCCTAGGATTTCCAAGTTACTTTGCCAATCAATAACCACCAACTGTTTTTTTTTTTTTAAACAGGCACCGCGTGTAGTAGCCATAAAGGCTTGGATCTTGGCTTTCAATCAAGCACATCACAGGCGCATGAACTCAACTTCCCAGTATTTGAAAACTAATGTAAAGAACAGATTCAGTAGCCTTCAGCTGTGCAAGTGCTACAAGACATTTTTCTAAAGGCACCTATTCAATTACATGGGCTTTATGGAGTACTGACACGAATTTTTGACACTCTCGTATTGTTGCTGTAAGTGAGAGCACTGACCGGGAGAACCCCAAAAAGAGTAGCGTGGTACCTCGCACACAATGAATACATTTTTAATGTGACTCCCTTAAAAGCCCACTTTCGGTTTCGATTTCTGGGGGGTGGTTTCCTAGTGACGTGCCAACAGAGTCGAACGTACGTTTAAGCCACATAGGGAATACAGTTCGAGATAGCATCGCTGCATCTCTGTCGTCTGTGGTCAGTTACACATGGGGCACGCAAACAACGACAATTTCACGGTCGTCCAGCGACTCTGATAGCGATTTCAGCGATTTTTGAGAGACTGTGCTCATACGTCATCGTAGTGTCCATTGCGCTGTGGCTGGCTTACAGTGCTGTTCGACGAAAACTTTAAAACCAAACTAAGGTATTTTCTACGTGTTTCGTGGCTTCCGCGTGCGGAGGGCGTTAACAATACATGACTAGAAAACCAAAAATGCATATTTTGCGTCCCCGCAAAATCATGTCAGTACTCCTTTAAGCAGGATTTTGTCTCGGGGAGGGGAGGGTGAGGTGAAAACCCTCCGCAACATAGCAGGGAGAGGGAAGGGTGCAAATTCTGGTCTCCTTGGTAGGGTGACTGCCCCTTTTGCACACCCCTGCCGACACCCATGTTCGATTACGTGATTAGTTCAGGAATCGATGCTCATAACAAACTTTAATGAGGTGGCTGTGAAGCAAAAGCCATCGCGATATGCGGAAGAAGCCATGAAATTGAAATGAAATCAGAAGTTTAAAAAGGGTCTTACAACTATCAGTGTTGATCTTCACAAATGCTGTGACTATTGTAAAGAAAGTGATGCAGAGAACAAATCCCAGTATGTTTCGTACATCCTGCCCAATCCTGAAAAAGAAAAAAAAGAGAATTACACAAATAAAAGAGACATGCTACTTCAAAAGACAGTCAACTAGAAAGTCCATTTTTGGCATCCACTTTAGTAATGAAGTATGATGGTGCTTTCATTTAGATGATATATAGCAAATGCTGTGTGGTGTTGTTGTTGTTTTGTGGGGTTTAACGTCCCAAAACCAGCTGTGATTATGAGAGACACCGTAGTGGAGGTCTCCGGAAATTTCGACCACCTGGGGTTCTTTAACGTGCACTAACATCGCACAGCACATGGGCCTCAACATGTATGGTGTTGACAGTTCTCATATTTGACCAGTGTGGGGTGTCTTCAATCTAACAGCAAACCCATTGTTCTGAAACCCTTTAATAAACCATTTAACATGGTTCCTTCCATTCCCAGGTATGGTTCCTCTAAAAAACTTTGTATCACTGAGGCAATAGCTTTGCTTTGTAAAGGCAGAAATAAAAATGCCCTATCAAATTACGGATCAGTATCTATATTTCTATATTTTTTCAAAATTTTTAGACACGTTCATTTTTATCAGCACACATCTCGCTTTCTTGTGAAGTACCAGAAAGGTTAATAATTCTTAGTGAGGTCTCATGAAAGGCAGCTGATCTAGTTCTGTGCTACTGCACACATCAAAAATAAAGACTGCATGCAAATACCGTGACCTGTCAGTGTTGCTAGGCAGCTGTATGATTCAAATGCAACAGTAGAGAAATTTTAATACTTGTTTTATACTGCAGAAGTTTTGGCGGCTTACTCTGCAATGTCTACAGTTCAACATCTTGTTCAAGTTAACACGTAATTCAGGCGTGAAAATTAGCTTATCATGGCGCTTCTATATCAAAGTCTTCTGTACTACACGCTCCGTGTTGTGATAAATTAGTAGCTCAACAATAACAAAGATTGTGGGAAGACCATACAGGGAGCCTGCAATACATCGCTAACAATTTATGATGACGCGGAACTACACCAACTTTCCCAGACTTCTACGGCACTACACAACATGGAATAGCCAAACCTTACTATGATGAAGTCTGATGTTGAATTCCAATGGCAGATCCAGGTCAAGTTTTTCTGCTCTGTACGGGGCAGTTGCATTCCAATGGCAGATTGGGAGCATGAATTTTGTATTCCAATGGTAGATCGGGAGCAGCCGCGGATTCCGGATCGCTCCGTGGAGCAACAATTCTTGCTCCGTCTAAATCGGCGGATTTGGCCCGAAGTCCGCGTGACGTCATTTGTGCGCTCGCTTCTGCTCGGCTCTTCCGGTCACGGCCGGCTGTTTTAACAATCGTGGGCAGCCATGGACGACAGGAAAGCACTTCCCGCCGTGCGCTCATGCTATTTCTGCTAGAGAGTTTGGAGTCGGAATCCGGGTCCCCTCTACGCTAGCGCCCTCTCGCTAGATTTCCGCGTACTAAGTGCTCCCGCGGGAGCGAATGCACTCCAATGGCAGATTTGACGAGAGCGATCTTGCTCGGAGCGGCGCGCTCCGTTCGCGATCCGGCTGAGCGCTCGCGATCTGCCATTGGAATTCAACATGAATAACACAAAAAGAAAAAGGCCTCATTATAACTGGTAATTTGCTGTAAACATGTACTAACACTGTTTTCATGGCAATGCTATTACTCGCTTATTTTGTTATATCCAGTAATTCGCTATATCCATATTCATCATATTGATGTTTGACTGACTGTACGCTATGGCCAGGTGGACTAGAAGTGGAGGGTTCAGGACCGTACTTGTGATTAAACAGCGTCCCGAGGTACACTGCTACGAGTGAAGGAAACGAGCCCGCCACTGAGAAGGCCCCAAACAGGTGCGCCTGCAGCTCCGTCTTGTGCGTGAACGTGTAGTCGTACGGTATCGACACGTTCCTGAACTTGTACATCCAGAACTGCAGCAAATGAAATGAAAAAGCATGAAGAAGATGCGACGCAGCAGATGCGACGCTGTTCAAAACAACACTAAAGGGCAAGAAACATGCTGCTTCCGAGAAAACTCGGAAAACACAGGCCTCTCAGGCATCTTCAAAATTTTGACCATTTTTGGCACACATGCACACATGGCAGCAAAGAGTTTTGTAAACATGAGATTTACAAACTGACAAAAAGAAAAAAATAACGAATACAATGCCCACTTATCCAAAGAACTCTAATGAAAAGTATTAGCCTATAGCAGTCTTTGCAGAGTCAACAGTGGGTCGCGTGTGTGTCTATAGCACACACTCCGCTTTGACTGCTGGGTGCACTGTGGCTGCTTGGCTGAACCGGCTACGTTGAGAGAACAGTATTCTGTTAAAATTAAAAGTGTTGATCATTAAACGAGCAGAAAGAGCTGAAAACAGGTCTTCAGAGAAACATAATATCAAGGAGGAACGCTTCATAAACTATAAATATTTCAGACAGACTTTATTGAGACATGCTCTCAATACAGAGAATGAAAGTTAAGGAAAAAACCCTTCCACATGCTCTGTAACGTAAGGACACCTAGCCAGCTCCGACTTATTTTTAAACCTCTCTTGACGTTTTTTTTTTAGTTTTTAGTTGACAAGTTGGGGCTGCAGCTGTTTACAGGGTGGCTCTGCAAGTGTATAAAATATTTGAATAGCTGGTACATGGAATCAGTACAAACTAAAACAGACACACAGGCTGAAGAGAAGTAGAAGACAAGTGTTTATTCTCTCTTTTTTCTCTACATGTTCATTTCATTGCTTAAATCTGCTAGAACTTTGTCCTCCTTAGTACATTCCCAGGACATAGCCACAACTTCATTTTGGGGAGGATCAGATGCTGCGTTATGTAGGTTTGCAGGTGTGTTTGTATGTGCGTGTGCATATAATATAGATATCCTGACCCTCGCTGGCTATGCCAATGGTATGTTTCTGGTGAATATTCCTTCCCTGCCTACAAGACAATATTGACAGCAGTGTGAATAAAGAACTTACATCACTGGCATTCGTTGTGAAGTTCCATGGAAGCATAACAACCACTCCCAATAAGAGGAATACATGCTTTACAAAGTAATATCTGAAATGAAAAGACAAAACTAAATTTCACATGTTGTCACACATTTTTGTACTAGTACGAGATCACAAAATGTTACACGGTCAGTCACTCATTTGTAAATACAGCATAGAGTAAGTTAGTTTGCCAATTCACAGAACTCCAAAGTCCTGCTTCAGAAACATTACGAAGTGTGTTAGGGCTAAGTGGAATAGCACATCTGTAGAAATAACACAATGCAATAGTTAAAACAGACTCGAAAACATGAAACACATGCACACATTGTAGGGTATTTCATAAATGAATTTGTCAAATAATATAAAGGTGGGAATAGTGAGGTGCAATGTGAATGCACTAAGCGTTATGACGGAACTACACTAGGCGTCTGCGATTTCATTCACTAGTACCTTGCCTAAGAAGGCAGCACTACTGATAGGAACCAATCTACACAGTTGTACCCATGCTCTTGGTTTTTTATATTGGTTGGAGTACTCTATAGTCTGGGCTTTTGACATTACAGCACTGTGTTAAACTAACAAGAATTCGATAACATGCCATGTGTCGCAAAGCTAAATTCTGCAAGTGGCAGCAAAAGTAGAAGAAAGAAACTGAAAAGCCTTCCTTTTTAGACTATGGTACATACCGTACTTACTATAGAGAAACAGAGACCATCTACAGGTCCTAGCGGCTATGACAGTTCCAGCGTAGTGGAGTTACCTTGTGTATCTATGTGTCCCCTCTGAGAGGGAAGCATGCAGATTTAAATGAAAAATATTTATGCTAACATATTTCCACACCTCCTGTAATGTTGCATTTTTGGATCTTTGAGGTATCAAGAATGAATGAATGAATGAATGAATGAGCCACAAAAAACCCCAAGTCAATGTCTTGTCCAGGCCACTTCAATCATGTTCCTCCTCGCACCCTTTCACAACACACTCGCTACATCTTCTGAATTCCTCTACATGAGATAATACCAGTTTTCATAAAACCACCTGCAAAGACAGCCAAATCTGTCAATTTCTTTTTTGGCCTGTTTTGCTTTCCTGGTACATAACGTCAGCGTACATCGCATTTTGCTGAACCTTTCCTTTCTAACTTATAGGCTCTTTGCCATGTGGCATACAGTCATTTTGTGCATTCGTACATGAGTCACTGTCACCTACGAAAGCTGTTACCGCTGCAGTTCAATCCCCCCTAGAGCATTCGGCTACAGGTGCAACACTTCCCCAGTGCATTAAATCAATGGTTGAACCTTGCATCTTTATATCTCTTCCAATGCATCCTGTGCTGCGCATTTTTAAAGTGCTACCTACGTGTGTATGAGTCAGTGTGTGTACATGTTCACTGCTTTTTCGCCCCTACTATACACAGTGTTCATGTGTCGTCACATCCGCCGCTCTCACCCACACTCGCTATTCATAGTAGCCATTGCTGGGTACCTCCCTGGGTACCTAGCTGACGTGGTTAACAGGCTGCAGCCAACCAGGCACTCCGGTGGTGAATGCCGGAAGTGACGAAGCCGCGCTCGGTGACGCGCGTGCACACTATGTATAGTCCAACATGGCTGCAGTATACATACATACATACATACATACACACACATACATACATACATACATATATACATACTTGCTCGCTCTATACTTGCAGTACACAAGCATAGAGTGACCAAAATAGCTGAATGTGTTTGTATAAAATGTGGAGTATGTAAAACTAGCTAGAGAAATGTGATATACAAGAAGAAAGCAAAAGAAAAAAGTATTTCAGGATTTCTAAAATGATTTTCAAATGGAATAGGCACTTCTTTCAATAATCAAGTACATCATGGTTTAAAGTAGGCTTTGAATACATACAGTGAAATCATAGTATACAATTTTTCAATACTTCAGATTCATTTTACTCCTAATTCTGTCATGCTGCATGGCCTGGACAAAGGAGTGTTTGTTGTCATCCTGAATGCAAAGCATGTAGTGGTGAGAACAAAGCATAAACATATAAAAAATAAATAAAATAACCAATACTTCCACACACTGTGGGAATTTGTGTGAAAAGAACTTTGCCAATAAGCTCACTTTAAGCAGTTTGGTTTGGAGTGGTGCAAGGCTTCACCAGATGGACAGGATATGCTTGTGCGAAGCGAGCTGTTGAGTGTCAACAATGTGTGCTTGTGTGTGATGACGAAAAGCGTTACTTCCTGGCCTGTTACGACTTGGGGCTTATCTTGAAGGCAGCACAATATGGGATAAAAGCACTACGGCTCTTGCTTTTATGGCCAACCTGTTGCTAAGCAACGTAACATAAATGAAGGAGAGTGGTAAAGTTTACAACTGTTTGCACATTCTAGTACTGCACATGTCACTGGGGTGCATACACTTGCTGTTGCCTTTTTTGGAGTAAAGCGTTGACATGTGGCATGACGCACATGACACGGTTAGGTACGTCGCTATATATGCAAGGACAATGAAGTGACACTGAGCAAATTAACAGCATATACACATCTGCACTGCCCATGAGGGTTGAAGAGGAGGAGTCTTCCTAATTTCCAAACCTGTAGTTTCTTACAGATAAATACTATAGTTCAAATAATTCTGTCATTTCTAAAGACTGCTGCTACCATACTGGCGATTAGTATAGTGAATACCTAATAGTGTAACAGCGTATTAAAACTAAGCTCAGGCATGATCCGTCGAACATTGTGCAGTTGACGAGAAATAAAACGCAATTGTCAACAGGTTTGTGCCAGCCTACAACCTTTCCTTGGGACCACATAGCTCTGTTGCCACAGGCGGATCACTTATTTGAGACTATGAGTTATCACAAAGTAACACGAGTGACGACTCAACAAAGAAGCTTACACATTCTTTCGTGAAGAGAGGTTGTGTTCGATTCCCATTCATTCACTAACGCTCAGTTTTGCGCAAACCCCAGATCCTGCAGCTTCACTGCCAAGTATTCCTGGTGAAAGGTTTGACTTTTCTCTCTGCCATGAACAAATTGAAGTGTACTACCTGTTGCGCGTGTACGCTGACCACCGCGCATTGCTAGACACCACACTGTGTTTCTGTTTTTCTCGCCGTGATGACATCAACTCCACAGCTCAAATTCACGCAAGCAGCGTCGTGCTCACCTGTCAACGGGAATGACGCAGGCTGGCGGTGATGCTCCAACATCCAGCAAAGGTTCGTCTACGCTGCTGTCAACGTCATCGGCTGCTCGCAGTGTCACACTTCGGTACTGCGAGCGCGCAGTTTCGGGCACGATGGCTTCGCGTACGGCAGGGATCCTGTCTCCGTTCTGCACCGAAACTGTAGCACGGAAATCGCGTCCGTATGCCGGCACATCCATGGTTCCTCAGCTCCAGAAAACAGTTGTAGCAACACTTCCCTGCACACCGTGGACTTGACCGCGTTCAGCGATGTCGCTGCACTGCCGAAACATTACAAGGACGCGTAAGCCCCTGCGCTAAGCTGCGCGTCGGACGTATGGCTGCGACTGACTGCCAAGCGAGCGCGGAGAAATGAAACAGCACGCGATTACGTCAGGGAGTTAACCTGAAACAGCGCCGACAACCTCCACAAGTTCTCCATACCACCGCCACCACCGCCTCCTCTCTCTCTCTCCACGAAGAGATCGTCACATGATCGTGACGAAATAGTCACGTGAGACTAAAAGCCACCACGTGCCAAACAATGAAAGGCGTGTCAACAAGCGCGGTTACTGGCACGAGGAACTGTTGCAAACCGCAGGGTTTAGGTAGCAGGACGGTAGCCCCCAAACGTCACTAAGTGTAGTGCAGGGCTGTAACACGAATGGCGGGAGGACGCTCCACACACTCGATTAGCGTGGCACCTTTCACAGTGGTGCGCGCGCACTTTGCATGCTGAGAGCGGCCACAGGCGGATATCTGAGCATTGGTTCAGAGTGCTGCCGCACCTCGCACACGCCTATTGTATCTAGAGGAGCCACTGCACCTAAACCTCTGAACGCACTTCATATTCAACAACGTGGGTTCCCAGAGACGTCAGACTGAAAAAAAATTACAAAGGGGAAGAGGGGGAACTCAGCCAAAGCTGATTTTTCCTGACAAAGCAGCGTACGCGTAAAATACAAAAGATGCTTCTTAAGCTACATTTATTTATTTATTTATTTATTTTGTTCATTTCCTCCGACAAGGACAACAGGCAAACCTCCTTATGACGACGTTGCACGTGCCCGGGAAATGCTTCATTCAATCCGAAAATTCGTTTTAAACGCGTGTTCGCAACACCATCAGTGGCAAGGCTGTTCTTACTAAATTCTTCACTATAGCAGGTAATCCGTTATATCAATACTATAACATTGTCATTTGACTCTATTTACATTCAAAGCATTACCTTTCTTTAAAACAAAAGCTCCAAAAATAGATTCTGCCACATGCAAAAAGACACAAGTGGGTGGTTCCACGCAAGATCGAACAAAGTGTGGCCAATCGACACTTTATATTTATTTCAGAATTTTATATGTTGCTCCCTGATGAGTAGAAAGGAGAGATTCGCAATTATTTTTCCTGCCAAACATTTTTTTGAAGCACCAGAAATCAATAATGACAAACCGACTCTGCTGTTCTGGTCAACTTTGGTTAGGAATTGCACAAAATATGGTTCGCTAGCTGAAATTTTTTAAATTAAATATATGGCTGCTTTTGTTTGTGTTCAGTTCCTTATGGCATATATGGGGGACATGAATGTTTTTATAAGACTGCTAAAGCTTATGTTTATATAACTTCTCAATAAAGAGTTAATGAGACACAAACTTCAAAGAAACGCTGACAATTAAAATTTCTAACAACATTTAAAAAAAAAAACATTTCTGATATTTTTCCAACTTTGTCCACTTTCCTTTTTATGGGCAGGCGTCCCTGTTAGCAACTGTCCTAGGTATACATATTTGTTCACACATTCAGGTATTCGTTCACACATTCGTTTGCTATTCTATCCACGTTTTATTTGCATTGCAGCCATGCATTGATAACATGGCGGAGATGAAAGCAGGATCGAACTGTATTACGGACCTATGCGTGCTTGTTTCACGCATGCAGGCGACGCCACTGCCGCCAGAGAAACTGCGCTGTGCCAGTTGTGATCAGTGGAAAGTATCAACGTGGTGGCAAAGAAGCTATGTAGTGCCAAAGGAAACAAAAGCAAAACTGTCGGTAACTGGATACACGTGCCTATCTCAGATGATGGCAGCATACGGCCCGGATTGGCTACACGTTTGAACCACTGTTCACACTTCATTCGAAGTCAGTAATGTTTGCGTTGTTCTTTTGCTCTACTGCTCCTGTACGTGTCATGGTGACTTAGTATAGTTACGAGTAAGTGTATTGCACAGACCACCTTTTGAAGCACAAGAATCTCATTGTAAAAAAGCAAAATTTTTATAGAGTTACCAACCTAGACATCAACGCTTTGAAGTAGCTTTCAACATCCGAAAGATCAGTGACTCAAAGAGATGGGCCATGCTTCTGCTACCTCTGCAAGTAAATACCTTCAGGGAACGATAGCTTTATGATCCCTAATGTATAAATAAATGTCATCAATGTCTGTGTGTAGCATCGGAGACATGCTGCAGTGCATCAAGGAGCCCTGCGCGTGTACAAAACTCAATAGGAATAATTCGCTGTGGTGTCTTTCACAGCTAATTTACAGCATTGAGACAATATCACGCCAAAGTTGAAAAGTAGCTCGGGATTGCAAATGTTATACCATCTTAATTCAGACCTTCAAGGTGCGCTGAGCCTTTAGAAGGGGCTTCATTGGAGTGCCCTTAACTACTAGTGGAACAAAATTACGCAATGTTTTTAATGATCGCGAAAGCAAAAGGGGAGGAGAATAAGTGGGCAATGTTTATCAACAGTGAGTTTTTTATTCCATTGTTCGGTGTTTCCCCGGAGCTCATATCTCATTATTAAAAAGTTACATAAATATAAGCCCTAGCATTCTGATAAATAAGTATGTTCAGAGCGCAATGCGAACCTTTTGCTGCTCTGCCGCAATTATTTTTTAAGATAAAGACCTGCAAAGTAGACAAAAAAACATCTCCTCGGCCAATTTTAAGGTTTTTTTTATAAAAACACCCATGGCACCCATATAAGCCTCAAGGAACTTAACACAAAAGCATGCATATATTAATTAAGAAAACATTAGCTAGCTATCTTCACTATATTTTACATAATTCGTAACCAAAGTTGGTCAAAACACCGGAGCCTTCTTTATTCTTTCAATTTAACTACGGATCGAATTCATTTTGTTGTATTACAGCAAAACTATGAAATACTTTATGTTGCATAAGTAATTTTATTTATATAAACAGATTGTTTGCAATTATCTACATAATTTAGAAAAGTAATATTTGTATTTATAAATGTTATTCTTATTGTATTCATTATGAATTACATTTTTTTATTTGTGTTTATTTTCTCTGTATCTCAGTACTAATGTTTTTAAAAAGCATACCCCTGCAACAGCCCTTGAATGTGCTCTGGGGTCCTGTCCTACCTGTATAATAACCAGCCATTACATGTATACTAAACAATAAAAACCGACCGATTGAATCAAGCACCTATACGACAGGTGCTGTGCTGGTACTGTGCATATCCCACAGTACGAGCAATCCGCCTCGGGTTGCTCACCCACCATCACACACTACTAAATGTCATACTACACTACCCATTGTCCGCGTACTTACTCCCTTAATGACATTCCATCACCATCTGTTGTAACTGTAAATATCTTGGTGTTTACATATCATCTATCCTGGAATATGCACGTAGTATATATGACTGACAACGTTAACCGCATGCTTGGTTATCTGCGTTGAAACTTTTCCTCTGCCCCATCGTCACCCGAGTTAACTCTACAAAACACTGGTAAGATCAAAATTAGAGTACGCATGCACCATATGGGATCCTAGTCATGCCATTCTCATTCAGACCCTCAAAGATATTCAGAATCGCGCAGCACGTTTCACTTTATCAAATTATTCCCGTCATTCTAGTGCCACATCTATGAAGAGCACCCTAAACTTGCCTGATCTTTCGTTGCTCCGCAAATTGTCTCATTTTAACCTTTTTCACAAAATCTATCATCATAACAGCTATTTGAAGGATGTCCTGTTTCATCTACCTTGTTTCATATCACCACAGACTGATCATCGTTCCTTTGCGCCTAGGAAAAACGTCGCCTGGAACCATCTTCCCAGCCTCCATTGCCTGATTTCAAACTCGCAGTGCAAGTTGCCCCATAACACTTTTTTCTCTCCACTCCTTTCTGTAGTGCCTTCGGGCCTCGAAAGTACCTTTAATAAATAAATAAAATGTATTCCACCTTACTATTCCTTAGAGCAGCTGCAAAATGGAACAGCCTACCCCATGACATTGTCACAAACGCCTGATCTACTTTTCAAGGAGGCATAACTGATCTGCAACGTTAAGTATTGCTTGTTTATTTTCTGTAATCCCAACTCTTGCATAATACTAACTAAAAAGGGGCCTTTAAGGTAATAATCAAAAATATCAAAATTTGCTCAGTGTTTGGTGGTTTGCATCTGGGGATGTGTCACTTGGAACACAGTTCCATGTTTCATCCACCATGTTTTCATGTAATTCGTCACTTACCTTTGTTGCAACAACAAATTGACTGCAGTTAACAGCCAACAGCGAGTTAAAATATGTTACAAGCCAGACTGTTGACTAAAAATTAAGGATACTTTGTCCTTGTAAACAACTTTCCCCAGGAATGTGTCGGTTAAAAAAAAAAAGGTCTAATTAATGGGAGAAATAGGGCAGGTTACTGTGCGAGTGAACATCTCTTATTAAATAAGAGGTTCAACTGTACTCTTAAAAAAATGGACAGGAGACAAAAGCACCACTGGTAAAAGTCGGGTCTAGTTTTATTTGGTAGCAATCTCTGTTTCGAAAATAAGTTGATCTGACATGAATAAAGACCTGGCTTTGCTTGTACATTTTTTTTTTTCTGCAGATTTGTAACACACAATGCAAGAAAACAAATGACGATATAAAACACACAACTAAGGTTAGAACTTGTGGTAAGCCATGTCCCTTGTTGCGTGCACCTGTGATCTGCATTTTATTTGCCAGCACTGTTTCACGTAAGAGCAAATGTGTTGTGAATTCAGTGCACAGAAAAGAGCTACAGTGTGAAGGCCATTACAGAAAAGTACAAAAGATGCAAATGATTCAGAACAGCAGGTCTTTTTGGATTGGTGGTGACTGTATGTTTAGGCGGCAATAACAAGCAAAGGGTCAGAACTTCCATCAAGCTTTTTTCCACAGTTCTCACATAGCAAATTTCAACAAGAAGCAAATTTGTTAACATGCCCACTAGAGTGCGAGTGCAACAAAAACGAGAACCGTCCGAGAGGATCAGAGGTCCATTTCGATCTTATCTTATTCTTGATAAGTCGCCCATCACGGCCATCAGTGCTGGGTTCGTCAATACTGCAAGACAGTCAAGTTGACACAAGCTTCCTCGGATGATGCGGCATGGCGCGACAATTTTAGTTTTAAATTGTTCAGTCTAGTATAGCCAGTGCTCACAGGGCCACTGAGTTAAAAGGCTGTATCACCACTACATGTTGTTGTTGCCTTGCTGAGCTACTAACTGGCAAACAAGTATGCTTTTTAATGTGAAATTCAACAATGTACCAGATTTGTACTACTACTATCCCACAAACAATGAGGGCACGCCCGAATGTGACTGAGACCACCAGCATAAAATAGTATGCTCTGTATTGACAAGCCAGATAACAGAAGTGTAGCCAGGCTGCTTCATAAGCCAGACGTAAGGTTCCACGTGACAGTTTGACGAGCCTTCCAACTTTGCTGGCTGCCTGTAACAGTCGTTACAGCATCATCTTACTATATTTTTCTCTTCAATTATCTGGCACAGTTGAGGGGGGGCATATATGATAACACATATGTGATAACACATTGTTCCGCACCATTACAGAAACTAACGTGACAGTTCAATGTGCTTATAAATGTCTCAAGGGGAAAACGGTGCAACACAAAGCGTGACACAGCAAATACTGAAAATGACATCTGTAAGTGCTGCCCATGGAAGGTACACAATGCAGCACATGAAACAAACTGAATTCCTGACTAAGTGATATAATAAATTGAGCAAAATACGAACATTTCTGTTTCTAAACCAAAACATGGCATTTCTCTGGCTGACAAGGCAGAAATCTTAATCTTGACTACATTTTCTTGAATTATTTGGCCATGATGGCTCACATGTTACATCTTACGCCAGCAGCAAAGTCACACATTTTGCGTAGTGAAACGTGAAACACTGTACAATCCGCAGATGTTTCCTTTGGCTTTCCATTCAGGACGCTGCGTTTAGACAACAAATGTCAACAGCTTTGCAAGGCAATGGTTACCGTTAAAGACAAAAATTTGTTTATCAATGGCCTTCCTAGGGCGGGGAGGCTGGAGAAACACAACAGAGAAAGAAAAATTAAAGTCGAACAGAACTACGGAATGGTTCCCAACAGGCAACAGTACAAATCAGCTAAGGAGATGCCTGCATCAAACATTTTGACTGGCAAGCTTGATGGGGACTCTTCCAACTAGTTTTTCAAGACGGGCGTGCCGGCTGGTGACGGGCGTGGTGGCCTTGAGGTGCCAGTGTTGCTGCTTACTCGACGTCATCTTCAACCAGTGGTGGGCCTCCAGCACTGTCCGCTAGGCGCTGCACACCATAAAAATGCAGTGAAACATCACCATAGCAGAGAGTCCATTAGACATGAAAATGTCTTTGTTATACAGTAATTCTTGATAATTAAAAATTTCTGATAATTCAAATAAATTTCAAATTTTTGGTTGGCCTGCTATGTTGCGAAGGTATTCAAGAGCTGCGTAATTAAAACTGTACCACTTGGTTAATTATGCTAATCCATGCTTCTTGCTTATTGTTGCCAGATACCATCGACTGCTTTGGTTCCTTCTAGTGAAAATTCATACTCATATACATTTTTAACGGCCAGAAATAAGCCAACTGGCTCCTACCCCTTGTCAAATCATTGAAAGCCACTATAAGAAAAGAGAAAAAGAATACCAAGGCGGTAAAAATGCATGCGGTAACTGGTCATCTCTGCTTCTCCTGGTTAAGCTGCATCGAGCCTCGTCCTCAGCACGAGTTGACGCAAAACTACAGCTGCTTTCACCACTTGTTTGCTGCTGATAGGACACTAGGAAAGCAGCAAGCATGAGTTCAGAACAAATTGAGCAGTCTGTTCTACAGCAGGGGGCTGCCATGTTGTTGTAACCCAGTTACTGGCCATTACTGAGACAAAGATTAAAGGCGTAAAATGCACATGTGGAGTGGAACAAACGTAGCATACGTCGATGTGACGTAACATGTGCCAAGTGAGCGCAGATGTCTTAACCCTGCCAATTATAGAGCCATTACATACGGAACTATGTTTTCCTACCCAAGCATCTGGCTTGCTTACACCCTGTAGCTTTGGTAGTGCTAAACGATAATGGTGAAGTGGAGTACAAACCCGTAGCTAGTACAAATGAAGTTAACAAGCGTGGTGATGTAGGCTTGTTGATCAGTCATTGAAGCAACTTTGGTGCAGAGCAAAAGAACATATGGACAAGGAAATGCACATAAAGACACCACACGGCACTAACCAACACTGTGTGGTGTCCGCATGCACCTTCTCTTGCCAAAAACCGCACCTGCAGTAATGCAACACATTCAACTTTCATCATCCTACCTGTAACATCAATGTGGCATTGAAGGCGCATGCGGACACCATGCGGTGCTAATTACCACTCTGTGGCATCTGTAGGTGGCTTCCGTTGTCGACATGGTGCTTCATGCCACATCAGAGTAGCTACAAATTGCCTTTCGTACTGCTTTTGAAACTACAGCCATTGTGTGTGTCCACCATTCTGGCTTTCCAGGGGAGCTGGCCTGTAACTGCCCACCAGAAGGACTGTAAACTTTGGCCACTGCTGATTGGCTAGAGCTTGAAAATAAGCGGAAACAGAAGGATCCAATGGCTACGGGTTCGCCCAATCAAGTCAAATCACCAAGCTCCAGACGACTCGTCACGCTAATTCAAGGAAGAGAATATGTGGTTCACCAAAACATGGCATTTCTCTGGCTGACAAGGCAGAAATCTTAATCTCGACTACATTTTCTTGAATTATTTGGCCATGATGGCTCACATGTTACATCTTACGCCAGCAGCAAAGTCACACATTTTGCGTAGTGAAACGTGAAACACTGTACAATCCGCAGATGTTTCCTTTGGCTTTCCATTCAGGACGCTGCGTTTAGACAACAAATGTCAACAGCTTTGCAAGGCAATGGTTACCGTTAAAGACAAAAAATTTGTTTATCAATGGCCTTCCTAGGGCGGGGAGGCTGGAGAAACACAACAGAGAAAGAAAAATTAAAGTCGAACAGAACTACGGAACGGTTCCCAACAGGCAACGGTGCAAATCAGCTAAGGAGATGCCTGCATCAAACATTTTGACTGGCAAGCTTGATGGAAGGACACTTCCAACTAGTTTTTCAAGACGGGCGTGCCGGCTGGTGACGGGTGTGGTGGCCTTGAGGTGCCAGCATTGCTGCTTACTCGACGTCATCTTCAACCAGTGGTGGGCCTCCAGCACTGTCCGCCAGGCGCTGCGCACCATAAAAATGCAGTGAAACATCACCATAACACTGAGTCCATCAGACATGAAAATCTCTTCATTATAAAGTAGATTCTTGATAATTCAAAATTTCCGATAATTCAAACAAATTTCAAATTTTTGGTTGGCCTGCTATGTTGCGAAGGTATTCAGGAGCTGCCTAATTAAAACTGTACCACTTGGTTAATTATGCTAATCCATGCTTCTTGCTTATCCTTGCCAGATACATCGACTGCTTTGGTTCCTTCTAGGTGAAAATTCATACTCATATACATTTTTAACGGCCAGAAATAAAGCCAACTGGCTCCTACCCCTTGTCAAATCATTGAAAGCCACTATAAGAAAAGAGAAAAAGAATACCAAGGTGGTAACAATGCATGCGGTAACTGGTCATCTCTGCTTTTTCTGGTTATACTGCACCAAGCCTCGTCCTCAGCCCGAGTTGACGCAAAACTACAGCTGCTTTCACCACTTGTTTGCTGCTGATAGGACACTAGGAAAGCAGCAAGCATGAGTTCAGAACAAATTGAGCAGTCTGTTCTACACAGGGGCTGCCATGTTGATTTGTAACCACAGTTACTGGCAATTACTGATACAAAGATTAAAGGCATAAAATGCACATGTGGAGTGGAACAAACGTAGCACACGTCGATGTGATGTAACACGTGCCAATTGAGCGCAGATGTCTTAACCCTGCCAATTATAGGGCCATTACATACGGAACTATGTTTTCCTACCCAAGCATCTGGCTTGCTTACACCCTGTAGCTTTGGTAGTGCTAAACGATAATGGTGAAGTGGAGTACAAACCCGTAGCTAGTACAAATGAAGTTAACAAGCGTGGTGATGTAGGCTTGTTGATCAGTCATTGAAGCAACTTTGGTGCAGAGCAAAAGAACATATGGACAAGGAAATGCACATAAAGACACCACACGGCACTAACCAACACTGTGTGGTGTCCGCATGCACCTTCTCTTGCCAAAAACCGCACCTGCAGTAATGCAACACATTCAACTTTCATCATCCTACCTGTAACATCAATGTGGCATTGAAGGCGCATGCGGACACCGTGCGGTGCTAATTACCACTCTGTGGTATCTGTGGGTGCCTTCCGTTGTCGACATGGTGCTTCATGCCACATCAGAGTAGCTACAAATTGCCTTTCGTACTGCTTTTGAAACTACAGCCATTTGTGGCGTCCACCATTCTGGCTTTCCAGGGGAGCTGGCCTGTAACTGCCCACCAGAAGGACTGTAAACTTTGGCCACCGCTGATTGGCTAGAGCTTGAAAATAAGCGGAAACAGAAGGATCCAATGGCTACGGGTTCGTCCAATCAAGTCAAATCACCAAGCTCCAGACGACTCGTCACTCTAATTCAAGGAAGAGAATATGTGGTTCACCAAAACAAGCGCAGCCTCCCGAGATTTGCTGATCACTCGTATCTCAGGAATGGTGCATTAAGCCTGATTCTATGACAATGTTGACCAAGAGGAGACTTGTCCAATAGGTTCGCAGTTACAGCACAGCTCCCCAGTTTGTGACAGTGTACTATTTCCAAGCACAAGCTTGTACCATGCACACTGTTCACGTGTGTGTGTAACACCTGGTTGAGTAGATCCATGTCTGTGACGCCGTCAACATCGAACATGCACGGTTGCCCGGTTACCACTGACCTGAGAGACGACAGGCAGGCGCTGCAGGAGCAGGTGGAACACCTGGGGAGGCAGGGTCTGCTGCAGAACCTGCAGGAGCTGCTGGGGCTGTCCGCACACGGCCACTGCACTGCTCAGGTGTTCCACACCATTCTCAATGTCACCTGCACAATGGGCAAGAGAGACAGGACACGGTGACATTCGCCGCACAAAAGGACGCCACATCGTCTACATCATCCGGGCCTTATCCACTTTCGACCTACTCTGAGGAAGACAAAGTGTTAGAGGTTCGCTGTTAGTAAAGGGACACTACAAGTAAAAAGGTGATTGATTGATTGATTGATTTGTGGGGTTTAACGTCCCAAAACCATCTATGATTATGAGAGACGCCGTAGTGGAGGTCTCCGGAAATTTCGACCACCTGGGGTTCTTTAACGTGCACCGACATCGCACAGCACACGGGCCTCAACATTTCGCCTCCATCAAAATGCAGCCGCCGCGGCCGTGATTCGATCCCGCGACCCTCAGATCTAAGTAAAAAGGTGAAGTGGTTTAGAATGATGACTTATACTTCGAGAACTCAAGTGTCAGTAATTTGGCAATTTTATGTTGAATATTAAAACAAAAAAAATATAAATGTCAAAGCACCAGTCTTGAAATTCATGCCAGAATTTTGGCCTTGTGACGTCAGAGGGCCTACTTCCTTTTTTTTATTTTTGTACCCTCACTAAATTCGCTTCATCACAATATCATTTTCACTTTTTTGGTACTGTGAAAAGCTGACTTATTAAATGATATGAGAAAAATTGTCTTAACAGCAAAGCTGTTTAGTAAAACAGCTTTGCTGTTTTAGAAAATACTATCATAATAAAAATAAATCAATAAAAAACGATCATCATCATCATTAGTTCAGGTACCCAAGAGTGTGCATGCACTTCTATGCAACGCCCAACGTGCGGCATTCGCACGCACAATTCTTTCTTCTCTTACGCACACGACCTCAGCCCACTGGCAAAGCTGTGGCTGGCGGGTGCAAGCAGAAGAAAAAAGAAGACAAAGAAAGTGTGCGCCAATTTGCCTGGCGCACAGCATCTTGCAAAGCTATGCAATTGCACATAGCTTTACGTAAACTCATGGCGCGAAGCTATGCACAAACGCATAGTGTGTATAGCAAAGGGGTGTGACGGCGCCAAGCCGAGGTTACGCGCGCCACGTCTGCCACCGTCTCTGGTTCGACAGTAACGTGTTTATGCGGAGCTCGGTGCGAAACCTTAAGAGGTGTTCACTGGACCTTGCAGTGCTTTGCGAGGCATTTCCTGAAGCCTCAGACCACGACAAAATGCGGGTGCGCTGGAGACAAACCTGGACCAGCGAAGTGCCCATCAGCTGTGCTGCTTAACTAGCCTTGTACCAACAGTGCAAGCTTCACGCAATTTTTATATTAGTGTCCCTTTAACCAACGTTCACTGCTTTACTGAACAACCAGACACTGAGCAACAGAATGTAGTAACAATTGGTCAGGGGAGAAAAGATACATTTAAATAAACCATGTAGAAGTTGGAAATTTTTTGGCAGTTGCGGAAATGACAAATCATTCCTTATTTTGATGTAAACGAGTATGCTTTTACCGCAACAAAAAAGATTAGTGAAAGAGGGGAATGGGTTTCTATTTAGTAGAAAGGAAAAAAAAAAGGATTAGTATTTTAAACTTGGCCCTGAAAGTCATGAAAAACGGTCAGTGGCACCTTCACTGGCTATGTGTGTTGAACTCCAAGTGCGAAAAAAAAACCAAGCAAGTAAGACCCATGCAGGTTTACTTATCATGCTTAAAAAGAAAAAACTGTTAATTAAAATTGTTTCTTATATCACATCTGGAGGCATTCCTTTGCAATGAAAACTAACTTTTTTTTTTTTTTTGCATGTTGAATGTTTGCTGCCTTCCAGTTCGTATCGCCGCATCCCATATAAATTGGTGACCTGCCCACACTTCTGTGGGAGAAAGCTGTTGGCGTAATAGTTTATTTCACCAATTGTAAATGATTTCCATGAAACTACATCAATTCAGTGCCATAAATTATTATTATGTTAATATTTTTAACTAGGAGTCCTTGCTTTTTACCCCTGATGGCAGCTAGGAATTGAACTTGTGCTGCTGTACTTTAAGCCAAGGCAGGTGAATACCGTAAGATCCTGAGCAAGCGCTCACTCTTGGGCGAGAGGTAACCTGACAAATTTATGGTGGGGGGGTGCCTAGCTTGGTCGCGCACCCAAATTCAAAATGGCGGTAGAACAGCTGGGGGAAAAAAGAATGCAGACTTTTTTCATTAATATCTGAAGAATAAGTGTATTTACTGCTCTTATTCAATGTCATTTCTCTCAAAGCCGTCACGCGAGTCGTATGCATCAGAGGTACAAGTTGCGGGCTCACAAGCCTAAGCAGCATCGAGCATTAAATAAACACTAGCAGCTGATGTCCATCCATCCAATTAGAGCAACCTAAAGTATTCTAGCTCACTCTAGTCCAATGAAAACAGCAACTCACAGAGCCTATTGGCTCCCGGCTATAGTCACGGCTGGCTGTGCGGATGAGAAGAAAGCGGCTGTGGTGCAGCCATTTTCAGGCCTCAACAAAAGTGCAGCTAAACAAACAAACTACTTTTCTTACTTAATTGCATCATTTCTTGTAGTTTACTGTGCAACTTCTTGGAAAATTGAAGAAGAAGAAAATTGGCAAGTGACCTGGCATTGATGAACGCTGCAGTAAACGGGGTTAAAAAAGGGAAGGGTGTGCTCACTCGGTCAATGGTGCTAATTTCAAATTCCTCAAACCGGGGAGGGTGGCACTTACTCGGGATTTTACGATGGTGACAACTGCAGCTGCCTGACACAGGAGCCAGAATGCCAATGTGCAATAGATGCAATAACACCTGATTATAAGGAACGGCCTACTTTTACTCCCACGTTATCAATGGAATGTAATTAAAGTTTGTCATCAGTGCAATCAAAGCGTGTCATGAGAAGCCACTTTTGGCCAACTGTGAAAAAGCAAATGATTGCACATTTCACAGCATTAAAGCAGAGCATTGAGAAATTGGTGTATGGGATAAAAAATCAAAAACGGGATGCCACATCACAGAACGCGAAGAGAAATAACCAGTAGTCCATTTAGAGGGTGTACAAAGCCAACAGTAGGTGCCTTTGACAACTGACAAAGCACTAAAAGATATAGTGAAAGTGGAGCCATTACAGTATGTTGCGTGCTGTTGAAGATTTCTTCTGTGATTTTAGGTGGGAGGGAAATAACACCGGTGTCATACAATCACTTTCTGTCACGATTGGGTTTGATGCAGGTCAAATTTCTTGGTTGTGATTGACTCCTTTACCTAAGCTACGGAACGGAGGCAAGAACAGTCCAGAAATTAATCCCTATCAGCAGTGCACCTTATGGCACCGGTATAAGCGTTCAAAGCATCGCAGGGTACGAGTGCTTGAAAACCAATGTCGTATAGTGATCAACTCCTAAATGCAACCAGGCACATTACGTACATGTTACATTGAATTTCTTCGTACTACAAGAAAATGTGCATAGGGTGAGCAGGCTGGCATAGTAATAAATAGGCACACAAGAGAAAAACTTCAACCTGAGGAACTAGTACAGTAGGCATCATGTCAACGAATCTACGAGCACATATTGTGCGACCGTTCGTGTGTCTTGCCCACTTCTAAAGTTATACTGCCTTGACTAATCTGTGTTTTTCAGCGCCCTAACAGCTCATGAGCAAATACTAGATTACCAACAATGGGGCAGAGGAAACGTGCGCAAACGTGACTATCTCAGCCCTACAGATAAAACTTCCGCGTGAAAATGTTTAGCCTGACAGCGGTCATGGCGTTGCCGATGCAAACCGCACTTGGAGGCTTGTCATTCCATGCATCTTGAGCACGAGTATCAGCTTACGAATAGGGAAATAATTAAAGATCACCGTGTGCCTTGGATGAAGCAAGCGGTACTCGGCCAATATCTTACCTTGCGCCAACAGTTCCTCGCCCATCTGCACCTCGTGGATGAAGAACTTCTGAACTGCGTCATAGTCCTTCAGGTCCGGCAACTACGTAGACACCATGTTACGCGTGTTACGTACGGTTTGTACGGTCAAAAACGAAGCAAATACGCAACCACGGAATGCTTTATTACCTTTCCAGAACCCCTGCGTGCTTGCTCTTTCTGCTGCTGTGCCTTGGCGCGCCCTGAAATGTGCGGAACACTGAATTACACGAGTGCCTTAACGCTGTTCGCGGCTACGTTCTTGCGTGCCGTCAGGGCAAGGAATGCCCCACGTGCCACCACTCTGCGTTTACTGAAAGACAGTTGAACAATAGCGAACTTTCAGGACCGTACAGAGAGCAATACGAGAAGGTCCCATGGCCTGCTTTCCTTTTACGAAATGGGTTTCATGCGAGACCGCTACTTACGTTCCCTCAGTTTTTGCTTGAAGAGCGGGTCGCTCCGGCGCTTTCGGTCGAAGTAAATACAGTACCCTAGGAACAGTGTGCCACAGACGCCGGCAGCAACGCCCAGCGCCGTCTTCGACACCATGACGCTCATCTCGACCATGTGGGCGGAATTTTTTAACTGTCAGGAACCCAGTAAAGATGGAAAAATTCACCCAGCGGTCACCCACGACCGCCACACTCCAGCCAGCGCACGCGTTGCCGAAGCCCTCTGGCGTACAAAAACGCCAATCACTCAAGCATTTTCGCGCGTTTTATCTGCGATCGAAGCACGAAGCGAAGAATAACGACAGAGCTTTATCCTAAATACGAGCAAAAATTAACAGAAGGAAGAAACGGAACGCGGACGAGCCAGCATTTACGTTGAGAACGTGGAAGGCGTATATGTAAAAATAGCAACGAAATGGCGCGAAGTCTTGTAGCCATTTTGATTTTTTCTACCGAAGAAATTTTCACTGTGCGCTTGCAGCAAACGGGAAACAGGGTGCTTGAGGGCGTTGACTGAATCAAATCACCGAAAGAAATTGATGTTCAGGCGAAACACCTCCCTGCCCCATCTACGCGTACAACTGATCACCGATACATTTACCCATAGCGACACTGCCCACAGCGAGAAGTACTTACGTGCACAGAACGAAGTTCACGGTCCAAGGCATTTCACATCGACGTCCAGAAAAATAAAAGCTATTTGTTAAGGGCACCCGTTACCGCCAAACTGGCAGCAGCACTTCCGTGCCGCGCGGTAGTGCAACACCAAAATAAAACAAATGTCCGAAGGAGTGGCAGTCAAGGAGATTTTATTTGTTCAGTGACCTTGCAGCTTGACAGATCGTACAGAGTTCGTGAGAAAATGCCAGGATGACAATGGTAAGCTTTTGACAGTACAGGTACAAAATGAAAAAGAGTGAATGCACGACTGAATGCAGCGACAATAAAGCCGGGCTTTAGGCCTAACCGAATGCAAAGTGATTTTGGCGATTTTGTGGTCACACATGAGACAACATGATCATGAGACAAGCCTCACCGAACGCTGTACGTGAGGAATGCGGGTGACTTAGAACAAAAAAAAAAAAAAAAGTTCTCAGAACTCCTGGCTGGAGCCCTTTTTGCCGGGCTTGCTGCCACCAGTGCTGGTCTGGCCGGTCTTCTTGGGCAGCAGAACGGCTTGGATGTTGGGTAGCACGCCGCCCTGGGAAATGGTGACTCCGGAGAGGAGCTTGTTCAGCTCCTCGTCGTTGCGGATGGCAAGCTGAAGGTGGCGAGGGATGATCCGGGTCTTCTTGTTGTCGCGGGCCGCGTTTCCCGCCAATTCGAGCACCTCGGCGGCCAGGTACTCCAGGACGGCGGCGAGGTAGACGGGGGCGCCGGCACCGACCCGCTCGCTGTAGTTCCCCTTGCGCAGAAGCCGGTGGATTCGGCCGACGGGAAACTGGAGACCAGCTCGAGAGGAACGAGACTTCCCCTTTGCCTTGGCTTTACCGCCCTTTCCTCGTCCAGACATGATGACTGAAGACTTGAATCAGCGTTCACGGACCGATAACGTCAACACACAGCCGCCGGCGTCGCGAGAGTGAATGAGCTCGCCGCGCCAAACACGACGGTTTTATGCGGCAACCAACAAAAACAAAAAAGAAGCATTACCATAGTTGCCAGACCAGAAACAAAATGCGGCATGTTTTACTTTGCAAATTATGGCAACAGTAGCTTGTTTTGGCATTTGTAATGCACCTAATCCGTATATTTTTTAAAAATTCAGCTAATTAACTTGATGTTCTGAAAGTAGCTTTTGTGGCTAGAGAGAAAAGAAAACATTCAAAGCTAATATTCTTCAGCCAGTGTCATCATCATCAATTTACGATTGAGTTTTTAATCTCGGAGGCCACGCTTTTTTGTTGTATCGCAGCTGTCACGCGTCACTGGGGAGATGGGCGCGTTTACTGTTGACTAACGGAGGTAATCGTAGGAGGGCCCTGACTAGTTAAAACATTAACAAATGCTCTATAGCACACGCATAGATCTTTAAGACGACATAGACCCATCAGCCGCACGACAAAACGTAGATAAATACTTCGGGGATTCCTTTTCCTAATCACCAGGCTGAATGAAGGGCGACAAATCTATGTACTACATTTTCATAATCACCACCTGTGGTGTTGCTGTGCGGCAACACTACAACCACGCTGAATAATTGATACTTGGGGAATTCCTTTTTCCAAGCTGATCGAATGAGAAGCGCCAAATCTATGCTCAGACTGCCGCGTGACTTCCGTGAAACGGAAATAAGAGCGGACTCTGGAATGGTTTCTCCTTTCTCGCGTTTGCTATCTCGTGCCCTCTTGTAAAGTTTCTATAGCGCGTTACCGTCCACGAATTTTGGAAGGATAGCAGTTATTTTGTTCTTGCTCAAACGTGACGTACTACTTCTGATGCTGACAGTTGGTACTGACAGCACTTCGAGGTTGACCTAACTAATAATTGAAATTTCGGATATTCGCCCAATCGTGGAGCAATGCCGCCCATGTTTAGTACACAGATAATAGCGCGGAGATAACCAATGCATGACGTTCGTGATGAAGCCCAATCTATTGAAGTGCATTGCGAAAAGTCAAGCCAAGGTTCGTGATGCCTACTGATAATCGAGGATCCTAACCCAGGAGTCACAGAACTGACATCCCGATTCTATCAGAGAGGGGACAATGTTATGCTAGTGAAGTATAATGGTGCCGGCTGATAATCAAGGGTCCTAACCCAGGCTCTGCATGACTGACACCCCAATTCTAGCAAAGTGAATTGCGGATACATCACAAAGTTTCCACAGACAATGTTATGCAAGCGAAGGTGCCCACTTTATGCCGAACCAACTGGAAACAAAATAACCTATACGAACAGTGGACTTCACGTGAACTGTTCCAGCCTTTGCTGTGCATACACAGGCACAATCCACACAGACTTGGTGGTAGCTAGCAGAGTCGTAGCACAGAAACACGGTAGAGGTCGGCACTGTGAGTTTTTCTTTTGGTATTGTTTTCCAGCAGAATCTCACTCGCTTGTGAGCTCTGCTTAAACAACACAAAATGTTATATATGACTTATCAACTAGAACAGGAGAGGCCAGAAAGGCTCCCACCCCCGAAATATTCAATGCGTTATGTATGCACATAGGCGCAACACACATTGGTGGGCAGTGAGTTATGAAATAACCACCATGGTATCTCAGCAGATAAAACGTCGCATCGCTAGGACCAAGGATGTGGGCGACACAGGTTCAGTTCTCATCAGTGGGTGACATTTCAAATTACAAGGCAAAGTGTACTTGGATTTAGGTGCATGCCAATGCACACCGGAGGATCAAGATGACATGCACAGTGCTACCGTGTGCCTCTATCATGCTGTTGTCTTGACATGCAAAAGCCCAGAAATGAAAGTGCTTTAACCAGTGTCATCAAAGTGGGGGGTATCAAATTAAGCTTAGCTGCCTAGGGTTATCTCCTCTGCACCCAAAGCTAGTTACACTATCATTTTTTTTTTCTTCTACGTTTAATCACTGTCTGAACGCCGAAGAGTGTCGTCCGTAAGTGCACCCACAACTATGCCCATAACGTGGCCTGGCACCACAGCTAGTTGCATTGCCTAGGCTGGCCACGCAAATGGTAGGAAAAACAGCATGATACATTAAAACTTTTTATTTTTTGCACAATCATGAATAATTAACAAATGTGAGCAGTGAAATACACGTAGGGAAACAATTCTACATGCACTCTGGTCAGAGTGCTAGGGACATTACTTACACTATGTACATACAGTAAAAAGTACTCCGACGTACTGCATAATGTACAAGACGCAACGGGACAATAAATAACGAGCGCACACATATAGACAAACCTTGTTCTGTTGTTTTACAGCCAGCTCCACAACCATGGAACCGGTTGAAATGATAGTTGCATCTTAACGCAAGCAATCTGTCAATCATTTGAAGCGTTAAAAAAACAATTCTATGTTCCTTCCACTAGTGGACTGCGTATCAAAAACAAAACTTGTTTTGTACTCAGCATGTTGCCACAACACAGCTCCTGGCGGGAACCATTTCGTCAACTCTTCACTGCGTAAACTCATATTTGACAAAATGCAAGCAGAGTACAAACACACTCAACATACATTGAAATAAAACGTGCAGATTGCTAATCTTGCTCATCCATATTACATAGTAAGGAAATAGTCAAGCTAGACACAATTCTTCTGAAAAAATGTACAATTATGAGCAAAAAGTGTGAATGCTAGCTCCTCTATTATCACCTATTAAAGCCACAAAAAATAACAAGTACAGGAGTAAAGTTACACATAGGTTGCAGAGCTCTGAGCAGGCTATCAATACCAACAGCAGGCCCTCAATTTTCCATTTCATTTCATTCGCAATTTTAGGAGACACTAAAAGAAGAAACTAGTTTGAGCAGTGTTAATACATATTGTGCTTCCACAGTATCAAAGAGGCCATTACCATGAGAGGGGTGTTGACAAGTTGAATCAGGCAAATAAGTGAAAGAAGAGTGGCAACACCTCCTCTGTCCACCACCTTCTCCAAGCAACATGACAAGTCTTGCCAGTACTGCTATATGCCTATATGCCCTTTGTTCATAGGTAGAGATGGACTATACTGCATTCACAAGGAGCGAAAGACTGAACTTGCAAAGCTGTTCACGACCTTTTACAAATGTTGGAACTCGCAACGTCACATCAACACGTTGAAACTCAAGAAATGCAAGCTTGTAGCTTTTCTCCCTTTGCGATGAATCTCTTGAAGGCCAAGTAGGAAGTTCATTACAACTACTGTCCCCACCGATAGAAAATGCATTTCTTGAATTTGCTACGACGTTGAAACTAGTTTGTGTTGTCTTGTCCTCTTTAAGCGTACTTCAGGTGCCATGTGCTTCCAAGGCAATGAGCCCTCACACATTACCATTGCAACGCACCCAGCAGACAACCACAGTCGTCGTGATGACATTGTCTATAGCGCAAAATATGGCAGCAAAAGCTGGTGACACTTTATGCTACATACTGTGGCGCATTTCAGCACCCTGTTGAGTGGAGCTTCAGTTCTCCGCAGCGGTAAGTGAAATCAGATATAAAGCAAAATACCACATATTTCATATGTTACACATTCTCACTGCAAAGAAAAAAAAAATTTTTGACCATGTTAACACGAAAGAAAATGTTATCGGAAAAGTCGTAACCTAATTTTACATCAAAGTACATCAACCCTGTACATGCTTGAGCAACCTAATCCTGTTACAGCAGAACCCCATTATAACGAACCTGGATATAACAAAGTAATTGCAATTCCCCTTGAAATTCCTATAGGTGACATTGATATTGGTTATAACGAACTAATGGTTATAACAAAGTAATTACCACTCCCCCTTCAACTACGTTATAACGAGGTTTTACTGTATCACTTCTCCCTTCCAGCAACCATTTTTTTTAATCATGCACTTTCAAAGTGACCTTGCAACACAGTTCGTGTGAATCCATAACACTTTTAAAGCGCTTTGATCTGTCTGCTTTGCGCTGCTGTTTTGTGTTAAATATTATGGATTCACACCAACACACGAACAGCACACTGCAGCACCTACATTACATGGCAAGCGGCGTATAAAATCACGACCTCACATCCTGTTCCGAGATTTGAATCGGCCAATGCCAGTTGTGCCGGCTTGCTCCCGCCTGCTGTGTAGGTTGCCGACAGGAGAGAAAACAATTTCTGACATAAAAACGCAAAGCTTATGCTGCGTGCAGTACAATAAAATTCGACTCGCACATTCACGGGAGCCATGACTGCACATTGGCAGCAATTCCCAACTGTAGTCTAATCCTGATATAATGAATTGTCACTTATAATGAATCATGAGAAAGTGTTCCCATTATAACAGTGTTACAAATATAAATTTCTGACAAATTATTGGATATAGCAAAGATATTTCCATGCCACTGAATTCGCTACAAAAAAGGTTCGACTGTACGTTTTAAAGACTGTTGTAGGGTCCATTCAAAAAACCTCCATTCGCCAGCCCTCTGACGGGCACACGTGTACACAAGGTGCATCATATATCGAACACTGAACAAGACATTGCTTATAGTAAGGAACTTGAGGGTAAGCAGAAGGTGTGGGCTAATGCATCCGTTTCATTTGTAGAGAAATGCTTTCGCGCACGGACTTGTTCACGTGATGCGGCCATGTAGTGTATCTTCGTGGAGAAACAGTCCTCATTGCAAGCTCGATTGGAGTATGTCGACGTTCCAATTACCGCGGTCCGAAACTGTTGCATAAGTTCCAGCAGTACAATAGGGAAACAAGCGCAGAAAACGAAACCATTTTGAAATCTCAAAATTGTCCCTGGCATCACATGGTACCACTGTTACGCCAAGTCAAGACTAAAATTATTTCGATGTCGTCAATAATGTACACACTGCATCTCAGTGCAAAAAGATATATAAAAGTCCATACCAACTAGAATCCATCAAGTTCTTCAACTACCAACCATCAGGAATTTGACTCATGCACCCGAGCCTCCTTTTGCATATTCCATATCTTGCAATAACAACTGCATATGCATATAATAAAATCATATCATTAAGAGGACTATGGATCATTTTTCACAAAAAGTGTAAATATTATTCGTGGCTGAACTGAGCACCTAATAGTTTCATGATGTAAATCAGTTACAATGAATCACTAATGTAATTCGTAAAGTGCTGCCAAGGCATCAAAAGAGTTGACAAGCAAAATTTCATAGACTGAAGCACTCTCAGAAAGCTGCTATTTGAATGCTTATTCTTGCAGCTAAAAAAGAAAGCCCTTGAAAGCAAGACTTAAAAAAAGGGGAGGGGGGGGGGGGGCACAGCCAGGATTTTAAGTCGAACAAGGGAAGGGAGAGTTTCACACACTCATATGGGTGTATACCTCTCTTTTTGCCATGCTCTTAGCCTTGGAAGGTGTATTTGGAGTGTATGTTTGTACTACAACAAAGTCGTGATCTCTCTCACGTGTTTTCCATGCATTATCGCTGTGTGCCCCATTGGCTTATTCTTGGTAGCACAGCGGCGAGCGCCGAGTTTTTAGGAAGGGAAATGTGGAATATCCCCAAATACGCCTACTAAAGCTAAAAGAGTACACAAACATGTAAAAACATAAAAGCCACGCACCTATATTCCGTCCTATACAGTGCAGGCAATGCTACAAAAGGTGAAGCAGCTACTCTCACTGTTCACACGCAAGGCCAAGTAGCAGCACGACAAGCGCTGTGCCACATAATTTAATGTAAAGTTAAGGGTTACACTCTTACATCCCTAAACGTAACATTTATAGTGTATAATAAACCTAAATTACTTATACGTGTGGAACAGTGCATTTCTGCTGTCAGCAGCCACAGTGCATCATCATCTGGGTTTCATGTGCTCGACGGAAGATCCCATTATGAGACAGACCACAATATGGAAATCCAAATCAATTTCGACCACACAAAGTTTCTTAACACACACCTGACCTAAGCACATGCATGTTCTTGCATGTTGCCCTCCTGAAACTCAGTTGCAATGGCCAGTAAATAAACTTCCCACCTCAGACTTGGCAACAGCTTGGCCCCGAAGCCAATATGGCGGGTTGCACATCATCTACGTTTACAACCACAAAATAGCACGTAGCCTACAAGAGGCACAAACTTGCCACAAGTAATGTGCGATTTGATCTAAACTTGTTCTTAGGAAGTTATGGTGTGAAATAGCTCACTTCGTATAAAGTGCTGCAGAACCAAGACGTGCACTCTGAAATGCTTGGAACGAGACTCGTTCAGCTGCATCACTCGTGTAGCCTCTGTAGCGTTTCCTAATACGTGCAAAATGGAGTGTACACAGATACAATAACTAAAGTAGATGCGAATTACTTTTAAAATTGAGAAAGTGCATGTTTATACTATCCTTTCCAGAATTAATGTATTAATGCCATTGAAATAAACTCGCGAATTCTTGCAGTTTTCATTTAAAACGTCAAGAAGGCTTTCAAGCACTGCCATCACTAACACTTTCCTAAATGATCTGTGGTCTCATACAAGACCAGCAATGCTGTTCATGGCGAAGAGCCCCAAAGGTGTTATAAACTGGTCAAAAGCACCAGAATATCATACTGAATCACAAAGGTGGTCACACGCGCTAGCCTAATGAGCAATTAATACATTTGGGTTACTATTTTATAGTCGTGTTTTTTTTTTTTTTCTATGGCGCTGCCTTTTCGCTCCTTTGTAAGTGGTCGGAGCAATGGTTCATCCACGTTATCAACAGGATCAAGACTGCCGTCAGAATAGGAGACACCGCTACAAAATCGCCACCCAGAACATCAGCCCTCTGTTTACGAGAGGACTCGTTCTAAGAAAGAGCACAATGTGTAGAGCACTCACAGAATAAAATGCATCAATTCACCACCACCATGTTTAGTTTACTGTCACAAAGGGATAATATTAGCTTGTATGCTTACATCGTAGACAAAACCACCTTTAGCGGCCAGATTCATAGTAACATGACATGGTTACCATGAGCAGTCACATATGCTTGTTATGAAGTTCTGATGTTGCATTTCGTTCTGTGAGCACTATACATGTTGCGCTGGCATCCCCAGAACCCCCACACTGCAACCTACCAAAACAAAGAACATAATAAAGCGACATGTACACAGTTTTGTTCACTCATAGCTTGATTCACTGTTTCTTAAAAGCTAAGTGCATAAGATTTGAAGCAGCTTTAATTAGGTCATGATTATAATATCTACCGCAGCATGTACAATATGCATCCAAAATGATTCGAAACTTTTCCAGATGTTATGCACCGGTATTAACAAAAACACTCTTTCCACAACCATACAATTCAAGTGCCAATGAAACATATCACACCTTAATGATTTCTTTTTACCCAGATCCTTCACACGCGATCAATTTCACATCTGCAACTTTGCTACAACTTCCCTTAAGAAGAGCAAGGGATTAAATTAAACATAATTTCCTTTACATGCTTGTCATTTTGAAGCATAAACTTGGCACCTGCAACCATGGACAAGGCACCTGTGGAGAATGTAAAATATTGTTCGACAGCTCGTATGTTGGCCCAAGAGGATTTGGACAAGCTTTTGCACTGTAACAGATCTTGAAGACATGTGATCTTGTTGCCCGAGGCAAGTGCTTGCATCCCCGGCAACTTTAGGCTAAAGGAAACAGCTCAAAAAATTGAGCTGCTGGGACAGCAGTTATCCTGTGTCATCTGCGATCTTGTCAATTTTTACCCTGTTTCCTTCAGTCTAACATGCCTTGCCAAGCCCAAAATGCTACCTTTCTAGAAGTTCGCTTCTCAGCAACATTTCTATTATAAATGAAACTACGGCCACCTGCAATGGTGACTGGCTGAACCTAACTAGTACAACACCGTCATCCGCACGTTCGGGCTCAGAAGGGCAGTTGAATAGAGCTGTAGGCAATGACCAACGTCAACCAATGTCTGGGTTGATGTGGCAGCCATTGAGGGCAGCGGAGGCACCCAGCAGCCCGTATCCGCGGCTACTGCCCGGCCCAAAGTCCTGCACCGTGGTGCCTCCGTCCTCGATCTGGCGCACCCGGACCCTCTGCTTGTAGTGGTACTCCCGCAGGTAGCTCTTGAGGCTGCGGGGCAGTGGCAGCTTGGCAGCGCCGTCGTAGGCGATGCACGAGCAGATGACTGCACGGGCCAGGTGCTGCAATGGGAACACGAAAGTCCGGTGCAGGGGCCGTGTGAGCATGGGCTCAAAGTACATGCAGCACGACGGGTCTTTGTAGTGCTCGACCAGGCCGCACACGGTGCGCGACGAGAACACCCCGGGGTCGTGCGAGTCGAAGCTGAATCGGTGGTTCCACTGCTCGACGCGGGCGTGCAGCGAGCGGCCGTACCGCCTGAAGCTCACCGAGAACAAGTACTCCTCCTGGGCCGAGTCCCTGAGCAGGAAGGTGCCCTCGGGCTTGTTCTCAAGCAGCCGCTCGGCTTCGTACCGGTCCATCTTGCCCCAGTAGAAGCTGCACGAGGTGATGCCCAGCAGGTCGGGCACCAGACAGTGCATGTAGTCCACCTGCGTGTGCACCTGCGGGGCGACGTCCCAGATCTGGCTCAGGACCTCCCATGGCAGGGACAGGCTCTCGGGGTTGCCGCTCGTGAAGCTCAGCTGGTTCCGCAGCGCGAGGGCGAGCTCGGGAAGCTGTTGCTGAAGAGGCTGGGGCGAAGGCACGGCGGCCCTGGGCTGTTCTTCGGAGGAGGAAGACGACGACGAGGTCGACGGTCGTCCGTCGCTGCGGAATCCAGGGGGCGGGTCGACGCCCTCTTCGATTTCGCGGGCTCGCTCCTTGCGGGCGCGCTCGTCCCAGTCGTCCACCTGGTACTCGTCGCCGCGGTACTTGCCGTCAAACTTGCCGTGACTGCGCGGCGGCGTGACCCTCAAGGCGGTGGCCTCCGCGTCGACGCTTCGCTCCTCGGTCCGACGGTACCCGGTGCAGATGCATATCGGACAGCCTGTTGGGTGATCGCTCGCGACGGGGTCAGCAGCAGACGACGCGGTGCGGCGCGACCTACACCCGAGCTTGAAACCCCAGCCGCTGCCGCCTTTCCTCGACGGCTTGCTATCTCTGGACGACGGCTGTTCCTTGGAGACGACGGCGGCGGCGCCCGCCGAAGACGACGTGTTCTTGCTTCGGCGCCGTCCGAACGTCAGCGTCCGCAGCTTCTGTCGCACGCCCGCCGACGTTTTCTCCTCGGTCTGAGTGGCGGCCGAGGCGCTGGAGCCTTCGGCAGCGTCGCCGTGTCCGGACTCGGCTTCCGCACATCGGGCGCCGTCCGTCGGATCCGTGTCCGAGCTGGACATCTTTGCCTCCCGTCTAAGCGGACATAGCTCGCCTAGTCAGACGTCCCCGTCGTCATTGGAGACACGCCTCACGTGCTGCGTCATCTGAAACACAAGCCGCACGGACAATGCCGCCTATCAGAACGCGATAGCCAAGCAGCAGCGACGTAGTGCGTGCGTGCGTACTACGCGATCACGTAAAGATCCGTCGACTCGACTAGCAGCTAAGGTTCAATCGTGTGCACAGAGCGGTCTCTTGCATTTAAGGCCCACGATGCGAGAACAAAAGTCCATCCGAGAACAGCTCACTCGAGGAAACGGTTCTTGCAAACCGACCGTACGTGTCACAGCGCGCCTTCCATTCACGGCAACAAGGAAACGGCAAAAAGAAACAAAAACCAAACATACGCGTAAACGAGGCTTAGCAAGCGCCAGCAGCACGAGCGAAATTCTTGGGCGATAACGCGAAATAAGAGCCGTCGCAACGCAAGCGTCACGCGGATCCGTGCGTCCGGGTTCTTTCCTTACGATACGAAATCGTGGAAACCGCGAGCGAGCTGGGTTTCGTGGAGCCCTGCCTACAACTCTGCGACCTACGCTTCCTGAAAACGAAGATCGATAGCGCAATGTGTGATCGTATTATCCTCGAGTAAACCGCAAAACTGGGTCACACGCGCTTGTAAAGCGTGCAGTACACTGCGTCAAGTCGTACGGTCCGCGTAAGTAAAACTTTGGTAACCGCTCGTAAATCTCCTAAAATGAACCGAGTTTAACACTGTTCCCGAACAGTTTCACTTTCCTCTAAACTGCGGGGCTGCTTGTGTTTCCCGAGCAAGAATGAACGCGGTCAACACAGAAAAACGCCTAGTCAAAGCGCGATCTTGAGAGCTCGCGGGTATTAACTGCGAAGGCTGTGTACTCACGTCAGCAAAACCGATGTGGTCCTCATGAACACACGCAACATTAAACACCAAACACACAGCAAACCCAAAGAGAGAGACCACAACGAGAAATCGCACACAGGAAATGGCTCTTGTATTTTCGTTTTGCTTTACCACGTGACGTCACGGCGAGCACGCCATAACACGAAACACAAACAAAACATATCGCGTGCGCCCGCAGCACCACAAACGGCCGGCGATCAAACTACAAAGAGGCGCTTTTTTTTTGTTTGTTTGTGTGCACCGTAGTAACATGTTGGTTTACCAGCGCTTTATTTTTATAAATATTTTTAGTAACATCTGATTCACTTGAGGAAAATGACAGATATTTTATTCAAACATGGCCGCCTTTGCGTCATCTGGCCACTTTGGGCATTCGCTGCCTGATAAAAGTATGGCCTTTGAGATCAGGTCTCGCAGAGGATTGATCTATTATTCTTTTCCCTTCGGGGGTTTTACAGGTTCGTGAAACTGCTGCTAAGGTGAACAACGTATAACACAAGAGTTCTACCTTACTTTTGAAAAATGACCAATGTTCTCTTCTTTTTTTTCTTTTTGTTATATAAGGCTTTAGTACATACTGCAGTCAGGCAGACCTACCAAGAAAATGTTTCGAGGGAATGCCACGTGAAAGTGACACAGACGCACCAAAGGTGCCAAGTTTAAGGGCTACAAAGCCTTAACGTCTTACGTAGGCTACAGAGCCTACGTAAGAGAATGTACAGCAGTAGCCAACTTATGTGTGACAGGTTACAACATAGCTAGGCAGTCTATGTTTTTATAAGCTCACTTATGCACCCTGCAGTTTGACGTACCACCTCCAGTACAGTCATTTCTACAGTCTGCACAGCAGCACTAGTCCTTTGGCACAGGAGTACAAGTATATGCCTACAGCATCCTTCTACAAACACGACACAGAAACAAGTGCTTAACGTATGGCTGCTTTTCTTTAATTGCCGCAATGACAGTTGCATATTTTTTTACAAGACACCTTTGATCTGTACATGGCACGTGTGCTCCTGTCATGCACTGTCCGAACCGTCGTCTTCTTCCTCGTCTTCGACGCTCCCCTCCGCTGAATCGGCTTCCCCGTCTTCCATATCCGAGTTTTCGTCAGCTTCGCTCTCGCTTCTTTCGTCACCGTCTGACAGCTCCCAAATGTTACCCTGAAACCAGCACGCTCACTTTAACGATTGTGAGAGATTCTCGAGTACAGGAGACATAATTTGCAAGCTGAAGGTACCAAGGGTGATGGGAATCAATTTCGAAACAATGTTGCAAGTAGAGTGCCTCCCCAGGGATGCTGTCAACCATTTCAATATTTAAAAATTTTGAATGATGAATAAGAGTAGTGCCATCCTATTCGTAAATATGAATATCCTTGGTAGCTTTTATAAAAAATTTAATATAACATGAAAATAGCTTTGTTATATCCAATAATTTGCTATAATTCATATTTATAAAATCGTTCTAATGGCAATACTTTCATTTGATCCGATATATCCACATTTATTATATTGAGGTTTGGCTGCAAAAATATATTGCTGAATGTCAGATGGGTCTAAATAAAAATACTGATGCAAAAGTACCACAAATTTCCTAACTGCAGGCGTAGCTGAAGGCCTAAAACCTCAAAGCCCGTAAAATGCAGAAAGTTTCGCATAAGGAGCTAGACTTGTGTTTGCTGCTATAAAACTATAATTGCATTCTCTCAATGGTTATATATTGCATGGGCGCTTCCAATGTCAGCATTACTTATACTAGAATGCGAACACCATTGTGCATAAATTGCAAAAACAGCTGTTCAAATAATATAAATGCACTGAATATTCAATCTGACGAGTTTCTGCACTATATTTGAATGGGTCGCAACACACACACATACACACAGCACCATTTTCTGAGCCATGCTAAAATGGCTAGTGAAAGGTCCTGCCTCATAGGGAGAGTATTACGATGCAGTGTTTTCAAATGATGCAAAAAAATAGCACTTCTGATAACTTTTATAGATCCACAAAACCCAATGATATCTACGATGTAACACTGATAGCAGTGCCAGGGTTTCAACGACTGAAACTACAACCTCAGTATTATAGCAGGGTAGTCAACATCCTACAGCGAAATAAACAAAAACTGATGCTTTAAAGAAAATGCTTTAAAGTAATGCACTATCGACCTGAACTGACCTTACATTTCTTCAGAGTCCTATTAATTAGTGGAAAGCATTAAAAGCTAAAAAGATGGCAGAGTCGCTTGCACAAAACGAGGCCATGACATGACCGCACCTGCCCCCCCAAAAAGCTCGGCATACTGACCTCTTCTTTTTCGTCCTCCGAGCCCTCTCCGTCCTGGTCAATGTCATCATCTGATGAGTCTTGAGAGGGAGAGAAAGGAGGCAAACAAAAACAAGTTTACAGTCAGGTAGTAGCACTACCACAAGACGGGGCACTTGGTAAGAATTTCAATGTACCATATAGCAAGAAAAGCCACATACCATCATTGACGACACAGAGGGGCTCAGTTGGTAACTCCATGTCCTCATGCCTCGTTGCAACCTGTGGATGACAGAATAACCACTTTTTAAACTTATCCCCACACAAGTACTATACAACAACAGGAATACAGCTAAACCACAACATAGTGAATGCAGACATGAGAAATTATTGGCTATGACAAATTTAATGAAAAACAGTCCTGTCATTAACACAGTGTTACATCAACAACGAATTACAGTAAAACCTCGTTATAATGAAGTTGAAGGGGGAGCGGTAATTACTTCGTTATAACCATTATTTCGTTATAACCAATATCAATTTCATCTATAGGAATTTCAAGGGGAATTACAATTGCTTCGTTATATCTGGGTTTGCTATAACGAGGTTCTACTGTATTGGGTATAATAAAGTTATTACAATGTCATACTGCATTCATTATATCAAGGTTTGAATGCAGCAACTTTCACAAAAGCAACAACAGCAGCAACAACAACAACAGCTTTCAAGGTCTTCCAAAGCGTTGATCCGACTAGACCGCAGTGGCATTTTAGTCAGATCAAAGTTGCACACTCTGCTACTGCATGTCGTACAACCGTAGCAGTTCCCCAGTACAACCAAGTCAAGCTTGTTTAATGCCATTTATAACTTTCAAAAGCTTCATCACAGAAACAGTTAGACATGCAGGCAATGCAAGCTTTCAGTGGAACGCTGACATCTGTGTTGTCTGCATCGTTTCTCTTTCGCCTATGTCTGAATCCCTAACTTCTTACAGCGAAGCTGCACACCTCTACCCCCCAAGAGTTTCGTCTCCGTGGGCTAAAACGTGGGCCAATAATGGTTGTATTGCAGTCAGACAGTCAACTCATTCAAGTTAAAGCCTGGCAAAGCCGGGCTAAGCATGGTTGAGGCTAGTTAAGCTCCGTCTAGACTAGAAACAAAGAGCGGGGTGGAAAAAGGAACTGGAGGAGAGGAGCGATGACGTGAGAATGAGACAAGAAGGGGGAAGGGAACGGCACTAGATCCACTGTTACCTCAGTCTTCACACCACTAGTGTATATCTGCCCCAGATTTGCTCTTTGTAGGTGCACGTAGTGGCACAAGCAAAGTTGCAGGTGCATGTGAAATTCCCCAGCGTCTTGAGGAGACAAATTTTTTCCCCACAATACCATATTTATGCAAGTATAAGTTGCACCGTTTCGCTGAAATTTGAAATATAAAGCTGAAGCTTTCACTTGCAATGGAAAGTGAGACCTGTGCCACCACAGTTGTGACTCGGGCCTGTTGGTAGTGACACAGCATGCAAGACGGTACACAAATGGGACGGACACAAGAAAGTGGCATGCATACAAATGTTCCGCCAGTCATTTTTTCTTACTTGCGACTTAGGGGGCAGAGAGTCGACCTGCATTCGAGTTGACTTACAGTTGTGTAAGTGCAGTAAAGTTTCTCCAGAGCTATTCAATCACAAGCTACCCCTACAGGAGTCAATACCTTGGAGATTCAAGGTCTATTACAGATCTCTGCTTTGCCCCATGGGACAGCAAAACTGAGCACTGCAGCATTTTGTTTCAACCAGGTGTACACTTTTTCTTGGCAGCCAACAGCCCATGGCACGCAGTGCTGTTGCTGAATTAAATTGGCTTACGGCAATGAAATGTCACTTTTGCTAGGAGGAGGAAAAAACCTTAATGAGGAAAAAAAAATTAAAGGCAGTTCAGGGTGGGTCCCTCAGTCCAGGGCTCCACTGGCTCTTGCGGCTCGCTGAGCTTGGTCTAGGAGGGCCAGTTGGCTCTCCCTCTCCTCGCTTGCGAGCAGTGCCTCCCACTGCCGAACTAAGTTCACTACTCTCAGAAGGGGTGAGTTGATGTTTTTTGGTCTAGCCGCGCATTCCCACGTGATGTGGGCTAGTGTAGGTTTTTCGCCACACAACGGACAGGTGTTTTTGTAACAGGCCGGGTGCATCTTGCAGAGATTAGTGCCGAGTGAGCAGAACATAACACTCAAGCATCTTGGCAAGGCTTCAGCACTTGTAATAGGAAAGGTACAGGAATAGGTACTTTCCCTCCTAGCAAGCCCTAAAGAACACAAAAACTGATGGCACATGCAGTTGGTGGATGTCGCTATACGTATACAGCCAAACCCCCCGATACAGTAAATTCGAATGTAATGAATTGCTCGTTATAATGAATTAAGTGAAAATTAGTACACCCACTAAAACGGTGTTACAAACAGACATTATAATAAATTACCAGGTACAACAAAGCTATTTCCACATCATGTCGAATTTGTTATAACGAAATTTGACTGCAGTAGCAGGTCGAGGCCTCCAATGTGTTCCTCTGCCCCTTTATCTCTGAAAGTATGCTCAGGGGCTGTGTATTCTGGGCCGTGCCAGTGCCGCACGCCACTTCCAGCAGGTACTAAAGGCGACATTTCCAGCTTTTGGCTTTGACAACAAAAGAAGGCTATTTTCGCTAGGTTCACATTACGCTTCCGCTCGCATTTCAAACGTTAAGTAAGTTGATGCACAGAAGCACCTCTAGACAAATGCTACATGGAACTAGGCCTTCTTTTTTCTTAGGTCTAGAATTCTGTTGCTGTTGGCATTTAACTTACGAAGAGAGTGACACCGGAAGCGAGGCAGCATTTCAAGAAACAATATGAATGGGTGAAAAAGAGTTCACTACCTGTGCCATGATGAGGTCCAGCTTGCCCCTGAGCCTGCAGACCTTCTCAAACATCTCCGTCCGTGCTTCGAGCAGCTCCATGAGCGGACTGAGCAGTGTATTCGCTTCCTTACACTGCGGGAAGAGGAAACATTCTGCATCAGGCATCTCTAGATTCAGGCATATCAAATGGACTATGACATGATTGAGTGCACTTTTCTAAATGCCTTACTAAAACATAATCAAAACTGAATGGTTGCTCTGGGTATTTTTACAGTGCATACCTTAGAGTATGAGTTCTCAAGCAACCTTGCCCCAAGGATGACACCCAGTCCCCCCACCCTCTTCTTCTACCGCTATCTTCGTGCACGCAGCTTTCCAGTCTCTGCCCCATTTATGTGGTGGCGAGTCCGAGAAAGCATGGATATAAAAAATAATTTATTTCAATGGAGTGTACATGCACCTGAAGTGTGCAGAGATGGTCACTTCTGCACGAACAAACTGATGTGTGGCTGTCACACAGAGGATAGCCTCAGGTCAAGTGGTCAGGTTTTAGTATGACCTGCGCATACTTTTCCTTTTACTTGAGCACATAATGAAGGGCGTTTCGATCGTGTGCCTATTGCCCACTGTCTTAGCCACTTAGTGAACACGGAACCAAGGAAAATACAGTAAAACCTCGCTATATTGAAGTTGAAAGGGGAGTCATAGCTACCTTGTTAAAACATTTAGTTTGTCAAAGCTAATATCCATGTCGTCTATGGGACTTTCAAAGGAAATTACAATTGCTTCGCTATATTCATCAGTTTGCTAAATCCCACTCCATTATAACGAGGCTCTACTGTACATCGATGGGTCGCAGAACCCCTGGGCACCATGGAACCCATTTTGAGAGCCCATGCCTTAGAGCATGACAATGTTAGTGAACTTGGTTGACAATGACATGGCACTTCCGGACAGAAAACTGGACAAAAAGTCGAGTTTTGCTGATGAAATATTCATGTTCTTAGAGTCATTCCGCACCTACTCACAAATTTTCATTGCCAAATTTAATAATTACCTTCCTTTAAAGAACCTACACCACACATCAGGCCCTTAACGCGGCAAGACAGATACTCTGATGTGGACTCACCGTCATCAGATAGGATGTGTGCGTTGAAATTACAGTCTTGGTCCATTTCATGTAAGGGTACACCCTACAAGAGAGAGAGAGAGAAAAAAGAATAGAAAGAAATAGAAAGAAAAGAGTCAGGCAGTGTCTTATATTCTTGGTTTCACAATAACAGATGAATGCCATAAAAGTAGGAGGGATTTCTGTAATTCCCCGCATTCGCAACCAAGACATATCGCTTCTCATCAGGAAGATACATATAGGCAATGGTCGTGGAATTCTGGAATTACATCTACAGCACTAGTTCTTATACAGTGTACATTGCAAAATGCGACGTAAATATTTATACTGACCATGTCTTGAATCTCAAATCACTAAACACAGAGTAACCAGTGTGTGCGTGGAGGCTGCGGCACAGCTTGTGCAAACCAGAACAACAGTACTATGCCGCAATCTGGAAGCACACACACATGCATATACTGCATAATTTGGCATAACCAGACAATGCTCACACGTTACAGGTATTCTGGTATCATAAGCCTGCTGATAGACAATGAATTTTGAATTAATCAGAAATTCAGATAAAACTATTTTTCTTGCTAGAACACAATAGTACATAGAAATTGCTCCCACTAGATATTTCAGTATAACAAACAAACATTTGTAATGAACGCTGCACATAATAAAGCCGCAGTCAAATTCCATTGGGGCAATCCAGGTTCATATATTTTTTTTGTAGGGGTGTGCAAATATTCGAAATTCCGAATAATTTTCGAATAGCGCTTGCTATTCGATTTGATTCGCACTTAACCTTTACTGTTCGAACTATTCAAAGTTTGTAATTAAGGGGGAAAAATATGCTTTGATGTCAAGTGGCCCAATCCCGCATGTAGTCCGCTTCGCCGCATAACACCAGCGTATTGCGGTGAGGCTAACGCTCGTGTACTGTGGCAAAGCTAACCCCCGCGTACTGCGACGAAGTTAACATTCATGTATTGCGGTGAAGTTGCGCAATTCTCTGTTAAGACCACGGTGTAAGAATAAGTTAGGTGATGACACTCGCCGCTCCCCGTAGGGAGAGGTCGCGGACAGGTTGTGTTCGCGGATGACCTTGAACAACCGCCAGTTTCTGCCACTAGAATGCAGATGGCGCTAATGTGTGGGGTCCCAGCAAGGTCTTGGGGGCCCGCACTGGCGTGTGTGGCGTGCATTCAGAACTTCGGAAGCTTTGCTCACCGCACGTGCAGTTTGCGTGCGGAAGTATTGCTCATACTTGTGTGCATCTGGAGGCTCGTCTGTGATCTAAAAAAGCGTGTTGGTTTGCCCGTGAGCGTTGTGAGTCTTTCTTCGGCTGATTTACTAGCATTGTCGCGGCATCTGACGTCCAGTGCCAGTCAGCTGCGCATACGCTGCGGGGTGCTGCTCAATACGGGCAAAAAGTAATTTGTAACTAACTGCAATTCGGGGTACCGGACCTGTGCGGAACGTGTGTCGCTTTTCAAGGCTCCGCATGAACCTAAGCGCTTAGAAAAATGGCGACGGGCGATTCCGAGAGCCGACAGGGTTTTATTTGTTATTTATTTTATTTATTTTATAACATACTGCAGACCAGAATTCGGTCCATGCAGGAAGGGCATTCATAGTACAGAAAAATAAATACAATACCAAAATATCAATACAGTGAGTATAGAAATGCGTAAATTTTCACACTCAACTCAGTTACAGAACTCGGACTGCGTATGATAAAAGAAATCCAGTACTGTAATTACAACAGAATTAATAATAATAAAAAGGAACAAAAAGAAAAAAGACAAAGAAAACATATGAAATCGAAACACAACACATAACGCGGGTATTGTGGTAACTTAAAGAGGCTCCTTCATTACATGTTTCGAATTCCACTCCGACACTGTCCTGGGAAAAAATGAATATTTGTAAATATCTGTCCTAGCAAAATGAGGGGTTAATGCAAGTGTGTGATCGTGACGTGTACGCCTTGTGGACAGAGGTGTTACATATAATGCGGGGTCGATGGATAATTCACGTTTAATTAGTGATTGTAGGAAATTGAGGCGGAGAACCTGCCTACGTGTTTCTGGGAGGGGGATGTCATTTTCTGTCATCAGCTGTGTGGGGGAATCGGTGTGCTTGAACTTAGAGTAAATGAAGCGAACAGCTTTTCTCTGGATTCTCTCTATTAATTTAATGTTGCGTTTAGTGTAGGGATCCCATGTAATACAGGCATTCTCTAACTTCGGTCTAATGAAAGTAATGTAACTCAGTAATTTAATGTGGGCGGGTGAATTTTTAAGCTTGTGTTTCAGGAAACAAAGTTTAGGGAAAGCTGAGAAACATATATTACTAATATGTAAATTCCAAGAAGGGTTGTTTGAGAATGTTACACCTAGATATTTATAATTTTCAACTTTTAGCTGTGAGGCGGCCAGTGTGTAGGTGTATCTTAACGGGCTTTGCAGCCTACCGACCACATGTGTGCGAAGCATTTCCCGGATAAAGTGATATCTACAGCATAGTACAAGGGAAACGTCCTTCTCCCTGCTCCGAATAAACTTGCGCTCTCACCTAAGACTGTTCCTACATATTTCCGAACTGCCCGAAGTACCTGACGAAAACCACCGCGAAAACGACAGGCTCTGGTGCCTACCTAGCGGAATCAAGTACAGGCAATTGTGTCAAGTACTTCTGAAGAGCTTTGTCTGAACGGCGAGAATGCGCCAGGATTATTGAGCGCAGAGACAAGTTCAGAGGATGCCGATGCCGAATCAACAGGCGCGCTGCGGAACAAAGAGGAGTTCATTTCACGAATTCTACACTACTACATAACGATGAGAATGAGGCAGCATTGTAAGGCCGTGAGCGTGAACTTAAAGAAGGAAGCCCAAGAGAAAAAGAAACTAGCAAAACTTTGCTCATCCTGAATTTTAACGCCAAGCGTACAGAACATATTTCTTGTTACATTTCTCGAGATTGTGCTGTGGTAAGTTCTGTGACAGAATAAAAATATATGTTTTACCCTTGCTTCAGCATACTATTCTTAACATTTCATACGGCAAGTATAGGAGCACAATAAAATCGCTAGACCTGCATATTGTTAAGCATCTCTTTGTAATGCCTAAATTAATCCCTCTTCTCTCTAACTGCATGACGCAGTAGGTTAGAAGGAGTACGAATATTCATGGGCAAGTACAATATATACTGCTTCAGGAGCTGCGCTGCATTTAAATGTGTGACACGGCAAGTTATATTGCAGCCCCGCCACGGTGGTCTAGTGGTTATGGCACTCGGCTGCTGATGCGAAGGTCGCAGGATCGAATCCCGGCCGCGGCGGCTGCATTTCGATGGAGTCGAATTGTTGAGGCCCGTGTGCTGTGCGATGTCAGTGCACGTTAAGGGGGGAGGCTACCTTGGAAGGGCAACTTTTTTGTTTGTTGAGATATCCTAATGAAATTTTCAGGGTAGGCTGATAGCAAAGCCATTTGAATAACCACAAAATTTCGTGCATTTATGTCCACTGGTTCCCAAGTTACAGCCATTTATCAGGATAGTCCACATGGGTTGCTTAGTCAGGCTCTGGTGAATTTGGTAAATGTGCTAGCACTGTGAAATTTACTATGATGATTCCTGGATGGGTGCTCTACACTAAGACAGAGCTCTTTTTTTAAATTTCCTTGCTAAAAATTTTTAGCAGAGCACTGGATTTAGTGTTTGCCATTTGGCTTTTATCAATGAAATTTGAATTAATTATTACAAATTACAGACACAATAAATTTAAAAAGCGGCTTTGTCATTGTGTGGGCAATTTATTAAGGTAAACAATAAAATAAAACTGATAGAAATCAGATGAACGGTTCCAGAGATATCACCCGACTAAACAGCCTCACTGGCCAAAAAGGTCATTTTGAGAAAACGTGCTTTTAAAGTTACGAGCACATTTCTGTGTCTAAAATAACGCTGAAGGGTAACAAAGCGTCATTTTTCTGCACTGCTATTCTTTTCCGATTCTCCTGGTTTTGTTTTCCGGCATTATCCATAAACGGGTTGCGGTCGCCGATGCCGATTCGATATGCTAGACGTGCTTCAACATCGGCAACTACGCCTCATCTATCAATGGCGCAGAATACCTAGGAGTTGGAAACATCGCTGCAGTCGCCTTGCGCTGATAAATAAAAGCAACTTCAGCATGATAAGGCTAGTCGTGGTCGTGGGTAGCATGCTGCCCCGTGGAATCAGCCTTTACGTAATGCGTCAGCGCACGGAACGGCCGAACGCGTGTAGCGTCCCTACTGCCGGCACCTACAACCGCGATACGATCTTGCAGGCGCGGAGCTCTTATCACGCGAAAGCGCGACGAGAGATAAGATAGTAGCGGGAGGCGACTTCAGAAAGTACCGCGCGCGATAACGAAAAGCGAAGCGGAAAGCTATGGCCAGCCGCACGGCGACAGCAACGGAACAGGCGCTAGGCCTAGCCGCAGCAGACGACGCAGGGAGCGACCGCCGGAGGAGAACGGTGCGTCATCGCGCGCAGCAGCCAATGGCAGTCGCGCGTTCCCCCACTTCCTCGAGGAGCGCGCGCTTAGCCCAATCGCGGCTTCGCGTGTGAGCCGCGGGAAACTCGAAAGCCCCCGCGAGCTCCCAATCATAAGCGAATCGGGCTTTGACCACGCCACTCCCGCCGATGGTGGAAGAAAAAAGCGCAGGAATTTACGAACAAAACAAAACCAAAATGGCGGCCGTAGGTTGAATGGCGCGAAAACGGCGCTCGCTCGAAGTTGGATGTTTCGGCGCGCGTTTGGCCGGCGCAGAGGGTGCCGCGGCTCGCGGTATGTACGTGATTTGGGGTGATTTTACGTTGAATTAGGCGCTGATATTTACAGAATAGGTAGTTTATTATACACTGAGCCCAAATATGCGGTTTTCCAAAAATCGCATTTGCTGCGATTTTTCGACTTTCAAAGGCCGCGTCCCCCCTTAAAGCGCCTTCAACGATTTCATCTAGAAGCTTAGTTCGGCACACGACTCCCTGCAAGCCTTCAGCTATTTCGAGACTGGCTCAGTTTCGGTTTGAGGCGATGGCGGCTGTACTTTGCGCCAGTATAGCAAGCCGTGTGCAATATAACTTGATTTGTAGGATTTAAGGAAGTTCAATTTTCTTTCGCTTCTGTTAACAGAGAACTTGACGAGAACAACCTGAAAATGCGCTCGATATACGGACTTCACCGTACGCTGTAGTTGTCAGAGCTATTAGAAAAACGCTGGTTACAAGTGAACACCACACACACACACTGAGAAAAGCGGTCCGATTACCGCTGGTGCCCGGTGTACTTATGCAACAGTATCGAGGTACACGCCATTCCGTTCACCCCTACACAAGCGCGACAAACAAGGAAGGCGCGGTAGCGATCACCTTCGCTGTGCGCGTCAGTGAGCCCCCAACTGTTAGCGCCACCTGTCGCCGCGAAACGGAAGCCGCGCAGGCGGCGAACACAATCTGGACGCTGTGCCGGGCGCAGTGTCATCACCTAAACTATTCTTACACCGTGGTTAAGACTGTTCCTGAAGAATTTGGAATGACACTGTGGGAGTACACTAGTCATGCAATAAATCTTTTGGTCCATGTTTAACAGAACGTTCCTCCATAATCTGACATGGCACTAGCAAAGAAATATTGGAAAATTATTCGAAAAATATTCGATTCACACTTGAACATAAATATTCGAATTCACTTTGCACTCAAAATTTTGCTATTCGCACAGCTCTAGTTTATTACATACTATAGATAATTTCCTTTGTGGTATTTGCTATACCCGGAACGGAATTCCTATTTTCTCCATAACACCTCTCTCACATTATTTACTTGTCATTTTCCTTCGTTTCCGCAAAGAATTAATGCAGTTAGCAGCCAACAGCAATGCATTTTGAGTTGAAATATTTGTTACAAGCTAAGACTATCAACCAAAATTTAAGGATATTTTGCCCTTCATAACTGTCTTCATGACTGTGTCTGTTACAAAGGAGGTCCAACTAATGAGAGAGACAGGGCAGCCAACCATGAGAGTGAATACACAGCTGTCCCTTAAATCAGTGTCTCTTATGAGGGGTTCAACTGCATAACAGGTTTTTTTCCTCCACCAGCGCCTCATGGGTGCAATGTATTTTTAATCTTTTTGACGGGATCTTCAGATGATACAGTCCATTTCCCAGTTCCCCTGAAGATAGTATCAACAAGATTCTATGGTAATAGTAGTGAATAGGTGCACCTTTGTTATAACGAGGTTCAACCGCGATTACAGTAAAACCTCGTTATAACGAAGTTGAAGGGGGAGCCATAGTTACTTCGTTATAACCATTAATTTGTTATAGTCAATATCCACGTTATCTATGGGAATTTCAAGGGGAATAGAGATTGCTTCGTTATATCCAATAGTTCGTTATATCCGGGTTTGTTATAACGAGGTTTTTACTGTACAATGAGATCGCAACAAACTGACCCCGCTCCTCGGCTGTGCATCCGCTGCTGCAGCTCCTTCAGCAGGGACAGGACGCTGGACAATGGCAGCCGCCTCACCGTGTTCCGGAGCAGTGTCTCATCCGTGCGCTGGAGCACGCTCTGAAACAATCCCTTCAATTATTTTGACGAAACACTGGAAGGTGCAGAGCACTGCATTCTGAGACAACGTAATAAAAAAAAAAAAGGGCAGAGATCTACTACAAAGCACAACACCGACACAAATGGCATCTACTGGCATCAGAATACCGTGCGTACAGTGTTAATTTTATTTTGTCAAAATAAGTATAGCAGACCCTTGACAATTCAAGCTTTTGGTTAATTCTAACAACCTTCAAAGTTTTGACTGGCCTGCTATGCTTTCAATGTATTTACAAGCTGCTTTATCCAAAGTGGACCATTCAATTAATTCTGTTAATTCATACTTTTTCCTTATCCTTACCAGATACAATGACTGCTTTGGCCGCTTCTAGGTGAACATTCATGCCAATATATATTTTAACAGCCAGAAATAAAGCCGATTGACTGGAAGTGCTCCTTAAAGCATTCAAAACCGTGAGCAGGAAAAAAAAAAAAAAAAACACTGAGGCAACAACAATGCGAGTGACAACTGGCTGATACGTTCCACTGTGCCCCACATCTGCTTGCATCTGATAACCTAAACAAATCCTAGGGTCCCCTCGAGTTTGAATTAACAAGTCTACTGTACGTATTGTTCAAAGGTCGCCTCACCAAATGCTACAACAGGATCTCCAAATGCATACTTATGTCCATACTGTACTTAATTTTGTCAAACTAAATAAATGCTGACAGACTCAACATCGTGTTCGTGCGACCCCGGTGACACCACGACCAGCAGAGAACGGCAAGGCTCTCACGTTTAGTAGCCTGGGGTCTTCACTCTGCAGGCCCTGCAGCAGCAGCTGTGAAAGGTTGTCAGCACGCGGGGGTTCCTTGCCGCTCGCCTTCGTGACGGCCAACAGCCGCTCCTCCATCGGCAACTGCACCAGCGTCACGCGAAAACGTCACGCCCCTGCGAGAACTCTGTTCAGCCGTCAGTGTTGACAAGTTCAACCCAGTTCATCTGGTGGGCTCTTCCTTCGCGAATGCACTCGTACAATCTTTTAGAGTTGACCTGAGCCACGTGAACTCTACAGTTTAACCACAATATGCAGAAATTGCTGAACTGAAACAGCAATATTTTGGTTGGTCTTTAGTTGGACAACTTGGATGAGGTCTACCAATGTAGGGGACATTCTGTCGTTTTGTTGATACTCTAAAAAATTTTTACGTTTGACTAATTCAGACATTTCTTTTCTTCCTGTGAAATCCGAATTGACCAAGTCTTATTGTAACTTATTCATCCTCCACTTGTATACTGTCGCAATGCGGAACCAACAACACATGGGACCATGAAGCAAGAAGGCAGAATCATAATTTGTATTAAAAAAAAAAAAAAACACGACAGAAGACGCGCCAACTGCGTCTTCGTCCGAAGGCAAGTGGTCACTGCTCATGCTTCTAAATTCATATTCCTCTACTGCCCTGCTGCAAGCTATAGCCGTCATGTAGTGCCTGCCCTTCATATGCATGTAACGAAATCCTTATTTTATAAAAAATCAAGCCACAAAGAAAGAAGAAGAAGAAACAAAAGCAATGACTAGCAAAGAGTACTGAAGGTTAAAAATATAAACTATGCAGTCTCAAAGACCACTGGAAAGCCCATGTAACACCTTACCTGACCAACTGAGTCGGTCTTCGTCTTCTGCTTGTGGACGGTGGGTGCTAAATGCCCTGGTGCCAACGTCGTCACCTCTCGTGCAGGCTGCACCGGTTGCTTGACCTGGACAATGCAGATGTAGCAGCCCCAATGGTAAGGAATGTGCACGAGACATCACAAAACTGGGCACAAGAAGTGAGAATGCGACCAAGAGCTTTTGAAGTAACAAATATACTTCTAGTCACAGAATGATCTCAACATGATGTGGCAAAGCTAACTAGTTATAGCACTTGTTAACGAGGCAATATAATTACTGAGTTTATAGCAACAAAAAACCTCATTTACTTTTACCAGTGCAGAGCTTATAAAGCACCACTACCCATAGCCAAGCATAAACAGAGGTAGTTGTTCAACAAACTGTAAGAGTATAATAAATGATTACTATCTATTTATGATAAAATGACTGATTCATGCTGGCCAGAGGGTACTCAACGTAATGGTAATTGTGGCCACCTTTAAAAAGACATTGAACAGAAACATTAGGTTCGCTTATATTTTTTTTTTTCTTTCAATGTAATTAGTGAAGCAACCTCCTCCTGCAAGGAAGCCTTCATTTCCATCCCCCACCTTGTCTACAGCCAGGTGTAATAATTTTGTTAGTGACAATGGTTTAAACATTTTGAATAGCAGGATAGTATTGGACAGTCATACACCAATGAAAGGTGACAAGGATCCGCACTGGCTGGATTCCATTTCTGTTTTACTAAGGTTTAGAAACATAGCTATGCAAGCGGCGGTACATTGACAGGCTCAAAACCACCGGCACTCACCTGGGAAATGCCATCCTCCACCGTAGAGGAAGCGGGGGGTTTCACCTGCCGCAGCAGCCATGTTTGTTCACGCAGGTCTTTCGTGATGTTCTGCAATGAACGACATGCAATGTGCTCGTTAAGCTCACCCAGAAACTAAAAGGAAGGCAAAAAATGGCCGAGCCTAGTCAAGACTAAACTTTTCAGTCACGACTTGCTCATTTCCAGAAGCTTCAGAAAGAATCCATTTGCAGTAGGGAATGTCCACCTGGAATCAGCCTCAACTTAGACTGTAAGGGCTTCCTGTGACGCCTTACTTTGTACTGCTGACTTTCACACATTGTTAATCTCCATCTAGACCCAAATATCACACACTGGGCACTTTAACTTTATCTGCAGCAACTTGAAACCTCACTGAACACAAACAACAAATAACTTGATGTAACAAATGCTGTAAAACACATTCGCCAATGCATGAACTACACTGTGTTCTCTTTTATTCTCAAACCTGATAAACGTCATCACCGAAGCCACTCCATCCAGACCTCCCTCCCTCAGAGTGAATGCCCAAGGAAACTTACACTGCTGCCTAGACAGCATCCACTACCAGCACCTGCCCTTGTTGGATTCAGATGACAAAACACCTCTGGTGTGATCAAGTAAACATCTGATATAATTTCGCCGTGGTGGTGGCATGTGAAGATCACACAATAATAACATGCATCCGCCGCATGTTCTGTGGCACTGTTATCAGTTGCTTCGTGAACTTTGTTGGACACTTGCTCGTTGAGTTACAGTGGCACACTAGCCGGCACTCACTCTGCCTAATTTCTCTGACTAATTTCTAAGTTTTTTAATGAAGCACTTCTTGTTTTTAGTTAATAGTTAATTATCTCGGAGGCCAACTACTTCATAGCTATCATCATCACAAAGTTTCTAGCGGTCAAAACTCGTCGAAACCTTCTTCTTCTTTTTCTTGCAGCAGTTTTTAAGGAAATAAACGTAGATTTCATTATAGAGTAGCCGTACAGCCCGCTTTGAGCTAAAAGTTGCTGCCTATGCGCTGGAACAGGAGAACAGTGCAGATACACTGGAATCTCGATATACGAAAATTGGTGAAATGGAACTACCGTGTAAACGAAACAAACACCTCACAATTGGTTGTTTTGTGAAATGGCAATGAAAAAAAAAAGTTAAATGTTAATCAAAACTCATTTCCCAACCACTGTGTAAGCAGAATCGAAAACAGGCTCGAAGCTGCAAACACCGCGCAATTTAGTGCCTACTTAAGTCTGTTGTAATAGCATTAGCATTCTACGCATTGCTTGTTACAAGAGACCAAAATCTTCACTATCAAGGTCTGTTGTAACGAGATTATGCCTATGGTTGCTTACTAGATGCTCGAAGCTGGGCATCAGGAAGTTGTTGTAGCAGAGCAGCAGGCGGTCACCGGTGGGGCAGAAGGCAGCGGCTAGGATGGCCACCGGCTGCGGCTTGGGCGCCCGGCCGTTCTGTGTCTCGGTGGCCACCTGCACCGTGAACTTGGGCTGCATGGGTGTCTTGCAGCGCCTGCAACATGTCGCCGCGAATGTAAGGGCTACCCACCTGTCAAACACCAAAAGTAGTTGATGGCAAGCACCATTGTAACTACGTGCTCAGCTTGGGCCAAGACAACTTTTCAGAGAGTATAGACGATTTTCAGGGAGTGTAGACAAACTGGCAGAGTGGCCTCTGGAATTTCAACCTCCTGGGGTTCTTCAATGTGCACTGAGACCACACAGTACATAGGCCTCTAGCATTTAAAAAGCGACTCGTGTGGCCAGGGTTGAACCCACACCCTTCAGGTCAACCGTCAAGCCCTGTAAGCACTATACCACCACGGCTGACCACGACAGACCGTAAAGGCACAGGACGGGCACTGTCTAACAACCTCTTTTTCCTTTACTCCTTCAACAACAATCATCCTGCGTAAATGCAAATTGCTCATGCAACGCCTTGCTTACCCGTTCAGCTGCAGCTCAAATATATGCAAGGCGCCAGACTTGGTCACTGCTGAGAGGTGCGCCGCCTGTAAGGAAAACATGGGTTGAGAATTGGTAACACACCGATAGCCAAAGTGGAAGAAGAATGGCAACGAAACACAGTGTCCTCTGTAAAACCTGCTCATGTACCTTGCTGTTGTCTGATGAATTCGAAACGCTGATGTGCACCGCTTCCTCCGAGAGCACGAAGTTGGCCAACGAGCTCGAACCTGCCCCTTTCTCGAGGTGCCTGCAACATTCGAGACCGTCCACCACTCAGATGCACAAAAAAATGAACAAGAACACAGCTTCTGGCAGGTGACTACACCAATCTTCCTTGCTAGTGGAAGAGCTTGGTCAGGCTACCTCGGCCATAACTTTTGATCATGAATATGCGCCTTTGATGCTAAACGTGTATGACAATATGAAGCAAACAGCAGATTGAAGGACTAAAGAACAATGCGACGAGCTTGCACCAATGCCCAGCTGCACAGGCGACCAGTAGTGTGCAGTGGTAACAGCTCTCATCAGCACCATAATGTTGCTTCAAATAATAATAATAATAATCAAAACGGTAGTGCCAAGTCTGGTTGGGAATATACATGACAACAACTAAGCGAACACTGATAAAGGCACTTATCCTGAGCGAGTTGGTTCCACTTTATGCCCGTAAACTTTTTAATTTCATCGCTCCATCTAACCTTTTGCCTGCCTCTGTTGCGTTTTCCCTCTCTTGGTATCCATTTGATCGCCCTTATACTGGTGTCACACAGGCGCTTCGAAGGCCTTCGAACCGATGGTCCATAGACTCAAAAGTCATGTTTTAGCTGCTACACGGGCGGTTTCAATGGCCATCGAGTCAATAGTTTATCGAGCTGGATAGACTATCAACTTGACGGCCATCGAAACCACCCGTGTAGCAGCTAAAACATTTGAATCGATGGACCTTCTGAGTCGATGGACCGTTGGTACGAAGGCCTTAGAAGCGTGTGACACCAGCATTACTGTCCATCTGTTATCTTTCTGCAAGAAATATACGGCGACGTTGTTTGGGACAAGAAACGTCACCATGCTGTCAAGGGAAGTGTGCGTACAATATCTTTTTTTTTTCTACTGCACCTTTCTGGAAAAATCTTTTCGACTGTTAACTTTATTGACAGTTAATTGTTTTATTGTATATTTCTGGGATGTATCAAACTTATACTAAGGCAGGTTCCTGCAAAGACCTTTTTCGCCAACTGGTTTTTAAAACCAAAATTTCTAAACAAGAAACAAACAACCGAACTCACCATGCACTCACTTGCCGATCATTCGCCGCACACGTCAGAAAGTATGTCCTCACCTCCCCACTCTTGCTGGGCACAAACACGGGTAAAATCTGCCTCACCTCGGTCACGTGACCTGTGAACTTCTGCTCAGTAAGCAGAAAGAGGAGGGGGAGGAAAAAAGAAAAAGAGAGAGAACACCGAGAGTTTTAATTCACAAGAGCCAAAAGAAACCCACAGACAAACAGTAGACTCTTCGTAATTAAACCTCCGGTAACTAAAGGTTTCAGTTAACTAAAACACATTTCAAATTTTTGGTAGGCTTGCTCTGTTTTCAATGTATTTTCAAAGCTCCTTAATGGGAAGTGAACCATTCAGTCAATTCTGTTAATTAATGCTTTCTGCTTATCGTTACCAGAAATACACTTGAGCCATATCATAAGATACACACACCATACAGCAGCTTATGTCCCTTATAAGCAGGGTGACATGCTTTCATTTTCTGATCAATTCTTATTTCAATATGGACACACTACAACTAACCTGACCACAAAATGAAGGCTACAGACTGCTGCAGAGTTTATTATATAGTATCTGCTTACCGGCAGGTGATGTGCCTGGTGGGCACCGTCACTCAGGAACACAATGTTTTCTCCACCATAAGTTTCTCGCATTAATTCACATTCAAGTGATTCAATATCACTTGCCCTTGTTTCCAGAACAAATTAACTACTGTTGGCCACTAACAGAACTGTGTTTAGGGTTAACATATCCGTTACAAGCAAGAGTGACCAAAATTTAAGGATATCTTTTTATGGGTGCCTGTCCTCAGCTAATTGGAGAGCTAGGCCAGCCAACCCTGTGGGTGAATGATGCCTCTTATGTCCAACTACACTGACATAATGAAGCGAAGTGTTTGCACATTCAGAAGAATGAGCAGAAAACAAAAAAAAAAAGGAAGCACACATTTTGTTTCCCTTTCTTGACAAGGAACCTATGATGACAATGATAATGAAAATAGAGTACTCAGTAGGTAATCAGTCTAAACACATTTACAGTTCCATTTCAGCATTTTGTAATGGTCTGGTACAGCTTCGCTATTCTTAGCAGCCCTCAAGCAGCACCTGACAAGATGACACACACAGCTGGGCGTTTCCACTATGAGGCTGCCAAGCACACTGCCTTCGAGATATTAGGGGCCTCCACATCTCGGAAGTCATGCTAAAGACATGTGTTCAAAGTCGTACCTTTGTCATGTGTCAATACCACTGAATAATAATGGTAGCATTTTTTTTCTGTTATGGTGTCAGAAACTGTCTTTTTTTGTGTCTGTTTCTGATCATTCTACATGTATTAAAAACATGAAATTTTGTATGGAGGCTCCTTAATGTCTACAATATCTGAAACACAGCTTTAATTCTTGCAGTTTAAAATTTTGATGAAGTTGAGCTTTAAAAAGATGGTACAACCCAGCATAAACAACCCTTCAGTACAGTGGCAAAGCAAAACAGCAAGCCCATGCTAAAGCACTTCGTTAAGACCTTTCGGAAGCATCTTATAAGGACTTTACACTGTTTCCAACACTGCAGGGATTCAGGGAGAGCATAACTAATGACTTTATAAAAAAATGTCACGCACCATTACAATAGATTTTGTGTCTACATTCCACCACTTGATACTACTGCTGGCTGTGAGAACTGTGTTGGCGTCGACAGCAGCAACAGCATACACACTGTGACGGTCAGCCTTCCATTTGCTGCAGAGGAGAAGAATAAAAGAAAAAAACATTTTGCTCTGTAGGCAATTGAGTGTGAAAGAGAGATAAGGCAAATGTGACAACCCATACTTGCTTTACGTAGGCCAACAGTGTTCTAAGAAAAATTGTGAACAAAACTGCGAAAGTGACCTTGTAACAATGGAACAAGCTTCTGAACTGTGCTACGAAGCAAAATACCATCACTGTATGGCAAGAAGGACAACATTACGAAGCACAGTATGTTCCTGCTCTTATCAGGTTGAATAGAGTGCAATCTCCACCTGTAATGAAAGGCCAGGGAGGTCTTGTGGGTTCTGGGTGTTAGTTGGAATGAATTGAGACTCCCATTAATTATGATTCATTAACAAACTGCAGCAAAAAAAAAAAAGAAGTAACTGACATAATGGCGCAACAAACTAAAAATGTGATGACGATAGATATGGAGTGAAAGAACACTGACTTTTAATCCGTATGCACCTCTCTTCGTCACTTCAAAAATTTTTTGTGCTGTCACATGAGCTGCAACGAACCCAACTAGCCCAGCAGGCGACCAAAATGTAACTTCTTTACGAAGTGGAATGCGTCCTCCATTTAGCTTGCACCTGAGGAATGCTTCCGTTTTTTTCTAACCATCACAAGAGTAAACAGAAGTAACCACACCAGGCTGCATGGAGTGGCATCGGTACGATGTCATCATAAGGTTTTACAAAAGAAGCCCAAAATTCACATGCAGAACCTTCAGATTCCTTCTTCAAATTGTGCACGGCCTTTATAGTAACAGGCATACCTTTTGACCTTGCATGAGGAGACACTCCAGTGGACGATGTGTTGGTCATCGGAAACGCTGAACAGCGAGTCCGACTTCGCATGCCACGAGACGCCATTCACAGCTGCTGTGTGACCTCCCGTCTGAAAATTTTTAAGCGGTCTTTTGGTACACGACGGGGTAAGCATTGGTGCTTTCAGGAGACGCCAGAAACATTGCAATAGGAAAGCACAAGCACTATCATGAGACACTGGAAACGTTTCCGGGTCCCCGCAGTGCCTTGCATTGACACAAATGTACCAGACGGAATACCCCCTTCAGTAAGGTTGCAGTACTTAACAGCCAGCCATACTCCGTTTCATACATCAGGTGCAACGCTGTGAAGGCTACGCAAGTAGTTCGTAAAGGAAAAGAAAAGGATAGGTGTATCGCTCCGACAAGCGGACAACGAGCATAAAACACAATCGCGCATATTTTGATCGCTTCCCAAGCAATACGAGCACTTTTTGTCAAGCTGATGACAAGTGTATTACGTTTTAAGGTCGCTAGCAAAATATTGTTTCTCGCTCATCACAAAGGACGCACTACTTTTTGGTCACGGAAGTACATGGCGCAAACAAGAGCACTAGCTTTGGTAGTGTTGCACCTGATGTATGAAATGGAGTATAGTTCAGTGTTGGCTAGTGTTAGCCTGCACCTCACCACTTTCCTATAGAGAAGCTAAGATCCTCGTTGAAAAAATTAAGGCCTGCACACACAGACATAAGAGGAAGGAAACAAACAACCCATTGTTTACTTTCTTCTGAGACTGTGTCTGCCAGCTTCACGGTGTTCTATGATGGTTCCTCCCAAGGTAGTTCAAGTACTGTCATCCTAAGCCTTTGACACATCTTTGCAATGCGCTCCATCGCACAGTTACATTGATACGCAGCATTAGCAACTTAGCTCAATCCCTGCTTCCCTTTGGATAGTTCAGAAAATGCCATGCCTTGTGCACATGGGAATACTGCGGGCCATTTAGTTTCTTTGTCATAACGGGATTGCCACGAAAGTATACGTCGAGACCACGAAAATACGTGATTCATGTTGCTTATACAGAACATCAGCGGAGGCGACCAGAATCGCGATAACAAACTGCAATCGGTTAGCAGTGAAACGGCAGCCGACTGGCACATATGGCAAACGTTCGCCAGCGGGGAAAGAAATGGTAAATGCGTGCGTTGATCGCTTACCAGTTCGCTGTGCAAGTCTCCTCTGGTTAGACTGTACAGCAGTACAGTCCCCTCCGCCGTCCCCATCGCCAGAAGACTGGCCTCCGACAAGACATCATCAGCATCGTCGCTCGTTTTTTGCCGCTTTCTCTTCTTGTGCGTGGCCTGCGTGCAGAATAGAAAGCACACGGTTTGGCAGCGATACACGCAATATGTCCAGCGCAAAACGAGTAGCCTACATAAATACGGGCGTAAATTGAACGATCGAACGCCACTGCACAGCCGACGGGGCCCAAAGGGAGCGGGACCCCCAGCCAAGAATCCTGCGCAAGCAGTTTCGATGCGTGCGGCTCGAAACACATGCGGTCACACACTGCTTGGTAGCGGTACACACAATATGTCCTGTGCAGAACGAGTAGCCTATATATGGATGGGCGTAAATTGAACGATCGAACGCCACTGCACGGCCGACGGGGCCCAAAGGGAGCGGGACCCCCAGCCAAGAATCGTGCGCACGCAGTTTCAAGGCGTCCGGCTCGAGAGCACATGGTCGCGGTGACAATCATGCCGCAGAAATGGAGGGGCTTCTCGACAAACGCACCGATGATCGGCGCTAAGGACCGGCTCCGAGGCCGCGTCGAGCGTGACAACCGACGGATCGGTGGGCCCCGTCTACACGACTTGCAGAGCAAACACCGTTTATTTTCCGGGACTTGTCACACACCGAACCGAACATGGCCCGCACAACTTACGAAGGCCTGCTGCCGCGTAGGTCCCCAAGACAGGCACGTGCACTTTGCGGAGAGGTGTGCGCTCGGCGTGTACTCTTGCTTCAGTCGGCCCGTCGAAGTGTCCCATAACTTTAGCCGGCCATCGGAGCTGGAATGCGCCAAATACTCGCCGCTGTCCGATACGGCAACCGCGTCGACGAGAGACGCCATGTTTTTTCGCATTACACGTGAACCCAAAAGAAGGCATCGCGCATGCGCGTTCTATTTTTTTTCGATCGCAGCGCCCGTCATACGAAGCGGTGGAGCTTGTTATCATTTTTCTGATATATCTTGAAGAAATCCAACGTAACGATTACCACAAAAAATTGTACTAAAATTTTGACTCATTTCTACGTTTTTAATGAAGCACTTCTTGTTTTTTTAGTTAATAGTTAATTATCTCGGAGACCAACAACCTTCATAGCTATCATCATCACAAAGTTTCTAACGGTCAAAACTCGTCGAAACCTTCTTCTTCTTTTTCTTGCAGCAGTTTTTAAGGAAATAAACGTAGATTTCATTATAGAGTAGTGTACTGCCCATTTCTTTTATGACTATTTCTTATGCCGTCTTGTCTCTGTGATGCTTTCACCATGTATTCGTGCAACGCTTCAACACAGTATTTCGTGCACAGTTTTGTTGTTAAGGCAGCATTAATGGTTTACTCAGGTCAATTGAAATATTCATCTATTTTCATATGCTAACTTAGTCTTTTCCTCTTAACGCCCCTTTATGGCACAGTCCTTCGGTAACCAAGCAAATTTAACTCTTTGGCCATATGGTCAATCTGAAAATGACATCAATGTTTCTCGTCTTCCTTAGGTTTATACCTTATGATGGCATGGCAAACTCTGCCACTAGAGTTGCTGTGTCCTCTTCAGATGATGCACCGCACCAGACCATCAAAAAGCTGTCAATATACACTGGTACTCATCCTTGATTGCACACATCCAGCAGTAATGCTATTGCATCTGCATGCAGCACTCGTGCCCACAACAAAAATGCCAAGCACAGCTCCAAGTTCACTATCATGCCAATTCAGTGGACCGTAACACTTGGCTTCATTGTTTTGCAGCCAAGCACACTGCACTACACTTGCATTCACAGAAGCCTTTCTAAAGCTCTGTACACTTGTAAACAATGTAAACTTTGTATAATTTTTGTCATAACGTGTTTTTTACTGTTCATTTTTGTTTATATAAGTTGTGCAATGAGCATTGTACTTATTTTTCTCTGGTTTTGCTCCTGGCTGTCCGACATGTAAGTCTGGGGTGAAGGCCTCGTCAGGAGACATACGAGTCTCCTTTTGCCTTGCCTCGTGGACATATTTCGTGTAATGCAACTATGTCCGAAATAAACTGAAACTGAACTGAACTTAGCGTTGCAGTGCTGCAGCACGATGGAAATAGGAACGCATTACAACTATCCATCGTAATAAAGAAAACACAGGACCCTTTATTACAGCCCAATTTTCAAATGGCAGTGTCTTCTTGCACAAAAAAATAAATGCACTAAGTGCTTGTCGCCGCACAAGAAACACGTGGACTTTCCCCTCAACCGCAATCCGGAGATTCCTTCTCGGGAAACGGAGCGCAGAACATGTCGGCGAGCACATGATTGGGAACCTCCGAGCCACGGACCTTGATCGTGTAGCAGGCGTTCTCGACTTTGCGAACGCTCTGGAAAAGTGTCCACACCTTGCGGCTCATCTCTCGACCGGCAGTGTTGCCGAAGCCGAGGAAACCGGAGTACACGTCCCGCAAGAAACGGCACAACATGAACGGTTCGTCCAGGTTGCCCTGGCCAACCGCGTTGATGCACTTGCGCATCAGTTCGCCCGTTAGATCGGCGATGCCCAGCATGTAGTCCATCGGAGTAATTTCGAGAGAAAACTTGCCAGGTGGTGTCTGTGGTGCAGGTTCATCGGCCATCTCGCTTCGGCTTGCTGCATGAATGAATGAAATGAGTGGTTATAAACGATGACATGACCTCCTTTGTAAGAGCATGTACACTCTAAAAACAGCAGAGTGCTTTAGTGGGCGTGTTTGTGTCTACTTGGTACGCAAAAGCAGCGGCAGATTATTTAAAGTCCAATGCCGGATGAAGGCCTCTACCAAAAATTTCCAATCTGGTTTGTCCTGAGTGAGTTGATTCCACTTTATGCCTGGGAATCATTAATTTCACCACCCCACCTACCCTTTCGCCTGCTTTTGCCGTTGTTTTCCGTCTCTTGGTATACATTGCACTGATCTAACTGTCCACTGGTTGTCTGTTTTCTGTATTACAGGTCCCGCACTCGTACATGTTCCTGTGAAACCACATCTGATGCATATATGGTCCCGCATCAGAGGGGGCCAGCTCCCATCAGAGTGCTGCCTCCCCCCCACCCCTCCCATTTGTCCGTTTAGAATATTACCTCTCCATTGTGCAAAGACATGCAATGCTTCTGATGATGGATCTTAGAATCATTAAATTTAAGAAGTCATAATTAAAGCTGTACAGTCGTGTTTCCCTTTACAAACGGACAAATGGGGCGTATGGAAGGTGTTTAATAATTTACACTCAGTGGAAAGTTTAAGCACATCCAAAGTGTCACTGAAACTGGTTGTTTAGACGGTGGAATTCTGAGACAGGCAAGTTGAGAGTGGGTTGGATCGTGCCCCACGTCAGGGAGCTGTGAGCGACATAACTAAAGCAACTGCATTTTTTTTCAAATGTCATCAGAAATTTTGCCCCCTTCCCTAGTATTCCGGGGCAGGGGGGACCATGGCCCCCTTTGTGAGCATGCCCATGGTCCCACAGAATGCTTGAAACCAAAACCCATAGTCTGCTACAACGGTGTCAAACCGCCCATATCAGTTGATTTAACATTTAATCGTTCAATGAAATCATCCCATCGCTGCCGCCCGCATCAGCGCGTAGTGGCGCTCGTCAGAACTATTTGTGCGGAAATGACGACTTAGGGCTCGAGCCGGTGATTGGACGAAAGTAGCACTATAAGTGCTCGCGGCACTACATCGGTAAGCAAGTAATATTCGGCTTTGTTTTTCGCTTGCGTAGGTTTTATTGAACGCCAATAGGCGCAGTTGTAGTAGAAAGATCGCCACAATTATAAAACGCGATGGAGGCGCTGGCTCCCGTTTCGCCTCTTGCCTTTTGCCTACACGAGTCATATGTCCATACGAATAGAATCACTTTGTTTCATCTCTCTTGTGTACGTTCGCGACTCGCTAAAGCGCTGAACCACTGGGTGGACTTTGCCGTTCTGTCAAAGTGTGCTGTATTGCGCGCAGCGCTATAAAGGAATTTGAACGTGTCTGCTAAGCCGGTATACGCAAAGATGTACTGGATACCGGATAGCGTTGTTTGTCACAGCCAAGTGGCGCCAGCTGTGGGTGGTAAACAGAACAAGCAAAACCGCCTGATCTATGTCCTCCGAGATACCCGCAGCCACTCGCTACCTTACAGCCTCGACATTTTGTGTCGCGCTGAGAAACGGTATCGAATTTTCACGGGTGCTTTACCGTCGAAGCTTCATCATACAAATCTAAAGCAACTAAAACCGTCAGCAACTCGAGGGCTACATAGCGCGCGACGACCACTCAAAAGATTCGAAGCGGATGGCAACCGCTCCAGGTGGTCTGCCGTGCTTGCGCATGCAATGTTTACACCCGGTATTCCGCTCTACGCAAAGTGCTTTGCGCATTGGGGTTACGCTGACATGCTAACATTTCCTATTCCCACTTCTATGCTTCCATGTCTGCGCGTTTAGCTAACAACCCGTGAAGAAACGTTGCCGAGCATGGTCGTATTCGCCCCTCTCAGTGGTCATGACGGCGAGTTTAAAGACGACGGCACTTGCCTTGAAGTGTCTTAACACGGAACGACGCGTAAAGCCTCGGTTCGAAGCACAAGCGTCCGCTCTACAAGTCGGAGCGGACAGAAAAGCTCATAACTGACAGTGCGGCACGCTCTCGCTCCGCGTTGTTTGTTGGCATGGCAACGGCGTCATCACTACACTGGAGCGAACAGGCAACGATGGCGTACGAACTTCCGCTACGTAGGCGCCTAAAGCCAATTCCATTGGCCGAGCTCTATGACGTTTGTGGAGAGTGAAATGCGATCACCTGACCCCGCGAAATACAAGTTGAGGGTCCGCATTTTTTTGCTTGTATTTTGAACTTTGTCTCCTTAATAACTTTGCACAGCCTGCTCCTATCGCTGTCATTCTTGTAGCATTTGTCTGTCCACCTTCCAGTCTACGCAATACGCACATGAAAACGGGTGTGAAAAAAGTGTTAGAGGGCCCCTTTAAGAATAAACATAAACTCTTGCCACAGTGATAGCACTCCCAAACAAGAAGATGCACAGAAGCACCACCCAATTACATTTGCTTATTTTCACAATGTTGTCAAGCACATCCACATGCACATGATAGCCAAACTAAACCATATAGACACAGGTTTCTGCCACTGGCTTTACATAGAAAACTTAAGAATTCTGACAAAATTTATCAAACGTCCACTGGCATCAGTACTCAGACAAAATTAATATTTGAGTCAGAAATGAAGAACTCCTATTTCACATTTGGCCTAGCTTTGACATTAGCTGACAAAACATGCTAGTCATTTGAATGAAAAACGGCTAGTACACTTCACTAGCACAGGCAAGCTGCAGTTTTGTGGCTGGAGCTTATGAATACATATTAGCCTATCGTATAAACGTGATCTATACTCACAGCATACATAAAGATTTTGGGCATACTGTAATAATGCTACTGATGCAGCAGCCATGCGAAAACACAGATATTATAATTTCCTAGGGCATTCGATAAGACTATAAATGACATGCCTCAAGAACCCAAATACACAATCTCGGTGATACGACCTTTACGGGAGCAAGAAAATAATACATGTAAACCGAAAATGGTAGTCAACCATATGAAAATACGTTGCGTATATGGTGTGCTGGCAGGGAAGAAAAACCGTACTATCCTAAAAAACATATTAAGCGGGGATCGTATCAGTGAGATTTCGCTCTAAAGCCATTTCACTCCAACAGAAGATAATCCATCGAAATAATTAAGAGGCACGAGCAATCACGTAAACAAGCACGCACTTCGGCCTGCTCTTCGTACACCAGGGCCTTGTGGATCTCATCCAGAGTGATCAGGCGACCATCTTTGATGTAGTAAAAGAAGGTCACTGCTTCAACGTACTCTTGAATACCTGCGTGGAGATACACAGAAGCAACCATTAAATGTGTCACATTTGTATGCAATTTTGTTCCTTTTATCACAGACATGCGCACAGGGAGGGGAGGGGTGGGGCCTAACCACGTCAGGGGGGTGCCAAATCTGTATCACAGTTTTACATTGCACCGTGGTTTGACCGAAGCAGCCACTGTGGAAGAGGGCTGGGAGGAAGAGGCGGCTAAAACAGCGCAGCTTTGCCCCCCCCTCCCCATCCCCAATGGAGAATCCTGCAAATGCCTATGACTCTTATCTCATTTCATCCTAGAAAAAATGTGCTGTTAATGGCTTTGTAAACTCAGTCTCCTGTGTTGCACTACATTGACACCCAGTAGCAGATGAAGAGTTATGTGGTTGCATTAGCCAGCCAGCAAAGAGCATTCAAAGACCTCAGACAAACAAGCCAGTGCGTTCCAAGGTAGCACTGCAGCTCACAAAAGGAGCCTGCTCGTGTCCTTTGTAAGCAACCTCTCTAAAGAACTTGCCTAAGAGCATTCAACGAAGAATGTTCAGGGAGAATTGACAAGCTGTTTTAAAGCTGCCCAATAAACGTGTGTTGGCTCTGGTTAATGTGCTGTTGAGTAATGCTGCTTTGTATAGTGGACGTGTTATGCAGGTCAACTAGATGCCACATGAAGATTTGCTGGCACGTGTGTCACTAAGTAAGCAAGTTTTATTACTTTCGGAGCTTGCTTTGAATAATATAATTTTAGGATGACAATTTCGTTTTGCAGCTCTTGCAAAGATCAGATCAACAAGATTCAACGGTATACTACTCTGATGTTCGTGCACATACACGGACAGCAACCAGTGTTGGCACTTCCAGACTTTTCATTGCACTATAACTGCAGTAGATGTCTTAAGCACTGTCCTTCTTCTCCTAGTACTATGTTACCAGCCAGCCCAGTCCAGTACACATTTAAGCACATAAGGATTAGGCTACCCACCAGCCATTTGACAGTCAGTACAGCCAGTATTCATTCAAACCCGCTACCTTGTCCATTAATGCAGAACAGCAAAGTCACAAGACCTTCAAGAAAAGCTGCTCCATACAAACACTGGGAAAAAGGAGCACTGTTTGCCTAGAACAACAGGACACAGACAAAGAGAATGTCTATGCATGCCTAAATTATACACTGCACATACCTGGGGAGAATGCCCTCAGGTAGAGGTAGTAACTCTGCCCTCTCAGTTCCATAGCTATCTCTCGCAGTACAAACATACTGAGTTCGCAGAGCTTCTGGTCAGCTTCGGCAAGTATCTTATACTTCTGCTCATCTCTGTAAAGGAGGGAGGTGGACAAGAGAAATGACTTCAAGGACCAGGTGCACTCGACATGCTCTCGAGTAAACACAGCTCGAATTACTGCATGAAAACTATATCTACACCTTTAAACGACATACAAACATTTACACAGGCCCCGTGAGACCCAGCCGACTGCAATGAGCATCTTGAGAGACACGCAGACCTTTGCATACCACTCGCACGATCAACTTCACATCTCTGTCGTGTGACCAAATGTTAAAAGAATCAATGCCTAAAAGATGCAGAAGAGTGTGACAATGCTTCCCATGTTTCTAAAAGAAAGTGCTGTGAGACTAATATGCTGCATCTATTGCGTGCACAGAAAGGTTACAGAAAGCAGCTGCAAGTGGTAATAACATGTGTGTTCGAGCTAATTGTACTACATAATCACTTACCATTAAGCACAAAATACCAGATGAAGAGTGCTGTGTCCTTCATCTAGCATGGTGCGCTTAACATTAAATTATTATGAAAGTGGCAGACGAGCTGACACTTAGGCAGCAAGAGCTATGTGGGGCTGAAAGGATTAGTCCAGAAAACAATGTTCAGAGAGGGACACTTTGTTTACATAATGGCTATGTTTGCCTTGTTTCACAAGTGTCCTCTGTGAAAAGGCACCATCGTGTTAGGTGCTCCTGCAAGATCTATGAGTGTGAGACATTCTTCAATTTCTCTCAGGACGTGCTGACCTGCTCTCCAAAGGCACAGAAAGCTGTACATCACATTCAGTCTAAAATGTACTTAAAGTCAACACAGTCAGCTTGTTAACAATCTGGGAGCAAAAGTTTTGTCCTTCAACAATTCTGTCACGATATCTAATCTGCGAAAGTAAGCTTATTATGGGGAAGCACTAACTACTGAAGAAGTCCTGATTAAAGCACACACACATAAAGTAATATGAAAACTCCACATAGAGTGCTTGTGCAATGTTAAGTTTTAAAAGCTAAATCAAGCTTGAATAAACTGGATAAGAATGGAAGGAGCACCCAAGATGAGCACTTATGTGTTTCTCATTGTCACTGTCCAATTTATTCATGCTTGCCTTTTTCCTTCTGAAGTTAATGTGACAGACTAACTGGGCCAAGCGGTTAGGGCTCATTTACACCAGACAAGGTGCAACCACGTGACCAACTTTGCAGAAAAGCAAACAGTCACAAATAGTCGCTTCGGTCTAGACTGTTATGGCTTAGTCGCTCAGTTTCTCAGTTGCATGACTGAAGCTGCAAAGCTAGCGAATTTAATGTAATGTGTAAGAAATGAATGTCTGCTTGTTTTACAAGGTGGTGGCAAAGCACGCAGATGTGAATAGTGCCACAACCGTGAAGAATCGCGGTTCGGCAATGAGCAGGTTGCCAGTGTTAAAACTAGTCACTCTGATTTGATTCTTGGTCACCTCTTGCAAACAGACATGTGACCACTTTAAGTTGCATGTGTTCATGTTTCAGATACTTGTGTAATGACACTCCATGTGGTGCCTTATAGTGGCTGTACTAACGTCATTATGCGATGAAGCAGGAAGATGATGCGCTTGCTCTCAATGGTCACATCACGGCCCAGCTTCACGAGGCGCTCGTAGCGGTCATAGCGATCATCCAGCTCCACTTGAAAAGCCCGGAACATCTTGACCACTGGCAGAGACTCGTCCACGTCCTGGTGGCGTTTTTCCTCAGCCTTACGCTGCCTGTTGCGCGATGACCAATGACCTCCCCTGTCATGGCCTCTGTCATGACCTCTGTCATGACCTGCAAACATGAAATCTGAGGCGCTCAAGTATCTTCGCATATTATAATGGCAAGGTTGAATTAATCAACACTCTTTTCTTGCATGGGAGACCCTGAATGTTATCTGCAACTTGCAATCTTACAGTACTGACAAAATATCTGAGGCTCCTATGCGATTTTTTTTTTTGCACTTCCTGTCTATCGATCGTACATTTAATCTGTAGAGAACATCGCGAATTTAGTAGGAAAAATACATTCTTTAAAATTACCTACTCTGGGGGCCATTTTACTTGGCAAAGCTATGAAGCATGCAGTAGTGGTGGACTCGGGATATATTTTAGTTACGCGGAGTTGCTTAACGCACTCCTACATCTCAACGCAAGGGCGCTTTTCAGATTTCGTTCCCATAAAAATGCGGCATTCGAACAGGCGCCCTGGCGCCTGGGATGCTAGCCACCACGGGAGGTATTCAAAAATAAATGCGAGTTGAAAATGAAATGAAGCTCAGCGCGTTTAAGTAGGTGCGCGATAAATTACAAGCGTAGGGCGCGTTCTTGGAGCGTCCATAACCAGCGATATAACGCTTTCAGCGACCACCGCAGATAACCGAAACTAACAGCAAACAAGTTGCCTAAACAACGAAATAGAGCTAGCAAACCTAAATGAGGTGTCCTGCGTTTGTTTCTCTAGAACAAATACACGCACTTTAGCAGACCAGAATACTTCAATGTAGCCAAGAAGCGCGAAAGTCGCGAACGACGAATGGTGAAACACAAAATGAACCAGATGCTTCAAGAAAGACTGTTGTCCTTTTCAGATACGTCGTACAGCTGCCATACTCGCCTCGATTGTGGTGAACCTTGTCATGAGATTTGCCTTCACCTGTCATGGTTGAATTGACTGAAATAATATGAGCGTTAAATGTGTATAAAGCGAGCACAACACGATGCAAGGCAATTTGCGTTGTCTTGTCTGTCTTGTCAAAGCGGCACCGTCAAAACAAGTGAGATGCCCCGTTGTGCTATTTTGACGGGTAAACGTTCGGGAGCCCACAGGCAGTTAGGAGATTTTTAACTATCTAGCTACGTTATTATATAAAAAATTACTATCTTAACGCAAGTTTTGTCATGGCCTTTACGCTCGGGGACGCTATGGTGGCTATGGTCCATTTACGGTCACGTGAGATTCTAGACAAGCCACCGGCGAAAGCTAGCGCTAGGAGCGAGAGCGATGGTAAACAACGGTGCGTGGTTGATGGGTTGATCACCTGTTTGGTTCTTGTGATATCGCCATATCGCGTATGATAAGAAAGCGATACCACAGGAAGCTGCGGACACACTACCGACAGTGCGCAGCGAAAGTATTGTTTGCGCCTGGATGGGAGTGGCAAGCTTTGTGCGACCCTTTGCGCTGCGTGAACTAATGCCTTCGTTCGGAAAGGATGATACAAAGTATGCATGATCGTATTTAATATGCGCCACTTCTCGGGAAGACTGTGATGGTCCAGTGAAAATCAGCTGCGATGTGAAATACGCGTCTTCTTACGGCGTCTGATCGTACGAAGGTACAGTATGCACTGCACAATATATGCGTATATTTCGTTGATGTGATGTAGTACTACACCACGGTCACTTTCGATCGCGATCGGGCCTGATCCGGATCAGATCGTTGTTCATGATTGGCTCGTTTAGTCGAAGCCGCAAAAGGAGGAGCCAATCACAGTACAGAAATTCAATCCCGATCGGCCTTGATCGCGATCAGCAGGTGCACCGTGCTACAGTTCAAGGGCGCGTCAGGATCCTCGATGGAAAACACCTGCATTTCACCCGTTATGCACTCTTATCAGTTCAACTGTGGTACAACTGTTTATTTTTAGCCAGTGCAGCTCGGGGCGGCGGTGCGTTGTGCGCATGCACGACAGCTGCTGTATTGTGGCTAGAAGTATGTTCTAGGCACTATATAGCAGCTGTAAAGTCGGGTACTACATGTGTCTGTCATGTACGCGTCCAAGCGTAGCTGGCTTTGTTCGCTCCGTTTATTACTGGTTATTTTTATTTTATGGATTTCTTTCTCTTCAGCAATATTTGAGCAGCACGCGCCGTCGGTGGATGTCACGGTGTCGCGGGCTCGGTCGGTGTCGCGTTGACAGAGTCCATCAATGCCATGTTATATGCGTTATAAGTACTGTGTACGTCATATATTTATAATCTTGTGTTTGTTCTATGATTCACGATTCGTAGCAGTAAGCCATGCGCTCGTTAGCGCAAGCATTCCCGGCTGCCTGTGCACCGCTGCTCCTGCTGTCGCTGCTCGTGGTCCCGGCGTGCGCTACTGCCCGGCGTCCAAACATCGTGGTGCTTCTGGCCGACGATCTCGGCTACGGCGATGTCGGATGCTTCGGCAACGACACCATATCCACGCCGAACATAGACAGGTACAACCGTGATTCCAAATGTCGAATTGACTTATCGCAGAGCACGTTTTCAATCAAGATCGATTTTCTCGTTCGCGATTGGTGCAAGATCGGCTGTAAGTGTTCTCTGATTGGCTTCTCGCAGGGCGGAGCCAATGGCTTACGACAAATTCAGTCGCGATCGCGCTTGATTGGGGTAGAGTTTTTTAATAGCAATTGGCTTTCTTTCACTAGCGTGCCCTAATCTCACTTGATCGTGACCCGGGAGGTGCCATTTGACACTTACCATGGGCCGCTTCAAGATGTGAACTAAGTTCTGCAATTGACAAACTTGTCAGTCATGTAGACCCACTTAAGAATGGTTGAAAAAGTGAAAGTTTGACTCTTGTCAGCATGCTGATATCCATCGCAAAACGCAGAGGAGCTATTTTGCAAACGACATTCTTGGTTCTGATTTGGCTAGTTCATTGAGACAGCTTACAATCAAGCATTCTAGTGGCCCTAACATAGCCTGTTTTCCAGATTGGGAAACGCAGCAGTGCATTCTCCTTGCCTTCCTCATGTAGCTGGACTTATTGGATATGCAAATATTTGCTTCGCTGTACAGCGTGTAGACCGGTGAGGCGCACAATTTCACGCCATTTCAGTTGTGGCCTTTAAGTAATTTCACATAGCGTGGAAAGATAAGTTCTAGTCAAGGTGGCTGAAGCAACATGAACTCGAGGCATGGCTTGTTACTTATGAAGTGCAGGCGATGTTATTCCTACAGGGAACATCTAGGCACACCAGCATTTTCATGCTTTCTGCACAACCTCTTCATTTGCTGCAGGTTAGCACAAAATGGGGCCATGCTGACTCAGCACACGGCAGCGGCAGCTGTTTGTACGCCGAGCAGAGCAGCGCTGCTCACGGGCAGGTACCCCGTGCGCTCAGGCAGGTGCCTTTTATGTAAATGTGACTTTGCTTTCCTGTCAGCCTGGCTTTCAAAGTTTAAAGGGTACAGCTTGTTTCGTGTGTTTTATCTCGGTCATGCCCAGCTAAATATTAAAAACTGCTGAAACTGAAAAGTAGCACATAAGAAGGTGAAACAGGTGAATGTAACATGGATGCAGTTACTGGCCAAGGTAGCTTAGTGCCTGTGCTGCTGGGCTTGAGTTGGAGACCATTCATATCTGACCACATTAAAGATCCTCAGGGGCTCAAGATTGACCTGGAGTCTCTCATTGCGGCATGCCTCAGTATCAGATTGTGGTCTTAATAATAATAATAATAATAATAATAATAATAATAATAATAATAATAATAATAATAATAATTTTCCTTTCATCATTACAGTAATGATGGGGAAGCTGCGGGTAAGAGCTGCTTTTAATAGAGGCAGCCTGACAAAAGCCCACAGCTACTCTTGTATGGAACAGACAGCAGTGGTGATTTCTGGAATGACATGCAACACCAACACAGCAAAAAGCGTAGAACACTTTAGTCACAGACAAACAACTATAAAAAATGCAAATAATGAACATGTAATTCTGAAATGCCATTTAAAAACCTAACACCTACTTCACATAGCTTGTGCAGTGTAAACTTGTGGCGATCCAATACAAGCTTTCACATATGTATTTATTAAGCAGCTTGAGAACAAGTCCTAGCAATTGCAATCCGAAATGTTCTTTCAATAATAGTGCATAAATATTCGTTGTCTTTGTGTTTCAGGCATGGAGAGCTACTTCAAGAACAAGGTGTTCATAATAGTCGCCGCAAGTGGTGGGCTACCAGCAAACGAGACGACGTTCGCCAAGGTTCTTCAAAGTCAGGGTTACTCCACAGGATACATAGGTGCAAATCTTCTTTATACTTGTGGTTGACTCTCAAGTGACAAACAAGTTGAGCATGTTGAGAGCATTGTGTGCCCAGGGTCATCAATTTCTATGTTTCAGTACAGCATAAAGCATATCAATTTCGTTATCATGAGAATTACAATGCTGCATTTATTGTTGTGATCTGGCCACAATTAAAGATTCTTAGGCGACCAAAATGAATGTCTGGAGCACTCCTTACACCAGTTTTTATAGCTCCTATGTTGGTTCCAAACACTAAATTCCATAATTTGTGGGGTGGACGTGGGGTGTCTCACGCTCGAGGAAAAAGGACATACCTAGCCACACCGCAATGCAAACCAACAAAAAGGGCATTTGTTTGCACCTCCTACATATAGTAAGCACACTAGCCAAATTATACAAACAGGCATGCTAATGTAACACACCACGTGAAATCAATGATGTTCGACTCACTGCAACAGTATACTGAGCATGTAGTATTCGCCCATGCCAGAAAATTAAGCCTATGTTGCTCGCAAGATATGTCTCTTGAACAGAGGTGCAATCGGAGAACGAAAAAGGTGTCCGCGGGATCATACCAGCAAAGCCTATTGCCACCGCGTGCGACTGATGTCCCAAGCCAAAGAGAGCGAGGATCGTTCCCCGCCTGTAATCCCGCAAATCCTCGCCTCCAGGTAGTGCTAGCACAGGAACACCTGCGCCATCCACAGCGCAGCGGTACACCTGACGATGGTATTACAGCTCGTGCCCCGCAGGAAAGCCACTTTAGAGGAGCTTTGAGGAAATGCGAGCACCACGCGATAAAAACCCATCAGGGCATGTCAACATTCCCACAAATTGGATATTGATTTAAATTCCTAATGCCTCCAATTAATGATGCAGGCAAGTGGCACCTAGGCTTGTACTGCACATCCAAGGAGGACCCCTGCCATCACCCAATGCACCACGGCTTCGACTACTTCTACGGGCTACCCCTGACGAACCTGAAGGACTTCGGCACCGACGGCGACAGTGTGGTCACCACCTACTTCCCCAACCTTTTTCGCTTGTGCTACACGGCCATGGTGCTGAGTGTCACGTTCTCCTACCTGCTCTTCCGTGGTGGAAGACCCATCGCTGCATCGTTCGTGTTCGCCGTCTTCTTCATCGATCCCGCCGCGCTTGTGCTCTTTGTCAAGAACATCCCTACGCTCAACGGCGTGGTCATGCGCAATTTTGACATAGTCGAACAGCCTGTCCAGCTGCCGGGCATGACGCAAAGGCTCGTTACCGAGTCTCAACGCTTCGTCCGCTCCGCAGTTGCGGAAGGGAAGCCCTTTCTGCTCTTCCTCTCCTTCATCCACGTGCACACGGCCCTGTTCTCACACCCATTCTTTGCCGGCAAGAGCGTGCACGGTCGCTATGGTGACAACGTGGAAGAATTGGACTGGGCCATTGGCAAGGTGAGGGCTCCTATCGACCTGTCCCTGCCTATAGACCCGTCACTGCAGTGCTCAACTGGGATGACAGCATCCTCTGCCTAATACATTAAAAAAGAAAAAAAATAACATTATGCAGGGGCAATAGGGAACCTTCTCTGCTTGTATTATATATAAAAAAAAAGAAAAAAATTGTATAGAGATGTCTCTTTGGCAAGCAGTTGAACTGTAGGCATCAATTTTTCTCTGTTTTACTGGCTCATTTTGTGCAGGTTACAGAACTGTTGCAAGAGACGAGCCAGATGAACAACACGTTTGTGTACTTCACCTCCGACAATGGCGCCCACATTCAGGAGGTTGGGGTTGACGGCGAAAGGGAAGGAGGCCACAATGGCATTTTCAGAGGTACTGTTCTGCTGCTGGAATCAAACCTCGCGTTCATCGCGTCTGCTAAACTCAATGCAGGGTTGTGCGTGGCTCGAGACGAGCAATTACGGGGGATGGCTACCTTTGAAAACCGAAAAATCGCGAAAAAGTCGATTTTTTGAAAACCACATATTTGGGCAGTATGTCTCATAAATGATCTGTTCTGTAAATATCAATGTCTAATTCATCGCGAAAGTACGTCAAATAAATTATATAACATGCCGTGGCTTATGTTATATAATGTTATTATGCCACGTCATAATGCCAGTAAGGCGAACGGTGTGCCACCTCCAAACTCAAAAACGGATGCAACACAAGCAGGAAAAGTGGCAAAGGAAAAGTGTCCCAAAGAACGCATCTAGCTACTGTGTAGGGTTATGTTAGACCTAGAACGCAAAATATGCGTTCGAAACTTTCGAAGTCATTTTCTCAGAATGACCTTTTAGGCCAGTGAGGCTGTTTAGTCGGGTGATATCTGATATCTCTGGAACCGTTCACCTGATTTCTATCAGTTTTGTTTTATTATTTACCTTAATAAATTGCCCGAACAAAGACAAAGCTGCTTTTTAAATTTATTGTGTCTGTAATTTGTGATAATTAATTAAAATTTCATTGATAAAAGCCAAATGGCAAACACTAAATCCATTCCTGTGCTAAAAATTTTCAGCAAAGAAATTTAAGAAACGAGCTCTGTCTTAGTGTAGAGCACCCATCCAGGAATCATCATAGTGAATTTCATAGTGCTAGCACATTTACCAAATTCAACAGACCCTGACTAAGAAACCCATGTGGACTATCCTGATAAATGGCTGTAACATGGGAACCAGTGAACATAAATACATGAAATTTTGTGGTTATTCAAATGGCTTTGCTATTAGCCTACCCTGAAAATTTCATTAGGATGTCTTAACAAACAAAAAAGTTGCCCTTCCAAGGTAGCCTCCCCCCTTCAGCGATATTGTAAGGCACTGCCACACTCCTAACATGCTTCAAAACAAGACAGAAACGCTACACCTATGTTTAGTCATTCATTATTGGCACCTCTTACATGCAACCGTCACTTGCAAGCATTTACTTCGAGACTTGCACGTAAAAAGGCATGGGCATTGTTGATCTTTCAGGCTACAAGGCCACCTGTTCAGACTCTCTTTTACATAACCTATGCGAAGAGACGTGGCCCACTATAGTTTCACATGCCCAGTCACCACTTTTCATTGTTCAAGTGCACATTTCAAATTTCATGTGGGTAAGTCAGAGTGGTGGGCAGTGAAAGTGAACGCACTCGGGCAGTAGAATTCCCCATGAACTTGATGCTGTAACTCCGCTAATACCTAATGGATTTCAAAATTTTCCGCAGCAGTCGATTTGCGAGGCCTTAACTGAATGTCACTCAAGGATCACTTGGAAAAGTGTTGCAGGGCCCCTTTAGGTGAGAGAAGTCACTTGCTAGTTGTGCTCATTTTTCCCATCTTTCCCCTGTGCAGGCGGGAAGACTATGGGAGGTTGGGAAGGTGGCATTCGCGTCCCTACTGTTGTTTCCTGGCCAGGACACGTTCCCAGGGGCCTTAAGATAGAGGCGTCAACAAGCCAGCTTGACATGATGCCGACGTTGCTGGCACTGGCCGGGGCAGAGCCTCCTCGCGACCGCATCGTGGACGGCAACAACATACTCCCTCTACTCCGCAATGAGTCCACAGCCCCGTCACACGAGTTCCTCTTCCACTACTGTGGCATTCACATTCACGCTGTCCGCTACGTGCCTCGTGATGGTGAGTGCCATGCCTGCTTTTTTTGTTTTTTCTTGTTGTTAGATTGGGTGTTTCATGTTTCTGGCGAGTAAATATGAGAAGCTCACATGACAGCAGTTGTGGGCATGTTACCACCGAAACAACAGTGCTGCTGCTAGAGTTAGTTGTTCTAGGAGATTAAAGCTATTGTAGTTAGTTGTAAGTTTGGGAGGACTTATTCGTGGGCTGCCAGCTAGTAAAGATCAGGCTTTTATCAATCAGTCCAGGGCGTTAATTGAGTGCAAGGCTTCAATGAATGGCCCTTGGCTTGCTTGAGCGCAGAATTGTGGCACCATCTGGCATGTGCTCAACGTATGGCACTTGTCGCTTTGTTATATTATTTAAAGCTTTCTTTCTCTTCCTTCTGCATTTTCTTTATTTCGTGTTCATGCAGTTACAGGTGACATAGCTTCATAGATGACAGTACCAGTCAAACCTTGCTATCATAAATTCAGCATGGTTCGAAAATATCTTTGTTATACCCGACAACAATTTGTTATATGTGTATATTTGTAATGCTCTGTTAATTACGCTAGTTTTTGCTTAATTCATTATAACCAATAATTCCTTATAGCGAGGTCCGATTCTACAGCTTGCTACTGTGAGTGAAAACGAGCATTCTTACAGCTTTGAATGCGAAACTGGCTGACGCAGGTTCCGGCGTGTGGAAGGTGCACTTCGCGAGTCCCAACCCCAAGCTCTGCACGTACGTGTGCCACTGCTACGGCGGCTACGTGCTACGCCACGACCCGCCGCTCGTCTTTCACCTGAACTCCGACCCTTCAGAGTCACGGCCACTTGGCGAGAACGACGATCCCCGCGTTTCCGGAGTGGTCAAGGCCGTCAGGGCAGCGGTGGCGGAGCACAAAGCCTCGTTACAACACGTGCCGCAACAGTTTGACTTCTTCCGTTCTGTGTGGCGCCCGTGGTTACAGCCATGTTGCAGCTACCCATTCTGCTCTTGCCGTGAGAACTACACGCTTCCCGATACGTTATGAGTTGGCCCCGTGGGTCCACTCTTGTGATGTGTACAGATTCGCGCCTAGAAACGTGCTCGTCACTCGACGTCAGTCGCCCAAGGAAGTGGGGAGGGGTAGGTTAGGCTTTTCAAATTTTTTGATCGCTCTCGCGTCTTTACCTATGCACTGACACGAGAGCTTTGATGCACTTTGTTTGCCTCCATCATGCTTGGACAACTGGTATCAATTGCAACACGAAATGAGCTGGGCCAGCGAGGTTACTCTTGTAATGCGTGCAGAGTCAGCCTTGAAATGTGCTTACACGCAACCATTGACCCAAGAAAGCACAGACGGGTAGGTTAGGTTTATTTTTAATTTTACGATTCCTCTCAGGATATTACTTGTTCACCAATGCCAGTGCTCCGATATTTGTTTGCCCATGTCGTGTCTGTATAACCGGCAACCATAGCAGCACGACACTGCCGGGAAATTTACGCGGATAGTAAGTGCACATTTTGTTTGGTGATGCGAATCCTCAATGTGATGGTGCTAATTCTCAGTATCCTATTATATACTGCATTGAAGTTTGCTCTTTATTCTTTGTATACATCAAGTCATATCCATCGAAATTATGTAGAGACAAGGCCCCCAATGTCATAGAGTGCAGTGGGACCCTGGGTCGTTATACATAAAGATTTCTTAGCGTTTTTTATTTGTTACTATTTTACCTGTTCTTCCAGCATCTCATTGTTAGTATTAGTGATGTCAGCGTGCAGAGGAGGAACGTGAGGGTGGGATAGACTTCTTAAATTTTATGGCTACTCTTGCAGTATTAATAAAGTAGCAGAAAAGCTTACGCACGATTTCCAGTGATACTGTCGCAAAGGGCTGTTCTAGAAACTGCATTCTGCACTGGTACGAGAGCTTCGAAACACCATTTGCACCATCGTGCCTGGTACTGTGGCAAAAGATGCTGCTAAAGTTGCATGGAATGCACCTTTTTCTGATTGTGCAAATACTATTGTCATGTCTTGTTACTGGTGTAGGATATTGTTGGATGTGAAGACTTGTCAGCACTTTTATATTGCTTTCTTATGTGTATCTGAATGACACCAAGGACAACATACTTGTTACATAAACGTGGAGCAGTCACAGGTTCCAAAACTCTGCATAAGCATGGAGTTGCTAAAGAACTTCCTCTACTTCATTTCTGATAACAATCAAAGTGTGCTTTGACTAGCAACTCTCCAGTGAACATTGCTGAGGTATTCGTGCGTAACGGCCTCTCTTACTAAGCATTTCAGCGTCAACCTAGTGAATACTCTGGGAGATACTGATTACCCCTTTTTAAGCTGAACATTGAAGGTCGTTACGTGTTCAGCTTATGTGAAGGGCTTGTTGTTGGTCGCAAGCGACAGTGTCATTTGCATCAATCATTATTGTGAAACTTGAAACAGCCGTGCCACTTGCACTATTTCCAAGGTACCTTAATTTTTATGTTCACATGTCCGTTTCATAATGTGCACGGGCCAAGCTGCCGTATTTACATGAGCATGAGGTGACTTGAACATAAGTTGTTCCCACGACCTTAAAATTCCAAGTCAAAACGAAAAGTGACTGGCAGCACAAGTTCCGATTTCGAGTGTAAGTCAACTCCGCCACTGAACTTGAAAGGCACTGCATTTTGAAACTGGACATTGAAAGGCGCTGCATTTCTTGTTTCTGTAATTTGGAAGTAGAAAGCATAGAGCACATTTCAGTTGTGACAGTAAAAGATAAAATGACAGTACCTCATTAAAGGACTGATAACCAATTTTTAGGGCAGCTGTTTCTTTTTCTTTTTTAAAATTTCAGTGACAAGCTTATCAGTCAGTGTCCAGTCATAGAATTTTTTATAAGAATTTCTTGCCTACGGAGTCTTATATGCAACACATATTGCAAACAATGACCGACAGCCGTTGGTTGTATTGTGCGAGGTTGTGCTGCGGCGAAGCACATGCACAATGCCCCAAAGGATGCCACACTCATGCGCTGCGGTTAAAAGCAAGCTTTCGGTTCACGCAAAGGCAGCACCGCTGCTCAGGGTCAACTCCTTTTACTGTGTAGAAAGCAAAGAATGAGGCAAGGATGCATTTTCATACACCGAGTGTTTAACGCTGAGCTATGGTTATATGAACAGCAGCAGGTGACTTACAACAGCCTAAAGGCAATGCCACATTCTGGTTGCCGCAATTTTCAAACTCAATTTAAAAATACTAATTCTACTCAAATCACGAAAGGGTGCTTGATTCCACCCCTATAATCAAAGGTCTTTCCAAATGAGGAAGGGTATGTTCATGCATTCTGGCCGGTTGTCAGTCCCTTTAATGACATGAAAATAAAAGGAAATAAAACTGTAAAATTGCCATTAAATCTTTAATAGAAAAATAAGGATGAAGTCACATGAGCACTTTTGATCATGACTGTATCAGATCCACACGAGATTTTATAGCAGAACTGATACTTGGGAAAGTTTGTAAGGATGTTTTTAAGGTTTTTTTTACATTTTTATGTGCCTTTATGAGATTTCATGATTAACGGTTTGCTTCTTCGCACAAGCTGTGGGAAGGAGCCACTCGTTTTTGCCAAAGTTGTATCCATGCGAGAGTGACATGAGGTGCCCGAGCAGAGTCCAAGATAAAACATCAGATATACAGAGTTGCAGACACATTAGAGTTGGCTGTATGTTGTATTGTGCATTTGTGATTGGCTTCCGAGTGCCCAGTTAATGTTTTCAGATTTGTGCATATGCACTTGAAGCTCGTCACATGACGAAGTCACAACAGGAACCGAAATACTACTACCTTAGTAAATCAGCTATTCAATCAGCACACGCTCACTGCTCATTTATGTTGTCAAGAAACATTTCAGACTCATTCTGTCATCTTGAAAATTTGTGGTACTTGCGGTCATTACCTTGAGGTTCAACTGTACTTGAAACTTCAGGCGTAAACGAGTGTTATTTCAATTGCAATTAAGTTCGAACAATTCAGTATTTGAAAAGCGGCATGTGAGGGGTGTGGGCAGGATTTGAATCTGAATACCATTGTTTTTTATATAAAATCCCGGCAAAGGGCATCTCGCCAAACACGCAAAGTGAAAGTGCCTGTCATGAGTCTGTGATGCCTATACTACCATACTATTTACCATACTAATTTAGTGTTGGTAACATGTACTGACACTAAATCTCTATTGACACAGGTTCCATCAACACCGTACTCTTGTGGTGATGCAGAAACAACAGATAATTTATTTTTGATCTGTAGGCGGTTCAGTGTACACAGGACTCTTATTTGGGTGCAATAATCTTGTGTTTAATGCATTACAAAACTGACATTTCATTGCACTTTTAAGTGTGAATGCAAATTTCATATAGAATCAAATGGCTGATAGACTAAAACTCTGCTACAGACTGCTGAACTAGGTTTGTCCACACCTGTCATTTCGTCTTTTGGAGACTTCAGGTTCAGCGTCATGGGCGTTTGCTTGGCAGTGGGAAAACATCAACCCAGCTAAACAGGATGTATGTTCCCAAGTGGCTTCCAAGGGTTGCACCTCTTGACAGAGAAATGAAGAAGTTTTAGGATGGCAGCACCTAGCCTTTTATCTCTCGTTTTTATATTTTATCTTTTATCTCCTCGTTTAGTATTAGTTTCTTTTGTGTGAAATGATTGCTTTGTACAATGTCCAAGACCAGCATTATTTTTTGCAAGTTGATGCACATTGTAGACTTGAGATTAATTTAACTAGCACAGGAAAAGAGATGTCAGACGAGAACAAGAACATTTCTGCGACTTTCTGCGAACTGCGACTTTCTTGGTTTTGTGCAGCATCCCTTGTTTTTTAATGCTGATTAGGTATGTGTCAAGTCTGCAGTTAGTTTAGCACATACAGTCAAACCTCAGAATAATAAATATGCATTCGATACAAGCAAACGTCATTATATCCTAATAATTTATTCGCAGCACTTCTGATGGCAACACTAGTCTTGGTTTACTTTGTTATATCCAACCTTGTTATGTCAAAGTTAGGCTCTACTATACTTTATGGTGTACAACCAGTGTTCATTCCATCACTCACTCCATTAGAAGAATATGTTCTTGGCCCAATAATCTAGTCGGGAATGAGCATAGAGACAGGGGTGGTCTGCCCCTTTCCGGTAGCTGCTAGTAAAACTCCTGTCGTAGGCAGGGCTCACACAATGAAATGTCATTGGAACTTGTCGAGCATTGTAACTAGTGCGGGCAATTACAATTTCTGGGGTTTTTACATTACAAAACCACGATATGATCACGAGAGGTGCCGTAGTGGAGGGCTCTGGAAATTTCCAACCACTTGGGGTACTTTAATGTGCACCGACATCGCACAGTACACGGACCTCTAGCATTCTGCCTCCATCTAAATGCAGCCTCTGCAGTTGGGATTCAATCATATGGCTTTCAGCTCAGCAGTCAAATCAAAATCAAATCAAATTTTATTCACCAGACAAAACTAGAGCTCCATAGCCACTAGACCGCTGTGTTGGGTAGCACTGGGGAGTTGATTGAGATAGCTACATCATAGTGCTACAAATCTGGCCAAAAAGTGGCACGCTCCAATGCAAATGGTCAAGCCAATAAATGCCACTGCAACACTAACTATTGACAACAGAAACAAAATGTATGTGTGTCACTGAGCCCTAAATTGGCTTGCTTCATTCCGCGAGTTCTGTGGATCTCCCTCTATTTCTCTACAGAGCTGGTGAAAATGTTATGTTTGACTGCATGTTATGTTCTGATTTTATAAATAAATCATCATTTTACTTGATGTGTCTAGTGCATGCATATTTGACGGCGTTAATGTAAATGAACCCCATCTGAAATCAAGTCACATTTCAAACATCGAATACAGCTTCACTGCATCTGTTACAGTGTTACGGTGGCACTACCATTCTCATCTACTTTGTTATATCCATGTTCAGCTGTGTTCCTACAAGTACTGAACAGAGCATGCACTTTTGTTGGAGTGAAAGAGGAGCTACTGAAAACGGGTTTGGCACTGGAACAAAAATGCAATATTTTTAATGAGTATCAATAAAGGGATGTTGCATGCTGCTATCAGGCATACCCTGAAAAGTCAGTTTTGCCAACTTGTGCTCAGCTAAAACAAGCTTAACATTTTCTTCTGTCTTCCCAATTTTGGAGCTTGAGCAAGTACACTTCAAGATATGTGCTGCAATAACAGGCTCATGTTTTTGATATATGACTGACTCTTCTCTTGTTCTATACACTCATATAAAATTTTCAAAAAAATGGTCATTCGAAAGTGATCCACAAGGCGTAAATGTGCTAAACTGCACGAAGGCAACATGAAAATTCATCAAGGTAGTTGACATTCATTTTCACTTTAAAAGGCTGTCCTTAGGAGCATCTGGCGCTGTTGTGATCATTACAGATTTTACAAGGATCCTCACAATGCACCGTTGCACTGTGTTGGTGCCGTTCAGCACCTACCATGCTGCGTCTAACATGCCACATTACAGGCTCAGTATGCGACTTGGCAATCGCACAAACCAGCGTCAGAATCCCCAGCAATTCGGGTGGGCCACGTGCAATGCCATAGAACGTCCCACTACTTCATCGGCTCGTAAGGGCTCACCCACGACTCGACGTCTGCGGGCATTAATGACAAAATCCCACGGATCTTGCCGAGTACGAGAGAGTTTGTGCACTGAAAGTCGTCCAGTCCGTAAGGCGGTAGCAGCCGTACAGAGCCTGCAATTACGAGGGTTCCAGGTTCTTGGGAAGACTCGGTCGTCGGTATGCGGTTGACGCACATCCACGACCGCACCTTCTCCTTCCTTTGCCGTAGCTGTTCAGCACTGAGCACCTCCTGCGTTGGCATGAACAGCTTCTCAAGCTGACGCTTCTGAGCAGGACTCGCATCTGTGACAACAGTCACCGACTTGACGGCGTGTCCCATGATGACGTGCACCACCTTTGGTTTTTCATCCTCCAACAGGACCAAGACAATACTGTGTGGGAAGAAACATAAGAGCAGGATAGGAACGCAACTTTATAGATATAGGTAAAGGGAGCCTATGAGGCAGTGTTGCTTGAATACGGTCGCGGGCATGCTAAGTAACCTGTTGCAGTTACTGTGAGCAAGTGACATCGTAATATTTGTGCTCTTGTAAGAAAGGTAATGTGTCGTGAATATTTGACGTCATCGCTTCAGTAAAGCAACCATGCGTGCTTTAGCAGCTAGTACGGAGCTTGCTACTCAAGCAACATTGTCCTTGCCTTGTAAAGGGTTAGTGTTAGATTACTTGAGTGAAGCAGTAATGAGTAAAGTCTGAAGTTAAGTGAAAAAGTAACCGGTAACCAGTAATGTGTTCTAAAACATATATCCGACAGATAGTCTCCGAGACTTTTGCACACCTGGCTTAAGAAATCGAGGTGCGCGCCTTGCTTTCTAGATAGAACCAAATGTCCCAGCCATTTTCAGACAGGTGCGAACGAAACATTGGAATGGGCAAGGAGGGATGTGGAGCAAGAAAACGAACTCATAACCATACTTGTAAGAGCCTTCATTATTTCCTTTAAGGCTGGAACTTGACCACTGGGGTTGTAACATTTGTCTTGCAATAAGAACTTGCAGCAGCGAAAATAAGTTTTCACACGACGTCGTACTCTCACCTTTCCGAGATGGGGTCAACTGTCTTCACGTAACCAGCTAGAATATTACCGTCTGTCGTCTCAACACGAACTAGCTTGTGCACATAAGACATCAGCAACAAAGGATCATCATTAGGCAGAGTCTCACTAGCTTGTTCAGAATCGGCTTTGGTCTCCCGTTCCATCACGTCAATCGGCTAAATACACACGATTACAGCTTCTCATTCCAGCGTTCAGGTGCGCCGTACGTGGACGCAGATATCGCAGACGCAGCTGCGCTATTCACTCAAAGGATGCAGCACATGGGCACACGCAAGCACAGGCCGCTAAAATCAAAAGAACACGCACACAGGCAATTAAAAACTTTCAAAGGCGATTGCGACGAAAACACCGCGCGCCGGACGCGCTCCAGCGTTGATTGGCTTCGATCATTTATCTGGCTTGGCTCGACTTTCGTGTGGACTAACATTGGCCAATAGCCAATAAGGTGCGAGACTTTTGTCACGTGAGAAAACGTAGACCAATGAGAAACGCTCGCGGTAACCGTTGGATCGTTCGCCCGGCGACGCGTTGCTCGTGCTTTCCGGCGTCGCGCGTTTTGGACGATTTGCACGGCATGTAATCAATGGTTCGGACTCGTTTCGTTGTCGGTTGAACTCGTGCCTCGACATCCGAAGCGTACCGTAAACTGTTAACTGTCAGTCGAATTTCCTGCAGGCTTTTGCCATGGACCGCACAGATTACGACACGGCGTGAGTTTATTCGCCGAAAGCGTCGTTGCAGTTGTTTCGGTTCGCACGCTATGCCTGATGGCTCGTCTTCGCTTTCAGGTTCAGCTGCCCGGTCTGCCTGAGCCCGAGTCAGAGCATGGTGTTCGGACTGTGCCAGCACTTTGTGTGCTCTTCGTGCCTGTACGAGCCCCCCGAGCAGCACCTGAAGGCTGCGCTAAACTGTTGTCCCATCTGCAAAGCCAAGGACTCGTTCCCGGAGTACTGGTAAATTTGATTCAGGTACTCTGCGTCGTTTGTGGTGGACTGACCGGTTGGTTTAATGTAGTTACCACTTACTGATAGCTGACGTGGTTGCTAATCGTAGTTGCTAATCGTAGTTCCTCCGTTTGTTTCATGTTCCGTACTACTCTCAGCCCGGACATTCCGGACACCACTAAGCAGCTCATGAACATAGCTGGCGTTGTCAAGTGCCCTCGGAAACGCTGTGGCGAAGAAATGTGGACTTGGGAGGAGAAACAGCACGAAACGTAAGCTGAGAAAGTTGATTTGCCGTCCATGCAGTCATTACGATTGGCAGTTAGCAGCACTTCGTTTCCAGGATGTTGTCTCTTTAGCGGACGGCGTACTACGAGCAGTCGGTAGGACCGCGTTCTGCGCGATTGCCGTAGGTGTCGGGCGTTTGTAGGCGTTGTGTAATTGCCGTAGGTGTCGGGCGTTTGTAGGCGCTTTGTAGTGGTGTAACGTTGCGGTGTCAGAGCCTGCCGTAAGCGTGGTGGCGATCTCCGGCTTGCTTATTACGCGTTTTGTTACTCCGCTTCACGAAAACTGCGCTATTAAAAAAAGGGACGAGGCCCGACAAACGCGGCGTTTGCGTTCAGTGTTTGTTTGGTTTTATTAAATTCAGGAGTACGGTGAACTGGGCTAGTTCGTACCGGTTCATAATTGTTGCAGTGCGACAAGGATGGCCAAAAAAGGGTGAAAACACAACCGACGGAACAGTCAGCCCTGTGTACCGTCGGTTGCGTTCGTCACATTTTTTTTTTTTTTCGTCGTTCTTGTCGCGCTGTAATAAATTATGGCTCATCTTATCAGTCGCACAGTTTTCATGAAGTCAAGTGATCATGTACTAGCAGGCTCACTTTACAACCTTTCCTCAGTGTTTTCTTAGTGTCTTGCATGTTTGGAAAGTGACAAAGTTGCGGGAGAGTTTTCTAAATGCTTGTCGTTCAGGAAGCCTCCCATTCAAATGCGTTCCCCACTCAAGTGCTCATTTCTGGACATCAATACGTGTGGGAAGGTAGAATGGGGGGATTGCATGCCACTCTTTGTGTGCCATATTCTTTGAGAGATGCACCTTCTTATGAAGCCTCTGCTCATGTAATCTACAGTCGGCATTGTGGGAATGTTCCCTTGATTTTGCTGCAGTTAAAGGACACCAAGGTTTGTGTTGCTCCAGTGCATCTTGTGCTACCATTGGCTGACTGTTGCAGAGCACTTTAACAGCCGTACTATGGTTCTAAGGCCTTACTAAAGCTATGAGAAGGATAAAGGGGAACCAATGAGAGCCTTGATACCGAGTCTGCTTGTTTCTGACATTCATCCTGGTGACTGCACAGTGAGGTTCCTGACACGAACAGTGTAGGCTTAGTGTTGTTGTTAGGTGGTATCGAGTTGCTCAGCTGACACTGTATGTGAATTCTGGTTTCCTGTGCTCTTTCCCAAGATCACATGACGTAGGGCGTGTAGGGTTTTGTGGATTCCACACAACTATTGCCCATGGCAAGAGGAATCGTAACCAATCTTGCCAAGAGCCATTGCCACCCAACCCACACTAATATCTATACAGCTGCTGTGTTGCACTGCCAAGCACTCAAATGCATGTTCAGATCCCAGTCACAGTGGCCACATATTAGCAGTAATGAAATGCAGAAGCGTCCATGTGCTGCAAACCACAGGTGGTCAAAACTTAATCCGGGGTTCTGATCTGTGGCATGCCTCATAATCGTTACTTTCATTTTGACGAATAAAACATTTCCTTCTTTCTTCATCTCTCTCTCTACAATGTCCATATAATCACTATCATGGGTAGTGGTTCAAAGGCAAGGGCTTTTACCTTCCGAGTGACAGCTTTGTTGCTAACTGCATACGCTCCTCATGGCTCAACCTCGGCCTTTAGCAGCTCATCTGTTAATATCACTTTACAAATAGTTCTTAAATACTGAACAGCCATTCTTGGAACTAATGTAAACCAATGTTCGTGTCCTCACACCCGTAACTTCAGCATTAAAACTGTAAATGTGTCATCTGGAGGAAATAAGGGTACCCTTCATATTCACGGAACTGTGCAGAAAGTATAAACAATTGTGTAGCCGTTAAAGTCTTGCTCAATGCAGAGTACCCATCTGTGCTGTGAAAGCTCTTGCGTCTTATGCCTACTGTATGACAGCGGGGACAAGATTTGTGGTGCTTTTGCACCAGTATTGGGTTTATAACTTGATAGTAATAGGCTATGGGGTTTCACGTTCCAGAGTCACATGATTATGAGACATGCCACATAGTGGAGGAAGGACTGCGGAGTAGTTGTGAACATCTGGGGTTCTTCAGTGTGCACCTAAATCTCAGTAAACGAATGTTTTCTGCATTTGGCCCCGTAGAAATTCGTCTGCTGTGGCCAGGATTCCATCCCGCAATGTCGAGCTCAGCAGGCCAACACTTTATCTGCCGAGTTACCGCGACGGGCTAATATTGGGTTTATCTCAGTTATCTTGGTTCATTCAACGTTTTGGAATAACTGTGCGCAAAATTGCGAGCTTTTCTATCTTTTTAGCCCCTGATTTTAGGACTAAGCTCAACATATTTGGGAAATGTTTGAGTTTATAAATAAATGACTATATTTGATTTGCAGATTTGGAGCTTGCAGGTTATAAGCGCTTGGATTTCATGTCTTAGAATGAGCCAAGAAGCATATATGTGCAATGTTTCAATATTTATTTTACTTTAGTGTGCCCACTCTGCTTATTTCTTGCATTTATAGTGCAGGGAACTTCCTTTTTGCAAAGTTGTATTCTTCCTTAAACGCGGCCTTTTTTTCTTTTTTTTCACTGTTGTGTATTCGTGATGCGTAGTTTATTTGTTATTTATATGCATTATTTTCCCTGACGTATGTACGCATACGGAATTCATGCCACTGTGTGATGTAGTTTGGCGCTGATCCAGTCGAGCCTTTTTACAGGCTTTTTTTGTCCGTGCACCAAGCATTGCACAGATGTTGAATGAAGTTGACCTTAATTGAGTTAAAAAAAAATGACAAATTGCATACTAGGACAATATTGAGTTTTCTAATACTCTCACACTCCTGTAACGCAGGAACCAACTAGCCTGACAATTAATTCTACACTGCATTGCGATACGTGTTGATGGTGTGGTCGGACCAGTGCGTGTGCGTTCAAATGCGCTTGCAGTGCTTGTCGGGGCCTGTCGAGGCGGTCGGCGGGTCGACCCTGCTGTTCCCCAGGAAAGGCCAGCACCAGCCAGAAAGCCAACACTCGCCAGAGCAAGCGGAAGAGGAGCAAGAGCTCGGTCACCGTCGGGCACTGAAGGGCAGCGCTGCATTTTCCTCCTACTTTAAAATTCTTTTAACGGTGAGTGCCCGTTCAGGGAATCTTGCGAGGTTTATATTTTGGAAGTTGGCTAGTGGGTTTTGCAGAATCCTACATGGTGGAGTGATGCGTGCGAAAGGGAAAATTAGCATCTGCTCATTCGTGACACAAAGCTACTAGGGAATTGAAATGGATTTCGCAGAAATGTAAGGCTTCTTAGCTGACGAGAAAGTCGTCCTTGTCCAGAGGACTGGTACAAGGAATTCGTCCTGTTACAAGGAAATGTAGCTTTGTGCTATGGTTAGGTGTCCGTACGTGCCGAGATTTTCTGGAAGCCGCAGTTTTGCCAGTGTTGTAGTGGGCCGAGGTTATGTGCACAAGAGAAGAAAGAAGCACACATGCAAACATCGCATGTCGGGCACTCTTGGGGACCAGAACTAATGATGATGATAGTATTTTCTGATTGCCATTTTTATTATTTCACTAACAGCTTTGCTGTTAAAACAGAAAAGCATTTTCTCGAGTCTACCGTGACAGACACACACACACACAAAAGTCACGCAGCATTGCTTTAAAAGGAAAACTTGTAAATAAGGTTAAGAACAGGTTTCTGCGAAGTTGAGCACAAACAGCTAAACGCATAAACGACAATATGCATAAAACAAAATCCTATATGATACATTTACCAAGTTTCCGGTGAAGTAGTCCATTCTCTTATTGATGCATGAACCTGTAATGAATATTTAAATTAGAATGAATGAAGTAGTCTAAACTGATATAGGTGGTTGTTTCGTTAGTCTTTTTCTGAAGTCTTAGTAATTTCTGACATGCAGCTATGTATTCTCATTTTCAGGTTCCTCTGCAGAAGTGTATGTGTGAGCAAGGAAAGAAGCTCGTCTCTGCATTTTCTTAAAAGAATACTCGGACAGTATCTTACCTTATTTTATCCGTTTATTTATATAAACAAAAATTTGTGTCACATTGAGTGTTATGTGCATGACTGTTCTTAGTGTTTGTTTAGTTTTATTTTGGGATCGACATCATTCATTTACTTGATAAGTGTGCTAACCTTTGGGGATGTGTGTGGTGCTCCGGTGTTGAATGGCTCCAGTGTTAAATAAAAAAGTGCCAGCACTTCATGCATTTGAGGCGTAGCAGATCCTCTGAAACATGATTTCATTTCGGAACGGACATCTTTTATCTTACCGAGTGTGCTGCTGTTTTTGAGCTTGAAATGTGTATGCGAAGTGTTCATGCTTTGAATGATATTGATGCATAAGTAATTTTTTATAATGCATGAACGTTTATGTTCATGCATAAGTGTGTCCAAAAGAGTACATCTCTTATTTTACTTGATCTGTGCGACAGATTTAGAGTGAATGATTTGCAGAATATTCAGGTACTGAACAATCATGATGTACATCGAAAAATTGTGATCTGAACGAATGTTTCATTCTACTTAATCCTATCCTTAAAATGGACGTACTATCTAATTTTAATTCCTGAGCCAAGGTTCTTCTGTTTTTAGCTTATGGTATGCGAAATGTTGGGCTTCGAACAAACGTGGCATGCGTAACAAAGAAAATTGCGTGTGAGTGATTGTTTCTATATCTGACAGTTCTTGGCATTTATTTCCATTCCAAAAGCTGACATCTTTCTCATAATGTGCATTGCAATTACCGGTGACTCAGTGCATGATATGTGAAATGTTCAGGCCCCGCACAACCATGGTTGCCAGGGGGTGCCTTTGACCACAGACGCCTTGAAAGTCATCATAGGCCATGTCGAAAAGGGCAACACCTGTTGTGAAGTTTGCCTGTAAAATAAAACCATTCAGAAATTGAAAATTTCATTGCATTATAAGTGTGCACATTTTTTTTATGTTCAGAAACAATTTGCAATGCTACTCCATTTCAGTATGTTGCAGTTGGTATCACACTTATGAGGGCATCGCAAAGGGGGACTTGCTATTCTTTGTGCATCATTTTTTAATTTTTAGTGTTACGTAAAAGGAAGTAAATGTCGTTATTGTGTGGCGAGCCCGAGTGACCTTTAAGAATGAACTTTTTAAGAAAAACACAAGACATACAGCTGCTTATACTTCGTTTGCTTTGCAGCATTGAATATCTTTCTCGCTGTAGGTTTTTAGTACTTAGAACAAATGCATTTAAAGTGCTCGTTTCACGAAGAGTTCTTATAGCAACTCTCAGTAAAAAGGTAACTCGACTTTTGTAACATTGGCTGAGCTGTATCACATTTGTGCCAATGTAATGAAGCCCAAGGGCAATTTTATAGAGCATAACTTTTTTTTTTGTTATTAAAAAAAACTCTTTTTGTTTGCTGGTTCATGGGGATGGTATTGTGCTGATCAAACGTCATAGCAGAAAAGATGTATAGAGCAGCTGGTTTTTGAAAGAACGTGGGAGACATAGCACATGCAAGCCCGTTATATGTATCAAAATAAAGCTGTGTATTTGTCTTTGCATTCTGCTTGCTTTTTTCATTGGGATACTATGTACCAATGCTTTCTAAAGCTCTTGTCCCAACATGTGTGAACTTTGTCAACATGAGACCGCTTATACAAGGAGTTTCGGCGAACACTTGAAAAAGAAATCCTAGAACTAGCCTGTTTCGAGAACACAAATCTCTTCAGAAGGAAAGTGTTAGCCGCGCTGGACGTACTGAAGTGCCAGAACTAATTATGTGGGCTCGTTAATAATTACGCTGATGAACTTTCTAATGAGTCGTATTTGGAGGCCACTTTTAATGGTGATTGTATGTCACTAAGACGATGACATAACAGCTTTAAAAAAAGGGGGGGGGTGTAAAGCCCTGTAGTGTGAGAAAATGTGGGCACCAGAAGGAAGTTTGAGCACATGAAAGGTGCCAGAACTTGGATGCAAATGTAACCACTCCTGTAGACTTGTTGCAGAGGTGGCGGTGTCCAATAAGATGTGCTAAGCGTCGCACGTCAGCATGGCATGAAGTTCTGCTTGTTCACGGGGTGCAGGAGTGTTGTTATGGCTAACTATGCAGCTGCAAATTTCGAATTGGCCGCTACAGGGCGTTGCCTTGATACTTGACTTCCGGCACTCTTCTATTAACAATCCCTGGTTTTGTGAGGGGAAAAAAAGAAAATCTTTTTTTGCGGGCCGTGGCCTATTAGTCTTATTTTTCTTTCTCTTGATAAGACATGGTTGTTTCTGTGGCTACAGTCTCGCCATTGACAATAACTGCCAAACGCTGCTAATAAAAAAATTCATTAGACAATTTTACTTTGCTAGTTGCCTGTTTCTGATATTTACGGACGTCCGCCGAACCAGATAGCTTGCTCCTTAAAGAGACGCTAAAGCGATATAGCTTAGGGTTAAGTGGTTTGCTTGAGAATTATTGTTTGAAAATTATGTCATCGATAATTTCATTATCTTCAATATTAGAAGAGAAGATTGTGTGGAAGTTTCATCTTTGAATTCCGTGCTGAAACACTGAAGACATGACGTCATGAACGCCATCCCCCCCCCTCCCCCTTTTTTTTTCGTATTCTTTCTAGATTGGCTCTGTCAAATTGTTTGAAACATGTCATGGTAAGCTTATGGGTTCCTTAGGGCGCAATGTATGTCACTTTTACCCATAAATAATTATGTAGGCCTTTGTAGACGCTGTCAGAGATCTACGACGTTGCTTGAATCAGCACGGGAACTTTCGAGCAGGCCGCACCGCTTGTATTTTCTTTTTGCACATTTTCTAGCTTGCCAAGGGTCGTCTTCGCGCGAGAGCAGTGCTTTTGGTAATGTGAAAAGGTGATTTATTAATATGGAATTTGTTATTCAGGAAAAGCCTTTAGGAATTTTTGAATGTGTTCGGTGATACACCCGGTTTCTGTAAGAAACGTAGCATACATCACATCTGTAGCAATTGTTTATCCTATTGCAAGTGATAGCCCCTTGCAACATAGGGCTATGGGGAGTTTCGACACTGCTGTATCGCCTAACTGGCCCCATCAGCTTTGCCATTATGGCCCACATTTCTACTGTTGTTTTTACTGGCAATTGTACGTGCTCAATAAATTCACGCTCAATAAATTCGCGTGGGGTTTTTCTTGGCGTTTGCGTGTTTCATGTCTTGCTCAACTTGTTGTGAACTGAGCTGCATTCAGGACATGAACTGTATTTTATTTTGCGAAGAAGCAAAAGCAGCAGTACTGCATGCTTACGAAGTAAATGTCGCTTGCATCGTGAAGCGAAGCCATCCATTGATTCTGGTATGTGCCGTGGACGCACCCATCCTCCTTGCTCATGGACCAGCGCCACTGACTCTGGTTTGGGACAGTCTCACGGCAGACCTGTTGTGGAACATGATAGTCGAAGCCGGTTACAGCATGATTTTCCGTAATTTTTGTTCGATATATCAAGTATTTCGACATACCTGGATCCATGTTTAACGAATTCCGGTTCCCAGTTTGTTATACCGAATATTGCGAAGTCGGGCGAAAGCCCACCAAATTAAACTGTTGAAAATTTGCTATCACGAAATTGACAATTGCATGCCATTTGTGATTGGGAGTAGCTGGTGCACGGTGATAACTCAATGTAAGCACGCAAGATGGATGAAGATTGCTGTCGCTTGCCAGGAACATTCCACACATAAGTACAAAAAATGCATATATATATATATATATATATATCACTTGAAACAGACGAACATGCGAGAACCTTACTTCCTTTCCAACCAACGTATTGGCCGGTGGTCCGGCCTTCATCGGGGAAGTACCCAAATAACATTTGGGTACTTACATGCCATATTCATTTCTGCAGTCACGTTCGCTTATCTTCTGATTTCGGTAGTTTTGGAACATTCTAAAAGAATAGACATACTCTTCAGCATGTGAACCGCCTGTAGAGCTGGTTTCACCGTAGCGTAGGGTCGCTTTGCCATGAAACAACCTTTACATAAGCGTGCACTACCATCACGTGTATGCAAGCTTAAAAATTTTTTTTTCGTCTTGAAGCGGGTTGTATAAGCTTATATTAGCTATGCATGGTAAAATTTAATGTGCTGCACACTTTGCCACTTGTAATTTTCACTCACTACAATTCAACCCCTGGTAATATACTCTAATTCGTTCGAACCAGAAAAAAAAAAGTGGCGTTCACACAAGCCCAGCCTTCCTATTGTTTCATGCATTATTAGCTCTCGAAAGAAACACACTTTACTGAATATAGAGCAGCTAATGTGCTGTACTTTGTTACCTGTATAGAATTAAGTACTTCCTTCTACTGCACGTAGAGCAGCTAGCCTATGTATAAAAACTTTCATTGGGCAAGAATCCTAAGACATCAAAAGTTTCTCTCGGATGACTTTAGGTGGTTTAGATGCACAGTTAAGGGATTGTTCCTTAGAAAGGACAAATTTAAACTAATTAGTTGCATACAACTCAAGTCTGTGCAGTGAAGACCGTCCCATGCCCTCACAACTGCCAACCGCTGCTCCTCCACGATGTGCTGCAAATAGTTCTCACCTCAAACTTTCCATGTCAGAAAACTAAAACGACGACTGCAGCAATAAAAATTATAACTGAATATATTTACATTTTTTCACTCGTTTGTTAGAGTCGAGCGTAGCAATCCTAATTTTTTTTGTCGAACTGACTCTAAAATGACCCACGACGCCATTTTGAAAAGGTTGCATGACGTCAATTTTGTTTGCTTCTCTGATTGGCTGGCGGAGTTACATTGACCCGAGCGGCCTGTCCGCCTTGTTGCCAACTGCTGCTATTTCACTTGGTATCCTACTATAGGTTTCATTCTCCAGACACCTATATATTCGAATTATTTGTTTTGAAGCTATCCGGGCCCGTTGACCATTGCTTCAAACTAAAATATCACTGTGAGCACACCCATATACTCTGTTACGGAAGTTCCGTGCAGCACTGTGGAAGCTACAGGCCTCTTCGGCCAATCAGGAGGGTGAACACATGGTAAACGTATGCTTGCGCGCCATGACATCAGCCAGTGGTTGACATGCAATGGCAGTGGCAGCCTTCGAGGATGTAGGGTTCCTATTGGCAGGAGCGGCTCGTAGGGTGTCCGTACAATGGCATTTTGTCTCTGCTTGCAAGAATTCTACGCTCGATGCCCTCATAGCCTTGGCACTGCTGCATAGGACTAGTGAAAGAGGGATAGATAAATGTAATTGCCAGGAGGTGTATTTGCTGCCATATTGTTTTGTCTTAAGTCCATCGATAACTGTGTACTGGGGTTATGCATTGCGTGAAGGTCTACTGTGCCCCTTAGTAATGTTGCCTAAACAATATGTCAATGTTTGGAAATAGAAAAGGCGATGTGAAACATTAAATTCCATCCTAACACCTCAGTTGTTTCCAAGAGGGTCTTTCAAACTTTGGTGCCATGGCGCACTGAGAGCGCTTTCTTTCTGAACATGTCAAGCAGTTAATTTTCTTGCGTTATACTTTTTAATGAGTACATGTATCAACAGAAGTATCTTCAAGTTTCAACATGTTGGATTATAGTGAAAGACAGTTTCATTGATCTGTTTCAATGGAGTAAAGTCATTGCTATGTCCTGTCTTGCGACCTTTTAATTTTACGCACATATTCCATATTCAATTCGACATTTGAAGACAGTTTTTTGCCTTGTTCATATTTGATTCTTGTACAAAAATTTCAATATTTGCCGACACTTACAGTTTAGTATTTGGATATAACGATGCTATTGCTGTGTCAGACAGGCTTTTTTATAACAAGGTTCGACTCTGGCTTTCTAGGCTCATAAAAGATGGAGGAACATATGGTGGCAAGAACTGGTAGGAGGTACCAGACCAATGCATTCCTGCTTTCACAAATAAGACCTCGTAGTTGACTCTTCCATCGCATTTGTCTATATACTGATGTTGGAACACCAGGATTTATGGAGACATGCACTTCTGAAATTTTGTGAATCCCAGTACTGTTGCTTCCTGTAGGCAGCGCTGTTGATATTATCGTTGGTTCTACTATCGGCATTCGGCTACAATTTGGCTACAATTTAAATGGTACGACATACTGACAGCCGTGTAAGGGAGCACCTCCGTTTTGTTCGGCTGGACACTGCTAAGCTTGTTGGGCCCCGTTGCGATGAGCAGCTGGTACTGAAGTGCTCTCAGCGACACGGTCAAGATGGCTCGATCGTGCAACGCTGGCGTAGTCTTCTTCAGGTCCATCTGCAGGTTCACCTGCACGCATATAGTGAATTCATGCATCTTCCGCTTGACTGAAATGTGCGGCCTATCCCAGTGTCGAGCTACACGCACAATTGCATTACAGTGTCTAGCATTGAATGCCTTTTCTCGTTTGAATTTTTTTGGTCACTAAGTGGGAATAGCTGCATGGATGCGCTATATAGCTTAGCAAGTCTTGTGACACCTCTGTTTTGTCTTGTGACGACACTGTGTTAGAAATGGAATTCTTGCTGGGTTGCTTTGGCGGACATCAGCCCTGAAAAAGAGGCCTAACGGGCCCCAAAGTGTTGGGTGTCAGCTTTTTTTATCAAAACTAGAATGTTTCTTTCATATTGCATATTATACAGCCAGACCTGTGTTGTAGTTTCGTTTTGTTAATAAAATACACATTGAACACAATACTACACATGTATAGTACTACTCCATTTAATGTTCTAGCATGCTTGATGTGGAATATTTAATAAAATATTAATTAAAACCTGTGAGTGGGAAACTTGCTCGGCATCTGCATAACTCAGTAGTAGTTAAGAAGTGAGGCTTACGATGTCTGGCAGGTTGACAGTGCAGCGCGCCACCGCGTCATGGCCTGGATCGTGAAGGTTGTGCGTCCAGTACACTACGTTGTAGGAATGCCTGTGCGAAATGTTCCAACATGATGAAAGTGTATGTAAGCCTTGAAGAGTTGTTTAAATTAAAGGTGTGCAGATATTCGAAAACCTTGAATAACAAATCGAATTAGCGTTCTATTCGACTTTGTACTCGAATTGAGTACTGAAGATATTTCTTTGAATGGTTGGTGAATACTCGCGCCGGCGAGAAAAGTTCAGAGGAAGCTAGGAAAAGTTGTAATTGCGGGAGTTATTCATTTAATCATTTCAAAACCACGAAGCATGTGGCTCAACTTTTTACGGGAGAAAATCAGGAGAAATTGGCCTTTGTCATGTGATAGGCAAGTGGTAGATGAATGATCGGTCAAGGTCCATCTGTTGTTACCTAATACATATCTCAATGTCTCGAGTCCATGGTGGTAGCTCCAGTCACTGCCACAGCTTACGTAACTATCTTTTTGTTGGGTAAATCTAATCATAATGTTCCTTTGTCAATTTTCATGAATGTTTCTTTCAAATAAGATGCTGTGGAATTCTCGGGCTCTCGTGAATATGTTTGCCCTACCACTTGAGCGCTATTCGAATAGTATTAGATTCGCTTCTAAAACCCACTGTTCCCACAACCCTAATTTTTTTAACAGCGAAGATGCTCTTAGGCCCATATTCATAAACCTACCTTATCCTTATTGCTTGTTTTCCTTATCTTCCCTGTTCCCTTATGATGTGTCATGAACAAATTAGTCCAGTATCTACAAACAAGCCTTGTGATAGTTCTTTGCACTGATTTAAGTCCCCTTAACGCGCCCTAATGTCACAGGGGCGATAAGGAAAACGAGCTATAACGATAAGGTAGGTTTGTGAACATGGGCCTTAGTCGAGCTTTTCCTGGTACCGTCGTGCGTATTGCTAGAGGGAAAAGCTGACCCGCTCTCCCCCTTGAACCCACTACCCGTTCTTGCCCTCAACCCACGCGTACATGATAGCAATTATGCAAAGGCTGCAATATAGAAAGAATGATCTCGGGTTGCGCAGAAGAGAAAAGCAGACCCGCTGTTTCCCTCGACCCACTATACCGCATCCTTACCCTCAGTTCACTGCTGCATGATAGTGATAGTGAACTTGGCACCCTTTTTTTGTTCCTCCATGATGGTAATGTGCACGGTTGTGAAGAAAGTGCGAAATGCAAGAAAGAAAGGAGTGTAGTGAAAAATCACAAACGGTCAGTAGACAATGATGAGAGGTGGTACGAAAAACAAAACCAGCACCTCACGGCATCGATAACGTGACTTCTTTGCCAGTCATGATCAACAATTAAAAAAAAACTACTTCACCGTTCTGTGGAATTGGCTCGAATTTTTTACATCTATTCAGACCGCAGAAGAAGTAAACCAGCATATACCATTAGTCCAAGCTCGGTTTCTGACACCCATCTATTGAGATTGCAGATGCGGTAAACCAACAGATTTCAGTAAGTCGAGCTCAATTTTTGACATCTAGCTGTTAATATTGTGGAAGAGGTAAGCAGACAGCGATTTATACACACATCCCCCCCTGTTGGATCCCCCCCCCCCCCAAATCAAAATTCTGAGTGAACGCCTGCCGGCTGATACCATTAGGTCATGCTTCCAGCAGCAAGAATTCATGCTTCCTTTGCATTTTCACTCGCTGTACATCTGCTCAATATGTGATCTTTAGCTTTGCCACAGTATCGGTGAAATACATGTTTGTTCAGCGAGCTGCCTTACAGCATTGCCTACAGATGACAACACTGCTCAGTGCTCTAACACTGCGATATTGCGTTTTGTCATCAATCATGTGTTCGCAATGCTCTCACCTCCACCGTCTTTCTCATTTACCACCTTAAAGTGCAGCACTTTGAACAGTGTCAAGAAACGGTGCCGACCATTTGTAGAGGCTCCTGTGAACGTGTGCTCCAAACGTTATTGTGCTGAATGGACCAGGCAATTGGAAATTTGGCTTCAAACACATCTGAAAAGTGTCCACCCTTCCTTCAACAAATGATGTCACTGAGGCCACTGACTAACTCACTTGAGGCTGAAATATCATTGCCTGACTTTATCTTCATGGAAAGATCAGATCATCTCCTAACTTTATTTTTCGCTTTGAATTCCAATATGACAGGAAAATGTCTGTATGTCTTTTATGGAGTAACGAAAAAAGTCAAGCGACCTAGCTGGTGCCCCCAGTGACGTCATTTGTTGAAAGAAGATCAGTTGCTTCCAGACGTGCTTGAAACCAAATTTTAAATTCCCTGTCTGTGCAGTGTAATAAAGTTTGGATTACATGCTCACAGCCTCCACAACGGATCAGCGCCTTTTCCTGACATTCTTCAAATAGTGTTGCAGGACCCTTTTAAACATGTTAGCGCAGCTGACATCAACACATTACGACATCGACGCGAAGAAAACTCCATGCATGCATGAAACTGTGCAAAATGTTATTCATACAGAAAAAGTTATGAACGCAGTCTCCCAGTGACACTGCATACTGTGCAGGCATATTGCACTGATGATGATCCTCAGGCTCACCTTACGTCATTGATAAACGGAAAGAAATTTCTCCTCTCCCCTTCGTTCCTGGGGACCACCAGTGCCATCTTCTTCGAGAAGGCGTCGAGACAAGTCTCCATAACCTGTGGAGGCAGCGCACAGAAATTCTCATTATTTGTTGTCAAAGGCAGAGTCTCAAGCAGTAGCGTGTAACGATGAGAGAAGTGACAAGGAAATTAGTTGCACTACTGCGTCACATTCATTGTGTGTGTTCTTTCACACGAGCTTGTCTTCCCTGTAGCAATGCTTCACACTAACAGCCCACGAAGGATTCCACTAATCAGAAAGACAGTAATGTGGAGCACTAAAGATTGTTATGCTAGACTGACCGCCAGTACCTTGAAACTTCTTGTGCTGTGTTAAAAAGATTATCAGCTGCTTGAAAAAAAAAGTTTTTTTTTTTTTTCAGGTGTGGTGAAAACGAGAACAATCATTTATTACATAGAAGGATGTGAGCGTTCTTGTACCGCATAAATAAGGAATAATATTTTTAGCTCGGCCCTGAAAATCGCGAAACGATGACCGGTGGTGCCATGCTTGGTAATTAATGTACGTGTGTGAAACTGTCAGTGTAATGAGAAGCCAAGAATTAATTGCCGCACAGGTTCACATAACTTGTTCTACAAAGCGAACAAAAAAAAAAAGCTACAGTTGTGTTTTACACACATTCGGTGGCGTTCCCTCGCGACGGAGAGCAACTTTGTTTTTAATTTAATATTGCAAAAAGCACACGAACTGCAGTGTTACCTGTGTGCCTGCACAAGCAGAAGGGGGACCACAAAGGTGGAAAAATATTGTTTTAAGAATTTCTACTGACTTTACAGCGAAGCTGCTTGATGCTTGTACACTTAGAATGGTGCACTTTCTGTTGCGATAAAAAAAGAAAAGGAAATTGAAGAAGGATCAAAGACAGTCCTTTCAATTTCGTGACCATGCGTTAAAAGTGAAAATGGAGGTCGGTGTACTGCTTTTTTTAATTTCGCGCCAAAGACGTTATGCTGATAGGTCAGTTTTACGTCACATCATTTCAATGTCGTTTTCTCTCATTTTGGCCACGTTGGCTGTTGGCTGAATAGGAGTTCCCAGAACTTGCAATGTTAAGTTCTAACTTTCATGTAACGCAAGCAACTTTTAGCAACACAAGCGAACACTGCATGCCAAAATATAAGACATCAAAGAAGGCTGCACGGGAACTTCAAGGCTGTGTCGCTATTTGTACATTTAATGCAGATTCTTTCAGTTGAAGGACCCCAGGAAGTACTTCAGGAGCGAAGGATTACCCCCCCCCCCCCCCCAATCCCCCTTTAAAACGATATTCTGGGTAAACCCCTGAAAGACTCCATTTACGCAACCATTCCTTTTGCGCAATACCACACCTGGTTTTGTCAACCCCCGAAGCACTAAATGTGCCTGTAATATTTGGGTGTTTGTTGAGTGAAGTATGTCTCGCCGAAGTTAGTCAATGGCGGTAGGCAGAATGCCTCTTCCCTTCTCAATGTTTAGACAATTTACTGGACACTGCACACTGCATTCATGACTAGAGTTTACTAGGCGGCACTATTGATGACACACACGCATACTCACGCCGAAGAACTGTCGCGCGACGTCTGCGCCCCCTAGCGTGTCGCGGTAAGGTGACGGCCAGTGGAACATGGCGCCCTGCAGGTCTAAGTCCTCCAGGACGTCCTCAAGGCCACCGCAAAGCTGCGTCCGGTAACGCGTGGACGAGGCGGTCTCTGACGCCACGCCGGATGGTGTGTCGGGTCCTGCCAGGGCCAGGTAGACGTCGCGGCTAGGATCTTGCGCCACCGACTGTAACTTCTTGACTGCACCTACAAAGAAGGGAGAAGATGGCAGTTTGCACTGTTTTGGGGCACATAGGTGTACGCAGTTGCCTGCGCTATTATCTCTCTTCTTACAAGGGTGCGCCAAGTGCAAGGTGCCACGATGGTGTGCAGAAAGTGCCGGTTAGCTTATCGAGCACCTGTGCTTATGAGTGCTGTTTCACTTTCCAAAACCATGACATGATTATGAGAGACGTTATGTGAAGGCCTCCGCAAGTTTCGGCCACCTGGAGTTATTTAACGTGCAGATGGCATAGCACTGTACACGGGCCTCAGCGTTTCGCCTCCATCGAAATGGATCACGCATGTGCTGCTGAAGACCGCACGGACTATCGACTTCCATATTATCATATATATGCGACGAATACAAAGATAAATGATTGATATGCTAATGTTTTCATCAAAATCAGTTACAAAATCATAATGAAACGTGTCATAAAACAAGTACTTGCCCTGGATAGGCTCATTCCACCAAACGTGATTGAAGTTCATACCCTGGTAACTCTCCTTGGGCGCCAGGCGACCTCGTCGCACAAGCGTTGCGTAGGCGTACACGAAGGCGCTGCATAGGTAGCTCGGCATGTCGGTGGGGCTGTAGTCTCGCGTGGCCACCGCTGCGAGCTCGTACACACACCACACCGCGCGTCCCGGAACCGGTGTGTACCCTGCATTATGGCCGGCACCTAGATGAATGCGCAAATGGATGAACGGATGAACGACTGTGTGTCTGGAAACTATGGGCACGGTTATCCCAGCTCCATATTGTCACGTGGTCGTGACGGTGAAAGGCGCAGCAGGCTTCAAAGCGTTGGCAGCTGGGCTGTCGATTTGGGGCGAAGCTGTATGCCCAGCAAAGAAAAGCAAATATCGCACAGCAAGATGATAGCGGCGTGAACAGTTGTCGGCCGCTGATTACATACATACATACATACATACATACATACATACATACATACATACATACATACATACATACATACATACATACATACATAAAACTAACCAGCAGTGAGCTGTGTCGGCTTTTATTCATTCATCATGGCGCATTATGGTATTGCCACTGAGTTTCTGCTAGGCGCTCAACCTATGCCCTGGGGCATGCAAAGTTTGTAGAATCCATGGTCGACATCATTCCCGATGCAGCATGTGACATTAGCGCGGCCTGCGATGGCCTGAGATGAACATAACAGGTGATAAAGGTGATCACAGGTGTCGCAGGCGATGATGTGCGCGTGTCAGTTTACATGGAGGAAAGAAAAAAAAATGGGAGGGCATTTAAGCTTCGCCTTTAAGAGTGGAACGCGATATCATTATTGGGCCCTGTTTGCATCGCAGCGCTATGGCGTTAAAAAGCACAGAGAACGCCCAATAAAACCTACGGATTTTCCATAAGGCGCTGCCGAGGAGGCGAGCGCCATCTGGATGATGTTTACGCATGCAGGTAACTTTCCCGGGCCCGCGCCTCCTCTCATGGGTAATCGCTGCTGATTTCTTCCGCCAAGGATGCCGCGGCGCTGGATTTTCTGCAACACGAGCTCATTAACCCTGTCGCATTAAACCATTAAATGCTAGGAGGCTATGTGGCGTGATTCCACTAGTTGGCTCGCCAGGTGGTGGTTACATCTGTATTACCAAGATTTTTTCTTTCAGTTTCATTTTAAGTTTATCGAACGTACTTGGGTGGGGGTTACATCTAAGGAGAGATATACAGTCACGGTGGGGTTTCAAGGCGGTCCCTAAGTCTTGAGGGCAACTCCCTGAGCCCAAGTGACTATTTTCACTCGGTACCTGTCCTTAGTAGGGCCTGCCAGAGGGCATTCTTGTCAGCCCCCTCTAGGCTCAGCAAGCCAACCTCCTCTGAGCACGGCCGGTCTGGCCGCTGTCGAATTTCGCCATCTTGACATCTCTGATTGGCCAGGACGGCTGCTACGGCCTCCTCGATTGGCTTGAAACGTCGTCATTACAAAATTTGGCAATATGGCAGAATTTGACATTGTCCAGACAGCGCTCCTCCCCTGGATAGTAGGCCCCCGCTCTCAGGGCCATGCGCGCGCGTTGCCGCTTGGGTAGGATTATGCCCACGTGGTTGGCGGGCCACTCGGGGTTGTTTGGTACGTGGTGCCTTTTAGTGACGCTTGACTATACATGCATGGGGGAAAAAAAAAGCGATGAGGTGGCATCACGTGATTACGTTTCGGCAAGCCAATGTCCTCTGACGCCAGTGAACGGTGCCTCACGGGTAGGATTAGGCTCCTCATAGTTGCCGGACCGCTCAAGGCTTGTTTGGTCGCTCGGTAACATTTAGGGGTGCTTGACCGTGCATTATTCTACCGCGTGCCTACCACGTGACTGGGGCCCATGTTCCATGATTCTCTCCTTTGAATTTTTTTACGAGTTAGTTTCAGGTTTGTCACGTGACGCTCTCTCCTAGCTTTTTTTGATTCATCTATGTATACATATTACATCTATGGCTTGCCTGTCACTTGAGCATGATCTACTTGTTATAATTCCTGCTTTCAATTTTTTTTTATGGCTATGCCTCAAGACTGCGCTCATTCCTAGCTTTTTCTTCCTTCATATCCGTTAGGCATTCGATTTCTGAGCTATATAAATGGTGACAACGTGACACTGTAACCTCGACCTACATCCTTCGCTAGCTGTTCCACCATACAATTTTTGTACACGCTGTTTAGAAAAAAAAAAAACGAAAAAAAAAGCGAATGACTTCGATCTAAGTACCAATTTGTTAAGAAATAGGCACCTATTAAGAAATAAGGATCTCCCACACAGCAGTAATCGGCGGTTATGAATTAAGAGAGAAGAGGAAGCAGCTGCTTCTTGTTTCTTGCTTCTAGTGCTTACGTGTTGGTTGTGGAGGTGAAGTAGTTGCTGCGGGAAGGGAGATGAGGATGCAGATTTGTAGCATACGTCATCCCACCAGTGTCACACAGGCATAATGTGCACGAGGGAAAAAAATAAAGAGACTATGGAACTATCTCACCTTCATCGGTAACTTGAGAGTCGACGTGAGCGACTGTGTAATGATGATGATAAACATATTTCAGTAATAAACACATAAACACATTTCAGTAATAAGATAACGGTTGTGCACAATTGCCCCTCTCCCCTTGCTTTACTGACGCCTCATCTCTAGAGGTGTACAGCTGTCCAGTTTTTAAAATATAATGTCGGCAGCTTTAATTGTTCGCGACCAGTAATATAACAAAGCTGACAAGCTTATGTGGAAACTCAATTTTTTTCTGCCAGTGTTTTTGCATAGCCTGCTTGCCATCAGTGTACGCCTATTTTACCTTGGTGGCCCTGCTGAGGTTTGGCTTCGATGAGGTGTACGCACACAGGAAAAATGGAGAAATAAAGAGAGAGAGAGAGAGAGAGAGGAGTTGAAAGTTAGCAGCGAAAAGAATCAACACGATATAGCAGTGAAACAAGCCTAATACATTTTTTAAGCGCCCGAGCATTCTCTCTTGCTTCTTTAATATTTCACCTAATATTTACACAATTCTTATTGCACATATCACTGTATGGATCCTTCGTTGATATGGTGGTCTTGTTCCCTGGCACAAGCGTTATTCACTTATTGATCGTGTCAAAGCTAACACATAATAACCTTTCGTTATTCTAATACGATTCTCGCTGTTCTGAAGAAGTAAAAGACCATGTTTTTGCGGTCCCCTGAAGAACTTAAGTTATTTGTTTTTCCTGTTGAATTATTAAGATGAGCAGTATAACATTGTAGTGGTTAACAGTGCGACTAGAATGTGAAACACATACATACATACATACATACATACATACATACATACATACATACATACATACATACATACATACATACATACATACATACATACATACATACATACATATGATAGAGCAATGGGTGGATCAATGCGCACTTGTGCACGATGTTTGCGGCATAGAAGCGTACCTTTCATGTAAAAAGCCAGCGCCGCAGCGGCGATCAGTATGAGGAAAGGAACCAAGCAAACGAACACAAGGTTGCCTAGCGTTGGAATGTAGCCGGACACACTGCAACAATAAAATTACAAGGTGTCACGTCATGCACCCGGAGACAATAATATGGAAACGTTTCAAAGGAACGTAGGTGAGCTGAACAAAAATAATTATCTGAGGACGAAAAAAAAAAAAAAACGGACGCGGAAGAATCCGTTGGATATCCCATCGCATACGCGAGTATAGGAAGTGTGAATATTACTGATTATGCACCCCTTTATCTGTCTGTTCCAAATAGCGATTGAAAGTATCAGGCGATTGATGTAATGGTTGCATCACGTATATGGAACAACTTGCATCTATACATTTGCTTCTATTAGACTTTTGCGCTGTTCCAGTTTATACGACCCAATGATGGTGTGCGGTTATACTACCCTTCATTTCTAACAGCCGCTGTTAGAAAATGTGGGTAACATATAACCCACTAACCACCATTCCCACTACCCACAATTTCAAACAGCGGAGTTGAGCTGTTAGAAATGATGGGTAGTATAACCCACTAACCATTATTGGGTAGTATAAACTGCGCCGTTCCAGTTATACGGGTATACAGGTTACAGTTCCATCATTTCTAACAGCTCCGCTGTTAGATACTACCGATCATTCCCACTACCCATCATCCCCATCATTTCCCACTTATTCCCATTACCCATCATTTCCCACCAGTTCCCACTACCCAGCATTTCTAACCGCTCCACTATCCATCATTTCCACCGTTCAGCTGTTAGAAGTGATGGGTAGTGGGAATGAGTAAGTGATGGGCAGCGGGAATGATGGGTAATATCTAACAGCGGAGCTATTAGAAAGGGTGGATAGTATACAGTGATGGTTATAGCGATAATTTCAGTGCTACATGATTGTGATAGTAAAGGAACAGAAAGAAACAAGGAAAGCTGTCGGGCTGCACAGACGGGAAAAGCAGAGCCATGGTCGCTTGTCCTCGACCCACATACCCACATCTTTACACACAGCCCACTGCTAATATTACAGTGATGGCGATAATGATAGTGCTAGCAGATAGTGACAGTGAACTTGAAACCTTTGTCCCAACTCCGCGGTTTGCTCAGATTTCACAGGCACGGAAATGGCTCTAGCTTTTTTTAGGGGCGAAGCTCCTAAAGCCGTGGGTCTGTCCCTCCTAGCTCGTACGTGACCGCCTAGTTCGATGACTCACTCGCAGGTGGGCGAGTGAGGTGCGAGTGACGTCATCATGACGTCACTCGCACGTGACTGACACTATAAAAGGCACTCGCTCGTGACGCACTTCCTCATTCGCAACGAGTCACCGGATGGAGGAGGTGGTTGTTGACAAGGCTGCGGAGCGGAGGGCGCGCAGGGCGGCGGCAGCGCGCGCTCGCCGACAGGATCCTGCCGTACATGAAAGAGAGGCCGAAGCGTCTCGTCAGGCTGCGCGTCGACGTCGCCAAGATCCTGCCGTACGAGCGGCAGGATCTTGGCGCTCGTACGGGATACGATAAAAGAACAAAATAAAAGCCGATTTGTATATACGCACACAGTCTCACGCTTTCTTAATGATGTAATGGGTGAACTTTCACGGGGGAGAGTTACGGTTTTACCGATGATCTCCCCCTCTCGAGCTTCGCCCACTTATCATCATTCATTCCGTGGATATGCTGTGATTTTTTTCTCTCCCCTTTTTCCCCTCTTTTGCCGTCTGCCGAACCAGTCACGCTGAATAGCTTACAAGGGCAGTTGTGCTCACTAAAACGCACTAATTGACGCGATCGAGGGAGGTTCGCGAAGTGCCCCCTTCGCGATTTTACAGGGACCGATTGTCAGGAAAAAATAGAGGAGGAGTGAAATACGTCAAGGACGGAAAGCTGAGCGAGTTGCTGAGGATTCATTACGTTAGATTCATTAAATAGTTGTTTTAGTTCTCTTTTTGCTAAGTACGTATTATATGTGTAGTGATGAAACCCTGTTTGATTGCTAATGTCGTTATTCATTTGTAAACCCGATTTATACTAATTATGTTTTGATTTCCCACTCCTGCTTGGGCCTGTCATGGCCTGCAGTACTGGGAAATAAAATAAATAAAGGACAGGCGTGCAAAACATGGACACAAAGGAAAAGGAGTGGACAACACCAAAGCCGGCGTTCGCGCATGGCGTCAGCAATAACAAATTAAGCGAATTTATTAAACGTTAAAGTGGCGTCACATTCATGACCATAGAGGGTTAGCGAACAGAAAAAACAGATATATCCTTTACTCACGTGAGACCATCTATATAAAAATTATGAGAGAGATAGAGATCGTTAGGCATAGCAAAAGTTTCTACGCACTGCACCGCAAATGAATTCTGTCGCATCTCGGACATAAAGCACATTCCTGCGCATCGTTTAAGTGAACTTCTGATTTATTGCTGTACCTGTGCCTCATATCTTTTACAGGAATTGCTAGTAAGCGTGATAATTCGGACAAGCCAGTTGGTTATGTGTATCAACAAATTAGCTCTATATGACAGCTACACGATGCGCTATATACTTACAATTATTTTTTATTCCAGAGAGAGCCTGCTATATTTGTGCAGGTGTAATATATATATATATATATATATATATATATATATATATATATATATATATATATATATATATATATACCGCGAATACCTCGCGGTAATATATATATATTGCTCTGAATACCTCGCGAATAAATACCGGAATTTTTGTAAACGATGTATGTGAAGGGAGAATATTTGATTTGTGATCGAGTCTGGGAGCGCATGTGAGAAGCGTGGCAATATTTGCGAAGCTTACGAAGAGTGACATCATCACGTTGTTTCTCTCTATCTTTTCTTTTCTGTTTCGTTTCTCCGTGAATGACCGGCATATAAAACGAGATACAGAAGCGTATACTTGAGCGATAAATACAATTTTTTCCTGTTAAAACAAAAAGGGAGCCAAGGCGCGCAAGCATGCAACAAGAGTGTATATATATAAAGACAACACGCGTGCGTACGCCTTAGCGTCTATCACTTTGAGTCCATACCAGCTATATAGCTCACTTTTCTGTCATTCTCACCTGTAATATTGCTAGGCGTTCCTGTATGAGAGAGAGAGGGAAAGAGAAAAAAGATAGTGTGCGCTTTTGTTCACGTTCTCCACGATGAGATCAGAGCCATTAGTGTCTTAACTCCACTGACCACACAGATTTGTAGGCGTGTAGAATGTTGGCATGTACTTACGTAAGCCACGTACTGATTGTCGTGAAATTTGGGGAGATATGAGAATTATCAATGCTCTATCTAAAAAAAGTACATCACTAAGTGCTGATAAAGAGGACGTGTCACACTCACGTATAATGCGTTGATCGGCAGACGACCTGCTCGAGCCTAGATAGATAGATAGATAGATAGATAGATAGATAGATAGATAGATAGATAGATAGACAGACAGACAGACAGACAGACAGACAGATAGATAGATAGATAGATAGATAGATAGATAGATAGATAGATAGATAGATAGATAGATAGATAGTGGCCATCTGGAGTTCATCAACGTTCACCTAAATCTAAGTACTGCATACGGTTTGCCCGAGAAGCATGAAAAATATTCTGTGTTCGATAGGACATCAGGAATTCGTGTCTTTAGAATATTGCTGCCTGATTCGAGCAGAAAATTTCGTTGTACAATGCTCGTTATGGACAGTATGGAGATGTGCTTACCGGTTATTGCTACGGCGGTGTCATCTGAAAGAAGGAAACATTAGGAGTTGATGTCTTTCTAATATTGCAACGTGATTCGAGCAGAAAATTTCGACGCACAATGCTCGTTATGGACAGTATGGGTATGTGCTTACCGGTTATTGCTGCGGTGGTGTCGTCTGAACAAAGGAAAGGTAGACGAAACGTCACCGAAGCCGTCACAAGCGGGGAAAGTTTCACGAATAAGTCTGAACTTTATTTGCGGGAATCCACACTAACAACGCACAGTATAACCAACGCACTGCAGGAACGGGTTCCCGAATATGTACTGATACGACACTTACCATGCTGGTTTACGAGAGGGTAGCAAAATTGTTTATGCAAAAAAAAAAAACAAAGGCAAATCTAGTCAGCCGAGATTAACGAAAACAATAATACCTCATGGATGCATATAAGAAAACACATAAAAGAATTGCACGAAAAATCAAAAGTAAGCGTACAAGCACGTTTGCTGATTACGGTCCTAGCACAACATATGTTGATTTTACATTTGTACAATAAGTACACGATTTTGTATTCTAAAAGCTTTGTATAGTAAAGGTTAAAGATTGAAAGGGCAGGTCATTAGCTAGGAGGCTTACCTGTACCGCTACTGAATAGGGGCAACCCACCTAACAGGCCTGAAAGTTGAGAAAGAAAAAAAAATTCTCACGCAGTAGTACAGTACGAAGACCGGACCATATGAATGCTATCACCGTAGGAATAAAGTAAGAAAATGTCTCGCCATTCATGTCATATCATCACACCTGTCAGGCTCGCACAATCTTAATGAAGCTTGCAGGACGGCTTTACGGAATACACCATTGATTTCATGAACGCATGCGAACTGTGGCCGGGACGCACACTTTGCCTTTGATTTGATCAAAACCTTGAAAGTTGTTTACGAGAGGTTCACAATTCCAGAAGTATACACCACGCGTGTCAAACAAAACGGAGCCGCTAATTAAAGCTGCTAAGGTACACTATTAATAAAGAAAGTGCCCCGCCGCGGTGGTCTAGTGGTTATGGCACTCGGCTGCTGATCCGAAGGTCGCGGGATCGAATCCCGGCCGCGGCGGCTGCATTTCGATGGAGGCGAAATGTTGAGGCCCGTGTACTGTGCGATGTCAGTGCACGCTAAAGAACCCCAGGTGGTCGAAATTTCCGGAGCCCTCCACTACGGCGTCTCTCATAATCAGAACTGGTTTTGGGACGTTAAACCCCACAAATCAATCAATCAATCATTAATAAAGAAAGTATAGTAAAGAAGGTTATGCAAGTTCGCCAGATTTAGGGGCGAAGCTCCTTAATTGGGTCTGTCCCAAGGAGGATAAAAAAAAAATCCTGGAGTGGAGATCTTTTCCTAAATGTGAAGCCGGAGGCCGCCATCTTACCAGAGGCATAGATTAACAGCATCCAGATAGCACAAAAGAAAAAGTGCTTTCCTCACGCTTCTTACAACCTTTAAAGTGGTCATCTTCGCTAGACAGACAATGCTTAGTGTGCCTGTTTGTGCAACGCGTTTTTGGGTGAAACTTGAACGTCGCAAAGATTTGTGTGCCACATCGTGGCCTTGATGCTCGGTCAATGGTAGTTTATTAATCGAAAACAACACGCTTTTATATTACAAGTACTCTATAAAATACATTAGCAGATCAAGAACGCTCGAACTGATCTGGTTTCTGGAGACTTTGGCAAGCTTTTAGGGCTGGACCAGAGGCAAACGCCGGCTTCACCCACTGCGGTAAGGTTCAGCAGGCGTTGCCACTCCAGCATTTTTTTTAATCCTCCTTGGTCTGTCCGTCCGTTGTAGTAGCGCGTTACCTACTAGGAACGCGCTACTAGGAGGGCGCGTGTGGGAACGCGCTACTAGGATTGATTGATTGATTGATTGATTGTGGTTCGGAAAGGACGCTAGGCGTGCCTTCGGCGCGTACCTCCCGGCGCGCGAGCTCTCTCACTCTTCCATCTGCTGTCTTGTGAGAGAGAGAGAGAGAGAGCGAAAGGCGCGCGTTGACTATCGAAACGCTCTTTTTTCGATGAACGCGCTACCAGCTCGTAAAGAAGGAGAACGCGCCCTCACCCGCGAGAGGCAAGCTTGACGCAGGCAGCGTCTTTTAGCGAGTTTCCTGATTGACAAATACCGACTGAACCGTTCACCGGCCACCCATATATATATATATATATATATATATATATATATATATATATATATATATATATATATATATATATATATATATATATATAGGCACTGGATCTTGACTTGCAATGAGGTGCCGGTGGGAGATTTCACTTGTGCGTAGTTGAACCATAAGGATTCGTAGCGTGCGCGTTAACTAAATTAATCCGGAACTCGGCACGATCTACGATGAACCTCCGGAGCTTCGCCCACTCATCATCATTCACTCCGTGGATATGCTGTGAACTTTTTTTTTTCTAGTATAATCTGCCCAATAGGTCCTTCAATAGATCGGCTGTTATGTGATTGTCACCAGGTCCTTTAGCAGCTTGCATTTCTTTCGAAACTTTCTTTTACCTCCTCTGTAATTATAACCTCCTATGGACTACCCTGTCTGCACTCTAAACCTTCAAATGGCAATAGTACGATCCAACATAATTCGATAACCTCTTACCAGCACAAAGAAAAACATCAATAAAAATATTATCCCGGATGTCGCGACTACTGTACAGATCTCTGTAGAACTCTTCGGCTACGGTAACTTTCTTATCCATATTTGTGATGACATTGGCTTGCTTACCCACTCAGCGCACATTTCTGATTTTTGCCTATTCCAGGTAGTAACTGCAGAAGTTACTACCTCCCTAAGTTCCTTACTACATTTCGCTAAGATTTCCTGCTACACAGGAACACACGAGAAATAGTAAGCGGTTGTCGTTATACTACCTAAGGTGCCATGGTTACTAAGCGTTACTGCTTCGGTACGTGTAGGGCTGTAGGAAACGTCACTATGCTTTCCGGCAATAGTACATTACGTTGTAATAGCGATAGACCTATGCAAAGCTCAGACAAGCTGTAACTTATTTGATGATGTTTCAATAACTGTTTTATGCACCGTGGCATACATAAATTCAAAGAGTATAACATAAGAATCTGAGTCGAAAGTCTGCCCAAACCACGTAGGGACTATAATGGTACAGTAAAGGTATTATACTGACTACTACCATTACCTTTAGGTAGTATCTGTAAGTAGTAACTGTAAGTAGTAAGTGTCATGGCAGTGACGATACTACCTAGGCAGTTACTGCGTAGGTAGTGAATGTTGTGGCAGTCATTAACCCCCAAGTTAGTAAGTAGCATTACCTTTTCTTTTCTCAAGTATGTCGAACTAGAGTACGAGCTTATTTGGAATATTCAAGTAGGACTTCCAACTTACGCAATGCGGCGCGATCCCGGGGCTCGTACGCGGTGAATGCGTCGTAGTGTACCGCTGAAGACCCTGCTTCCAACGACGCCATTGCTCATTCCTTCTCGAGTCAGTCGCACATACCCACTACTGGGAGACTGGCCTGGGAGCCAGTCGGCCAGTAGTTGGTAGGTGCGATGTAATTCTCACTCTATCTGAAAGGGTCCTTGAAACGTTTTTTTGACATTTCGTCACTGATTAGGCAACACAATTGTGAAATCACTCACACCATAAATAAAGCGATGCACCACGTGCTAAGGCAGCTAAGGGCTTGTATCTGTCGCCTTCCTCCTTACCACTGCTGTTCCTCCTCAACTCGATCTGCTGCGGAGTGCGCGCTTGCGTCGACAGCGCCTCCCGCGTCAGCCGCTCTGCCGAGCCCTCCGCAGCGACATAGCGCCCCGATATCCTCACTGAGGTCGCCCGCCTAGGCAGTGCTAGCCTCTGCGCCGGCGACTCGTGTGTGCGCCGCCAGATGCCGCGACGATACCGTTGGCTGAAACGAAGGAGTACATTGTAGAAGCACGTTGTTCGCAGCTAGGTTTTGAAAATTACGTGCACGTGACTGGTTCGGGGCCAATCAGCGGCCTCCCATTCGATCGGTCGATGGCGGGAGCGTTTTAAAACGCCTTTTGGCGAGCTGCTGAGATCTTTTGCGATGCACGTGTTGAAAACCTTATTGTAAGTTCCACACTTCACGCACAGCGCTGAAATCTGCCCTCAAATGGTCCTAATGACTCGCTCTACTGGATCACCATGTTTGCACAAAATCTTCAAAACCGTTTCAGTGTCCCTTTAATAAATATAGTGAGAAACAAGCTTTTTACTGCTAACCTTCTCATTGTAAAAAAAAAAAGTGCTGTGGTTATAAGGTAATTCGGAATACACAATCGACAACTTAACTGGTGGCAAATGAGTTCTGCGGAAACCCGCAAGGTGGAGTAACGTTTATGAAAGGGAAAATTAGCATCCATCCGTTTTTTAGCACAAGGCTACAAGGAAATCCATACGGATTTTTCAGAAATGAAAGCTTCCAATTCGCTGAAAAATTCGTCCTGGTACGGGGTTCGAACCCCAGACCAGGACGCCAGACCTGGACGCCAGCTCTTGGACCAGGAGCCCCAAGTATCGAACAATTTATTCCGATTGATTAACAAGCTTACGCAGTAAAAAGAAAATTACCTACAGTGGTAGCTTAGCGGCTGGGCTTGAGAAGCTGGAGGTCGCGGGATCGAATCCCGGTCGCGGCGACCACGCTTTGTTGGGGGCGAAATGCAAGAAACACCCGCGTACTCTAGCATTAGGTGCACCTTGAACATCACCAGGTGGTCAAAATTACTTTCGAAACCCTTCATTAGGGGGCGTGCATATCATAGCCGCTTTTGGCGCGTAAGATCCCATCATCATCATCATCATCATCATCATCATCATCATCTTTCAAGTCCACTGCAGGACGACGGCTTAGCTCTCCCAACGATTTCTTGTAGACATCGTGTCAGAGGTGGTGACCAAAGTACTGCACTAAGAGCATTTGTGCTTCATATCTGCGTGCAAATTGATTGATTGATTTAGGGGGTTTTACGTCCCAAAACCACGGTATGATTATGCAAGACGACATATTCAGGGGCCCGAAAATTTCGACCACCTTGGGAGACGGGCCTCAACATTTCGCCTCCATGGAAATGCAGCCGCCGCGGCCGGGATTCGATCCCACGTGCTTCGAATCAGGCTGGGTGTCAATCACGGCGTCACCTCCTGCAAGAAATGTTTTTTAGAGTTATCGAAGGTGCAATGAAATTTACCATGTGACAATAAGTCATATAGGGCTATTAACGCTGCAATGATCAGAGTTACCTTTAAAAAAAAAGCATAACTGATTTCACGTGAGTGTCGCGTGTCGCGTCGATTTTGATTGTTTTCATGCCTCTGTGCACTTAATATTCATGGCTGAAAGTTGGCGAATATGTCACTCATGTTGAGGTATCAGGCCACTACGAGCGCGTGCATTAGCAATATTGAAGATATTCATGGGCTAGATCACTCATTCTGACGTCAATGCGTGTGACTGGTAACTTCGCTGCCGCCTACGACAGGTGGCACTACCGGCTCGGCTGAAAGCAATAACCATGTGAATAGACAGAAAAACATAGCCCGTGCCTAATTATGTGCGGGTCCTTGTAGCTTCTGAACGAAGAAGCCGTCATTAATTTTCCTCATCATCCAGTCTCCCGAAGTAACGAGTGGTGTCGGCAAGCTTTACTGCAAAATGTAATTCGTGCAGTGTGAGCTTCACCGCAGTTTAGGCCGCACTGCGGCGAAGCACCCTAAGGCGCGTTATTGTGAAACGTATGTACAGTGCTCAGCGAAACTCGGACCGCAAAAATTTTTCCTGGGGGTGAGTCACCGCGAGTTCGACGATTTACAAAGAAAGGGGTGGAAGCCAAAGAAAGGAAAAGCGGGGACGGGAGCTGAACGTGTATGAATGGCATGAAGAATGTGCGGATGCATGTGCACGCGCTTAGAGCTGCAGGAAAGCAATCTGTGGACCGGAGTTTCTCGGTTGAGAGACGTACTTGCAGAAAAGCCAACTTACAGGCACTTTGCAAATGCTCAATTTCTTAATAATATTACCCGAGCGGTGAATGCAGGACATGGCAGTAGGGAGTTTTAGTAGCTGCACTAGTTGCTCGGTGAGCACGGAAACGTCATCAGATGATAAAACCTGCTGGTGAAGTTCTCACGAGCTAAATTTTCTACGTGCCGACCACGACGGTACGGCATTACCGTACCTACCGTACGGTAAGCCGCCGCCGCTAAAACTCCCTATTGTCTTACATTCTCGAGAAGTAACGAGATATGCCGTGTGATGCGCGAGCGCACAAAGCACACTCTACTGCGAGCGCTGTTTGCTACGCTATTTACTTCGACACACATCTTCAAGTAATCTTTAAAGGACGTGGCTGCGTAAGGCATTAGTGAGTTTTAGTATATCGGAAAGCAGCAAACGTAAAGATTTAGCGTTAAGGTTAACGTTACGGTAAAGCTGGGTGCACTTGGCGGCACAAACTAGACTTAGTTTAGCGGAAGAGAGCGAAACGCTAAAGCTAACGCAAAGGCATGTACGGCGACAACTACACCTTAAAACAACTCTTATTAAATCCCTAAGTGCGCCACAAAATCATTGTGCCAGTATCGTGTGAGTGTGTTGTTAGTGCTGTATCAGCAGACCCGAAAAACACCGCTTCGTTTCAACATGCTGCCATCGAGTCTCCTTTCTGACCCGTACTGCCTGTCATTTCGAAGTTGCGATGACATAGGAGCGCTTATTTGATACTTTGGAAACCAGAGAAGCTACGCAGGCAGTCCATGTCGTCGAGGCTATGCCGTATATACGAGAAATTTCGCCGACATTTCCGCTTTGAGAAGGCGGACTTTCCACTTGTCATCAGTGCCCCGGAGCTTCTGCAACATTTCTCCGGTGCCTAGGGGGTGCGCATCTGTGCATGTGCCTGCGAAGGCTGGATTATCCAAGTCGCCTTTGTGACTGAAGGAATACTTCGCCAAACAGTACTGTCATTTCAAGCATTATACATACAGTAGTGCACCACACTACTCGTCTCGGCTTTATTTTGGTTGTAGCTTGAAACAGCCGATGTACAAAAAGAAAAAAAGCCACGGTGGTAGTGCCGCCATCTCGACGAGACTACCGTAAACGTGAGCAAAGCTATATGGCCTCTGAGATTTCGAACGCCGGCACGCGCAGTCTCGAAGGCCGTGAAAGCGAGTGCACTCACATTTTAAGCTTTGTGTGCCGCTCACTGAGTGCGTATCTTGAAAACGGCGACACATTGTCGCCAATACACGGCTGGCGAAGCTTAATTAGCCAAACCTAAGGCAAACAAGAACATGAGCGGGTAATGAATGAGCTTAACAATGCAGGCCGATGTCACGACAGATCTGAAGCGAGTGGTCTCACTTCGATTGACGCCGCCATCTTGCCAGCCGTACGGGTCCCTTTGCGAGCGTTAGCGTTGAACGATATCTTCCGAAAATAGCGTAGGCACGTAAAGGTATCGTATACGTTAACGTTCTGCGCATGCGCGGTGTGTTCCACGGTAACGTTAACCTTACGCTAAATCTTTGCGTTTGCTGCTTTCCGATATACTAAAACTCACTATTGGTAAAAATAATCAAAAAAAAAAATAAAAGAAGTGGTAACGCAGTAGAAAACACAGCCGAGCACACTTCGCGAATGTGCATACTCATGACCATTTCGCCAATGTCGTCCAGCATATTGGAATCGCCGCTCAAAGCTCAGTGTGTTTTGTGCGCTTACTCATAGTACAGCGAACCTCGTTACTCTTCGGGGATATTAGACACTACCATGTCCTGCGCTCAGCGCTCGCGTAATACACAAGGTGTGTCACGCGAGACCTTGTGTACACCGCTCGTGTAATACACAATGTGTATTACGCAAGCGCTGTGCACAAGGTCTTGTCTCGCATCCCTTGGTAACTCAATAGGTTCTGTGTCTCGCGTCTACAAACACAAGGACGCCGGTTCGATTCACTATCAAATAATAATTCCTGGGGCTTTATGTCCCCAAAAACGACGGTGTCAGTGACGCAATAATGGAGGGCTTCGACCACCTGGGGTTCTTGTAACGTGCACTGACGTCGCACAGTACGCGGACATGATACTCGCCTCCATCGTAATGCGGCTGCCATGGCCGGGATTCGATCCTACGACCTTCGGATCAGTAGCCGAGTGCCATAAACCGCTCGATCACTGCGGCGAGTTATTCACGACCAAGGTGGCTGCGTTTCAGTGGTTACGAAATCCAAGAACACCCTTTCACTTACGCTTAGGTGCGCGTCAGGGAAACCCACGTGGTGAACTCCTCCACCACGGCGTGAATCGTTATCTTGCTTTGGTGCGTAAAACACCAGAAAACACGTTGTTTTGATAGCGACAAAACAACGCAACAACGCTTACACTTATATATATATAGCATTTACAAGCTAGTATATATATACTCGTATACCGAAGAAGCAAGACACCCTTGCAAACATTGCTAGGTCACGTGTTAGCAGTAAATGTGCTTCATTTCGGCAGGTTGATAAGGAAGGCACGCTCACACACTTCCTCTAACGTTTATTTATTTTATTTTTTTAGTGAAGGAAAGCTTCGTAGATATCACGCTGGCATTCTCCTTGACTGATTTGTGGGGATTAACGTCCTAAAACAAGTTCTGATTATGAGAGACGCCGTAGTGGAGGGCTCCGGAAATATCGACCACCTGGGGCCTTCGTATGTGCCTAAAAGTTTGAAATCTCTAGAGGAAGCCTTACGTGAGCCTCGAAACATGCTAAATTTTTGTAATATTTTACTTCCTTTCTTCAGGACTGATCATTTCGCAGATGCCACGAAGCTTGTGGATTTCGCTGAAGACTATTCTTACTCCCGAGTTTAGAGCTATAATCCTAAAACAAAAAGAAAATGAACGACTTTATTAATATAAGACATGACAACAGTTCGTGGTACTTTTCTTTCTGTTCGCCTTTCGGAAATTTTACGGCAACACGTGATATCATCAAAGAACCTGCTCACTTGACTTTGAAAGCTATGAGCTTCGAGTGCGCTGATGTGAAAGAAAACCGGGTTTATGCTGCGACCACAAGTGGTTGCTAGTGAAATCTGTTTGTTGAAATCTGAAACTATTGTTAACGGCCGTTTCAAGTCCTGCCAGGGACTCTGGAACGTTTTTGAGAGGGGGCGTGGGGTCAAGTATTTTCGTTGTTGCATGCTGTGTATATTTATTTGTTCTCAATATTTGTCGATTCTTATTTCTGTGCATTATATATTACAATATTAATGATTAGTAGTTTTAATGATATCAGTTAATGATGTTTTAATTTATTTTAGCCGTATTAAGTTTTACATATTTGCATCCTCGCTTATTTTACATTGGTACACACTCAAAAAATGGTCGGAAATTTCGGAAGTACTGAAAACCTCCTCAAACCGCGCAACCAGCGTGGTTGTGTGGTCCAGTGCTTTGGACCACACAACCAGCAGCTTGAAAATTCTTGTCAGAAATTCGATTTCAGCATAGAAGGTCGGTAAGTGGGGTCGTCCTGTCCCCTTTGGAAAAATGTTAGGAGGGCGACCCCTCCACCACTACCTTCCGTTCCGGATTCCCCGAGTCCTGATCCATCGTCGAGATGAGCACGTCAGAAAAAGTGAAGTGAAACAGTTATACTTTTTCGACTCGTCGAGTTTATCGACTCGAAACAGCGACTAAAGTACTTGAAACGCTAACAAAAAACACGCGGCGTCTTAACACGCCGGGAACGGAGCTTTGACAAGGGTGGTTTTGCATGCTAAAACCAGCTATGCTTACGAGGCACTCCCCCTAATGGAAGGGACCACCTTGGTATCTTCAACACGAATCCAAGTACGCGGGTGTTTCTTTGAATTTCGCCCCGCCGTGGCCACGGTTCGTCCCGCCACGGTGGTCTAGTGGCTACGGTACTCGGCTGCTGATCGAGGATCGCGGGATCGAACCCCGGCCGCCGCTGGCGCATCTTCGATGGAGGCGAAATGTCGAGGCCCGTGTGCTGTGCGATGTCAGTGCACGTTAAAGAACCCCATGAATGGTCGAAATTTCCGGAGCCCTCCACTACGGCGTCTCTCATAATGAAATCGTAATTTAATAAATCGTGGTCGTCATAATCAAACCGCTAAGCAGCGTTCGTTGTGAAACTACGCACCATTGCTCTTGTACCGTGCTGACACGAAATAATAAAAGTGGTGAAAACGCTTTTAACTTTGTTTTCTGCGGAATAATTTTTTTTGTTCGAGTGGCGGTAGTTATCTTGAAATGAAAGAAAAAAAAAAGCACACTGTACGCTCCTATTTCCTGTATCTTCACTTAAACTAAAGAAACAAAAAAAAAAAACATTTGATATTGCCGTTTTATTCGGCGCTTTTACCTCGGACAGTTAGCAAGGGATATTGAAAACCGACAACGCTAATGCTTCATTATCATTGTTTTTTTGTGCACTGCGCTTGCCGTTTTCAAAGCTGAGCTCGAACGTCAGGCCTTGTTAATCCACTAAACTATGCCATCTTGTTTCAAAAAAGAAAGAAAAAAAGAGGGAGGGGAGTGGGTGAACGTTCCGCACCTGCACATTGCTTGCACGCTCAGACATGCGGACTTTCGAGAGGCAAAGCGAAGTTGCTACTCGCAAACGAGGGTCAAATTCTTTTCTCCAAGTACAGGACGAAATTGGCGGGACCGATTCGTGCGTGCGTGTGAACGCGAGGGGGGGGGGGGGGGGGTTAGGTAGACGGGACGTTCTCCATATGCACTTTTCGGAGCTCGAGGAACCGTTACAATGAGTACGAACTCGCCCTGTCAGTGGCAACATGATCGGCATCTGTCAGACAGCTCAGTGGGGAGCAATGATGTCTACCGCATGTCACGGCCCCTTCTAGTGGACCCCTCCCCGCCAGTTCTGCACTTCTTCTAGCTGTACCTAAACGTACTTACAAGACAGCGGGACGTCGTCGCCACAGAGCGTCCTGAACTTCCACGGCACTCCCGTCTCGCGGAGTGCGCCCCCCCCCCCCTCCTTACTTCCCGTCTGGAGTACGTACAAGCTATGTACGTGAAGGTCTGCAAGTGAAAGCAGTCGAGTCACGTACGCCTTTCCCACGCTTGGAGTAGCAGTGGTTAAGGGTGGACAATGACTAACCTGCTTTCACCTGGCGTGGCAGTGCTGCTGCGACAACAATGCGACAATCCCCCGCAGATATCCCCGTGTCGTCGAGCCTGCGAGGCGTCTGATGATGAGCTGTAAATCTTTGCCCCCCGATCCGTTACCGGGTGCTAGGGCTGGCCACAGTAGGGCGCGACATTCCGACATTCTGCTAATCCTATTTAGGCGCATTCTTGTTTCGTTGTTGTTGTTTCTTTTTAAAATTTTGACCTGCATGTCCGGCTCAAGCCACAACGGCGAACCAGCTATGAATCGCGCGGCAGGAGAAGGGTAGAAGAAAGAAATATGAAGAAAACAGAGCAAGCTGAGCTGAATTTTTTTTAACGGACGAAGGCAGAAGTGGTTTTATGATATTTTTTATAATAGTCATAAAAGAGTCGAATTGCTTTTATGCAGTCTGTCGTGAATTGAAAACTTTGTTTATTAAGAAAAGGAAATGAAATGACACTCGTCTTGCACTCCAGAGGCAGCTGACAAAATCGCCGTCTTTCATTGTCGTCATCTTCGGCCCACGTACTACATCCTTGGTTGTGCTTGCGAATTTCGTAATTTCATCATCTGACTTGCTGTGCACCAACACCGGTGCCGTAAGAGGCTTCGCTATTCTGCTGGAAGCATGAAAGAACAGCTCATGCTGATCGAAAGAGCTGACAAGATGACAAGGGCCACAGAGGCCCTGAACTGAGGTCTCCACCTTTGTCTGGAAAAAACCTCAGGCTAGAGCCCTCGACTACGGTGTCTCTCATACACTAATCACATCGTTACGCAAAAACCCCGAAAATTATTATCATTACATCTACTGTTTGTTCTTTGGTTCACATAAGTGCGCGAAGTTTAATGTTCGTTCATCGATTCCATCTATATAAGAGAGGTGAATTGGCTTGACACAGGTGATAGAAACTTACACATGTCTGGGACAGTATTGTCGCCGTATTGCAGGTCGACATGCTGGTAGCTTATTTTGTCCCACGTTATATATAAACGCGGACTTGGCGTTTCTGTTTCACTGCGAAAATGCCCCGATCGAAACCGATCTCGTGTCTCTTCCAAACTATTGAGGTAGAATTATTAAGTGTGTTCACCGGCCTCCACGTTCTACTGTGTACATGATTTCCTGCGTCATCTTAGCGTCGTATGATGGTTACGGTGCTGGGCTGCTTGGCCCGAAAGACGCGGTTTTGACCACTGTCGTGTTTTCTATGGAGGCGAAAACGCTACAGGTATCGGCGCACGTTGTGGGAACGCCAGTAGTTTAACTGATTGATCTCTCGCGTTTTACGCCCCGAAACCACGATATGGTTATGACGCCGTAGCGGAGGGCTTCAGGGTAATAAACCGTCTGGCTGATCATGGCCTTCTCAGCCTTGGCAGCATACAGGGTCACATCCAAATGCTCGCCTGCCACCACCTCGGCCTCTTCGGGCATTGGCATCGCACATTACACGGGCTTCACCATTTCGCCTCCATCTGAACGCAGCCACCGCGCAAACGTACTGTCATGAAATGATTTTGTGAAAAATAAAGTTCATTCCTCCTTCCCTCCTCGGGGTAAAAAAAAAAAAAAGAACAATGTCAACTTGTCTACTAGTTTTCCTTTATTGCACTTCATTTTGGCAGTTCCATCGGAAATGTAATTTCCTATACTGTAATGATCACTTACCCGGCTAGCGTTGCCCGTGTGCTTGACAACTCTTAAAATATATATAATGTCATAGCCACGTTTTTTAAATCATATGAGCTGTTGAGACCAGTCTTGTCTTTCTGTTTTCTGTAACCTACGAGGAGGTCAAATTTTGAACTTAAAACGATTCATGGTCCATGTGCCGGTGGAAGTTCAGCGTTTCATTTAAACCTTCTCGCTCCAATTATTTCTAATGCTCTCAGTAGCTTAACCTTACGTCGGCATCCGATATATTCCCTAGATGTCCGAGAAGGCTGAGACAGTTCGTGTTGTTCGCGAAAAGTGATAGTGCTCAAATCGTCGTGAATGTCGTTCCATTTTTAGGAAGCCCGTTGAAAGTTATGACTGAATATAACTTAATAAATTTAGCAAGCCGAAGCCCCGCAAAGCAGGACTTTGAAATTGGCAGTCAGCCTTTAGAATGAGTGTTAAACTGACAGGGGAGCCCACCCATGAAAAGGAAATTCTCTGTAGAATAAGGTTGGGCTGGAGCACATACGGGAGACATTCCTAAATCGCTGCCGTAAGCTTCCCGTTGTTTCTAAAGTGATACTAACACATGTTGCAGAAGCTAGAGGATAACGAAAAAAGAAAGAAAGAAAAAATGAATGGGAGGTGAAATTAAATACTGCACATCATGCATTGCAACGAAAACTGAGAGGTGTAACGCTGTGAAACTGAAACCGAGCGGAATGTACCAGGGAACGAACACTCCTGTTCGTTCCTGACGAACGAACATACTTGACGGCTGACATACTTGAGTTTTTTAGAAAAAAGAAGTGGACCCGCATGCATTTTCTAACCCAAGGGTTCCCTCCTGCATATTCACCAGCACTGTACTACTTCTTTTCACATGACTAATAGATTGATTTATTGGTCTTCGCTGGACAAGTAATTCGCATGACCGACAACCAGTGGACAGCGGCGAGATGGATAGACTAGATTCCAAGAGGGGGAAAACGCGGCAGGAGGCAGGCAAAAAGATGAGGGGAGAGCTGTAGTTAAGAGGTTCGCAGGCATGTACTGGAACCAACTCACTCAGGACAGGGCAAATTGGAAATTTCTGGGAGAGGCCTTAGTCCTGTAGTGGACTTAACAATAAGCTGATGACGGTGAACGATGAAGAGGACACAGGAGGCTTTTTGCTTTCTTTTCCTTTTTTTTTTTGAAAGAGAAATGAAAGGCAAAGCCTTGTACGTCTCACTGGAAGGTGCCCTTGATCGACGCATTCGTCACACCAATCATACCCGTTCAGGCGGCCGTCCCCGTTTTTCCTTTCTTTCGCTTCTGCCTCTCTCTTTGTAAATTGTCGAACTCGTTGTGACACGGCTCACCACCCCCCCGCAAAGTTTCTGAGAAGCTTTTGTGGTTCTAGTGCACCTTGAAGATGGAATGTGCAGAGGTGAACGCGCTTAGAGCAGCACGGAAATCCTTAGACGAGAGTCTTAGGTTGAGAGACATCCTTCCGGGGAAGCCGACTTACAGAGATTTCTGCAAATAGCCAATTATCACGTGACCGCCCCGCCACGGTGGTTTAGTGGCTATGGTATGCTCGGCTGCTGATCCGAAGGTCACGGGATCGAATCCCGGCCACGGCGGCTGCATTTCGATGGAGGCGAAATGTCGAGTTTAACAAAACTTGATATTGGGCTAAGATGGTGCACATTCATTATCAGGGTAAGGTAGGCGCAGGAACAACACTCACGGTGACACGAGGAGACAGGACAAATGTTGAGGCCCGTGTGCTGTGCGATGTCAGTGCACGTTAAAGACGGCGTCTCTCATAATCAGAGCTCGTTTTGGGACGTTAAACCCCACAAGTCAATCAATAAATTATCATGTGACCGTCACTGCGCATGTCTGAAGGTTCATCTAGCTTTGTAACTTGACCGTCAGTGAACGGTAGTTGGCGCTCGTCTGTCTCTTTCCTGTCTCTGCTTCTTTCCTTGTTTCATCGCTGCGCATGAACACGTTTAGCGATCACGTGACACAAGGAAGGCCAAAGCGCACCAAAACATGCCATCCGCGTATAACAGACGATTAATGATTAACAAAATTAATCCACGATATGGTGGTGATAGCAAAAGGATGAAATATTCTAAGGGCCCCAAACACACGACCACGTGCCTTGATATGAACTGAACCTGCGACCTTCCAGAGCTGTGACCCGAAACCTTGATAAAACTTGAAGCAAGAGCTTCCTTTTGTGAAGGTGGATTACGATGGACAAAGGCGATTTAACATGGCCTAAGTTGAACAAAGGTGCATATTAAGGTGTGCAAAATAATTGTTGAGGCTTTCGTATCTTCGTGTTTCTTAAACCTCAGTTAAGGTCACTTAACTCAGTTAAGGTGACTTTCTTAAACCTCAGTTAAGGTCACGCGAAATGTGCAGGGCCGTGCACGTTAAAAAAACGGTTGGTGGTCGAAATGTCCGGAGCCCTCCACTACGGCGTCCCTCATAATCATGTTGCGGTTTTGGGACGTAAAACCCCAGAAATTACCAAAGTAAAAATTGCATAACACTATAATCGTCCTCGTGCAGTCTTGCACTATGGATCTTACCTCTGTATATTATTTCCTGCAATTTATTTCATAAACAAATAACGAACTGAAATTAAACTCCAACTGAGCAGAGTCCCGTTTGCAATTGGTCTGGATATACTATACACAATCTTATGCAAATTATAGTGTTGGGCTGCTTATTAACCGCGAACTCTTGCTCTTTCACCAAGCCACTGAGCATTATCCTTCTTTTCTGCATGCCTAATTTGGACCCTGCTTTAGTACTTCCTCACTTTAAGTCTTCGAACTGTTTCGTTTTCTTTTTTTTTTTTCATGAGATATGTCATGTGAGACCTAATTTGTTATTATAACGTTTCCATTAAACATTATTTCCTATTCTTACTACTCACTTATTCGTTTGAATACTTCTAAACATGCAGTGAACAACACTGCACCTACTGCATCGCTTACAACTCCCTGAAAAATGGCATCGAAAACCAATATCTGCTGGCCACTGGGAAGAAGAAAAGAACTCCGCGGTTTCCAAAAGAAGAAGAAAAGAAGAAATGAAGTACTTGTAGCAGTAGTATAGAAAGCGGTTTGTAGTCCTTCTTATTAAATTATTCCGTATCACAAAATTACGTTCGTAATATTCAAATTCTCATCAAAGGACGAATAAACCTTTCAGGTAGTATAACTTTGTAAATTAAACTCAAATCCACCTGAGTCTCGGCTAATCCTGCAAGTGAGTAGAAGCCGCATGTGAAGCATCATCATCATGATCATCAGGTGGCTACTTGTGCAAGTATATATATATTGTCAGCGCAAGCTGTTGTTGTCGACCTTACACACTGGCAAATACCCACCCCCAGGGTATGCGCCGTTGTGAAGTTGTTCTTGTCCCCAAATATATATACGGCTTCCACGCACAGTAGTGGATTGGGCAAGAGTAGAACTATCAGTTTATTTTTTTTATCTTGAAACTTTTCATAACCACCAATGCTAAGAAAACAAAAACAATAAATGAATAAAAACAGTACGGTTCCCACGCGTTGTGAGAATCGATGTCGAGCGAAGAATTCCGCGAGTAATCCGCCTATGCCGAACTTTTTGGTACTGTTCGGCCAAGTATTACGACTAGGAATAACGCCTGTGCGTGAACTGAGCCCAAGCGACATAACCGCGACTGCTGATGGGATAGGTTTATTACCTTCACAAATAACTTTTCTTGGGATCTTCATATAGAAAACACATGCTTTGCTGCATTCCGTAAGATAACTCATCTATGACGCAAACTTAGAAATTTTCCTTCAGACGTCAAGTCACTCTGCTAAACTAGAATATGCGTGAATCGCATGGGATCCGTATACTAAATTCAAAATCGGTTCGTTTTATTTATTCCAAATATAAAAGTTCGGACTCCCCTTCGCAACTTGTGTTGCCTAATGACATTCCTTCTCTTCAACGAAGAAAACAGAAGTGCCGATTGGATTTCTTACCTAAACTAATAAACCACAAATTCACCTTCGACCCTTCGCTTTATGTAAGCCCTCTTTCCACAAGGCAAACACTGGCAGCATCGCACTGATGCGCTAACACCTATCTCTGCTAGGGCAGACGCGTACAAGGTTTCCTTTTTTTTTTTTTCCACGAATCATTTCAGAATGGAATTCTCTGCCCACACCGTAGAACTTGTGACGATCTGATTAACATGTACATTTCTGTATCTCTTTTTATATGTATTTCATTGTAATTTTGTTACGTTATATCGAATTGTATGTGTGCGAGTGTATGCATAAGCATTTTTTTATGTACGTTTAGTTTTGTGTGCAATTATGTGTGCCCCTCCTGCAAGGACCACATTTTGGTCTGCAGTATGTACTGAATAAACAAAATAAATACGCGAAGCGCAAGAAGACCAGCCATGGACGAGCTCTGCTTGCCTGGTACCTCGATGTCTCGGGTTCGATTCCTATCTGCCTAACGAGTGGTAGGTTTACGCCTGTCTGTGTCTGTCATTAACATGAGCTGCGATGTGAAGATTTACTCAGCTGTGAACCGTGTCGAGCACGTTCGCGATACATTGATACCCTACCATCGCAAGCTGACGTGCACGAAGTGAATTAAAGAGACGACCAGGAGAGCACCGAGGCATAGATAGATAGATAGATAGATAGATAGATAGATAGATAGATAGATAGATAGATAGATAGATAGATAGATAGATAGATAGATAGATAGATAGATAGATAGATAGATAGCATAACGGCGAAATAAACGTTTCAGAGGGTAGATGTTTCTGCGATGTACGGGCTGTAACATTTAATTCGAGGCTATGTTGCGAGAGATCGAGGCCGCCCTGAGGAAGACAAGTCCGCTTGTCGAAACGTTGGCTCCCGCGACATTCCGTGTTCTAAATCGTACTTTACGATTTGTTCATCGATTCAAGCATCCATCTTCCCCTGAGCTTCTCTTCTAGTTTGGAGCAGTAATATAGGCTTTTACGATGTTTCGTGTCCCAAAATGTTTTGCCCTTGACTGTACGTTTTTGTCATGGAAAGGAAAAACGGAAAGTTTTTGCTAGAGATCGAGAGGAATGACAATAAAGTTTTCCATCCATCCATCCATCGAGAGGAATGCGTCGCGACAAGTCTGTGCATGCTGCGACGACATTTCTCAAAAAAATTTTTTTTGTTCCCCTTCGCTTTCTCGTGCTGCTTCGGTTTCCGCAGCTGAGTCGCCTGCGGCGCTCTCCGATGCTCCCTGGTGGGCTTGCAAAAGGCCGAGACGTCGTCTTCATGTTCCTAGGTATCCTGCGGTTGCCTTCTTCTGTGAAACATTGCTTTCAAGGCCGTATACGTGCACGAAAAACTTCCCAGCTGGGCACCTTTGAAATCCAACGGGTCATGGTCGGGCAAACGCGCTAGGCCATGGGCAGCGGTAGTTTTTTTCCAGACCTTCGTGGCTCAAAAATGAAAAAAAAAAAAAAAGTTTGCTGAAGTTCCCGCGACACTCTGCCACTCACACTTGCAAAAAGAGAAATAAAGAAAAGTTCTTTTGTTTGTGGGAGCCTCGCCTTGCTCTCGAAATGATTGATTGCTTTCTGGAGTTTTACGTCCCAAAACCAGCTCTGATTATGAGAGACGCCGTAGTGGAGGTCTCCGGAAATTTCGACCACCTGGGGTTCCTTTCCGTGTACTGACATCGCACACCACTCGGGCCTCAACATTTCGCCTCCATCGAAACGCAGCCGCCGCAGCCGGGATTCGATCCTGCGACCTTCGGATCAGCAGCCGAGTGCCATAACCACTAGACCACCGTGGCGGGGCCCGTTTTATGAACAAATTCAAAAAGTATTGCAGGGCCCCTTTAAACGGACATTAAAAAGAAAAAAAAAGAAAAGAATTCGCCTGTTTAATAGTACCAGAACCACCACTTTTTCCACGAGAAGATGCATGGTAAGCGAAAAAGTGCGCTAACTGGAAATGCTGCTGGTGTTGTCACCTAACAGTTCAAGCACCAACTTGTCATGACCTCATAAGATTTCGCGGGTTCCGTTAGGGCCTACATAGTCCTTAATCAGTATAAAATGAGTACGTTGTCCTCTTACGGGACCAGAAGAATGAATTGCAGTTACACTGAGCAAATTTTGTTAAGTCAATGTTGCGAACATACGAAAGACATATTGTCCCCCTTAAATTCGGTTACAGAGAAGAAGAAAAAACCAACCTTTCTTCCTCATCTGAGAGATCGGCTCACTTTTAGAAACTTTAGTGCACCACAATGTTCGTGCACGTCTTTTGTTTTTCTTTCACGCAACACGTGTTTTTATGCATTTCGAATTCGTACACGATATCAGTGGTAGGCCATAGCGAAGTGAAATAATATGATGAGAACGAACATGGGACTAACAGAAAGGATGGAAGCGAATGATGCGTTGATTAGTTCGTAGGTGATTAGGACGCCGTACCTTCCTAGAATGCAATAGGTATTTGCCTTCCGGGGTTTCTTGAGACTGTCATTCTATTAAGTGCCATGCAATACTAAACGTGGGAAAGGAGCACCAGTTTTTTACACAAAGGAGACATGCGTTTGCTTGAAAAACGCCAATAATATATTAACACACCGAGGACATACATGAGTTGAAGGATTATAGACTGACCAGCTTATACATATGCGTCACGATGGTAATGTCGGATAGTATAAGGGAAACACATGACCTTTTTTCAATCCCAGGAAAGGTAATACTGTGCCAAGACTGCTGGCGTCTATTCTGAGTCTAATGCCTCTTCGCAGTCTATGAAAGCCATTTAGAGTGGTTATACGAAGCATGTGTGTTTCGTATAACTACTCTAAATGGCTTTAATAGACTGTGAAATGGCATTAGACTCAGAATAGATGCCAGCAGTCTTGGAAGCATTGCGTCACCGAGAATAATCGGAGATATATATGTGAAATAAACTCTACAAAAGATTCCGTCCCATCTCACTTCTCCACAAGAAGAAAAAAAGCAAAGGAGGTCAAATCTCTTCAGTTTTGTTCACTGCATGTCTAGAACAGGCAGACAAATACTGGTGCAGCAAATCGGAATTCGAACAGATTGAAGGGCCTGTATTTTCTTCGCCTGTTCTTCATGACTCTATCATGGCGAACATCTGAGGAGCGGCCTTAACCTTCACTGGCATAGAAAGGAGGTACGCAATATGAGATGCTTCCACATAGTCTCACCTTAAAAATAAATAAAAAATAGGCAAGGTAAGAATTCAGAAGGTTGTTCGTGAAACGTACAACATTTTTGCCGCATTGTATAGTACGCAGTGTGTAAAGTGCACATTAGGTACCAAGTTTTGACGCTCGCAAGGCGTCGCAAATTGGGTGCTTTAGCAGTGGAGGAGCACGATATAAACACGCTAATACATACCATTCCCTTCATGGCGGCAGTTTTAAAACTTCCATCACCTACTGTATAATCATAGGCCAGCGAGCACAGTTATTTCCGACTGAAACACCGTACGCAAAGTGCGGTAAAGAACCTCTGCTAAAACACTCTATTAGGGCTTCATCTCCGATAGACGTATTTATCACAAAACGTCGCAGTTTGAAAGGTCGCTCAGGAAGATAGAACTTTATTACCGATCTTTGAATTATGCAATGTGAGCTTTATTTACCCACAATTTATGCTGGTGGCATTCAAGAGAGGACTTCCTAGTATCTAGAAGAACGGCTATTATCAACGCCCTTTTTTAAGTCCACCGCAGGACGAAGGCCTAGCTCTCACCGAGTTGGTTCCACTTAAAAGCGATGGTGCAACAAACGCGCTCCCTTTTGTCACTGTTGAACGCTCTTAGCGACTCACTTTTTGTTAACCCTATTTTCGGGCAGAACTTCGCCCATAATAAATCTCTTCTTATACCCTCCTACCGCTACAATATGACGCCTATATAACATAAAACCTAAGGCGCTGGAAACTAATCTACGCGCACTATGCTGTGTCATTCCGTGAGCGCTATTATTTGTATAACGAAGTGGAAATGTAATTGAGGGCTCGTTTCTTTGTTAGGCACAACCTAATGAATCCAACAAACTAGGAGGCCAAGCAAGGCATAGGGGGCAGTAACTGTAGTTTTTTTACTGAAGTGTAGTAATTATGACATTAATGGAAAAGGACTGATTGATTTATGCGGTTTAACGTCCCAAAAGTCAAACGTGTTTTTGTATGCTTATATATTCAAGCTAAGAACAGAGAGAAAGCACGCGTCAGACAACTTCATGTCGTCCCTTACGATGAGTAGGTCGCTTTTTTTTTTTTTTTGTGGACTATTAACAGCGGGGCATAGTCAGCTTAATATTATTTTTCGCTGTTATTCAAGGCTCACCCGCAATCGTTCATTTTGCGTTTCTGCTCCACTGCGCATGCGCGGTGCCCTTGTTAGATGTGAAAAAGCCTTCATTAAACACTTCAGTCATTGACTACATTCAGTCCTCCGTTGCGCTTATTGATTTCCATGTGCTAACTAGGCCTAGTTATACGCCTAACTGCCAAGGTTTGAGAGTAGCTAGCTCAGTCGTTTCAACGTCTCTTTTTTTGCACGTTTCCGACCTCTTCCGACATGCGTCAAGAGGATTTCGCTTCCCGTGATGCTATGACAAATACAAGCCGTCTGCGCCCAGAACGACGTCGCTTCCGACTTCGAACTACACATACCAGCGCCCCAACACCCAGTCACCACCCAAAGAAAAACAAAACAGTAAAGAGAAACTTAAGAAAGAAGAAGAACCGCTTTTATTCATATTTCTTAAAATTTCTTGAAGCCCGCGCGTGGCGTAGTGCTTCTACTGACCGAAGCAGTAAAACCAAACGTCCATGGCCTTCGACTCAGCTTCGGGGCGTTTTTAATGCGTCTAGACGCATCTGTCACTCAAACTGAAGTGAAAGTAAAGAATATTGGACGGTGGACTCGGCCAATTATTGAGCCCTCTGTCTGTATAGAATGCAAAAGGAAGGGGCAGCACTGAATTGTTCTACTGCAACTTGCGGGCCTTCTAAAGGCACTGGAGGTAAAATTTAGGTGCGTGCCTAAACCTTGTCCCAGCAGTTCCGTGCCACACTGTGGAAGCTACAGGCACCTCCTACTAACCAGGAGAACGAACACACCTTAGAAATGTGTCATTCCGCGCTTTGTCGTCTTCTATGGGCGAGCGGCAGGGACAGCTCCGCGACTGGCACTACATCCCACTTCGCAAGAATCTGAGCACGATGGTCGGCGTTGCTTTGCCTACACTGTGCCCTGGCTCTGCTGCACGGAAATACTGAAACAGAGCATAGGTTTGCGCGTGCGTACGCACACACACACACACACACACACACACACACACACACACACACACACACACACACACACACACACACACACACACACACACACACAGAGAGAGAGAGAGAGAGAGAGAGAGGAGAGAGAGAGGTCGTAGGAGGGGATGGGTGACACGAACGGCGAGCTTCGGCAGCCCTTGCGGGACCCAGCGCCATGGGGAAAGGGAAACGCTGCCTCTGCAAGGTCTGTCTCTTCATCCTGTTGTGCTCATCCGCATCGCTCCCCAACATTCACTCTCGCAGCATCAGCAAGGGTCTCCTCTTTGTGTGGATCTGGGGATGGCGTTGAAAAGAGTCCCTTCCTTCGCTCCTTCGCGTGAGTGGTTGAGCCCGCTTGTACGAGCTTCTCTTTCTCCATTACGTCATGGAGGGGAGGAGCATCGTGGCTCGAAGCATGCTGGGACCTGGGAGCGTTGCCTTATATAAACAGGGGCACCTCGCTACCTGCGCCAGATTCGGTTGGTAATCTCCATCAAATTGGTGAGCTCTTGCTTGCTTGCTTGCTTGCTCTTGTCGAGACTTTGCTCTTGTAGTTGTGTTTGGGTCTTGAGTGTTGGTTCTTGAGGTGTGTTCCGGGGTGACAGTGCTTGGCAATCTACAAGTGGAAATCTGTAGATTTCGGGTGGATGAGAATACTTATTGCTTATTGTACTTCGTCCTAGTGGAGGGTTAAAAATTTTAAGCGGTGGGCAGCGTCCGATGATGACTGTCCGCTCTACTTCTGGCGCGATATCCATATCTTCCCCAGCCTTTTGTCGAAAGCTCTGTAGGGTCCTTTTCCCCTTTGACGTAACTTATCTATTTGACGTAACTTAACTGCTCTCTTATGTATTGCGGACGAGTGAGGTTTGTGTTAGCAATCCACTGTGGCCTTGGTAAGCAATTACTTAGTGAGACCCTGCTTGTCACTGACTCTTCCAACGATTTTGCTCTTGTCACGTCTTACAGGTTATCTTCAGGTATCATGAAGCTCTCTGTACTCTTCACCGGGCTGCTGCTTAGCAGCTATGTCGCTATGGGCACACCACCCAGCCTCTTCACCTGGCTGCCCAGGCTGTTTCCCCTTTCGCTAACCAGCCTGCTGCCGTTCCCTCTGGCCCTGCCTCTGGCCATGGTGGGACCCCTGCCGTGGGTGCTGCCCCTAGTTGTCGGACTTAAGGGCGCATCTCTGCTCGGTTTGGGCATCGCCACCGGAGGTGTCGCTGGTTTTGGTCTCGCTGGAGTCGGAGCTGTCGGTGTTAAGGTGAGGCGACATGTCTAGTATGCACGTGACTCTAAGGGTAGAAGTTGACTTCAATCAATTTCGAGTGCGTTCAGTTTGTCTCGCTGAACAAGGACAGCAAATAGGTTCGCGCTTGCTTATGCCAAGAAGTCAAGCACACTCGTATGAAAGGAAAAATCAACATCCACCTGCTCTGCCATTTGACCTAACCACGAGGCTAGCGAATGACAGCGCGAAGGTACATCAGCATTCAGATTTTGCTGCTTGTATATAGGGATCTCGCATCAGTTCGTACTGTTACTGCAGCGTACTGTTCTTGCAGTTGATGCCGCTTTGTTGCCAGTTCCTGGTCTTCACAGCTTCGTTTCTCCTTCACCCCTAGGTTGCCCTGGCTAACTCCGTTGCTCTCAAGGCCGCCACCTTGGGAGCCCTGGCTGCCAAGGCCAAGGTCACCTCCGCTGCTGCCTCGGCAGCTGCCGAAGCTGCGGTCAAGGCAATCGCTGTCGGGGCCAAGTCCAAGATCGCGACCCCTGTCGTAGCTCCTGTTCCACCAGTTGTTGCTGCACCGCCAGTTCCCCTCTCTCCTGTGGTCCCCGCCGGTAAGCAGGACCTACATTTTCTTTCTTCCTGAGCACTGAAAAATGCAAGGACCTGCTTGATGTGAACATGAGTGAGGGTAGGCATCTGCTAGCGGCTTTCTGCTATGGACAAAATAGTGGCACCTTGAAATGGCATATTTTCGTAGCTTTTCGTAGCTAACAGGATCTCTATTGCTGGTGTAAATAAGCGTGTCAGCATGACTCATCATTGGCCCCTTATATCTCACAGCTATCACCAACGTGAAGGTGATAAAGCAGGCACCTCCCACCATAACCGCCCGCCCCGTGCCCGTTGACCCATGGAAGCTGCCCGCACTCTGGCCCGCCGGATGGGACCACTCTTTCACCTACGGGCACCCGCTGTACGGCTATGGATTCACCAGGAGCGCCATCGACCTGGGCAGAAAGTTAGTGCTTGTTCTTGCCATTCTCACGCTTGCAACAGTAGACTACACGGACGCAAAGGACTTGGCTGCATCGTAACCATGGGAGGGTACCGAGCCTATGATTATCCCTGCCAGATTTTGTTTGCACTGTGCTTCGCATGCATACAAGGGCGCCCATTGCGTGCAGGCGTGCATTGGTCTATGGTTGCAAGCTTCACGTATAGTCAAGGTTACATATCAAGGTTATAGTCCTTATCTACAAATCCAGGCTATACCAATGCCGTTCTCCTGCTGCAAAGTCCGCACGCGATATGCATGCAACCCGGAGTGTTCCGCCTTTCGTCGCCTGAAGCGTCTGCGGCGCCGTTCGGGTGATGAAAGCCAAGCGACCGCGTGACAGTGCTGGATCACACGTGCTGTGCGTTCGCGCTGCTTAGCTAGGCTTCAGGTACATCCTAAGCACTGAAAAACTGCATTGCATGCAATCTGCATGCAATCTGCAGCAATCTGAAGTATGCATGCACTTTCGATTATGCTGAATCTCTAGGGCGTATTCTTCTTCGTGAACACTTCCTTTCCTTCTATTTTCCTTTTCTGGGGGGCGCGCGGTCGCAGTTGCGCTGTCTTGGGCATAAACTGAGCGTACACTATCTTCTTGCAAGATCTGAGCGTGCGATTTGGTGTGCAGGCGCAGGGACGCTCCCGCCCCCACCACTGCCCAGGACGCTGCTGGCGATATGAGCCCGGAGATGTTGAAGAACATCTTCTCGTACATCAGCAGCTACGATTCTGAGCGCTGCGTGCTCAGAGTGGTCTGCGAGGTGGCCGCCGAACCCAGCCTGGCCGGTCCTGACGGAAAGAGCGTCGCGGATTTCATGACGTGAGTATCGCGCCATGCACCGCTCTGTACTTTACCATTACGAGCAGACGAGCCCAGCAATCAATTCCACTCGTATACTGTTGACAGGCCCGAACCTCTTCATGGTCATTTGGTTCGTACTTAATAAATGAAGTGATTTTTCCTTTTGTGGCCATGTATTCCCAGCGCAATCGTCACTACGATGACTTATGGTCACTAGGAAGCTGGCCGCTCGAAAGTGCCGTGTTAAAATAGGTTCATTGCCTTGCGAGGCACCATGATTCTCTTTTGGGGGTTGTCTACGCCAGTGCTTTTATTTGGCGCAATAATACGATAATGTCAAATTCGTGTCGATACTCCTTTAACGCTTTGCCATGCCTTAGGTCGCTGTCGCAGGAGGACTCCGGCGCACCCTGGATGCCGTACCGCGACGCCGCCGTCGCCGGGCAGGCGTCCGCTGACCGCCAGCAGTGTCTCAAGCACTATCCCACTTGCACCAAGTCCACGGAGTCGCTGGTTGAGATCGCGCGGTCCCGGATAGCCCACGCCTCTGCGGCTGCCTCTGCAGGCGCCCCCAAGGTTTAAACCAGGGACGCCGCAGGTGCTGCCGGACCACCTGCTGCTTGCACGGCAGGTTTCCGCACACAAGATTATACAACACAGCTACGCCTGTGTTCTATAATCACTGCTGTAAATAAGTGCTTTGCCTAAATTAATGTATGTATAAAATGATGCGCAATAAAAATAATGCCACTTGTATACTGTTCTCTCAGCGAGATATCATGAACCTCTGTACGGAGCTGTACGTCTGTACGGAGCCGTAGCTCTAACCTCTTATTTCAATCGCGGGTATGTTCAGCTCTCCATTGCACTCCATAAAATCCAAGGCTTCAATAGGGTAGTGCCCGAACACTTAACTGGGTGGATATTTGCGCATTCAATCTGAACATGCTCGGCAGTTTCCCTATCTTCCTCGCAGCATGTGCATTTTTCTTTACTGAATAACTAACCGTTACTAAAGCTTAACTTCAGCCATGGACATACGCAACAAGTACACCATATGGCAATGGAATTGTAGGAGCTACGAAAACAAGAAAGCCATTCTACACCAGTATCTTAAATGCAACGACAGACCAATTGTCAGGGTACAAGTCTATCGGCAGTGCCGAAGGGCAGAACAGTTTTTACAACCTTAGTGTGAAGGGACCACACGGTAGTGCAACACAACACATGAGTTACTGATATACCTAATATACTGATCGAAATAACACCCGCAAGAAAGAAAGCCGACAGTATCTTCATCCTAAACGTGTATAGTAGCCCGAAATTGGCACGACAGATTCCTGACGCTCTTCAAACGTGCGCTCGCCATCGCAGATGACGGAACTGTGATAATTGGGGGTGACTTTAATGCTCATCATTCCGCGCGGGGTTATGAACATGTTCACCCCAAGGGCAGGGATCTTTGGCTATGAATTGTTCTATGAATTGTATGTAAACAGGCACTTCTGTGAACGCATAGACACCCTCTTCACCGACTCGTTGTCAGCTGCACAAAATAACAAAAAATTGTGCAAACTTATACCGCACCTGCGTGGCGCTGACCGTGTACGCCTATACGATGCCATATCGTACCTTAATTCCGTGCCCTTGGAACAAGCAATCGACATATGCTACGTACGCACGCATGATCACAAAGCGAAATATTCCCGATAGACCGTGTTTTTAGACTGCGCAAAATCGTTGCTTTGAATATGTTAAAATGTGTTTTTTTTCGCCTGTAGGTCGTCTCATGACCAGCCGATCATCAGAACAATCTATGCAATTCGCGGATGTCGCACATTAAATTTGCAGAGAGCTGCGCGACTAAAGCACCTGATCCTGTCACCAGGTTTCCTGCCATTCGAGCGATGAATAGAACTCCGAGCTTGTAAAAAGATATTTACCAACCAGCGGCAGCTTCATGCGTACGCCCAACGGTAGCAAACCAACGTTGCCCAATCACCATCCTTTCATCTATATGGAAACGAATAAAATTCCATCGTTGGTACTTTCCTGATAGTGTTCCTAAAGCTACTATAGAATCCATACACGCGACAGCGCGTAGATGTAAAATATCCCCGCCATGGTACGCACGCTCGCGTTGCTCTGGCAAGGCCGGCCGTGAGAACTCGCAGTTTTTTCCGGCGGCCGCCGGCAGTGGCCACAGCGGCGCTGCACGCACGATTCGAAACAGGAGCGCACGAGGCCTATACTTATATATTCAAGCTAAGAACAGAGAAAGCGCGGGTCAGCCAACCTCATGTCGCCCCTTACGATGAGTAGCTCGCTTTTCTTTTGTGAACTATTAACATCAGCGCGTAGTCAGCTTATTATTTTTCGCTGTTATTCAAGGCTAACCCGTCATCGTTCTGTTTGCGTTTCTGCTCCACTGCGCATGCGCGGTGCTCTTGTTAGATGTGAAAAATCCTTCATTAAACACTTCTCCTGTTATTTATTACATTCAGTCCTCCGTTGCGCTTATTGATTTCCGTGTGCTAACTAGGCCTATAGTTAAAGTCCTCGTGCGCTGCTGTTTCGGATGGATGGATGGATGCTATGAGCGTACCCTTTGTAACGGGGCGGTGACATGTGCGCCACCAGGCTCGTAAGAAGATTTAAGAACTTTTCTTTTTTTTTCTCTCTTTAATTTTCCTCATGCCTTTTAAATCTACTTCAATCAAATCGATCATACTATAGCCAAAACCGGAAATTCATAGCCCAGTTCCCTGCCCCTTATGGCAGAAAGTCCATATTTTTCCCTATGATTATTTTTGTCTGTTCTCTCTAGTTTTCTGCCACCAATATTCTAACCGTCTCTTATTTATTTCAATCGCGGCTATGTTCAGCTTCCCGTTGTTCGCCCTAAAACCCAAGGCTTCCTGTAGGGTGGTGCCCAAACGTACACCTGGGCGGATATTTCCGCATTCAATCAGAACATGCTCCGTCGTTTCGCCATCTTCCTCACAGCATGTGCATTTTTCTTCTTCTTTACTGAATTTCGCTTTATAAATACGCGTTCTAAGGCAGCCCGATCTCGCTTCAAACAATAAAGCGCTTCCTCTTGAATTATCATAAAATGCCTCCCCCTTTATTTCGTTTTTGCCCTCTTGGTAGTTATTCAGATCAGAGTCGGTTTTTTTTCCATCGCTGCCCTCCAGTAAATCTTCTCCACCTCTCTGATTTTTCCCTTTGCACTCTTTGTTGTCAGTTCTCCTAGAGCCGTATATTTACTGGTGGGCCTCCTAGTTCTCTTTCTCCACTGGGTGTCAACGCTCTTTTTATATAAATAGCGGAACACCTTCACTGCCCACCTACTCTCTTTCATATTCCATAGCCTCTCTTCAAACCTTATTTTGCTCTGCGCTTCCCTTGCCTCAAAACTCGCCCATCCCATATCGCCCTTTACAGCCTCGTTTGTCGTTTTCCCGTGAGCACCCAACGCGAGGCGTCCCACAGTTCTTTGATTCACATCCATTCCTGATTGTATCTCTGGCCTCATGCACATGATCGGATGGATGCTATGAGCTATGAGCGTCCCCTTTGTAACGGGGCGGTGACTTGTGCGCCACCAGGCTCGTAGAACTTTTTTTTTCCCTCTCTTTAAATTTTCCTCATGCCTTTTAAATTTACTTCAATCAAATCGATCATACTATAGCAAAAACGGAAATTCATAGCCCAGTTCCCTGTCCCTTATGGCAGAAAGTCCATATTTTTTTTTATAATTATTTTTGTCCATTCTCTCTAGTTTTCTGCGACCAGTATTCTAACCGTCTCTTACTTATTTCAATCGCGGCTATGTTCAGCTTCCCGTTGTTCGCCCTAAAACCCAAGGCTTCCTGTAGGGTGGTGCCCAAACGTACACCTGGGTGGATATTTCCGCATTCAATCAGAACATGCTCCGTCGTTTCCCTATCTTCCTCGCAGCATGTGCATTTTTCCTCTTCTTTACTGAATTTCGCTCGAAATCAAATCGGACATGAAGCGCCACTGCGGCGGTTGCTGGCGAAATGTCCCTGTTCCCTCGGCCCAGCCGCTTCTGGCCGCAGTAGGCTGAAAGTGGCCTCTGGCAGCGCAAATGTGTCTACACGACGAAAAAAGTCGACCTCTGTCTAATGTTGCGTGTGCAAATGTCATAACAGCTACAAAAACACGGCCGGGAAAATGCCGAAGGCGCAATTCTATCATTTTCCTTGGAAATCGTACGAGGCTGATCGGCTACAACACTGGATCGCAGCTGTTCGGCGCGCCCTGTAAGCAAAGCGTCCTGTCTTCGCGCGGTTTCTGTCGCGGTCTCTCAAAGTAACATTGACGCAGTGTTGGATACCTTGTCTTATTACTGTCAGCCCGAATGGAGATATGTGGCTACTAGAGAAACGCGAAACAGTCATCTGCAGGGCCCATTTTGTCGGTGACAAAGCGAGCACACTGATGGGCAGCCATCCCGCCTATGTACGAACTCTGTTTCCGCCCAGTTACAGAAGAAGTGATGCAGTGCTGCCGGCGTCAAAGCTCGACAGAAACAAGAGGTGATATATAGTTGAAAGCTTACCCGTGAAGTGGTTAGAGTTGGCTGTGAAAAAAAAAAAAAAATGGTGCGATATTATAGCACTTTACGACTTTGAAGAATGGCAGAACAGATAGCTCAAAGGTCATGTCGCGCCTCAGTGAAAACCGAAATCGTATTGTGGCATTCATTAGGCGTGCTAACAGCCATTTTTCTACGCAGGATTCAGCAACGCCGCGCAGTGCTTCAAGCACCGAAATCCATGAGCGCGATCACGGCGTCTGGGGATTCCTCCGCGGACTCCTCGGCTGACCTTGCAGAGGAAATGATTGCATCACCTCGACCGCGAAGTAAACTGCTTCGTTTGAAGTATACGTTTGTAGCCGCAAAAAAAAAAAAAAAAAAAAAAAAAAAACACACGCGGGGCTCGTTTCGCGTTGTCAGTACCGACGTTCACCGCGCACAACCTCGTGCTTCGCGCCGCGAAGGGAACAGGGACAAAATGCCCGTTGTGGCCGCATTGGCGATGCGCATGGATGGATGTATCAAGCTGTACCCTTTATATCGGGCGGCGGCTCACGCCACCTAGCTGTAATGTCTCGTGTTATATATGTCTAACTGTCACTCCTGTCTTGATTTTAGCCACCAATCCGACAACCTCCTCTTGGTCTTTTCTACCCTCTTAAAGTCTATTCTGCCTTCACTATCCCTGAACCCCAGTGCTTTAAAGAATTCTGCCTCATTGCCTTGGACTACAGGGTGGAGTCCTTTACAGAAAAGTATCAAGTGCTCGGCCGTTTCCTCCTCCTCTCCACACGCACTACACAACGTGTCGATCCCCTCGTACCTTGCTCGGTACACCTTAGTCCTCAGTACTCCCGTCCTGGCTTCAAACAGCAGCGAGCTACCCCGAGAATTATCATAAATCTTTTCTTTGGCAATGTCCTGCTTGAATGTTCTGTAGGTTTCGCACCCGAAGAGCGGTGGCGCCATCAAGTGAGCGCACGAGGAATATACGCCTAACTGCCAACGTTTGAGAGTAGCTAGCTCAGTCGTTTCAACGTCTTTGTTTGCACGTTTCCGACCTGTTCCGACATACTTCAAGAGGATTTCGCTTCCTGTATAGTGCTATGACAAATATAAGCTGTCTGCGCCCAGAACGACGTCGCTTCCGACTTCGAACTACACATACCAACACCCCAACCCCCAGTCCCCACCCAAAGAAAAAAGAAAGTAGAAAGAAATTTAAGAAAGAAAAAGAACCGTTATTATTCCTTTTTTTTAATTTCTTGAAGCCCGCGCGTGGGGTAGTGCTTCTACTGACCGAAGCACTAAAACCAAACGTCCATAGCCTTCGACTCAGCTACGGGGCGTTTTTAATGCGTCTGGACGCCCCTGTCATTCAAGTTGAGGTGAAAGTAAAGAATATGGGACGGTGACTCGCATAGTTATTGAGCTGACCACCATTGATGCACTTACAGTTCACTTACGCCCGCGTGTTCTTGTTTGGTTGCACCGGTCGTCTTCTCCGTCCCCAACCGATCTCTCCCCACGCTCTTACCGACGCACCTGCAATGGTGTCCCTTTTCGTCCTCATCTGTCTGTATGGAATGCAAAACGAAGGGCAGCACTGAATTGTTCTACTGCAACTTGTGGGCCTTCTAAAGGCACTGGAGGTAAAATTTAGGCGCATACCTATACCTTGTCCCAGCAGTTCCGTGCCACACTGTGGAAGCTACAGGCCCATCCTACTAACGAGGAGAACGAACACATTTTAGAAATGTGTCATTCTGCGCCTTGTCGTCTTCTATGAGCGAGCGGTAGGAACAACTTCGCGACTGGCACTACATCCCACTTCGCAAGAATCTGAGCACGATGGTCGGCGTTGCTTTGCTTACACTGTGCCCTGGCTCTGCTGCACGGAACTACTGAAACAGAGCATAGGTCTGCACACACACACACACACACACACACACACACACACACACACACACACACACACACACGCGCGCGCACGCACACACACACGCACACACACACGCACGCACGCACGCACGCACACACACACACACACACACAGAAAGAGAGGGAGATCGTAGGAGGGGATGGGTGGTACGAGAGGTGAGCTTCCGCAGTCCTCGCAGGACCCAGCGCCATGGGGAAAGGGAAACGCTGCCTCCGCAATGTCTCTCTCTTCATCCTGTTGTGCTTCCCGCCATTCACTCTCGCTCTTCACAACATTCACTCTCGCAGCATCAGCAAGGGTCTCCTCCTTGTGTGGATCTGGGGATGGCGTTGAAAAGAGTCCCTTCCCTCGCGTGAGTGGTTGAGCCCGCTTGTACGAGCTTCTCTTTCTCCACTACGTCATGAAGGGGAGGAGCATCGTGGCTCGAAGCATGCTGGGACCTGGGAGCGTTGCCTTATATAAACAGGGGCACCTCGCTACCTGCACCAGATTCGGGTGGTAATCTCCCACAAATTGGTGAGCTCTTTTACTTGCTTGCTTGGGTGCTCTTGTCGTGACTTCGCCCTTGAAAGTTGTGTTTGGTTCTTGAGTGTTGGTTGTTGAGGTGTGTTCCGGGGTGACACTGCTTTGGAATCTACAAGTGGAAATGGGTAGAGTTCGGGTGGATGAGGATGCCGATTTCGTCTGTAACTATTCAACATCAATATTTATTGTACTTCGTCCTATTAGAGGGTTAAAATCTTTATGCGGTGGGCAGCGTCCGCTGATGACAGTCCGCTGTCCTTCTGGCGCGATATTCATATCTTGGGATATTCCCCGAGCTTTTGTCAAAAGCTCTGCAGCGTCGTTTTTCCTTTTGACGTGACTTACGCAGAAGACAACAGAGACATTACCTTTTGGTGGATCGTGGACTGCTCTCTTACGCATTATGCACGAGCGAGGTTTCTCTTAGCAATCTACTTTGTGGTCTTGTTAAGCAATGGCTTGGTGAGATTCTGCTTGTCACTGACGCTTTCAACGATTTTGGTCTTGTCACGTCTTGCAGGTGATCTTCAGAAACCATGAAGCTGTCAGTACTTTTCACCGGGCTGCTGCTTAGCAGCTATGTCGCTATGGGTACACCACCCAGCCTCTTCAACTTGCTGACCCACCTGCCTCCGTTGTCGCTTACCAGCCTGCTGCCGTTCCCTCTGGCGCTGCCTCTGGCCATGTTGGGACCCCTGCCGTGGGTGCTGCCCGTGCTCGTCGGCCTGAAGGGCGGATCTCTGCTCGGCTTGGGCTTCGCCACGGGTGGTGTTGCCGGTGTTGGTCTCACTGGACTCGGAGCTCTGGGTCTTAAGGTGAGGCGGCATGTCTTCTTGTGTGCACGTGAGCCTCTGTAATCGCGTGTGCAACCCCCCCGCCCCCTTCTCCCCGCCACTTTCTGTATAAAGATGCGAGATCAGTGTGTGACGTTACGAAGGAAAGCTATCAATTTCAATCAATTTCGAACGCCTTCAGTTTGTCTCGCTGAACACTGACAGCAAATAAGTTCGCGCTTGCTTATGCCAAGAAGTTAAGCACACTCTTGTGTGCACTAACTAGTCGTACATTGTTATCAGTTGCTGTGTAAGGGTGCTCGGGCCCTGTCAAGTGAATTGGTTTGCACTTTTTGCCTGAGCGCACCCGCACTGTGGCGCTGAAGTTTGTATATAACCATCTGTCGCGTTGCAAGTTACAACTGTTATTGCAGCGTACTGTGATTGCACTTCTAGGTGTCGCTTTGTTGTGACCAGATTGCTGCTGGTGATTTGCTCTAATACGTAAAAGGAGCTTCTTAAAATTCGGGGGCTTGAATCATGAGGCAATGATTTACGAATGTTGCCAGTCTTGACAGCTGCTTCGTTTTTCCTTCACCCCAAGGTTGCCCTGGCTAACCTCATTGCTCTCAAGGCCGCCAGCTTGGGCGCCGTGGCTGCCAAGGCTGTCACCTCCGCTGGCGCATCGGCCGCTGCTGGAGCTGGAGTCAAGGCAATCGCTGCCGGGGCCAAGTCCAAGATCGCGACACCCGTCATCGCTCCCGTGCCACCGGTTGTTGCTGCACCGACACTTCCCCTCTCTCCTGTGGTCCCTGCCGGTAAGCCGAACCTACGCATTTTCTTTGTTCCTGAGAACTGAAGAATGAAAGGAACTGCTTGATGTGAACATGGGTAAGGGTAGGCAACTGTTGAGCTAGCGATCATTTCTGCTAAGGATAGGAATTCAGTGAATGGACAAAGTAGTGGCACTTTGAAATGGAATTTTGGTTTCCCTTATCGTAGCTTTAACAGGATCGCGATTGCTGATAGCTTTAGCTGCGCCGGGTTGCCGTGCGGTGCGTACGGTAATGCCGTACCGTCGTGGTTCACAAATACAAAATTTTGGATCTTTACCAGCCAGTTTGATCATCTGATGACGTGCCGACCATGACGCCACGGCATTAGTTATTACCGTACGGTAAGCCGGCGCTACCGGTGCGTATAACAATATGGTCATATACCGAGTAACGATATCGAGGAAATGCTTGCAGGATTATCTTCGCGTGTGGCGTGTCTCGGCACGATTTGCCTCAGCACTCCCTCTTGCCCCGTTATATCTCGCAGCTATCACCAACGTGAAGGTGATAAAGCAGGCACCTCCCACCATAACCTCCCACCCCGTGCCCGTGGGCCCATGGAAGCTGACAGCAATGTGGCCCGCCGGATGGGACCACTCTCTGACCTACGGGCACCCGCTCTTCGGCTACGGCTTGACCAGGAGCGCCGTCGATCTGCGAAGAACGTTAGTGCTTGTTCTTGCCATTGTCACGCTTGCAACAGTAGACTAGACGGACACAAAGGACCCGGGTGCGTCATAACCATGGGAGGGTATCGAGCCTATGATTATCATTGACCGAAAATGGCACTGTGCTTCGTATGCATTCAGGGGCGCCCATTGCGTGCAGGCAGGCGCGCTTTGGTCTGCGCTTGCAAGCTTCATGTGTTATCAAGTCTTTAACTTCAACAAGAGCTACAAATCCAGTCTATATGGATCCTGTTCTGCAGAATCCTCACGCGAAATGCATTCAACCCGGCGTGTACCACCGCTCTTCGCCTGCAGCGTCTGCGGCGCCGTTCGATTGATGAAAGTCAAGCGACCGTGGCCACTCCTAGCGGAAGATGGTAATATTTTCATTTATAGTATATCGCACGAGTGCTTCTGAGGGCGCCGCAGACAGTGACACTGCTGGATCAAGCGTGCTGTACGTTCCAGCTGCCTAGCTAGGGGTTAAACTCTATCGTAGGCAGTGAAACATTATGTAATCTGCAGTTAATATGTACACGCCCATCTGAAGTATACATGAAAGAGCTTTCGATTATGATGAACCTCTGCGGCGATTTCTTCCAGTTATCTGTATGTTCCTTCGTGCATGATCTGAGCGTGCGATTTGGTGTGCAGGCGCAGGGACGCTCCCGCCCCCAACACTGCCCAGGACGCTGCTGACGACATGAGCCCGCAGGTGTTGAAAAACATCTTCTCGTACATCAGCAGCTACGACTCTGAGCGCTGCGTGCTCAGAGTGGTCTGCGAGGTGGCCGCCGAACCCAGCCTGGCCGGTCCTGACGGAAAGAGCGTCGCGGATTTCATGACGTGAGTATCGCGCCATGCACCGCTCTGTACTTTACCATTACGAGCAGACGAGCCCAGCAATCAATTCCACTCGCATACTGTTGACAGGCCCGAGCCTCTTCATGGTCATTAGGTTCATGATTGTGTGTGTGTAGCGTATATTGCGTTGGTTCTTTACTGCTTCGCCATTAAAGGAGTACTTAATGCATGGAGTAATTTTTAGTTTTCTGGGCATGTATTCCGAGCGCAATCGTCACTATACGATGGCTTATGGTGTCTAGGAAACCGGCCCCTCGAAAGTGCGGTATTAAAAATATTCATTGCCTTGCGAGGCACCATGATTCTCTTTTGGGGGTTCTCCACGCCAGTGCTTTCATTTGCAGCAATAATACGATAATGTCAAATTCGTGTCAGTACTCGTTTAACGCTTTGCCATGCCTTTCCTTAGGTCGCTGTCGAAGGAAGACTCGGCCGCACCCTGGATGCCGTACCGCGACGCCGCCGTCGCCGGGCAGGCGTCTGCTGACCGCCAGCAGTGTCGCAAGCACTACCCGACCTGCACGAAGTCCACGGACTCGCTGGTTGAGATCGCGCGGTCCCGGATAGCCCACGCCTCTGCGGCTGCCTCTGCGGGCGCCCCCAAGGTTTAATTAAGCCAGGGCCGCCGCAGGCGCTACCGGATTCTACAGTATTATAGAACATACTACGTCTGTGTTCTATAATCATGTAGAATCATTGCTGTAAATATGCTTTGCCTATCTCACCACGCCTAACTTAAAGTTGCATATATGAAATGATGCACAATAAAGAACGAATTCCGCTTGTACACTGTTCTCTTTTCCTGCGTGCAAGTTGAAAGCACTTTTTACTTCGATGTCATGCACCTCTCCACGCACGTTGCATGCTTAATTGTGAGCGCGTTACGATTTATTCGTAAAGCAATCTTTCAGAAAAGCAAGCGAAATTAACGATAGCTCCGTGCGGCGATCGTGTGGAAAAGGTGACGACCATTCCTGCATGGGCACCAAGAAGAACGGAATGGCCATCAGTCCTTCCTGAAATGCTGTCGTTTTTACTTGCCTTTCTTTAATTGCAATAGGCAGATACGGAGCTGTAGCGTTAGCTTTCGAAATTCGCGGCCTTGAAATTTTTGGAATTTCTTTTCCATCCTCTGAAAACTCTGCGTGTTTTATAGCGGCCTGATAGCGAGTATCGTATCTTGGCAGTTGAACTTCCTTCGATTTCCGGTAGGTCAGAATGTTCTTCCACCGTGGTCAGAAGTTATGACCCATGTGGGCCTGGCAGCTCCTCGGGGGGAAAAAGCGGCGAGATTCGTGAAAAGATGCAGCAACGCGCGGCAGACGCTGGAATTTGTAGAGACCCATTTTTCGTGGCCGCCGCGAAGCAAGCACCAATCAGAAGCTTTCCGCGGAGGCGTGCCGACAGCGAGCGCGCGCGTCCAGACCGGCCGTGGTAAAAAAATTCTCTGCTCCCGTAGGGAGCACAGTTGCGCATAGGTCCGCCATCTTGCACATCCAATGGCGTTAAGCAGGAAACCGCTCCTCTCCAACGTAGGAGACTGCGCGACTCGGCGGCGGCGTGCGCTTTCTCGCTCGTTCATTGCGCGTCGCTGGTGGGAAGACTTACATCTACGGGAGGTGACTCGAACAAAGAATTGATTTATCAATTTCGACATAACTAGTGTTATAACTTGTTCCATGACCGTCACTGTCGGCGGAAGCTTTGTTTTATATCAAATGAAAACGCCACCTTGGACAAGATAAGTTGAACGAATCGATCGTTTCAGGTCGTTCTTGACGCAGCGCTTTAAAAGATAAAGTACATTCACTGAAAAACGAACGCAGATATAAAACAAGTGGGAAAGATTATCTTCAATTCTCCATATAGAGAATTCTACGCACATCTAGGAATATCTTGCGTAGCAGAAACTGCATACGGCTTCAAAATTTTGTGCTGCGTAGCGGTGTACGCTACATCTACGTGAATCGTTATGCATATTCACACGCGCACATTTTTTTTTTCCCTTTCCGGTCTGTTTGTGTCACCTGCTGCAGGCGACACAAATAGACCGGAATGGGCAGAGTTCCCCCCGAACTCTATAGCTGTTACTATTTATGCGTGAAGCTCTACACATCCTAAACATTTACGCCTACTCTATCGCAAAAACATTGCTTTTTAGTTACAATTGCTCATATAATCAGACATTGTGTATGGCTTGGCGTAGGGATGTGCCGTACAAGGTCGCATTGAGCTGCCGACATGACCAGCTGTACCCATTTCTACGCCCGGCCACGACGACGTAATCATTTTGCGTCGAGCGTCTCTCTTAGTCACAGCTGGTTATAGGACGTAAAACCCCAGGAATCAGTCAATAACTTTGGGTCGAGTGTCATTGTACTTTTTGTTTTTTTAGTGGTTGACAAGACGGAGTTTATTCTGAGCCTTGAAAGCACAAGTGGGTGAAAAGAAAAGCTGGCCACTAACCATAGCGAAATCCATTTTAGCGAATCGCAGATTTGCCAAAATAAACAACACGCCACGCTGCCACAAGTGAACCAGGTGAGATTTCACGACGGCCATTTCACTTTTCAATCTCAAAGGCTGTGTATTATGGTTCTAGCCTTGACAAATAGATGGCGCCACAAGTCCGCGTCACCATCGACCAGCCGGTGTCCGTACTGGGCCAAGAAATACCGACAGTGAGCGAATACAAGTACCTTGGGGTATGGGTCAATGATTTGATTGATTGATATGTGGGGTTTAACGTCGCAAAACCAGTTCTGATTATGAGAGGTACACGAAAAGGCCTGGGCAGCAAAGGGAAAGAGGAACGCTGCAATAATGAAGCACAGAGCGAGGTGCATAGGTACAAGATGTTTAGGGGGTCTGTGGAAAGGGGCAATGGTTCAGGGGCTTTCTCCACTGCGTGTAAACGCAGTGGAGAAAAAGAACTAGGAGGCTCACCAGTAAATATACGGTCTAAGAGAACTGACAATAAAGAGCGCAAAGCGAAGTCAAGCGGAGATTTACTGGATGGCAGCGATGAAAAAACACTGAATAACTACCGAAAGGGCAATAATTAAAGAGGGAGGAAGCGCTTTACTGTTTGAAGCGAGATCGGGCTGCCTTAGAACGCGTACTTATTCAGTAAAGAAGAAAAATGCACAAGAGGGAGATAGGAAAACGACGGAGCATGATCTGATTGGATGCGGAAATATCCACCAGTTGTACGTTTGGGCACTTACCCTACATTAAGCCTTGGATTTTAGGAAGAGCAATGGAGATCTGAACACAGCCGCGAGTGAAATAACACTGTTGCTTTTCCGAAGGGTTCCTTTACGAAGAAATCAAACGCGCTCACGATTAAGCATGCAACGTGCGTAAAGCGGTTCGTCACCGTTCATGACATTCAACTGAAAAATGCTTTCAACTTGGACGCAAGAAAAGAGAACAGTATACAAGTGGCATTATTTTTATTGCGCATCATTTCATACATACATTAATTTAGTCAAAGCAATTATTTACAGCAGTGATTATAGAACACAGGCGTAGCTGTGTCCTATAATCGTGTCTGCGGAAACCTGCCGTGCATCCTTGGTCGTGCAAGCAGCAGGTGGTCCGGTAGCGCCTGCGGCGGCCCTGGTTTAAACCTTGGGGGCGCCCGCAGAGGCAGCCTGAGAGGCGTGGGCTATCCGGAACCGCGCGATCTCAACCAGCGACTCCGTGGACTTGGTGCAAGTGGGATAGTGCTTGAGACACTGCTGGCGGTCAGCGGACGCCTGCCCGGCGACGGCGGCGTCGCGGTACGGCATCCAGGGTGCGGCCGAGTCTTCCTTCGACAGCGACCTAAGGAAAGCATGGCAAAGCGTTAAAGGAGTATTTACACGAATTTGACATTATCGTATTATTGCTGCAAATGAAAGCACTGGCGTGGAGAAACCCCAAAAGAGAATCATGGTGCCTCGCAAGGCAATGAATCTATTTTTAATACGGCACTTTCCAGGGGTCGGTTTCCTAGTGACGATAAGTCGTCGTAGTGACGATTGCGCTGGGAATACATGGCCACAAAACGAAAAATTACTCCATTCATTAAGTACTGGTGAAGTAAAGAACCAATGCAATATACGCTACACACACAATCACGAACCGAATGACCATGAAGAGGCTCGGGCCTGTCAACAGTGTACGAGCGGAACTGATTGCTGGGCTAGTCTGCTCGTAATGGTAAAGTGCAGAGCGGTGTTAGGTACACTACCAATACAGATCATGGCGCGATACTCACGTCATGAAATCCGCGACGCTCTTTCCGTCAGGACCGGCCAGGCTCGGTTCGGCGGCCACCTCGCAGATCACTCTGAGCACGCAGCGCTCAGAGTCGTAGCTGCTGATGTACGAGAAGACGTTTTTCAACATCTGCGGGCTCATGTCGCCAGCACCGTCCAGGGCAGCGTTGGGGGCGGGAGCGTCCCTGCGCCTGCACACCAAATCGCACGCTCAGATCATGCACGAGGATAGTGTACGCTCAGTTTATGCCCAGGACAGCGCACCTGCGACCGCGCGTCCCCCAGAAAAGGAAAGATAGAAGTAAAGGGACATAGAGTGCAACAAACGAAGGAATCTCCCTAGATTCAGTGTAATCGAAAGTGCATGCATACTTCAGAGGTGAGTGCACATTTTACTGCACATTGCATGCAATGCAGTTTCTCAGTGCTTAGGATGTAGCTGAAGCCTAGCTAAGCAGCGCGAACGCACAGCACGCGTGATCCAGCACTGTCACTGTCTGCGGCGCCCTCAGGAGCACTCGCGAGATATATAAATTAAATATTACCATCTTCCGCTAGGAGTTGCAGCAGTCGCTTGGCTTTCATCACCCGAACGGCGCCGCAGACGCAGCAGGCGACGAGAGGCGGAACACTCCGGGTTGCATGCATATCGCGTGCGGACTCTGCAACAGAAGAACGGCATTGGTATAGCCTGGATTTGTAGGCTATCAATAAGGACTATAACCTTGATATGCAACCTTGACTATACGTGAAGCTTGCAACAGTAGACCAATGCACGCCTGCACGCAATGGGCGCCCCTTTATGCATGCGAAGCGCAGTGCAGACAAAAGGAACGTTTTCGGTCAGGAATAATCATAGGCTCGGTACCCTCCTATGGTTATGATGCACCCGGGTCCTCTGCGTCCGTTTAGTCTACTGTTGCAAGCGTGAGAATAGCAAGAACAAGCACTAACTTTCTGCCCAGGTCGATGGCGCTCCTGGTCAAGCCGTAGCCGTACAGCGGGTACCCGTAGGTGAAAGAGTGGTCCCATCCGGCGGGCCAGATTGCGGTCAGCTTCCATGGGTCAACGGGCACGGGGTGGGAGGTTATGGTGGGAGGTGCCTGCTTTATCACCTTCACGTTGGTGATAGCTGCGAGATATAAAGGGGCAATGGGGGAGTGCTGAGGCAAATCGTGCCGAGGCACGCCGCATGCGAACATAGTCCTGCAAGGACTATCTTATTTCTGCAAGCACTTCCTCGATATCGTCACTCTGTATGCGACAATACTGCTATACGCACAGGCAGCGCTGGCTTAGCGTACGGTAATGGCTAATGCCTCAGTCATGGTCCGCACGTCAGATGATCAAACTTGCAGTTATCAAATTTTCAATTTGTAGACCACGACGGTACGGCATTCTTACTATTTTGTCCATAGCAGAAATTGCCGCTAGCAGTTGCCTACCCTTACCCATGTTCACATCAAGCAGTTCCTTGCATTTTTCGGTGCTCAGGAAGAAAGAAAAGCCTAGGTTCAGCTTACCGGCAGGGACCACAGGAGAGAGGGGAACTGGCGGTGCAGCAACAACTGGTGAGACAGGAGCTACGACAGGGGTCGCGATCTTGGACTTTGCACCGCCAACGATTGCCTTGACCCCAGCCTTAGCAGCGGCCGAGGCAGCAGCGGAGGTGACCTTGGCCTTGGCAGCCGCGGCTCCCAAGGTGGCGGCCTTGAGAGCAACGGAGTTAGCCAGGGCAACCTTGGGGTGAAGAAAAAACGAAGCTGTGGAGACCAGGAACTGGCAACAAAGCGGCATCAACTGCAAGAACAGTACGCTGCAGTAACAGTATGAACTGATGCGAGATTCTTATATACAAGCAGCAACACCAGAATGCGGATTTGCCTTCGCGCTGTCAATCGCTAGCCTCGTGGTTAGGTCAAATGGCAGAGCAGGTGGATGTTGATTTTCCCTTTCATACGAGTGTGCTTAACTTCTTGGCATAAGCAAGCGCGAACCTATTTGCTGTCCTTGTTCAGCGAGACAAACTGAACGCACTAGAAATTGATTGAAGTCAACTTCTTCCCTTTATATCTCTATCCACATATCTCTATCCACAAAGCGGTCGGGAGAAGGGGGAGGCGGGATGCACACACAATTAGAGTCACGTGCATACTAGACATGTCGCCTCACCTTAACACCGACAGCTCCGAGTCCAGCGAGACCAAAACCAGCGACACCTCCGGTGGCGATGCCCAAACCGAGCAGAGATGCGCCCTTAAGTCCGACGACTAGGGGCAGCACCCACGGCAGGGGTCCCAACATGGCCAGAGGCAGCGCCAGAGGGAACGGCAGCAGGCTGGTCAGCGACAACGGAGGCAGGTGGGTCAGCAAGTTTAAGAGGCTGGGTGGTGTGCCCATAGCGACATAGCTGCTAAGCAGCAGCCCGGTGAAAAGTACAGACAACTTCATGATGTCTGAAGGTCACCTGTGAGACGTGATAAGAGAAAAATCGTTGGAAGAGTCAAGTGACAAGCAAGGTCTCACTAAGTAATTGCTTACCAAAACCACAAAGTCGATTGCTAACAGAAACCTCGCTCGTCCACAATATATAAGAGCAGTCCACGATCTACCAAAAGGTAATGTCTGCTGTCTGCAGCACAAGTTACGTGAAAGGGGAAAAGGACCATGCAGAGCTTTCGACAAAAGGCTGGGGAATATATTCAAAGATATGGATATCGCGCCAGAAAGACAGCGGCCCGTCATTAGCGGACGCTGCCCACCGCCTAAAAATTTTAACCCTCCACTAGGACAAAGTACAATAAGATTTACTGTTGAATAGCTACAGACGAAATCGGCATTCTCATCCACGCGAAATCTACCCTTTTCCACTTGTAGATTGCAAAGCACTGTCACTCCGGAACACACCTCAAGAACCAAACACTCAAGACCCAAACGCAACTACAAGAGCAAAGTCTCGACAAGAGCAACCAAGCAAGCAAGTAAAAGAGCTCACCAATTTGTTGGAGATTACCAACCGAATCTGGTGCAGGTAGCGAGGCGCCCCTTTTCATATAAGGCAATCCTCTCCGGTCCCAGCATGCTTCGAGCCACGATGCTCCTCCCCTTCGTGACGTAGTGGAGAAAGAGAAGCTCGTACAAGCGGGCTCAACCACTCACGCGAAGGAAGGGACTCTTTTCCACGCCGACCCCGGATCCACACAAAGAGGAGACCCTTGCTGATGCGGCGAAGGTGAATGTTGGGGAGTGATGTGGATGAGCACAACAGGATGAAGAGACAGACCTTGCAGAGGCAGCGTTTCCCTTTCCCAATGGCGCTGGGTCCCGCAAGGGCTGCCGAAGCTCGCCGCTCATGTCACCCATCCCCTCCTACGACCTCTCTCTCTCTCTCTCTCTCTCTGTGTGTGTGTGTGTGTGTGTGCGTGTGCGTGTGTGTGTGTGTGTGCAGACCTATGCTCTGTTTCAGTAGTTCCGTGCAGCAGAGCCAGGGCACAGTGTAAGCAAAGCAACGCCGACCATCGTGCTCAGATTCTTGCGAAGTGGGATGTAGTGCCAGTCGCGGAGTTGTCCCTGCCGCTCGCCCATAGAAGACGACAAAGCGCGGAATGACACATTTCTAAGGTGCGTTCGTTCTCCTGGTTAGTAGGATGGGCCTGTAGATTCCACAGTGTGGCACGGAACTGCTGGGACAAGGTTTAGGCACGCATCTAAATTTTACCTCCAGTGCCTTTAGAAGGCCCGCAAGTTGCAGTAGAACAATTCAGTGCTGCCCCTTTCTTTTGCATTCTATACAGACAGAGGGCTCAATAATTGGCCGAGTCCACTGTCCCATATTCTTTACTTTCACCTCAGTTTGAATGACAGGCATATCCAGACGCATTAAAAACGCCCCGAAGCTGAGTCGAAGGGCCATGGACGTATGGCTTTATAGTGCTTCGGTCAGTAGAAGCACTACCCCACGCGCGGGCTTCAGGAAATTAAAAAAGCAAAAGAAGAAATAAAAACGGTTCTTTTTCTTCCTTAAATTTCTTTTTACTTTCTTTTTTCTTTGGGTGGGGACTGGGGGTTGGGGCGTTGGTATGTGTAGTTCGAAGTCGGAAGCGACGTCTTTCTGTGCGCAGACAGCTTATATTTGTCATAGCACTAGGGGAGGTGAAATCCTCTTGAAGCATGTCGGAACAGGTCGGAAACGCGCAAACAAAGGCCTTGAAAGGACTGAGTTAGCTGCTCTCAAACCTTGGCAGTTAGGCGTATCGCTAGGCCTAGTGAGCGCAACGGAGGACTGAATGTAAGAAATAACTGGAGAAGTGTTTAATGAAGGATTTTTCACATCTAACAAGGGCACTGCGCATGCGCAGTGTAGCAGAAACGCAAAAAGAACAATGACGGGTTAGCCTTGAATAACAGCGAAACATAATAATAAGCTGACTATGCGCGGCTGTTAATAGTTCACAAAAGAAAATCGAGCTACTCATCGTAAGGCACGACATGAGGTTGGCTGACGCGTGCTTTCTCTCCGTTCTTAGCTTGAATATATAAGCATACAAAAACATGTTTGAGTATATAATCTTACAAAATATTCCAATGAACTCTACAGACAATGGGGCCAATGAAGACATATAGTAGACACTGACTTTAGTTCTTAACTGTAGTGTAGTAATTATGACATAAATGGCAAGCATTTAAAGAGTATGAAAAAAAGACCAGCCGTCGTAGGGACCGAACCTCAGTTAGAGAGCATCGGAGGCGTTATCGGAAGGTCCTGGGTTCGGTCCACACCAGCGAAAGATGTGTTTTTTCGACCACTTTAATTCTTCTCGGGATCGGATCCCGGCCGCGGCGGCTGCATTTCGATGGAGGCGAAATGTTGAGGCCCGTGTGCTGTGCGATGTCAGTGCACGTTAAAGAACCACAGGTGGTCGAAATCTCCGAAGACCTCCAGTACGGCGTCTCTCATGATCAGGTTTGGGACGTTAAACACCACAATGCAATCAATGAATCAATCAACCCCAGTCGGGGTATGACGAATTCCGTAGCAGGCATTGTTATTATGCAACAGCGACCCACAAATGAACACATTATCGGGCATATACAGGATATATAGGCCGTAACTGTTGCAGTGACAAAAGGGGACGCGTTGATACCGTTGCTTTTAAGTGAAACCAACACGCTCAGGATAGGGTTACGGTTAGAAGTCTTCGTGAGAGGCCTTCGTCATGCGGTGGACTTAAGAAAGGGTGATGGTAATGGCTATTCTTCTAGATACTAGAAAGTTCTCTCTTGAATGCTGCCAGCAAAAATTGTGGGTAAATAAAGCGCACATTGGATGATTCAAAGATCGGTAATAAAGTTCTATCTTGCTGAGCGACCTTTCAAAAATTGCGATGTTTTGTGATAAATACGCCTCTCGGAGATGAAGCCCTAATAGAGTGCTTTAGCAGTGGTTCTTTACCGCACCTTTGCGTACTGTATTTGAGTCGGAAACAACTGTGCTGAGTGATGGAAGCTTGAAAAGTAGCGCCATCAAGGGAACGGTGTATATTAGCGTGTTTGTACCATGCCTCCACTGCTAAAACACCGTATTTTCGACGCCTTCCGAGCATCAAAACTTGGTACCTAATGTGCACTTTACATGCTACATATTACAAGGCGGCGAGAATGTTGTATGTTTCGCGAACAACCCGCTCTGAATTCTTACTTTGTGTATTTTTTTATTTATTTTTAAAGTGAGACAATGTGGAAGCATTTCATATTGCATGCCTCCTTTCTATGCCACCGAAGGACCGACCCGTCAATCTCTATTTCGATTGGTAACACCAGTATTTGTTTACATATAGACACGCAGTGAACAAAACTGAAGGGATTGTACGTTATTTGTTTGTTTTTCTTGTGGAAAAACCGGGTGAGGGCCGAATAATTTGTACAGTTCAGTTCGCATATTTGTCTCAGCTGATTCTCGATGACGCAGTACTTCTGAGACTGGTGGAATCTATTCTGAGTCTAATGCATTTTCGTAGTCTATGAAAGCCATTCAATGGATTTCGTGTTATACGCAGCATATTTCTCAATTACCTGGTCGATTGCATAGCTGTGATCCTTGGCACGGTATATAACCTTTTTTTGAAACTAGCCTGTTTATCTCTTATATCTATCCGACATTACCTTCGTGAAGCATACGTATAAGCTTATCAGTCTATAATATCCTTCAACTCGTGGATGTCTTCTGTGTGCTAATGTATATTGGCATTTTTTCAAGCAAACGCCTGTCTCATTTCTGCAAAACAATTGGTGCCTCTTTCCCACGTTCAGTATTGAACGATTTTTTACAGAATGACGGTCTCAAGAAAACCTGGAATGCAAATATCTATTGTATTTTAGAAAGCTACGACGTCCTAATCACCTACGAACTAATCAACGCATCATTCGCTTCCATCCTTTCTGCTGGTCCTATGTTCGTTCGCATAATGTTATTTCACTTCGTCAGGGCCTAAGGCTGGTATCGTGTACGAATTCGGAATGCATAAAAACACGTGTTGCGTGAAAGAAAAACATAAGACGTGCCCGAACACTGTGCTGCTCTAAAGTTTCCAGAGTACCGAAGTGATCTGATCTCTCAGATGAGGGAAAAAAGTTGGTTTTTAACCGAATTTCAGGGTGACAATATGTTTCTCGTATGTTCGCCACATTAACTTAACAAAATTTGCTCAGTCTAACTACGTCATTCTTTTGGTCCCCTAAGAGGACAACGTACTTATTTTATACTGATTAAGGACTATGTAGGCCTTATCGGACCCCGCGAAATATTATGAGGTCATTGCAAGTTGATGCTTGAACTGCTAGGTGAGCTCACCAGCAGAATTTCCTGTTTGTGCGCTTTTTCGCTTACCAAGCATCTTCTCGTGGCGTAAGTGGTGGTTCTGGTACTGTGGAACGGTAATTTACCGACCGGCAACTTCTTCTTTTTTTCTTTTTAATGTCCGTTTAAAGAGACCCTGCTCTACTTTTTGAACTGGTTCAGTGCCGATCAGGGAGGGGGGGTCGTGGATGTTCCTGTGAACATTGTGAACCAAATGTCGCCACACTACAATGTGGTTTCAAACGTATAGCTGCAAAGCGCCCGCTCTTCTTTCAACGAATGACGTCGGGCACCTTATTAGGCCGCTTGGCTGTTTCTTTTTCTTTTTACATTTTCTTTATTTTTTGAATTTAAAACGAACGAATGAAGCGTAGCAAATGACGTTTCCGCAATCATGAAATCAGCCAATCCAGTTTCTGCATCAAGCGACGTGGTCGGTGTCCCTAGTGACGTCATTTGTTGAAAGAAGAGCGCGCACTTTCCAGCTGTGTGTTTGAAACCAAATTTTCGAATTCCCTGGTGCCTGCAGATTTGGCGCACATGCTCAAAGGGGCCTCCAAGACTGATCGGAACCGCCCTCTCACTTCGCTAAAAAAAAAAAAAAATCGATGAACAGATTTCTAAAAACGATTGAGAACAGGGAATGTCGCAGGAGCCAACGTTTCGACACGTTGAGTTGTCTGACTAGTATGATTTGAGAAGCCAGTCGCCGTCCTGACGAAGACAAGCCCACTTGTCGAAACGTTGGCTCCTGCGACATTCCCTGTTCTCAATCGTTTTTAGCGATCTGTTCATCTATTCAAGCCTCCATCTTCCCCTGAGCTTCTCTTATAATTTGGATTTCGTTCGAAAAAAAAAAAAAGAAAGTGTTGCGGGGCATATTTTAGGCACTGCGACTACTCGCATGAAACTATTGTACTTTCGTTGTGCGAGCTCGCGAAAGAAAAACAGCCACGCATTGTACAGCCGGAAATCTACCCAGACGACGCGTGCAGATTACGCAGGAGGGCACAGGCGACCCAAAAGGCCCTTCTAAGGGATTGTGAACGCGTCATCATCATTATCATCATCACCGTCATCCCATTTTAACTACACGGCACGACCAAGGCCTTTTCCGACGATTTCCAATTCGCTCTGTTCTGAGAGATTTGGTTCCACATTTTTATGTCTGCGAATGTCATCGCTCCACCTAATTTTTTGCCTTCCTCTGCTGCGTTTTCCCTCTCATGTTATCCATTCTGATGTTCTCATACTGTCCATCTATTGCCTGTTGTTGGGTTCAAGAGCGAAGCACCCACTCGAGGACTCTCCACTGTCGCCCTTCTACGGGAACAGCGTTCCTCACCTCCTGCGGCAGCCTGAAGTCCTGCACCCCCTGCGGCGGCCAGGACTGAACAAAGACGGCGTGACGGACGATTTCTTCTGCGGAGCTCTGCGGCCAGCGGACAATGGACCGTGGTCTGGGAAGCAAGCGGCGTACAGCATCACGGGGAATCCCCAACGCGGGTTCCGTGAACTGACGGGCACGTGATGATGACCCGTCGGCTCAGCCCTGGGACCCCAGCTCGGAGCACGCTCCCACGACTGGCCGGCGCCAGTCTTCGAGAGAGAGGAGAGAGAGAGGCGCACCGGCGATCGACGTGGGAGAGGCGGGTGCAGATGAAGGCATTGGGTGAAGGGGCGTGAGGATGTACATCTCAACGGCAGCCAACCAGAAGTTGAGAGAAGGACATTTTCCGATTCTGATTGGTCTGCGAGAGTGCTTTTGTTCGTGCAGTGTATTAAACCCGGTGAATTGTATTGTAAGGGGGTTGTTCATTAAACGTTGTTTTTAACAACAAGATGTCGGAGCCGTCGTTCCCTCAAGGTGCCAGCAGGTGAAGGAGCCCGCCTTCAATTGCCTGGTCGGCAGCTTGTCAACCGTTTCGCTGACAGCGGGATGAGCGGGCGAAGAATAACAACGGGACGAGAGAAGTTAACTCCTGTCATCAGCATGACATGTCCCGCTTAGGTCCGGCCCGGGAGGGGGCTGGGAGTCAAGGTCTCCTGACGCTGTAGCTAACAGCATATAAAAACTCAGTATGGCCGGTTCTCGAGATCAAGAACTCGCACACATTCATACACGCTAACTTTCGACACCAGAGCAGAAGAGCTTTTATAAATCAAGCAGCATTGCCTACTCTCATTCGTCGGCGTCTTGTGGCTGCCACGAAGTTTGTTCTTGCTGTATCATGACGATATCAATGTAAATAAACAATACTACCCGCAGCCACCGCATCGACATTTCATCAGCACCCGTCACAGAAGACACATTGGACAGTATGCGACCAAATGGAACACGTTCGTGCATTCATTTTCTTTCGCAAAGTCAATCGGAACATGGAATACGTTTCCGAATGAAACTGCTCAGTTAGGTTGTATCATTCTATGGATGGCTTCGTCGTGAAATTTGAGAAATCTTTTGAATCATTATAGATGGTGGTTCACTGGCATTTGTATGCTACTGTATGATTTGTGAAGCCGGTATTGCAATGTGTTGAGTAGTTCTATTTATTGTAGCCATGATCATACGACTGACTAGTTGTTGTGAAGCACTTTAGATACTTTTTACGTTGATTGCCAGCGTGCGTTTGCCAGTCTTTTTTTTGTTTTCCTGTCTCTGCATAGTCGCTTGCTTCTGTCATTTCCGTGCTCATTTGTAGTTTATATTATCCGTTTCCCGTACGGGCCTGTGCAAAGGCTCACAGAAATGCTAAGATGTGACTAAATAAATAAATAAATAAATAAATAAATAAATAAATAAATAAATAAATAAATAAATAAAAGGGCATCTTGCGCGGCCTAGGCGTAGGCCACAATCTACCGGGACCTAAGATTGATTTATTCACTAATTCATACTGTCAACATCGTGTTTCAACGTTGGAAGAAATGAAGAAAATAGACAAGCGATCGGAGTTGACCGGCCAACATTGCTCGGAGAGCAAGACCCGCCACGGTGGTGTAGTGGCTATATGGTACTCGGCTGCTGATCCGGAGGTTGCGGGATCGAACCCCGGCCGCGGCGGCTGCGTTTCGATGGAGGCGAAATGTTGGGGCCCGAGTACTGTGCGATGTCAGTACACTGTAAAGAACCCTAGAAGGTCGAAATTTCCGGAGCCCTCCTCTACGGAGTCTTGCATAATCAAAGCCGGTTTTGGGATGTAAAACCCAAGAAATTAATCAATCGATTATCTGGAGAGCAAAGCGAGGCTCACGCAAACAAAGGAACTTTTCTTTAATTCTCTTTCGGGAAGTGCGAGTGGCAGAGTGTCGCGGAAAATTCAGCGAACTTTTTTTTTTTCATTTTTGAGCCACGAAGGTCTGGAAAAGAAACTACCGCTGCCCATGGGCTCGCGCGTTTGCCCGACCATGACCCCGTGGGGTTTCAAAGGTGCCCAGCTGGGAAGTTTTTCGTGCACGGTACAGCCTTGAAAGCAGTGTTTCACAGAAGGCAACCGCAGGATATCTAGGAAGATGAATACGACGTCCCGGCCTTTTGCAAGCCCACCAGGGAGCATCGGAGAGCGCCGCAGGCGACTCAGCTGCGGAAATCGAAGCAGCACCAGAAAGCGAAGGGGAACAAAAAAATAAATAAAAAAAAATTAGGAAATGTCGTAGCATGCGCAGACATGTCGTAACGCATTCCTCTCGATCTCTAGCAAAAGCTTTCAGTTTTTCCTTTCCATGACGAAAACGTACAGTCAAGGGCAAAACTTCTTGGGACACGAAACTTCGTAAAAGCCTATATTACTGCTCGCAACATAGTCTCGAATTAAAGGACTACTGACACGATTTTGCGGCGGTGCAAAATACACATTTTCTTGTTTTCTAGTCATGTATTGTTAACGTCCTCCGGACGAGGAAGCAAGGAAACTTGTACAAAATATTTTAGTTTGGTTTTGAAGTTTTCGTCGAACAGCACTGCAAGCCAGCCCCAGCGTAATGGACACTGTGATGACGTATGAGCACAGTCTCTCAAAAATCGCTGAAATCGCTGTCAGAGTCGCTGGACGACCGTGAAGTTGTCGTTGTTCGCCTGCCCTACGTGTAACTAACCACAGAAGACAGAGTTGCAGCGACGCTATCACGAACTGTTTTCCCTACGTGACTTAGACGTACGTCCGACTCTGTTGACACGTCACTAGGAAACCGCCCCCTCGAAATCGAAACCGAAAGTGGTCTCTTAAGGGAGCCATATTAAAGATATATACATTGCGTTGCGAGGCACCATGATACTCTTTTTGGGTTTCTCCACGCCAGTGCTTTCACTTACACAAAAATACGAGAATGTCAAAAATTCGTGACAGTCGCGTTAATTCACTTCGTGCATGTCAACTTGGGATGGTAGGGTATCAACGTATCGCGAACGTGCTCGACACGGTTCACAGCTGAGTAAATCTTCACATCGCAGCTCATGTTAATGACAGACACAGACAGCGTAAATCTACCGCTCAGGCAGATAGGAATCGAACCCGGGACATCGAGGTACCAGGCAAGCAGGCTACAGCTCGTCCATGGCTGGTCTTGTTGCGCTTCACGTATTTATTTTGTTTATTCGGTACATACTGCAGACCAAGATGTGGTCCTTGCAGGACGGGCGCACTTAATTGCACACAAAACTAAACGTACATAAAAAAATGCTTATTAGAAAAATTGGAATGAAATACATATGATTCGACTGATTGATTTGTGGGGTGTGACGTCCCAAAACCAGCTGTGATTATGAGAGACGCCGTAGTGGAGGTCTCCGGACCGGCAACCCATATATATATATATATATATATATATATATATATATATATATATATATATATATATATATATATATATATATATATATATATATATATATATATATATATATGCACTGGATCTTGACTTGCAATGAAGTGCCGGTGGGAGATTTCACTTGTGCATAGTTGAACCATGAGGATTCGTAGCGTGCGCGTTAACTAAATTAATCCGGAACTCGTCACGATCTACGATGAACCTCCCGAGCTTCGCCCACTCATCATCATTCAGTCCGTGGATATGCTGTAATTTTTTTGTTTTGTGGGGTTTTATGTCCCGAAACCAGTTCTGATTATGAGAGACACCGTAGTGGAGGGCTCGGGAAATTTCGACCACCTGGGGTTCTTTAACGTGCACTGACATCGCACAGCACACGGGCCTCATCATTTCGCCTCCATCGGAATGCAGCCGCCGCGGCCAGGATTCGATTCCGCGACCCTCGGATCAGCAGTCGAGTACCTAGCCACTAGACCACCGTGGCGGGGCCTGTGCCCGTAGAGGGGCGACAGTGGGGAGCCCTCGAGTGGCTGCTTCGCCCTTGAACCCAACACTACCGTTAGGTCATTGCCACGGCGATCTACGCTGAACTGTAGCAGAATTTTATAACTTGACTTGGGTTATATACAATTCGTAGTTTTTATATTAAATTAGGTCTGAATATTCCAGTCTCATAGGTAATTCAGAGTACTTTTGATACAGCCTTTTATTCATAACACTTCTGGGTCAATCCACTCAGGTGGGGATTGGCCTTCTTCTCCCTCGGCCAATGCAGAAAGAGAAGAAGATGGCTGCCGGTGGTGAGTGTTAACGTCTACAAAAGCGTTCTTGTCCTGGTGCATTAATGCTAAAGAAAAGAAAGAGTTAAGATGGTCGCAGCCGGCGTGTCTGTATAATGTGTGCTTAGTCATCCCTTAAGATGTTATCAACGACGACACGAACCCAAGGTGTTCCACAAAACCTCGACAATCCTCCTGTTGTCGTTTTCTGGCTTACCATACGCCCCTGGCTCAAAAACGACCTATTACGTTTTCGCATTGCTGAACTGCAGTTCTGTAGAGCCTATCTGGCCCCGCCACGGTGGTCTAGTGGTTATGGCACTCGGCTGCAGATCCGAAGGTCGCGGGATCGAATCCCGGCCGCGGCGGCTGCATTTCGATGGAGGCGAAATGTTGAGGCCCGTGTGCTGTGCGATGTCAGTGCACGTTAAAGAACCCCAGGTGGTCGAAATTTCCGGAGCCCTCCACTACGGCGTCCCTCATAATCAGAACTGGTTTTGGGACGTTAAACCCCACAAATCAATCAATCTGTATAGCCTATCTGGATATGATCTATCGTTGTTAATGTCATTATCGTGTAGACGTATTCTTGTTCCTGTCTTTAACTTTTAAAAATCTTTTGCCATTTGCTTTTCTTTTTTTCAGACAGAAACAGGTCGACGATAGTCGGGGTCGAATCAGGTGTCAAGTGAGTGAATCAACCATATACTTACTTTACTGTTTTGAAGCAAACTTCTAAAGGATTCTACGAAAAGACGCGCTCGCATTAAGTAACTCGGTAACGCAAGAAATTTTAAAGAACTTATCCTCAAAAGCGCTTGAGAGCTCATGAGGGTATATACTGAGGAAAGCACGTTTGCCACGGGAGTCAGATGGAGGTCATATTTATTTACTTAATCAATCAATAAATAATCAAGTAAATATTATTTGGACAGCGGCGCCCACCATTACGTGGCGCTGGCCTCATTCGCCCGCAGGCGGTCCAGGCCAGGCTACAGAGCGTTCGAGATAACCGTGCTGATGGCTTTACCTCTATAATTGTCGCTCTGTTGACTTCTATAGAAACCATGCCTTGCAAAGTCAACAGACGTTGAGGTTGAACGCATTGTCTCGCAGTGCAGGAGCGTTCCCTGTATACCGGGGCTAGCGTTGTGTTTAGGATAGGATTTGTGCTGCCGTGCAAAAAGAAATGAGCGGCTGCAAGGAAGAAAGCGAACGGATATCTTTAGCTGAAGCACACTGCCAACAATAATATTACCGACAGTCGCAGTGTGGTTTATAAGATTCCTTTTAGCCGCGGACGGTTCTATACGAAGGGCGAACGGCCCGTTGTATTAATCAGCGATTAATTGAACATAGAAGGCCGCTATCAGGTGGAACGCCGTCTAATCTATCTTTGCACTGACGGGACTGTACGTCCAAGTTAGACGAATGCGAGATTCTGTAGAGACATGAGAATGAAGAAACGAGTATAATGGTCGAGGCCAGGCAGATCAGTATTAGTGGAAGCGCGTGCGTGAGTCAGCCGTCGATTAGCTTAAACAGAGAAAAGATAGAAACAGTTGTCTCACCGGCACGTGTAACCGTTTGACAGATGGCGCTACTTTTCCTGAGCATGCGCAGATAAGTTGTGTGTCTTCTTTCTTTTTCGCCTGTTCTGCTTCAAGTTGATAGTCGGCGTTGGTGTTGTCCACTTCTCTTCCCTTGTGTCCGTGTTTTGCACGCCTGTTCTTTGCATTATGAATCCTTACCAACTGGCTCAACTTTCTGTCCTTTCCGTGGGTACATGTGAGCACGTCGATGACTTGTAGATGTACCAACCTTTCACCATCTTTCCAAAAGTTCTGCAGGCGCAGACACCTTTGCAGGACAGCGAGCCGTACCGAGAACGGTGAGGTAAGCACAATAACTTTTTCTTGGGTTAGCACAGCTACCACATCCATTAACTACTAATTTATTACGGTAAATGTAGGTCAGTAACCCGAATAGTAAGAGAAATGTTAAGGACACATAACTCTGTGGGGTCCGGGTTGCCATCAGTGGGGTTCCTGCTATAAAAAAGTAGAAATGTCCGAATAACGGATTCTTTAAAGGAGTACTGACATGATTTTGCGACGGCGCAAAATATATATTTTTCGTTTTCTAGTCATGTATTGTTAACGCCCTCCGCACACGAAAGCCAGGAAACACGTGCAAAATATTTTATTTTGGTTTTAAAGTTTTCGTCGAACAGCACTGCAAGCCAGCCCCAGCGCAATGGACACTATGATGACGTATGAGCGCAGTCTCTTAAAAATTGCTGAAATCGCTGTCACAGTCGCTGGACGACCGCGAAATTGTCGTTGTTTGTTTGCCCCAGGTGTAACTGACCACAGACGACAGAGTTGCTGCGACGCTATCACGAATTACTGTCCCTACGTGGCTTAAACGTACGACCGACTCTGTTGACACGTCACTAGGAAACCACCCCCTCGAAATCGAAACTGAAAGTGGGCTTTTAATGGAGTCGTATTAAAAATATATTAATTGCGTTGCGAGGCACCATGATACACTTTTTGGGGTTCTCCCCGCCAGTGCTTTCACTTACAGCAACAATACGAGAATGTCGAAAATTCGTGTCAGTACTCCTTTAAATCAAATCGGACAGGAATGATAGAATTCGTATATTCAAGAAAACGAAGCGAAACATCAAGTTTCTTTGTGTTGATAATTAACTTGCGTTGTGTGAATATGCGAGTAACATGGGATCCGTTAAGTAATCAGAAAACAATAACGAAACTGAAAAAAAGAATGATGAATGGGTGGTCTTAGGTGCCAGAACCATATGGTTATATTGGGGAAGTTTGAACAGTGATTTTTATGTCGAACCTAATACGAATCGAAGAGTGACAGACCCGAATCGAATCAGACCGCATACTTTTCGGATGATTCCCGTATACTGTGAGCAGCCACAATCAATCTTGTATTCTTGTAATCTTGTTATTACAATTAATCAGTTGTATTCGTAACTGCACTCTTCGTAATCGTAACTATAAAAACGCAAATAGAGGGTGTGGAGGCTTTTGACGCGTCGTAATGGCGCGTCGTAATGAAGCACTCCAGATTAATTACAACCACTCGGGGTTTTTCATAGGGAACGTAAAACAAAAGCACAAATTCCCTGTCTGTAAATTTTTTAACACGAAAGTGTTTTCTGCCGGGGCCCGCCAAAATAACTGCGACGTACTTCCGTAACGGAAGTAGTTGTTCGAAAAATAAACTCATATTTTTCTTTGGCATTTCGCCTTTATCGAAACGTGGCCGCAATGCACCACGGCCGCAATTGCATGCTTATTGTGCAATGCTTCTTCGCTGCTTCCATGCGTAGGCCGCCTCGGAGAAGTATCTATCCCGAGGGCAGCAGGTGGATGGTCATCGCCATCGTCACGGCACTGGTGGTCGCCATTTTTGCCGTCATGGGGGCGATCGTGTACATCCTTATGACCGGTAAGCATGGTCGGATTGGTTCGTCAGGGTCGCATCCAACATAGGTGCCGGGAAGTGGAGGGGCACTCGATCTGACGATCGAGCTAACCAGGAGGCTAGCGATTGACAGCGCGAGGGCGAATCCGTCGATAACTCGAAGTTCATGGGCGTGAATATATGGCAAGTGAGTTCAATTGACAGAGCGAACGCCCCGGACAGGCGTTGGTCCCGGGTTCGAATCCCGGACAAGGACATTTTTCGGTAGCTGGGAAGCTTTCCTTTCTGCGAAATCCTCATGGATTTCCTTGTAGCCTTGTGCTACAAAGCGAGTGGATGCTAATTCTCCCTTCCATACTACGTCACCTTGCGGTTTCCGCAGAACTCATATTTGCCAAGTGGAGGGAACCATACGCGATTACCCTGTACGTATGTACGTTAGTATGCTTGTACGTACAAATCTCAGAAGCACTGGGGGGGAAGGGCGGCTTCAGCTTTTCTCTCATGGTGAGCCCTGTTGGCGTCACCATGCATCATGGGACCATCAGTTTTTGGTATTATGGCGGTAGCATTAGCTTGAGCACATTTTTACCCCAAAGCAATGTTGCCAGTAAATTGAGAAACCAGGAAGCGGTTTTAGGATATCGGTAAAAGTTGAGTTGTAAGCAATCTGAGCATCTCTCGAGCCTGCCGTTTCGCATAAATGACAGAAGTGTGCCAAATAAGGAACCTATCCAGCGAATTTAATTGAGATATCGCAACCATAAAATAAAAATGAAGGGGTTATACAAAAAATCGATTTTATTTAATTTCTTCGGTCGACTGTATTGACTGCGTGCCTTTTCTTCCGTTAAGTCGAACCTCGACCGATATAACGAAGGCTATAGAATTGGGACCATAAGTTAGTTCGTTATACCCGATAATCGTTGTAATAATTTATAGACATCTCTTTCAAGAAATCGGCAGTCTGGCTTATTCAAAAATGTTATGGATACAAAAACGCATTATTGTAGGCTTCACGTAGTCCTTGCCTGTCACCTTATTAGGCAGCCAAGTGCGTTTTTTTTTTTTTGCTCTATGACCGACGTATTTCCGCAACTTCTCTCTCTTTTTTTTTTTTGAGGTATGGTTGTGAACCGTCATTCAATATTCCATTTTGCTTTTTATTCGATTAACCTTTCGATATCTGAGCCTCGCGCGAGCCAAACATCGCAGCGGCTCTCTCGTCGGTATCGTTATAAGAAGAACTAGCATGGTTAAAATGAAGCGCGCGTGGTCAAAGTTCGTATTTAGTTCGTTAAAACCGATAATTCCGTATATTAGTGTTCGTTACAACGAGGATAAATTTAACGTTCTTCATTCTATGAGAATGACGACCGATTTAGGCAGGAAATATGTACGGATCATTAAGCAGTCTCTGTATCCTAATGAATAGTCTCCAGAGTCTGCGTTGGATAAAATATAGACAATTTTTAGGTGACATGTGCGGTATTTTTTCCTCCCTCCTATTCAGCATGGGAGTGATGGTAAAGCAACCATCACGTCAGAGCGCGAACGCCATTGAGGAAAAAAAAAGAAAGATTACAGGGTCGAGTGTCATGGAGTATGAGTGATGAATATCTCAAACTGCGTGCGAGTTTTAGTATTGCTAAGGTTTGCCATGACTTGTGACTCCCTGCAACTTTCCCATTCAAACAAATGCCCTCAATTAAAATTCTAATGGAGAAGCTTCTGTTAATTATTTCTAGATAGCTTGAATAGCGGCATTATCTTTCCGTCTCGACGTAGGGTACGCGTGTGAAGGCCATACTGTGAGCCTTTTCATGGCTCGCAGTAAAAAAAAGAAAATGCTCGGTATGGGCGTTCTTCAAGACTGCAGGGGCATATAGTATTGGTAATAAATAGGAACGAAAAAGGGCCCTCCCATCTAATTTCCAAAAATCCGCCCTCCCTCCTCTCCCACCTACCGCCATTTTAATTTCTTTTGTAGTATACTATTATATAGGTAAGACGTCAACTCACCATGCGGTAAAAAGAAAGAAAAATTATTCATGACACAACAACGAATCATATATGCAATCAGCCCAAACTTGCAGTACTCTGGATTTGGCGCTGCCACTAGCTGTCTCCATCATTTAGATCGGCAGTTGACTGCGGTACTTTCTACGTTGCAGAGGACTCCGGATCGTCGTCCCAGGGGGCGCCACCGTTGCGGGCCAACGAACGTAAGGTGTTACGTGCTCACGCACGGGTATGGTGACTCGAATAGCACGGGTAAAAGGCACGCACTCTGAAACGAATAGAATGGTATACATATATAGGCTGGAGGCACAGATCAGGCAAACGGTGTACGTGTGTTCAGTGTTATCCGTGATTGAATGTATCTCGTCTATTCTCGTGCTTTTGTTGGTCGTCACATCGAGGAGTTTTAGCCAACCGTGTATTCGCGTAATAACGGTATATTTATACCTATAACAAACGATGGACGTCCGCAGGAGGTCAATCCCGGTTTGCGTGCGGAGTACGCTTGAGGCCTGCCATATACAAGAAGGTTACACCAAAGCTTTATATATGCGCCATAGTAATTAGTTTAGTAAAACTTGGTGTAACCTTCTTGGGTGTACATTAACGTTATTACGTGAAAACGGTTTGCTAAAACTCACTGATGCCATGCTTGCGAACGCGAGCGGGTTACCAATCAATTGCTTCGAGTCCACATCGACCCGAGATCATCTCTGCGGTACGGGATCCCACATTTCGTGCTTCACACCGTATCTGTGACGTGGAAGCACTTGCTATGACGGCGACATCGAAGTTCGACGATATCGTCTAAGCTGTAAGTATCTAAAACCTCGAGATGTCGGAATAAATAAATAACAACTATATATTTTTGTATTGAATAGAGGCCACATACACCAAGCACTTGACATGCCTGAAAGAAATACCTGGACCAAACGCCACAGGTCTCGGCTCTTCTGAGGTAAATGCCGATACATTTCAAATACCAATCATTTGGGTTTCTTGTCTTTCTTCGTCAAGAAGTTGCGGTACTGAAAACAACACGCGCAGCTTTGCGTGCCGGTTCTATGAGGCTAACTGTCGTTATATATATATATATATATATATATATATATATATATATATATATATATATATATATATATATATATATATATATATATCGCTCTATGCAAGTTTGAGAGTGTCATCTACGAATTCGTTGCAATACATTAGCGATCGAGTTGTCTGCGCCATAAATTAAATTAAGGGCCGCTTGCACTTTCTTATTCGGTGAGCCGACAGTACGAAAAAAAAAAATTTAGAAGATTTTGTGAACAATCTAAAGCTCTCTGACAACCTTGACCAGTAAGCATGAATGCAGCAAACATTATTCGACAGGAACTGACGGACTGCTGGCCGCTGCGTCGATCTGCTTAGAGTGTACTGTACTAAAAGATTTAGCACACTCTAATTAAGGGTACAGCCCAACGCTGAGGTTACTGATGTATTGCAGTCACTCTATCCGCTCGCCGGTTGCCTCAGGCACGCAGTGTCGTAGCTTGACGTGGGATGTACCACCCATATGTACGTACATCAACGTACTAGTAATTTGCAGCTCACCGCACAAGTCACGAAACTCAGATCAACACGGAGACGACGCGCGCTGTCCACCGGAAGTTCACAAGTGTGCTGCTGTTGTCAGTGTAACAAATTTAACGTATTTCTGACTATTATAAGTGAGAGAGAGAACACTTTATTGATGAACCGGAGATGTTAGCCTGGTTAAAGGCCTGGCTTGCTACTCCAGGTACTTAGCGGTGATTATGTTAGATGTGATCACTGTAAATACTATTATAAGTGACATTTGTTCACAGCTGTGTTGGAAAAGTTGCTCAGTTGTGACGTCAGTGGGACAGCCAATGAGATTGTCCGACATTGTGGCGTACGTCGGTCATTCATATACAGATACATGCCATCGGCAGATCCGTTAGTCTACTTATGATCCGAAGGCAGTGGCGCACCGACGGGGGAGGTTTCAGGGGTTGCAACCCTCCCCCCCCCCCCCCCCTGAGGCCGACCTAACCCCCCTCCCATTCCGTAACTGCTCCCATGTCCCAGAAGAATGTGGCGCTAATGTCTCTGTAAAACGCCGAAAAAATAATAAAATGATTCATCATCATTGATGTCACTATTTAGCATTTTATTTACTTTTTTTACACACGCAACAACTGTGTAATCGCATGCCCGGCCCTTCGTGAAAAAAATTGAACCCCCCCTTGGCAGAGATCCTGGGTGCGCTACTGTCCGAAGGACTTTCACTACCTGCTGAACGCATGTACAATAATATGAGAACCATTTGAAGCAAGGTTGGTTGAAGATCCTTTCGTGTAATTCCGCCCCCCCCCCCCCCCCCAAAAAAAAAAAAAAAAGTGCATCCGCCGAATGAACGCGTCAGAAGCTTATCGCATCAACTTATCATCAAGCTTATCGCAGAAGCTTGTCGCATCAAGTTTATCTCTTCCACGCGCGCTGATTTGCTAGAAAGGCGTATCGCATCGAATGTGCCAGCGACAATTCACAACATTCGCTAAGAACTTACAATAGCGTCCGCTTATAAGCCTCATTTCGATCACGCTACAGACTGCAGCGCCACTGTAAAATTTGGGTCCCCGAGGCTACCTACATGCAAGAATTTTGCGCTTAACATCTCGGAGGTCACAATGCCAGAGCTTTTGTTCGTAACATATAGAACACTTCAGAAAATTAAACACTTTTATTTATAAAAAATAAAAGAAACGGTTAACTTTTTTTAAAGCAACACGCTGCTTTATACCACTGCATACTACAAGTGTGGCGTGGCTAGTCGCGCTTGCAGCACGTTTGTCGCGCGTGCCGGCTGCTCCGTTTTGTGATTGCCGCCGGAGATGTTCTGTGGAAGTATGACAGCTCCATCGTTGCTGGACATTCGATTAACTACGTCCTGACATCCCTGCATAATAGTGCTATCCCTCCTCCGAACAGACGCTTATTTGGAACTGTAAAAGAGACATGGCACAACCCGTCACTGTCAAAGTCGAAAAGCTCGACGCTTCGGATATAGAGCAAAAGTGAGCACGCTTTCGCCGACATTTGTCAGCGCTTCCCGTTTCTTTTTTTTGCCTTTCACTACTGCCTCACTCAAGATCATCGATGGCGAATATGCATCTCGTGTTATCCACGTAACTCTGTGCAGGATCGTCGAGCTGTGCACGGCAAACCCGGCCGGCATCACGGACAAGATCGTGCAAATGCACGTTCCAAGCGTCGATCCCACTGCGCGGGTCGCTGCTTTCAACAGCTTGCTGTCGAAGGTAACTAATTTTTACGAACTGCAGCCCCCTTGTAACTATTTCTGGTTGGGCCTTCGAGTACTCTGCACGGAGTTCGAGTGTTCTGCGTTCACTAGGCCCCTAACATGGTTAAAGTGAGGGACCTAGTGATAAAACCCACCGCTGTAGCTTAGCGCTTAACGTTTCACGCTGCTAAACTTGCGGTCGCGTGTTCGAATACCGGCCACAGCGCCCGAATTTTGAAGGGGACCAAGAGCTTTAGCACTGTTGTACTTCACGTTATTTAGTGCACGTTGAAGAACAGCTGGTCAAAATTAACTTGGAGTTGCCTGTTGCAGCGTGCCTCAATTATGTCGTGGCTTTGGCGCGTGAAGTCCCAATGGCTAGCTTATCTTTAAGAGTATTGTTACATCTACGGCGTATTAAACTTGCGCTACTTGTTCTTTCTGGTTAATATCACTCGTTCTCAATCGCTGCTACTTCTTACATAGTACTACACATGCACCACGCTTCATTTTTTTTTTTGCGCCCGAAACCCCACGGCGTTAACTATCTGCTTGTTTTTAGTTATTTCGTTTTTCTGTCGTGTTATATCGTTCTCTCTCCTTTCTTCTTTAAATTTCCAGGGAAAGTTGGAAATCCTGAAGCAGAAGAACCAACTACTGTACCGGCTAAAAAACACCGACTCTGACAGGTAAGCATATTGTGGTGAGAGACTAATATTAAAAAAAAAAAAAAGAAGACACTGTGTTGCTCAGCTTTTCAGTTTCTCATTTTTCCAGCAAATGCCAAGGCTCCGACAGAGAAGAAAAAGTCGTGTACAAGGTTGTTGAAGAAGCCGGAAACAAAGGTGCGAATCGAAATGGCACGACTTTACTGGATAGCTCACACAACAGTTTAACCACACCCTGATACAGTTTTGGTGATTCTCCACAAGCGCACTTCACCGATAACTCAAGTGTTTGCAATCATTAGCAGAACATCATCAGCACAATGCACGTTAAGTGTGCAATTTACTAAAGGCCTTTAGATAAGCTTATAGTGAAAGATCAATGAAACTCGACCTCAAGAGTTTTTTGGCTTTCCTGGTTGATGATGTGAGCACCAAAGGGCCAGCCAGCAGTGTTGCGCAACCTGACGGTGCACTACTAGGGTAGTATTCTAGTTACCCAAGCACTGTTGAGGCCGCTACATCACAGTAGCAACGTAACGGCGCCATGTCTCTGTCGAGGCTTCACCACGGCAGCTGACGTGGGAGCACCAATCGTCACTAGCGTCCACCCCACAGCTAGGCGAGTTGTGGAGGAACAGTGGCGGTAAGGGGGAAGGAAGCGCAAATAAGCTCATAGCTTTCTTGGTGCGAGGTGGTTTTCTTAGTTTATGGTGTGAATGACTTGATAATGACGTAGCCTAATCAGTGACATGATTTCGAAAAACCATTTGACGGCCCTTTAATAATGAAGGCCGATTCACGCATGCATTATCTGCATATGCTGTCCCTATGAAGCTTGAGGGTGTGGGTTTGATTCCTCGCCATGGCAGTTATTCTTTTGACAGGGGGGGTGTGGTGGAATAATGGATGGGTGCTGAGATATAGGTGCGTGCTGAGGAACTGTGGTCAAAATGAAAGGTAATAGAGTTTAATCTTGTTTTATTAATAGTCCTTTTGCTCTCCAGGGATTTGGATTCGCGACATCCGGATCAAGAGTGGCCTCGTCTTGACTGCGCTGAACAAGATTCTAAAGAACCTTGAGAGCAAGAAATTGATAAAAGCCGTCAAGTCTGTCTCGGTGAGTTGTGGTTGGTCATCGTGTGTTTCTTTCCATTGGAGGGTTGGAGTGTGTGGGCACGTATTGTTACTGATTATTTATTCTTCAGAACAATTCGAAAAGTTAGTGCTGGTCTGTTACACCCATTTGTAGCCATGCTTTATGGGATAAACTCAATTGTGCAGTCCTACTGCTGTTTCTTGTCCCACAGTGTGCAAGTATGGTTAGTGTTGACTGAATTGCTGTGTGCGATGTTGGAGGAGATTGCTACATGCACACATTGAAATTTGATCGTTTCACTGTGAAACTATTGCTCGGTATGTTTTTTGCAGCCTGTTGATGTCCCTAGATTACGCTGTTTTGTTGGGCTTGTTGCAGTTTCTTGTTCGATTTTATTTTACGCTTACACATTCACAGAGCCTTTTAGCATGGTACCTTGTTGTCGTCCCACCTCGTATGAGTCTTCATGCGAAGAGCATCAGTAAAAAGCAATGAGCATTAACAAGAACTTTAATAAACCCAAAAGTGTAGTCCACCAAGTTTCATGATTCTTTGCACAGAAGGAATCCAAATGTGAAAAAATGCTTCGAAGTGTGCAATGCATCGCTGGCTGGGACAGCTGATGCCTTTGTGTGAAATTCAAGATGGCAAAACTCTGTTTCAAGCAATAATTCATACCCCTGTCACACGAGGCAACTAAAGTGCACTTTGAGCGAGTGCACTTCGCCGCTAGTGTCATTCGCACGCTGTCACACGGGAATGTTTAGTGACCTTCGCTGCAAAGTGCACTTGCAAGCAAGTGCGTTCGCCGAACTCACTTCGCGGCGACGAAGTGTGTAGCCTCGGTAGCAGTGGCTTGTAAACAAATACGCTAATGCACAACGCGGCGCCCGTAGTATTTTTAAAACATTCTTTTCATTATTATAAATACTGCTATGCTTTAAAACAAATCATATTGTAACAAAATGCCTCGCTGTCCTCGCCCTCGGGCAGTTTGCGGCCACGTCCGCTAGGGGAATGCACGTTTCCAAAGTACACTTCTCTTTCTCGTGTAGCAGCACGTGAGCATAAGTGCACTCTACGAGCGTAAGTGCACTCGCTCAAAGTGCACTTTAGTTGCCTCGTGTGACAGGAGTATCAGCCTTTCTGTCACCACCTTAGTGGTGATAAAGTTTTGAAACTATAGTTTATCAATCTTAAGCGACAAGGTTTCATGTTAACAAGTTACCCGCTGTAGTTGCTCAGCAGGCAAGGTGCGATGCTGTGAAGCTAAAGGATGTTATGGGCTCCATTCCCAAATATGGCTTTGTATCGACCAGGCAAAAGGCAGGTACAGTTGTGCTAATAGATTTGGGTGCGTGGTAAGGAATCTCAGGTGGCCAAAGTTCAGCTCCGTGCTCGAACCATGGTTCTGGCAGATAAAGCCCCAGAAATTATTATTTGACAGATGGACCCTGTCTCGAGCTGTGCTCGTTATTGTTTCGTCTTTTATCTTTACAGGCATCTAAAAAGAAAGTGTACATGCTGTACAACCTTGAACCAGACCGCTCGGTGACGGGCGGCGCATGGTACAGTGAGCAAGAGTTCGAGTCCGAGTTTGTGGACGTCCTCAACCAGCAGTGCCACAGGTTCCTCTTGAAGAAGGTGACTTGATGCATTGATCCACTCAAAGCACATCAACTAAGTTAGCAGCTCCTTGTATTTCACATTTTTAAGCGCGCATAGCTTTTTCTTTTGCAACCTGCCCACCATTAAGACTAGCTGTCTGGCCGGGTATACTACAAAACTGGATGGGTGACGTTACACCCGCACAACCACACGTGCATGTGCAAGTGACATCAAGGAAGCGCTATCCACACCGTAAATAAGAGTGCTTAAAATGTTCTGATGACTACACCTAAGCTGTGGTCGTCTAGTACAGAAGCCCAATCCTTAGCCACAATGCCACATGCATAGGCCTCCTCAGCAGAATAGAATGTCCCTGAACATGCCTTCAATGTAAACAAGCACATTGAGACTCATTGTGTGTTTTCCACAATGCCGGTATTTTCTCAAAGAATGTTCTTCATGTATGCCGGCACACTAAAACACCTGCCATATTTTTCAGAATGCTCACAAAGTGTCGCTGAATCATTGTTCAGTCAAATGCAGGTGCAGATCAATACATCGAGAGTGTGTAAACAACATTGCTCTATGTCGTTGACTGTGATAAACATTGGGACATTGATATTTTTGCTGTAATTTTTGGACAGTGTCTCATGTGAGGCTTATTTTTGAAGTTCCAAGTGTGCTCCTCGGCAAAGTGTGGCATGTCGTCCACATTCTGTAAACAAAATAAAGAAATGCGAAAGAATTAGCGATTATTTAGTCATTCTGCTGTGTGCCTTTATTTATTTATTTATTTATTTATTTGTTTGTTTGTTTGGATACCCTAAGGGCCCGAGGGCATTACATAGAGGGGGATTGATTAGAAGTGAAAGGTACAGTCACAATTCAGGTATACAGTAATTGAAAAAATAATGCCATCAATACAATGCAAAAACGTAAAAATGATAATTCAGGCGTACAAAAGAAAGGAATATACAATGCAAACCACATGATTTACAAATATCAATAGTGCCGAGATGATTCTTATTCACATGTCTCTGGGGATGCAGAAAATATGATACATTTTACTGTGGATTGATATGGTAGCTAGTTCCCTAAGGGGGTTATCAGTTATCCATAATAAGCATACATTGCTGCATGGTGAAACTGGTTTGAGCACTCGAGATTTACTTTTATACCTCTAGCTCAGGTTAAGCTGTATTTGTGGGCTTGATCGGAAGTTCCACCTTGCCCAAAACTGGGCAGTGGAAGTGAAAATTAGTAACATTATCAGTGTCCCCCTGCAGCGTTATTGTCAACTAGCTCTGAACATCAGGCAGTTTATAAATAAGTAACAAAAGTTGCTAGGTTTGGTTCTCATCAATCGGTGCTTTTTCAGCTTGCAGTTGCCAAGGACACAGCAGGTGGAGACCCATTGCTGGAGAAGAATGCTTCCTTTGCCTCTTCTAAAGAAGTCTGGGAGTTCATCAAAAAACTTGGCATCAGTAAGGTATGTGCTGCATGAGTTAATGGTACATAGCTGACTGCAAGCAGAATGAAAAAGCAAGAAATTTGAGAATGCTTGAGCCTCAACTTTAAGAGTTGGAATGTGATAGCTTGGTAAGTGAAATCTGGACAATGTCTACGCAAGTAAGCTGCCCGAGCCAATGCCTCCTGTCTACAGATGGTGCTGCCCGTATGTGCTACTGTTGGCGTGGTATAAATGCTCGAAAAGGGGCTTGTATTTGAGTTTCCTGGTAACAGAATTGTGGTTTTTCGTGCATTCAGCTCACAATCTGAGCTGTCGCATGTGTGTTCTAGTTACATCGTAGCTCACAATTTTTTGATGGATTTTGCTTCGAGAAATAAAATTTTTTTTCACTAACACGTCTTTGCCACGGCAGAGGTCCTGTGTGGTTGGGTGGTTTGAGATTTTTTCCACCATGGGACACTGGTGCCAGACTTCCTGCAATGCGCGCCCCTCTACGCTGTCGCGTCGAAATGTGCCCGCAGTGCTTGGTGGTGTAAAGAGGTGCACACTATTGCATAAGGAATGAACACATTTGTGTTATAAACATACAAGTATATTACAGATATCAAGGCCGAGCCGTAATGTATCTACAGCAGGCCACTTGGCATGAAGGTTGAGAAGGAGCGAATGAAACTGAGCCTAAAGAATGATTGCAAAGTATCGCCTCAGAGGGGATTGCACGTGGAGTGTGTTATAACAGGGGCTTGCTCTCCTATAGGTTCAGCTAAGTGTAGAGGATATTGAGATGATCCTCAACACCCTGATCTATGATGGGAAAGTAGAGAGAACGGTTGTCTGCGGCTCCGGCAGTGGCCTGGCAGGTTCTTCGAGGAGCGCTTCACCCGGAGAAGACTTGGTCAACCTCTATCGTGCCATTGAGCCACTGATCGACAGCGCGGGGCTGATGCGCATTCCCTGTGGAACGTGTCCGGTGAGACATCTTCCAGTTACTTCTTCCTTACAGGGATGACAGAGAGCAAAATGATATTTTTGTGTGTTGTAAGTTGCCCTTGCACAATCCCAACAGCGTTTTTCTTGCTGCCAGAGCATGCTTACTAAGCGAGACAAAGCAAAAAAAGGAAATTACAGCTGGGGAAGCTGCCTTGATGTTTCTGCACCAACTCGCTTAGACGTCATATATTTTGGATAATTTTTGTGCTTTGACGCGCACAATTGTTTTTCACTAAATGTAAATGACATTGTGTTCTAGGGGAGCCAGAGATTTAGTGCGACAAGTTTCATGAAATGTTATCGAGCAAATGTGGCTTAAAATATGTAGAAAAGACTGAAATATAGTGACGTCGCGCTTACGCTTGGGCAGAAATGAAAAATTTGACCTCTGTTTTTTCATCTAATACTGAAGCTATGATGGTGAAATCGACAGTGGAGTTTTCAAATAGTCTCAGTCTAAACCGATTTAGAATTTCAGTTTGGTTGGTGTCCCTTTAAATACCAGTTGCAAGGGTACTCCACCTTACCTTCATTTATTGTGATTGGTTAGCATGGTATACAACCAGAGTAATTCTGGTGATGCTGCTTGATTTAGCGAATGTGATGAGACTACGAAAGGCAAAAGATTACAAAAAAAAAAAAAAAAAGGGAACTTGGAGTTTGTGACGTCATTTGGCGAGTTGCAGTGCAAAATTCAAACGGGAAGTGTCGGCCTTCATTTTTGGTTCATTGACAAAATTAACGACAACAGAGCTCCTGAGGGGCTGCGCTGTGTGCCCTGCCAGCGTTAAATGGATGTTTTTGTGGCACTATAAGAGACTTCCAGTATTTGACAAGCACATATGAAGGGCTACATTCTCAATCAGATGGCAGACTGTGTATATATTTCTGGACTAGAAAACTAAATTTGCACAAAACTTTTTGATGCAGCTGTGTAGCTACTGCAGGCTATAGTCAAACCTCATTATAGCGAATTCGATGTAACATGGAAAGAGCTCCGTTATATCCAATAATTCGTTATAAATGGATGTTCATAATACTGTTTCAATGGCAGTGCTACTTTTTGTTTTAGTTATAACCGATAATTAGTTATATCCGAATTCGCTATATTGAGGTTCAGCTGCACTTACACACTCACACAGGAGTGATATAGCTTTGCCACCATAGCCATACCGATGGGCCTCGATCTTCCAGGTGATCCAAAACTGCTACGAGGGTGGTGCGGTGTCCCCGTCGACGTGCCAATACTTCAAGAAGTGGCTTTCTGAAGGCTTCGACGAAAACGGGACGTTTGAAGATGGTATGTAATCCTGTGTTGGGGTGTGTAGTCAAAACTATATCACATTTGAAGATGGTATGTAATCCTGTGTTGGGGTGTGTAGTCAAAACTGTATCTTTGGTAGATTAACTGATAACATTGTATGTCCCCAGCTGTTTAATGATAACCTTGACCCGTTAGTTCATGTAAAAGATTAAGTAAATCTGCAAGCTGCACTTTTTTGTCAAATCTGATCCCCTCCCCCCCTTCCCTTTAGTATTCATGTATAGCTTGCTTCGAAAAAAATAGTTTTTTTAGAACTGGAAAGCAAAAAGAAGCATCGCATGGGAATAGATGCATTTCTTTCTCATGAATAATAAAACTGAGAAACGAGCTAATATTAATTATAAAATAATGTGTGAGTGATAGTTGATGCACCCCAGGCCAAACAAACCCTTGAATTGAAACCTAAGGTAAACGACACTAGAAGGATTTCCTATGTTTCTGCAAAGTGGTTTCCACTTGCTGGTATGGGGGGAAAGAGGAATCTTGATGCATTTTTGAGCCATAGAGATGGTGCCCTACGGGACTGACAACTTGGGACTTGTTTGCAATGTCCTATAATTGTCATTGAGCCTCAAGGAGTTATAATTGGATGCCTTTAATGTGAAATAACTTTATTTCACTTTGTATGCGTACCATTGAGGCTGTTTAAAAGAAGAAAAAAAAAAAAGACACCTGGAGACTTGTGTATAGTTTTACAAGTGGCTCTGCATCATAAATAAAGTGTGCAGGTTCATTCTTTGATATCATGACACTGACATCACACTAGCGTTTGGTGCTGTAATGTGCTCTATGAACACTGATCTCCTCGGCTTTGACCAGAACTTCTTTCACTATGGTAGGTTGGATGCACGGTCCTGTGAATAGTCTTTTCATGCTTCAACAAATGCAGACAGTCAATGCACTGACTGTCTTCAGCTTGATCCAGAAAGCAATCACAAATCATTGATATGCAGATGGTGAAACTGCGATGCTGTACAATAGTCCTTGTTTTTTGTGGACGCCCTTCTGGATTCCGTGTCGTAAACCTAATCTTTCTTGAATTGCACACTTCCCTGTAGTTACTAGCCAAGCCTTGGTGTAACGAGTACGAGTGTAACAAGTTATCTGTTATAACAATGTAAGTGAAGCGTATTACTACCACTAAAAGTGTTATGAACCCCTACTACACAATGATTAAGCATGTTTTCATCATGCCTGGTGGTGTGGAATCCAGGGACGCTGGAGTGCAAGCATAAATGCTGGAAAGAACTCATGGTACTACTAGTTACTACTTTAATGGAAAAGACCCTTCTGCTCTGAATACCGCAATAATTCTTGAAATCGGAAGCAACGCCAATGGCTGTGCATTGTGACTGCCTGACGTGCCAACTTGCGTGCAACATTCATATGGTCTGAGCCAAGCCTCACTATCGTGAGGTAAAATAATGTAACTATCACTAGAGTTTCTGTTTAAAAGTACATATTTGAGAACAATTGTAACGTTAGGGTGTGCTGTATCGTAAAAGCCAAGGTGAAGTACACCAGGTTGGTATACAATGTTTTCTCTTCTATGCTGAAGCTCTAACAACTTCCAATTTTAGTGCACCAATTTTCATAATCCGCCTTTTGCATGTCTGTGTGGCGGCCTCTCGCGGACAGGGCACGAAACAAGCTGTACGACGTCGCGCCGAACCTGTCGTGCGCCGCCGCAGCGTTTCTCTATGGCACAACATGGTCGGGAAGCGACACACACAGCGAGCGTTGGGGTCACTTTCGATTTGAAACACTGTACGAATTTTTGGGAGACCTCTCCGGCACGGTGAACACTTACAGCGAAAAGAGCAGACCATGAGAAAGCCTCGAGTGTCTAAAAACGTCGCAAAATGCCGCCCGAGCGGGAAAGGCACGGAGGCAAGCAGACGCCGCTCGCTTCCCACATGGTCAGTTGAGGGGTGGAATCCGGTTTGTTTGAGACCACGTGCGTAAAAGAAAAAGAGGTGGGGGGTGACCTCGTGAAAGCGTAGGGCAACTGCCCCTGGTCACGCTGTCTGCATGCTCGAGACGCGAGGATCGCTTTTGGTGACATTTTGTGCTTTGTTATTTGTTGTTTTGTTGCTTTTCTCTGCGTCCCCTTTCCGTTTCTCCCTTCGAAAATGAACCAGTCGTCTTGGTGCGCTCGGTTGAGGTGTCTTCACTGAGAGACGGTTACCGTGCACTCTTCTCGCTATTTTCTTCACTTCCTCAACTGGAATCTCTCTCTTGGTGCGCTGAAAGTGAACGGACGTGTCGTGTCTTTTCAACTCTCCGAAGTTTCTCTCCAATTAAGCCTACAGAGGGATAGCTAGAGCTCAATCTGTGTAAGGTTTACTGCCAGTAGTGTTGCAAGTCACGGAGCACCAGCATACCTGGCCGGAGTCATGAAAGGATGTACAACGAGGCCAGGATCAATGAAAACGCTAAGCGAAGCGCAACTGAAGGAATTCATGGCAGCGACGAACAAGAATATTTGGGGATGAGGTGTGTGTGACGGACTTATGTGAAGTATTCGTCCCCCACCATAGGATACAACAGGCAATGTGCTGGAATAACACCTCTATCTTGCTGGGTAAGATTTCGTTATTGTGCTGATCCAAGTGACCATGTGCATTGCCGGATGTCTCATTTTGCCTATCTGTGCCGTTCTTACAAAAAAACTGTGATTATGGAAGTACGGAGCAATGGTTTCACTGAAATAGAAGTTCTTCGCGGCTAAGGCCGTGTCAAATACGTGGCGTTTGCCTGCCTGCACCGTACGATGATGTGAGAGAACTTCATGTTACCAAAAATGTGTCTGGATAGCGCAGAGCTCCAGCTGGCGCCGAGTATCATTACTTTCGGTAACGGGTACACCGTTCTGCACTGTGCGCCGCTCGCGCCGTCTGCTACGATGCCGTACCGGTCGTTTGCGCCGGATGCGACACATGCGCACTCGAACCATGCAAAAGGCGGATTCTTTTGTCATTCATCTCAATATTCAGTGCTACCAAAGGAGAGAGAGAAAAAAAAAAGAACCCACAGGGCCCTTTAGCCAATGAGAAGTCATGACACACAGCATTTTGCTGCTTCATTTGATTAGAAGGGTGTGTATGCAGCTTCTACGAAAAAAACTGCTATATTTGAAGACCCTTCTAGAAATAAGGGTATAAGAAACATATACTATTGCCTGCATAGATGCTTGAAAAGTGGAGAGAGTCAACTGTTAACAAAACCATGTTGTTGAGAAAGGTGCTTTTTCTCTTTCCAGTTTTCTGACAAGCGGAGCAGCAGTAACGCTTTGTACAGCTAGGAAAATCAAACTCAAATAAAAGAGCACCGCCTACAACGTTTTGTTTCAACCGAGTTTATTGACAATATTTCATCTTTTCCATTACTTCACCGGACGTTCTCTCTCTACAAGGGTCTGGGAAACTTCACAGTCTGCCAATGAGGAGGACGTCAACATAACGCCCAAAAAAACAAGCCTCATTCAACAGCAATGACACCATTATGTATATATAGCATATTTTTTTTTCCAAAAGAAATAATTGTGCACACATGCAGACTATGTGCTTTACATAATCAAAAAGCACCATGTATTTTCTATTTCTTTTAAAAACATGTCCTAAAATGCCTCCTTGAGCTTCAGTGCATTATTTTGTGGTACGTACTCCAAGAAAGTGCACAATTCATTCAGATGGAGACGTCGCTTGCAGCGCTGTCTACTACTGCATTGTTTAAAATAAATGCTTCAAAAGTCAGAAGAGAGAAAAACAACTGTAGTGGTAGCGAAGTAAAAAAAAAAGATGCAGCATTGTCCATGTGCTTGTAAATAAAGACAAAGGGAAAAATATACACAACATTCTCTCTCTCTGCCCCACCCAAGGTCCCACACCCCGCTTCAGTTCTGGCCGTTGACAGAATGGCTTCCGTGCTCGAACTGCGACTTGTTTTTCATCAGGTAGTTTGCCAGGTATTCGATCGGGTTGGGAGGCCTGTGAGAACAAGACAAAAGTGTGACAAACCTTAGCTGTGACTTCAAACGCGTTTTCGCAGCGTTTTATAACATTAAATCCACTAAAGTAAATGTTTCTGCAAACATGATCTTTTATCAATGGCTATAAGACTGGCACTTTCTTGCCAGCCGCAACCTGCTCAGAGTAATAAAAAAAGAGGGGGGGGGGGGGGGCAGTGGACTGCATAAAAAATGGTAAAGGACTGATTGACTTGTGGGGTTTAATATCCCAAAACCTGCTCTGATTGTGAGAGACACCGTAGTGGAGGGCTCCGGAAATTTCTATCACCTGGGGTTCTTTAATGTGCACTGACACCACAGCACATGGGTTTGAACATTTCGCCTCTATCGAAATGCAGCTGCCGTGGCCGGGATTCGATACCGCGACCTTCGGATCAGCATCTGATTGCCATAACCATTAGACCACCATGGTGGAGCAAATGGTAAAGGTATAAAATAGTGCAAGAACTGGCTGTACAGCAGTAAAAAAAAAAAAAAAAAGGTACCAGACAGTTGACTGGCTTAGGCTATGTAAGCTAGTTCTTGCACTAAACGCGAGGGCAAACAGCCTATTTGCTGACTGTTCTTAGTGATAATCCTTCACTGATGCTTTTGGAAGCTTGTAACATTGTGGGAAATAAAAACTAGGCTACTGCTGTAAAAAATAAATCCCTTTTTGCTATGTTGTTATCCCGCACTCTCAAAATTGGTTAATGTTGTTGCGGGCCCCTTCTTGAAATGTGTTTCAATTCCTCTTTGCAAGTGAACTGCTTTCCCTGGGATGTGTGCAGTCATGTACCAGAGCACAGTAAAAGACCAACACAAAGTCGGCTTGTTCACAGCAGTCTGAGGAAATGGAAAACACGTCGATTAGCTGCTCACGTCCTTCGTTGTTTCCATATAAGTGGTGGGTGGACACGCCCACCCTATTTGTGGCACGTAAGAGGTTGAAGTGCAGTCAACTATAATTGCAAACTGTTATGATTTAAACTTTCGGCTGATTCAAACAAATTTCAAATTTCTGGTTGGCCTGCTGCGTTTTCAATGCATTGTTTTAAATCTGCTTAATTCAGACTGAACCGCTTGGGCAATCCTGTTAAATCATACTTTTTCTTATCCTTAGCAGAAATTCCGGATACTTTTGTTTCTTCTAGGTGAATATTCATGTTCATATGTTTTTTCAACGGCTAGAAATAAAGCCAATCACCCACCAGCACTTGTCAAAGCGCTCAGTACTGTGCAGTATGTCTCTCAAGGCACATGAACTAAACAAACGTGAAGTTTACAGTGAAACAGTGGCATTTGTGAGATTGTGAAACAGGTGAGCTACTCGTACACAGGCTTCAATTTAATAGACTTTCAGTAGCATGGCTTTGTGTATTAAAAAGAAAAAGCACTAGCAGAAGGCCACAGATGAACAGAGCTGCAAACATACTATGAAAAATTTTTTCCCTTGTTTTCTTGTAGACTAGTTATCCATGTGAAAACTCTGTTGGATGCTCTGTTGGAAAACTATGAAAGCTAGCAGTGTTCTGTTCCAACTACTGTGTCATGGCACGATACCAGAGTGCAATCTTGTGGCAACACAGATAACAGTCACACAGATTGAAGCTATGCTGGGAAAGATCAGATATGCATCCTTGGTGTATACAGTACTATACCCTTGACCCTCTGACTAGCACCCACAATAAGTGGTGTGTCATGAGACAAGATATGTACGGCCTCCTTATGACAATACAAGATAATGAATTCGCGCGGCGGCTGCAAATCTTCAAAGACAGTTGCGACCGCTGCCGCGCCGCAGTTCTCGCAATAAAGAACACATCGAGTTCAACGTGATTCAGTGTCATTCGTGTAGGCGTGAACAAGTTAAAACACCCGCCGGCAAACGCAAGCAGCACTCGGCAACTCGTACGACATTTTCGTTTGTGTGCGGGCATCATGACGCTAAGGCGAGCACAGACACGGACACATGGTAGACAACACGAACTCGTGTATCCATGTTTGCACGGCCTACGTTGTTTCACGATGAACCCCTAGCAACCAGCAAAGCCTTTCAGTTGCACAGCCCCACACTTTACGGCGAGACTGTCGGAGCAGCCACTGCGAAACACGAACGCAAGCTGGCCCCGAGGTCCCACCGCACTCACCTCTCCTTGGCAAGCGTCGACAGTGCCTGCAGAAGAATGGGAACGACGGTCTGGTCTAAATACTGCCTCGTCGGTAGGGAATGGAAGTCGGTGTCCATTTTGGACTTCTTCGGTAAACTAGCGCCGATGTTCTCTTTGTCGGCGGTCGCCTGCGGGCAAAAAATAGGGAAACGCGTTACGGAGGCGTCCAGCGTTTCAGGAACACAGCGCGTCCTTTCGGAAACGCAGGTGAACACCACCGCAAAAAACTCCCAATGGCCGTGCAAGCAAATTCTCACCTGATTGTTTTCCGATGCACCGGTAGCGACGGTGTCCGCAGCAGCTCGGACTTCATCGGTCACTTCCGTCTTCGCAGCGTTGTTCTGCTCTAAAGCGAGACAAAGAACAAAAAGAGTGCGTCGGCACTGGACTTTTCTATCAGACAAGCTGGCCAAAATATAAAGCGGGCCTATTGGTTATCCTACTGCAGCACCAACAATAAAAAAGCGTATCGCCTCCCAGTTCATCAGTCGGCCATTCCGTGCAACTGTTTCACAACCCAAGAGAATTGGAGGCTAGGGGAACGTGGGACGCATCAGAAGTGAACGTGCACTTAGAACTGAGAGGTGCAAGCCCGCCACTATAAATTCTCGGCTGATAACGAACCGCTTCAATCAAAATTTGTTTATATCAAAGCGGAGAACCGCAGCTTACCTTCCGCCATGATCCAATATTAAACGGAAACTACGTACAGGAAGCTTCCTCCTGTTGTCTTGTCTTGTCTTGGCTGTGCCTCTTGTTGGCTCTTTTTTGTGCTGCTAGCCATAGCCGGCCGTAGCCAACCGCAACAAGCCAGCCGGCTCCTAAAAAAACAGAAACCATTGACCGAAACTGCATGAAAGGCTGTTCAGTCGTAGGGTGTGGTAGTACACGGTGTCTGAAATCTGCGAGGTTTAACCCGACTGAACGAAGTTGAGCTAGTCAAAAACCTACTGCTTTCCGCAGCGCAGTCGACGTCGCATCTTTTACAGTATGGGTTCGCCGTTACTAAGAGACGGTGGCGATTTGCTGCAGCAAGTAAGCGCTGACAATCTTGAGTTGCTAGAACAGGTCAGACAGCGAGTACAATTTCTTCTCCCTCCTCTCGGCCTGCCTGAGCATCCCAGCAACGGAGCAAATGCATGGGAGTCCGCCGGCACCGCGCGTTGTTTACAGCACTGCTGCTCCAGTTGCATTGGTGTCCTCTTTTTCTGCCTTTTTGTTTCGTATCGTCTTCGTCTTGCGATTTTTCGTTTCTCGTTTTACTTTTCCTGTGTATCGTTGTCGTTCACGTCTAGACGTAGCCAAGAAAAAGCACGCTCTTTTCAGTACCGCGGAGGTGTAGTACACGTACAGACGTCCACAGTTCTGACTACTCGAAAGAGGACGGAGAGAGGGAAATAGCGTCGGGAAAGGGAACATAGCTATACCTTGCCTTGTTTACTACCCTACGCGTCGGTAGCAGTAATGGGGAGAGAGAAAGCACGAGCAATGGAAGATATAAAAGCATAGTTTGTGGATCAAGTGCTAAACTACATCACGGTTGAGTCTGCAGCACATAGCTGAACTCTCTGAGGTACTAATAGAACAGCCAAACCCATGTCACCTTATAACCTAATCCGGTTCAGAAGTGTGGACTGCTCACTTGTACTGCACTTGTTTCAAGCATGCTGTTGTAGAATGTACGGTGCTACTGTTTGGGTAGTACGCCTGTAGGTCGATGTTCTGTGTGATTTATTTCTTTAGTCTGCTGCGTAGAAGGCTCATCTGTGTACGTTTCTGTTTCTGGCATAGACTAAGTGCGGGCGCGTCCATGTTTTCTTGAGGCTCACCCCTTTGTCATGTAAACATCTTCTCTTCAGATTGGCTTGTTCTTGTCCTTGGAGAAAGTTGAACACGCTGATAAGTTCTACAAAACGGTGGTCGGTGCCAGACTTCTCCAGCACCTCTGGAAGAAGCTCACCAGAGAAGAAGAGATAGACACATACAGGGTATAATGATCTATGTTAACTACTTCCAAGTCGCTGGTTACTCCTGTATTGCATGAGTGCTGCTGTTATCTACTTAGTACAAGTTAGTACATAGACTTGCCTATGATTTTCCTGGTGTCTAGCTGTATTGTACCATCTCGTGCACGGGCAGCCGTATAACTAGCTGTAAAGGAGCGCAGACACGAAAGTTTTGCAGCTTGCTTTTTTTGGTTGCAGAGTCGCTAATGACCCACTCATCATTTATAACCTGCTTTGCTTCAGTCTGCAATGGTTATTTAATTGGAGATGTTTTTATGGTGGGGGGGGGGGGGCAGTTTTGGTTTCAGAGAGCGGTGAGAAAGGTTGATTTGTTTGTAAACACAGCTCGTCATACAACCCTGCAAAACTTAGTGGGAGCGTCGTGCTCGCCAGAGCCTGCAAGTGCTCCATTCTCTGGTACACAACAGGGCCTCCATCGCTTCAGGCCCTCAACAATAAAACTCTCTGGCAAGGAGGGTGAACAACAACAGCAGAGAACAAGGGTTGAGTGAACAGCACACCATAGGTGGTAGCAGCGGCCAAGACTAACTGGTCATGGATGGCCATTCCTTGTTTACAGCACAACCTTTTTGAATGCCGCAATGTCCTTCGTTGGTGGGTCGGTTGTGCTTTGCACATTTAATTTTAAATGTGTTCCAGGCTGTATTTGTTGTTTTTTCGCAGATGATGCATGTGTGTCCACAAAAATCTGTTGAAGTTATCTTGCCTTCCAAGTTTTGTGTCAGTACTCCTTTAATTCTTCCTTCATTGAACCACCAGGCCGCTTCACACACGCACAAAAAAAAAAAAAAATAATAAGGAGCTTTTCATGGTAGGACCCTTACTTCAAAAGGATGTTCCAGATTAATCTCCTGAAAAACTGGTTGGTGAGAGTATGAAAACTGGTTGGTGAGAGTATGAAAACTGGTTGGTGAGAGTATGAAAACTATGTCAGCACCATACCGCAAATGAATACAACTGTTTTCTATTGAATTCCTGCATGGTACACGATTGACACCCACACATTGCAAGAAAAACTGTGCTGCTAAACGAATGTAGTTTGCTTTTGAGGCTTGCGTCTTTGTCTTCTGTAATCATTGAGAGTCTACCCATTGCTCTCTTTCCCAGTACCATCCTTCACCTAATTTATTCTGTACAGCCATCATCTTTGTAGATTTGAGAAAAGCTGATTCTACCAATATGATGCATGATGCTACAAGGATACCTGCATGAATTTCTTTAAAAAAAGCATCACAGCTCAAATATTCTCTGTAAGGGATTTATGAGTAATGCCTTCGCAGACATCACTTATTAGCTCATAGCCAGATGGTAGACATTCTGCTCTGGAAAGGTGTTGCTCCTGGGGTACAAATCCTGAACTAGGACAAGGTTTCATTTAGCGGCAAACCTCTCTTTTTGAGAAACCGGTCAGGGTGCACTTGCAGCTTTATAAACACAAATAAGTGCGATGAATTCCTTCCTGTCTTGAACCTTCCTGTGCAGTGTTAACCTCTGTAGAACTGATTTGTCAAAACGTTATCAATCCATGCTGTGTGGTGTAATTCACCGAAGTAACTTGAACACTGAATTACATCATCAAGAGACAATTTTTCATGCGCAAGTCATGTTCAAGGGACACTAAAATGAAAGGGTGAAGTGGTTTAGAATGATGACTTAAATTTCGAGAACTTCATTGTCGTTAATTTTACTATATTATGTTTAATATTAAAAGAGGAAATATAAATGTCAATGTTTTAGTTTCCAAACTAGAAGAGAAGCTCAGGGGAAGATGGATGCTTGAATCGATGAACAAATCGCAAAATACGATTTAGAACAGGGAATGTCGCAGGAGCCAACGTTTCGACAAGCGGACTTGTCTTCGTCAGGGCGGCAACTGCCTTCTCCAGCGTTCGTTTATGTACGCCTTTGCACTCTCTCCCCCGTCCTCAGAAGGAGAGGAGCAAGTTTTAGTTTTGAAACTCATGCTAGAGCTTCGGCCTCATAATTTCAGAAGGCCAATTTATTTTCTTTTGAATTCTCACCAGATTTGCTTCATCAAATGTTCTAAAACTTCCCATTTTAGGTCTCGTGCTTCTTTAGAACGCCATGTGTGTCTTTCTTACCAACAGACAGCTGTGTAGGCTCTAGCTAGCAGATGCTGTCAAAGGTCCAAGACATCATGCGTATTAATGTTGGAACTTCAAAGCTGCGTCACCACCCATATTTCCTTTTCACACGTTTTCTAGCTTAGAGAGGGTCTTCCCCTCACAAAACTGGAGTTTTTGGTTATGGGGAAAGCTAATCAACTAATGTGCGAAAAATTGTTTTTGACTTGTGTCCCTAATACGCTTTTGTGCATTAATGTACACAGCTTACCTTTCGTTCATGGCCTTCGTGCCGCCAACAGTAATACTGTAATCGGACAGGAAGCTTTTGTGACACCGAGTTATTTGTAGCCCCTCTGGCGACTTGCTTTCAGACGTGAAGGAACAGCAACAATTAGATTTGATGCCAATGTCAATGGGTAAATAGCTGGCACATTTTGATGTCATATTGGACACTATTTGCAAAATAGTATTCCAACGACCAGCCTTCCAAGCTATGACAGAATGGCATTGCATCTGACACCCGAGCTAGGTACATACCGATAATTTTGAATGTGCCAAGTGTTTTGAAGCGTAAGTGCCAAGAAACAAATTACATTTCATTGGTAGAGAGAAGCTGGGGGTTTCAGCAACTGCACAATGCTTATGCCATTTTAACAAGCAAAAAGGTGTTTTCAATATCAGTGCCAATCTTGCTCTAAGGTTTGTGCTGTTGAATATAATGGGTTGGCATTTCATCAGGAGATCTGTGTGGTTTAGCGATGACTGTGAGCCAGCATAATGTATACATGTTTAATGTGACAGCTTCCTGTTGTTCGATTGTGCTGACCACAAGTGGCACTATCCCTTCCATTATTTCTTTTTTTTTGGCTATTATTTAGGCTATACAAGCTGCCTGTTCAAAGAAGTGTAATTTGAAGTGAGATTACTCTGGTTGGTGCAAAACCTTATGCTACACCTTGAAGATTGAGCAAGAGAAACGTTGCTTTGGGAAGGGCGACTGAACAAAACGCTTTCTTTCCTGTTGTGTAGAATGAAGCCGTGCTTGCCATAGCGGACTTTGTCAAGAAAAACCCGAGGGCCACAGAGGAACAAATCCTCAAGGAGATACAGACCCAGATAGATGCTTTCGTTCAGAAGATTCAGTAATTGACAGGAAGTGCTGATTTACCACTGTGATCTCCCGATACTGCCTTTTTTTTTTATATTGCTGCTGTTTCTTCTGTCAAGCAGACTCAACTTGGGCACAAACAAAACACACAGATGCACAGACTGTGAAATGATTGCATAGCTTTTATTCTCCATGATCCAAAACCATCACGACACACAGACCTTTGCGTAAGTCGTTTGATTCAGCGAAAGATCCTAAACTCGTTTCAAAGTCGGCTGCAGATTTCTTGGCATGCGTTTCCCAATTCACATTAGGAGTCAAAGAAAAAAAAATGTTTTACTAGTTTCCTCCTCCCAGGCTATCAGGCATCAAGGGAAAGGCATGTTATGAAACGTAATGTGGGGTTGCATGAATGTGTTGTTGAAGAAGCCTGCAAGGTTTAAAAGGCCATTAGGCAATACCATTACCTGAGCAGTCATTTTCTGCTGAGCCAAATGTATCGTTCCAATGCTGCTTGCTCTTATCTGTGTCGGTGACTGTAATATTAGTGTTCTCATAATAGAAAGTTTGCAAATAGCACAGGTTGCGAGTGTCAAATAGCTGTCTGGGGAAATGGGGAGGGGGAAAAAAATACACATAGGGCGCAAAAATCTGCAGCTTACTTTGTAAGGCACTGTCTTTGCTACACACATACAACTGTTTGTACATGTTATCTTCGTGATGCTGTTCTTAAGTATAGTATCTATGTTGAAGTGATTAAAAAGAAAGAAAAAAAAAATCACTGGAACAACCTTTTAAACTCTGTGGCACTACCGTAACATGCAACAAGAAATACACGCTCATCTGCTATAAGGCACAAAGGTTCAATATGTGGCACTTGTGTGAGTGTTTGTATTATGTATGTATATGAAAAAAGAAATATATATAGGAATACTTGCTCGAACGTGTATTTACATTTTCTGATGACCGGCAAAGAAAAAAAAAATACACTGCGCGCACATTTTCACAACCACATCACTGGTTTTTTAAGCATCCAATACAGCACACAACGCTTTTTCTTTCTTCGTTTTCTCTGAGCAGTTTCAAGCAGCATGTGATTGCAGAGGCAACAGACTTAATTGAAGAATGTTAAGTTTAGATCCTTGAACACGGAAGATGTGCTCTTTATAACATTGTTATGGTTGATGATGGCCACTACTTTCTTGAATTGCACTACAGCTTTGCTGGAAAGCCACCTTAACACACATTCTTCAATGTCTGTTACTACTAAACATTCTTCTTGCAAAGTCTATTACAACCGGCAGGCACTATAGTTCAGTCCTAAACAGTCACCGAGATGCGGCATGAGGAGGAGCCAGTATCAAACTTCAATGAATTAAAAAGAAAAAAACACAGTGCAGTCTGAGTCTGTTACCGCTTAGTCAGAGTGACCAATGAAGCCTTGTAAACAATTGGCTGATACTGCTGTACAAATACGCACCTGTAATTCTCAAGCATTGCTGCATTCTAGAAATTGTGCATCCTGAAGAGGGCCCCAGAGGAAGCTACACCAGCCATTTGAATGGCTTGTGGCCATTTCAAATGGTATCGAGCAGCACTTTTGCCTACAATGCTTAATCAGAGAGGACCCTCTCCAGAATTCCACGCAACTTAAGAAAACCCCCAGTGTGTTCAAGTTATCTGGCACTGTGCATACACAAACGATGCAGCAGCTTGTGGGATAAAATCGAAAAGCCTGCCCCAGTTATGTTACGTCTCGTTACGACTTCCCGCCTACGCCACTGTTCCTAACCGGGTGCTTTTTAAGCTTCTACAGAAGAATTGCTAAACATTTATGTTCTAAGGTACGCAATTGGTAGGCCAACGACGCACACCTTGCAGTTGATAATGTACCTGTTTCATCTTCCTATAGTTTCGGTTCTGTTGCTTGCCCAGCAGCCAGCTGTAATTATCCGACAGCTGGCTTCCAAGCAAAAGCGTGAGAGGAAGGTGAAAACACAAAAGCCTAACAGAGACCGAATGGACACAAGCATCGTTAGGACAACTATGAAACCTTCTCTCGCTCTTTCCGATCTATATTTATTGATGAGAGGAGTAGCCGCGTAGTGTTTATAACATGTGCTCTTTGTCATCTAACCTTGACACCACATTGTCCTAGAGTCATAATTGTCACAATTATAATCCATATATTGCACGCTTGCATGTTCTGAAATGTATAACAAACAGAAAACGAAGTTGAAAACCCCTCAACTGCTGCACCTTCTTAAAAAGAAAAAAAGCTCGGTCACTTCATTTCGTCGCTGCATAAAAAGATGCATTCGCCGTCGGCTCAGAAAAAAGACTGTGCTTGTCAGCACAGGGCCGAGACTTTGCATCTGCAGCCGAGAATCGCGCAGGCTTTTTCTCGTTTTCCTTTCTTCATGTGATGGCACTCACGGGCATCTCAAGGCACTATTCTGGTTGATAAAGCACGACCAGTCGATGCTACCAGACAATAAAACACTTCTTCGAAAGCACAACTACAAATACCCTGGTGGTTTTCTTTCCGCTACATTCCAAACATAAGACCTATAGAAGAGTTCACAACCTACCTATATTTACACAGGATTCGAAAGTGGGGCACAAAAAATTGTGCCCAGGAAAGACGAGGCACTTTACGGCAACCGATGAAGAAATGAACAAAGTGGGCAGTAAAAAAGCCCTTTGTTGTTATCTCACAGATAATAAAATACGCAACAAACACGATTAAATCGCCGCTCTTCGACTTCAATCAGTGAAGGTACGTTTGGTCAGCTGTGATAGCAAAATACTATAACAACAGTTAACATCACATCAAATAAAGAGGGAGATCTCTCAAAGGAAATAAGACAAATGTTGAAAGGATAAAATGTTCGTTGTATATAATACTTTTAAAGACCTGATACAACCTAAATGTTTCAGGGCGAAATCGGCGCACTTTGGGCAAATGCTCTTGCATTTTCATACCATTCAATTGCAAGGAAGCTGGTTTTGGTATGTATGCATTAAATAACGCAGTTAACCCACTTAATGAACAATGCAGTTCATGGATATGTGATGTGTCTAGAAATGCTTGTTATGTACTAAGCTTTGCACATCATAAGATGACAGTCTAATACTTCCTTGCGGAAAATGCCACTGCATACTTATGCAATTCATTTGAGTGAAATGTGTGTTGTATGGTTGAATCCCGCTTACAATAATAAAAAAAAAATGCTGCTAATAAAAAAATTCGTTCAAAGTATCCATTGTTTCAGAAACATTCTGAAGAGTACGTTCACATTCTGGTCATTATTAATAAATTCATTATACACATTCATAAAACAAACGCGATGAGAAAACTACACGGAATGGAGCTGAGAATGGAATGAAGTTAAATGGAATGGATTTAGCAAGAAAAAGCAGTAAGCCTCCTTGAAATGCAGGAATATAATGGCACCATGTGTGATGGAAATTCGGTAATATACATACATCTAGAGGGAATTGGAACAAATAGCCATAAAGAAAATGTTTCCATAGATAGTCTCTACTATTAAGCGAAACTGTAAATTTTACAAGTAATCATGATATGAGTAGCTATTCTTAGGTATTAGTGATGAGGGCTTCCTAGTCTCTAGTTGTCACCTGTGTCACTGATTGTATGACTTGCGTTTGAAAGTATAAATGAGCTAAAGTCATGAGTGAAGGCAATGAAGCTACCAGTAACTACCAGTAAAAATGGCAATTGTAGTGTCACAGATCTAGGATGCAATTACTGAGCTCATAAATCTAAACATGAAAGTCCTCCTGCACTGAGAGCCTACTTTATGTATACTACTTTATGAGCTTCCTCAAACTCCCGCAAACACCACAATACCATTAGTACAAAATCGTGCTGTTCTTGTGTTTGCTATGAGCACTCTAAAGAGGTTGATGTACGTATTGTTGGGTGTGACTATGAACAACAAATTCGACACTAACATTAGATGCATGTAGACCGATTAACGTTTGATGCGACTTGCCGTGCTGGACTTTGTCACAACCACGTTTCACCTTGATTAGATAAAATAGCGTCTGCGGCTGATGGCTTTCTTCAATCGTTTCAACAGGCAACATGAATCCTTACAGAAACACTGATAACGATATGATACTATTAAAACGATGTTGATGGCGCAGTCGAAAGGACACTTAGAATAAAACCTTAAAGCACTTCAGACACATACTAAAATGAATGATACTGCACTATCATTGTCAGAAAGAAAAAAAAATGATTCTGACATCTTGGCTAACACTTTTGGCAAAGTTTCTGAAATGCAACTGAAATTTCGTGAAGTGTAACAAAGTGCAGATGTGTAAATAAGATAAGCAAAAAATATATTTGGAGATTGCTGGGCACGTTTTGATTCTTCCAACTGCTGCTTGAAGCAGGATTCTTATTGCAATGCATGAAGAGAAGGCAGTACAATACAATATTTATAGTATAGTGATGAGAGGATTGATTACACCTGAGCTCGCAAGGATTCATTATCTTACAAATGTAACGAGAAATAAAAGTACTTCGAAAATTGCAGCAGATCTAACACCCAATTGTTGGTGTCCACACAGGCAAAAGCTGTTAAGAATCTGTGTCCTTCCCCAAATGCTCAAATGAACCCATGTGACGTGCTTTCCTGCATTTCCATCAGCTTTCTAATCGAATAGTCAAGACCTCGTTGTAACAAATTCAATACGACACAGAAACATCACATATACTCATAACAGTGTCCTAAAGGCAGTACTATTATTCATTAAATTTGTTATAACTAATAATTTGTTACATCTGCAGTACATTATACCAAGGTTAGACTGTATGACATCCACTGTTATGATGATCATTTCTGGCGAAAGTTGTCTCGAAGGCTATACTTAGCTAGGCTATAACCAGAAATTAATTGTAGACTGTAAGGTTAAGTACAAACTGGAAATGTCCACATGATGGAAGTAAGGTACGACCATGTTACATCTGCTGCAATTTCTCTGTTAACATTGAACTGTGACCTATTTGGTGTTAGAATGCTGCAGCAGCCACTATCAGCAAAGCCTGAAATGGTTGTCGAGGAAAAGCTTTGCTTTTCAATGAAAAGAGAGCACAATAGGGTGATGAATTAAGGTGATGTACAATATCACTGTGTATGTGCTCGGCATCACTTCATAGATTCTTGATTGTGATAGCAAATGTGATTATGCGAGAGAGTCGTGTTAACAGCAAGAAGCTGCGATGAGGATGGACGGAAAGATGACCACGATTGTGGAAACTATGGCTGAGGAATGTAAAAGCTGAAGCTTAAAGCCACATGTTGATGAGACAGCTGTAGTACACTTCTGAATGAACTGTTCGATTGCACTGAAAAAAGAAAAATGTATTTTCCACTCTGCTCAACCAGGGATGAGAAATGTGTGTTCAAACAAACTAGTAAACAACTGTTTGAAAATGGATTCCGGCACAATGCATTTCGGAAACATCCCAGTGTGCATTCTGAAAATGCATTGCAAACATGTTCTAAAGACGTTGCAGAAAGTCCACCCTGGAATGTACATGTTCAGCGTGCCTACAAAACACATCGCACATATGTTTTATAATCACAGCGAGCATGTAGTTACAGTAGAACCTCGTTATAATGAACCCAGATATAATGAACTGCTGGATATAATGAAACAATTGCAATTCCTCTTGAAATTCCCATATGTGACATAGAGATTGGCTATAACGAACTAATGGTTATAACAAAGTAATTACGGCTCCCCCTTCAACTTTGCTATAACGAGGTTTCACTGTATTTCCAAATACAGAAAGATGCTGAGTCACCTCCAGTAGAGTTTTCGGAGTGATACTGATTTCAAAAGTACCGATTATTTGCACTCTCCCAACAGTTGCAGACTGCAAGTCACGAAATGCGCTGCAACACACACACACACTTCTAAGACGAATTCAGGACAGAGGCTACAGCCTACCAAACTTGATGGCTGTTAATGGTGGTGGTTCTACAGACTGTCAATGGCCTTAACTAAAACACAACACGTATGAAGGCATCTTGCACACAGAAGCCGCCCCATACTGGTAATGGGACATGCCCATTTCCATTAACGTGTCGCTGGGATTTCAAACAGAAAGCTGTCATAGTGGATCTGTTAAATTCACAGATGCTCGACAGGTAAAAGAAACGTACTGCAGCAGGGCTTAGTAGCAGGAAGCGGCACGGATACACATTCTGACGCTGACCTGACATTCCACTGAAATGTCCAGCTCAGACAATGGCAATTAAAAACTCGCTGAAATGAGGTGCACGGCAGGAAGTGCTCATCTTCCTGTCACCTGACGGTACTGTTGCATTTTCATCACGCTGGCCCATCTTCAAGTTTACGCCAGACAACCTAAAGAAAGGAGAACATGTTGAATGCAACAGATCAGTATTCCTGGGGCCTCATCAGATGTATAACAGAAAATTGCATGAAAGCGTTACGTCGGTGGTTAGCAGTTCGTGGTCATCCATCCTCTGTCCACGCTATTTTATCCTCTTAACTGTGCTTTTCACACATACTGGCTAATATCAATATAGTCACACAGCTCTGAAACTGCGACTGGACAGAGAGCATATAATGATGTGCTGAAGGACAGCATAGACGTTCCATTCGGGAAGTGTGCCTTTCACACACTCGGGAAGGTCGCTATTCTTCATGTTTCTCTTCATTGCTCTCTCTCTTTTTATCTTTTTTCCCTTTTTTTCTAGCAGATGTGGTGTAATGGTGGGGAGCCTGCCTCCAATTCAGCAGGCTGTGGGTCTGATTCCCAGTTCTACGAGGCACCCATTGGCTTTTCTAAAGGGGACAGACAATTTCTGCAGTTATAGATCCCAAAACTACAATATGATTATGAGAGACGCCGCAGTGAAGTGTTAAAGAATTTTCAACCACGTGATGTTCTTTAACGTGCACTGATAACACACAGAAGACAGGCCTCTACAATTTTCGGCTCCACTGAAATGCGGCCATGGCAGCTGGGATTCATTCGGTACCGCAACCTTCCGATCAGCAGTCATGTGCCACAGAACACTAGACCACCATGGTGGGGTCAAGGGAAGAGAGGTACCCCTCTTTAAACCTGGCAATCGATGGTGTGGGCACAATGAACTCAACAAGACGACTCCTCCTTTCTTTTTTCTTCTGCAGCATTTCTCCCTCTTCCCAACAGCGCAGCACCGTGCTTCCTCATAAGTTTTCAGAAAGTAGGGTCATTCTTAACCTCACACCACCATCATCCGTAAAAGTATATTCAATTTAAAAATGCAATCACATAAGGCCAGACATACTTACGTTGCACATTTCGCGTACAAGTGCCTTCTCTCCTTCGGCAAGTTCTTCATACTCCAGCTCGCTGTCCGTAGCCTTGTCCAGTTGCTCGTGAACCTCGAGGACCTGTGTTTTAGAGTTTGCGAAAACAAGAGATGCGCCTTTCAAAAGAAGAGAAGGTTGAGGGGGGTGATGCTCATACAAAGACGAAAACTTTCATCTCAGGAAATGCTCCTTTCGACACAGCTCGTAAGTATAACAGCACAAACATGCAACAACAGAAACTAGCAAGAAAAACTTTGCCCCAAAGGCTTTCCCTGTCATTCCCGTGAAAGATGTCCATGGGTACAGTATGGCTTTAAAAGAATGCCCCAACTTGCCGTAAAATTGCCCTTAAGGACACTTGAATCTGTTTCAGCATAGGAATACACTTTACAAAGAGCAAATAGAAGGTGGTCCAGCAGAGCTGCTCACCTTCATAGCATGTACCACAGCCTCCGGCCTTGCCACACCCACATACGGCTCCTGGAAGCAAGAAAAAGTTTAAGGTCGATTGTGTGCCACACAGAAGGAAAAGGGTCAAAAGCACACTTGTATAGTAGTTACGCAAATTACACTGACAGCTACAGCTCACTACTGACGGCTAAATTAATACAGAATGTATGTTTCTCTTTAGCTTGAATGTACCTTCGATCACACGAAAATGTTGTACATTTGAACTGTGGTGTAGTGAAGTTGTACAGCTGGAATGGAAAAAAGGATGACACGAGTCGCCAGTGGCTGAAGTGTAAAAGCTGCTATGCATGAGATTTTTTTCATGAGGATGCCAAAACAAGAATGGCAGGCATGACATACTATAAGCGCTGGGTTGATTGGAAGAAAGCAACCCATCCTAACTGGTCTCATGTCCAATGGCACCAGTTGTGGATTTGGTGTCCCAGTCATTGGCAACTTGTGAGTAACTTTTCTTTCAGTGAAGGTGGACTTACGAGATGTAATTTTGCAAAGAGAGAGAGAAAGAGAGACATGGATCCGAGGGGATCGACTTTTCGGTATGTCACAGCCACTTGCAGAAGACAGGTAATGAAGCTAAGAAAAAGTACATGAGAAATTGACTGTCATCTTCAATAAATACGTAGAATCATGATGAAAAGGAATATGAAAGGCAAACGAGAAAAGAACTTGCTACATGCGAGGGCTTGCCTTGCATTTAGCATGTTCTGCCCAAAAGCAGGGGTTCCCGCTTTCTCGTGGACAACGCCGAGATGTCAGGTTTTCAATAAATTACTCGTAAATGACTGCCATCCATTTCGTTTTTCTTTTCTTGAGGTTATCCTCAACCAGATCAGATTTTCACAGACCGTACGTTTGAGAAATGTTTCACCACTGACCGTGCTGTCTGAGGTATTCTTGCCAGTGCCGTGTGACACAGGTGGCGGCACGATGTGACCAGTGTCATCGGCTTTCCGGTAGTGAGGAGCGCGTGGAATTCCACTTTGGTACTTCTTGTCGAGCCCTCCTTGCGACTGCTGTGCTGGCTTTTGTGGGACATCATCATGGGGCTGCGTTGTATATGGCAAAAGAAAGAAAAAAGAAGAAAGCAAACCACTTCATTAGCGTCAACTGAATATAAGCTTCAACGAGCCTGTTCCATTCCATGTCCGATACGGCATCTACAATTACAATCAAAATTTGCCATATCAAAGCTGCATCTGATGACGCTGTAACAGGTTTGTTAATACAAAAATTTGTTATAAGTGTACAATCATAACAATGTGTTAACTGTAATGTGTATGGGACTATTGTTCTATATTGTTATAACCAACAATTTGTTATATCCAAATTCGTTATATCGACATGTGACTGTAGAGCAAATTGACTAAGCTCCCATTAAGGAGCACACTATCATGCCGAACTTCTGTATATGAGAGATACGAGAGTTTTGATGCAACGTGGAAAATAGAAACAAATTTGATAAATATAAACCACTTAGCATAAACAAAACACAATAGTGTATCCCTCTCACAACACTATTATTTGAAAGATTTCTTTGATGAATTTGATGCGGAATTTGTCTAAGCTGAACTTCGTAGCTGCCACTGGCGACTGACATGCTGCATGCAAAAGAATGTACACATCTTGTTCCCACACAGCTGTGCCTCTGCATTGTAAAGAGCTCGCACGATGCTTAGCGACATACACACAAACACAGGGAAAAAAAAAGAGGGAGGGAGGCAAGGGAACACCACTTACAGAGCTTTTGACGATGCCCTTCTCGGCTTCCAGAATCTCGATGCGTTTCTCCAAATTCCGGATATACCGCAACACTTGCTCTGCCCAGAAACAAATGGCAACGCTAGTGACACCTCGGAACACAAGTCAAGCTTTTCTAAAGGCACACATTTCGACACCTGAGACACGACTGTTTCACAGCAATGAATGAATTAATGAACGAATAAGTGTGTTAGCTGGTTTAGCATTATATCAAAGCTATTATGATAACTTGAAATCGCATTTATGGGCTTTGAGAAATAACCGAAACATGACAACTTGCCACAGTGATATCACAATGTAACACTGTGCCTCTATACCATGCGGGCAGACATGTACAGAACTTGGCAAGTGGCGTGGTTCTGCACTTCGTGTCACCCGTGATGTGTCTCAGTGGTCGATTTGGCGCTTTTGTTATTGCCAAGTGTAAAGTGACGAGCATGCACATTTATCCATAGAAGTGGTAGTAAACATAGCGGGCTTTCTCATGATTGCACGGATAACTACAACGAAGCTTATACCCTACAAGTGATCACGACTGGTGAGAAAGGGGCACCGATTCTTATTTCTGGATATCGCACAGCTCACTTTTCACGATTCTTAGCACGAAAGTTATATACAGTAAAACCTCGTTATAACAAACCCAGATATAACGAACTATTGCATATAACGAAGCAATTGCAATTCCCCTTGAAATTCCCATAGATGAAATTGATATTGGCTATAACGAACTAATAGTTATAAAGAAGTAATTATGGCTTCCCCTTCAACTTCATTATAACGAGGTTTTACTGTATTTTAGACCTTCTGGAAAGAAATACGGGCTTCGGAACCAGTTGGTGCCAGCTGTTTCTAAACTACGTTTAGGAGAGCTAGGTCTCAGCTAATGTTTTTCACTACCTTTACCCCTTGACAACGTTTTGAGAAATGGCCGTACCATTGATGACGCTTCTATGTCGATGGATTGCCTCTTTGATGGCTGGCGTCCTTGTGGGCGGTTGACTCCGACTGGGCAGCCTGCTTCCGTTTGGGACGATGGAGGGGGGTCGGACGTGGCCGTTTGCCGTGCCATTGGGTATGCCACTGGAAGGCACGGGAGGCAATGATGGGGAGGGTCGCGGAGGAGGAGGAGAACAGGGAAGGGGGGAGGGAACCTCGTCCTGGGTGGTGATGGTCGAGGACGAGCTGCCGTCCCCATCGTCACGTCGCCCTTCGGGCAGAACGCCACCGCAGTTCGTGCACAGCGTCTGCGACCGCTCTTGATCTAAGTAGAGGCAGAGTTCCTAGTAAGAGAGAGACAGAAAAAAAATTTGAATGTAGATTAAAGTGAAAGACAACATCAGTGTCAGTGATTCGCCATAATAGGCTCATTACTAGAAGTACAATCAAGCTGAGGTGCTAATGACTGCTGGTGACAGCATGAGCGATATGGACGCCAGCGAACCCGAGCCAATAAGACTACTTGAGGGTCGCTCACTAAAACGTCAGGCATTAATTTTCGTTCTACTTGAAAGTCGGGTTGCATGATGTTACCAATGTAAAGAAGCTTTACTCCTGCAACATCTTCCTTGAAAAAGTTGGGGTAAAGCGGTGGCACACCACTCCCTCAGGCAAACTACTCCCTCAGTCATTGCCAGAGAAAACCTCATGATCATGACTAACACTAGCAGTGCGACAACAGGAATTACTGATTTAACATGTTTCATCAATAATAGGTCAATAATAGGCACTCATCGTAATGTGCAATAGGTACACATGAAAAATCTCTTCTAGTCTGTAAAGGCACTCCTCTCCGAGGCAAACTCGGATGTGCAACATCTGGAGCACGCCACTGTGAATGTATGCTGCAACTTGAACACGGGACACACCTTGAGCTGGATGTTGTCGCGGATGAGGTCCTGCTGGCGTGCGTCGAGGCCCCTCAACTTCCCCTGGTAGGCCGACACCTCCTGGCGCATGACAGATGCCGTGTAGCGGCCGAAGCGCTGCCACTCACGTGCGAGCTTGCGCCCTTTCTGCCGGTCGTCGTCCAGGAAGCAGCAGAGGTCGCGCAGCTCTTGGCTATCACGCTGAAGCCGCTCGTTCACTTCGCGCAGTTGCCGGATCTCCATTAGGTGCACCTGTTGCGAGCGTAGATGCAGAAGAAATGACTTTTAAAGGAAAACGCCTTCCGAGTGTTAGCTGGTGCTGTTACATATCATGCCGTCAAGTGCGGCAACCGTGGGCTCGCTTCAAAATGCAACAAACATTGATTGTTGACAGTGAGTTTTCCTGTCAGAGGAACGTACAATGAACAACCGCCATCTTTATGAGGGGCAACATGTGAGCACCAGCACACTTTTGCGAACAATTTGTTCTGTGATGTGCTGGTAAACTGCAATAGCCGCTCTGCTACCAACAATGGAGTTGTGATCATCATCATATTCCGTCGTATACTAACCATGCTTCATCATGCTGCACAGATCCACCATCCAGCGAGTGGTGGCACTGCCAGTGTGCGAGCCACTGGGAACATCGTAACAAGGTTTGAAGGGAGGACAAAAAGACAGCTGCGGCGGCAAAAATTGTGTCACGGACTCGGGTGATGCAGAGGAGATGAGAAGGAAGGAAGGCCCACGCAGACGAGCATCCTTCCACCTTGTGTTCCACTGGCAGCACTGACTGTGTGCACGACAGCTGCGTGCGCCATTTGTGATGACATCGCTTTGCGCGCCGTCGTCGATGGTGTAGCCGCGGAAGTGGATTCGGCTACTGCCCGGGCTAAAGCTTTATATTTGGGGCAAAAATACTAGGCTGTTGGCAGAGAGGAATTCGTCATACGAAGGGTGTCTCCCGCTGCCACTTTGTTATACAGAGGTTACAAATATACGCTTTTCTATGGAGATGCAGCGAGGAATGCAAAAACTTTGTAATATCGAGGAATTTTTTATATGTATCGAAGTTCGTTATAAGCAGGTTTAACTGTATTCACTTACCACTTCCAGTGCATTGCCTATATATCTCAAACTGCCGTGGTCTTTTGAGGCTATTTAATGTTACTTCGGTCTTCTGCATATTAATTTTTAGGTCCACGGTTATACTTTGTCTCTATAATTCAGTAATCATGCTTTGCAATTCCGAGTTACTTAGAAAGGGAATGTTATCAGTGAATCTGAGGTTACTGAGCTACTCTCCATTCACCTTTCCACTCATCTCTTCCCAATATAACGTTCAAAATACCTCCTGCAACATGCTGCGAATAACACTGGAGAGATTGCGTCACCTTGCCTTACAGCCTTCCTTACTGGTATTTTACTGCTGTCTTTATGGAAGACTAGTGTAGCGGTGGAGCTGTTATAGGTATCTTCTAATATTCTTATGTAATGCTCGTTGTGATAGCTAGAAGGATAAGAATAGGGTGGAGTGCATTCGGTAGGCATTTTCAGATAATGAACACTAGATTACCATTCTCCCAGAAGAGGAAAGTGTATAAAGGCTGCATGTTACCGGTACTTACATACAGGACAGAAATGTAGCAGCTCATTAAAAGGGTTCAACTTAAATCGGAGGACAACGCAGTGAGCAATGGAACAGGAAATGATAGGTGTAACGTTAAAGGGCAGGAAAAGAGCGCAGTGGGCCAGGGAACAAATGCGTGTTAATGACATCCTAGTGAAAATCAAGAAGAAATGGGTGTAGGCAGGGCATGTAATACAAAGGCAGGATAACTATCCATCATTAAGGGTAACAGAGTGGATGCCTGGAGAAGGCAAGCGTGGCAAGGGGGTTATGTGGACAGGTGAGATCAAGAAGTCTGCAGGGATAACGTGGTTGCAGTTAGCACAGGAGTGGAATTGTGAGATTTATGGAAGAGGCTGTCGCATGTCCTGCACGTTGTTGTCGTTGTTGCTATCATCGTTGTCGGGTGGCAACAATTTCTTCGAGGTCTGGTATTGTTGGGAGTCTACTAGCGCAAGCACAGCAAAAGAGCAATAGTGGCTATGATGTCGTCATTGCTAGCTGCACTGCTCGGAGCTCAGCTAGCTTGGCTGCTGTGGTGACGTCTCGGAAGTTTCGGGGTCCCCTTGGGGTTACCTTTGGTATTGTCGATGTCATGAGGTGTGGCCTGTAGCGCTTAAATGCGCACGCGGACCTCAATATACATTTATTTTACCTTTCAAGCTATGTACGCTGTTGAGATTTGGTAGATGACATGTGCGCGGCCCACGAAAATCAATGCCGCAGGCTATCTCGGAGCGAAATTTTTTGTCGGTGCCCCTTCAAAATGTATTTTAAACATTTGCCATGTCCAATACATTGTGCTGAGTGTCTCTGCATACAGGGAAAGCATAGAGCATGCTTTTTATAGCCTAAAGATTTGACGCCTCATTCCCTTTAAGCTATGCTCCTGGCTGTGTCGTGCCACTTAGATGTCTTCTATGTGGAATGCATCTACGTGAATAGAGATCAGCTAGCATGAATTGCGATCCTGTTGCTTATCTCTGAGCTCACCTGCATGCGGCGGTTGACATCCTGCATCATAGCGCCATGGTCGTACATGAGCTTGAGGTTCTCTGCTTCAACCTTCTGCAGCCAGCGGAGGATCTCCTGGGGCGGCTTGCGCAGCAGCTCCTCGTTGCTGGGTCGTCCCCTAGGTGTTGCCACCGTGGCCATGCCTTGAGGGCCCTCGGGGCTGCCCGCAGGCTTGGCCGCTGCCGGTGGCTTGTCCCAACCGTCTGGTCCCTTGGCTGTGTTCCGGATCATTCATGGTCTGGGGCTCACGACAGGGTGGTTAGTTACCAGCCGCAGCTTGCTGCATGAGTAGACAGCAAAGAAGGGTCATAATGAACATGGACTACAATGCTGACTGTAGATTGAACTCAAATAGGCCTTGCAACGCCTCTCGAGGTTGTAGTGGAACAACCTTGCTATTGAGTACTGTTGCCTTATGCATCTCCTGCAACAAAAAATACACTTGAACCTCGCAATAATGAAATAGGATATAATGCAATAATCAGTATAACGAAGTAAATGGAATTCTCCTTGAAATACCCATAGCGATAGATATAATTAAAAACAATGAAAAATGGGCTAGGGCCAACGTTTCTTTCAACAAGTGGACTTGCCATCAGGGCAACAAATGGCAAAAAAAAAAAAAAGTTTAATCCGTCTTTACAGTCTCATTACTCCTCTCAAGACCACACTCTTGATCACTATGTAGTTTAGACATGACGGGTCAACATTAAAGATGAGGGGGGTTTCTGTATGTGATGAGCACTGCCAATACGAACATGGTGTTACAGCTCTCACGTGAACATTCCACTGATCTCCGTTTTATTGGAGTAGCAAATGAATGACAAAGTACCGTTACCGCTACCGCGTTCCGTCAACACAGCGGTGTCGATAAACTAGCGAAGATGTTCCAAAAAAGAAAAAAAAAAGCCATTGCAAGCCCCCACAACAGCGACTGCAAGCAGCGTACCGGTGTTAAAACGGTCAGCGCGGCAGGAAGCGTACGCGCATGGATGGCACAGTGCGCCGATCCTTATCCCACACTCCGCATCAGGGAAATCTCACAGTTTCGCTACAACGCTACGACACGCGCGCGCACCTGTCCTGACGTGACGTCACAAGCGGCACGCGCGCGCGTGACCCGCGAACATCGACGGGACACATTTTGCACAAACCTCAGACGCTTGGCGAGCAAAAATAAGAAAAGCGAGAGACATGCATCGCGAGGTCGCGACGCGTCGAACGAACGGCACAGGTCACCCAGCTCGAGCGGTTCAGGTTCGCGACGTATACTCGTGTACTACGCACTTGCAGGCACCGCCGCCGGCTTTTTCGTCGCGTAATTGCATCCCGCTCGAAGAAGTGCGCCGCCTCTTTTTTACCTCATACATTTATTTCGCTATCTTCACAGATCCGTCACCGCGGCTGGCGGAAGCACACTCTTCTTTCAAAAAAAAAACCTTGTGTGTATACACACCAAAAGCTGCCAAATCCAAATAGGTCAGGGAGACCGGGACCGTGCGAAAGCAAGCGGCGGCACGCCGTGGCCCCGTACGTGTTTCAAATAGTAACGATCAAAAAATCAAAGCAAAAAGCGATCACGCACACCCGCCCGCTTCTGCGAACTCCTGTCACGGCGGGGTTATGCCCCTAACTTCTGACACCGCGCGATGGTCCCCGGTTTAGTCCGCAACGAACGACATACTCGCCGCACATCGCGTTAAAAGATCACACTAGCACGTGCTCCAACGACATCGCTTCGCTCAGAGAGCTCGACGCAACAGGTACTACTAGGCGAGCGCGGCTAAAACAACCTAGCCGCGCGCGCCAAGCGACGAACTTTCCGAACGACGACGTTGCAGCCACGATCCCAACGCTTAATTTCGAGCACGATCGCGGCTGCCCGCGGCAGCGGCGATTAAAACCTACGCGTGCGTGCTACAAGTGGGTACGGGAGATGGACAGCTGCACGTGACTTACGTGTCTCCAAAGTGTCGCCGCGTGCGGTTGCGTGAGGTTTTCGGATCCGATTCGTGTAGTGTATTTACATACGGTCAACATGGCAACGAAAAGTAAACAACGAAAACGAAGGTATGCGGCTGTTCTATTCGGCGTGCGGCGTCAAGGAAGCCTGTAGTCGTGTCATTCAGCAACCATGCTTCAAAAAGCGACAAATGCATTAACTAATGCATGCGGCACCTATACATATCTTGGACATTATTAATACAAAACTTGAACAACTGCTATTCAAAAAATAGTGTTGTTCTCGTTAACAATAGATGGCGCAGCAAGCTGTTAGAGGTCAAATAAAGCACATATTTTGATTTACTTTTACGAGACCTTTTGGGCTCGTGGTTTAAGATTGTTTTTAGCCGCTTGATGCTTACACGCTTGCTCGAAGCGCCAGAACCAACTAGTTACATTGCTTAAGAAGCATGTGAAATTTACGCATTATTACAAGCAACCGAAGCTTCTTGTTCCTCAGTTCGCGTAGGCTTTTCCTCAGGGAGGAGCGGCCATTTCCGAGAACAGCAAAGATGGCGGCTTTCTCTTTCACTTCTTGGTTTTTGTTTTCGTTGGGAGCGCGCCCGGCAATTTGACTCGCGGGGGTCATGCATCGAGCAAAGTGTACGGCCTTGGAGCGTCTAACGTGAGCCCCAGATTGTGATAGATCACGAACGGGACTTCGTGTTAACAAAACTACAAAGCGCGTCACGGAACGTGAGACGTCGGCCCTTCGAAGCCGGCACACGAAGCAGTCGCGCGTGCGACGGCCTCAGACAAAATAATAACAATATTTTTCAACGGACACGAGCGGTAAAAACGGAGCGCTTCGGATCTCTTCTAAGAACGCTCGAAAATCCCACTTCCGACAGCCTGATCATATTCGAATCTTCACGTGCGCAGTCAAATTTTCATAAATTGGCGGCGGATTTTTCTAGCCAAGGGGAACTGCCTTAATGTTCGAAACATCATTTGTTGGCTGGCACAGAGACATAGCAATGCACATTTATTGCATCATTACACCGTTATAACAACCTATTGCTCGCAATAAATAGCTCAACTAGTAGCCAATGATGGGCGAGTACGGAAAGTGGCTTCACATATCTTCACACAAGCCAACTCTCTTTTAATTCAGAATGGTAATACTGCAGTAGATATTTCGTCTTAATTATAGAACCACTGAACAATTTGAACGTCCTGCTTTGTTGCATTATGTGACCTGTTCCCTCCAAATTCTAGCTAATATTTTTTCTCGTTTTTGTTACGCTGTCTTAAAAAAAAAGGAGTTATTGACAAAACCTGGCTTTTCCTTTTTATAGGCCATGGTTCACTTTCTGTAAGGATACCTACGACGAACCGTGCTACGTTATTCGTGAAAGACAAAGAGGAGGCGGGGGAGGTGCCGGCGCCTGAATTCTGCGGCCGCGAGTGGGCGGCCCTCCCATCATCGGATGCCATGGACGACTGTGAGTGTCCTTTCATTTTTAAATCAATTCATCCTTCATTCGCTGATTGTAGCGAATGAAGCGTGAACTGCCTGGCCGTCACGTTCTTAACTGAAGAATCAAGCACGCATGTAACAGGCATGTAACAGCGCATACTAGTCATGGGCAAATGCTTGGATACCAATGGACGCCGCAATTTTTTCTTCGCAGCCTGGGTATACTGTTAGTAGAAATTAAGTGGTTCAGCCTAATTAAGCGTAATGGACCAGTGTGATGCACTGACGCAATTCCACATTGCAGAGCTGTGCCAGATGCAATTTGAAATCTTCGCTGGTGCCATATGGTGTGCAAATTTTTGCTCGTGACTCTACATAGCACGCTTCTGAACATTCTGATCTCAAATTATTTTTCTTGCAGCGCATTCTTCCGAGCTGTCTCAGTCGCAGCTGTCACAGACGTCAGCGTGAGTACTATTCTACGAAAAAAAAAAGAAGAAAAAAAGTCAGCTCTCGATCGTTTACTGCATGTATGCTGGTCACGTCGATGAAAACAAGTCATATATCGTGGTTTATGGCACGTAAAACCCCAGAAATTCTTTTGGCTGCTCTTCAGTATGCTTTCTCTTTAGATGCACTGCCATTCTAAAAACCATTTATGATGATAAATGCTGAGCTTTTATGCGTACGTCAAAACCGCGGTATGATAGGAACGCCGTAAATTTCGACTACTACGTGGGGTTCTCTAGCGTGCACATACAACGCGCATTACACGGACTTCTAGAATTTTCGCTAACATCTAAAACGTGACCGTCGCAGCCGTGATCGAACTGCCGTCCTTTGGGTCAGTAGTCGAGCACCATGACCGCTACACCACCACGGCGGACTATTCTAAAGACCACTGCAAGCAGCTGTTCTATGATAGGAAGGTAGACTTAACGAAATTCTCGATATAACGAAGTTTTTCTTGCTGCGTGTGTGACATGACATGGGGCAAATGTTGAAAGTTAGTCCTTGTCTCGTTCCTTCTTTGGTCCGTGTTTCGCTGCGCTATCCAAAATACATTTTCGCCATGAGCTACCAGCACGGCCATTTCGCCGCCTTTGCGGGGCGGGAAGGGATAACTAGTCTCATCACTGCCTGCGCGTCGATCGCAGGGTGTCTGACACGCAGCTGCTGGACTCGTCGGGTCTAAACGAGGACCATCTGAGCAGCACGGACCGTCGGTTTGAGGCGGTCATCCCGGACACGGCCATCTACGTAGGTGGCGCTTTCATCGCGTTCCTGGTCGTCGGTGGGATCCTGGTCTGCGTCATGGCGCTCAGGACAACCACGTCACGTGGGTCGATTTCGTCGCACCTAGCCATTTCTTCCTATATAACCACGGGGGCGCGTGGGCACAGTCCTGGAATTTGCGGGGACTGTTCAAAAACTAAGGGCCTTTCGCTCGTTACGAGAAATATTTTCATTTGTATATGTTTTGTTTTCTTTTTTAGCTTTAGTCTTGTGCAGGTCTTCTTCACGTTCCTGTACAGTCGTCTTAAGTTCCGAGCACCCGTCGTAACGCTGTAACAGCTTTCTTGATCCATTTGTATATAAGTCTGCCGCCTTCGGATAGCAGATCCACAACAATGACAATTCACAACGGTGGCCTTAGTTTTGAGGAGCCTTGGTGCACATGAATGATGTCAGCGCCCTGACTGTTCCTTTGTGTCTGCCTTCGCTTAGGATATCCGTGTCTTCACGCCCCGTTACAAACAGCGGAAGCAGAGCATATCCGTTTTGTCAATACCGGTTTGAAAAGCTCGTTCACTTGACATTGCTTCTCCACGTTACTGGTCGGTGAGCATTTTCGGCACCAACTTTGTTGAGCCCATATGGCGAGAACACACACAGAAAGACAATTGGTGGCGTCATATGTTCCCTAAGTTTTCGCGCGAAATTCAAGAAACTCTGAATTTCTTTATTCCCTCTTCTAAAGTATTGCACACGAAGCGGTGAAATTGACGACGGTAGAGTTGACAATAGAGAATGAACGGCGAACACTTAGATAATGTCTAATTAATTAATTAATTGTAGAAAGCTGTGAACCCGCTTGTCACGCATCTTATGCTTTGGAATGGCTTCACGTTGGAAGCGCTAAATGAGCTCCACGGTTTCGCAAATAACACGTTCTTCATATTTTTCTTCATTTGAGCGCTGTTCTATTATGTTCAAGCCCCACCCTTGTGCATAGTGTATTGTTCCCCATATTGACCACGCCTGCTTAAGGTCTCTCATCAGAAGCTGGTAGTATAAGCTTGAACTAACTAACTAACTAACTAACTAACTAACTAACTAACTAACTAACTAACTAACTAACTAACTAACTAACTAACTAACTAACTAACTAAGTAAATAAATAAACAGATAAATAAATAAATAAAATTGCGCACTTTGCAGATTTGGACATCCTGGGAACGGGTCTCCCGCTCGCGAAAGAGGACGAAGGCAAGTGTTGGACCACGGTGGCTCTTGCGACATTTAAAAAAATTTCGGGCCCCTTATCGTAATGATATTGCCGTATGGATGTAGGGAGACACACGGGGTTTTAGAAAGGAAAAACGCATGACCATATACGCTTATGGACAGAGCGGATTTAAGGCCAAGTGGTAGAACGTGCTTATTCATTATATTTCATGTGAGGGACCAATTAAGAGCATTGCATAGGCCAAGGCATAATCAAAATGATTGTAGTTTGAGGTTACGATAGGCGGTAAGCTTTACAACGCACGGGTGAGCAGGGTGCACCGTCGTAAGGGTGTGAGGGCAGGGTAGAGTGAGGGTGAGGGCGTGAGAGTAGCGAAAGAAAGATTATGGAAAAAAGGAGGGGTCATCTTCTCCAGATGAGTACCCACGCAAATGGGTCCTCCGCGGTGGTCTAGCGTTTATGGCGCTTGACTGCGGACACAAAGGGTGTGTCCGCAGTCACTGAATTTTCAATGGAGGCGGAAATGCTATACGCCTGGTGCACCGCCTATAGAGACGCCACTGATGGCCACCTAGCGGGCGCCGCCGACAGTACTCTCGGGAGGCCGAGCAGACGACAACGCTTTTTGCAGCGCTGGGAGGCATGGGCATGGCCGAGGAACGCGGCTGCGATTTCCCCTTCGTTCGCGTGCCGGACACCTACTGTTGCGGTGACAGTTGCAGGAAAGAATCGGGCCTCTGTGAAAGTGGGCACGCGCGTGCCGTTAACACAATTTAGGACAAACCAGTCCGCATATAATTGTCAGGTGCATCCCGCCGACCACCGTGAAAAAGTCCAGTTGCGAAGTGGAGCTCGTGCGAAGTAGCCGCCTTGTATTTCCTTCTTTTTTTTAAATTGCACCGTTGCCACATTGCCGTCTCTGTACCTTAATATCTGTACCTTAATAATAAACACACATAATTTGAGCAGAGTGGTAATTCAAACAATGAAGCAAACAATACGTCATGCTGGCGTGCGTTATGTAGCGATCTTGATAGCACTGATTACATACGTGACATAATCGCATAATAATTGACATAAAAGTCACCTTATGAAGCGCAACTGAGAGATTGTTAATGAACCTGCGTACACTCCTCATGGATATCGCCAAACTTGCCAGCGGACAAAACCATTTAGCGCCGCGTTCGTCGAACTACCCTACCTGCTGCAGCCGTCAAAACTTGCAATTTTCTGAGCGACCTTCTTGAAAGCGCACAAAGCTGCGTGAGAATTTTTGTGTTTTGGATGCTGAGTAAAGAGAAGGCGCATGATATATTGAAAAGCGGCGAAGGGTTGGTCAAGTTAATTGGGAGCGACAGCAAGGCTGGGGCTCGCTCTATCGTCAAGATGTATGTAGAAACATGTAAACACTAAACAGCTACTGAATTTCTTCGTCACTTTACGGAGATTTCGTCATATATGCGTCTTCTGTGGGCCTGCAGTGCACCACATTGTTTTAGAGCTTTATGTGCCTATGCAAGTATTGCCATTATCATGGTGGTTTGCGGTCCAGCATCTTCCCATTATTCCGTATATGAAATGCTCAGCACGCACCAAAGCTATATTTAGTCTTGTGTTGGTTTCAAACTTTCTTCATGCTCTTTCGTCCGTGTGTTCTGCGTGCTTCTACTTTTCAAGATGGTGTATGAACATGCCCGAACTGCCACTGTTGTAACATAAATTTTTTTCTTCTAGTAACAGTGGTGGGGCACACGCATACCGAGCACACATGAGTTTCTTGTCTTATTAGAGCTGGTGTAACTCGTAAAATAGGGCAAGACTTCTGTGTGAGCACTTTAAACGTACAAGCAGGCTTTTGTTTACACTCCTCCCCCTTAAAACTTAGCCAGGTGGGTAGCCCCCCTCCATTTTCGTTAACGCCATGGGTAACACCCCTCCCACCCTGCGAAATCAAAATTCTGGTAAACGCCTACGTACAGGAAGAGGTCGTGTTTGGATGGCCTTTGTTATTCGACATCCCTTGAAGCTTCGGCCACCCCACACATGCAAAGAAAGTTGCTTATTTCGCTGCGACAACGCGAACTAAACGGCGAACGCGAACAAAGTCGTAGGAAGCTACGGCGCACGGCTGCCTACTCTCCCGCGAATACTTAGCAGGGTCGCCACCAGTAGCGCTTCCGTCGGCTTGCACGAGGCGTATAGAGGCCCGTGTACACTATGCATTGTCACTGCACGTTAGGGAGGGAGCCACAGGTGGCGAAAATTTCCGGAGCCCTCTACTACGGCTTTTCTCTCCTTTCTCTTTCAGTCTTGTTCTACACCCACGGACGCTGAGCCGTGCTCCCGACATGAGCTGCAGAAATTGGCGTCATTTCCTTGACCGAACCACGTGCACAATCAGTATGCTCAAAAAAGAATAAATGCCGAAGACCATGGCACGCGGCCACGTAACAATAGCTTGTGCCTAGTGTTACGTGGCAGTGCCTAGTGTTACGCGCCCAAATTTAGGGGCGCAGACCTGCCCGGCTGCGGTAGTGAATTGCCTCTTTATAATTTCCCTCCCGCACCCTCCACTCTTCCTGTGGACTGAAAGAGAAAGTGGAAGCTTCCGTTTTGTACGATAACTGCGCTCCGATTCGTATTGCGATAACATGGGAAGAAGGTGTTGCAGCGCCCCCATTTTGAAGGTTTCAAACTGTCGCAGATTCAGCCGCTCCGCCCGCGGTTCTGCCGAGCGGCGTCCACGAGGGAAGCGGCGTAGGCGGCGGCTCCATGTCGCACGACCACGACCAGCCGTCGCACCTCGGATTGGACGACAACACGGCCGAGACCAAAGCAGAAGAGGCGAAAAGCACAAAGCCGCGTGAGTGTCACGAATGTGTCGGCTATGCCGCCTTTTTTTTTTTTTTTTCATGGGCAAACATGACGAGCACGCAGGCAGCGCGTGCTTGACGAGGACAACAACAACAACAACAACAACAACAACAACAACAACAACAACAACAACAACAACAACAACAACAACAACAACCGAAGTTGAAGTTGCTCGTGGGATATGTCACGACCAGTTGTGATACAGATACTGAGAACATTTTGGAAAGGTCCTCAGAGAGGCATCACCTCATGACGATGTGAGCTGTGGAGTCCTCGCACATCTAAGTTACACATCTCAGCGTCGCGGGCCGCTCCAATGTTGCGACGGGTAGAGGGAGCCTAGTCTGCTGCTCTGGACTGCCCACAGTTGCAGTTCCGGGTTCCGGACGGCCGATCCCCGCTCTACCTCGGCGATGCGCTTGCTTTCTTGTAAAGTGCGGCACCACCGGAGTACGTGATCTAAGTCTGTTGTTACCAGTCGTGATAAAAATTGAGAACTCGTGTCTCGATCGCTTGGTACTTGCCAAAAATGAGCTCGGAAGGGTACAGATGTTTCGGATATTCGTTGAATATTGCATTTTTCAACGTTCACATTCAATTCGAAAATGAGGTATTCGAAATTTTCGAATATTCGAGGTGATGATCCGGAAAAGGCTTTTATGTGATCCACTCACCTTGCCAAAAACGGCATATTCCGCGTCTGCGCAAGGTGCCGAGACTGGCAATGCCTAATGCAGGTTATGAAGGCTTGATGACGGGCCAGCGACAAGTCCATGTAGTATGTTTTATCGCCGCCAGCGATAAAACTTATAACATCTACAAGGCTACTGAGAGCTCTTCGGCAACTAGGAAGCTTTAATTTCTGAGAAATCTGTATGGATGCCCGTATGGAAACGGCATCCACCCGTATGGAAAACGGGTGGATGCCAATTTTCCCTTTCATAAACGTTACTCCACCTTGCTAGTTTCCGCAAAACTCATTTGCCATATATCCACGCCCATGTGCTTCGAGTTGTCGATGGATTCGCCCTCGCGCTGTCAATCGCTAGCCTCCTGGTTAGCTCAGTTGGCAGAGCGAGCGCCCTGGACAGGCGTTGGTCCCGGGTTCGAACCCCGAACCTGGACGAGTTTTACAGCAACTAGGAAGCTTTCATTTCTGCGAAATCCGTATGGATTTCCTTGTAGCCTTGTGCTACAAAACGGGTGGATGCTAATTTTCCCTTTCATAAACGTTACTCCACCTTGCGGGTTTCTGCAGAACTCATTTGCCATATATTCACGTCTAAAGAATATGCTTCACTGTAATACTTTGGGTATGCTATATTGCAATACAGAGCTGCACTACGTCAAAGCTGACCCAAGAGTTACTTTGCACATGCTATTGTGCAAAGCATCTGTGTATTACGGTGAAGCTGACAAAAAAAAATTCGTCGTGCATGTTATTTTGCAAGACATTTCTGTGCTGCGGCGAAGCTGACTCAAGAGTCGGTTTGTGCGCGTAATGTTGCAATACGAGACTGTAGTTTTGAGTCTAGTTAAGTGTATTACATAGCGCATATAGTCTTTGCTTGGTGTGTCTGTATTGCTGTGATCTTGACTAAAATTTATTTCTGTTGAATGCATAAAGGATTCTTGTTGGACTAAAGTAAGTCTTCTTGTTTGTTTTTCTGAAACGTATCAAACAAGCACGTTACTGACCGTGTCGCTGACGTCGTTGTAATCTCTAGGCACTTTAAACGTGGGCTTTGCCGCATGCAAACATATACACGTTACTGAGAAAGAAAGTAACCGATTCCAATGTAAACCACTTCACTCTAAAAATCCAAACAAGAACATTTGCTCAGGGAAAGATGGAGGCTAGAATTCATGAAGAGATTATTGAAAACGACGAAGGACAGGGAGTGCCGCTAGCGTCAACGTGTCGACACTTGTCGAAATGATAACCGATTACAATTAAAATTACGATTAAGGCCTCAAGTAATGTAGCTTAAAAATTACAGCTGGATATAGATTACTTCCCTGCGTCACTTACACTAGAGTAATCGATTACTTCCTAACGTTACTTTCCAAAGGCCATTTAATTACGGTTGCGCATTTTTACACATGTAGCATGTCTAAATACCAATCAGGGATGGAGACTTGTGCCTGATTGATCGTGTAAGTGGTGGATTGTATGTAGAATGACTCGAGGAGCAAGCTGGATGATAATTTCTTTCCTCTTTCGATGACGGAAACCGATAGCCAGTTAATGCTGTGTCCCGTCTCTTCATGACGCTCTGCCAGGACGCTGGAAACCGCGTTTCCTTTGGCTACATCACTGCGGTGCTGCTGTAGCCTTCTTTTAATGTTCCCCCGTCTCGCCTGTGTAGCACGCTGGCAGTCTTGGCACAGAATTTTGTTAAGCATTACGCCTTTCGACGCATATATATTAAAGACCACCACGCAGTCGTTCACTGTGCATGCGGCACACTTATATTGGGCGCCGAAACGTCACAAAATCTTTTGTTTTGTTTTGGCGATTGTGCGTTTCATCGGCCATGTTTTTCTTCCTCGCCAAGCGAGTTTTCCACCCACCCTAGACTTCATTGCAATCGATTACAGCAAAAAGTAGTTGACTTACAAGTAATTGAACCGTTGCGAAACTGCAGTAAATAGGAATCGGTTACAAGTAATCCATGACATGTAACACGTTACGTGCGAGCTGCCTGCATGACAACGTTACCGCGAAGCTAAATGACTTAACAACTTGCTAAATGTCTGAATGTGCTTGAACAACAGTTATTCTTATTTTCTGAATTGCAGCGAAAGTCCGCAGAACACAGGCAAGGCGAGCCAGTACAAGTAAGGATGCTCTCGCATTTGAATTCTTGCAACTGCTTAAAAATTGAGGTTATCTGTTATCGCTAACGTATACATTTAGTACTTCATGGAAGTGACCGACAATTTCTTAGGTAGTAGGAAATTCTCAGATAAATAAATAAATAAATAAATAAATAAATAAATAAATAAATAAATAAATAAATACTTTCTTGAGGAAAAGAACGCAAGGACAGAAGGCTGTCACCAAGAGACGCTTTACCATAGGCGCTTGATGAAGCAGTGACTTCCACAATGTAGTAACAAGCGGATAAAAGATGATTGATAAAAATGTGCAGGCGCGTTAGGAAAGGAAGTCACGAAAATACGGACATATAAGATAGTCTTGTCTAAACTGTCATTGCAACAAAAGTATGTCATCGCACCGTTCGTAGTCGAGGTGCTATACGGAAAACCAATTCGCATGTGATTTACGCTTTTCGTGATCGCAGTCCCACATGATTACATACAATCAGACACAGAATTTCCTACCGGGCGGGATCACGGAATCACGACCTGGATAAGCTTAAAATGAAATAGAAAGCGAAGGCCATTGACCTGAGAGACCCCCTTGATGGCTGGGCCATTGGTCGCATTCAGCCTTTTGAGCTTCGCAGCCTCGTTCAAAGCGTTACAGAAGGCTTACAGGATTGTGTTCCCTCTGAGAGGGGTCATTGCTTTAATTTCATATATTCACAATTGCAGGACATGCGTGAACTGCGCTGGGAAAAGATTCATAGTCTGCTTCATAATCAAGAAATATCTTTCTACGCGAGGTGGTCCACGTTCAAGCAGAAACCAGGATCGTTAGACGGACATGGGACATGATCAAAGACAGGACAAGCACTATATATTGTCTTGGTTGCTCGTCTTGAGCGCTTTTCCTGCCTTCATCTTGTTTCTAACCAGAAACTATAGCCAGAGATAGGAACATGGGACAAGGTCAAAGACAGGACAAGCACTATATCTTGTCTTGATAGTCCATCTTGAGCGCTTGTCCTGCCTTCATCTTGTCTCAAACCAGAAACCATAGCACTAGAGAGGAGCATGGGACAAGGTCAGAGACAGGACAAGCACTATATCCTGTCTTGATCGCTCGTCTTGAGCTCTTGTCTTGCCTTTTTCTTGTCTCATTCTCGCCTTCAGCGGGCTCTTTCCCGCTTTACGGAAAACCAACATGCTTAAGCCCATCTCTACTGACGGGAACGTTCACGGGCGCCAATTGACGCGCGCTGCGCGCGTTAACGTCGCAGAGCCACCGGCCAAGAAGCATCTCAAGACCACGTCGCCTCCGCTGGTCACGGCTGAAGAGGAAACTTCGCAGTCCCTTGTCAGCGAAGAGGGCGAGGCGACTACCACGACGGTTGAAGGTGAACATACTGTTGACTTGCTGTGGCCCGTCGTACGTTATGTTGCACTTTGGAATCGAGGAAGCCGGTCGGGGGAAGTGGAAACTTTAAGCGGCCAGAAAGTGTCTAATAATAAATGCCGCTGTAGCTGCAGCGTTTCTACAAGAAGGACTTATCTTCGTCAGGGCGGCCTAAGCCAAAGTAATTCGTGCAGGCATGGGACAGGGAAACAATTCGCCGGATCGCCACTCATGTGCGAAGACAAGTTTCACTTTCGTTTTATACCGATTTCTATGACAGTGTTGCAGGACCCCTTTCAAGTGATGTCTATACTTTGCTCTGCTGGGAGTTTTCCTCGACAAGAAATAATTTTGACGCCATTCCCTTTAGTGAAAGTGGATGACCGGGCAAGCCATAGGACACCATACGTGGTTATAGGCAAGGAGCTATGCGTTGATGCGAAAGTACAGCGCATCCCGTTAAAGAAAGTCAGGCGTGTCTGTCTTTCTTGGCCCGATTTCACCAGACCATGGCAACGGAAACGGAGCTGGGCAGAGATAACCAGAAAAGTTTTTCGGAATACAGATATCGAAGCACACATGCTAGATACCTAATGTACTGACACTGAGGTATACGATTGTTTTTGTCGTGACACGATATTTCTGATATGTCTTTGCAAAAAGACGGATAAAGTATTCCGGAATATGGAATTCCGGACTCAGGAATACAGATGCTGGAATATTTTTTCTTTCATTTATTTCGGTGTTGCCGATGCTCTGCAATGTTATTTATCTAGGACAGCGTAATAACCAGTGAAAGAAGAAAGTACACATTTCTTTTACAGGTAAGGTCTGTTTTGCTAAGGACATTGTTGGGTTAATTGCACTTCAGCGCCAGCAGCTTCTCAGGAAGGCTTTCTTCTAGATAGCTTCGTTTCAGCCTCAATAAAAAAAAAAAGAAAACGACTCGCGAGTGAGAAAAGTCTCTTTACCTCTGTAGACGAACGTAAGTTCGTGTTATATAACTAATGAATACCGCTTTCATGTTCGGAAAGTCCTCCAGCATAGCGATGCGTCTTCTCGGGTCGTCTATGTACCAAAACACTTCCACTCTAACGGGTGTCTGTTCTTCTTACCGTGCTAATATTTACGGCAGTGTAATTTGGCCAGAAGTCACCGTGACCATCGTGGACAAGATGACGCCCCATGAAGGGAAGCAGGTAGAAAAGTCTCAGAAGTACATTACTTTCCAAAAAGTAAAATAAAGGGGGACTTCATAGTTTGCAACGCTGTAGTATCGTGTGTTGCAGTGTTGTGTGCGGTATTATGTGTATCTATGTCTATTTTTTGCGCATCCCACGGTCAACGCATGTCAATGGCGGCTCACTCACACAAAGCCGGCGTGCACATTTTTCACAGCAACCACCACTCGTCGCCGGTCGACGAAGAAAAGCACCACAGCCAAGGGCAAACGCCGACGTAATGAAGGTATAGTGTATTCGTCGTATAGTCTGTAGTATACTGGCGACCTTTCGCCAGTTCACGTAAGTGTTGCACTCGACGTACTGCTCAAGCAAAGTAAATGTAGTACATGGGGGGGGGGGGGGGGCGGTATGGATGGTATAGCGCCATCTTAAGGTGCCAACCACAATGATTCGGAAGTATATCGGCAGCGCGTAAGGGTCTGATTAAAAAAAAGCAGTCCCCGTCGTAGTTTGTTTCCTGTTTTCTCGTGTAGACAACGCAAAGCGCACCAAACGTCGCCGCCATCATGCAGCGATTGTGCCAGGCTGGATCGCGTCACGTGATTCGCTGTATTTGGAGACAACTCGCGCGGCTGCCGTTCAAGGCCCTCAGAGACAGATGTGCCGTTGCGCCATGCTTGCCAGTAGTGTGGGCGCCTCTTGAGCGAGGGGACAGCCAAACAGCTCCACTACTGTGAAATCCGAGAAAGTGCGTAGCACAGGCAACCGAGTGGTTCTCGTTGTGCACCGAAGTGCACGCCGTGGGAGGATAAATTGCGCGCAGCCTCTCGGGGGCAGCCCTCTCTTGTGCGTCGCGGGCATCGGAGAGAAGCGTGAGCACGCGACAGGAGGCGACGGTCGTCGACAATGCGGCATCCTAGAGCGCTACGCACTTAAAAGTCCCGTAGTAATTATGGAAGTGTAACGTCACGATAGACGTTTTGTCTGTGGCTGTAAACGCCACACACATACATGACGGATTTCGCTGTCTCTATGTCACAGCCTAGGCGTGCGAAGGATACTAGATTATGGGGGGAGAGGCGGAAGAAGGTTCACTGCAGCGCCCTGTCCTCGTCGCAACCCCTTCCCAATGAGCACATTTTGGTCAGAACGCATGTGCAAGTGGTTACAGCTTCAAAATTGTCGCGTGGCACCCTCTTAGCCTTTTCTTTCTTCTATGACTATGCGTGGATTCCCTTCGCCGCGCAGTTTTGTTACCCTAGCAGATAGGCGATCACTTCCTGCGTGTATGATACCGGTAAGCTGGACACATTTTTTATGAATCATGTACCCCAGTTTAGAGTGGATTGGTAGTTGAAGGAGTAGCTTCAGCTTTTCATTTGTCGCACATCTCTTTTAATCGGGAGTGCATCAGCGCTGTTGCCAGTGTCCTAGTCAGTTGTCTTCTGTTCTCTGCGCTGTTTAGTTTCAGTATTCATCATCTTGCTCACGTTGCGTATCTGGTTTATGCAGGCTTCTTCGGATTACTTATAACATTACCTTACTCCGGCTCTCAAGTTTCTGCCAAGGGTTTTTGGAACTCGGTAAAACTTATCCCTGTAATGCGGCCTCTCAAGTTAGCGATAGGTGAACATGGAAATATCGGTGGAGTCGCCGTTTCGACTAGCGGACTTTTCGTTAACTATGTCTGAGGCCCTGCAGATGTTCCTGCAGTATTCCTTCTTGCCTCGGATGTCCCTTGGGTTAGGGCACCTGAAATACTACTCTATCGGTGTTCTCAAAAATAAGAAAGTGAACGGGACACAAAGTTCGTTCTTTATTTGTTTTTATTTCTTTGTATAGCGTACGTGGTGATACAACAATGAAAGGACCAATGAACTCCATCGGCCCAGTTCATCGCTTTCCATAATGACTGCGCAAGTATTCTTAATCGACCGTCCCTTGTGGTTTGGTGCCGCGTGCAGCCTCCACAAGAGGGCAGCCGTCTCCTTCTCCGGAAACGCGCTCGAGGAACGGTGCCGCCCGTTCGGGCAAAAAAGGACGTGAACCCGTCGCGGAGGAACATCCGAAAGAGGAGCATCCCGGGGAGGAACAAGAACCCGCGGAGGAAGAACCTGCAGCCGAACAACCTTCTGCGGAACAGCCTTCCGAGGACGCGTCTGCGGAGGAGGAGAAAGAGTCCGAGCAGCACCCCGTCGTCGCAACGACTCGGCGTCCCGTTTCCAAGGCCCCCACCAAGTCCCGTACCAAAAGCAAGACAGGTGAGTCGTGCTGAAGCGAAGCCGCTTTTTGTGAACATCAACGAGTTTTGCAGACTATGTTTGTTTATATTAAAATACCCGCAAGGCCAACGGCATTACAGAGGGGAGTGGGGAAAAAAGTAGCATAACAATGCAAATGAGTCAAGCACACAAGGAACTACACAATATTAAAGAAAAGACAAGTACATTGCTAGTAGTTACATAAATACCAGCGGCACGAAAACACATTACATAAAACTGCTTATGATTAGCTAAAGGTACACAATTGGGTGTATAAACGAGGATGAATTTATTTAAGTCATCATGGCGCTGAGTTTAGCAAGCACTAAAAACAACAATAAAACAAACTTAGAAGAAAATATTGCGTGATGTATCTTCGAAGCGGTTAGTATCGTTGACGGATGCAGCACTTTCAGGAAGGTGATTCCGCTCATCACTTGTGCGTCGTACAAATGAGTGAGAGGAAGAGGAGCTCTTGCAAGATGGAATGCGAACTTTGTGTTGGCGATCAATGCGAGATGATAGATAGGATGGTGCTTAGCTCATGTGGTAGGGGTGGGTGGGAAGGGGGTGATGATATTTCCTATGAAAAGGAATGAGTCGTGCTTGTTTACGCCGTGTGGCTAAGGATGGTAACTATAGAAAAGTCTTACATGTAGCTGCTCTCTAAGAATAGTGGCTTCCGACTACGCGCTTCCAGCATAAACCAGTACCATTTTCTTATACTTCCAATCCTTTAAACTTGTATGCGAGGAAGGTCCACTCCTGAGAAACAATAAATAAAAACATGTACGCCAGTTTCCTTGCGTGACATTTTTTTTTCCTGTTGTGGCGGCGTGCGACTTTTCCGAGTCCGACAAAATATGCGGGTTTCCTCTTGCTGCGTGCATGCGTCTTTCGCATCTTTCAGTTATTTCAAGATGGCTCTTTCCAGCGTTGCCTATTATTATAAAACAGTGAAACTAATAAAACGTCTTGCGTATTTTCTTTTCTCTTACTAAAACCGAGAGCATTCAAGGAAAGAAAAGTGGGAAGTGGCTGCTGTAATCGGTTTTGTGAGTCCTTCGGTTCCAATGGTCCCAAGCTCAATAATGATAACAAAAGATCCTCAGCTCTGAACAGAGTGTATATATTCTGCTTTCACTTTGTAGGCACTGATGCGTCTAAAATTCACTTTTGCAATAAGAGGGAAGGCAACGCGAAAATTATTTTACGTTGAATGCATTAAACCATTCGAATCTCTTGGAGCAAGTGCAGCGGTTAGCGACTGAAGAATGCCTCGATAACCATATATGTGGGCACGTTTTCAATGATTTTCGTTTGTTACGTGTTATACACGTGGTTGGTCGTACACAGAGGGGGTATACGGCCTTATTTACTCACTACCTACGCTGTTGCAGAAAAGAAGCAAAAGCCAACGTCACCACCGAAGACCACCGTAGAGACTACGACGCCGGAACCTACCGTGGGAATCAAGCGGCTTCCACAAAGTGAGTACATAGTACGTGGTACATAGTACGTGGCACATGGAACATAGTACATAGTACTGTGTACTATGTTTTCTGTGCTATGTTCTAGGTAGTACATCTGCTCTTAGTCGTCATACATACTATTTAGAACATATACTATGTTCTAAGTTGTACAACAAAAGATATCGCTAAGAGCAAAACACAAGACACAGATTACACGATACATCGTTTCCACTTACATGCACATATATTTTCATGTAAACGTCCATACATTCGTATTTTCAACTTTACCTAGTTTAATAGGGGGCAGTTCACGTGCTGTCAATTTGTGAAGAAATTCTATAAAGGCACTTAGTAAGAAACTTCGCAGTTGAAGAATTGGTTCAAGTTCGAGATGTTGGTGTACTGGTTTTATTTTGGCTCCAAAATTTTCTTCAAGTTGTTTTTTTAGTAATCCATATGATTTACATGGTAAATTTGTGCAGCTTTTGGTGATTATAATATCTTTCTTTTTCTTCGCAACATTTTCTACCTACAGAGATATTTCGCTTGTGTTTCTCACTTCTTCAATCGCGTCAGTCTTTGCGCGCTTAGGCTTCACCGCACTGCAAATCGGCGCTGCAGCGAAGCAATAATGAAAGCGTGCAGGCGCTGCCAGGCGGTCAGGCAAGTGGCGGCCCCGAACGGCTGACCCGTGCATTATTTCGCTGGCGTCGTGTGAAATACAAGCCCTCGCGTCATGCCGACGCCGCTAGAACTTTCACTTTGTTCCTACAACCCGATGTGCGTTGGATCGCCAATAATATTTGACCTGCCTTGCGTTACAGATAACGATAGCGGAAATATTGTAAGCGGTATTCTCATTATTATAACCCTTGCAGAAATAGTCACGCGAGGTCTGGTAATATCGCTTTAGGCACGTAGATTTGGGCAAACAGTTGAGAGATGTCAGTGAGTCCTCGTCATGACTTCTTTTCTTTAACCAACAACCCACCTTGGACGACTCTGCCGTCGGGTCTTTCTTTCGAATAAAGTTTATTCTTCCAGCTACCGACAACAATAAGTGATCGTGCAGTCTTTAGATCTTTGGGGTGCGGGTGTGCTACTCATGGTGTTACCAGAACGGTGTATTATGCGAAGTTAGCTGAAATTATATTATAGTTCTTTTTTTGTTTGGGTGGGGGAGGGCGTGGGAAACCCACCAGAGTGGGTTGTTAGGGGTGGGGGTGTATTAATTCCTGCTATCTTAAATTTGCGCTATTTTTCTGTCGTCAGTAAGCTAACTGTGCATTTAACTAGTACATTGAGCTGCCATTGTGTTCAGTGTTTAAAACCAGCACCTCTGCTGGTTTTAAACACTGAACGTTTGCTAAACGCTGATTATCGTCATTGTCAACGCTGTGGGATCCCATTGTGTATTCTTGGAGTGAGATATAATTCTGTCATTTTCATAGTTGTTGCACTACTACGCTGTGCTTGACAAAAAAGACAAAAAAAGAAAAACCGTGCCTGTGAAGTAACTGTGACAACCGCCGCGGTAGCTTAGGGCGCCATGGCGGTTGGTGTTGGTTCTAATTTCTGCGACAGCGCCCGAATTTCGATGGGGTCGAAATGCAATAATACCACACGTAGTTAGGCTTAGGAGTACGCTAAAGGATGGACGCTAATGTTGGACGCTGGTCGAAGTGAATGTGCAGTCTCCAACCATTGCGTACCACACAATTCCAGGTTACCCTTGATGTTACTATGCTTACCATCGTCAGTTGGCGAAGTGCACGAGAACTGTTTACCATATGCAGTGGGCGTAGACTGAATGATGATGATAGTGTTGTACGTAATCACCAGTGTCCCATCCCTTGCTGTGCACTGTGTCATCGCTGGCCGTGGAGGAGCTGCGATACCCGCACCAGTACTGCACGCACATCATCTACACGCACGCCGAGTTCGACTTCGCCAAGAAGAGCTTCGTCGCACCCATGGCATGTAAGTATCGCTGTTTCATTTCGATGGAATGGAGACGAAGTGGCTTAACCATCTTCCAGGGAAAAGTCAGTCGTCCGTAATGTTGCTGTGGACGGAAACGGGTCGTTGTTCCATAGACGAAGAAGAAAAAAGAAGGATATGGCGTCACGTGATTTCGCTAGCCTCGGCTGGCCAACCTCCTCCGACGCCTTGTGGGAGGTGCCCCTCGGGTACGATTAGGCGCACACAGTTGACGGACCGTCCGAAGTCGTTTGGACGCGGTAACATTTAGTGGCGCTTCACCGTACATTAATTTACCGCTTGCTGATCACGTGACCGGGGCTCAATTCCCATGATTCTTTCCTTTAAAATATTAGGCTAGGCTTCAAACATGTCGCGTGACGTCCTCTCGTAGCTTTTTCTCTTCCTCTTTGCTTCTGCCGATGAAACGATTCAAGAACAGCAGACGCTCCGAAGGCACCGAAGGCATCAAGCACGGCGCCATTTTGAAAAGGTCAGGTGGCGACTACCTTGTTTGGTTTCGCGATTGGCTGGCAGAGTAACACTGACTCGCTAACGTGCAGCAGCGGCGTAGGTCATCACCTCCTGTTGAGATTGCGGAGGCTGGGGAACTGGCAGCGATCGCTGGACTTCGATGGAGGCTAGCTGGGGCACAGACGTTAAGTCTGTCTTCCCCAACGTCGGCCTGCTCTTGCTGCCAGCTGCTGTTTTTTAAAGTTGTATCCTACTGTAGTCTTTAAGACTGTTACCGGACGTCCTCTCTTAGCTTTCTTCTTCCTAAACGTGCCACCTGCAGCTCTGAGCTTCACGTCGTTCCTGACGAGCAAGTCCAAGTGGGCCAACAGCACGGACGGTCCGCGCTACCTGGTCTCCCTGTCGCCGGCGTTCGTGGCGCAGCACGCCCCGGAGATGTCGACGGGCCAGAGGGCGGCGCGCGACATGACGGCTTGGTTGGAGTCCACGGACCTCGCGGGACTCGCGCTCGTCGAGCACGTCATGACGCCCGACAATGCGGACCTCTACGTCAAGTTCAGCTCGGTACGGCCAAGCTTCCTGGGCTGGGCGAATCTTGATGGCTGTCGCGCTATCCGTCCACCCGATCCTGTGACGGAGGAAGGGTAAACAGAGAAAGAAAGAGAGTGAGAGAGAGGAGAGAGAAGCCGTAACGATGAGAGACACGCTCGCGTCCTCACAGGCTTGTAGGTTCCGGTAAGATTAGTTATGGTCAGGTTTGGTCTCGATCAGAATGATGTCTCTGTTCAAACTGTGGCAAATCCAGAAGACCGCGGTGGAGAGTTACCATTCGGTGATCTCTGGCTACCGGTGGCAATGAGGCCCAGGTGGGCCATTTAATGAGCAGCGAAGGACGCCGCGATACAGTCGTACCACGTTCCCCTTCTGCACCCGCAACAATTGGTTTAGCGAAATTAATTCGTAAGGGACGTGCTGGTGCGTGGACATTGCAGCTGTTTGACACGGACGGCACTGTTCACGACAGCGCGATGTGCGATCAGTATTCGCCACGAGGTCAGTGTAAAGCACATAAGCGATGGTAACACAACATATCTGCAGCATTGGCCTGTGACCAGTGGAAGAACTTTCTGGAAAAAAAATCGCCAGAAGAGTGTACGGGCCCGGCCCGTGGGCAGTGAGGTTGGCGTCGCTGCCCAGCTGCCCTCGCGAAAGTACAGTGCCACCACATTTTAAACACGAAAGTGTTTTTGTGGCGGTGTCCACCAGGAAATCATTGACGTACTTCCGTAACGGAAGTGGCTGGGCGGCTAACATTTGGGCCGCGTGTGCTGCATGCCAAAGTGGCGCAAATGACAGCACGCCCTCAAGTAAGGGACACTGTCAGGCTCCTTACGTTAGCCTTACGCGGTGTTCCTCTAGGTCGGTGCGATTGCATCGCTTTTTACTTGCAAGAATTCACGTTGGAATCTTGCCAGCGTTAGGTCGGTGTCTCTCTCATTGTAGCTTTGAGGGTTAAGGTGAGGTCTTTCTTTGTCCAACTAATTCTTTCGTCACTTTCCCGTTTCGCGACAGGCATTCAGAGAAGTCCAGCCAGGCAATCTCGAGTTTGTTCTCGGGTTTTCCTCGCCGTACCTGAACGAACTGCAGCCGACACTGAAGGTTCTTTACTCGTGAGTAATAGTTACGTGTTTGCGTTTAGTCTATAGACCCACTTCCTTGCGTCCTTTTGTACCTCGCTTTCTCTGACCTTACAACTAGATGCTACACTTTGTATTCTCATGTTCATCTAAGCGTTCATGACCACCGGTAGACGTTTCATAGGATTCACGTATAGAGTCATACACCACGTCTTCAGGTATGTCATACGAGATGGTCTTATAATTAAGAACTAATGTTCGCGGGCCTCTTAGAGCTTGCGGTTTACCCCGTTGTAGGCGCAAAACGGAAAGGCGAACTAGTTGGTAATAATTCAGTGTTAAAGGGACAACACTTATTGAGCATAGGCTGAAAACGGTACCAATCAGTCGTGGAGGCGCTGCTGTGAACACGTGGGCCAAAATATTAGTTCGCTGCCTACACCAGCGCGCTCGCAATTTCATTTCAAATATAGCTGGAAGAACGCCTTCTCTCCTTTCCACGAATGACGTCAGAACTTGCACCGACAACGTCGCCCATATCTTATTTTGTTGTTCTGAAGGGAACTACACGTTTTATTTATTCATTAAACTCAAAATGAACAAATAAACCATTTCTGCGGGTGCTTCCGCGTTCGTGAAGGGAACAATGCTAGTTCTATACTTCGAGCGACGGAGTCAACTCTCCTTATGACGTCATAGGTTGAAAGAAGAGCACGTGGTTTCCGGCCCTGTTTGAAATCCTATTGCGAATGTCCTAGTGCGTGCAGCATACAAACATTTGGCTCACGTGTTCATAGGAACCTCCACGACTGATGGGCGTCACTTTCAGGCTATGTCTAAAAAAATGTTGCAGGGACCTCTTTAAAGATTTGGGCGCTACCACGACAGCGACAAGAAAGGGAGACAATACGAGGCGCCATAGGAGGAACCATAAACGTGACAAAGACAAGCACAAAGCTACTACTGTTGGACAAGCGGTTTAGATTTTGCCGGTGGTAAAAATTTCCGGTTTGCTGTGCATTTGTAAACGTGTTCCTTATAGGTACTTCGAAAAAAAAACTAAAAAAAAACCGGTCAGAACAAGCGCTCCGGTTAATTTATTCTCCTGGTCTTTTGACGCTTCTAAGTACCCTCACGGTATCTTACGAACTCGCCCAAATGTCTGTTCTGTAGACGTGTACGTTGTTCGTTAAATAATTTTTATGTTTGGTCCCGAAACACTTGTAGAACGCGCTATCTAACATGTCTGTATCCGTGGTTAGTCGCAAAATCGCAGCATTCTGCTACCATCACGTGGCAACGCGGTATTCTGCAAATCTCTGCGTATACCTGGCACACTAAAACTGTCCAATATCTAAGGGGTTCGTTAATGTACGTTGCGCAGTACGCGCGAAAACAGGCGCGAGAAATGGCGAGACACGTGAAGAGAAAGTGGTCTTCGTGGTGTGTGCAACTCGTTGTGTTTGTGTCGAGTGCTGTTTCTTGTTGCATGCAGCGGCGAGTTGCACCGAGTGCTCCCGTCTGAAGGGATATTGGTGAACAGAGGCGCGCACGGTATTTGCTCCTTGCTAAGCAATTTTAGCGGCGTTTGCACTTGGCGGCGATTCGTGAAGAGCGCCTGTGACAGCGGTACGTGTAGTTCTTTTCGGCTAGGCGACAAAACCGCGCGGGACAAATAAATGTTTCACTGCATAGGACAAAAAAAAAAAAAGCACCATGATCATACACTGACCAGTTGTCTCCGAGATTATTCCGTGTATCGTGGATCTATAACGAAACCGAATAGCTCTGCATAAAATTGGCAAGGTGGAGAAAGTCTTGCGCAGGAACTGTCATCCGGCTGTCCATGATCAATTCCGTATGGATAATGTATTAGATATAACGGTACTCCTTAGGTCTAAAAGCTAAGCGGCTTGAAGTTGTGTTTGAATGGGAAGGTCACCATAGAACGATGCCAGCTGTGAAAACTAGAGCTTAATGTTTCTTTCTTTTTTTTTTTTATCGCAGGCAAGTTGACTACATAATCCTGGAGACGCACGTCAAGCAGTTCCCCGATAACTGCGTCGCGCTGTTCCCTACCGCCTTCAACACGTCTCGCAACCCCAAGGTCCTTCAACTCAGGAACAACCTGTTCCCGGTGAGTTACTTTCTCACACTGACAGTTCCTCGCATACAGGGGCTTTTAAAATTTTGAATGACAGATTTCTTTAGCTAGCATCACGCTTTTCGGATGAGCGATACCCTACCGCAAGTGACGGGAACCACCGCACGCACGCACGCACGCACGCACGCACGCACGCAGTGAGCTTTGTTTCACTTCTACACGTCTAGATACCTAAAGTAGTTTTTACTAGCTTATGCAAGATTCGTTTGGGAATTTTATAGAGAAGACTTGCTGCTTCACTCTAGTCGAGCATATTACTCTAGATCATATTTCATTTTTAAGACACGCGTGTAATATCGAGTTCCCCTAAATCGTGGCCTGTATGCGGAATAAACACGCTCTTCCATTCGGCTGCACTGCTTAACAAGGTGCATTGCCGTGAAGCATCTCTCATGGCCTCGCTTTGCGTATTGCCGTGAAGCCGCTCGGCAATGCGTCGGCGGGATTTTTGGTTTAGGCATGCTCTCCGAAATAGGCGTTGTGTCTCGGCGTCTCTAAGGCCACGATGTGAAGCATTGCCCGTGAATTCGCATTAGAAGGGAAGCTTTGGAAATGATTTGCACACACTTATGCAGTTGCGTTTGCCCGATGTGGTTGAATTGTGGTCTTCGTCTTGAAGCGGCAAGTGCCATGTTTTCACATTGGTACAAGAACAGATAGACAACATTAACCGTCCCACTTGAGTAACTGTAAACCAGGGAGGGAATGTGGGCACGTGACAGAGGGGAGGAGCATAATAATGATAACATTAGAAAGAGCAGCTGATACACGAGAACCCATCGAGAAATACCATAAAATGAAGTGAACAATCGACAAGTATTTACAGATATTTTCAAAGGAAAGTACTGCGAATATAATGACACACACAGGAGAAAGATACCAAAGACAACACAAGCGCTTCTACTGCCATTGTTGTGTTTCTGCTGTGTGTGTCATTATTTGCGCTGCGTAGTTTCCTTTAAAAGTGTGCACCAACTAGCCCACAAACAAGTACTGTTTCTACAGAGATGTTCATCTGGTCTTGTATGTTGAGACTTACAAATGTAATGACAAAGGTAACGTGTGTGGAAAGCATTCTCGACCTAGATATACAGAACAACAACAACAAAGGGATCGTGTGCCAAGATTAGCCAATTAATCAGCAATAACCAGGGCTGCTTTTACAATAGGAAATATGGCGTTACTGAAATATATCCACTGTATTGAAAATAGTAAGTTCTCTAATATATATTTATCTTCATAACTGTTCTTGTTTGGAGAGTTTGTACTTCCTGAATTACATCACTAGAATTTTTTTCAGCATTTGCTGAAATGAGCTCCAGAAATTATTGTTTGCTTTGAATAGCATAATTTGCATTAAGCATGTAGAATTAGATGATTAGTTAACAGTGGTGCATTGTGTTTATCTGGCGGAATTCACCTTGAACGTGCTGGAAGTGACCTCGTCGAAAAAGCGGCATCATCGCGGATGGTGGGAAGAATATTACTTGACCAAATGGATAAGTGCTCCATGTAATGTTGCCAAGCGGTGACAGCATCTCTTGAAGAAGATGACGCCAACAATGCAATTAAATAATGACGTCCTTGGTAGCGTCTTAATATCAAGATAGCTCTGTTTGCTGCCAAATTTCTAGAGTCTCCTGCGAACAAAGATAATTCATTGTTTCAGTAGCAGTTGACCAAAAATGACGTAAACAATGCAGTGAAATCATGGCTTCACTGGTGATGTCTTACTGTAAAGATAGCTCCGTTTGGATGCCAATATTTCAGGGGCTTCTGCGAACAAAGCCGATTCATTGTTTCACTAGCAGTCGAACCCAGGCCTCCCATGGTGAGTATGCCACCATTCACTCATGGTTGCGTTGATGAATGGTGAAACGTGTCCGCCGTGGTGATGTAGTGGTTAGGGTGCTGGATTGCTCACCCAAAGAACGCGGGTTCACCCTGCCCTGTGCGCTCGCATTTCTGATGGAGGCGCAAATGGTGGAGGCCTGTGAAGTGTGCCTTGTCAGTGCAAAATCCCAGGTGGTCGAAATTTGGGGAGCCCTCCACTACGGCGTGATTAATAATCATATCGTGGCCTTGGCGCGTAAGGCGCCCGCAATTCAAATCTGCCTTATTGGACTCTGCGTTGTCAGCGTTTTTAACTGTTCTTGCCGACGTTGCGGTAGCGTAGCAGAATATTCGTTGACTGAGCCGACGCGTCACGTGATCTCACTTTGACCTATGAAGTCCAAGCGCGTGTCTTTCAAATATAGAGGTGCATTCACCTTGCGCACCATGTGAACGCCTTCGGTTTTCTACAGAAGAAAGAAAGGAAGAAAGAAAGAAAGAAAGAAAGAAAGAAAGAAAGAAAGAAAGAAAGAAAGAAAGAAAGAAAGTTTGTTGCCGGTGCTAGTGTTCCAACCGGGGCTCCCACTCTCCGGAGCCAAGTGTCTTATACTCTGCGGTACACACCGCTCTTGCGAGGTGATGCACTGGTGTTTCCTTGGCGTTCCTTCTGATAACGAGTGTTTCTTTGGTTCAAGCAACGACTACTGGAGGGCACGCGTGTCCTTAGTTCGGTCTTAGAAAGTGCCACAGCATTGCTGTCCTGCGAATTTCACTGCGTTGATCTGGCCTTACTTGTTACATGCGTGGCTGACCAAGCGTATACGCTATAGTGTGCGCGTGGTCCCACGTGGCACGTCGCAGCCACGTAGCTGACTGCAGGTGCCTTTGGCATTTCTACACTGAAGCAGCCTGACGTTGTACCTGTCTATATTTTTTGTTGTACGCAGAGGTCGGCGTTGCAGTACGTCGAAACCTTACCGACGCCGGGTCCGGGTCACTACGCCAAGACGTGCATATCGGTGCTCATGGGCGTACTCATGTACATCGTGCCCAAGGGTCTCATTCACGCGCCGTCGCAGGACTGCATCGACTTCTCGTGGTGCACCTACTCTGACGTAAGCCCTGTCGTTATGTGGAAGCACGGCTTCTGAGATACGGGAATCATCGTGTTTTCCCTCAGAGGCAGCGGGAGCGCGAAGCAATGAGCTAATCTCTCACTGACACGCTGGAGCGAAGAGCCATGCTCTTCACCGCCACCTTTTCGCCTAAAACGTGAAATTCTTCAACATTCAAATAATATCTAACTATGAAGTATATGCTAAACGTTTATTTGACAACTAGGTGATGTTGTTCGCCAGCACTAATAATTCATTCGTTCCAACATCCCTTTGAAACTTTGGGAAAGTCCACTGCTGGAAACACCTGTGGAACTTGAGCGTTCTAAAGACCATACCTGTCGGGTTTTCTGACCACAGGTGTGTCAGTCCAAGTCCAAGTTCAAGTACTACGAGTGGGCGGAGGCCGTGACGCAGTCCGACCAGTCCCGGATGTACATGTTCGACGACGAAACGACGATCGTCAACAAGGTTTGTCTCCTTCGCCCCACCGAAACTTATGAGAGATCGTGGTTCAGCGTCATAGGTTAAGCACTTGGGAAGGCAAGAAAAGAGAAGAGGGGAGATAAGAGTTTTGTGGTAACGTGCTGAGCGGGCGTCCTCGGGCTATGCAAATTCCGCACGCACGCTTCGCGCATTATCTTGTCGTCGGGTGCTGGACCTTCGTGGACCAAGAGGCAAAGGCAGCGTCCGTTGGTGACGGTTGCCGCAGAGGAAGTCTCTCGTTGTGATGGGCGGTGCACAGGCCCCCAACCCTTCCATCCACATAAAGCCTCTCCTCCTCGACTACTCATCACTGTACCCGGCCGTTGTCTTCAAAACGAAAACGTTATTTCAGGGTCGTTCTATGCTGGCATGCTTTTACAGATAATGCAATCTTCAGTACTCTATACCCTACGCGCCAGGTTTAACGCCAGACCAGCTCTGATTTAGCGGTTAGAGTAGATTTTAAAACGCAAGAAAATGCTTTTACGAGAAAACTCCTGGGTCGATTTGAAGTAAATTTGTTCGGGTTGGGAATGAAATAAGTTCTCTGAGAGGGGGAGAGAGAGAGAGAGAAACGAGACTCAATTTATCTTCACGCCACCACCTGTAACATGATGTGGATCATTAACGACTTACGATTTTTCAATCTTCGATCGATCGTCCACAGTCTTGAGACCTAAAGGCACCGGCTCAACCAGACGACACAAGAAGAGAGACACGGACACACGAGCGCGGTGTCTCTCATCTTATGTCATCTGGTTGCGCCGGTGCCTTTAGGTCTGAAGAATGTACCAACTCGCCCAACAAGAGGTTTTGATGACGTCCACAGTCTCGTATCTTCACGCGGCGTTCTCTGCGACGCGCATACTTTTTCTCGGGTCAGGTGAGGAAGACGCAACACGCGAGTCCCAAGGCGTGCGTGTCCCTCTACCGGACGGACCTGGACGACTTCTCGGGCACGTGCAACAACGGGTCGCCCTTCGTCAGAGTGGCCGCAGTGCGCAGGGCGATCCTCACCTGATGCGGTCGCGGCCGGGCTGCGAGGACCTCTTGCGAGCCTCGGCCCATGCGTCTGCACACATATAGGGAAGGGGACATACACGATGGCTTACCGTCGACCACGTTTTTCTTTCTTTTTGTCTTCAAAGAAGATTTCGGACGACGATGTGCCAAGGAGGGTGCCGCCGCAGAGGACTGCGACCTCTAAGTGTCCTTCTAAACGTATGCTTCATCTTCAAGGAACCTCAACTCATCTCAAGAAACTTTCACGTCACCATGAAGAAGGATAGAGGTGTACGATAACGTTTTCGGTATAAGCACAACGGCTTGTGAGAAAAAGAGAATGGAACCTCCGAAACACCTATTTGCTTGAACCTGTCGTTCCTGGAAGGCGCAGAGAGGCTTTTATGCTTTGTGACAGCTGCCAGCTTTCTAACCTAGGGAATTGGCAGGCAAATCTAACCTGTGTACCTCAATAACGTATATATTTCATATTTTAGGAATGTCGGTTTATCTGAAAGCATTTCGGTGCTCATTGGAGAAGTCTTGATACGCATGATATTAGCGTCGTATAAACCTGGTGCGTAGTGTGAAAGCTAGAGATAAAAAGTAGAGATAAACCTAAGGAGCACGCAACGTGCAATGGAAAGAAACATGATAGGGGTAACGCTAAGAGATAAAACACGAGCGGAATGGATCAGAGAACAGACAGAAGTAGCCGATATTATTACATCAATTAAAAGAAGTGGACCTGGGCAGGACATGTCATAAAGAGGAAAGATAACAGATGGACAGTAAGAGCGACGGAATGGATACCAAGAGAGAAAACGCAACAGAGTCAGGCAAAAGGTTAGATGGAGCGGTGAAATTAAAAAGTTTGCGGGCATAAAGTGGAACCAACTCGCTCAGGATAGGGTGGATTGGAAATCGTTGGGAGAGGCCTTCGTCCTGCAGTGGACCTAAACAGGCTGATGATGATGATGATGGTAGTGTGAAAGCAAAGAATAAAGGCGAATACTCGAAGCCCCCTCTTTGCTTGGACTTGTTCGTCCTGAAGGACGCAGAGAGGCTTGTTAGCATCTGCCGATCTAGTTGAACCGATTGGCAGTAATAGTTCGTGCTCTGTACTGTACTAATTAGTTAAGAAGCGTATAATCGAATGATTACAGCATGTATAGGCTAACGTAAACGGCGGCGCGCACTGAGCTTCATGAGAACCTGTTTCTAGCGTTCGGAACGCTGGAAAAACAAGGAATTTTAGTTTGGCCGTAGACATATTCACGTTTACGGATACCGGGACCATGGGTGGTAGCGATGTCGCTACCAGCACTGCTGGTCACGTTCATAGTCTAAAGCATTGGTCGTGAGGTAATTAGCTCACAGTACTCTCACTGTTTTTTTTTAACGAGAACGCTCACGTGACTGAAAAGATAATGGAATGCATTGTAGTTAAACAAACCGCCGCTAGATGTCGCTAGCAGTTTTGTTCTGGCGCAAACTTCTCCGGTAGACCGGTATCCGTAATCGTAAAGAAGTCTACGGGCTTCTGCACTGAGCGGTGCTTCTGCGCTGGGCCTCACGCGAGCCTGTTTCTAGCGTTCGGAACGCTGGAAGAGTGGTTTCCGGGTGAGGCTTGTACACACACCGGTTCTTCTTCGTCGCGCGCCGAGGTTCACGCGAGCCTGTTTCTAGCGTTCGGAACTCTGGAAGAATGGTTTCCGAGTGAGGTTTCTGTACTCAGCGGAACTTCTGCCGGATAGCGTGACACCGTCCCCTTTCAGTTTCTCAACGTGCGATACACGGCCACGAACATGGCTTAGCAACAAAGTGCAGCATTGGAGTAGTCGCGTGGACTGAAAGCGCATGGACCAGAAAACAGCGTGGAAAATAGAGGACCTGAGCAGTACCGCGTCCGATCTCTCAATCTTCATTGTGGTACTAGCACCCGGGGTGCAGTGTTTTTTGCAGGGTACCACAAATTCCCATAAACATGGCAACTCGTACAAAAGGGAGACAATGGTCCAAATTAACAGTTCTCTATAATACATATAATATCAGAGCATATGTGTTGTGCGCAAGCTGGCTAACTGATCTTTATGAAAATAGTTGAACGGGGTTGTCATCAACACGAACGGGGTTGTGCGGGTTGTCATCATACGGTTACGTGCCAGGTTTATGTGCGTAAGAGTCGCATATGTGGAAAGAGATAGATAGATAGATAGATAGATAGATAGATAGATAGATAGATAGATAGATAGATAGATAGATAGATAGATAGAGAGGAGTCATGTGTGGCTCATACCTGCTTTGGACCAGTAGAGTTTCGTGAATTTTCCGACTTAGGTACAGAGCAGGGGAATTAAGTCACGTGTGGCTCAACGGAAAGTTCACCGAACCTTAGGTCCTAGTGCCACTGACGACTTTAGGTAACGTTAAGGTCGCCCCAAGTTAACTTTTCCCTTTTCACGCCATTACCTTAAGCAGATTACTAAAGCAAAATCTGCTTCGGGTATTTGAAATACGCGTCGGCTATTCCGATCGTCATAAGCCAACCAGCACTTCTCGAGCAGGCCTTGCATACAGAGCGAAGGCCACCTATTCGTCAGCAGCCGTTGTATACGCCTGGCTATTAACACTGAGCAAGGCGTTTCTTGTTGCCAAAGCACACGTTGAACGTTCGACCGCGAGCCAAGCGAGTGTAATTTGCGCGGAGTATGTCAATTATCGTGTGCACATCATTCTTTAAGCGTGATCGCGCGTGCCTGCACAGCACTCACGGCGGCGCTAATTGCTTCATCTGTAACAGTGGTCGCCCCAATTCGATATAGTGCGCTTGGTCGTATAGGAAACCGGCCTCGAATTTTTCAGGGCCGATCTCGAAGCACGCGCTCCTAGAGCTGCTAATGCGGGCATCTGTGCGACGCAGAATGCACCGTTGAGAGTCCAGTACACTATAGTCTGTTTCAGAAGTTCCGTGCAGCACTGTGGAAGCTCCAGGCCTCTTCGGCCAATCCGGAGGGCGAACTCATGTTAAACGTGTCCTTCCGCAGCTTTTCATCTGGCAATGGCGGGCGCTGCGGTGGCAGTTGCAGCCCTGAAAGGAGGAAGATGAAGCGGAGTGTGCTTGTCCGAACAATGACATTTCGTCTCGCTTCCGAAGAATTCTGCGCTCGATGGCCTCGTAGTCTTGACTGTGCTGCACGGAACTCCTGAAACATACTATAGCTGTAGCAGCGGCAGTAGGTCGTGGAAGGAGTATAGGTAGCACCAGCAGTGACAGTAGCAATAGTAGCTGTGGCAGTAACGATAGTGATAGTGGTAGTAGCGGTTGTAACAACTGATGGTAGCAGTATTAGCAGTATGCTAGTAATACAAGTGGCCGTAGTGGTGGCATTGTAGTAGACAACGCCGTAGTACTGGTGGCTTTTTCGAGTAGTAGTAGTAGTAGTAGTAGTAGTAGTAGTAGTAAGATGCCATTAGGTCTCGACGAGGTACAATAGCGCTTGCTGAAAGTACATCACTGTTCTGTCGCTGCCGCAGAACATGTAGAGTGCTTTTACTTGGGAATCATGTTCATTCACCACGGGCTCCAGTTATGGTATGGCAACAAGTGTATCAGTACGATTGCATTTAACTAGTTTGACGTTTGAGCGCAGGTTGTTCAGAGGCATCCTTGGCAAGGAAACGGGGAGGTAGTTCGTCAGTTACGACCAAGCTTTCAATGACGTAATCCTACGGATAAGGAGACTCCTGTTGTGCTTTTCAGTTTCCTGCGATATTGAGAGAAAGAGATAACTTTATCGATTCCGCCGCGTTTGTAGACCCTGCCTAAACGACGGCCAGTACTCTTTTGGGCAGTGGCGCGCAATCTTAAGTGAGCTGGATGGGCCATAGTAATACTTAAGGGTCCTAATCGAGCACTCCGGCCGAACTGAACAAGGAAGCAACGTCATACAGTAAACCTGCACCAAATACAACACAAAGAGAAGCGGGACACAGCGTACCGACTTGTCGCTACTTCGTCTCGCGTGCGTATTTGACGCTGCCTCGTAATGGTGCCACACGACACGCCCAGCGCTTCCCGTGTAATAAGTATCATCGCACACAAGCTACCGCTTCGGTTTATCCGACAGCTAAGTCGACTTGAAATGATGTAGAATAATGCAGAGTAACTTCTAAATGCGATACCGTCGTTACGTTTTAGGAGAGGTCGTGTGACGAGCGGTTGCGGAGCAAATTTCAACCTAGTGGTTGAAATTTGCTCTCTAACTCGTTGAGTGGTATGTCATATTTTGCCCACCATTACACGTCCGTCCGAATGCAGCCATCACGGCTGGGGAGTCGAACTCGAGACCTTATGACGAAAGAATATTGCGATACATCCGCGAGGGCTCGTTCTTGGGATTGCTTATGGCTCACGGGGCTTTCGCAGCATACGAGATTGGAAGCCCTGCATGCCTGGTTTTGCAAGGGCGTTTGCGCTTCCGCGCTGTCTCACTGGTTAAGAGCGCAAAACTACCGATTGGCTCGCGTAAAAGATTGCCCGTCGTTTCTCTTGCGCGCATTCGGAACCGACCAGCGAGGGCCGTGCGCGGAAATTAGAGCGCGTAACGCGTGCCAAACGCAGCTCGAAGCGCGGCTGGTAGTGTCGGAGAGCGATTTGTATCGGCAGCGGCCGTAAGCGCTGCTGAGGCTCGTCGGGATAGGGCGCCAAGGCTGCGGCCGCTGTTGTCTTCGCGAATGCGTTTTGCGCAACCTGATTGCCTCAGAAATTGCGGCGGTACGCCACTGCGCTTACATAAATGCCAAACGTTTAATGGCCACTTCTTCGCCAGCAGTGACAACCAACCAGGTACGCGCCGATTGGAACCGTTTCTTTTTCTCTAATCTCGCAATGTACAAGCTCTCTCTCCGTCTATCTCTCCTCAGAAGCAGCCGCAGCAGCTAACCACCGGCTGAGCTTCGACGACTGATAAGAGGGAGCCATTATACCTTACGGACGCGGCTCCGTAAAGCACCCTGTTCCCTGTTGTGCGCACTTCGTCTTCTGAACGCTGGTGCGTACTGTACTGACAAGCAATATTGAAGTCCTGTTGGGCTGTTCGGGGGGGGGGGGGGGGGGTAGTAAAGATTGCCCCCTCCCGTGGGGGCCAGCTTGATGCGCACATCGTGTCCTCTGGAATCTTCTCTGGTGACTGATCGAGGTGTGCTGCTACCGGCTGTAGTCCCCCCTATAGAGCGGGTCCCGGTTGTCGTCACTTATCAGAGGCCGCCATCGCTTCGGGGCCGGCGAGTGACTTATGCCCTGGCTTCGATTCAAGGACCGGCGTTTTTGTTTAGCGGTGGCGCGCGGAGACACGAAGCCGTGTCTTGCAAATGGAACGGTCCGGGAGCTCCCTCTCCTAATGATTGGTTTCCGTCGCTCCTGGTTTTTTTTTTTTTTTTCCATAGCGGTTGTCGGTCTTTTGTTTTATTCCTGTACTTAACGAGAAGTGCTATTTCAGCTGCTATTTGAGCTCCTTACGCGCTTATGAGTCACGTGTTGTACTACGTCGTCGAATGGACGGGGAGGGAAAGAACGAACTGTGGTCGATCCATTCCAGATGGATCCGTGGTCCTTAGGGTGCCACGCCCGCGGGGACGATGCTGGTGTACATCTATAGGTGCGGTGTCTTGAGTGGCCTTCTGTGGGAGTGCGGTGTCATTTGCAGCGTGCTTCGCGTGTTTTAGTCCCGAGCGCCCTCTGAGCAAGGGAGTGTCTAGATGTATGGAGGCCCACTTCAGCATAGCATCCGCGTTTCGCTCGAGAAGTACGAGACTCATATTGCTACTATGGTGTATTGGCGAGGAATGTGCCCCTGATTTGCGTTGTTCACTAACGCTGATATCCGAGCGGGGCTTGTTATGCCTCACAATTTCGCGTGGGGTTGTTTGTGCACGGGGAAACAGTCATCGACGTGAAAGCAGTGTGCGCGTTTCTCACGCAGTTGCGCCGGCGTCGGACCACAACACATTTGGCAAAGAAAGAAAGAGGCACACACACACACCAGCCGCCGTAAACACGTCAACTTCGCCTGCCACTATTTTATTTTAACAATTGGAGAAGGGCTTCTAAATTTTACTCTCCACAAAGCGGTTGTGGCCCCTCGTCGTCGTCATCGCCGGGTTGGTGCAGTCATTATCCGCACGCTGTTGCGTAGTGTTCGAGCGTCATCGTTGATTGACATCGTCGTCACTGTAGTGCGCCTCGGTCACGTCATCAGTCTTCGTGCCAACGTCACGTATTTCTCTTGAATATGCGTTGAAGCACCGCGAAGAACAAATCGCGGTCCGGGGCTCCGTCACGTGAGCCCACCTCAAAAACGCTGCTGCTCGAACCACCGCAGCGGGCAAACATCTTGTACGGCGTTCGACGGCGAATCCAAATTGCTTTACGCATTACACAGGGAGTCGCTGGAAACGGCTCCGCGCCTGCACCTTTCCCACGCCTCCGCTGTACTATACGACAATGCTCAGCTCTTTCCGCCTGGGTAGATCCCTTATAGTATTTACTCCTTCATCTCTTTCGTCTACAGTTTCCCCTGTACAGCGCACAGAGACTGCGTCCTTGTTTGCTCGCCCAGCCCCGTGATGAAGACGTGGCCCGCCCGCCCTTTAGCTTCACTCGTCTCTGAAATGGTGGAAGTCGTCTCTTCAAGGAGTCGTGGCCCGCCTTCTGCGGTCCGGGGCGCTATTAAGGAGACCAGAGGGCGATGCTGTTACAGAAAGGGGCTCGCTTAGCTTTCACTCTACCCTCGTGGGCTCGTACATTTAACCTTGTGCGTTCGCACAACTTCGAGAGCGCACTAGCTCGGTCGCCGCTGCCGCCCTTCGAAAAAAAGAAAAGAAAAAGAATGGTCGGAGATCTGAGAGCCCCTTAACGGTTCACTCCGCTTGAAACAATGCGAGCGCGTGAACTGGGATAAGTGGACGCTTGTGGTCGCGACTATGGGAAGGGAATATTTTATGGCTGCAGACTCAATTCATCTCTCTGGCCCTCTGCTGGCCCTGTGCTTTTGTAGTATACACTTAACCTCTTTCGTCGTGGCCATCTTATAGAAGACGGAAAGAGGAAAGCACGGCTAGGAACGGGCTCGGGAGATAGCAAGGATGACTCCTCTTTGCTGTTCCCTCAAGATTATTTGTAAATTGAAGATTTTACTTGTTGCAAATACATGCTTTAAATGAGATGGAGAAAAGTCGTCTTAAGAAATGTTTACCGTGTGATACAAACCGATGGAGGGCTCCATTAATTGATGGGCCCTCCTGCAGGACCTTGTACAAGAAGTTATAGCACTCGGCTGCTGATCCGAGGGTTGCGGGATCGAATCCCGGCCGCGGCGGCTGCATTTCGATGGAGGCGAAATGTTGAGGCCCGTGTGCTGTGCGATGTCAGTGCACGTGAAAGAACCCCAGGTGGTCGAAATTCCGGAGACCTCCACTACGGCGTCTCTCATAATGAGACCTGGTTTTGGGATGTTAAACCCTGCAAATCAATCAATCAATGAAGATGTTATATTACTAGAGTTGCATCATTCATTCATTCATTCATTCATTCATTCATTCATTCATTCATTCATTCGCCGTCGAATCATCTGCCTGCACTCCTATAGAAGTCGTTTTGCATACCATTCGATGATGCTTACAGACACGGCCCATCTCGCTCAGAAAGCGCGGGGCGGAGCCCACCTGTCAGAGCGAAAGAAAACGCTCGAATAGGAGCGTGATTACGTGCCGACCTTGTCTCCGTCAGCAAGTACGATCAAAGAAGGAGGACAAGAAGAAAGATATAACCAGTCCGAAGCGGAGACGACGATGAACTGACATCTTGTTGACTCTGCAAGGTGTCCCAGGCACCGTCTCGGCGCACTGCCGGGTTCTCATTATTTCCTTACCCTTTTAGTCTGACCTCTCATTTTGGCCCGTGCTTAACTACAACGGCTTCAAAAGTTGTTGCGTGGGAGTACCAGGCGACGATGCGGAGGGAGCCCTCTTTCTTTCTTTCTTTCTTTCTTCTTCTTTCTTTCTTTCTTTCTTTCTTTCTTTCTTTCTTTCTTTCTTTCTTTCTTTCTTTCTTTCTTTCTTTCTTTCTTTCTTTCTTTCTTTCTACGTTCATGAAGGGGCGTGTCGGAGAGACATGCGCAGTTGTCTCTGCAAGGGCGGGACCCGCCATTGTCTTGGACTGCTTGGAGCAGGCGTGTCGTCGGTGCACCTTGCCTGAGAGTGAAAGCACACGCAGTCGAACTTAATGACCCGCTGCACAGTGCTGCTGACAGAAATAACAGCCACATGGAACCCTGCTCGAGTGTATTTGAGCGAGAATATGTGGTTGTTAGTATTTACCCTTACGCGAGACGGAGATGAAATATTCTGTGCACTGTGATGAGCACAGTCTCGTTCATGTGCTAGCTAGTATATCGAGACATTCACAGTGCTAACTGTGGCGGCTATGAAACAGCTCAGGCCGCTGGGCGGTGGTGAGGCTGAAGGTTCGATTTTCGGCTGTACGGTCTATCAGCCGCAATGCCCATTTCATGTTTACGACGGCAAGAACACAAGCCTGTGCATCTACTCTATGATTATTATCGTTCCATTTCAAGGAGAAAAGGGACCTACGTCAATAAAAAACAAACAAACAAATTTGAGAGCCGTGTAAAGAAGAATCCTCGGATACTGTTCCCGGCTGACAGCCGCCCAAACGTTGATTTCCACAATTGTCACGCAGCCGCCAGTCATAAAAGCGTTCAAAACACTAAGCGCTGTGACAGGAAGGTACGCCTTGCAAATCAGCTCATCCTAACTGCATGCACACCTCACGAGTAGTCTTTCATTAAGCGCAATCCTGGCGTTCACTTTTAAATTGATCATGACTGTGTGTCCTTAGACATTTCCTTATCTTTCTCTGATCCCTCCTTCGCCATATAGCAGCAAGCTTGCTTGCTTGTTCCATAATATTTGGATCCTCAGTCACCTCGGTCCATGTCTTTGCATCCTTCCACTGATAATTGTTACGGCCGCCTAAACTATAATGTATATGCAACATAGAGTCTTTGATCTGTAATTGTTATGTTCTTATGGATTATTATGTTCTTGAGGATGCGACGAGATATAAGCGTCACTGACGCGCACGGACGCGTTCGGCGCGAGCGCGGAGAGACGCGGTCGGCGTCGACGGCAGCTGTACGCGTCCCAATGTGTCTCGCTTCACTGCTCCTGTCCGCCGCGGTGGTGTAGTGGTTACGGTGATCGGCTGCCACCCAAAATACGCGGGTTCGATCCCGGCCGCGGCGGTCGCATTTTCGATGGAGGCCAAAATGTCAGAGGCCCGTGTACTGTGCGTTGTCAGTGCACGTTAAAGAACCCCAGGTGGTCTAAATTTCCGGAGCCCTCCACTACGGCCTTTCTCTCTATCTCTTTCACTCCCTTTCCCCCACCCCCACGGACGCTTAGCCTTGCTCCCTACACGGGCTGCAGAAATTAGGGTCCTTTCGTAACCGAACCACAATCATCATCATCATCATCACTGCTCCTCTCTACCTCGCTTCTGCTACGCTTCGCCAATGACGCGTGCTTAGGTACGACGCAGAGAACGACCGCACTGGAATGCGCAGCCAATGGAGAAGTTTCTGTGTACAGGAGACGAATGAATTTTCATTTCGCTGTAAAAAATTATTTTTCGCCAGGATGACTGCTGCTTATGAAAATGGTCGTCCAAGAGACATACAGAAAGAACAACAACAAACCAATGTGTTTAATAAGCAATAAAGGCAACGCCACCGAAACGCTCATAATAAAGCCCATGTTGTGTCAAAGGTACTATGCAGTATAAGGAATCAATCGGACTATTGCCTCTAGAATTCGAGGAGTTGATAAGCGCCGAACCGACGCTCGCGAAGACGAGAAAACAGAGGACAGGCGCTCATTTTAGTCTGTATCTCCCCTCGAGGCCTTACCAGTCCCATGAACATACCCGACTTGTCAGCAAATGTGTGCTGCTCAAGAGAAAAGCAAAACAGTGATGCAGTACTTCATTTATATCGTTGTTGTTGTTGCGTCCTCTATAATTAGTCTATATTGTCTTCCATCATGAATGGATCGAGCTTGTTGTTTCTGTCCTCTGTGAATGCCTTGCATCCACTACACGCTATCTGGCAACAATACCGTAGTCCTCATCGTCGTCACTGTCATTGCATTCATCGTACGAAGACGCGTCACGCCAGATCCACTTGCAAGTAAGAAAATACAGAAATTTGGCAGCACAGCATAATAATGCGGACATCTGCGTTACGCTACACCACATCACGAAAGCCGGTAACAGAGTAGGCGGTGTTAGCTCAACGCATTTTGGCCTTTAGTCGTATGCGCTATTTTGTTTTTCACTAAGTACCACGATCAATCGGAACGCGACGACCACCGAGCCCAGAGAGAGGAAAAAGAGAAACCTTCCAGGGCACTCACTCACGTGCAGCGCGAGACCGGCGCCGCACGCGCACTGGAACGATCTGCTCCTGCATGAGCGACGCCCGAGTGCCTGCAGCCTCGTTCTCCCGTTCCCGTTTGCCAGCCCTTGGTTCGCCGCGTCGCCCTTGATCACAGATCGCCACGTACTAGTCCACCTCCCGCGACACCGGCCGAGCGAAACCGAGACGCGCTCGGCCTTTCCAGGAGAGCTCGGGCGTAAGAACCACCCCAGCCTCATGGAGTCTTCATCCGCGGGCCGGCGCACCTCGTCGCCCGACTCGACCACAGTCGACGCCAACTCCGCCCCCTCCGCCCCGGCGGGGGGCGAGCCGTCGTCTCGTCGCGGAGACGATAACACTGGATCCGTCCAAGCGGCGCCTCCCGCTCCCGGTCGCACATCGGAAGGAGCCAGGAGCACCTCGGGAACCGGAGGCGGCGAGCAGGTAACCCATCAGATGACACACTCATACTCTCTCAGCGCCATTCCTACGGAGCAGGGACAGCGGGACAAGAAGAGGCCATCGGCCAGGTCGTCCCTGCCCACCGGCTACACGGAGGCCTCGTACCGAAGCGAGGAATACGCCCAGAGGCAGTCGGCCCAGCAGCTACAGCAGCAACTGGCCGCGCACCAGCAGATGGACACCCTGCCGCGACCGTATCCACCCCAGTCCAAGAGTTTCGGGTACGCGCCCAAAGACCTGTCGCGTTCGATGGGGTCCACGGCACTTCAACGCGAGGACTCGTCGTCCGGAGGGTACGCCGTCGAGAGCGCGATGGCTAAGGGAGACCCCGGGCGCGCCGTGCGTGCCGACTACAGGGCACCGGTTCCTCAAGGTCTCAGCCGGAGCCTGCCGAAGCAGTCTTACTTTCCTGACCAAGAAGGCGAGCGCATGTACTATCCGTCGCGTAGCGCCTTGTGCCTGCAAGAGTTGCCCCAGAAGCAACAGTACGGTGAGGCCTACTACCCACCCCACATGCTCCACAAGGCCGATCCCGGCGGAAGGGTCTCGAGTTCGTCCTCCTTCAAGCCCAAGCGAGCGGACGACCGGTACGCCGAACAGCAGCGCTACTACGACCAGTACTGGGGCGGGTACATTCACCCGATGGCCGCCTATGACGACGTCGAATACCGCAAGAAGATGGCCGCTTACACCGGAGACCAGCGCTGGCTGTACAGTCGCTACCAGCCGCACCCGCAACAGTACGCCGTGCACATGATGCAGGAATCCGGAGAAAACGAAGGCTTTCGCGAGGCAGGTGACACCGTGGTAGTCAAGTCATCCGGAGACTCGGGTGTCTCGAAGTACGCCGCCATGGCTCAGAAGCACACGCCTGAAGACATTAGCTCCATGTACGTCATCGTACGGGACGCCCAGACGGGCACCGACACCCCCCTGCCGGCGTCAGCAGAGAATGAAGAATCTCCGCCACCTTCAAAAGCAGCAGAAATGCCCTTGCTTGGTGAAGGCGCTGCTCGACGGGACCGGGAGTCTTCGCGCTCGTCGTCATCAACTTCTTCGAGCGAGGAAGAAGACGAAGAAGAAGAAGAAGAAGAAGAAGAAGAAGAATCGTCAAGCGAGGAGTCCTCATCTCGCTCGGCTACACCTGTGAACCCACCACACCCCATAGACTACATGGCTCCCGAAGTCGTCAAGGAGCGACTGCTCGCCCATCACCTCCAGCAGCTTCAGATCCAACACCAGCAGCAGCTGATGAACATGACTCCGAAGGAGTACGCGCGTTATCAGGAAGCCTTGCAGATTTACGAAAACTATTGCCAGCAAGTCCACCAGCAGCAACAGCAGCAGCAGCTGATGATGCAGCACCGTCAGCAAATCCAGCAGCAGATACAACAACAGAACCTGTTAAAGCGACAGTCTCATCAGCAGCTGCAAGAGCCACCACAACAGCAGCAGCAGCAGCAGCAGCAGCCGCTACTGCCGCCACCACAGCCGCCGCAGCAAAAAAGTCAGCAGCAGTTGTACCAGCAGCAGCAGTACGACCCTCGTGGTGGACCCCTGCCGGAGAAGAAAAAATCCGTGTATTTCGTCGGCGCCAACACCGAAGGCGCGGGCGAGATGACCGCTCGCGTTCCGGGCGAAGGATCCAGCGTTCGCTCGTTCCACTCCCGAAACAGCGGTGACACTGGGACCGGCGAAGCCAGTGTCGAAGACAACCGCAGTCTACTGTCGAGCAACACGAACATGGTGACGCCGCTGCTTCGGCCTCTGCTGCCCGAACGAGCCGCACGCACTGCTACCAAGGACAAGATGGAGCACCTCTGCCTGGCCGTGAACGTGATCCTTTTCAGCGTGCTGGCTGGCGTTGTGGCCGCTTTCATTGTCCAGCAGGTCACTCATGCCATGTGATGGGACGCCTTCCATCCAGTCACCCGAGGAGAGTCTACCGTACACCGTACCAGCCAGCGGCTTCGCACCCAAGATGGCCCATGCAAAGAGCCGGGGTGCCGAGGCAGATGACGTGAGAGGTCCACCTAACACCGGACAGTCCTTGTCATCTGCGGCCTCTCCGCGGGGTCGGATGTCACCTGTCTTTTTTTTTTCTGACACCGTACCACCGCTGCAGATTTTTTTTTCTTCTGGGCTGCGCGCTTGGCTTTGCCTTTTCTGCTCACTCGGGTTTTTAATTTTGTGTTTCACTTTTCTTCCTCTTGTGTGTGCTGTAACCAAACCTTATTAAAGCTCTTTCCTTCTTTTGGTTTCTCGTGCGAATGCTTCAAAACTGGGCCAAGTCCTTTGACCGAGAGGTCTGCTGTTGGCGTGACTGGCTCGTTTAGGTAGGTCATCCTTGACATCGTTCAGTTGCTGCCGAGACAAAGAAAAGTCCACTTGTCGAAACGATAGCTCGGGCAGCATTCTTAGAGCTATCGCTTCGACAAGTGGACCCTCATCTCTTCCTAAGCTTCGCTCAGCACAGTTACTTTATCGTCATAATAATGACACTGGGAATCGCAGCACAGATGGAAAGTAAGACGCTGTAGAGGCCGTAGATGTACGTGAACTGGCAACTTCCGAGAGTTCCCCAACATATTGTCACGGGGAATCACAGGGATGTGGTAGAGCCAGAAGGGTGCGTTCACAAATACACAGGCTGCGGCTCCAGCAGTATGGCTGCCAGAATCTCTCGCGAGTCGTCTCTTCTTCCTCTTCGCCTAGCCGATCGTTCGTTTGAGAGAGAGAGAGAATAAACTTTTATTGCGTCAACACTTGGTGCATGGTTAAGCTTGGGTGGAGCCCTCTTGTAGAGTCCCACTGGCCACTGCGGCTCGCCGGGCCTGGTCTAGGGTCGCCAGTTGGCTCATAGTACTGGCCCTCGCATGTATTAGCATCGCTGTAACGTGTATTCATCACCTAAGAAATGCCGGAGTTTTTTTACTTGCATTGCTCTCACATTGATGACGGCGATTTATGACTCGCTAGAATCTCGTGCGGTCCCAGCGATGTGCCCGATGTACCGTGCCTGGCGGGCTTTTCATACAAGACCCGAAGTCGAGGAGCCAACGTGCCCGACGTATGCGGTACCGTGAGCTCTAGGCTTGCTCTTAATTAAACAAGCCTAGCGGCAGCCGTTGGGTAGGCCTTACTTTGTATATATGATGAGCACCCCCCCCCCCCGCCCTTTCCCCTCTTCGCTCGTTTCTTATCGTTGATAGGCAGCGCTGGATCATTCTCGCTTGCAAGGGTACATCCCCAGAGGCACTGCGCCATCGACCGCTGCGGCTGTGTTTGCGGACTAAATTCTTTTCCATAGGTTCACGTTCTCTCCTCCTTGCCTTTACACCCTGCTTCCTTCCCCCCCCCCCCCCTCCCATCTCACCTTTATTTCTTTTCGTCGCGTTTCTTCGCTGCAGCATACAGGAGAAGGAGGGGGGGGGGGTTGGTGTCTGCGAGCCATGCTTCAAACTTAATGAACTCTGCTTGCTGCGCTGTCTAAGGCCACGGCGTCTAATTACGGCGGCGGCACCACGCAACGCTCTCGGACACACGTGGCGGCGCGGGACGAATAACACGCAATTAATATCGGCGACCGGTTACGCTCGGGCCGATATCGGTTCGGGTGCCCGACTGAGCTGTGCGCGCAGCCGAGCGTGGAAGGTAGCTCGAGCACCTTTGGCGCCCCGGACGCGTTAATGGATCGCTGGCCATCGGAATGCCTCGACGCGCCAAGGACCTCAGACGATGCATGTCCGGGCGTTCCGCGTAGCGTCTACTTAGTCTATACAGTGCAGAATAAGAGGTAGTACATGTAGTACATGAACGCTGCGCTCTCTATCGTAAGCGTGACGTCTTTCCCTACGAAAGCACGTACGCGGGCAGCTCAGGAGACGGTCTCTTTCGGCTCTTGAGGCCGAAAAGAGCGTTTGGCATCATGCTTGCAAGAGGACAGTGATTGCGTCTGACAGGGGTGTCGGTGTTAATTGTTTGCAGGCCTCGAAGGGAGCACGGCGCGTTGTTGGTGTGAATAGACCCTTTTCATAAACTGTAAAGCTAGCTTCCGTGCAATGCAACTTGCCCTACTACAGCTGTCACTATTTAAGTGCTGTCAAAGTTCAAGCTGCGCATGCTGCGGCCCGTTTTTTTGGGAATGTTTGTATCAGAAGGGCTGCGTCGACATTTTACACGCCCTATCTCAAGAAAATTGCGCTTGCACACGTTGTTTGCCGAATTGCCAATGCCGCCATTAGTAGGGCAAGCTGCATTGCAGGGAAGCTAGCTTGCAGTTTATGAAAAGGGTCTATTGAGTTTTTTCTTTCATGGGTGTGGGAGACGCACTTTCTCCTGGCTGAACTGCACGCCTTCAACAGCGAAGCGTTTCCGTAACTTTGCTTACTTGAACTTGCTGTTGTGCTTTTCTGGTCCATGTATTTGAGAGTGGTTAGGTGAAGAAAATACGTGCATTATTGAAAAAAAAATCATTTGAACGCGAAATAGAAAAGAGGGGAGAAGAAAGACATGGAGATCAACCAGAAGAGCATTCCTGGTGGCTCTGCTTTACTTGGGCAAGGGAGTGTATGAAAGAATAAAACAGGAGAAGAGTTCACTAAGCTATTATGCAGCCATGACCATAACAGTGTCCAACTAACACGTAATAGATCCATTCAACGCCCAGTGTCAGTTGAGTAAGAAACTTAACACACCCTTATAGGGTAAATGAAATGGAACGAAGAAAGTCGCAGAACAAAACACCGAAACGCGTACAGCTAATTTTTTACAATAGGATAAAGACCTAACGAGAAAGTAACTGCTTCTTTAGGTGTTATACGTGCGTCTTAATCAGGGGAACAAGAAAAAGTGAGCTTGTTTCACGCTTTGCTCTGTGGTACGCTCATTCTGAGAGTATATCGAAGGTATAAATGTTGCTGGCTCTGGGCAGAAGGCGAATAGCTGGTTTAATTTTTAATTCTTTTTTCTGCAAGGAACACGCAGTCTATGTTTGCCTTTTAATCTATCAACTTCCGGAAGTCGTTCAGCCTTGTACAAACCTTTCAATTGATTCGCTCCTGCAAGAATCGCCGCTTGCTTGTTTCGATGGCCACTTCAAACTTTACTTACGGAATCAAATGGCTTCAAAAAGTTTGTCTTACATGACAGCGGCCTTAGAGTTTGTTCCTCTCGCTGCTATTGTTCATTGCAGAATATTAAAAAAATATTTTGCGCACTTCCATCACTAGCTAACCCGCTGCAGGGCCTCTAGAAGTGAACGTGCGGGTTCCACAAGCCACGACGTCCCTTATATGGCGTCCGAGTATTTTCTTCGGTAACTATTATATAGCCTTGACGATAATGACGTTAAGGCTGCGAGATCGCGTTTTTGTTATGTCCGTATAGTGACGTGTGGCGTCCTTCGCCTTAACAAGCTGCGCCATTCATAATCGCGACGCTTGTCCCCAGAACCACACCCTCGATTAGGTGAGACCGGACCCCTTGCGAGGTGGCGTTAGCACGGAGTGCTTCGCTGTATCGTTAATTACAACGCCCGTAACCATCCCCGACGCGGTATCGGCATTTTCCGTCGCACCCGCATAACACAGGCCAGAAATTTATGCACTTGACTTGCGAAACCCTTTAAGTCGCGCTGGTAAACGTGGGCCGCATGAGAACTAAACGAGTAAGAAAAATCAAAACAACACACGGATAGAAGTTAATTTGGGGACACTAGTTGTCAATGTGAATAGCGTTTGAGTGATATGCTGGTAGCGCATTCATAGACCTTGCATGTGCATTTATATGTATGGCACTTGCACTTCCATATAATTCATGTGCGGCATTTGTTTAGCTATGTACATCCATTAAAACATTACAGATGGACAGCAACATACACACATACGCACTACGCAGTAGCGGCTGTACGCGTCCCACTATCGCCTGCTTCACTCCTCGTCTCTACCTCGCTTCCGCTATGCTGCGCGACGTTATTAAAGACGATAGGCTTTCTTGGGATACTTGAACGCAGAAATTTTGGTCTGTCTGTCTGTCTGTCTGTCTGTCTGTCTGTCTGTCTGTCTGTCTGTCTGTCGCATGATTCAGCCACCCGGCCAAAGTTTAAGCACTAGCCTAACGCCCAGCTATCTTGAACTGGTAGCTGCGTTCATACTTGTGAATATTGTCGATCAAAAAGCAAATATTACGCATATCTGAGGCGCAACATCAATACGCAAGTATTAGGTGGTGTGTTCCTTCACTAGAAAATACATAGATACGTAATTCTAAAGACCCTAGTGTTTCTTAGGCTGCGCTAAAAATGCGACGCCATGCGCGAAAAAGGCCTCTGCCGACGATTTGGTGCTGCCACCTGGCAGTTGCCCAGGGATTCTGCACAAGCTCATGTTTCCCGACGACGCTGCCAGATGATGGCGTCCATATCTCACGCAGCGTAGTACGGCCGGCAAAAGACTATCGTCTTTCGACATTTGCAGCGAAGCGCGCAGATACGCGGCCAATTTTTTTCTTTTATCGATACAGGCGAGGTATGAAGTAACACCACCTGTGCAATGGTGCCTCGCTGGATGACTTATGCGCATGCGCCTCTCGCTCCCCTCGCCGTACGCCTCTCCTCCTTTTTACCGCGCTATGCTGGCTTGCCTTTATTTTTTAGCCTGGCATGTTCCGTTGACGCTGACCACACGACGAAAATATATTTGGCTGGTAGTGGTATAGAGCTTCGCTGTAATTTGTGAGCTTTGTGAAGGTCAATTTACGTCATCATTTGTAGCGAACGATTTTATTTTTCTCGTGTACCCTCGCTTGACGCTCGGAGGTTTAACAGCACATGTTTAACTCATTTTGGTCAAGAAGCTTGACTCGAGAACTCCTACAATTCTATAGAAAAGTCCCATGGCGACACGCGAGAACGCTGCGACATCGTTTTGGAAACTATTCTTTTTTCGTAGTGCAATTTGAAAGTGACATCAGACAGGCGAACACACACACGCGCACGAGCACACACACACACACACACACACACACACACACACACACACACACACACACACACACACACACACACACACACACACACACACACACACACACACACGCACGCACGCACGCACGCACGCACGCACACACACACACACACACACACACACACACACACACACACACCGCACACACACACACACACACACACGAATAAAGACGCACGCGGGCCACCGAAGCGCGAGATAAATGCATGGCAACAATTCCGCGCAGCAATTACACGTCGCCACATACGTGCCAAGCGATATCCTCGGCGCTTGCGTACATATTGACAGAAAGCGCGCACGCGTTGGCCCCGAAGACATCACCGTGACGGTGGCGTCGCGAGTTCGCACGCCCATGCACACTACGCCGAAGGCGAGCGAGGGACAATATTAACGAGTCACGACTTCGACGACAAAGTGTCCCACCGTCGTCGGAAGGCGCGTCTGGTTACACCTTGTAATTACGTCGCGGTTTCAATTTTCGCCCGAGTTAATGAGAAACTGCTCGCCTTTGCGAGCCTGCCGGCGAGCCCCTTCTGCACGCGGCAGGGTCCAGGTCGTGCAGGAAGAACCCGTTCCTTGTTAATGTATTGTGCTAGCGCTTCCCGGAGATCACTTGCAGCGCGGCAGATTTATTAATGGCACCACCTTCTTCGGCGTTCCTAGCGACGCACCACGGCCAAGTCTTTCAAGGTGCTATGCGAGCGCGTTTGCCGTAGGCGAACAGTGACACTCTATATGCAGCTGTCCTGTGTACTGTACTCATATTACATGAACAAATGCTCGAATTTCGCGGAGAAAGCATCGTCTTAATCGCCGAGGTGACTGGGAGTCTGTTACATCCACTGTGCTTCTGAGCTTAAGGGTTTGGCCTGGATTCACGGAAGCGACGGTCTCATCGCAATAATACAAGAACGTGCTCTGGGATTTCGATAATCGACAAGAACGGAGCTTTTATCCCTCTTCACCAGTTAAATCTATCTATCTATCTATCTATCTATCTATCTATCTATCTATCTATCTATCTATCTATCTATCTATCTATCTATCTATCTATCTATCTATCTATCTATCTATCTATCTATCTATCTGTCAAGTCCTAATGCGCCCCACTAATGCCTCTGTCGTTAGCCGTATAGCTTGCTCTCTAGAGGTTAAACACTTTAGAATATACTGCGTAGAATATACTGCGTGGCCTAGCCGAGCGCCTATGATATTGTATAGCACTGCCCTGTAGGCATTCCCCCTCTCTCCTTCTCTTTACGTTTATTCCCCTTTTCCCATCCCCCAGTGTAGGGTAGCAAACCGGACTCATGACTGGTTAACATCCCTGCCTTCCCTTCCTTATTTCTCTCTCTCTCTCTCTCTCTCTCTCTGCGTAGATTCGTTGTAACTTGAAACGAAGTCCGTTTACTCGAAATACATGTATATTCGAAGTGTCGTTTTCGCGTTTCCTTTCGAAGTTCGAGCACCTCCGACTAGTACGAAGCGCAAAAAAAAAAAAAATAAATAAGAAAGGCACATGGGAACGGACATGACAGAACACACGAAAACCTCTCGCATTTCTTCGCACCAACGTACCGTGCCGCTGTCAAGGTCGTCGTCCCATCCTGCGGCGGTATCTGCTTGGGATCAATTATGACTAGAAGAACGACCATGAGTACCAGTAGAGTTTCTCCACTGTGGTATTCACCTCGAAAAGTAGCGGAAAACGAGGACACTAAGAACAAGGCTAGTAATTTTGTTTCCAATTCCTCAACGAACTCTTGAGCTGTTATGGTGTGAAATGCCCGCACTTCTACTAGCTTCTTACATTTCTCCGCAACAGAAAAAGTAGAGTTCATAACGATGCGAACTTTTTGTCTCTATATACTTCCTCATAATAGAATTGCGACACAGCATGCTGGAATAGAATAAAGTGAGGTCTCAGTGTTACGCAGGAGACATATAATGTGAGAGTCTAGGGTCCGGGGACGCCCGAGTTTGGAAGGCAGGTAGATAGATAGATAGATAGATAGATAGATAGATAGATAGATAGATAGATAGATAGATAGATAGATAGATAGATAGATAGATAGATAGATTTACCCCACAAACTCAATTATTCAATATTTATACGCCCAGTTCACGACCCCAAAACACCTTATTATTCTTAGAAACCGTACAGCAAAAGCTACAACAGCATTTGCAAAATATTATAGGAAAGCTTCTGATAATAACTGGTCAGCGGCACTGCACTTAGAAATTAATTATTTTACTCAGTAACCTATAACCTGAATAATGTTTGTTTTTCTTTGGCTGTGACTGTACACTGCGCACCATTGTCAGGTATAACGGCGATCAATTAAGGCGCGCTAATTCGTTCGTAATGTGAACGGGAGTGCGGGTTCGATGGGGTCGATCCCGCTTTATGACTTATAGGTTCGGGTGTTCGAAGATTCAGCAAGATTGCATACTCATGGACTCTGAATATAAATAGCGACTCGTCTGTGCTTCCGTTCGCGTTCTCTGTTGGCAAAAGCACGTATGAATCAGGTCGAAACTAATGAGCGCACAGAGATCAAAGAAGCGGCCGCCAGGGCGGCGCTAGCGACGCATTCCACCCTCCCGGTGATGCATACGTACTCCATTCCATCTCAGTAGTTCCATACAGTACCGTGGAAGCTGCAGCACTGCTTAGCCAAAAGGAATCGCAGAAACCTCTCGCAGTGTGTTCATCAGCACCAGGTAGGTGAGCTGAGCATCTCTGTAACGTCGTGTGAGTACATGTACACCTCAGTGCGCTTACGGAACAAATGTACCGGCGCTGTAAACAGTGATCAAGCCATCGCGTACGAAAGGATGCTCTATACCAGGATATGGCTTGCGTACACCCCGTAGTTTGCGCAGTGCTGCACGTTACTTGTGAAATAGGGTATGTACCAACGCACGGTGCAGGCTGGTAAAATGAATCAGCACAGCCTGCAGTGGCAGCGCATATGCTGCTACCGTGTTCCGGATGCAAATTGCCCATACCGAACAGACCAGATTACGTACTTAGTGTACATGTCGTGAGTGAGTGGGGGTGCGCTTGTGCCGCTTTTCGAACATGCGTAGCAAATGGTCGCACCTTGGGCAGTATGGATTGTGCAAGGTCATCTGCACTTCATATATGTTTTTTTTATGTATTTGTTTGTACCTTACGGGTCCCAGTGGTGTATTAGATCAAGGACTGTTGCGACTCAGACCAGAACTCGTCAGAACGCTTGCGAAACTCTGTCTAGTTTCACAGTCTAATAAGCGCGATTGGCAAACGTGGGGTTGGGCTACCTTGGCCGAACAAATGTAACATAGCAAGTCTTTAACATGATGAAATAAGAAAGCCAGGAGGGGTTGCAAGCAAGGACAACTGGGATGAATTTCAAACTTTATACACTTTAGATGCACAGCTGAAATTTTCAAAGCAGCGTTACATACACACAGCTCTGGCCTATGACGACTCGAAAATGCAGTGATAAAGGCGTCACCCGGGAAGCGTCAGACACGATTTGCCAGCCAGTTACGTCCGGCGAACCCCACGGCTTCATGAAGGTGACGTTTCAATATTATTGTCTTTTGGAGAACTAGATTTGAGGGCGCGAGTGGACACAGAGGATGTGCGCAGTGGCGTTTTGTGGGCGGAAGTTGCAGAAAATTCTTGGGCTGTCAGTGAGCAGATATTATCATCTGCCACATATTTGAAAGGCGTCAACACATCTGTAGAACTAAGAGGAAATGTCGATCTCTCTCTCTACCCTCCCCTAGAACGAAGATTAATACACTGCCTCAATACAACTATTCCTTGCGGTTCAGTTGTGTGAAGTCGTGCTCAGCAAGCAAGACGAAATCAAATAGGATGGAACGTGCGCATTACGCAACGCAGCGTTATCCCGGAGAGAGAACCCTTCCGCGAAGCCATTTTCTTCGTGTTTTATCGTCGTTGGATCGGCTCAGCAGTGTGGTCACGTCAGAGCAGATCGGCCGAGAACACTTCGCTGCCGTAGCGTATACCTTGCCAGCGGAAGAGAGCACTAAACAACGCGCTCTGACGCGGTGATCTAAACGTTGGGCCGACACTCTTGAGCGGTAGCGTTGCTCAGTGTGCTCTCGTAATTCTTCCTTTCTCTATATGGTCATCAAGCACTCAGAAACGGCGCGCTGAGAATGTTTGCGAAGCCGGACTACATTTTCTCGCGGAAGACAGCGGCCGCGCGCTTTCTTGCTCCGCGCTTATACATACTGCCACGATGAGAAACAGGAACGCACGCAGGGGCGCCTGTTCGAATTAGGGCTTGCCACTGCGACGTCTCGTGTGTGCACGCCCGTGAAGCTAGTGTTAATGAGTTCGAGCTACCGCTCGCTATATATTCTGCCGCCATTTACACTGCGGCAGATTGTGTGCGGCGCCCTCTCTGGTCGCCTTTACTTCGTTCGATCCAGGCTGCGAAAGGCGCGTGAACTATGCGCGGCTCATTAATTTGGATATTAAGTAAGCGCCTCGCCCATACAGCTCGTTCTGTGGCTCTCCTCCCCGTAGTGGCGGCTCCTTTCGTTTGCGGAAGCTCGTTTACGAAGGGCAACGCGCGCGCGACCTCGCTCGGCTGACTCGATTTCCGCGGACCGCGTTCTTGCCGTGTGCATATGGATGATCTGCAGTGGCGCCATCGTGGCCGCCATGTTGGAGTACCACCGCACGTCGAGATTCTGCGTAAGCAGGAGAGAATAAACGCTCACTGCTAAACAGGCGCGTCTCGAGCCAAGAGACAAATTGGCTATGGACCACTGCGGTGGCCTGGTGGTTGTCTGGTCTGCTGACACTAAAGATGAGGGTTCGATCCCAGTCGCGGCCATCGCATATCGGAATCTAGTGCCCCTGTGTTATGTGTGGCGTCTGTGCACACTCAAGAACCTCAGGTGGTCGAAATTTCCAGAGCCCTTCATTTCGGCACGCCGAATAATCATACCGAGGTTCTGGCACACGTAAGCACAGCAGTTACTATTAAAAAGGGCTACGCGGCCTTTGCGGAGCCTAGGGATCGTTGTATCAGTGGTCACTCGTCTGAGCTGGTCAGCGCGGCCTTGCACTAGTCTGGTGTAAAGTCGGGGACCTTAGTGGGGACTCATACCTTCGCACAAGGCCATGGTATATGGTACTGAGAAATGCTCTTGTTCCTAGAGAAAGGAGTTGTTGGGCTGGAACATGGGCTGGAATGTCTGTGGTAGGCCCTAGTGTGCATAGATGCTTGTTTAGAGTCGCCTCCACACCACCTTCTCCTTCAGCGCCAATTATTTATATTGATGTCGAACCATTTGTTGATTGATTCATGGGGTTTCACGTCCCAAAAACAACAGTATGAGTATGCGATACGCTGTTGCGGAGAGCCTCGAAAATTTCGACCACCGCGGAAGCGCAAATGAGCACCTTGTCGAACGCAGCAACCACATCGATTGTGCACGGCCGCGACGGCAATCATTCGAAATTACGCAGGGCAATTCCGCAGAGCGTTAAAGAAATGTTGTTGCTTTGTAAGAACGCTAAGTATGTTGTATGTACATACGTTCAGTTCGCTCCCTCTGTGTGACCCAAAGCGCGCCCAATTCTCAGCTCGGCCGACCGACAGGCGCATGGTTAAGCTTGTTTCGTCGATATTCGAAGCACAGAGCGTGAAATCTTCTCAACCCCCCCCCCCCCCCCCACCTTTTATTTTTTTTATTTCTTTCGTTAAGGCGTCAGAGTTACGCTCTATACAGATCCTTCGACTGCCACTAGGCGGCGTGTTGTCTGGCCCGCCGCTTCGCTCACCCTTTTCAAGGGTAGATAGAGAGACCCGTGCGATGATTGATCGCGACGCGGAGATTAGAGCTTCGAGGTTTTTAGCGCGTAATTGCGGCACGTTTTCGCGTCCGCGGAGCGGGTTCTGCTCGGGAGGTCTGCGAGTAACGCGCATAAATTGCTTAATCCTTTATCCGCGGCTAATGTGTTGAGACCTTATACAGATGCGTGCACGCACGCCGCGGGAGACGCTGCGCGCAGAGCTAACCCTGCGCACGTCCTCTGCATGGTACCTCGCGGATTATCCTCGACTGTGGGAACGACGTTCGACTTCGAAGTGTACGACCATTAAGTGTGTATACGCTGTAGGCGCTCGGAGGATTAGGAGCTAATGTGTGCGCGCGCTTGTGGCGTACTTTCTTCCGCGGGCCAAGCTATTAAGGTAAAATGTCTCGAAGGGCTTAACCGCAAATTGGCGTGAAGGCTCTTGCATCTTTCCAGCCGCTGCATGGAGTAATTTTCCTCCGTTTGAGTTCCTGTACTAACTTGCAGTGTGCATATCTTTATGGCTTGTTCTATTTGGTCTCCTAGGTTTCGTTAGCGGTAAATACGCGAGAGGATGTAAAAACAGGGTTCACGTCGCTCACTCTGGCTGAAGCACCTTCGCCTCGTTTTGTTGTTCTAAATGCGAAGCATTCCATGCCGAACTTCAGCCACTTCGACCGCATCTATCTATCTATCTATCTATCTATCTATCTATCTATCTATCTATCTATCTATCTATCTATCTATCTATCTATCTATCTATCTATCTATCTATCTATCTATCTATCTATCTATCTATCTATCCTATGTCGAAGAAAACTGTACTATGCGGTGCGTTGATGGGCTATTACACTAGCGTCATTCCTTGCAGTATTCCTACGGTATCGAGTAAAGTTACGCAAAAGCATACCGGTAGCACAACATATGTATTGCTGCGATAACGCTTATCACACATATGAAGAGCAATTCACGTTGCACAAGCATGGCGACCATTACAGCTGCTGGTGCAATACGCTTAATTATTTGCCATGTATACATTGCGGGAGAAGCCGCCGCAGCCTAGTGGCAGCGTGCTTGCTTGGCACCTCAAGGTCTCGTGTTCGTTACCCCTCTACCGCTTGCTAGGTTGCACGTGTGTTTGCGTCTTTCTTGTGTCTACATTTCAATTGTAAAGTACGACAAACGGTGTTCCTTTCTTGTCTTGAGAGCCGAGATCTTTAAGTCGCTCGACCAGTGTGTGCGTGGGCCGATCCTGGAGGCTGTGTAACGTGTGAGGTCCAGTAAACTTAGGGCCCCGCTCGAAGTCTTTGTTTGATCACCGCAAACGCGGCGTTTCGCATGTCTATTTCTCGGAGCCGCGGCATTTCATACGTGAATTTAGCTGGTTCTTGATTGACACAGGCTCTATCAAATTCAAACACCTGCGGCGCATACCGGCATACAATGGTCCGAGGACTACAGGTAGGAGCCGCACGTGATTATAGCATCATTAATCGTGACGTACATGACAAGTGTATCGCGCTACTGATTTAAAGAGCACTCATTCATGTTCGTCATACATTTGTACCATACCTCCCAAATATCGGGGCGTACCAGGTGGACGAGACGGCCAGGAGAGCATCGAGATGTAGGCGGCTGGGTAGACAGATAGATACGGTCAAAGTTGCTCGAGTTCGCCAAGAAATGCATCTAATTTAAAACAGTGGTACTTCACTGCTGAAATCGTCGCTGTGAAGTTGAGAAAGCTTGCATAACTCAAATACATCGCTGAATGAGCTCGAAACTTTTATTAAATGCGAAGCATTTCTTAGCGAACTTCGGCGACTTTGAGCCTATCTATCTATCTATCTATCTATCTATCTATCTATCTATCTATCTATCTATCTATCTATCTATCTATCTATCTATCTATCTATCTATCTATCTATCTATCTATCTAGCCGCCTACGATTTTGTGCTCTCATGGCCGTTTGGCTAATGCGATGTTTACGAAAATTGGTATGCCACAACATGACTGCATGATGAACATAAATGACAGGTCATAACATGAAAATCATGACATGCATGTCATGGGCGACATGATTTACAAGCCACGGTCCTGGCGCTATACTGCCGTTTCGTTAATGGAATGCATACAAAAATTGGTATGGCACAACAAGACTGCATGACGATCATAAATGACAGGTCATAACATGAAAATCCTGACATGCATATCATGAGCGGCATGATTTATATGCCACGCGTTTCGTTAATGGGATGTGTACCAAAATTGCTATGGCACAACGCTACTGCATGACGAACGTAAATGACAGGTTATAATGTTAGAATCATGACATGCGTGTATGAGCGGCATGGTTTACATGCCAGTCTTGATGCTCTTGCGGCCGTTTCGTTAACTTCATATGTACTAAACTCGGTATAGCGAGACAACAATGCAAATCCATTTTACGTTCCTGATGCGTGCTTCGCATTTCCTTGACTCCCACTGCACGTGGAATCTGCCAATTTTTTTTTCTGGCACCAGCTTCGTATTTCTGATGGCGGGGAGACTGTGACGTCATCGCATATACTGCACGAAGCCGCTACCTGTTTCGGTTTCGGTTGGAACACATCGCTTAATGGCTTATTTAAAATTATTCGTGAGCTTTTGAGCAAATTAAAACACCCTGACTAACACAGAACTATCAGCGCCATTGGAAAACAGCGATATCTGAATGTGGCGAATAAGCCGTGGGAGTTCCTCTTTAACCCCAAGCACTGTATTTCATAAAAACTCCACGGAAGGTTGCAGGAATTCGATTTTATGAATGCATTTGGTCATTTGGACAATGCGAATGAACACAATCAGTTTAGTAGGGCTGAAGACGGTCAATCAATCAATCAATCAGTCAACCAACCAATTAATCAATCAATCAATTAATTAATAATTAAATTAATTAATCAATAATTAAATAATTAATTAATTAATCAATTAATTAATCGATCAATATGCGTGCGCCTCCAAACTAAAGATGACCAAATGCGTGAGAATACGGATTTGTATGGCTGCTTGTCCCTGCATAACTTGCGAACGGGAGGTGAAGTATTCGGTAACGAACTATAGCCAAATGCAGCTTGAGGGTGCCTGTTTAATCAGAATCAAAATCAGTTCATTTGTTGTAAAAAAAAAAAAGGGATGAATACACGGAAAGAATATACTAGCAACACCCTCAAGCTAATTCTGGGATAAATATACCAGAGTAAGCTCTCATAGCATCCATCGATGACTGTTTCCTGTCAGTAGGCCAACTAATCGTGCTTATACGGAAAACCTCTCAGCCCAGATAACGCCGGCAATATCGCGGATTCCGAAGTGAAATCTCTAACCCGCATCCGCATGCTACAAGACATCTCCCTCCCCCTTATCTCTAAAATATTTCCATAAAAACCCCTTGCTGCGGCGCCGAAGGTACGTCTGAGATACGCCTCATGTGGTTGCTGTTCAATATACATCCAACTATAAACCAAGGGCGAGAATTATAGAGCATAGCATATAGGAGGCAGAGGTCCCAGCGCATACTTCACAAGAACGTAAGAACGAATCGCAGTTTTTCATCTCGCCGCTTCGAGAAATTTCGCCCTATCTCTATATTAGCGATGAAAAGCGCTGACAAGGCCGCTCCGTGGCGCATGCGTAGCAGCGATGCCAACTACGTATGTGGCATGCTGCGCACAAAAGCGATTGTTGCGATTAATCGTACCGCGCGCGGCTCCCCTTTATGGAAGCGGTTGCATAAGTCTCCCGCAGAACCTACGATTTACAATTTTGTCAAGGTACACGCGTTTATTTTCCTGATAACAACCCCGCGGCACCAGACACTGCTCGAGCAGAATAAAAGCTGTATGTCTTTCATCCCTGAACTATGGCCCGCAATATCCTTGTTTTCCCCCCTTCTTTGCTAACTTGCCCGAAAGCAGCGTGAATCATAGACGAATAAGCGGTGATTCCTGGTCTCAAGTGACCCCTTATACATAAGAGACTTCTCTTGCACCCTGACTTCAGTCCTAAGACGTGCCGTACAGCGCCATTTATATATGGGCCTACAATCCGGTGTCTGGAGACTCGAAGCCAGGCGCGCGCGCGTTGCGCAGTTTTGATTAAAACGTTTGAAAAGGGCGTACGAAAGTGATTGCGTTCACACCCACTTTGAGGATGCAATTCAAGAAGAACACCACGTATCCGGGTTACACTGAAAAAAGGAAAAGAAAAAGAAAGAGAAACGCACTCTGGAAACCACGCATGAAACCGCATCCTCTCACCTTTTCAACACGCCTGACGGTACCTGCCTCGATCAATTTGTTTCCTCCTTTTGGGAACACCCCTATGGTCCGGGCCAATAAATAACGAAGACAAAGCTAAAGCGAAAGCCTGCACAACTCGATGATGGGCGAAGCGATAGCAAATTAAGCATTGCAAATTTTTTTTTGCTCTTTCCACGCCGTCAACCCTCTAATACCACGATCGCTCTATGCGGGCACATCTTGTCGAGGCCTTTCTGCAGGCATGTAGTTGCACGAATAGACTATCCTCGAGTATCCACTGTAATGGGCGCAGCAGTGATCAGCGGTATACTTTCTTGCCATTTGGGTTGTGCGCTTGTTGTAGGCTGTTCGCTTGCTGTAGGCTGCGCGCTTGCTGTTGGGTTGTGCCCTTGCTGTAGTTTTCTCGCTTAGCGCAGGAATGTACGCACAGTCAGAAAGAAAGTGAAAGTGAGAAACGTTCTTTTAAAACTCTCTCTCTCTCTCTCATCATGCAGAGAAGGGAGGGGTCTCTGCGACGCCGTCGGAGTTCGCGCGCTCACCGCGGGAAGTGTTGTCGATTTATTAGCGAAAACACGGGGTGATTGCTCGACCGGGAACTTTCCCTTGTTCGGTCGCGGCCTAATGCGACGCTGAGAAGTGTGTTAAAGAGCGTGGGGGGGATTCTACAGGGCAGATAAGGAGGCCGAGACAAAAGAGAGAAAAGTGAGAAATTGGGTCTTTCGCGTCGGCGGCTCCTTTCAGCTAGCAGCCTGAGAATGAAAGCGATCATCAAGGTGGGAGTGAATGCGAGAGCTGGGTCCCTGTAGAGAATACGATGAGTTCACCACGGCGAAAGAGAGTGCGTTTCGATGGAGGCGAAATGTTGAGGCCCGTGTACTGTGCGATGTCAGTGCACGTTAAAAGAACCCCTAGGTGGTCGAAAGTTTTGGATCTCTCCACTACGGCGTCTTCTATAATAATCATAGCTGGTTTTGGCATACAGAACTCCAGAAATCAATCAATCAATCAATCAATCAATCAATCAATCAATCAATCAATCAATCAATCAATCAATCAATCAATCAATCAACATACTTGGTGGAAAAATAAAAGACGCAAGCACAAAGACGACAAAAAACAACAAAAAAGAAACATGAACCCTGTCATGAGGCGATGACTATCAACCGATTTTATTTCGACGAAAGACGTAAATGTGTCAAACATACGTAACAGCACCTCGTAACAAGTGAAACACAACTCAAGGAAAATAAATACAAGGAGAAATTGAAAGGTCATCACTACATGATAGTGCGTGCGCAAGCCGAAGGCTTGTAATTCAAGGCATGTTAACAGAAATTCCATATCTGAGAGAGCAAGAGACACGGTGAACTCAAAGATTTGCCTTTTAATAATGTGGTATCAATTTTTAACAATTTGAACGATTTGACATTTAAAAATGTTAACATTTATCTTTTAATAACGGAATGTTATGGGCCTCAATATTACATTCCTCAAATTGCTCTCCATTCTGCTAACATGCCTTGAGTTACAGCCTTCGCCATGCGCACGCAGCATCATATACCTTTCCATTTCTTCTTTTACATCGTTTATTTAATATTTATTGTTTTTTTATTTTGCTTGGTTTGTGTTTCGCTTGTGACGAGGTGCTTTTACGTATACGCATTTATATATATGTCTTTCACCGCAATAAAGTAAGTTGATAGCCAGCGCCTCGTGGTGCGTGTTGTTGTTGTCGTTGTGGCCTCTTTAATTGGCACATGCACGTGGTTCATGTCTATTCGTCGTCCTCGTATTTGTGCTGTTTCTTTTTTCCGCGATGCTCAACCAACTATAGACCGCAAGTCCATTCTGTTAGACTGCATCCTTCGTTTCGAATGTGGACTCGGACAGGGGTTTGCTCTTCTCTCTCTCGTTTCGAATGTGCCATGACAGACAATATACAATATGGCGCCTGTTGTACAGGGATAGCCTGCAGACAACAGGCCATCTAAACGGAATATTAGAATGTTAAAGTGGTATTAAATCAAGATGAGGAAGTTGGGTACGAGGAAGAAGATTAGGAGGATGGATGTATATGGGATGCAGTAAATGAGACAAGGAATGGCGCCTCTACGTTGAGCGTACTGCACTTTCATTCCCAGCTGGACGCCGGACTTGAGAGCGCTTGAGATATTTTCGAACGTAGGAGAAAGTCTTGATGGGTGCGGCCGAAGAGTTCGCCAGAGGTATAGAAGCCGGATGGCGCTGGAGGCTTTTTTTGCGATGAGATGGGAACCCCTGCCGCGACGAATACACCAATTAATGAGCTCTTTTCAGCTATAAATAATGCACCAATATGAGTTGCACAACGTCTGACCCTGATATCTCCAGTGCTCCGCATTCGCCTGAAAGATGGCACGTCTGTTTTTGCTGCGCTTCGCTGACTCATCTATAGGCGTGTTGCTGCGTTCTATCTTTAGAACGAGGAGCATCGATAAACCCATCAGGGAACCCATCAGGAACCGCGCGTGTTTTATCCTGCTGAAGAGTGCGTGCCTGTGTTCATCCTGCGATACTGCGTCGTTGCATGAGTTCGTTGTGTGTGTGTATGTCCCGGGTGAGGTACCTGCCACCTTATGGACATTCTTTGATCATGAGCGGGACTCGCAGACAGGATGCACTCCGAGCTGTCTCGATGAATATCGGTGTAGTGGCAGCCTGTATCGGCCCGCTTTTGCTGCTATCGAACACTTACAAGATGCCAAAGAGGGCAGGCTGACCTGTCGCTCGATCGTATCCAAAACACCGAGGGGAGTAGAGGGGGAGTGTGAAGTACCACGTGACGCCTGCAGGGCCGGCTGAAGCGGCCGTCCACGAGACCATACGTGAATGGGCTGTCACACACGCGGGCTGCACACGCTTGTTCCTTGGGCATTGCGCCGCGCGTTCCCATTATACCATCGGATTGGGCGTTGTCGGTGCCCGTAATGGCTGCCACGGGCCGGCCCTAATGCTGATAGATCGTCGCCCGCTTTGACGTCGGCCCCGGCCCGGTGGGGCCACGTCGCTCCTGCTTGCGCAGAGCTAACCGTAGCATTTGAGCTGGCCGGAGGACGTGCCGAGAGAACAGTGGGCCTCTGGAATAGTCTTATGTTCAGGTTGGAACAATGCAGTTCAACAGCATTTGCTAACCGCGCCTAGACTGTTTACGGACAAGCCTACTACACGGACGAACCGGACGGACAGACAGACAGACAGACAGACAGACAGACAGACAGACAGACAGACAGAAATAAACACTGGAAGACGCAGACTGAAGGGTGTACGCACTAAGAAGTAGACAGACTGGACGCGCAGAGTGGCACAGGCCGATGTACCCTGTGCCCACACTTCAACTACCGTCTGTATACCCGCTCATCCCGAATCAAGTGAGGAGTGCTACAAGATATGTAAATAAATAAATAAATAAATAAATAAATAAATAAATAAATAAATTGATAAATAAATAAATAAATAAATAAATAAATAAATAAATAAATAAATAAATAAATAAATAAATAAATAAACATTTGGTCTCGACTGACTATAGGGACTAGCCTTGAAGTTAAACTACAGATTTTTTGTTGCACCAATTGCTGAAGACCATTAAGACCACGACAAGTGGACGATGAACGTCAGAATTTCAGCAAGAATCCAGCAGAAATAACAGAAACCTTATCGTAGTTCACTGAAGTGCACTCTGTTATGAAGCATCTATACGAACCGGCAAAATTGATCTATTAAAATACATGCAGTATATTCCAGGTACTTTTCAGCGGAGCTTGTTAGTGCGCTTGGTACATGTGTTTTGTTAGAAGACACTTCCGGGCGTTGGTTGTCTTGCGTTGCTGTGGAACTCGTGCGACAAGTTTTGTCTGGGCTGAAATCGAACCTCTCATCCTGCACTGACGAACGCTGTAACATCTTACGCTACAAGTGCCCGCGAAGATTTCTCGTAGTAATCCAGGGCTTACTGTTTGTGGACGCGACCGACCCTTGGCGATATAGTTTCCAACAAAACGCTTAATTCCGTCCCCGGAACTCGCATTTATGAGTATCAGTCGAGCCCGAATTCCTTCTGAGAGAAAGACTTAGCCAGTTATGGCTCTGGATATGCATTAGCGAAGACGCCTCGCGAGGGATTGAAGAGAGAGAGAGAGAGAGAGAGAGAGAGAGAGAGAGAGAGAGAGAGAGAGAGAGAGAGAGAGAGAGAGAGAGAAAGCTACAAACTGAATGTTTCGTGCACCCAGCACCAGAATTTCTGACAACTGCGGCGAGACTCAAATATAAATAAACATCATCGACAGCGATATGTCTGGCTGAAATAGAGAGTTCAGGACGCTGAAATGACGCAAGCCTGCTAGAAACATGCGTGGTCGACATTAAAGAAATATACTCGCGGCATCGTCAGCTGTTCGTTGAAAAGTGATTAAACAGAGGAACCAAATTGGGATGACAAAACAGACCCCCAAAAAACCAATCCGTTTTCTTGATCGATGCAATCAACTTTCGATTAAAGTACCGAACTAGTATCAAAACGTCGGGTCTATCTTAGATTGTGGAGGCGGTGCCATTTCAGCGTACAGGTGTTTTTGAAGGCTAAAACACGCCACAACCTTGCAGGCTGTGGTCGAATCAATTAATCAATCTTAATTTATTTTCATGAACAAGAAGTGGATACACATGGGTTACTTGGACCGATAGGTTAAAGTTATTAGTGTTTGTTCCTAAACAATATACGTGCAATGATGTGCCTGCAGGCCAGCAGAAAAAGAAAAGAAGGGTGTATACATACATACTTGCATTTGTTCGTGCACCTTTGTATTTTGTAACGCACAGCTACGAATTAAAACGTGAAAGATACGTATACAACTGACTTACATAATTTCCTCCAACAGGTTTGCAGGTTCTGAATTGACAGGAAGAATTACTTGCACTCTAGACTGAAACTGCATGCAATTTTGATCTAGAGGGTGGCCTTGAAGCCGTCTTTGTTGGTTATAGACCTATTTCTTTGGAGTATATGCCTTGAACCACAATCCTTGTCGCTTATAATTTACACATACAACTGATTTACATAATTTCCAACAGGCTTGCAGGTTCTGAATTGACAGGAAGAATTACTTGCGCTCTAGACTGAAACTGCATGCAATTTTTATCTCAAGGGTGGTCTTGAGGCCGTCCTTGTTGGTTATAGACCTATTTCTTTGTAGTATACGCCTTGAACCACTATCCTTATCAGTTATAGCTTAAATATACAACTGACATAATTTCCAATAGGTTTGCAGGTTCTGAATTGACAGGAAGAATTACTTGCACTATAAACTGAAACTACATGAAATTATGACTTCAAGGGTGGCCTTGAGGCCGTCCCTGTTAGTTATAGACCTATTCAGTTGTAGTATATGCCTTGAACCACCATCCTTGTCGGTTATAGTGCAGACCTAATCCCACTGTTGTATGTATACACCCCAGAACCCCTTCTTTAACGAGCGGCGCCAGCGACCTCCCGGGTCTCCACCCTGCTTGTCGCTCACGTTTCTCCTGACGGATGACCGTCGTCGCCGCTCGGGGCGCGGCGGTAGAGTGTAGCAGACTCGTTTCCGGTGCGCAACATCTGCGTGGGCGTGTTACGTATACAAAGTTCATCATCAGCACGTGGCAGGCGGGCGGGAGGTCACGTGGTTACGCTACATACACACGACATTCGTCGTAAACACGACCTACGCCTCTCGGGCAGACCAAAACAGTGAGCTATAGCGCTCCAGACTGCACGGCGCCTTGACCCTCCCAATTCATCCCCCTTTTTTGTTCCCTCTGTCTTAATCATTGCTTTCACCTAGCTCATCGCCCTCTGTTTGGAAAGGCTTTCCCGTCCGCCTTGAGCGTACCCAGGCTTCGCCCACCTTTTTTTGGCGTTAACACCCCTCTTTTCTGGTGTGGTGTTCATGACTAGCAGGGATCAACCGAATGATTGCTTTGTTTTTTTACTCCTAGCATTAATGACACTCCGGTAAACAACAAAAAAAGTGGAGCATTCTGTGCGAAGGCTACCAGTTGTTGGGCTACGTCTACTAAACTGGCCCTGTGACACTTTTTGAACATAGAAAACAGTGCCGATCTGTCCTGGGGGCTGCTGTGAGCATGCCAGTGAAATGTTATCGCACTGCAAGCACCATTAAAACTAGCAATTTGATTTCGAGTGCTGCTGAAAGTCGCTTGCTCTCCTCTCAACAAATTACGTCACAAGGGTCAGCGACTACGTCGATCGACGTCGAACTAGCATTGGCTGATGTCGTGGTCGCGGGGAACATCGGCCAGTAATGCTTTTTTTGTTTCTTTCGAATTCGAAAAATCAAGAAAATACGTGCGTCTGTCTTTAATGATACTGAACAAAAAAAGTCAAGTGACGTAATTGATGCTCCTCGTGACGTCACTTGCTTAAATAAGAGTACACGATTTCCATCTGTATTGTAAACGCCCTTGCCCTGTGCGCGCTGTGCAATGTTTTTTTTTTTTTTTTTGGCGCGCACATTGCCAGGAGCCTCCAGAAACAGATTGGCATGGTTGTCTATGTTTAAACAACGCCGCGGGGGATCCTTTAAAGCTGTTACGGGGGCTAGTTGCCCAGACTTCGCAGCTGAACGTGCTGCCAAATTTCGGTAAAAGACGAGCGGATGCAAGGCGCGATGGCCAACAAGGTGACACGCAATAGCACAACACACTGACAGGCTCAGCAATAAGACTGGCGATGAACTCCTCGAATGCAGTTCTTCCCAATGTGGTTCTTCTCTTCCACAGCACTGCTATCCTGAACTCATTTTCTTCACACATTGCTGTTTAGTCAAGACTTCGATGGAACACCATCTGGTCAGGTAAAGACATGGTTAGTAAGTAAGTCACCGACCAATGTCAAATGAAACAGAATGACGTTTGCGGATCCGTACGGATCTCGAGACATCATTTAGTTTGATTTGACATTGGTCAGTGACCTACTTTTCAACCACACGCTGTTTTCTCTTACACAAAAAAACACCGGTGACTCCTCCACGTCGACCCTGCGCCTTTCTTTTATCCAAGAACCTAGTCTGCCAGACAGGCCGCGTGCGTCTTCGGGTTCAGGCCACGTCCGAGACGTGTCCCCCACCCTGTATAAAAACGCTCGCTATATCTCACTGCTGTCAACACTGCGCTCTTTGCAAAAGGCCCGAATGAATCTGTGGCGTCCCCCGGAAAGCTTATTTTGCCTGCCCGCGCCGTCGGGGTGCGGCGATGGCTGGCACGGCCATTTGGGCGTTTGACCCTCCTCCCTGTAATACGGCTGACTCATCGTTGCAGTCGACGTCGTCTTCAGAAGCGCCCTCCCGGGCGTCATCACCGACTCCTCTCACGCTCCTTCGTGGAGCGGTGCGCGCTTAGCATTTATTGCGCTGCGTCTTCCTTTCGGCCTCTCACTCATCGCCCCTTTTGCGCTGTTTTGTGGGGCACCTGTAGATCTTCCCTGCTTTGTTTGTTTCCTATCTTCTGTTCTCTGGGCTGTCAGGTCCTCGTCTCTCTACCGCTTCCTCGAGATGAGAGAGAGAAAGAGGCTCATAGGCGGGAACTCCGTAGTCCCAAGAGAGAGAGAGAGAGAGAGAGAGAGAGAGAGAGAGAGAGAGAGAGACTGGTTTACAGTACACGTCAACGCCGGCGCCGCACGGTGCATTCGATGAAAAAGGGCCGGTTAGCACTGCGATCGTGATCGTTGGCGTTGCCCCGTTTCCTATGCGGAGGTTGACGTGGGTTATACGGTTAGCCTGCAGTGACGAAGATCCCTGCATGCAGTCCTGGGTTCTCTCTCTTTTTTATTTCGCCGTTCCATCTCGGCGTGTAACTGGTTTGACTCTTGTGGAACATTCATGGCCTCGGAGATTGAATGCCATTGTCATACAGTGGATGGTCGAATGTTTGCGTATATGTGCTGTCGGCAAAAAAAGTAAAGAAGCGACGGCTGGGGCGTCCAGAAAGGATGCAGAGCCACAATACCGCGATGCTATCTCGACCAACGCGTTCACGCCGAGAGTGCCCTTAGCGAAGTTCAACTTCGTCCTCATTTGATATCTTTAACTTCTGCCTAAGGCGTGGTCAGTTTATGTTTGGCTGGTAGTACAGAGTATTCCGTTATTCGCTCGACAGCAATCCTAGCTTTCAAGGTATGAACCGTCGTCCCGATCACTTTCAAGATCTCGGATGTTACGTCCAAAATAACAATGAATTTTATGCCAGGAAGGTTATGTAGCGCGATAAACACGGACACAAAGAAACACAAAAGGCGACATGCGAACGCGTTTTACGTGTCAAACCCCCAATGTATTTATGAAGCACTGTGTAGTTGAAGACTCCGGAAAACTCAACCATCTGAGGTTCTAAAACGTGCACTGATTACTCATGATACATGGTATGCGGGCACCAAGCCTTTTTAAAACCTCAATCGAATATGAGCCCGCCGCAGCAAGGAGCGAACTGACTTTACCACAACGACTACGCCACCGCGGCGGACAAAGGAGTGCCGGAGTTTTGATGCTGACAGTTATGTCTACTGCGTTTGAGATCATCATCATCACCAACACGACAGTAACATTAACATCAAAATGATCATCGTAAACCCTAACAACTTAGATTTTCGGATGAATAAACGAACTCAGGTTAACTTATGCGGACAATTGCAGTAAAACTGTGGCATGCATCGAAAACTGGCGTTCGCTAAACGACAAATACTTTTCCTTGATCGAGTTATTCCCATCGTCCTTAAGATCATTGTTATAAGCCTTAAAATAACTTGTGACCTCGGTGCTGTTTGTAGGCACGATCTTGTACGAGCCTTTCATGGCTTACAGTACTGATAGATAAATCAAATAAAAAACGTAATCGTCAACGAGATTCCGCCATACTCATTGGCTATTTTTGCTGCTACCAGTCGCTCCAGGCCGGTGCACAAAGCGCAGCTTGGTCACTGCATTTTAAACTTTTAGATCGGGGACATGCATTCGGTAAGCTAAGAAGGACATTCAGTTGGCCACCCTGTAGCGGCACAGCGCATTCTTCTGCACTGTTTGCTAATTTTATGTGAACCGGTTACAACAGACACGTTTCCTGTACTCACCGAACGGGAGCATAAGGTTTGACATTAATAGATTTAAGACCATTCTGTGTAAGGCGGTCCTCATCATCATCTTTAAGCATAATAGCCTAAACCCTCTCGAGAACTCCGTGACGTGTACGCCCAGCAGCTACGGCACACCCATCATGCATACCTAAAGCTGAACGTCCAAGGTTTGGGTGGCGGTAATGTTAATCTCATCTTTATCGCAATCATCATCAGCAACACCAGCACGAGCTGCGAGGCCCCTCCGCGCGCATCGATATATCCCAGGTACCACCGTTCGTGCCAGGCGGTTGCACGCAGCACAGCTGGGCCGTTTCACGTTCAAATCCAGCACAAGGACTTGACAAACACTAACTTCCACCGAAAGGGACTCGGCGGTCGCTTCGTCAACAACTGTGCTGCAAGGGTAGGGCTACGCCGGGCCGCAGGCGCATCGAGAAACAAGCCGTGCTCAAGCAGTAGTTCAAGCTAGACATGAAGCCAGCCGCTGCCGCTCCAGCTGCAGGGAAGGGTCGCGGTGCCGCTCCGGCGGCTGCCGGGGCTGCCGGGCCTTCCAAGCCGCCAAGCCGCAGGGGATCGATCAGCAAGTACGTGGCCTTCGAGAATGGTTTGCGACATAGGCATTGTTACGACATCTTGTAGTGCGTCTCTTTTTTTTCTCTTCGCAAGCGGCAAGACTGGACACGACAGAAGGGGACAACGCTGATCAATCGCCTGCCGCCTTCTTCTCTCGTGTCCAGTGTTGCCGTTCACTTTGCAACAGATGCATTCCTATAAACGCACTCAGCTATCACAACTGTTGTCTTAGACCTTAGACCACTCGGTCGCGCAGTGCAGTATGGCACGAATAGCACTAGCTGTGGATTACGGTGCAAGGTTGTACTTAGAGGCATTGATTCAAGGTTGCACTTAGGGTCATTGGCGTATTCAGGATTTTCCCATTATGGGGACCCAAGGTTAACTACGGCGCTGTTAACTGTAGTGGCCCAGTACGAGAGAAGTGAGCGGATCAGGCACGTGCCTTTGGAATAAAGCTGGGTGCCGCCCCACTTTAGTGCAAGAAAAAACGAAACAGTAAGCAGACGACCGCTGATCGAAACCGGAAGTGCAAGGATTAATAGGACCTTTCTTTAGACGATTTTCATGGACGACGCCATAATGGGCTGCTACACGAATTATGTACTAGTTCTCGTTGCCCTAGCGTCAGATAAGCGACGTCATAACAAGTCGCGAATGCATTGGTACAATTAATTTCATGCGTGTTATTCTATTGTAGTATCATTCGTATAGTTGCTGCAGATGCGAAGCGGCAACATGATCATCTCAAGATGGCGGTACTCAAAAGCGCACAAAATGTGGTCTGCACATAGACTCATGTCAATGTCCGATTTATTAGACTGGCAGCGAACGATTGAAGCGTTCCTGAGGATGTTTTCGTAGTAACTAGATTAAGCCAACGGTATTTCTACCCTTGACGAGGTGGTCTGTTCTCCCAGTTGCGTAATTTGCCGAGAGAACAGCGGATGTTTGCACAGGACGACAAGCCATTCTGTTGAAATCTTACGTCCGGCGACATTCCTTGCTTAAAGGGCAACTCCGGCGGTTTTTTCATCACGTTCTGATATCAATGTTTTCGAAGAGTACTGATAGTCCTGTAGCAGCCAGGGTTGTTCAGTTTGCTCAGAAACGCACCAATAATATTAAATAACCGACGCAAAGGCGTGTTCAAACCGAAACCAAAACGGGTAGACGCTTCTTGCAGCGTATGGGATGACGTCACAGCCTTTCCGCCGTCAGAAAAATGGAGAAAAATGACAGTGGCGAGGTTATCCGACGATGCATCGAGTTATGCCAGCTTTTCTGAACTTGACAGCGACGATTTGAACGCTGAAGTACGGCCGTTTTGCTTTTGATGTCCCGCAGGCTCTGGTAGGCAGCGTTGAAGGTGATGACGTCAAAAACACAGGGTGGCTCGCAGGGGAATCTGCTAAAAAATTTAAAATTCGTTTGCAGGAAAACTGAATGACTTGCAACCGCCTGGTTTGGCAAATATTATTACAGTGCCGAGGAGAATACATATTGAAAGTTTCATTAAGATCTGTGGACACTGAAAAATCGCCGGAGTTGCCCTTTAACGATTTATGATCACCTCGACATTCCTTATTTTCCGCGAACTTCTGCCTTCTGCGCATTAATGTGATATTCCATCGCCCTTCGTTTGGCAGACCGAGTGCGATTACATCGCCGCTGTCACCATTGGGATCTTCGAAGCCACCGGTGACACTGACATCGACGGGCGCTGGTCAAGGCAAGGCTCCCGCCACACAGGGCACGCCAATGCCTGGCAAGGCTGAGGTGGCGGCTGCGGCAGGCAAGGCGCCGCCTACCGCCGCAGGTGTGAACGCTGCCGTCGCTTCATTGTTTTAAATGTGCAAAAATATTTTTCAGTTACCGCCTTCCGATTTCTTCCGACCGACTAGACATAGAGGACCTGATGCTATGCCTTATTTATCTACCACATGGTGTGTCATAGGATGGGTGTCGTAGGAGCACACACTCAAGTGGATTAGTGTAGGGCGTGTGCAGTGTTGTAGCAGGAAATGTGGTAGAACATTAATGGGCCCGGTGATGCGACGTTGTAGGAGAAGATTCGGTACCACAATCTAGGGGGAATCGTAGGCCAGATGCGGTGTTTTAGGAGCGGATGAAAGGCCGGTAGTGAAAGGCCGGTAGGCCGGTATAGTACTTAGGCCAGGTAGTGACCCGTGATCCGAATCATGAGGCTGAGATAATTAGGAGGATAAGAACGGGGTGGAGTACATTCGACAAGCATGGTCAGACAATGAATGGTAGCTTACCATTGTCTCTGAAGAGGGAAGTGTATAGCAGCTGCATCTTACCGGTACTCACGTATACGGGGCAGAAACTTGGAGGCTAAGAGGGTTCAGTTTAAATTGAGGACAACGCAGCGAGCTATGGAACGAAAAATGGTAGTGGGTTAGGGAAGAAACGCGTGTTAGGGACGTAATAATAGAGATTAAGAAGAAATGAACGCGGGCGGGCCATGTAGTGCGAAGACAAGACAACCGTTGGTCATTGAGGGTAACAGAGTGGATTCCTACAGAGAAGGCAAGCGTGGCAGGGGGCGACAGAAAGTTAGGTGGGCAGATGAGGTCAGGAAGTGTGCGGTGATAAACTGGGCCCAGTTAGCACGGACACGGATAATTGGAGATCTATGGGGGAGGCCTTTGCTCTGCAGTGGGCGTAGACAGGCTGGTGATGATATGATGATGATGATGATGATGATGAAGAAATTAGTACAATAATGGGGGAGTCGGAGGCCAGGACGCAGTGCTGTAGGAGCGAGGTGGACCGCTCAAGGTGCATCGAGTTGGAGGCTGTGCGTGCTGCGGTAGCGGATGGGGTACGATGCTCACGGTAGCGTCGTAAGCCGGATGCGGTGTTTTGCATCCTGTTGTCATTGTCGTAGGACCGGATGCCAGCGTCATAGTTGGGATTGTCGCGCCGGTTCACGTTGTAGCACTGTCATTCACATTCCCGTCTAAGACGACGAGGTACCTGAGCCGGATGTATTCCGGTGCCGGTGCCTATGCTGTATATATTAGTAACCAGGGCGCCGAGGCAATGAAAAATGAAAGCATAATCTCCCTACTGAAAAATCGTCATATCCTTAGTTTTTCCAATTTGGTAGTTAAACCACCATTTCAAAACTACAGACATAATTAACCATGACTTGCCAACACTAGACGACGTCAGCTATCGTCTAATCCAACAGCGGACATTACGTAGCGCTAACCATGCCGCCAGTAGACGAGTAAATACGGCAAGCCACCGATCTTGAGGCAGCTGTAGTGACCCACTTGCTTTCTGGACCGACTGCTTCTTGTTACATTCCTAATTAATTATTAGTTATTGCTTCATTCTACCAAAAATTTACTAATTATGAAACAGACGCCCTTTCTTTAACGTAGCGCCGGCAGCCGCTGGTGCCGCTGGTGCCGCTGACGCCGTCAAGGTGGGAGCTGCGGCGGCCGCGAAGAGTGCTCAGGCGGCTGAAGGAACTGAAGCCTTCATCTACGAGGAGTATGGCTTCCCGTCGGCGTGAGTATTGCACGTTAAAATTGCCAGAGTGGAGCATTGCACTCTGTCTCAATTCCGTACAGCACAGTGCCTCTATAACACCCTCGGCAAACGCGGAGGGCTTTCCAGTAAACTGCACTGACGAGGACAAACAAGGACCAGCGACACACGGCTGGATAACAAGCTAACGTCAACTGATAATTCTTTTTCGCATTTTTACCGGCAGATAACGAACTCGCTGCTCACTAATTACCAGTGATCAGCGTAGATATAATCGATAGCAGGAAAGAAAGTCTTGTAATCACTGAGCAGTGCATTAGCCATCTACAGCAATAAACGCAGAAAAAATAAGGACCAATAAATGTCAGTTTGCTAGTCCAGCCGTGCGGCGTTAGTCCTTCTGTGTCCTCGTCAGCACAGTTGACCCGAAAACCCTCCTCACTGTGTGGAACCAGCGATCTCAGGCAAGCACAATACTAGAGGAAACTGTAAGAGCGGCAGAGGTTCAGAGAAAGCTGTAGCTTCAAGCGGTGAACAATTGGCGGACTATTAATGTCACCGGAGCCAACGTTTCGACAGGCTGACTTGTCCTCACCGAGGCTTCAACTGTCGCTGTCCTGGACGCAAACCTGTCCCGTCGCCGAGACGTCAGCACCAGCGAAATTCCTCGTTCGACAACGTCTAATCGCAAATACAACTGCCTGAGTCTTACTTGCCACAATCACGACAGGTTTATAAGGCACGTCATAGTGGATCATTCCGGAAGCTTTGACCACTTGTGGCTATTAAACTGTCATTGCACAGTACACGGACCTTCAGCAGTTCTTCCGCTACGCTGGTCTAGTGGTTATGGCACTCAGCTGCTGATCCGAAGGTCGCGGGATGGAATCCCGGCCGCGGAGCCTGTATTTTGATGGAGGCGAAGTGGTAAGGCCCGTGTACTATGCGATGTCTGTGTACATTAAAGAACTCCAGGTGGTTCTTTGACGTGCACTGCGGCGTCTCTCATTTAACCTCCACTACGGCGTCTCTCATAATCGGAGCTGATTTTGGGACGTTAAACCGCACAAATCAATCAGCAGTTCGCCCCCATCAAAATGTAACCGCCGCGACAGCGATCGAACACGCGTCTATCGGGTGACATGTAGCACACGGTACCAACGTGGGAGCACGAAAGTACTTCTAATATCTAATGGAGGTTATGGAGTGTTGTAATGTTCTAGAAACAGGGGTATAACGTACCCCTGCAACCTTGCTGGCTTACGTGCGCTTCGGTAACCTTGTGTTTACCAACGACGAACTGGTAGAGTTGCCGACTGAGACCGCGTTTGCATCGGTTTGGCTAGGTGTCGCGTTTGCATCGGTTTGACGCTAGCAGACGCTGCCTGCGTCAGCGTTCTCGCTCGTGGCCGAGGGCGCGTTCTCGTTCCTTGCGAGCTGGTAAAGCGTTCATAGAAGAAATAACGTTTTCATAGTCAACGCGCGGTTCGGAGAGGAGGAATGCCGAGAGGAAAGGAGTTGAGACAAGGAGAGGAGGGGGAGGAGGATGCACATGTGCAGTGCGGGTGTGGACGCCACACGGCGGATGGATGGATGGATGGAGGGAGGGAGTGACATAGCCCCGACCATGAGCTGCTTCACATCAAAACTCAACCCGGACTGTGTGGGCTTCTTGTGATATGTTGTAGATTGCGACAAAAAAATCGAAGCCACTTCTACTGCACTGGAAGCTGTACGAACTGCGGAGCAGTGATTTGCCTGCGTTTCCCTTGTGTTTCTATTGCATTTATCGCCGGCGTTTTCGAATGATTTTCGCTTGATTTGATCGCGTTATGCAGTTCATTACTCTCAGTTTTTATCTTCTATTTTATTATTCTAATCTGGATCCATCTAATTTATTTGTAACAATTATTCATCGGTATAATGGGAATCCATCGGTGTGCGTAAGCTTGTGTTGTGTACAGTGCAGCGATTCGCCTGTTTCCCTTGTGTTTCTCTTGCGATTATCGTCGGCGTTTTGGAATTATTTTTGCTTTATTTGATCTCATTGTGCGATTACTTATTGTACTAATCTGGTTTATTTTAACCCTTTTTAATTTCGATATAGTTTACACCGGCTTTGGTCAGTTATTAGCATGTTTTCACCTTGCTTTCAACTGCTGTTTCCTGAGCGTGAGAATTACATGAGACATCATCACACACCGCCAGCCCCGTCTCTAAAGTGCTTCGCAGTTTAGGGACCCGGGCTGCACTTTAGGGACTAGAATGCGCACTTTAGGACTTTAGAGACTCGGCTCCACAATTTAGGGACCCGGGTGCCGAGACGCCAGCCAGACTACCTCAAGCACCCTCACCACGAATTTTCAATTTCTACACTGCACAGTGTGTTACCGCCGGTTGGACCCATATTTACCTCAACCTTAAATATGGAATACTGGCATGCAGGGCCGAGCCAGTGCCTCAGGCCAACCCGCTGCTCATCTTCTCGGTGCTGGTCTCCTACTTCCTGTTCGTGGCCGCCTGCTTCCTCATCATCAAGTACGCCTACCACGGCTACGGTGAGTATGTTGTTGTTGTTGTGGCTTCTATAGTTGGCACATACCCACGAGGGGAATTGGCCACACTACAAGTAATGACGTAGAGAGCAGGAAAATTAAAAGGCCAAGGCCAGAATCTAAGAAAAAATAAAAAGGAAGGAAGAAGTTCTAATTAAAAATAATAATTAGAATTTACTAAAAGAAACATTGGGAATGAAACCCTGTGGTCGACAGGACTAGCAGCGTAATCTTCCGGAGGCTTCGATAAATTTATGTAATGCTGACAAAACAGCATGACGGCTTGTACCTTCCCGAGAAGCACCAAAACATAAAAGATATGGTGTTGTTAAAGGTGAACGCAGTTTATGGAATATTGAATTTAGATACATTCGGCGGAGTGAAGAAAATCGGCGGCAAGACAGAAGGAAGTGATCAATCGTCTCTGGCTCATTGCATACCCAACAGATGTTAGTTAAGGATAAACCAGATTTATTAAGATAGAAATTTAGACTTGGCGCTCTACTTGGCTTCGTTATCCGCTCAACGATAACGTCTTCTTTCATCGTACCAGTTCTGAGGATTACGCTGTTGTCCTCTTGTTGACCACCGACAGTGTACGTCTTTGTCACTAAGCCTCTGTATTCTGCTTCGTTTGTGCTTTGCCTTTACCCCTGCGTTTTGCTGAATGCCGCAGATGTGAACGCGCCGGATGTCCACACGGTGACCAGCAAGGACATCCACGCGCCGCTGCAGTTCGACCAGAAGGGTGAGTAGAGGGAACAGGGACAACGGTTAGGTTTTCAGAGCTTGCAGTTGCCGTCCGCAAGAGACGTGCGATGCTCACCTGGATTGAGGAGTTTGCTGTGTTTAGGTACATTTTTACTGGATGTTCTCGGAGATTTCCAAGGATAACATCCAGAATTTTGGGGCAAATGGTGTCGCGGGTGTTCTACATTGCTATGTAATGATATGGAAACTGGTGGTGGCGGCCACACCGTGCTGGAGCGGTTTGTACAGCGTACGTGGGACCCACGGGTGTGAAGGCTTACATAGTGTCCAGTGATGCTACAGGCACTCGGTGCAGTCCAGGATGGAGAACCGAAGAAACCGAGCGGACGCACAATTTGCGGAGCTCTTCATCGTCCATGCGGCGTCTGCCACCTTGCCGCTGTGCCTTCTAGCCCACTGTTCCCAATTCTGCCCGCCGTCCCTGCTGCGAATGCTATGCACACAGCGTTCCCGCTCTGCGTGAGTGCACTGTGACACAGGCTGAACGCGCGGTACATTTTGTCATCCATCCCTGCTCTTCGAGCAGGAATGCTTTGTTGCAAAGGAATCCAAGACATCACAGTTCCTCCTGGGTCTCCACATGATCCCACCACACTCGTACGCCTCCACACACCGCACTCATGCCCAATAGGTTCATGACGCTATTCGAACTGCTCCAGTTCTCTTGTTGAAGACGAGCCCTTTAAAGCTGAGGAAATGTGTCTTAATGCGTGAAAACGCGGAGACGGCTCTGCTTGCATTTCAGTAAACCGATTGCGATAAATTTTGGGTGTACAGGTTCGCTTTGCGTTATTATACCTCTAAGTCGAATCATTTTGATCTGCAGACCTCGAGGACGTCAAGCCGCCGAGCCAAGGAAGACGCTCCGCAAATGCTCGTAAGTTTCACGTTTATACGCTCGGTTTAGCCCGTCGGAAGTGCAGGTACTCGCAAGTTGTCACACGACGAGGTATCGGCTATCTTCGCCGTGTGGCCATAACATGAGGCCAGGACATTGCAGTATATTAGTACTCATTGTTGTCACGTTGACGCCGTGGAACTATGAAAACGACTAAAGAGGGAGTGGTCCAACACAGCGAAGCAACCGCTTCAGGTGTCAGTGCGGTTAGCTCGACGGTTGCTCTCCATTCGCGTCCGCCCAAGGTGATGAGTGTCCTGCGGTATGTATTATTACTTTATCTTGCTACATTGGCGAAAAGTGTTTAGACCGCTTCGTTCGGGCACCATGACATCAAAAGGCGCGCGGAATGATGATCTCCTCGCTGCAAATGATTGCAGAAGCATTAGTTGTACACGATGCGCTTCCACAATCTACTACAGTGATGAGAGAATCTGCGCATGCGCGACACCGCTTGTCGATTCAGTTCCTATGGAGCAGCAGAGTCGAAACACGGGCCTGTTGGTATATGACCGACGGTGAAAAACTAGTGTTTGAAGCGTCTCAGCTGGTGACCGTATTTAACCGCGAGTGCACGATAACCAGTGGCACATTGCGAAAACGAGGTTGGGAAACTCTCTGATGACAGTTTCCCAACCACATAGATGATGGCACATAAGCAGGGAAGATCTTACTTAGCCTTCATGGCAAGAAATATGACAGCCTCCACCTCCACCACCCGTTTGATCGGCTTCATAAAGCTTTGCGGCAACACATGTATATCGTATGCAAGAAACTCCTTGTACGTTTAAGAGACAATATTTCAAGCGCATGTTCGTTACCCTCACTCACTGCTTCCGTTACATCAGATGTAGCATGCTGTGTTATCGAGACATTATCATCTCTCTGAGCTTCATTAAAAAAAGGTCGTTTGTGTTCGCAGACGCCTCGGCGAAAAGGCGAGCTTCGACTACGGCAGCACACAGCCGTCTCAAAGCGGTCCACGGTAAGGTTTCGAGTGTTCTCTCTTTACTTCGCAACGTGCGCAGTTGCGCTGCTGAGCGCGAGATTGACGCGGGTTCGACTCCCGGCTTCGTAGGGATCAACTCGCGAGTGTCAAAACGGCCCACGTACTTAGATTCGGCTGCACATGCTAAGAAAACAACGTAGTCACTTGTTCAAATTAATCCTAAGGTGTCATTTACGGCATGATTTACTGCACGGTCATATCCCGGCCACGGCCGCCGCATATCGCGGGAGGAGGGCGGGGGGCGAAAAAAAAACAACAACAAGAAAGCACCCACGCACTTGGATTTAGGTGCGCACTAAGGAACCCCAGGTGGTACAAACTACTCCTGAGCCCTACGCTGCAGGGCGTGCTTCACAATTGTGGTTCGGGCACGTAAGACGCCATGAATGACTTCATCTATTGCGTCCTTATGCAAAGGCTGAAAGACGATGAACTCTACATTTGCGACAGTTTGTCAAAGTGGAGCTCGACACAATGGCCGAAGAGACCGGATGGCTTGGAAAACGAATTCAAACGTGGCGGCCACGATGCCTTGGAGCGTTAGTTGGTTATTAGTTAGTTAACGCTCTAATGGCATCGTGTCCTCCACCTTTGAATTCATTTTCCAAGCCATCCGGTCTCTTTGGACCTTGCGTCGAACGGCACATTGACAAATCGTCGCAAATGTAGAGTTCATCGACTTTTATCCTTTGCATAAGGAAGCAATAGATAAAATCATTCATGGCGTCTTATGTGCCAGAACCACAACTAACTGAACAAAAAAGAAAAACAAACAAACAGACAAATAAATAAATAAATCGCTTCACCAAGGTAGTCAGTCACTGAGTTGACTAATCATTTTAACAAAGTAATTATTGGCTCAGTCATCCAAACAAACGAAAAAATACACTAGTCATTGAAGGTAGGCGTCGGATGAAGTTAAATTGACCGAACGACCCAACTTCATTGACTGCTAATCCTTCTCACGCAGGGCGCGGTAAGGTGAAGGGAAGAAAAATGGCAGCCCGGAGTAAGAGTAAGTAAAACCATTTGAAAATATTAGTTACGGCGAAGAAAATAACACCCTTGTCATTTATAAGAACGCAAAATTTTAAAGTATTACGCTCGAATAACAAACAAGATATTCTTGTCCGCATCTGTATGAAACGGACCTCGCGGCGCTCCTCGTAGTTGTTAAAGGACGAAAGTGAGTGACTGTAGGCCGAGTTCCGCGGTTACATACACACACACACTCTCTCTCTTAAAGGCCGGGATGACGAGTCAACTGTTTCGTCAACTGTTTCGTCAGGGCTGCTATTCCGGATATTGTCAAATACCGCCGTATTGTCGAATTCTGTAATGGCGAAATTTTAAGCCAATCTAGGAGACCGTAGCAGCCCTCCGGACCAATCAAAGCTGACAAGATGTCGAGCTTTACAACGCGGCGCAATTTGACAGCGTCCAGGATAACACCCCGATGAAGCTTTTCTTCTGAGATGCTAGGATGGACTTTCCCTGCAGATTCAATGCTAGAGGTGGATGGTGGACACCTTGTTCCTCGCGCTTTTCCCCGAATGCTCAACGTTTCGTGTTTCTCGTTCCAATATTAGGAGTTCGTCGGCGGTCAACGGCGTCGTCTTGGGAGAACGAACGGGTGACCATGATGGGTGCCGAGGTGGACTACGGCGCCGAGGTTCCGTTCACCAAGGAAGCAGTCGAGGGCGCCGGCCATCATCGACGCGCCAAGACCATGGCCGACACCGCGGGTGAGAAGCACTACTGCTCATCCTTTCAATAACAATTTGTGGCTAGAGTGGTGAAAGCTGGCGTGCGTAGGTTTTCCAAGTCTACACTGCAGTAACTCTAACGTCGATATACGTCACGATGACAGGAACATGGTATAGTGTAGAGAGGACCGGCTATCTTTACCAGAGCTGTACGACAGCTGTACGGACTCTCCGCCATGGCGGTCTAGTGGTTATGGCACTCGGCTGCTGATCAGAAGGTTGCGGGATCGAATCACGTCCACCCCTGCCGCATTTCGATGAGACGAAATGTTGGGACCCGTGTGTTGTGCGGTGTCATTGCACGTTAGAGAACGCCAGGTGGTCGAAATTTACGGAGCCCTCCACTACGGCGTCTCTCATAATCGTATCGTAAGATCAAATCAATCAATCAATCAATCAATCAATCAATCAATCAATCAATCAATCAATCAATCAATCAATCAATCAATCAATCAATCGACTGTACCAAGGAAAAAAAGAATTACCGTTCATCTGAACGATGATAGATTTAACATGCGTTCTTCGGACGCAATGAACAAAAGTACGTTATGATTGCTGGGGTTATGTTAATGCTCTTAGTTGATTCTGCAGTCTTGAAGGAAGGGAAAAATAATCAGTTGCTTGCTTATTTTATACGCGCAATGATTATGCTTTTTCGCATATAAGTGTATAAATTCATGAATGACAAGCCCAGCTCAATTTCGCACGGGTCTCTGCTTGCTTTCATATCCTAGGGTGAAGTCGGAATTGGTGATATGTCCGCTAGCATAAGAACGACGAGCATTGGGCATATGATACGAGGACGACTGGAAGAACCCAGAAAGCAATGTCTAGTTTCTTACGAGTGAATTAGTACATTGTTGAGCGAGCTCGTCTAATAACGTTTTAGAAATGTAGCAAAATATCTACACGCGCACTTGTTTTGCTTTCGTTTGTTTTGCGGGAACTATCTTTCTGATTTTTTGTGCGAAGGGCGTTACCACTCGGCGTAGGCCGCGGTTATCCTGCGCACGTTAAGAAACACCCCGATTGTCGAGGTTTTAGAAGCCCTCCATTACGCCGTATCTCATAATCTTATCGCGGTTTTGGGACGTAAAACCCTATAAATCAATCTAACAACAAATTCTGAGAGCCTTAGCGGTAGGGTATCTGTAATGCCGCCACCTCGAACGGTATAACATCTACAAAATACGATGTACTTTCTATTTCTCTTCTGAAACTTTTCAGAGAGAGACGGCGGTGACGACGACACTGCTCCGAGGTCCCGGCGAACTGCGCGGCCGAAAAACTTGAATAAGAGCGGTTGAGCGCGGTTTCACGACTCCGAATGTTGTATGGTCTTCGTCGCTGCTTGCCTGTGGTGGTGGAAGCGAAGCGATTATTGCTGTTAATGCTATATGCGATGATGACTAAGGCGGGTGGAAGCCCTGAGCCCACTACTACAATTCTACCTGCCGTGCGAACATTTTTGCTGTTGTCGTTCCTTGGTATCACGAAGGCGCTCGCTGTAATAAAAAGTAAGAATGCTCGACTACGTACGCGAACCTCGGGATAACCCGGCATCTCGTTTTGGCTGCGCACTACTGGAGACAAGGTAAGGAAATTCGGGGGGAACGATACAGACATGGCGGAAGTCGTGGCTTCAAGTCAATCTAAAGGTACTTTTTTTTTCGGGAATGTGAGTGAGTGCTCAACAGCACGGTTTTGCCTCGCAATACGAGGAACATGGTTGCATCAAAAGCAGTGGGATGCTCTTGGGTGCGCTGCTTAATATGAGCTTGCTGCATAAGATGCTCTAGTACGTTATGCTACTGTTCTTTCTAAATTTCCAGGTATAAATGAGGAATTGGTGCAAACGTTTTAAATTTGAAGCACTACTTGGCAAACTGTCTATCTATCTATCTATCTATCTATCTATCTATCTATCTATCTATCTATCTATCTATCTATCTATCTATCTATCTATCTATCTATCTATCTATCTATCTATCTATCTATCTATCTATCTATCTATGGTGCTTTGGTCATCTGTTTCACATAGTATGCACCGAAACCTGGATGGTAGGAATGTATATCTATGACTCACATGCATGATTGATCTTTGCAGCACTATCGATATTCTTTTCATATATGTCACCATCAACGATACTGCAATCACGTGTGCCTCATACTTGCAGTGCTCGGCACCTGGTATGCGGGTATGCGCAAATGGACAGACAGACAGACAGACAGACAGACAGACAGACAGACAGACAGACAGACAGACAGACAACAAACTTTAATGCGCCACAGGCGTTTCAATTTCATGCACTCCACGTCAATCAAGAACCTACTTAATAAAGAAGGCATACGGATACAGACGAACGCATTAGTGGGGATCGAACCCGGGCGCCCCCACATGTCAACCAAACTCTCTCTACTACAAGACTACGGTGGCACACCTCCCACGCGGTACATATAGTGAACAAACTATCGCACCAGTGGTTGTGATGATGATGCATGAGTAATGCCAATTACGCCTCTAGTGTGTGTTAACCTTTATCATAGCAATGTAACAAACAATGCACATGTTCTACTATCACTTGGCATGCTTTCGTCCAAATTTGCCAACTGTCGGAGTACTTCAACGACCGACGCTTATTATTACGCATCAGCGCGTCGTAGCGTACGTTTATCTTTGACATAACAGACATCTTAGGACTAACGTGGCTGCCAACGTTACGCTATACCATGTGTTACCACTCAGTCGCCACGGTGCTGACGACGTTCCTGGTTAGCCCACGTTAAGCGTACGCTTACTCATGCACCTTGCACAATGGTTTTCATCCTATTCGCAACAATTGGATTAATGCCAAACCATTCGTCATAGCCAATTTTCTTGCTGAGTTCTTCGCGTGACACCGATTCCCAGAATGCGTGGGATCTCAAAGATTTTTCAGTGGTAGGAGTAACCCAGTGAGACCCCCGTTCCTTGAGCAGCACTTATGATTCGATTCCAGAGTTGAGACGAAATTAAGATCATAATCATCATCATTATCATTATCATCATCACCATCATATCTTATGCCCACTGCAGGACGAAGGCAATCTCCCAATGCTCTCCATCCTTGTCTGTCCTGCGCGAGCTGATTCTATGTGACGCCTGCAAATGTCTTAATTTCGTCCCCCCATCTTACTCTCTGTCGTCGACGGCTACATTTACCCTCTCTTGGCATCTCTTGGTGTGTTGTAAAAGAAATACACCGTAGAATAAACATGAGATGGCGCGCATAAGGGAGACATTGCTAAATAATGAACGGAAGCCTAAATGAATGTAACAAAAGCTAATTAAAAAAGGTCATGTTAATAGTTGTATATGATACATACAATAAAGTATGACAGAGCATAGGTCCTTTATAAAAAGCCAAGGAGGTTTAAAAGAAATGCATTTTTTTAAACCTCCTTGTAAAAAGCACGCGAAATGATAATCGTCTAGGTAGGGGGCACATTGTCTTCGGTGCAGCGTAGAGCGCGCGAGCGCGTGCCACTGGCGCTAAGCGAGGAAGAAGTGCGAACAAGGAGCCTTCGTGTGTTTGCAGGCTGTTCGAAAACTAGGACAATAAGTAGTCTGATGGATTACTCGATATCGACGACGTACAGTGAGAGCACCGCGACGCTGGAAGGCAGCAGCAGCGGCTCGAACCGGGACGCTTCGGACATCGAGAACAGCGAGGGTGAGTGACCACTGGGCGAACAGTACGAGTGCATAGCAGCAACGTGCTAACCGTGAACATGAAAAAAGACATAACCTTGATGGGTGGCATTTATGCGACTGCAGTCTCCTTTGATTGCCTATGCGCATCTAATCCCTTTTACGGTATGATCAGGACATGGCATAGTCCGGTTTCCAATTCGTACTGCACTGGCCTGCTGCGCTGGGGCTCATCGGTATAGGAAACCAACCAGCAGTTTGATATGTTGTAATGCGACTAGGATTCTTTGGGAAGTTCACCTACTTTACGTTATCTATATCGGTCTCTTTGACACATACATGCCGACTCTAGTCGTTCTTTGTGAGTCAATGTGAATGTGCCGACGCCTAGGTGGTCTAGTGGCTATGACACTCCTGTGCCAATCCGAAGGTCACGGGATCGAATCCCGGCCGCCGCGGATGCATTTCGATGGAGGCGGAAATGCTATAGGCCCGTGTGCTGTGCGATGTCAGTGCAGGTTAAACAAGTGGTCGAAATTTCTAGATCTGACCACTGCGGCGTCTCTCATCATCATGTCATGGCTCTGGGACCTAAAACCCCAGAAAATTGTTATTGTGAATGCGCCACCGTTCTTCAGGGAACACAGTGCGGGTCATTATAGATACGAGTTATATAGTATTGCGTACTTTATACTCATTATTTTACAGAGAATGACAAATTATTGACATTATGCTCTATAATTGCCGCTTGATGCGACACCTTGCTATACCTTTGCAGAGGGGCATAGTGGCCGCTGCCTGGGCTGGCTGTTTCCCTGCGTCTTCTACGCGTTCCTCGCCGTGCTCGTGGTCGGCCTGGTGCTCTTTGAGTACAAGACCGCTGGTGAGTGGATGCGATCGAGACGTGCGTCTTTGCTAGTTCCAAGCTGCATAATGTTTACCGTGCTAGCTCTGTGAAATAGTTGTCGTGTGTATCTGTGCGGGTTGATTTTACCTCTGCCACATTTAGTTCAGTAATCAGTCCCTCCCCAGTGCAGTTTCAATTAAGAGCAAGAAAGCTTTGCGAGCTTTCTTTCTTTCTTTCTTTCTTTCTTTCTTTCTTTCTTTCTTTCTTTCTTTCTTTCTTTCTTTCTTTCTTTCTTTCTTTCTTTCTTTCTTTCTTTCTTTCTTTCTTTCTTTCTGTTGATATTGCCGAAACCGCACTCTAAGCAAAGTCTCTTGGTATATGGAACGACGTTCCATTCACTTGAGCCTCTTGTGCTTTGGATACACACAGAAAGGACGATGGCGGTGACCTTTAGTGGCATGGCCTTGGAAACGGGCCAGAGAGTAGCAGTGACAGAACATGCACTGATTAATCGTAATTAATTATTAATAACAACCTATTTGCCTGTTATATTCTCGGTGTTTTCTGATGTGTAAATTTGTGTTCATCTTTAATAACGTTCCTAAAAGAGGCCGATGAAATTATCTGGACGTATTATGATAACCACTGTATACTTAATTACCTGACGTAGTAAGCGTACGTTGACGTTGAGTGTTAGAAACAACAACAACAACAACAACAACAACAACAACAACAACAACAACAACAACAACAACAATAACAATAATAATAATAATAATAATAATAATAATAATAATAATAATAATAATACACAATCACAAAGTAGACTGATCGTCGGGTTCAAGAAACCCTTTAGATAAAAAATAGAACATTCAGTCATTTGCACTGCTTTAAACGCAGTATACATACACACGGCGAAATATATAATTTTTGACATTGCTTTTATGTTTCTCTGTGCAGGCGTGCGCCAAATGATCTTCGCGCCTGCGGAGATCACGCCCGAAGTGATAGCACCTGCAGTCCTTCGCAGTGAGCTCACCTTACGCTGTCGTTGCTATAGTCTGACGCTAATAATTCTACACTCGCCATGTTGGCTTCATGACGAAGATGATGATGGTTATTAACATATGATTTAAAACGGGGTGGTGACCAGCCTTTTCCCTGACGGTCATCTATTACTTCGTGTGGCTAGAACCTTGCTTACTTTTTCCCCACACGGGATTCGCTTTTTGTAATGCTGTACCGTCTACCCTTTAACGTTTCTTGTTCTGGCAGTGTTATTATCTCTGCTTCTCGAAAAGAGCGGTTCCTATACCGCCATCGCTCGACATATGCAACCACCACTCTCCACACTGACGCTGAGCGGCAAATCCACAGGAAGCGCAGCGCGATTTATTCGTTCCCGGAGGTCACTGCCTATGACGTAGCACGTTGCAATCGCTGTCAAGATATACTTGTTCGCTCTTTCATTGCTATATGTGCACCCTCTCTCTCTCTTCCTCTTTCCTTTCACCTTTCAATCTCCCCCGTCCTCTTCCCCTCGTGCTATTTCCTTCCTTCATTCCTACCTATTGTTCTAAGAGCCCACCTTGCTTTTACTCGATTTTTGATTATGGTCGAATTATGCGTTATCTGACCTTTCTTAATTTCGGTGTTCGCCGTCTAGAACGAAGTCAGGCTGTTGCAGTCGCATTTTCGATGGAGGCGAAGTGCTACACGTCCTTGCAATGTGCGAAGTCAGGGCACGTTATGCGCCACAGGTGGTCGAAATTTCCAGAGCCCTCTGGTACGGCGTGTCTTACAATCATACCGCGGTCCCTGCGCATAAAACTATTATTGTGAATTCTGTTCATGGTGAGGCTATTTTGCGCACAAACAGAAGCTTGAACTTACAACTGGATTTGAATGGAATGAAGGAAGATGTTTTTATACGCAGCGTGAGTCACGTGCGCATAAAAACGCCTTCCTTCGTTCCATCAAAATCCAGTTGTAGGTCCGCGCTTGTCTTTGTTGTTATCTGTGTCCTTCGTTCTTAAGGGTGCGCAAAATAGCCTCACCATGAACAGCTGCAAACTAGCTCAAATCAGTATCCTTTTCTGTGAATTCTGGTTAGAAATTATTCTTAAGGTATAACAGTTCAAGAATGGGATGTGTTACCGTCATCTGTGCATTTGAACGCCTGGTAACTTGCTAAACCATGTTTGCCTATCTTTTCTGATGCTCTTCTACTGTTCTGCGCTGTTAAAAGTGTACGCTTTGTATTCCACATACATTTTTCACACCTGCTTGGGCGAGGCACTTGCCTGCGTTATTACGAAATAAAATAATTGAGTGATGCCTAGATTCAAATGACTGCGGGGCTTGTCCATCGTTCCGGCAGGCGGCGGTAACGTCAAGATGGGTGAGACAGTGACGAGTACTGCCGGCAGTTCCCAGAAGAGCGCCACGGCGCCGATAGAGAGGAATGCCCGTCACACGGTCGCCGTCACCGCGGCTTCGACCGTCAGCTCGACGACCACAGGCCGAAGCCTGATGCGGCGGTTCCTGTGGCCCTTTGGCACAGCCGCGCCCGTCGACAAGAGCACCAGCCCTCTGTGGCGGCCACCTGGTGAGTGAATTTGACCAGTGCGTGAAAATGCGTGGTTACCTTACTGATACCGTATCATTTCGCTGGTGCGGAACCTCTGGTGCTCTCTTTCTTTACTTCATTTGAACCAACTAAAGAAAGATAAACCCAACACACCATCAAGCTTTATACCTTGGTACTTAATGCTTTTCAAAATGGTTTGTATAGTAGGGTGCAACATTAAAATACCGCACTGCGGAATAAAGAACCCGATTCCGTGCTCCCTGATTGGCCATGCTTGCCTTGACGGGAAGAATTGACCAATCAGGGAGGACCAGGACGGAATCATATGTGTTCCGTATCGCGTGACACGGTACAGGCCCCCAGAAGTTGGCAGCGGGGGCAGACGGACCAAGAGGGTCGGTGTTATTCTGCCAACCAATCACACGAGCAAACAAAATTGACGTCATGGTCATGCGACCTTTACAACTTGGCGTCGTACTTGATAAATCAGGTGCACCTTCGGAGAGTGTGCTTTTAAGTGCTTAGCGCATTAGGGGCTCGCCTTGTCGACGACCGTCGCCTCCTCTTGTCGCGTGCTCACGCTTCCCGCCGATAGCTGAAACGCTCAAGAAAGGGTGCCTCGCCGAGGGCGCGATTCCTCCTCCTGTGGGACTTATCTGGCCCACAACGAGAATCACTGGGGGGCCCGTGCAACGCACTCTTTCGGGTTTCACAATAGTGGAGCTATTTAGCTGTATACTCATTGTTTCACAATAGTGGAGCTCTTTAGCTGTCCTCTATCTCACACACCAGCTGCCGCGGTGGTCGCTGCCTTGTACTGTGCTTCTCTCAAACCGATTGCTCCCCGCGTGTGCGGCGGGAGTCGCTGCCAGCCCAGTTATGCGAGTCCAGAAGAGGTGCGCTGCGCAGTTTTTCCTGCGAATATTTTAGGAATAGTGTTCGTCGACAGAATCGATGAGCTGTGCAACGCACACGAATAAACACGTATGAAGTCTGAGCATTTCGGTATTCCAAAAGACGCGGCACAGTTCATTTCGCCTCTGAACTTTTTACCAACGAAAGTTGACCGTCGACTGGGTTGTCAACTCAACTGGAGGCGCGCGCCGCGATGTGTGGCGTGCGCCTGACGTTTACGGTGCAACGATACATTTCATTTAAATAAATTTGAGTTCCGGTGTTCTGTTCTGACAATCCAGGGAAAACATTTAGGTCAATGCTGTTGTAATTCGGTTTTTGCCATTGTCGCTTTATGCCGGTGACGTGGAATGCTTGAAGTATGAACTATTAGCAGCCTCATGCAGCCTCGCGGAGGAACAGTAGATGACAGCTGTGCGTGCGTGGAGGGGTTTCACTGCAGACTCGTGCGTCTAGCCGAAGCAAAGCTTGTTAGCTCAAAGACATGCTGCCCCAAAGAGCGCGAAGGTGGGATAGCTACGATGTTTTTTTTATATGTAATCGTTCGGCGATATGTAAAAGTAGTTTTAATCCAACCACGGCATGACCATGAAACCATTTCGAACGTATGCGGAAGGGTAGCTGGTAGAATACCCCCCCCCCCCTCCCCCGCACCATTTTTTGTTGGCATGATACATTGTCCATTAAAGTATATTTCACAAAGTAGTGAATGCGTAAATCTTAGCAGCAGCCATCGTTGCGCTGTCTTATGGTATAGAATTTAACGAATGGCGGGCTTTGTCCTTCTAGGATACTGCTGTGCACTTGTCGAAGAACAACGTTGTTATTAACATGTAGAAGTATTTAACTTTAACGAGGCTAGGATTAAACGTGGCTGTGTTTGCGACGCTACCTGACACTAGTATCGATGCTACCCTATCGACGTCACCAATCCACCATGGTAAACCTGGTCACTGCATGTCTTCAGCGTCGTGCATGAACGTGACCGTGGTGGCGTGCGACTTCGAGTCGTTCCGGGAGCGGGCCTTCTACGTGGCCGAGTCTTCGTACGGCGGCTTCTTCTGCGCCGAGTGGCTGCAGCACACCCACTGCCCCGTCAACGAAGACCGATTCAGCGTCTACAGCCACTGCGACTCCAAGTGCAAAGGTACGTGTCACTGAGCAGAGCTACAACTGGTAGAGTGTATACCGTATACTTTCATGAGCAATTCAGGTTTTCGGAGAGCCTGGAAGCTTCCGCTTGTTGAAGGCTCTTTATGGATGCAATTCCGAGAAACGTCCACTGTAGTACAGAGACCACCCGCAGTGGTAGGTTAGCGGCTAGGGTGTGTCCTTACTAGGCTTGAGATCGTAGGATCGAATACTGGCAGCTGTGGCTGCATTTCGATGGTGGTGAAATGCGGAAAACAGCACTGTATTTTTATTAAAATACATGTCAAGAAACCCCCGATGGTCAAAATTATTCCTGAACCTTCCAATACAGGGCGTTACTCATACTTACATCGGAACGTAAACTCGTCGAAATTTTTGTTATCGTACACAGAGACGTAATGAACAGTGTCACGTGTTGTATACATGGATCCTCTGTTACGTGCTATGTCCGTGTCGGTCCATGAAGCATCTTTTCTGAAGCCTGTTACGTGTCGTCAGTGCCGTCGGTGTGATATACCGCGAAAAACTTGGCGTTTCACGAACAGAATTTGCCAGCAAAACCAATTTCTCTTCAAAACCGTTATTGTTTTGTCGTGGTTGACCTGAAATGTATGCACCCGTGTCCTGCAGTAAGTTGAAAAGGCAATAATGCACCAACACGAACGCAGCAGCCTCTGGACACAAGTGTGACGAGCCCAAGTTTCGGCTGTGTACCACGGCGGACAAGGTGTACCAGTTCTACTACAGCCAGGGCAAGTGCCATCCTTTGGACAACGATGAGACGGGTTGCCTAGTCGGCAGGAATCGCTTCGAGAGCGAGGACGCCTGCAACCAGGCCTGCGGTGGTGAGTTTGCATGCACGGATTAACCCGAATATCCCTAAGGTGGCGTCGTTCGCCGTGTGGCGGCACATAATTGGCTAGAAAGGATGTGCTGCATTTGCCGATAGCGTCACAAGCGACGCTAGCTAACATTGTCAGTGTCGTACGTGGACCAATACTTAAAAGGGCTCTGAGGTGCACATGCCGCCGCTGTAACATAAGTTATGTGTTGTACAGTAGTCACGGGTTCTGCTCCCAGCAGGGGCAAGCTGTTTCTTTCCGCGCTCTTTTATTAGCCGTTGTCTCATACTTACTGTTATTCAGTTGAAAAATTCCTGTAATAATACTCGTGCCGTTTTTGACTTGATTGTGAATTTGCTTCGCGCGCCTGTGTCTGAAAAATCTTCCTCCCGCTCATGCTATAAAAACGTGCAAATTTACGTGTGTGTCGCTGCTTCGACTGTATCCGGTTGGAAACATGTCGACACTGGGAAAAGCGCATACTACGTAGTGGTGTCACTCACTCACTCACTCACTCACTCACTCACTCACTCACTCACTCAATCAATCAATCAATCAATCAATCAATCAATCAATCAATCAATCAATCAATCAATCAATCAATCAATCAAGCTTTGCTGGGAGAATAGCGCAAACAGGACATACAACAGCGCTGACTAGCAACCGAGCGATTCATCTATCGAAAAGGCATATAAGCGCACGTTGCTCGCAAGAATGGGAAAGAAGACAAACAGTCCTGTTTCGCACCTTTGAGGATGAAGAAGGCTCACGGGCGAGGCGAGGTCTCAAGAGGCTATAGTATTTAACACGATAGCGTCAAGGAGTTCGTGTGGCAGAAAATGTGCTGTTTTCGGCGTTGACCGGGAGCAAGCAATTCAAAATATAAAAGCAGGCAGCAGGTTGCCACCCTGTACCCCTCTGAGCTACCCCGGCAAAGTATCGTAGACGCAAGACAGAGGGCCAGGTGGTAGTCACTAGGTTACGATGGGGCTACGTGTCTTGTGAACAAACGCAAACGGAGCGAAACATTGTTATCGCGTTCCACTCTTAAAGGCGAAGCTTAATCACCCTCTTTCATCCTTTTTGTTTTATCTCGCGCGGATCTTTTCGTCGATCGGGAAACCTTGCACCTAACGCCGTTCGCAACGATGCGCAGATGAAGACACCCTTCAGAGCCGTTGTCGAGACGAGTGGGGCGTCACGACGTGCGCGTTCGACCACCTGCGCTACCTATACTACTACAACGCCGAGAACCAGGCGTGCGAGATGTACAACTTCTGCGGACGCAGCGCCTTCCGCACTCTGCACGACTGCGAGCGGGCCTGCCTGCAGGAGCAGCCGTCCGCGGTCGCCGCTGACGCTGGCGACGCCAAGGCGGCGGCTGGAAAGCGCGCGACTAGCGCCGACGCCGCGGCTGACGGCGACGGCAAGCCCGTTCGGGCGCCGTACGTTAGACGCCGGCGTCGGCCGCACAGTAAGGGCTGACTGCATCCAGCGGCGCCCGAACGAACTTGTTTTTATCGTCGTTCGTTACGATTTGAAATTTGAATAAAGCAGAGAAAGGATGCATGTGTGTGCGCCGGCCTCCTATCTATCTATCTATCTATCTATCTATCTATCTATCTATCTATCTATCTATCTATCTATCTATCTATCTATCTATCTATCTATCTATCTATCTATGCATGCTTACCAGGTAAGGCATTGCTCTGCTGACCCTCTACGGAACGGGTTCGAATCCCGGCCACGGCGGCCACATTAGGTGCGAGACGCAACAACACCCTGGTACGTAAGATTTAGGCGCACAAAGAATACCAGGAGGTAAAACTTACCCTTAGTGCCCCGTCATGGCGTGCCCCGTAGTCATATCGTGGTTCTGGCACGTGGCGCCCCAGAATTCTCTTCTTGTTCGTCCGAAAAGACTGGAGTAAGCAGTTAAGATGGTAGAACGACTCGCGTATGCGATTGTTGTTCGCCGTTGTGAGCAAGTGCAATTGTTATATATTTGAGCGATGTGTTGTGATGCTGAATAGAAACAGCTCGTGTGTGTTACTCGAACGTCGCATAAATCGGCAAACAGGATCATTGTTGATCACGTATTCCATATAATCTTTTACCATAGCAGTAGTACTCGTAAAACCTACAGTTTGCAGCGTTAGCCTATACCCCTAAACAAAGTGAAGAAGCATTTGTTGCCCCCCCCCCCCCCCCCCTCTTTCTTACAATTTTGCCTACGTTACCAGCCGTCCTCTCGAGCAAACCTCGTATACATTGCTGGGGTTGCACGTGCCATAAAAAAGGATATGATATTGGGCCACGCCCTGCTAGGGTTATCTGGATAGATTGCCACCGACTGGGTGGAGGTCTATTCAGGTTCGTTAACGTCCACCGAAGTGCGCAACTGTTCTTGCATTTCGTCTCCATCGAAGCAAACAAAGCGGTCGCATTTCGAAGGGGTTGGAATGCAAAATCACACACATTCGCACACTTCATGGGAAAACGCTATGCAGGTCACGTGAATAAAGTGCAGCTTATAACTCCTTAAAGGACCCCTTTCGTGGTCTTCATTTTCCTTCATGACGTTAGCATCTATTCACTCACACGAAGAAGCAACTAAGCAACCGTTCACCTTGTAATTAACGTTCCTAACCGCACACGCAGTCGCGCACACAACCGGGATCCTGTACGGACATAGCGTAAGCCATCTCTTCCCGGCAGTATTAAGTCTTGTGCAATTCGATTCAGCAATCGATGGAACGTCCGAGTGCCGCAATTTAGAGGCGTGGCGCGTGAGAATTTCCTTACGGCACTTCTTAGCTGGTGCCTATGTTTCATAGCTCTTACGTCATTGTTAAACAAAGCTTCCGCCTTATTAATTGTCTTCTTTTTCAAATAGCCTTTATCTTGCCTTCATTCAATGTGATAATGTTTGATAAAGGTGAGACGGTTCGTGTGATGTTGTTAGTTATCGCTAGTTCAGCAAAGCTTATAAACTCATATTCTCTTTGTAGTCGCTAGCATGTAACGACATCGCCTACTGGAACTCCCAATGTCGATGAACCTGCTTGCTGCCCTGGAATAGTTCAGGGTTGATCCAAACAGGAACAATTCCAAGGGGCCACGGCACAGCATCGTGGGGGAGAGGATGATGATGACATATGACTTTTGTGGCGCAAGGGCCAGCTATGGCCAAGGAGTGCCAAACCAGTGGTGATGTGGGATTATGAACGAATGAATTCAGATGTGCACTTGACGTGGTTCAAAATCTGCCTAAACACCGTTTCTACAAGTATGGGGGCGAAAGAAATAAACGCTATAATAGTATGGTGATGACACGCGATGTGTGAAATAAAACACACGATTCAGAGGCACTTATTCCTCGATACAGGTGAATATGACTCTACTGATATATAATTCAGTAACACTCTACCTTATTGGGCCAGTTCTAAAGTACCTCCTGAGAGTGGAAGAGGGAAGGCGAGGGAAAGATGGAAAAGGGCGCAAATTGAGGTGACCACCAAAATCACCGAGCGTCAGGTCGGGGTATGGGTGCACCGCGTCGCGGGGAGTCGAACGTAGTACCGTTCCTGGCGGAGGTGGACGCTCCACCATTTCACCATCCCTGTGATGCGGTTGGACAGACGACGTTATCATCACGTGACACTGAAGAAACACTACTTTTATGTTACTGTCTTATCCACCACTGCTGTGCGCAAGTACAGTGGTTACAGTGCATCACTGCACGTCCAGGGACGCGATTGCAAACCTGACCGTGGCGGTCACGTTTCCGTGGCGGAGGCGAAATGCAAGGGCCTTTGTGCAGTCATTGAGGTGCACACTAGAGGACCATTGGAGGTCGAAATTTTGTAATTCTCGGAAGAATGAAACTTGCAATTTATTTGGACGATTGGTGCAATTCCCTGCAGAGATTTTGCAATTCTTCGAAAGACACCGTAAGCACTGTGTTAGTTTAAAATGTTTAAGATCTGCTGTCTTTGGAGACTTCCAACATTGCGAACAGGAAGATTGACAATATTTTAAGATGGAATAAATGTCTATAACATTATCAGTTTCTGAGGCTTCTCTGTCGATGTATCTGCGATAGCGTTGTCTTGAATAATCACTTCTCCCTCACGTTAAATCATTATGTGTGACCTACCTATCCACTTAACTTTTCTACCTTCAAGTTTGGGTGCCTTATATTACATACCTAATCTCTTAATACAGATTTCACTGTGCTTTGCAGTTTAAAGCTTTCATCTCTGGTTATTGGGCTGTCTACGAGAGGAATCGTGTGCCAATAACGGCAAGGCTCTAACTACGTCTACGTATGGTTCTTTCAATCAAAAACAAGCCCGTCGATCGATTTCCTTTAAACGAGGCATCCAAGGTCGCTCGCACAGCACGCGCCCTAATCGACCCCTCTTTTTGCCCTACACATTCAAACGTGTCAAGGGCCACCCGCGAGCCAGCTGTGGACGCTGACGCTTTCCTGACAGGTCGATACAAAGAGTCCGTGTTTGTACAATGAGGCGATTTCAACCCATTCCTTTTAACCCGGAGAGCTCTCGAGTCTCCGCATGACCATACAGTCCGGTCAGCGTAGTCTTCCCTGGGGAGCTCTCACAATAGGCTGCAACGACTGACCGAGTCTCGCAGAATGGAAACGCCTCCCCGACCCCCGCGACCTCATCGACTAGAAGCTCGGCAGGTGGTGGCAAATGTGCGCCGATGGCGCCTCGATGTCGGTTGCGGAAGGTGTGAACATGAGACGCCTCTTGTAATTTGGCTCGAGCATAGGTGTCCGCAGCCAAAACTGCGGAGTGAAGTGTAGCCTTTTGTTCACGCTTCAATGGACATCCATCCATCGAAGGCCGAGTGCTCGCGCGCCCTTCAATGGTCGCGTCGAGACCATTCAAGATTGAATTTTTAAAGAACGGCGCCGCTCTCGCTCTCTCCGTGTTTGTAGAACTCCTCTTGGAGTGGGCCCGTCTCTCCTTTTCACACACGTAGTTCGCCCTCTCTCTCTGTCGTCGATGTTATCGCGAAGACATCAGGGGGTGCAAAGAAGCTGGAGCGGCCGTACTGCTCTTAAGGTGAAAGTGCTGAGTGAAAAGAGTATGCACATCGGCTTACGTATGACGTGGACAAAAATGACCTTGTCTTTTTCTCTACGTGCCAATGAATTACAGGCAAAGGAAGGCTGATGCCAGAGTACAGTTTTTGGGTTAGGGGCACGATAAAATATTTTAGTCTGTACACGGCAGCTGACAGAACCAAGCGTGAAGTTTTTCGTGAGGATGCGAAACAACGAATTAGGATGGTGGATTGTGTGTGGCTAACTTGTGACTTCTGTGTGGCTAACGTAGTGAAAGAATGTCGCAGTGCATCCAGGTTAGCCACTGAGCTGATTTTGGGAGTGCTGCTGTCAGTTCCTTCATCCTGAGGCGTGCATTGTGGGTTTACATCTGCGGCATCTAAAAATCAATGCGGCTACTAAATGACTTTACGGCGTTTCCTGGAGCGCACTCAGTCGCCTTCTTGAGCACAGGATGTGTTAAGTTTCGGTGACCGGAGTCGAGTCTTCAGCCTTTCCGTACTTTATGTCATGGTTAACACACACTAGCTTATCGGAAGGCCCAAGTTCGTTCCTGTTAAGGCACAAACCGTTCCGAATCCCCCAGTGGGGTCTTTAAGGAGTAAAAGCGAAAGTGAAAATGAATCCTGGGCCACTTCACAAAGGGCCATGCTTGTGAGGCATGAGGCGAGTGTCAGTTTCAGCTAGCGCCTGTAAAATAAAGCCTGAAAACTGGCCAGTGCTTAGGACTGCTACAGGGACCACAAGCTCTCCTGCTCCATCCAATGAGCACGTGCTAAAATGGGCAAGCCTCTTCTGAACACAGTGGTCTCTTGCAGAACAGCCCTTCCCAGGTCTTCGCATTTTGAGACATGGTCGACCAGCTGCCTCGTTGGCGTTCCCAACAGTCGCGTTCTAGAGAAAAGCAAGTGAATAGAGGGATGCGGCCACACCTTCGGTCTGGACCCTTACGCAGATACTGCTTGCCCGTTGCCTCCTTTGACATCGCGCCAGCAAAGGAGGCGGTCCCGTTGGACGCGGCTTCGGCGCTATCGTCGACTCCGGCGACTTGCGGCCAAGCCAAGACGTGTCCGTCCAAGTTAAACTCTCAATGACTCAATTTCTCACTCACTCTCTCTTTCTTTCCTCATCTCTCAGGCGCGCCTCTAATAAACGGTTGCTCTAATCAGAAGAGGATCGGTTTACCCCTTTCATTCGGAACGATGGTGGAGCACCAGCCGTACTACCGTGAAGAGAAATTAACTCTCACTCGCTCTCCCCCTCCCTCCTGGGCCGCCGTGTTTTCCGGGACCCGTTCGAAGACTATTAATCAAAAACCTCTCGCAATTCTCGTGCGTGACCTTGTGTATCTTTAAGAAGCCCAGATCGTGCAGTATAGTAGCGGACTCGTGCGCGCCGGCTCTTTTGTTCGTGGAGCTGACGTATTGCGAACCCAACTCACCGCTATCTCCTCCCAACCCTTTCGATCCGCCCATTAGCCGTTGTATCTACGCACAGACGAACATCACGTTGTATGCGTACGCGAAGAGCTTTTTGATATTGCGATATATAAAAGTTAAAAAGAAAACTCGCTTTGCTCCCGCACATGTGGACCGAGGACGCGTAATGAGTGTGTCCTAATATACAGCGTCCGATAGTGAAAGCGATAGAAAGAATCATAAAGACAAAAGTAAGCATCACGTCAAAGTGAAGAAGCTTACGTGTGAAACGATTTAGCAAGTAGACGATAGAATTTAATGAACGTCTTGGCGAAGAAGGGACTGCCTTGTCGGTACACGGGAGGGAGGACTTCCATTATAAGAGATGTGGCAGAATGCGGACAACAATGAACCGATTGTTCTTTTAATGTTCTTTCTTTCTTTTTCTTGGTTTTGTTTCGTTTTTTTTTTTGATCAAACTAAGCACTACTACGCAAGCGCGTCAGAATCTTAGAGTGTCTTCCTCATTACGGGTTTCGCACTATAATTGCGAGGAGTGTAATTGCAGACTACGCTTTGGCGATTGCCGCGCGGCAGCGTGGCCCCCTTGCTACGCTTCGTAGTATGCAGACACACGGAAGAATACACAAGTGATTGCTTCTAGGGAGAAAGGGCTGGCAATAATGACAAAGAAAGCGAACATTAATGAATGAAGGGACAAAATGTGTGTACGATGGAGGGAGGGGGTCGAGACAAATGGACCCTTCGAGAAGTGTTTTGCCTGGTGCCATGCCAGCCCTCGGCAACCGTGTACGCACAAGGGTCTGGCCATCTCTTCCTTGAGTATCGGGTTCTGTTTGACCAGAGGAAGGACAGGCTGTCACGGCTAACACCTCGGGTGGCAGGTGCCAGCCAGGCGGTGTGGTCGTGCTTCGCGCTGCTTACCGGTCCCGCTAGCAGGGGGGTCCATACTCTGTTTCATTAGTTCCGTGCAGCAGAGCCAAGCCTACGCGACCGCTGAACGCAGTTCCTTGCGCTGCGAGATGTAGTGCTAGTGTTGCTGAGCTGCTGATTTCGCTTCTGCGGCAGCGATCACCGCTAGCTGGCTACAGGGCGCGGAGGGACACGCTGAAGACGTGTCCGCCCTCCTGATTGGTCGAAGACACCTGTAGCTTCCACAGTGCCGCGCGGAACTACCGGAACAAAATGGAATCGCACTTTGAAGATCGAGCTCGCTTGCGAAACGCGTGTCTTTAACTACACCATTGTTTCTTGCGCCAGCCACCGCCACACGCGCGCGCATGTCTGTACTCACGGAAGCGTTAATGTTCGCTGCGGCGGCAAATGAAGCGAGTCGTCGGGCTCGCTCGCCTCTCTTTTGTCTCATTAATTCGGCCGCTTCAAGGTTAGCGCTGTCGCACGGACGCCACGCATTAAAACGTACGTACAAGCTGATGCGACGCGGCGATATCGAATAACCGCTCGCATCCGCCCGAGGGGGGCCCCGTGGTGTCCTCGTGTGTGTAGTTGTGTCTTCGTTTGTAAGCGATGCCGAGCGCGTCCTGATTGACGGTGTTTAACGTAATGGCCTTGTCGTTTTGAGATTGTGGATCTCTCGTGGGGAAGGACGTCTGACGGGGGGGGGGGGGGGGGGGGTTATGGGCAGGGGAACGGAATTCACAACCAAGACCACCCGGGACAGTAGGTATTAAATACTTGTTGGATGAGACAAGGTCGCACTCTTGATAGTTCAGTTTCCAGATAACCATCTACGAGCTATAGCGTAACCTCTTTTAATTGACGGCTAACGCAGACGACGGTGGTGTCATTGCGCAGCGGCGAGACAGGATGATTATGTACCCAAGTTGGCGCTTGTAAGCCAGCCGACTTCTTACTAGGGCTCAGCTAGAGCTCTGAAGGCCTGTCACGAGGACACGTGTGCCAGAGTTTTACACTTAGTTGAGCGTGCGTTGTAGTGGGAGAAATGAACTGTTCGGGTTTTGTTTTTAGTTAAAGAGCTATCGGTTCGGGCGTGTTTTCACGCGCAATTACGCGCGCGTTTTGACTTCGGCATAAAAGGATTTCTGACCGGACGTGATTTGTTAGGTTTTCTTCCTGTTGCCGTGCTAGGGAAGCAATAAAACATTTCGCGCGTTCTTTCAATATACTTTTGCACTGAAAGTGAAAATTGGCATCCATTTGTTTATAGCACAAAGGAAATCCAAATGTTATTGCACTGCACGCGCACCTGGGAATTCGCACTTTGGTCTCAAACACAGCTGGACAGCATCCACTCTTCTTTCAACAAATGATGTCACTGACGGCATCCATTTAATCGCTTTAGGCAGAAATAGCATTGGCTTATTTTATGGTCCTCGAAAGCAAATCTGCTATGCTTTATTTGTTACTTTTGGACAAAGCACGTAAAAAAAAAATGTGCGTATATCTCTTAAAGAGCAACGAAAAAGGTCAGGCGACGTAGCCGGTGGCCCGAGTGACGTCATTTGTTGAAAGAAGAGCGGACGCTTTCCAGCTGTGTTTGAAACGAAACTGCCAGTTCCCTGGTGCGTGCAGTGCATTTATATCTGGATCACATGTCCCCAACAGCCTCCATGATCGTTCGACGCCATTTTCTGACTTTGTTCAGAAAGTATTTATGTCACTTACGAAGGACGCGAGCATATATAGCCGAACAGCCTCCGTTGCAGATTTACAAGTTGCTTCACGGTGCTACTTTGACAGTGATTGAATAAAATACAGGAGCAGAACGTCTGCCTGTATCAGTACCGCGCTGCCCTCAGTAGGAAGTCTCAGTGGCTGACCGATTTTCCCAACCTTATCCGAAGTCACCAGTTCACTTTCAACGGCCACTTAAATCGAAGGCCACAGAAGCTTGTGTGCCTTACGTGCTCCTTGGTGTGACATTGCGTCGAGGAACCACTGGAACCAGTTCATTTCAAATGTTTCGCAAAGGTCACTAAAAAGCTTGCAGATCACGCAGAAGCGGCACATCAGGCTTTCATTTACACACAGTATTCTTAAGTAGCATCTCAATAACACCAATCAAATGTTGGATGTACTATGTTCGAAAGAGCGATACGCGCATTCTGCAAGATCTATCTATGAGGCTTTACGCCCCAAAACCACTATAGGATTATGAGAGACGCCGCAGTGGAGGGCTCCGGAAATTTTGACCACCTGGGGCTCTTTTAACGTGCACTGACATCGCGCAGTACACGGGCCTCAACACTTCGACTCCATCGAAATGCAGCCGCCGCAGCCGGGATTCGATACCGCGACCTTCGGATCAACAGCCGAGAGCCATAGCCACTAGACCACCACGGCGGGGCTATACAAGATGTCTTTCTCTTCATGGCTTTCTCAAACGATTCATCTACAACGGTAGGCACTTTGACTGAGACATCGATTCGATGCCTCTTTTGAGCATGACGACCTTCGTTCCGTTTGCCGAGCAGTGTGTGTTGTTGCAACCAAACGCGGGAGACAGCGGTAAAGTTTGAAAAACTGACGTCGAACGACCGCCGAAAGATTCAATTCCTCGGCTGTCCATCGCGACGCTGACGTGGAACGGCAGCCTGTCTCATACAGAAAAAAAAAAAAATGACTGCGTAGTACGATAAGACAACTACGGACTAGACAAAAAAGAAAATTTCGAAGGACGGAAGAAATGCAGCGCCCAAGGCTGGAAATACGGAAACACGACATCGACTCCCGCCTAAAGATTCAATTCCTCGGCTGTCCGCCGCAGCGCTGGCTTCTGCCGATGTGGACAGACAGCCCGTCCTGTATACGTACAAAGATTTCACGGTCTTCCCTGTACTAAAAGACAACCGCACGCTCATCGAAAAGCACGGTCGAAAACGAAGAACATGCCGCTCAAAGATATGGAAATGTGGAAAATATCGCGGCAACCGTACATCATCCCTTTATTTTTCTTTTTTTGCCGTTTCATGTCCAGTAGGTCACTGCCGGTGTCAAGGGCTATCACCACGGTCATCAGCGGCCGAGGCCTCGTCTCGAGCCAAAACAGAAGCCGCGGGTCGAGCCAAGAAGAAGTCGACCGCATCACAGCATGCGGCAAGCCGGTGACTCCAGGCGTCCCACGGTCTCTGGCAAAAAGAATGACTCGCGTAGAACGACGGCCGCCCAAGGTGCGTTTATATTTCACTAATTGACTTCACGCTTTGACTGGACAGACCTTGAATCAAGCGCGCCACGGAAAGATATGGCGTTGCTTTATTTGTTGTCTTCTCTTCTTTTCTTTCATTTCGACGTTTGCATCATGCAAGCAGGAAGGAGCTTCATCGTCCGGCGCCGTTAGCACCGTCCCAGCTGTCATGGCGTAAGTGAGACGCGGACATTTGTGTAATCGAATTTATATTTGTTCGACGAGCAAAACCCGATCTGTATTGTTTCTTTCTTCTTTTGTGGTGTTGTTGTCCACACTCTACCGGGCACGCATGCATGGTACCCTCAATCGCTTCTTCGTGAGGCGAATTTCAATGCTTTTCCATGGCCACCACTGGGGTGGCGCTTGAGAGTGTGTAGATGCGTGAGAAATGTTTAGAAATGCGTAATGACGGCCTTGCACGACCTCCTGGAGGGACGTTTCGTTTCTTGGCCATAGTGTCGAAACTAATGGTGCGATCATATCGTCTTGAAAACGAACTGGTGAACGACGCGTTTGCATGCTGAGGTTGCTGGATCTCTCATTAGCTCGCGCGCCGCGTGTGTTAAATGCCGGCTTTGTTTGGCCTATCCGGGTGAAACCGAGTGCCGTCAGCTTTGGTTTAGTGATAATCGCTGTGGTTTTACGCGCCAAAACTGCTGTATGATTTCGAGGTACGCCGGAGGGGAGAGCTGCGGAGGTTTCGACCACCTGGTGTTCTTTAACTTGTGCTGGCATGGAACGGCCCTCACAAAAATGCCATATATGGCGATATCAGGAACTGGACATATCTGACTATATATGGGACGTGTCCGTATGCGGTCGTATTTGCCCAAATCGTGGTAGAGGCATATGTGGCAATAAAAGACCTACACGAGGAATGTCATGTATGATTCTGACACGCATATTGAGCAAGCACGGCCACATGCAGACGCGTGCCATATATAGCCAGGTATGCATATATGGTCATATACACATATATGACTATACATAGCGCGTGTCCATATATGTAGCCATACTTGCCAGATACGTGTCGGAGTAATACATGGTATTCCTCGTGTAGGTCTTTTATTGCCGCATATGCCTCTATCACGATTTAGGCAAGCACGGCCACACACGGACACGTCCCATATATAGTCAGATATGCCCAGTTTCAGATATCGCCATATACGGCATTTTTGTGAGGGAGCATACGGGCCTCTACCATTTTCACGCCCATCGGAAATGCGAAAGCCGCGGCTGGAGTCGAACCCGCGTGTTTCGGATCGGTGGTCAGGAGCCATCACAACCAGCGCGCGCTGAGCTTTTGAAAGTGAATTGCCTGGGCAAAGGATTCACTGGATTTTATACGCCCTCGACGCGATATGCCGTTGCTTTAGAGGCCCGATATTCAGTTCGTTTTGACCGCTGATGTGTTCATCCTGTGCCTGATGCGTTGCACATTACCGCTGTTGCGTTCCGCCCCCTTGCACCCATGGTAACAGAGATAGGGAATTGATCCGGTGACTGGCGAACGTAGCAGAATACGAAGAAAGAGAACATGCGAGCCGCATGTACACTAAACTCAAATGCCGTCTATACACACGAGTTCTTGTCTACCACCGTGGTACAGTGTTTAGGGGCTCGGCCAGTGAACCGTAGGACTCCGGTTTGATCCTGGCCTCGGCTGTCGCATTTTCTATGAAGGCGATGATTCCAATGAAGGCGGCCGTTCAGAGGGCGTTTTTGAGCCCTCTAAGCAAACCCAGGTAGACAAAATGCGCGAAGCCCTTCACTACCACGTGCCTCAAAATCAAACCATGAGTTTGGTACATGATACCCTAGCCATTGTTAATATTACCACGTCAGAAAACGATATCACGACTACGTCATAAAACCATATCGTGCTGAGACCGATGCATTTCGATATTCATTCTTTCCGCACAGAACTGTGTCACAAACATAGAAATGTGGGACAGACTGCCAAGAGCTATCGTTTTCTTAAAACATTTCGGCGACTTTAAAATGCTATTGAGGCGTATTTCCGGGAGTTTTCGATTTAGTCTTGAAGTGCCAAGGGATATGTGTATCTTCATATTTATTGTACACCTTATTGGGGGAATATAAGTGAATCTTATAATGTCTTGAAGAGCATTTGAGGGAATATTTGATTTGTGCTGTGCCAAATGTTAAGCAACTGAAACTATATTGTGTATATTTTGATATCTCGTCCTTGTTGTGACATTCTTTGGGGTGGACAGTGTTTATACTAACTAACTAACTAACTAACTAACTAACTAACTAACTAACTAACTAACTAACTAACTAACTAACTAACTAACTAACTAACTAACTAACTAACTAACTAACTAACTAACTAACTAAATGCGAATGAACGGGATTTTCTTAACGCTTGAGCGATACGCGCGGTGTCTCGACGCAGCCCCGAAGGCTACTTCACTTCTTCGTCGACGCCTCGTCTTGGGGGCGCCCTTCCACGACTGTATCGCACCATCTTGGCCTTGGCCAGTGGCTGCTTGCTCTTCCTTTGCCTCGCCGTCCGATTCATGGCATTCGACGAGGTCGGGCCCGCGCACTGTACGTGCTCGTGAGCTTTCGCGAATTCTGTTAGTTTTTACAAGACACCAGAAAAGAAAGAATACAGGAAAATAATTATTGCTTGTTACAATTTAATTTTAATTTGTAATTTTTTGATTTCTGCTCTTTTTTCACTGTATATCCGTACTTATTGTATTTTCACTGTACTGATTTTATATGTTGATGCTTTACACAGGCATACTGATTGTTCTGCATTACTGTGTTCTAAGCGGGGATTGGTGCACTGTCAGGCATTCACTTACCTTTTCGCCACCCCTTCCTCTTAAACCATTGGATAAGATACGTATGTTTCAAATGACGGTAGATAGATAAATACTAAACTCTATTGTGGTCCGGAAGAATCTTCGCTCCGTTGTAGGGGCAAGACTGCTGGCCGCTTCCACGTTGGGACGGGAAGGCCAAGCCTCAGCTCACGAGACCTCAGGCCGTGACTCTCAGGCAAATCAGAGAATGATGAAGAAAAAAATAAGTATAGTTGAAATACATATGGTTAGGCTCACTTATGCATTGCGCGTGAAGCTCGACACTGACATGCGCGATTATTTGCGTTTGCTTCTTGGGGATTGCATTTATCGCTGTCTTCTGACGCTTGTTTTCGCTCGGCGTAGGCTGCGCCTAACTTGTACGCTGCTTCACGAATGGTGCCAACTGCTCTTCTAACTTTGCACGCCCGAAGCTTAGATTTTTGAGCGCTATCCAGACTGTACGCGAACATCAGTGATAATACGAGGATGCACTGCGACACATACATAAATTTCGACGCGTTTTACCGCTGGCCAGTTTTTTGTTTTTATCTTCGTCAAACGGTATCCTTAGTCCTCGTTCACTTAAGCGAGCAACACAGACAATATCATCGTGTTGCGCGTTTAGCATAGTAATTGCATCAAATAATTAGCGAATTTTAATTAGCCTAATGAGGTCCGGCCGTGTAGTCTCTTGTGCTTCCTTTGTAATAGAAACGGCATGACATGGCAGTTTCGAACAATATGTGCAAACCAAATCACCGAAACGGGGTAGCGAATACTGCTACGAAGGCTTACTAGCATGTTGTTAGTACCTTCAATTAACGTTCAACTAAGATGGGGAACTTCAGTTAGTACTTTTCACTAACATCAGCAGTGTAGTGCAGGTAGCGAATTTCACTACACCTACATTTTTACTACCTGCAACTACAAGAAGGCAGTGGTTTTGGGACTAGTATATGCTTAGTAATTTCTTAGCCTACCTCTTTTTTAAGAGTGTACCAGTGGTGTGCGTTGTTTTGAAGCCGTATTGTGAGGTTATCGCTATGTGATTATTGCCAAAGTGTGCCCTTCCATGTCCATTGATCGGCTGGTTCAGAAAAGGATTCACGTCACGCGAATGGACACTGTGGCCGTAACAGATTGTCTAACAATATGGCCACACTTTTCTAACATACCCCGAAAACCGTGGCTATCAGTCGTCGAGGCTTCCGTAAACGTCCGAACCAAATATTATTGCGCCGGACTCATCAGGAGACACGGCATTCGGTTTCAAACACAGCTGGAAAGCGTCCAGTTTTTTTTCCCAATAGATGACGTCACTGGAGGGCGGAAACGGAGAACGTCAGACAGAAAGAACCAAAACAGAGAGATTGAAACGGAGAGGAAAAGGAAGACAAGAAGGTGAAGAGAGGAAGAAACGAGCAAAAAAACAAAAGACAAAAAAGGAAGGCAAGGGAAGCCAACAAGAACGAAGGCGAGAACAAAAAGAAAGAAAGGAAGAAGAAAGAAAGAAAGAAAGAAAGAAAGAAAGAAAGAAAGAAAGAAAGAAAGAAAGAAAGAAAGAAAGAAAGAAAGAAAGAGCAATGCACGCAAACGCCAAGCCTCGCGTGCTCCTGTTTTCCTTATAGGGAATACGCCCCTCATTTTTTTTTTTTCGCGCTGCTTGAGCTTTTTTGCATGACGCCCACGTCGAAGCAGGCTTGTTAAAGAAGCCCTGCTTCAAGAGGCAGGACGGCGCTTGTTCAAAATTTAGCTACCTTTCACACCGCTGTCAATTTTCTCGCGTCTGAGCTGAATTTCCGGAAGCCGCAGGCGGCGGGAGCGCCATCTGTTCCTGGACACAAACCGACGCATCCGTTGACATCGAAACAGTCGCGCCCGAACCAAGTGAGTTGGACAGTTTCGTTCCATAGTACAGTGGTAGTTGTACTAGCAATGCGCACTAGACGTTCACGGTGTAATATGAAGTGCATATTGACGGTCAGCTCCAACCAGCTCCATCTCGCCCACATGACCATCCTTCTACAACAGGAAGTGATAATTGCTGGGGATTTATGTTCCAAAGTCAGTTTATGAACTGGTTAAGTATTGCGAACGGGCTTGCAAACTGCTGAAGATTTTTATTTTGCGAAACCAGTTCTGAACCCGAGCGAAGTGAGAGCGCGCCGAACCCATATCCAAGCAATCTTTACTTCTGTTGGACACCGTGCTAACAACAGGATTTACTCAAATGCTGAATACGTGTTGCTATTGCAAACAGACCAATCTTCGCGTTTAAAAAACTGCAAACACGTGTGGTTTTTTTTCAAAAGCATTGCCGAATCTCGTGAACGGAAAAAAATATAGTGCACTTGCAATAAGTGCTTTCCTTACGTGTCACTGATATCCTTCTATTCTATGCAGGTGCACGCTTTTCGAATGACAAAGCAACGTCTATGGAATACACCCCGTATGGTGAGTTGGTCTCAATGAAAATTATGAAAGATGTTAACGATTGCAAAAGGTGTTGTGGACGGCATAAAGTAGAGCACACTGTGAAGGGGACGGTTACGCCATGCAGGAGCTCCCAAATATGATCTGACGTGATCATGCACGTACACACTTCTCTGTTGGCTCTATTAGATGCGAAGCAGCTTATGTCGGAGTTCAATCCGGTGGTGGTTGGAGTGTGCGGCGTGACCACCCTTACTGCGCATGCGCAAACCCTCTCCGCTCACCTCCTGTCCACTCCCCCTCTCCACGTGACCCTCTCCGCTCACCTCCTCTCCAGACACCTCTCCACACACCTCTCCGAACGGCACACGTTGACTATGGAAACGTTTTACCAGCTCGCAAGGAACGAGAACGCGCCATCGCCCGCCTATTCAAACTGATGCAAACGCGGTGTGCACCCCCCATGCTGCTTCGCATCGCCTCATGGTCTCCTTTAGCGGGAGATGATGTAATTTTTTTTCACCACTGCCACAAGCAGTGCGGACGACGTGAAGGATGGACATCTCGTAATATACATCTTGTACTGCACTTGGAGACGTTTTAAGAGAATTTTTTTACGAATAGGGTAACCAGAATACTGGCCCTTCAAACCATAATATACATTGTTTCGTTGCGCCGTGTGCGTTGATTTACAGCGATAAAAACACGGTTTCGATTTCACCAGCACATGCTCCCCTCAACTGCGCAGCCTACATTATATCAGTCGCAACCACGGCCTCTGAGATTCGAGCTCTCTCGGAGCTCATGGAAAAAAGAAACCATGCTCCAGCCTTTGCTACCGTACGGTGGTACCACACGGGGTCCAACTATTTCTTTATACTTTCTAGGTTTCATAAAAATGTTATTTTGGAGCGAGCGAAAGTTAGCAATATGTTTGCGTGTTTAAACGTCTTAAGGTGAGGCGATTTAACAGTGCCTACGCCGGCCTGTGGTGTCGCACGGTCGTTTCGGGTAAAGGCAGGATTTTAATCGGGCGTTATTAATTGTAGACCGAAATGACGCCGAGCTATTTCTGAAACGGCGTGTTGAATGCCTGTTGGATCAGTGGAAGTAATGACCAAGTAGTCACGTACCCTTTTCACGACCCCTTTAAGATGTGTTGCCCAGGTAGCTTGGCGATTTCTCAACGTTTTGTTAATAAATCAAAATACCATTTTTTGGCTTACCATTATTGACAAGAAGCAGTGAACATTAAAAGGCTTGAATGAAAGATGAAGTGTTTCATCGCTGTGTTTGAGCGGTTAACGGTTTCCTTCATTTTTGGGAAAGCAGACTGGCAGAGTCGCATATCTGCACCATAGAAAGGGATGGTGTTACTGACGGTATCAGGTAGAGACAAGCCAACCACCACGCTATGTAAGTGTGTTAAAAAGAAATCAGGTGTGAAAGCTTTATTTTGGAAACGTCATCCCGGCAGGTGGCGCTCGTCTGGATGCCAAGTGCTTTTGTGGCCCGAATCTAAGCGCTAGGTTAATTGTAAAATAGGAGGATGTTATTCCCGGTGGGTACAAAACGTGCAAAGATTATTTTCGGGGCTCAGATGCAGAGCAGTAGGAAAATTAGCCGTTAAACTCGTCATACGGTTCGAGAAAAGCGCTGTTTCTTTTGTTGTTGAGTTCAAACGTTTCGTCGTATCCCTCTTAAGGTGACGTTGACTCGGCTTCACTGTGGCGCCCCTGTTTCGCTCCAGAATTTTCTTAAAATCTATCTATCTATCTATCTATCTATCTATCTATCTATCTATCTATCTATCTATCTATCTATCTATCTATCTATCTATCTATCTATCTATCTGCCTGTCTATCTGCCTGTCTATCTGTCTGTCTGTCTGTCTGTCTGTCTGTCTGTCTGTCAGAAAGACAGACAGACATCCTTTCGCAGAGAAGTCCGCTTGTCGAAACGTTGGCTCCTGCGACATTGCCTGTTCTAAATCGTATTTTGCGATCTTTTCATCGATTCAAGCATCCATCTTCCCCTGAGCTTCTAGTTGGATTACGAGCAGGAGTGACACTGGTATGACGAATCAGGCTTGTGAAGAAACACGTCAGTCGTCGAGACACGGATTAACGAATCCCTTTGTTTATGACTGTTTTCCAAAGAATCCACTCTGTTTGAGGTGCAGTAGACAACAGACCAACCGACGCACGCTGCGAACGGGCCGTGGAGCTACGCCCGTGCACCCCGCGGGACATGGTCTTCACAGTGCACTTCACTATGGGCCCAGGAAGAGTCGGCACATGCGTGCGGCTCCCGGCTGACGTGTCCAGTTGTCTTCGGGGATCGAATCGTTTCCGGACGCTCAGTGACTGCGAAGCGGCCTGCAGACGTGAGTCTAGAGGCTAGCTGTGCAGCAAGGTGGTGTAGCTGGGGCTACATATGCCAACATACATACATTGCATGGCACGGTTTACGTTTGTTGTGTGCGTCGTTTCTTCTTCTATCAGTCTGCTTGTTTTGTTGTGCGCTGTTACATTGAATTATGAACGAATACCAACTCGCCCAAGTTTACGATTTGTGAATTGTTGTGGCGTGTTGCACAACGGCCGCGCTGCTCGCTTGACGAGTGCGCACACACACACACACACACACACACACACACACACACACACACACACACACACACACACACACACACACACACACACACACACACACACACACGCGCGCGCGCGCGCACGCACGCACGCACGCACACACACACACACACACACACACACAAATATTTATTGGATCATGTCAGGCTCTATCCATACATACATATACACACATACATACATACATGAATACATACATACATACATACATACATACATACATACATACATACATACATACATACATAGACAGACAAATTCTTTGAGTATTATGGGCAAACAGTAGGCATATAGGAGTACCAGGCCAAATGGAATGGGCAACAATACACACGGATGGTCTGTGTTCGTGTATTGATGAAAGATTACGCGTTCAAAGGCGAGTGCAATTGATCGCGAGTTGTAAAGCAATGGAAAGATCGCTGGTTGGTGTACAAAGAGGAATTGGATGCTTTGTGCCATACGTGCAGATTTTCGATCGCCGACGCCATCCGTACAACAGATATCGTCGGAGAACACTTCGACTTTGACGAAAACGACGCCGCCGACGAGCGATGTGCGGTCGTGGCGACGCTGCAACACTGCGGTGTCGTTTGGCCCGTGTTCTGTGGCCGACCGGCGCCAGTCATCGGCCAACTTCATCTTCGAGCGCGGACACTGCGCGGCGCTGCGTGGCCTTTGCACGGACGCGGGCTTCTCCACATTGAGACAATGCAGCTCCGCGTGTTTAAAGGGGGTACCTGTGGGAGGCAGACGAACCGGCCAACTCCTCCACGCTTTCGTGATGCCGTGCTGCATGGCTCGGAGTATATGTGCCCGACGCTTAGCTGAATTTGTAAGACGAGAGGAACAGAAAGGCGCATTCAGAAAACGAAAAAAAAAACATTGGTGTAGCATTTAGGTCAAAACTTAACGGACGTGTGCTTGTTATACTACATAAAGGATCGTATCGCCCAGTCCTTATATTATACTGCATTGTTTTACCGAACCACTTATTTCACATAACCACATTTTAAATGTCTAGCCCATTTGGGGCTTGCCTTGTCGGTGACCGTCGCCTCCTCCTGTCGCGTGCTCACGCTTCCCACCGATGCGCGCGACGCGCGCGAGAGGGTGCCACCACCTATTCGAGCGCGCGGTTTCTCCTCCTACGGCACTTTCCCCCGCGCACAACCAGAATCGCTTGGTCGCCCGTGGCTGATGCCAATCTTATGGAATATGCTGAGAGAGAGAGAGAGAGATGATGGGCGGAAGGTAGGGAGTATGGAATATACTGAAAAAAGAATTTTAATGTTAGGTGTTGTCATCGCTGCTGCTGTGGTTCCCATCCAAGGTTTTGTGCGTAGACAGGCGTTGGTGCTGCTTATCATTACAGGAAACTTATTTTTCGTGCGTTTTAGGATGCTAGGATCTGTCCCAGTAAAATATGCAACTCAATTTTTTTCAGCAATCGGCGGAATATATTACGGCGTATTTAAACACTGAACACACGGTACCCTGAGCATGACTCCCGGTTCGTCTGAAGAAGGTGCAAGACATCATGGAAGCCCTGTTTTGCCACGTCTGAGTACGCGGCCGGCAGTATACGTCGTAGACATGGGCGACCTCGATTCTACAACACTGCCACTCTGCCGAACTAATCGGAAAGTAGCTTTAGTCTCGGAGTCGACAGGAGCAGTAGACTCTCCCTTAGCATGGATGAATAAGACGTTGTAATGCTATCCCCGCGGGAAGGGAAGCGTCCGCCCAGTCCAGATTCTGATGGGTTAGGAACCAGTGGTAATCTTTCAAGAGAATAACATTCGTTTGAACGAGGACAGAACAATACACAAGACGACAAGCCCGTCTTCTTGTGTTTTCTCGTAGTGTCCTCGTTTAAACTAGTGTCATGCCCTTCGAAGGCGATGTACCAACAAACACAGATATCAACTTTCTTCACGTAACCTTTGCAGAAACCGAGGCAACACTGGTACTCTTGTTGAGCCAGGATTGTTTCCTTGTAACGAGGGCCCTTCGCTCATCTTGGGCATGCAACCCGCAGTGGTGCGGTGGCTATGGCTTTGGACTGCTGACCTCAAGGTCGCAGGATTGAAAGCTGCAGCAGCGGCCGCATTTCGATGGAGGCGAAATGCTTGAGGCCCGTGTACTGTGCGATGTCGGTGCACGTTAAGTGTGGTCGAAATTTCCGCATCCCTCCACTACGGCGTCTTTCATTATCATAATGGTTTTGTGATGAAAATCCTGAAGAGTTATCCTGTACATACAACCGGGTGGCCGGCTTCGACAAGTTGAGGGGTCTAATGCGACCGCACATTCTTAAATATGGACGATACTTCGTATCAGTGCTTTAATTAAGTGTAGAATGGTTTCGTAGTTCTTTAAAACAAACAGATGTCAGTTTTGCTCGCGGAAGAAAGTGCGATGTTCTACGTTCGCGAGAACCATTGTTTAAACGCTCGGCCAAGTGCCTTCGTTCAAAACTCGCATTTATATTATACGACACCTTGCTTCAAAGGAGTAGGCATTGTTATTCATAACCAAGCTTTCGCTGAACACAACTCGCTGAAACACATTCGCTGAAATGATGTTGAAAATGAAGAGCACCCGCCAAAAAACGACTATGTCTGCTTGTCTGATAGAACATCGGACATTTCTTTTATTAAGTCGGGGAATGATTAATAGAGGCAGTTAGTCGTTTTGTGACACTGCGGACATCAATATGTCGTTTTATTGCGAGTCACGGCGCCCCCCGCTCGGTGCCTCGTAACACCGTAAGTGAAATCTAGGGGGCGCCACTGGAGTTCGTCTACTTAAAGACACACGCTTTGGCGCACTCTGCCATAGTGGCGTAGCCCCTGAATACGCACACTTCCTTCCATGACCTGCACGCGTGGAGCAGCGGGTCGTAAAACCACCACTGCCACACAGCGTGTGAGTTGTCTGACGTAGTCTTGAGTCTCGGAGTCGTGCCAGATTTCGGGTCCGAGGTCTTGCCTTCGGTAAGGTGGGCGGGCCTCGGAGCCTCTTGGTATGTCGTAGCTTCATCGGCGCTCCCAGATGACTCTTCGAGTGCTGAAGGCGCCGTACGGCTCGAAGTCTCTGTGCGTCTCGTTGCGTTCGTCCGTCTCGGAGGCGCGCCAGCCGAAGCCGAGTGTACGCAGTCGTACACGGATTGCAGGTCCAGAGGTCGCGTGCACTTGAGGCTCGGAATCCCTGCATGACGGCAGAAATGGCTTAAGAAACGATAAGTGGATAGGGTGGCGGCGGTACTCACTCTCGGTGGCTGCTCGCCACGCGTTCGCAGTAACCCACCGACTCCATCGAGTGACTATGCTTCAAATTTATATACCTCAAAGTTATGTAGAATCGCATGAATATCGGTGTTTCGTTTTTCCTGGAGAGATAATTAAGTCGAACTGCCGCACGCAGTAGCATCTATCTATCTATCTATCTATCTATCTATCTATCTATCTATCTATCTATCTATCTATCTATCTATCTATCTATCTATCTATCTATCTATCTATCTATCTATCTATCTATCTATCTATCAGAATGAACGAATGACTGAAGGTTATTCTACAGTTAAGGTTTCTAAGGAGCCTTGGGAGACACGGCTATCGGACGAGGAGTATCAGACAGGCTGCTGGCTCTCCTGGACCAAGCCCAGAGAGCCGCTCAAACTAATAGTATACTTTTGACTATGGGCTCTACGTTTTCTGTGCCTCTCTCAACAAAGTCTCACTTCTTTCTAAAGAGAGCCTCATGTGACGAAGAAAGAGGTACACACTGTGTTCGCACGCTTCTCGACATTCGCTGTGGCTGCGGAAGCGGTTGCGCGAGTAGTCGTGGCACATGTGACCCTGGATCCACTCCAGGCAGCTGCCGCCGCCAGCCACGCTCGCGTCCGGCATGAAGAACCACGCGTGGTGGCGCACCAGACCTGTGAGGTTTTGAGCAGCCTCCGAAGAACAGTCCACGAGGTGCGGGGCTCGGCAACGACGGCGATTACGCGCCGTCACGTACAATGCAAATCCTGTCACCGGTGGCCCGGGAAGCGAGAAAAAAAGGAAATCTCGTTATACTGAATTGAAGGTGTAACGATTGCGGATATAACAAAGTCCTCGCATACGAAAGAGCTCTGCCGCCGTGGTGCGCGAAGAAAGGAGGCAAACCTCGTTACAGCGAATGGCATTTGTAACGGTAGCGGCTGTAACGAAGTCTTCGCGCAGGGCCGACCTTGTTGCCGTGGCGAGCCAACAAATAAAGCTTCGTTGTTCATTTTTCTTCTCTCTCGACGAAGCTTCTTTCCTTCTATCCACAAGAGTTACGAAACTCCAGATGAAATGATACCGTCGCAAACACGATAAACAAGGAAAAAAAATGGAAACATCTTTATGACGGCGGGAAGCATGTTATCAAGATATGGATATGTAGCCGAGGACGACGCAGTGAGCAATGGAAAGGAAAATTATAGGTGCAACAGTTAAGGGTGCAAAAGACAGGGGAGAGTGTTTGGGACACAAATGCGTGTGAATGACATCTAAGCTGAAATAAAAAGAAATGGGCGTGGCAGGGTACGTAATGAGAAGGCAAGATAAGCCTCGTTCATTAAGATTAACGAACTGGATCCCTAGGCAAGGCAAGTGTGGCAGGAGGTGTGTAAAAGTTTGGTGGGCAGATGAGGTCAGGAAGTTTGCGGGGATAAGTGGTCACGATTATCGCAGGAACGAGATAAATAAAGATATGTGGGAGAGACATTTGCACTTTGCAAAGGGCGTAGAGAGACTAATGACGGTGGATATGCAGCTGAACCATTATATAGCACAAAACGAGGAAGCCATCGTGCGCAGGAATAAAAAAAAACAGCCTCGTTACGACCAGTTGTTGATAATATAAAATGTCTCCAAATTCTTGATCGCTAGAGGTTTGTTAAGTTATTGTCGAAGATAACCGGGGACCTAAAATGGAAAGTCTCAGAAATCCCTATTCTGTACATGTGGCCGAATTCGAAAAGGAGACCTTGACATCGGTGACGTCAAGATGACTTCACGTGATCAGTTTCGGCGCGAAGTTCAAATATGAAATTTGACCTTAATTATCTTTTCTTGTAACCTATGATAGCGAAGTTAAAGACAACAGAGTGTCAAAACGTATTTTATCATACTGAGCTGGTTGAGTCCTTTGCTTTTGTGTTTGTTTCACAAGACACGGATACTCACGTGCTGTGGTGGCAGATCGTCTCGCCGGACTCGTCCAGGGTGTTCGCCGTGTCCGCTTCGCCGGCGTGTTCTGTTGTCGCCCTCTTGCGCACCACTTTTCCGGTGGGCTCTTTCAAACCTTGGCGTGGACCTGGAAATACACATTTCTTCAACCTTATTTAGGCGATGGCAAGTATATGCACACTCCATGCATAGTTTGGCCGTCGCTGTCATGTTTCGTGTAAACATGGGTTTCTATCCGCAGACATATTGATGCCCGACCTCGTGCTTCAGGCTATTCTGTTGCAGCTCCCCTTTCGAGTGCAAGCAGTGAGCTATTTATGGACATCATTTGCAATTGGAAACATATGCCGTCGCCGCGGAGCTGCCTTAAGGCAGCAGAAGATTGCCTTGAATATCAAGCCTTGTTGTTATGTGGGGTTTAACGTCCCAAAACCAGCTCTGATTATGAGAGACGCCGTAGTGGAGGGCTCCGGAAATTTTGACCACCTGGGGTTCTTAAACGTGCACTGACATCGCACAGCGCACGGGCCTCAACATTTCGCCTCCATCGAAATGCAGCCGCCGCAGCCGGGATTCGATCCCGCGACCCTCAGATCAGCAGCCGAGTACCGTAGCCACTAGACCACCGTGGCGGGGCAATATCAAGCCTATATAGCCAGATGTAGTGAAAGCTCAACATCGAAGAGCGGCCGATCAGCGCCTTGTGGTATAAGCTTAAACTCCAAATGCGTGTAGCATATTTTGGGCGTGTTTTAAACATTGGGCTGCTTTTCTATTACAGGTTGAATGCAGACGTAAGCCATATGCGTCGTGATGACATGTTGAAGGACGAAAATTGGGCTTGTGACGTAGCATTTCCAGTTATATACTGTATGTTGTCGAGGTTACGGGATCGAATTCCGGTCACGCCACAACACGGTGGTCTATGTGGCTACGGTACTCGGCTGCTGATCCGAGGGTCGCGGGATCGAATCCCGGCCGCGGCTGCTGCATTTCGATGGAGGCGAAATGTTGAGGCCCGTGTGCTGTGCGATGTCAGTGCCACGTTAAAGAACCCCAGGTGGTCGAAATTTCTGGTGTCTTCAACTACGGCGCCTCCTATATTCAAATCGTGTTTTCGGGACATAAAATCCCAGAAACCTGGCCATGCTGGCAGCATTCCGCTGACGGTGAAATGCAAAACACACCCGTTTATTTAGCTTCACGTGCACGTTAACCGAGCCAAACTGATAAAGATTATTGAAGAAAGAACTGCGTGACTGACGACAACGAACAGCAGGATGAATGAACACCAACTTGCGCAGCTCGTTGTCCTGTGCCCTCCACAGGGATATTGTCGATTTGTGTGAATTTGTGTGGATTATCATTGTAAGCGCGGTACGCCCTGCATTTACTGATGGTGGCTAAATGTCATGTATGGATGAGTCCGTGTGTGTGAGAATGAGTCAGTATGTGCGTTGGTTGTTAGGTCATTTTTACGGTTTACTGACCACGCTATGATGACGTCAGTGAGGGAACGTGCTACCCGGTCAAGCAGCTGCAATGATAGCGTTTTCTGCAAGCTTCCTCGAATATATGTGCGTATGCAAATGATGTTATTTGAATGATTATCATTTACCACTAATCAATCATTAGTTAACTAAGTAATCATCTCGTGCACGACTGGCGTGCTGTGGTTCGCTTCTGGCCTCGGTTCTGGTTCATGTGATATTTTTTTTTTACCGTGCACGTTTTGTGCCGTACCGTTCGTGTCGACGTCATTCAAGGACAGGCATTAAAGGATTTCGCCTTAATAAACTTAGGGTTTATCGTTACCCTGCGTTCTGAGGAAGAAACGTACTTGGTGAGACCATGGCCATGATGATCGCAATGGCTACCAGTGAGACGAGGGTGATGACAGTAAAGGCTCCGCACCCGATGCTTGCTGCCCGCATCCAACGCTCTTCTTGGCTGGGGCACCAGAGACAACGGGCGGAGTTAAATTGCAGAAGCGTGGTTAGCTTAACTAGTTATGGTTTGAGTGCTCCAACAGTGCAAAAAACGGACGAAACCATAGCGCGCGAAGAATACGAGACAAACGCTGTCTAAGTAACAAGCCTATATGAGGAAATGTTAGAGAAAACATACACGAATTCTATTGTTTTCTTTACGCGCTTGTGGTTATTTTTTCTTCAAGGCCTCGGTTCCCCTGAGGCGAGGCATTCGTTAATTTTTTTATTTATGTGTTTGTTTACGCATGCTGTAGCCCAGCAGGACTATCGCAAGAGGGAGGAAAGTACAATGACTTGCAAAAACAGAACGAAATGCACTGAACATGAAGATCACTGCATGTTGACGGCGGGAGAAAAACCTTTCCCACTGATCTCCATTGTTTTCCTGCTCGAGCATATGCCACTTCATGCCTGTTGACATCCAAAATTTTGTCACCCCCACCTTACGTCCTCTCGTCCACGGCAGCGCTTCCCGTCTCTCGGTATTAGTTCCATCGGTCTGTTAGACGCCTCATAAAGGGGCCTTCCTAGGTAAATTTTTTCTTGTTAAGGTGGTCCTGTAGCACATTTCAGTTTTGTCAAATGGCGATGCCGATTAATGATGAACGTTCGTGTGAACATGTCATTCAAATAGTATTGCACTGTACGTAAAGGATTTGCAGTTTGGTTTCAAATGCACCTGAAAGTCACCTTCCCTTCTTCGAACAAACTACAAAGTAGATGAATTGTACCAGAGGGTGTCAAGGAAAAAAAAATCGGTGGGCTGCCGAAATTTTGGGGAACAGGCAACGTAAGTGGAGATCTCGAATAAAGGAGGCCATGACCACAAATGGTGTACTCTAAGGCCAGCACTACTAACATAACCCACGTATGCGCAAATATGCGAGAAAGTGAACGAAGGGACAGCTGTCGCTCTAGCTGGGGAGTTTTATAACTGGGAAAGGGTCTAGAAAGATTAATCGGCAACATATTATCAACTTAAAACACTTACTATTTGGTTCTGTAAGCATAAGGAAAGATGCTGGAATCTTACGCCGAATACCCTTTTGGGTTGGCGCAGGCTTTACATTGTATCTTTCTCACCCTGTGTGTATGTGTGCGTGTGTGTGCGCGTGCGTGCGCGCGTGTGGTGCGACTGGATACTGTTTGCACACATTCGAACAGCTGGCATTTTGTTTGGCTTACAAGGCACTCTGGTAGCCGAGGTGTTCCTGGCCGTAGAGGATTGTGCCTGCACATGGAAAGAAGCAAAAACAAAAACGTCAGATACGCTCCAATGCGGAAGCCCCGAGGAGGCTTAGAAGCACGATTTCATAAGCCCCTTCTAATGATTCTAATGACGAATTCTGAGGGCGTTTGCTGCCAGTATGGTTATGCCACTATGTTAATGAGGCAAGATCTGTATAGCTGAGGGATCCGGACGAATCTTGGCCACCTGGGGTTGTTTAACCTGCACTCAACTCAAAGTACGCGGGTGTTTCTCGCGCTTCGGTTCCATCGAAATGCGTCGGCCGTGACCGGGATTCGATTCTGTCACCGTGGATTCGCAAGACAAAACCTGACTGATTGATTGATTTGTGGGGTTTAACGTCCCAAAACCAGCTCTGATTATGAGAGACGCCGTAGTGGAGGGCTCCGGAAATGTCGACCACCTGGGGTTCTTTAACGTGCACTGACATCGTACAGCACACGGGCCTGAACATTTCGCCTCCATCGAAATGCAGCCGCCACGGCCGGGATTCGATCCCGCGACCGTTGGATCAGCAGCCGAGTACCATAACCAGTAGACCACCGTGGCGGGGCCAAGACTAAAGCTGGCCGCTACATTGTAGATGTCATGTATCGGGGAGACAACACCTGGCCGCTACAAGGGCACACCTTTCATTACACTGTAATGGAAGGTGTGGTACCTTATCCTGTGGTTACCTGTGGTTGTCTGCCTCTCTCGGCGGGTATCTAGTGGCGAATTAGAACGACAGTCGTGGGGCTGCTCTGGAACATCTGGAACTTTGGAGCACCTTCTTCACCAGTCATAAAACGATGTCTATCAGTCGTGGAGGCTCCTATGAACACGTGCGCCAAATATGATTGCAATGCACGCTCCAGGGAACTTACAATTTCTTTCAAATACGGCTGTGAAGCGCCTGCTCCTCTTCCAACAAATGACGTCACTGGGGGCACCGACTATGCCGCTTGAGGCACAAATAGCATTGCTTGATCTCATGAACGTGGAAAGACCCTCCGCAATGTTTTATTTGTTCATCTTGAGTTCAACAAACAAGTACAATGTATCTATTGATCTCTAAGAAGACCGCGAAAAATCAAGCGGCCTAGTCGGTACCGCCAGTGACGTCATTAGTGGAAAGGCCATCGGGCTATTTTCCAGCTGTATTTGCAACCAGATTACACTGTCCCTGGTGCGCGCACCGCAATAATACTTGGTGCAAATGTTCAGAGGAGCCTCAACGACTGATTAGCACCGTTGTCTTGCTGTACTCGAAGAGTGTTCAAGGGCCCCTTTAATGGTAAAGCATCCTCGGTATGCCAGCGACAATCTCTTTAAAAGCACCTGCTGGATTGAGTGTCGCTGCGCTACGGTGTCTACCCCTGGCATCACATACTGCTACAATGCACCGCTTCCTATGTACCGTATACCACAACCCGGTTACCATGTGGGCGCACAATCGGGAAAGTACAAATCAAACTACAAACCACATTATCACAACTGGGTATATCCCTCTCACGCACGCTCTCATGACTTAATTTTCGAGTTAAAATATATTTTAGCACTGCCGAAACATCCTGACGTTACCAGAAGAATGTGCCTTGGCATAGTTCGTCCGCTGCCTTATGATTTAAGCTGTGCACGCCATCGGACGAGGAGACTGTCATTGCGACACTGGTTTATACGAGTCCTTTTGTGCACGAAGAGTGTAAAATCTGTACTTACGCCAGCTAGGCATTTCTGGACGAATTGAGACACTGGTTCCCCGAAGGCCTCCTACAGATTCCCTTGCAAGCTGGCTCTTCTTCTTTTACACCTCACCTTTGCTTCCTTGCTTGCTTGCTCGTGCCTTAAAGGTTGGCTCCTGCCAATGACCGGGCATTCATCGTGAAACCGGCGGTTAATATAAGGGAATGAATTTGTGAAGTAAGACAAAGAAGGAGGGGTGAATCGGTGGCGAAATGTACCAAGGTTGAAGAATGACTACATTTTATTGCAGTGTATCGCTTGTAGCGTACGTGTTATGTACCATTTGTGGCGGAAATAACCAATTCCAACATAGATTAGCTAGAATACAATAATATAGAATACATTCATCTCGTAGGAGCGATTCCAAAGTAGCAAATTTTGATTGGGAAACCTAACAACGAATTCTTGTGTCACCAAGAAAATCGCACATGGGTAAGCAGACATTTTTGTTGCTGTAACCCAGAGCATTCTCCCTACAACAAATGCAGGACGGGGTGCGTTTACAGTAAATGGTCAACGCTTTAGAGTACGTTGTTGTCTACTATGGAAGGGCTGTTGCATGCTGTCCTGGTAATGAACGCACAGTTTCGGTATAGTGAATTAGCCCCTATGCTTACAACAATTGCTACACGATTGAGACTACATCGTACTGTACTATCGGAGAGCTCCTTAGAGCTACGCTCAACTCGTTGTGTTACAAGAGTGCAACAATTATTATGCTGTGTGTTTTTTTTTTGTTGCTGTAACCCAGAGCCTCAACTAAAAACCTGTCTAAAAAGGTGAATGATTCGGTGTAAGTCGTAATCTACTGTAGTGCAGAGAGCCCTCTGGAACTGTCTCTGTGAATTGGCGTAGCATATGATGCGTATTAACTATGCAACACTAGGCACCCAGGAAACACTGCTGTTATGAAGTCGTACGTTCCATGCTCACCACCGGACCTACCTCGTTTAATCCCACTCGTTTGTCTTGCGGCACCGGCGCATTTTGCCGATTTTTCTTGCGAAAGCGTAAAATTAACGAAATAGGAAATTTCTCAAGGCAGCAATGAAATATTTCAGCTTCTCTTTAGTCCTGTTAAACTTGTGTATTTTTTAAAATAATGGTAGCCGACAGTTCGCGTAAATAGTGTAAATATTTGACGAAATATACCAAGGTACCAAGTTAGGAAATCGTCTTGCTGTCTCAGCAGCACATTTTAAATGCGATGCATTTCTTTACAAACTGCACTCGGTCACTACCACTGAGTTTTCTTGAAATGAAAAAAAAAAAATGAATTTGCATCGTGGCGCAAGGCTACAAAAGTAGCGAAGCTGATGGGCAGGGTCCGAGTTTTTCTCCGGCACACCTCATTTCGACGTGGTCCGATGCTTCGGGGGACGCCTCGCAAAAGCACTTCGACGCACAGCGAACGCTTCTCAAAGTTTCGTACCGAGGTCAGCGTAAGGACGTTCGCATCGAACCAGAGGCGGTGGCAAACGCGACACGCGTGGTTTCGGCTTGACGCCGTCCCATCCGTTTGCATGATGCCTGTGCTATTCAAGGAGCTGCATGGACACCACGAGAGGAAGCGTGCTCTTGTGGCGCGAATGCATGAATGCATAGCTTTGCGAGACGCTGTGCACTGGACATATCTAGAGTCGCTGCATAGCATCCCGAAATAAGGCATGAAGCGTATGCAGTAACGCCAGACAAATAGAAGACAGTGCAGTAACCCCACACTGTCTTTGTCTTCTTCTTCTGCTTGCACGTGCAACACATGCGCCAACCAGCAGCAGTTTTGTAGTGGGCTGAGCACATGAGCGCAAGAAAGACGCGCGCGCGGGAACGCCGCACATTCGGCACTGCATAGAACTGCGCCCACACTATTGGGGACCGAAACTAATGATGATTTTAGCATACGGTCCCCGTCCCTAATCTCCACCAAGGAGGATTGATCTCCACTAGGGGATTAAGTGGTCCCAGTCTTCGATTTGTTGCCCCGCCACGGTGGTCTAGTGGTTATGGCACTCGGCTGCAGATCCGAAGGTCGCGGGATCGAGTCCCTGCCGCGTCGGCTGCATTTCGATGGAGGGGAAATGTTGAGGTCCGCGTGCTGTGCGATGTCAGTGCACATTAAAGAACCCCAGGTGGTCGAAATTTCCGGAGACCTCCACTACGGCGTCTCTCATAATCAGAGCTGCAGTGGTTTTGGGACGTTAAACCCCACAAATCAATCAGTCTTCGAGTTGTTTAACAGGCTCGCTGTTGAATAAAAAATACCTCAATGGATACAGCCTGGTAGGTGGCTACAACATAACTGAAACAAAACAGCGGCCCCTTGTCTCATGCTATGATTACTTTCTGCATCCACAATATGATTATGAGATGCCGTATTGGAGAGCTCTGGAAATTTTCGACCTCCTGGGATTCTTTAGCGTGCTCCGACATCGCACAGTACACGGGCCTCAACATTTCGCCTTCATCGAAATAGAGCCGCCGCGGCCGGGATTCGATCCCGCGACGCTCGGATCAGCAGCCGACTGCCATAGCCACTAGACCATTGTGGCGGCGCTGGCATGATACGACTTGACGGCGGAAGCAATTCCGCATTGCTATACTCTTTGACGTTATTTTCATTATTTATCTGTAAATTCATTCGACATAACGCAAATGTAGTTTGGAACAGACTGTAGAGGGCAAACACCCTATCACGCATGAAGAACGCGGGTACGCGTCGCACATGATTTTATTATCGTTAATGTCGGCGTACGTAAATGACAATCATGTCATAGTATTGATATCATGGCCTATCAGTTATGTTAATCATGAATCTGTAGTCTGCCATGCCAAGTCCGGTATACATACAAGGTGAACGAGGCGAGAGCCTTTGATTTTTCAATTCACATTTGTTGTCGACGCCGGACCATTAAATTCAGGCTCTTATGCGACACTTATAGCTTTCGCAAGCATTTTATAACGACCAGTTGCTCTTGGTAGTTGGACGAGGCTCTCTCGGGGCGATCAAGACACTCTTTGCTGCAAGTGACGTCCAGGACGTTTATTTGTTTCTAACAAATAAAGAACGAGCCCTTGACCCCTTCCCTTTCGTTAGTCCAGGACAATAGGCTTATTCCTGCCCTTTCTCAACGGGCAGCATCGATACAGCGTTTACATTTTGTTTTTTAACCTTCCTCAAGATGTTTTGTCCTGAATTTTGATTTCGGGGATTGAGGTGAGGTGGATACGAAGTTGTTGGTTGGCTTGAAAACAATTTTGTGGGGGGAGATGGGAGGAGGGGGAGCTACCTGGGAAGGTGTTAGTGAGGTATTGTGTAGTCTCTGGTTTCTCAGCTCGCGGAACGACTGAACAGAAGGCACTTTGCGTTACTTTATTGAGAAAGAGCTGATGGTATTTCCTGCTCTTTGGGATTTGGGGTGTGGGCTCAGAATAGAGGCAGGCATATGCGCTTTTCTGTATGCGGTGATTTGCCCATTGCTTTGAGGACCTGACCACAGGCCTCGTTGATCTGAGCGGACTAGAGAGTGTACAAGCGATTTCATTTATTAGTAAAGCACCGATAATCTCACTTGCGAGGCGACGGTCTTAACGCTGGACGCAGACAACACGACCTATAGCGTTTGTGTTGGCAAACGTAATCAATTAACCGCCCATTAACGGCCAGCGTGCGTGGTCGTGTCGGTCAGTACTGCGGTGTCTCCGGCACGCAGTCTTCCACGCACTCGGCCATGGTAGCGTACGACTTGTAAATACACGCGTGCTCCCATTCACGGCACGCGTGGCTGACGGGATCGTAGAACCACCAGTGCTGTTCGCTGTGGTTCGACCCGTGCTTGCAACTGTACACGGCCACCAGGGGGAGTGGCTTTATGCACCCTTTCCAAGGAGTACCTGCGTCAAATGACGTCATTGCGGTCATTTGTCCATGGCATCTTTGTGGCGAGTGCTCTGTACTTTTATGGGCGAGGCTGTCATAGCTCTTGTTGCTTTATTCCTTACGTACAGTTTGTTCGTCGTTATCGATCACGCAGGCTCATGTACACTGATTGACGTCGTCTTATCCTAGAATTCGCCAATGTGAACGTGAATGTGCCAACGTGCCAATGTGAATTTGCTTGTAGCAGCTATTATTGCCGTTGCAACTAGAAGACATACCCAAAAACAAGATTCATGAGTTTTGACGTCATGAATCTTACCGCGAAGGGATCAGTAAGAATACTATAACAGGTGAAACGCTTGTTTCGTAGGCAAGGTCGGTGCTATCCTGTTTTACACATAGCAGCTAATTTTCAAAAAAAAAAAAGGAAAGAAAGAAAGACGAAATGTAAAGTTCAAGCATAGGCAGGACAAGCGCGAACTAAAAGTAATTGTTTGCACTAGTGTTGGGGCTTGGGTTTCTTATTGTACCTTAAATGTGTCTGAGTAGCGCGCTGCAAATACCTGTACCTCGTTTTCTACACTTCGCCCCCGTCGTTATGCGTTTATTATTGAAACACGCGGTCCAAATTCCTACGCTTTTCTTATACATTGAAATTACTCGCTACGGTAGCTTAGCTGCCAAGCGTTGGCTTGTGAAGACCAAGGTCGTTGCTCTGAATCCCGGCCAGAGCGGCGACATTTCGATGGGGGCGAAATGTCCCCTCTCCTCAGGGGCGGCCAAGGCCCAGGCCACGAATTTTCCGGATTTTTCAAGTAATGTTGATACCGCCACCACCACGTTAAAGAACCCTGCATGGTCAAAATTACGCCGGACCAATCGTTACGTGGCGTTTTTCATAATAATAGCTGGTTTAGGCACGCAAAACAACAATCTATTGTTATACATCAAAATTCATACTTCGTTCGCAGAGCGAGCCGCACTCTTCCTTGGTGCGGAACCGGTATCCTCCCCCCGCTGGACATCCATTGCAGGCGGCGCACAAGTGGGCGGGCAGCCACTCGATGCACGCCCCGGGTTTACCAGCACCGGGCATGTAGAACCAGCCGTGGTCTCGCACCAGGGCAGTCAGATTGCTGGAGCAGTGCACTAGGCGGGGGGCGACGCAACGGCCTTCTCGGATTGCGCCAGTCAAATGGTGCCGTCTCAACCATCGTTCCTGGAAGGCAGATGAAATGTACTACACACTCAGGACCTTATATAATGGTTATTGTGGGCCTTCTATGAAGGGAGGAGAACGGAACAAGAAAAAGCATAATCGTTATGTAAACCATGCAGGACATTAGAGAGTAGCTTTTCCACCCTAAAGTGAGTGGTCATCTTACTCCAATTGATCACTGGTTGACAAACTTTGCACTGCATATGATGTACAACACTCTTAAGGGAGGGAATAAGGCACATCACGGATGCGCCTTGACTGCCGTAAGTGCTTTTGTACCGCCTTTGCGGCGCGAGGTTTCCCAGCCTTGTACCAATCAGCGATAGAGGCAAGTTCAGGCAAGCTGCCTGAACTTGCCTCCATCGATAGGTAGAGCAGTTTGAGCTGGTCCATGGCGTCGGAACCGTAAAGTCCTGCCTACCGTTGGAATGAGATAGAATTTGCGATAGGGACGGACAGTGGCGTTCTTGCACGTGCTCTCACCACATGACAGTGAGAAATTACTTTAGTCCTGATGGCGGTGGCGATCATGAAGTTGACAACATAAGAAGAAAGTCCGAATCTTCTGCGGACCATGTCTAATGGTTTTAGAAATGCAGAGCCGTCTTCGGCATCTGCCATCTTTTGCTCGTACAAGTTAGGAGAGTGCATGACCGTGCTGGAGCTTCTTATCTACTACCTAGTCGGAAGTATGAAGTTATTAGGGAATGAATGTTTAGAGTATTAGTGGGACGTTAATATTACAAGGCCAGCATCGCCGGTGTGCGGTTCCCAGTCTGAGAACCAGCAACGCTCTTCGCTGTCGAGAAGCGGCTGCTGGAGAATGAAGGGAGTGTGGTAAGCACAGGCGTGATCACGCCTGTGGTAAGCGCGAAAGCGACCGTGACCCCATGGATACTGCCGAAGCACACTAAAGAAAAAGGAGACTGGCTTATTAGTTAACCTTTTTCTTCTTTTTAGACCGATACCACGCCGATACCACAAATTGAGGAACTTACTAGGGTGTGATGTCCTTCTGGACCGGTTCCTACGGTGTGGCGGCGTGGTGTCGACGACGTCGGTCGTGGTCTCCATCGTGATGCGTTGGCGCTGTACCCCTGCGGAAAAGAGCTTACAGATTATTTTTTGGTTAAACGTTATAGTTTGCCGCGCGGCATCCTGGAGCGTGCACAGGTGGTGTAAGGTATCAGCGGTCGAAAAAAATATTACTCCCTGTCGGTGACAAGCTCTCACAAAGTGAGCGCAAACGTGCTACAAGGTTGTCGTTGAGCGGACTATTTAAACCATAGGAGGGATTTAACGCTCCAGCTTCACGTGTAAACGTGTTCGCTGGAAGAGCATGATTTTGACTATCTTAGAGTATCCTTGTAGCAACAGACAAATTGCTTCATTTTCATCGTCTGAGCATTTATACTGTGGTAAAGAGGTGACAAATTTCTTTGTTGAGTGCATCTAAGTTTTCTGCTGTAATATGAGCGCTACGTAAGTAGACAGGTACCAACGGGCTACTGTTGCAATCTATAAACGTCGCACATGACCCTGGCTTTCCCATTCTTAGTAATACTCATGTGCTGATCAATTATAATTGCCAAACATTAATTCATGAGATAAATTAGTGAATACACAGCATGGAATTAGCATTGCATTAAGATTATCACAAGGAACTTTGTAGGGCACTGTTGGAGCTTAGCATCAGTGGCGGCGACGGCGTACGGGGGAAGGTCAGCGCGCATAGGGTCGTGGCATAGATGAGCCATGACACATGTTTGATCAAGTTTTTTTTAAACATATGTCGAAGTGTGTTATATATTTTACGATGGTCATTGAGATAAGATATGAAGCTATGGAGTAGGAAGGTTGTGCTTAAAGTAAGATTGTAGTACAACAAATCTCACGAAAGAGTATACGGATATGAAGAAGATGTCTTCATCTGCTCATACAAGGTTATTAGATATGTCTCGACTCATGATCGACAACTGTGCAATAACGCCAAGTTGCCGTCTAGGAAGGATACGTCGCAAAAACAACTCATAAGTCGACTGGATCAGGATGGTCCAGCCTTGGACCGACCAAACGGTATGAGTCCAAGTGAGCTCGGCTAAGGAGAACATTGGTGACTCTGACGAGTACCGTAAACGAGCAATATATTAATTGAGTGCGCCTGCGCAAGCTTCACTTATTTCGAGACCACTGATAAGAGCACAGGGAAACGGTCGTATATGATCATGATAACAAACACGCGCGCGTACATGACCAAGTAGATTGTAGCACATGGGGATGTAACTTATTGTGGTAGGGAGGAGAATTGCTTCGTTCGTACGCACGCTAAATAGTGACCTTACCTGGACGCAAGGCGGCCATGAGGAGTGCCATGGAAGCCAGAAACATGGTGAGCATCACGAGGACCACTACGACGCACGCCACAGTGGCCACCCTGTTCATGTGCTCGCGCATCCTGTGGTGTACACGTGCGATTGATACACACACCCGGAAATTTCGAATGTTTCGTTAGAAAACCAAGAGTTCGCTGTGGTTCGCAACGGTTCGAAAACCGAGAGTTCGCTAAGCACCCCCTTTCTTCAAAAAAGAAAGAAATGGGGGGAAAAAGCTTGCCTGCAATTCAAGAACCCTTTTTCTTATGATGAAGACCACGTAACCAATGTAAAACGCTCTCACTCACCGCCTATCTCGGAGGCGCCATATTAGGTCCTGAGACCATGCCCATGTCTCATGGTATCTGCTATGGGATCTCATAGCAGCAGGTTACGTGGTGCGGCATGACAATTGGTACATTTGCGCTATGGCGGCTCAACGTCATTACGACGTGTTGAATTACGTTGCAAGACATAATGTACCAGAAGCTATTCTCTTGTGATCTTCCTCCTAAAATAACATAGTGGATCCACAAACGTTGCGTATGTACGCGAAAATCCAGTATTTGACACCTGATGTAATGAGGAGCTTGAAGTTTGTCAAGCAAATCAAAGTTCTCACGAGTGAAGGAAACTATAATGAGAGGTATCTATCTGTTGGACAGCGGGACGGTGTTACCTACAGCGCAGTGACAGTGAATAGAGTTATGTGTGTGCCCAGAGAAGTTACAGTAAGTTCACATGCATTCGCAGCCCCACGCCAGCAGGTGGCGCTACTATTGAGGACTGATGAAGAGGTAGATCTATCTATCTATCTATCTATCTATCTATCTATCTATCTATCTATCTATCTATCTATCTATCTATCTATCTATCTATCTATCGCGGAGAAACAAGCCTATGCGATCAGTATTACTCAGCTCCAAATCATCATTACGCGCATGGCGGATTGTACTACATGCACATGCGTGTCATGCGCTTTCGTGTCACACATGCTAGCGCCGCATCTTAAATTGTACACAAATCGTACACTAAATTCATGTCGTAGCATGCAATGACGCGTATATCATGTCGCGCCTTAGTGCACTTCGCACCTTGTCGCCCATTCTTTTTATGGACGTCGTGCCCTTGCTGTCATGCGTGTCGCTGACTGCCACTTCAGTATGCACGCTTGCTGCCACTCTTATCGTGAACGCCATTCACGTAAGGAGATGTCGTTTTCACCTTATCATATACGTCATCGTTGCATGCTTTCGGGTGTGCTGAAGTTCCCCGAAGGAGACGTGGCCTTATCGCACAATATCGAATCGCAAAGTGGCAAATCTTTCCGGAACTCTGGTTATCTTTGGAGCCGTACAGAGCAACTGCATATACAACGTAATAGGCTGCTACATACGCTTGTAACGAATCCATTTAACATGTAGCTGTATTACGCCTATGTCCAGACTTCATTCACGTCACGTACGTCATATGGATGACCTGAGTATATCACGGGATCAAATCCTTGCCGCGGATTCCGCGTTTCGATGGAGACGAGATACTGCAGGCCCACGCGACTTCGGGGCACGTTAAAGAACCCGGCGTGGTCAAAATTTACTAAGCCCTCCACAACCACATTTTTCGTGATCTCCATCGTGGTTTTGGAACGTAAAACAGCAGAAACTGTTACAATAAATGGTGTCAGTGAAAGTATCACACGGACAGGTGCCAACGAGAACCTAGGCGGAAAGTGTTCGCTGATGCGGTTCACCGCGAAACATGCGTGCACAGAATCGCACGCGCGACTCACAATACTGTCTGGTGTCCCAGTCTCTCGGGCCCATAGATAAGAGAATCTGTAAAAGAACAAAAAAATAAAAATACGGAATCAGAGGCGAACTGTCAACACTTCTGGCAAGAAGACTCCATTTCGCTATGAGGAACTGTAAGAGACCATTTGGCATAATGTCCGCGAACTCTTAATGAGTACCTAAACGAAATTAGCTTGAGTGTAATCTGTTCTTTACGTTTCTACGCTACAAACTGTCACTCAGGATACGTTGTTTATCATCCACCCTGTTCTACACATTTTCGCGGGCCACTTCCGTTGTTGAATCTCTGTGGATGACGCACTTGGCGTTTAAATATCAAACGGCAAACTGCGCGTCGACTAAATTGTTGCAGCTTTGCTCTTTGACAATGTTTCGACCTACAGTCAGGCATACTTTGCATACACACGAACCAGTCAAAGCGACTGAAAACCGGGCCTCGAGGGCACAATTGTCAGGGTCTAGTAAGCGTATTCGATTTCCCACGTTCCGGACCAGTCCACTCACGGTCCAGCGGACAGTCTCGCTGATAGACATGACGCCAATACCACGTGATCCAAATGTTCCCGCTGTGTATTTGGCCTGCCAGCGGATAGCCAGTGTAACAACAAAATAAAAAAAAAGCAACTAACGCATTACTAAGTGGAGAAGTTCCTTCGATGCCGTTACGGCGGCGTGACAGACAAAGCAGCATCACGCTCCTGTTCGATTATAGTGTGGGATTGTAGAACACACAATGTGAAAGGAATGTATACTCACTCCACGAGCGTGCGGTCAGCATGTCGTGCGCTGCGAGGTTTTCTTGGAAGCAGACACGCACCCTTAGCTTCGCGCACGGTTGTAACACTGTTGAAGCAGCAGCCGATTTCTTCTTCTTCCTCGGCTTCTAACAAGAAGGCACATGATGATGATCTGTCTTTTCTTTAGGTGACATTGTTCAACTAAGGGATAAAGTACTAACCACGTGGCGTTACTGAAGCGGAGACAAAGCAAATTATGAATAAAGGAAATGGAACTGCGAAAACGAAAATACCAAAGAAGCCTGTATTAAGGCATGTTGCGGTAGTATGTGACAGCAATTAGCGACACTTGTTTATACATATGGAGGCATTTGCAAATACGAATATACTACGATAACTAATTCTTAGGTAGCTCCACGCGAAAGCCTCGTTTCCATTTACTGAGAGAAATAAATATTGTTACAAATAGTGACGTGTATTTTGGTATGTGCAGGAAGGTATAGTGGGACACGTGTCATCGAAAGGATAATGGAAGACGTCCACGGAGGGGAAAAAATAAATTGGAGGCGGCGTCAAGCGATTCTGCTATCCTCTGCAAGACAACCTCTTCTGACACCAGTACCTCGGTGCCTCTCGAGTCTCCGGTAAGCTTAGGCCCTTCATAGTTGCCGGACCGACCGAAGTTGTTTGGAAGCGGTAAAGTTTAGTGGCGCTTGACCGTGCATTACTCTGGAGCTTGCCTACCACGTGACCGAGGCCCATCTCCCACGATTCCTCCCTTTTCAATTTTTTATTACTGTAGGCTTCGAGAATGTCACGCGACACCTCCGCCTCGTTTTTGTCCCTTTGTCAGACGTCCGCCTGACAATAACTTTTTATCTTGCGTGTTAATATTTATTCTTCAAATAGACTCAGCCGATGGCTTCATGGTCGATCCCTCTAGGCGGGCTGTACTCTTGTTTTCTAGGATTAACCAACCAATCAATTGACTAACCTGCACTATCCCTCATGTCTATTATTATTATTATCCGGCCCGCTTCGCTGTGCGTTCTGTTGCGGGCGTCGCATGTGGAAAACTCCGTCCCATTGTGTGCGCAGAAATCAGTAAATGTACCCAGAACACAAATATTTCACGGTAAGCTGAAACGTCAAAATTCTCTAACGCTTCATTCGCGAACAATAATGTTGCGCAACGATGACAGAGTTGATTCTTGTTACAAAGCTTCTTTAAAACGGCGCAGCAAAGGGAATCTCGTTTGGTATCGATTTTGATGGCTCTGTCGACGGCGTACGCGTATTTGCTGCTTGGTATATGTACCGAGTCTCGGAAAAGTCTCTATAGTAGGTGTGTGTGTGTCGTGGATGAATTATCAGCGGTGCAACACACTCCTTAGTGTCCAAAGCTGATGATACTAAGGAGAAAAAAGGTTGGTTGTTTGTGCAGATAAATTGCTCTTTCACAATACCGAAACCACTCCTCCTACCGCGAGGAAACGCGGGGAACTGTAGGTGGCTAAGCCACCGCATTTTCTTTTAGCGCGTCAAAGCGTGTCAATCTTTGACGTCATCGTGAGTTCCCACAGCAACTCATGGTGCAGTTCTACATTTTCACGCGCAAAATGGAAGCCTACTGTCCTCTAATAGGACAATGGACATATCGTACCATGCTTACGGAAAAGTTATCCAGATGATGTAGCCAAAACATAAAAAATAACACCTTGCAACCTGTGTCATCACGGTGAAGATCATGTGTGTGGATATCGGCGAGATATGTGCAAAAAAATAAAAAGAAAGCTTTGAGAGTCATTTTCTTTTCCAATGAATTAACTAACGAAGTTAGGCTTTTCAAAGAAAAAATTATATGCCTATAAGGGTTCACTTTAGTGTGAATTAAGTTATCAGAGTCTTGGCAATGTTCCCGTTGTAAGCGTGAGCCATTTGTGAAGAACATAACCACAGCAAACGCTATCGGCCAAAACAGTAAGCGGACCGTGGTTTAGGCGTCCAGAGTGGCTCCTGGGCCGCAACTCCGCACTGCTATTCCGCTCCCTGCTCTGAGCTCGACAGGGCTTCCAGTGGTGTTGAACCTCACGTTAAACCTCGCGCTAAACTAGGAAGAACAAGGAAAGAAAGTCGTGCTGAGTCCAATTGAAACTGCTTGCTTTTCATGCTTCCTTTAACAAGTAAAACAACTCATTTTTAATGAATACTGCTGTGGAACCAACATTAACAGGCTGTTGAGAGTTTGGCTGGCGCTGTTCCTAATCAGTAGAACATACGACGGCGAAGAAGGCGACGAAGTCGCGTCGAGTCGAACTCAAGACAGCTCGCCGCGGCACAGTCCTGGTGTCGGCGATCAGTGTTTCCTGAGACAGGCGGCAGAGCACGCCCGCAGGCTGGCGTAGGTGTTCTCCAGACACACCCGTTCCCACTGGCGACACGACCGGCTCCGGCTGTCGTAGTACCACCACTTCTTCTTGCGTCCCTCTTGGAAGTCCTCGCTGTCGCAGTGGAGCATGTCAGTGTCTATGGGCTGCGTGCAGCGAGCGTTCGGCGCGTCTGCGTTTTTTTCGGATAGAGAGATAGGTAGATAGATAGATAGATAGGTGGACAGACAGACAGACAGATAGATAGATAGATAGATAGATGGATAGATAGATAGATAGATAGATGAACAGACAGACAGACAGACAGACAGAGAGAGAGAGAGATAGAGATAGATAGATAGATAGATAGATAGATAGATAGATAGATAGATAGATAGATAGATAGATAGATAACCGCTCACGTCATCTTGTACATTGAGGAAGGAAGAAATCGGGAGAGAGCATCGTTAGACGCTATCAGGGATATGGGAATATTGAATTTCTAATATTGTGTCTGATAGTGCAGTGTTCTATTTGATTTTATAATCACCCATCGCTGTGGTGCAGTCGTTATGGCGCTCGGCTGCCGATTGAAAGGAAGCCGGTTCGATCCCAGTCGTGGCGGTCGCAGTTTTGATGAATGGGAAAGTGATACGGGCCCGTACGTCTTCAGTGCTCGTTAAAGAAATCCAGGTGGTAGGAATTTCCGGGGCCTTTCTCTATCAATTATAGTTATTACAAGCAAGAACTCACTGTCTGCTTTTCGACTGGGTGCGGTGGCATAATTTCCGAAACCGTAAGTAACATTCCGTTACCTGTCCCTGTCTCGCACCGGTATGCGAATCATACTTTGATATCTAAATGCTTCCGTGTATGCGATCTAGTTTGTCATACATCTGCGTGATCGAGTGGATAAAATGCACTCTACAACACTTTTTGGACCTAATCAGAAAACGATGCCGATCAGTCGTGGATGCTACTGTGAACAAGTGATCCAAATACTATTGCACGTTATACACCGGGGAACACACGATTCTCTTTTAAGCACAGCTGGAAATCGCCTCCTCCTCTTCCAAAAAATGAGGTCCTTGGGGTCACCAACTACACCGATGATCTCATGATCGTAGAAACATCCTCTGCAATGCTTTATGTCTTCGTTTTAAGGCTAAAGAAATGCAATGAAAGTATCTATCTTTGAAGAAGTTAAGCAGCCTAGTCTGTGCCGCTAGTGAGGTCATTTGTTGAAAAGACAGCAGGCGATTTTGAACTGTGTTTGAAACCGTATCGCAAATTTCCTGCTGCGCGCAGCTCAATAATATTTGACTCGCATCTCTACAGGAACCTCAGCAGCTGATTGGCGCCGCTTTCTGGCTACCTTCAAGAAGTTGTCCCACAACTCCTTTTAAGATCTGGTAGGACCTACCTTTCTCGCAGTAAGCTTGGCAGAGGGAGAGACTGTCGAAGTGCAGACGCGATAGGCCGAGGCAGACCTGGTCGGAATTCCATTGCACGCAGTGACCCCTGCGACGTCTAGCGCACGAAGAACCATGGAGAAGGCGGACGCGAGCTGTCGTTGGTTTCCGGTGCGCATGCGCGGAGTAGAGGCAGCATGCATGGAGGCCCCGCTGCTGGATGAAGATACCGTTTCAGTCAGAAGGCGGATAATGATTTCATCTTCCATTTGACAAATGCAAAGGGGCTCGAAAGAAAAAGGAGCAACACTTCGCTCTAAAACGGCACACATGATTTTAGTGCGTATCTGTGTGGTGCATACGTATGCGCAGCGGTCACGGAATGAAGCACGTAATCGTCACGATATATATCATTGTCACAAATGGTGCACTCTATTCCTCGATATGCGTCATTGTCACAGGTGGTACGCTCTGTTCCTAGATATATGTCATTGTCGCCTGTGGTACGCTCTATTCCCCGACATACTATGTAATGACAATATGTCATTGTCACAAGTGGTACGCTCAATTCCTCGGTATATGTCATTGTCACAGGTGGTACGCCCTGTTCCTAGATATATGTCATTGTCACAAGTGGTACGCTCGATTCCTTGGTATATGTCATTGTCACAAGTGGTACGCTCGATTCCTCGGTATATGTCATTGTCACAGGTGGTAACGCTCTGTTCCTCGATTAGATATTCCTCGAGGCAGCTACGTAAGTATCACTGGGAATCTAGCCAATAAAGGCACTGTTCTCTCATGTTAGTGTTCGAGATGGTATTACGCCGACACTACACGAACTTAAGACGGTTCATGATATACCACATCATATGCCACGTCGTCACACGCCACACTTGTAAGAAGGCGAGATAATTTTTGTTAATTGGAAGCAATAGTGGCGATGTTTGCTACAGGTGAGCGAAACCTTGTGTTGTCTGCAACACTGCGCAACTTTGCGACATCTGTGCTTGGAACGTGGTTCAACTTGATTTTTCACCTAATGCCTGTGTTTGTCGAACATACCTATGTTCTTTCTGCCTTCCCTTCTGTCCTCCTCCGTATTTGTTGCGCTGTTAGATCAAACTATATGTGAAGATGCCTAACCAACATGCCCAATCATTCACAGTTATGAAATGGACAATTAGCATCCACCTGTTCACAGAACAAAGCTAGGAGGATACTTATACGGATTTATCAGAAATTAAAGCTTTATAGCTGACGAAAATTTCGTCCTGGTTCGGGGATCGGACCCTCGACCTATGTCGACGTTACTCTGTTACGTGTATCTATGTTACTATGCTTGCCATATATGGGGCGTAGACCTAGTCAAACATCCACATGTCCCTTTGTTTGCGTCCTCAAAAATGTCAAATAAGATGACATAAAGAAACATGATTGCATATGAATATGAAAACTTTTACATAAATAGTAAAATGAAAACTTCATACTAAAAAAAAAAAAACTTATTGGTTGACTGAATGGCCGACCGGTTGAAATTCACGACCATTTCATTCTTCCGAAGTGCCCTTACTCACCAATAGCGCGAGGCCAGCCTGATGGGTAGGTGAAGGCCATGGCAATAGTCAGGCCCATCAAGAAAGCGGCGCTCACGAATCCAAGCATCCACTTGCGCCACACACCCTGGAACTTCATGTGTCGTTGAACAGTCTCGTCTCGAGAGGATGACGTCATCGTTGGCGACGATGCGCCTATATATACCAGGTCGCGAGGGAAGCCTGTGAGCTTAAGAGGATTGTGCTAAAACACCGACATAAAGAATGATTACAGGATTAGCTGCAACTGAACGTTTTCGACATCTAGCAAAAGCTACCTCCGGCAAAAACCTTCCGAGCTACAGCTGAGTTCATGTCAGTGCAAATTTGTTTTCCCGTCTTGCAACACGTACGGAGGGATTGTATATAGGTAAAGGCAGCCCCGGGGCAGATTGACAAATGTACGAACCTAACGTTCAGCCGGGAGCTTGTAGAATCGAAAACAGATAAGTACACTAAGAAATCACCAAATAATACACAGAACAGCAATATGTACACACGAGCATACTTACGTTAGTTAAATGAATAGTGCCAAGCTCTTTGAGTTATAAATGCATACCAAATTTTAGTGTAAATGTTCGAATACACTGAGTTGTTGAAGCTTTGTTCTCAGCTGTCGACGAGCGGACAGGGGCCTGGGCGCTTTTAAATAAACGGGTGGGCGCTAATTTTCCCGTTCACGATCGTTCCGCAGAGCTCATTTGCCGTATTGATCCCAATGTGCTTCGAGCTGTCGACCAGTTGGCCCCTCGCGCTGCTGGGGGTAGCTTCATGGTCAGCTCAGTTGGTAGAGCGGCCGCTCCAGAGAGGCGTTGGTCCAAGGTTCGAACCCCAGACGAAAACGAGTATTTTGTTAACTTAGAAGCTTTCATTTCTAAGAAGATCGCGTGGATTCACTTGTACATTTTTACTGCAAATGGATAGACGCTAACTTTCCCTTTCATACATTAGAACACGCAAACCTTGACAGATTTCTTGCATGAAGCGAGTAAGGTAATTTCTACTGGAGGTCCAAACTAGCTGAGCGATCAGGAGGCTGAGATTCCCGAACGCCTCGTAGGCAATCACGAGCGGTACCTTGCGAAGAACTCCGAGGGCCTGATTGCGTGTTATGACGGGTCCACTCATGTATTGAACTGATTTGAAAGTCTTGATGGAAGCCATGCGGACGATGACTTACGTTGTATAGTGTCGGAGTTGCTTAGGCTTCCCGTCTGGTTTCGTTGAGAGTTGCCGATGAGGGAGCTTGTACAATGTTCCTTGTTCTTACCGTCTGTGAGTGACACTTGCCCACTACAAGCGGGGAGGCACGTTTGGTTGATTGGTTGGAATCACTTTATGAATGGCCGTTGCCCACCTTTTTCTTTTGTAATGAAGATTAGTCTGATGTGATGCGTTAACGTCAGCTTTCATTCTTCGTCCTTGTTTTTCTTTTTTTTTTCTCAAATATACTTCTTTATAACGCATCGTTTCTTACGTGCAATGCGGCCAGCCTCTCTCAGTTTCTTAAGACGACGACGACGACAGTGAACAACACCTACAACAATCATTTAAATTCATTATTTGATAAACTGCGGTTACCTTTAACAACATCCAATCTTTGGTGCCTCCCAGGATGCTACAAGCAGTAATGCTGTTTTGGCAGCTTTGCATAAATTTATCGAAGCCTCCGGAAGATTGTGCTACTAGCGCCGCCGACCACAGGGTTTCGTTCGCAACGTTTCTTTTATTAAATTTTTAATTCTTTTTGAATTAGAACTTTTTTCTTCCTTTTTACTTTTTCTTAGATTTAGCCTATGCGTTTTAATTTTCCCGTTCTCTATATTCTTACTTGTAGTGTGGCCAATCCCCCTTGTGGGTATGTGCCAGTTATGGAAGCGGCAACCACAACGACGACTACCATTTCTTCCTGCCATAGTAGTGGTGCGTGGTATTGTTGAGTTATCAAACACGTGATTGGAAACTGGCGCTCCGTATTTCCTATGTAGAGCTTTCTTATCGTTCTAAGAAACAACAAGGTCAGCATCCAGAAGCCAATTTGAGATCTATGACAGATTTGGCATAATTTTTTATGGCGGGAATTCTGGCGGGAATTTTTTATGGCGGGAATTCTCATGGCGGGAATTCTGCGAATTCCCGCCATGAGAATTGGCAGAATTTTTCCATTAGGAAAAATCCCAGCGTAAGGGCTTCTTGATGAATACCGTGCCTTCGAGTGAAAACACTTACTAGTTACGGTCCTGCGGTCATAGCCTAACTGGTTATAATGCTTAGCTACTCGGTACGGCGGGCCGCATAATTGGATAGTGGGCCTGGCGCGTGAAACAAAGTGCACAATTCGCAAAGCTTTTGTAAATACCTTTTTCGATTGTCGAATTGCCCTTGATGCAATCCCTGTGTAGAATGTAGAACTACGAACAGTTCTAGCGTCAGCAAGTTCTTAATACTAGCTGAGGTTATGTTAGAGGGTAACCTCTGTATTAGAGTAGGAAATTTAGTGAATAACTGCGCAAACTGAACGAATACGAACTGCGTTGCAGTTCGAGCGCTATTCATCGCTAATATAAATTTCTTAATGGCAGGTCTAAGGACGCAGGTATCACTAACGAGGGAATGGACACCGGTATTGTGTATCTCGATTACGCGTCTTATTCACTTAATAACAAAACAAAAACAAATAATTATACTGCATGCAAATCGCATGACTCTTCTACGTATAGAATTCGCGAAGTCTTTTAACAGTCCCCTGTATCAGCGAGAGCTGGTTGCCGGGTCGCCGTAGTCATCGTAGTGCGGGCGATCACGTCATTTTCGCAACCGGGAGCTGTCCGCTCGTCGAAGTGGACTGCTGCTGTCTCGACACTACGGTAGGCACATGTAGGCGCACTGTTCGAGGCTGTTGAACCAGTAGTCGATGCACACGTCGCTCCAGTTCTGGCATGAGCCCAGGTACGCGTCGTAAAACCACCAGTGCGTGTTCTCCGCGACATCGGCGTTGCCCGATTCCCGGCAGTCGACCATGGTCTCCGACACATGGCTCCCGCACCAGCGGTCAAGCGTCTCTGCGAAGTTTTTTTAAACGCAAAGCATTTCTTTGCGAACTTGAGGAACTTTGGCCGTATCTATCTATCTATCTATCTATCTATCTATCTATCTATCTATCTATCTATCTATCTATCTATCTATCTATCTATCTATCTATCTATCTATCTATCTATCTATCTATCTATCTATCTATCTATCTATCCCTCAGGAGACACCGCAGGAGACACGTCACCAAAGCGATAGGTGATTGGCTGGTTGAACAAACCAGAAAAGTGACGGCGGGTCTTCGGTTTGTTCAACCAGCCAATCACACCGCAGGAGACACTTTGGTCACCAAAATGACAGCCAATCACACCGCAGGAGGCACTCACGTCACCAAAGCTATGCTGACACTGCGCTTTGGCGACGCATCTCCTGCAGTGTGAATGTCTGGTTGAAGAAACCGGGGGCCCGCCGTCACTTTTACGGTTTGTTCAACTAGCCAATCACCACTGCAGGAGACACCGAAGGTGACACTCACGTCACCAAAGCGATACTGCCGCCTTTGGCGAAACATCTCAGAATACGGCCCCTGGACATCCCTTGCCTCAGCTCCGATGTTTACTCGGATTTCATAGGCGCGGCAGTGACTTTATTTAAACACGGCGAATGACCTAACCGCACTGAGCTGCGGGCCTCACCGTTCTCGCACTGCTCCTGGCAGTCAGCCTTGCTTCCGAAGTGCAACTGCGACTTGTTGAAGCAGGACACCTTGTCGGGGTCCCACAGGAGGCAGTGTTCGCCGAAGTTTGTGATGATGTAGTACCACTGCGAGCGGCGCCGTTCACCAAGTTGGTTCCATCGCATGCCGTCGCACTTGCGGAAGTGCGGTGTCAAACAACCTGCGACCAGAACAGTCGCACGGGACGCTATAGACCCTTTCAACGGCGGGTTCCCGACGACCTGCAAACCGGTCCGTGCCCCTACGATGCTTCCGGTCACTGGGGTCCCCAAGTACTGCGATCCCGCATTCTATTGTTGTTGTCCTCACCCCCAGCAACAGTACAAAGGGACGCAAGCACTTGCCCCTCGCCGGAAGTAGCCTGGGGTATGCGAGGGACGCGTTTGCTTGTAAACAGTGAAAGGGCCTATACTTGTCTGTGGTACATTGAAGGTACATTGAAGACATTGCTAATTGGAGTTGGAGGCAGCGTCTGTGGTGCGTGAACATTGAAGGTACATTGCAGACATTGCTAATTAGAGTTAAAGGCAGCGATAGGACCACAACACTTGAAGCAAATTGATAAACGCGAATTAAACGAGACAAAGAAAGTTGGAACACCCTTAAGCTTCGCCTTTAAAAAGTGGAAAGCAAATAGAGCCATTTGGCTCCCGTTCGCATAGCCTTCTCATAGAACGATAGTTAAATTAAGCTACACGCACTCGCTGCATTTATTTGACGGGGGTCGCTGCGATACCTTGTCAATTCTACCAGTATTGACAAAGACCCCCCCCCCCCCCCCCACTTTCCCGCCCGCCATAAACATCTTAGACACCGTGTAAGAGCCTAAATTACTTCGATGTGACACGAAGTGGAGACAGTGGAAAAGTGCGCGCGTTATTCAACTTTAAAACTATTCGTTTCGTTTCGCGGATACCGCAGTGCATGGTGCAGAAAATTGACCTCTGTGCGTATACCTGGCGGCAAATACCGTAGCACGAAGTATGCCACGCTGGCGACAAGCATGCAGGCTGCCACGAATGCCGCTGCTGCGATGGCCATCGTAGACGACGTGGGCGCACCCGAGGACCTAGAAAAGACGCGGCACAGAAAAGTGAACTGCTACTCCTCGCACACATAGTTCCGGCCAATCATCATCATAGTCATCACCATCATCATCATCATCATCATCTCCAATGTTCCGCTGCAGGACGAGGCCGCTCTCCAGGCGATTTCCAATGTACCCTGTACTGAGCGCATTGAATCCTCTTCGCGCCTATCGCACTCACCTAACCTTTTGCCTACCTCTGTTGGGTTTTACCCTTCCTTAATATCAATTAATAATACCCATTACGTCGTTCTCACTGTCCATAGGTTCTTCGCATTGTCTTCTGCCCAGATCTACTTCTTTCTCTTAATTGACATAAGGATACAAACTATACCCCTGTTTGTTTTCATTGACCCATTCCTTTCGGTTTGTATCTGTTAATGTTCAGTGCACTTTAAGGAACCCCAGGTGGTCGAAGTTTACGAAGCTCTCGACTGCGGCGTCTCTCACAATCATATCGTGGTTTTGGGACATAAAACACCGGAAATCACTACGTCTCTGTCAGCGTTGCCCGTATCATTTTTCGTTCCATTGCACATGTTTATTCAACAGCATGACAAGAACTGTCCAATAGCGGTAAAAGTGGTTGGGCATGGTATTGAAAGAGCGAAAATTCAGCAGTAAGTGAATAAATTATATCCTCCAGACGTTCCATTTCTACACCACAGAGGCTAGCGCAAATTTTAATGCGTGTACATATAAGCCTAGCCTACCTACGGTGGACGATTCATCGGAATAGAGAAATAGGCAAGTCGGTATGGAAGCATGGCAGAAATGGAGAGCAAACACGACGTACAAGAAAAGGCAAAAAGGTAGCAGGGCATTTATGCTGTTAAGTGTGCTCTAACGTCATGTGAAAGTTAAAAACAGCTCCAACAGATGAAGAATTTCATCCCTAGCATGCTATGCCAGCACCCCTGTGTCCCGTCAACGCGTAATCGAACTCCTACATGTGCTACGAGCACACCCACCCTGCAAACATCGGAAAAAATAAACCTGCAGTATACAGTGCATCTTACAGACTACAGTGCCGAAAGCGTCTTATATTTTCTACCTGACGAGAAGAAACGGTTTTCGTAAGACCCCCGGTGAGAAATTCTCGGTATATTGGTTGAGAAGTACTTTCCTGCAGCGATAATTTTTAGAGGAAATGCTGCTGGCAGATGCTTCTTTTTCTTCTCAGCCAGAATATCTTGATTGAAATCGACTGGTCCAACCCAAGTGCGTCTGTTTGACCGACGTAATGTAATGTAGCAATGCCGCATTGTCTGAGATCTGCAAGAGGTAATTTAATGCTTTTTACAGTGCCATAGTATCCGAACTTTTTCTCGTGACTCCATACACGGTCGAGCGATTACACTCTTTTATTATGCACCATGCACATGCACAGTCACGCACTTACATATTAGGCAATCAGCACATTACGCACAACTGCACTTACACATCATATCCCAGTCGCTCCTCCCTGAACTGGAACGGGTTGTCTGCAGATCGAAGTTGAATGAAACACACACACAAAAAAGAAACAAAACAAGGAAGTAAAGAAGCGAGCAGACTGACAAGCAAGCAAGCCGGCATGTGTGTGGGGGAAGCCAGTAATGGCACGTGGCATCTCCCACGACAGTGTAGGTCTTTATTATTATTATTATTATTATTATTATTATTATTATTATTATTATTATTGCTCCTGCTGCTGTTGCAAATGTTGATATTGCATGTTTGAGGACCTGTCCTTGCAAAATGCAATAACTATGTCTCACCCATTTGCGACCAGCGTGGTGCCTTGATGGACCGGACGACATCGCGAAGCAATTCGTCTGCGAAATAAAAAGGACCAAAGACGTGCTTGTGCATAGAAGGTCAAAGGCGTAACAACACAATTTACAACAGCGATGAGAAAAAAATTCTTGAAACCGACGGAAAGCACGGGCCAACGCTAGAGCCGACGTTTCCAGGTGTAAACGTGCATCCTATAGGCAAGGTTACCGTGTCTGTCATAGTTCTCAGCGATTCCGTCATCGCTCAAGGGTCCATTACTGCCTTGAACTTCTGCTTTTATTCGAACAATATTTGAACGGAATAACCTACCATCACACATAGGAAACGAAACTAACTAACCTTTTCAGATGCTGTTACACGAAAACGGTTCTACCTAGCTGATTATTTCGTATTTCCTTTCGTGTTTCAAATATATTTCATGGTTGTCGAATAGAGATGTACTAAGCTAATGTCTTTTACAAATTGTAGATGTCATTTGTGTGTGCTTTGCATTGTATTTTTAACAAAGTGTGGTAAGTGCGTGTGTATCCTCCTTTTTACCTGCTATTATTGAAAACAGCTGCGCATGTTGTATTGTTTCTTTTAGTATGGGGTGTTCCAAGCGAGTTTTCCCGCACCCAGATTTCTAAGCAGTCTTTTTTAGACGAATATTCCTGGGCGATATCGAGGTCTTGAGACATGGTTCATGAACCTGATTTATTTATTTATTTATTTATTTATTTATTTATTTATTTATTTATTTATTTATTTATTTATTTATTTATGCATACTGCAGCCTAGTGACAGGGCTGTTGCAGGAATTAAAAAATAACGAGCAAGAACAAAAGCAAGAACAGTAAGCATGTTAGATACAGTCAGCGTAATGCGCACATGGATATAAAAATTACAAACAAAATTATATAAACGACACAAATAAGATATTGTGTGGAACGATAATAGAGTATTAAGGTGCACATCCTTTTTTTTTCTTTAATGGCAACCAAGAATTAGTCGTGTTGTAGCGATCGAATGCCACCAAGGCCCATTGTTCCAAGCTTCTATAGTCCGGGAAAAAAAGTATTTGAAGAAGTCTACGAGAATGAAACACATATGAGTGCACGGCTGTTTCTAGTGGGTAATAATTTGGCAAGTGTAATATAGCCGTTCGGCGAGCAATACTGCGGTGAGTTAAAGAGAGATTGAACAACGCATTAGAGATTCAATGTCGTGTCTTCCAGGAAAGGGGTAAGACCAGGACGCCTTAGTTGGGGTGATGGTGAAAAACTATAAGTTGGCCGGTAAATGAAGCGAACGGTGCCGGGACCCTGACGAAAATGTGCTCCTAGGTTTTGGCCTCTCTTTAGTACATCAACCAGTTTTAGACGTTACACCTAATCTGGGCACGAAACTAGACCTGCCCAGATTAGCCCTCGAATCTTTGGTAGCCGCACTCATGCACTTGGTACCCGGCGTGGCAAACTACATGATGACGAGTGCACAAGTAAGGAGTACTCACGGAAACGCCGGCCTTCCTTCTTGTTCAATGGGCCCACGGGTCTCATCATGTCGGCTCGCTCCCAGATTGTTCTTCTTCTTCTGGCTCGGGGTAGCGCGGCATGCGAACCGCGTGGCAGAACGAGCATGCTCTTTGACGATGACGCTGATTTCTGGGAGCTGGGCAAAATGCCCAGTGATGTGTGAAATGTTATGATGTTGATAACAGTAATAATGATACTGTTCTATAGCGCGTACTCGCTAAGGGGGATGGGCCGAGAGTCGAGCGGGAGGTTTCCTACTAAATGTAGGGCTACTTACCACTTTCTTCAATCTTGCACATACCTGTGGCGGCAAGCGGAGAGAAAAGGCACCAATCAAGAATAAGTACCTGGGAAATCGAGAAAACGTGCTTGCTAAACAGCTGCGGAGAAACAGTAAAGATCGTAATTAAAATAACACGCGAAGACAACCGAAATGCAGGGGATGAACATGCGCTGTATGTCTCGTAGTTTCTTCATATTCTCAAGTGTGGACACGCGCCGCAAGCTATTGTCCGGAAATGCGAATGGACAGCAACAAACACGGCCTATTTAGGTGGGCCTATAAACCTTGCAAAAAGGGGAAAGTGCACCTTCGGCGCTCACTGTTAAGGCAGCGTCACTGCTCCCCTAGATAGTACGGGCTGCCGGGCGTTGGGCACACAAAGTAACATTAAACGAACAAACGAGCGAATCGCGAATGCAACGTATGTCCATCTGGTTATAAACGCGATGCTTTGACAAAACGCCACAAGTCACGAACGGCAATAGTGTTGTATGCTTGCCGGCCCTGCATCACCACCTGCTGCCCGTCCGTACTGCCTATAGCGGTTTTCTCCCCTCGCAACTTTCACGTGTGGGGAGAAAACTTGATTGTTGGCATAGTTTTTTTTTTCGAATTGTTATGTGAGGCATCCAGGGAGGGGACCGAACAATTCAAACTTGCGATTCGGGGCCGATCCTCCAGAGTGGTTACGGTACTCGGCTGCCACCCAAAATACGCGGGTTCGGTCCCGGCCGCGGCGGTCGCATTTTCGATGGAGGCGAAAATGCCAGAGGCCCGTGTACTGTGCGTTGTCAGTACACGTAAAAGAACCCCAGGTGGTCTAAATTTCCGGAGCCCTCCACTACGGCCTTTCTCTGCTCTCTATCTCTTTCACTCCCTTTCCCCCACCCCCACGGATGCTTAGCCGTGCTCCCTACATGGGCTGCAGAAATTAGTGTCCTTTCCTAACCAAAAATACCAAAACAAAAGAAAACCAAGAGTGCATGGGTACGAGCCATAAACGTTTTTTAGTTCATCACGTCACATGGCCACTATAGTCGTAGTCACCCTTTGTGGAAGCGGCATGCAGCTGTGGCGACTTGAGTGCGGGTGCCTGAATCTTCGGGCGAAAAAGGAGAACAAAATATCTAGGGACGTTACGGGTGCCATCTATTTGCATGTAAAGCGAACGCGGCGCACATAGGAAGGAGCAGCCAGTCCTGCGCAGGTGTTCTGATGGTGCAACCCTGCTGTAGCTCAGGTGTATACAAAAGCGATCCCATGCGCCGTGGTCACATCTTCAATAGAGCCGAAAGCACAAGGTGCCCGTGTACTGTACGATGTCAATGTACAGGTGATCAAAATTTGCTAAGCTTCGCGCTTCGGCGTGCCTAAAAAATCACATTGCGGTTTTGTCTCGCGAAGCTCCATCGGTTGTTGTTAGCACATGTACAAAGTAGTCTGGAGATGCTGATGAGCGTGATGTGGGTTTGAGGACGGAGCCCAGAGTTGTTTCTGGTGCTTGTGTATCAAAAAGTAAAGCAAGTTACACGAATGTGAAATGTTAGTGAAGAATGGGCAAGGTTGTCAACTTTAACTATAATTATCATGTAGTAGTGGGCTGAGGACGATGACGAGGGCAGTGGATCAAAAGCAAGTGCGGGTACACTTTTCCCTTCCTCACAATGTGAGACACTTTCTTTTCTTCACTATCACTATAGTGAAACTGAGAAGTGCGCAGAAGACACCATATATGGTGTCTTATGCGCGACCTGACATTTTCTTCTCTTTGCTCTATCCTGTAACACTGTCACAATCACTGTCCCTATCATGTGGCAGTATTGGCCGAGGGTCAAGGGCCACAGCTCTTCCCTTCTACGCGAGAGCACTGCTGTTATCCCTCCACGCCCCGTACGGATTTACCACGACCAGAAACAGCTCCGCTGTTAAAGATACGCCTAAAGACTGACATTCCCATACTGGACAGCTCTCAGTCGGGTTTTGGTTTTGATTCGAAATTTTATTCGATTCGACATTTCAAATTTCTGAATAATCGTACACCAAGAATTACAGACGAAGACGTGTCCGTTATGTCGTATGCTGCATACGCGATAAGAAAATGGGAAGAGAAATAAAGAAAGGAGATATAGGGGGAGGGGGGGGGGGGTCGGGCGATGCGGGAAGTCATCCGTGGACGTTTCGGCGCCGTCGGCATCGCCTGATGCAGCTTCTGTATGAAGAGAACGCCGGTCGGACGCAGACGTCCCTCCACTTCCGGCATCGGTGAGCGCGTGGATCGAAAAACCATCGTGGAGGGGCGAGCTCTTCGGCGGTCGACGAACAGTTGCGCTCCAGGGCGCCCGGAAAGAGATCTGTGCACTGCTTCTGTGGTGTGCCTGCGTGTATACAATAATAACCGTGAGATTTCTCACTAGCATGAATGAACGGATGCTTTTTTTTAGCACGAAAGTGTTTTATGGCGGGGTCCACCACGGCTCTACTGCGTCACTATACGTCACTACCGTAACGGATATGACGTAATAAAATTTACATAAACAACGACAAAGAAAAAGGATGCAGAAAAATTTTCACTAACAGCGGCCCGGATCGTAACCACGATAGCTCGAACCGCGAGGAAGGTACCCGCCGCGCTGCTGACTGAACTATCTTTTTTTTTCTTCCATTATTGACAGCTGAGCTATCCTTGACCATGTCAGAAGAGCACGAACGTGCACTTATAACCCTTCGTTTAAACTTTCTCCATCTCTCGCCTTCCCGTTGTGTTCTCCGTTGGCCGGGGCCATGCCGCCACCGACAATCGGTACAGCGAAATATCGCCAATGCACCAAAGAACACCTATAGTTCGGCCTGGGCAGAGTAGTGTCAGCGCTCTCGCCGAAGCTACTCTACCCCGAAAGTGCAGCTCAGTGCAGTTCGGTTTTCGGTTATTTCACTTTCGCTTTATACCGATTCCTATAACAGGGGGATCAGCCACATTATTTTTCTTTTTTTTTTTAGTGACACGGTGTTTATGAAGGTGCCGGTTTCCCCCATGCGGCCATGGACGGGGGAAGAGGGGCACTGAGCATAACTTCGGCATTGTGCCCAGAATTTTGAAATGTATTTGCGGATGGTTCGTTACATCTGTGTACTACAACAGTTTGTAAATTATTTACAGAGTGTCTGCAAGAAAGGAAAATGGAGCTGGCGTATTTCATAGAATATTGACTGCAGCTGGCAAAGTATGCGTGCCAGTCGGGGAGAAGACCGTTGAGTCGGCTGCACGCTGCGACTTACGTTTTGCAGTACGGTACGTGTAATGATAACGTTATGAATGATGGCCCAGAACTGAAAGTAATAATAAACAACTTAAGCCACTTCTAGGGCGTAAAACTGTCGGAACTGAATAGCTGTTCTCCTATCGTTATACGTGATGTAGCTGGCAGGGGTGTCAAGTTATCGATGTCAGGACGTGCCAGGCATGTCATTCATACATTGCTCCTTGAGAATGTTGCTCCTTGAGAATGTTACGGCGAAGGGTAGGCATGAAATAGCACTAACTGATTTATCTTTCACCGGCATCCGAGGTGAAAGGTGAATCTGGGTTGCAGTCGAGCGCCATAAACACTGCACCACAGCGCGGTGTACAACTTTTCGCAGCCAATGTGTACTCTAGCATTCATTTAAGGACCTTCTCGTACGACACCACCTTTCTCGCAGCGCTGCGCACACTTCTTCCGGTTGGTGAAGTGGGCGCGAGATCGGTCCAGGCAGAACGATTCGGGCGTCCACTCAAAGCAGGAGCCGTGCAGAAAGTACCAGGGACGACCGGACGCGTTTCCGTCGATGCCGCGCCATTTGTCGAACCGGTCAGCCACTGGAAAGCTGTCGTTTTCCAGGCACACGTGGAACGCGGGCTGCCGTAGGCACTCTGAAGCGACAGAAAAGTGAACCACGAAGTGGGCGAAGCACTGGGGATCGTTCGGTGTCACCGTAAATCACCCGTGACATTGCTCACTCATGCACGCAAATGAGTGACAACGTGTGTATATTAGACACGCGTTGTCATTTATGCTCCTGGTCTTTATGAGGTTCCTGCGCTCCCACGTCGTAGACCGTGCCGAGTTCCGGATTACCTCCGCGCACGCAGCGGAATAACGATTCCGCGCACGCTGCGAACCCTTATGGTTCAACTACACACAAGCGAAATCTCCCACCGGCACTACATAGCAGGTCAAGATCCAATGCCTAGTATATATACGGGGTGGCCGGTGAACGCTTGTGCAGCGCGAGCAGTCGTTTCTTTAGATGCGGGTCATCTCTTGCTCGCGGGTATGTCACGCGTCAACCGGCGTCCGCACTCACACTACGCATGCGCGACTCTCCTCTCCCTTCCCTCTCTCCAACAGCTGCTGCAATAAATAAAGCGGGTAGAGAGAGCGCGCGCGCGGCGTCCGTCCGCACTCACACTACGCATGCGCGACTCCCCTCTCCCTTCCCTCTCTCCAACAGCTGCTGCAATAAATAAAGCGGGTAGACAGCGCGCGCGCTTCGCTTCAGTAGTATCTCCTTCTCCGATGAAAGAAGTTGGTGGTGTTGTGTGATGGAAGCAACAACACTGCAAACCTGTGAACACCGCCGTTAAATGCACCGTTGAAACTCCCAGCGATGCTCCGCATCACCCCATGGTGGAGATGGTGTAATTTTTTTCAATCAAGAAACTCGATAGCAGACGCTGCCTGCGCCAGCGTTCTCTCACGGGCGAGGGCGCGTTCTCGTTCCTTGCCAGCTTGGGGCAGCTGTTGCGCGTGCGGTGTGGGGGTGTGGACGGCGCAGGGACAGAACAGGCTCGACCATAAGCTGCTTCGCACCTAAAATTTAAAGAAAGCAAAATAGAGACTCCAACAGTTTCTTCTTGGGATTTCAAATTTACTGAATGCACGTTCGTATCACCGATGACTGTCTTAGGCCTGCACCTCCGACCGAGGGGCTTCTCTGGACGTTGTCATGTTCCGAACAGTAACGGAATAGTAGAAGGGCAAGATGGTACATGTTAAAATGAAATGAGCAGCACTATCGACAAGGAGTGGTATAAGACAGGTCATCTTCTTTTACCAGTGTGCGTTGTATGTTTTCTTCCTAGATGCATCACACTGACCACATTTTTTTTAACGGCTCCGCCATGGATACCGCTGCCATTAAGGGAGTGCAAACTTACAACTGCAACCGAATGACATACATTGCACGGCCTCTCAGTCTGTACAAGCATCACAAATGCGATAGTCGCGCACTGTAATTTCGCCAACAATTTTCGCGTGTCTATTGTACGATTTCATTCTTTTTCAATGTATTTCAGTTACGTTGGCCCTCCGCACATGTCTTTTATTGGAAAAACCGTAATGTTTCAGGCTAGTAAAGAAAAAGAATGCTCCATCTTTGGCTTACATACTTTGGCAAGCACCATGATGAGGATGTGTAAATATATTACGAGCAAGCCTATTCAGCGCAAAGCGGTTCGATAAAGAGATTCAGTTGGCGGGTCTACATAAATTAATGCGCGGTTTCTTTTATATTGTTAATTGCAAGTTTATTCCGTTGAATAGATCGCTAAAAGCGATGTAGAACAGGGAATGTCGCTGGAGCCAACGTTTCGACAAGTGGACTTGTCTCCGTCAGGACGGCGACTGACTACATCGATCTACATCGTTTTTATCAATCTATTCATCGATTGAAGCTTCCATCTTTCCCTGAGCTTCTCTTCAAGTTTGTCCCGTTGTATTTGTTGAGGTACCACAAAGCTGTAACCACTTCTATGGAGACACGTCGAACTTTTGTGTTACGACCGATTCCAGCGAAGGAGGGATCGTAACTTGAACAGCGAGATTGTTCTATATGTCGAACCCACCCCGCCCGATGTCAGTGTTCGATGTTACGCCCTTCTACATGACAGTGGGTTGATTCCTAAAGCCGTGCACCGAGTGAGGTGCAGAAGACTCCTGGCCCTGTGCGGAGTGAGCTTCAGCGCGCGTGTTTGTGTGAGCGTGCGTGTGTTCAGCTAGAAGTTGCGGGTTCGATTCCCGCTTCCGCGGCTGCATTTCCATAGCGGGAAATGCGAAGGAAGGAAAGAAATTAAGAAAGGAAGCAAGAAATGAAGAACGAAGGAAGCGCATAAGTGGCTACGTTCAGGTGTGCAGCAGCGCAACCTGAATTTCACCATTTTAGGCTAGTTGTTCAGGCTTACTGCCCTATTTGAACGATGAAAAGGTCGCAAAATACGAGTTAGAACAGAGAATGTCGCAGGAGCCAATGTTTCGACAAGTGGACTTGTCTTCGTCAGGGCGGCGACGAAGACAAGTCCACTTGTCTTCGTCGCCGCCCTGACGAAGACCAGTCCACTTGTCGAAACATTGGCTCCTGCGACATTCCCTGTTCTAACTCGTATTTTGCGATCTTTTCATCGATTCAAGCATCCATCTTCCCCTGAGCTTCTCTTCTAGGTTGGACGCCCTATTGGAAGGAATACAGAAACAGAAGAAACAAACAAAGGAAAAGAAGAAGAATAAAGGACGGTTTATTTGGGACGAGCGTCTGCGGTGTTACTAACACAGCTTTCCTGTTCGACCACCTTCGCGGAGTGGATGACTCATTGGTTAGTTTTGTGTGTGTGTGTGGGGGGGGGGGGGGGGTGTACCATTAACATGCACTTACCGGATGACACTCCGGCTTTGTAATGCCGAAGGCGACCGGTGTAGACGGGTGGACCGTACGTCGTGGTGGACGTCTCGACCGCGGCTCGAGGTCGAACTGGCTCTCCTGCGGTGACGAGTCAGTGACACCGAGTTAAGAGAGGGGAGGGTTAGAGGGGACGCTTCCAGCCGCGAGGCATGCACATGTTATGCGAGAAACTGACCGACGTGCATTGCCAGGTAGACCAAGTACAGCATGAGCAGGCCCAGCAGGCCAGCGATCGCGAAAGTTGTGCAGCAGATGCAGACCATAGCACGGTGGACGTGCTCCTTGATGCTGCGCGCATTAAAGGACGAACAGCGGTAGCGTTATACGTGTGAAAATGTAAGGAGCCAGAGAGTCATTACTTCACCAATCAATCAATCAATCAATCAATCAATCAATCAATCAATCAAATGAATAAATTAATCGAACAAGCGATCGAGCAAACATAAGACGAAAGAGTCGAGTAGAGGAGAAAGCGTTGTGAGAAAGTCGGAGTTCTATTTTTTAAAAAATTAGCTGTCGTAAGCCCCCTTCACAGAGCAGTTCTTGTAGGCTTCGGGTGATTGCACTAACAGGTGTCTTTGTGACCTGGTAGTGAGTTCCTTGTTGTTAAATGATGCTGAATGTGCGGGCCCATCTTTCGTCATAGGTATTTTTTTTTTTCAGTTTCCGAGCGTTGCTGAGGCATACACAACACCCGACTTTCATAGATCTCTTACATATGTTCGTCGCGAGCAACTGCCATCGACGAATACGTCGCAGGTTGCCGTTTATCATACATGGAAACTTAAAAAAAAAACCTCAATCGGGCAGCGGTTACTGCATTTCATTGTAATGAGCAAATCCCACTGTGAGGCAGCGCTCCACGTTTCACGAGAAATCTCTCTCACCGCGTGCACAAAGCCACATAATTTTATATCCGTTGATATTTGAATGCCACTCCTCCACTTCAGCAGGAGCACCAAAGAAAGTTGCTGAATTTGCTCTCAGGTGTCTCCTTAATACCCGACAGATTGCATTGTACCACTTAGCGGTTGCGACAAGTTACACCGTGAAAATGCGTTCTAAATAAACCATCTCCCTAGAATGGTCCCGCATATCCCTGCCAGGTGAATGACCCCTGCACTGTGCTCGACATATATATATATATATATATATATATATATATATATATATATATATATATAATATATATATATATATATATATATATATATATATATAATATATATATATATACACATATATTGTGGGCAATGATTCGGACTTCTTCTTCATCACCTGCTAAAAAACATCATCAGTCATTGGCTCGTGTGTCTTCTTCGTCGGCGCCATCTTGGCTTCACGGAATTAAAGCGTACCTGAACCGCGGCATTTGAATTATATATATTATATATATATATATATATATATATATATATTATATATATATATACTATATATATATAATATATATATATATATATACATACAACAATATCGAGATGGTGTTTAGCCGTGCTTACAATTCGGTCTGATGTCCGAGACGTTCTTCGCCGTAGATTAGGCGGTCGAGCGTACCTGCGCAAAGTAGTTAATATAAGTGAACTGTGCGTTCAACGCAAACCCGCAGCAATGAAACTGCACTGTTGGTAGCGCTTCCGCGTTAGCGATTAGTTAAACAAACGGAATCTGTGCCTTTATAACAATTACGCAATTATAATTGATCTCAGAATCCGGAAATCGGATCGCGCGTTAGCCACGCCCGCAGGTGCCGTCACATAGAAGTAGCGACGAAAATAGATACAGAGTAGTAATTACGCCCTGCTGTGACTCGTCTCGCGGAAGCAATTTGCCCGTTGGTAGGAAGCGAGTTGTCGTGCCCGAATCGACGCTACCTAACCCGTTTTGTCTGGACACCGGAAGGTGGCTTCTCCGGGGAAGCAGAACAGCATCGGTCCATCTATATAGGATGCTTTCAGGTGCGTTGGTGATCTCAGCGCTGGCCAGCGATCACCATCGACGAGAGTGCGTTGTACAAGCGATGGGACAAGATTCGACGAGAACTTGTTTTTGGGTTGAGTTGGTGACTAAGCTTGCTAAACGTGTTCATGTGAAATGATCAAACGAGGAAAAAAAGAACAATAACAAAAAAGCAAACATACACACAGACAGGAAAGAGACAAGGGACAATTTTAAGTAGCGCTCCTCGCTCTAGCTAAAATCTTTGGCAAACGCAAGGATCAGAGGGCAAGGGAATTTCTAGAGGCATTCCTCTAAAAAATAACGGGTCCGCTTGTGTCAGTGACACTTCGATATCTCTATACACCTTCGAAATGCGCTTCTTCGACAGGCAACTTCCGTAATATCATATTTCGCGTTATATTGATAGCTTCAGTGCGCATGTCTGGAAGTTTACTGACTTAGCATTTTAACTTGACCGTTAATAACAGTTGATAGTTAGCGCTCGTCCGTGGCCCTCCTGTCTCTATATTTTTTCCTGGTTTCATTGTTGATCCTGAGCATGCTTGACGAGAATCGAGTTGGGTTTGAAAACAGCGAAGTTGCAGTTTTCATTGTGGAGTCACATACTTTTCACTGACTTCATGACTGAGGATGTGAAGGAGGGGGGGGGGGGGGGGCGTTACGCTAAGCGACAAGTAGTCACACGCTAATTGAGAGAGCCTGTGGGCCTGTATACACAAGGCGAGACCATTAGGGACTAGGAGTCTCAGATTTCTTTCCTAGTAGACTAAGACATTCCATCTAAAGAAGAGGGAGACGGTTTGGACTAAAACGGAAATATGTCTGCCGTGCGGCTGATGGCCGCAGCGCGGAGGTCAAAAGTATGGAGAGCGGCACATCTACAAGGGACGTCGCACACATGACAGACACCGTAGATTACATGGGACAGGAACTTAAAAGGGCCCTGCGACACCTCTTGAACAAAATCGGAAAACAGTGCCGATAAGTCGTCGACGCTCCTCTGAACACGCGAGCCAAATATTATCGAACAGCACGCGCCAGGGAATTCGCAAGTTGGCGTCAAACACAGTCGGAAAGCGCCCACTCTTCCTTCAAAAATGACCATCACTGGGAGGACTTGTTGACTACGTCGCTCAAGGCAGAAAGAGCACTGGCTGATTTCATGATCGCGGTAAGATCATCTGCTAAGCTTTATTTATCCGTTTTAAATTCAACAGATAAATAAAGTGAGCGTATGTCTCTTAAAGGACAACGAAAAACAGAAACAGAAAAAGTAAACGGAAACGTCGAACGACGTAGTTGCTGCCTTGACGTCATTTGTTGAAAGAGCAGCGGGCGCTTTCCAGATGTGTTTGGAACCAAGGGTGCTGCCTTGTACATGGTCAAATTCCGCCATCTCCGGCAGCTCTGATTGGCTCACAGGGCAGTTACAGGTTCCCTGACTGGCTCGAAAATGCCGCCATTACAAAATTTGACAAGATGGCGGAATTTGACAGTGTCCAGGTATAGCACCCCAGATTACCAATTCCCTGGTGCGTGCAGTGTAATAATGTGTTGCTCATCGTTAATTAGTGTAGCGCTCACGGGACGAGGACGAAGAAATAAGCACAGGACAGGCGCTGTCCAACGACTGTCCTTTACAGCGCCTGCCCTGTCCTTAGTTCTTCGTCCGGCTCTCTCCTGCACAGCATGTGTCCTGTCTTAGTTCTTCTCCCGCGCTTCTCCTGCACCGCACCTCTCCCGTGCTTCTTAGTTCTTCGTCTTCACAGACACTTATCCTGTGATTCTTAGTTCTTTGTCCTCCTCCCGTGAGCGATGCACCAACCAACGATGAACCCATAGCAACTTGCTCAATCTTCAATATTTTGCTCCATGTCCCCTAGAGCCTCCACGAATTACCGGCATCATTGTCTGATTATGTCCAAGAAAGCGTAGAAGGCCCTTTGAAAGGCGAACTATTCACGAAAGTGGCATCTGCGTTCTGGGCAAGGGGCGCTCACCGAACTCAATCCCTTTAACGCGCATCGTGATGTGGTGAACTATAACTGATGGTTTCGGGTTACCGAAGGCGAATCAAGTAAGGTGGACAAAGCGCACAGATGTTCCAACTTACGGCGCCAGGATATGTGCATAGCGGATCGTGGATGCAGGCTACCCTTGGTTTCCACGAACGAACAGGAACAGCGCAGAGCGCACGCACTAGAAAGCCTTCTTCCTTGTTTTCTTCGTGCCGCCTTTCGGAAGACACAGAAAAATATGATAGTTACAATTCAACGGTAATCGTCTGCTGACCCGAAAAACGCGGGTTCCATCGCGACCATCATACTGGCTCTCGAAGAAGGAGGGTGAGCAAAGAATTTTTAATCAATTGGAATGTGCTTAGGGGGGGGTGGAGGGTTGGCATGCCGGTTGAGCCGGTTAGCCACCTCCTTGGCTTTATCGGTGACATGAGTTTGAGTAGTGAGGTCTGATGATCTCAAGGCTTCAGTCCATGCTTCACGTGAGGGTTTGCTCCGAAGACCACTCGAGGGCGGATCCTCGCAGCACTCCCAGATGATGCAGTCTGGACTGGCTATCTTAGCGTATAGTCTGTAGTGTTTGCTAACTTCGGTGGCTCGAAAATGTGCCAGTAATTAGGGTGATTAAAATGGTTTAATTTGAAGAGCCATGTGTTGTGTGGTTTCTGAGCAAGTTCGAGAACCCCGGGAGGTCAAAATTTCCGGAGGTGCCAACTACGTACCTCATCATGGTATCGGCGTTTTGGCACATGCAACCGCACTCATTATTATTATTATTATTATTATTATTATTATTATTATTATTATTATTATTATTGTTAGAATTATTAAAATGGGCATGGGGAAGCACACCAACAGAGATGAATCTAACGTTGACAAAAGGAAAAATTGAAGTGAATTTTTTAACGAACAGGTCTAGTGTGGGACCAACTGATGAAGCAAGACAAATGCGTAGCGGTAAACGCTTATTGCTTATGACGTTATAATAACAACGGAGAGTCAGCATAGCCAAGGCTAGCAGAGGTTAGTGACTGGTTAACCACAATTATTACCTTCTAGAATTGCGCGAGCAAGTGCAACGATCTTAACACGGAGTGTTCTTCTTGAGTTTAATTGATGTGTATATATTGTATAGCTTGCAGCAAGGCACTCGAAGAAAACGAACTTAGAAGCACGAGTAGGATCCTCCTCGTTAATTCCGCCAAGGTCGGTCCCCCTGCAGGTTGCATTAAGCATGTGCCGTTCAGAGAAGGAGAAGAAGAAGAGTCTGATTTTTCGTATCATAGGGATGATGATGATGAGCCTCTTTTATGGCGCTCACCCACTGAGGGGGATACGCCAAGAATCGGGCGGCAGTATTCAGTAAATCTAGTGTTGTTTCAAGAGGGACTGAGCCAATAAGAATAAGAACAAACAAAAAGAAACAGAAAAAGAACTACAGAAAGAAAGAAGGAAAGAAAGACAAAACAAAACTGAACGGTCCAGTAGTCAGACTAACAGATGGAATGGAAGGGATGCAAGAGTAATGAAACTTTTCATTGATTTTGGCACAAAACGGTATTGGAAGTACATAGTGCTGTGTCGGTTGGTTGGTTGGTCCTTGGGTATCTTGGCGCAACCCACTCTGGGGGATCGGCCATGAACCGGAAAAGAAATTTGTGTGGGAGAGAACTCCTAATAAAATACAAAAAAAATTGCAGTACGAATATGATAATCAAATTTAGGTTAAAGGAATAGTTTTCTGCGAAGTCTGAAGGCATATAATTATAAAAGAGAAGCGAACGCTATGGAGATTGGTTCTCACGTACTGAGATCATGATAGAAAAAAATAATAATAAAATAATGAACTGAGCAGATCAACATTTAATTCTTTTTGTCTCACGAAGAAAATCGCATACGGCCTTGCACACGTTCCTGTGACTAATCCGAGGATAGTCGCACCAAGAGAGAGCACTACTGGAAGAGACAAATTTAAACCCATGTTTCTTAAGGGTATTTCCAGAAACCTTTTCCGTGGGATGTTGAATCTTCGACATGACATGAAGAAGTGCTCCAGAGACTCATCCTCATCACAATGCAGACACAACGGTGATTGAGCCAAACCAGACCTGTACATGTAAAAGTTCAGTGGGGGGACTCGGCATCGTAATTTAGTGATTGAGACTTCTGCTCTTCTAGTTTCGCACCATCTATTTTTCCACGGATAAGCCAAGTGTCCGAAGTCAGTGTTGGCTAGTGCAGATTTCTTAAAATTATTGCAGGTCTTGTTTGTTCTGCGTTGCGACAGTATCGTCTTCTTCGTAGTTTTATATGCATTTTTACACCACAGTAAGTGACTTACATTCTACAAGAAAATTATGCTTTTTTTTAGTATTGATCAAATAACGGTTTCTTCAAGTCCACTCTAGTTACCAAAACATATCTCAAGTTAAAAAAAGAAAGAAACCAAGTCGCGACATCCGACGAGTGATGTCGAAATCATTCGTGGAGGAAGCATTTCGCGATACTCATTGTTATGCCTTCGTTTACTTTCTCAACAGCCTTTTCCTTAACTCTCGTTGTTGAATGTACGTTCTGGTGTCACGTTAATATTTGTTGTTATTCCTCTCTTGTACTTGTTGCTCTCAGGGCCCGATTTCTTGTTCCTTGAACTCTTCCGACCTTTATGGTGCTAGCCCCTACCGACATTACGTTTCCTGCCCAGCATCTCCAGTTTACTTCCGCATGACGGTTGTTACGGAAATAAAACAGGTACCAGTGAAAACAAAAATAGTGCAAGATGCATCAAGGCTAGTGTTTTATGAAGCATTCGTGACATCAGAGCGTAAGTATAGTACAGAAAAGTAGCATTTAACCATCAGCGCAATAAACAAACATTTGTCATATTGTAGTAGGTTTGGATCTGGTTTAATATGTAGGTATGTGCCAAAGTATGTGGGTATAAGCTACGAGAAAGATGAAGTCATGCGTGTCTCATGCAGAGATCGAATGGGGGGGTATTAGCAGGTCCACCTAAACTTAACCGAAAGTCTCCTGAAGTCAACCAAAAGTCCCCCTCACTCAGCAAGCACAGCACTCCACGCACTCCACCAAGGGAGCAAACACAGCACAATAGGTGTCTTGAATGGCTGGTGCTATTGAAGACACTTGGTTAAACATTAAGGTCGCCAGAGGAATTCTTCATGCTGATTTCACTTCTCTGTAGCTGCCTTTCTCAAAATTCTATTGCCTACTTGTTTGGTTCGCGCTGTGGTGCGCACATCTCCGAATAAAAAATTAATTGGCTGGACATCCGCAGATACAAATGGTGCCTTGGGTTCATGAAAATTCTCGTCTGATACCCCAGTATAGGGAGGTCTAATTTATCAGGTGCAACTTGTCAGGTGTCAGCTGCAGCTACCTAGGTGTAGCTGCAGCTGCGCAGCTACACCTAGGTAGGCATCACAGTGTAGTTTTAGGTGCTTGCTTAAGCCTACCCACTGAGAAGGACTAGCCCGTATACAAAGGAGTTCATACACAGAAGCCCAGTCGCGTAAGTAGTCTATACAGGCACATCTACGCTGGCTTGACGGTTGTGGACGCAGTAAAACCAGAAACCTTTGACAGCGTTCCGAAAACTGGACTTGCATTGTCACATGTGTTTGCAGCGCTTTCTAAGTTAAATGATAATTTATAGCAATAAACATTGACGGCACTATAAACTAGCTAAACGCTTCGATTTGATGTTCGCTTATGCGGACACTGAGGCAACACGTTAGAGAGTAGATCCGGCCGCGCGTTCGATTATCATAGTATTGCCTGTCTTGCACACATCAACCAAAATCTTTTTCGCTCGTTAGCCACCGGCATTCTTCTACGTCTGGGCTATTATCCGCCCCAAAACCACTCAGCAGGAACCTTTAAACTCATTTGTATTCCAGTCACACGGTCTCTCAGATTGCGGAACCTAAGAGAGCCCTAAAGACATCAGAAGTAGCGGATAAAGGCCGCCTAGGTTTCAGTGGCACCCAGTAGCCTGGGAAACATTGGACAAATTCTCAACGGAGGGTTCTCGTGAAGAGGGAAAGGGTTCGAATGGCGGAACGCGTATTTGTCTAACGTCGACTGCGGATAAGGCTAATGGACGGCGGTACGGACTTTGCGATCCATCGTTCTGGGCATGCGAGAGGCGTTAAGAGGAAGGTTTATTATGTTCATTATTCTATCCTAAAGTTGAGATAATAGGGAACCGGTAGCCTACAACAACCGGGAAAACTTGCTTTCGCGGCTAAGGTGCTCGCTTGGCTGGTACTTCGTCCGGAAGATTGCGAAAGGCGCAAGTATTCTGATCGGTTATCAGTGATAGCGACGGATCGTTTGTAAAGACACTTACTGCTTGTCAAATCTCCTGGTCTGTTTGAGAAGGAGTTCTAATGGGAAGTTGGTGTCCTGCCGTTGGGTTGCCGTAGAGATCGCGCTTGTCTGCTGAAAGGCGCGGATTCGGTCCCGGTCAAAATGGATGCACGAAGACTGCAGTGCTCGCAAGCACGTACATTGGATGACGATTTGCTCTAGTGCCTATTAGGGGGACTTAACACGCAGGCAGTGAGCAGTGTTTCTGATCAGACTTCTTACATGCGAGGATGCAATAGCGTTTAAAATAATCTTTATCTTTTTTTTTGTTGTTCGAAAACATCCCGGCACTGCTAGCAAGAGTCCACGTTTAGTTGTCCAACACCAAGTTGTTACTTTCAGCGTTCGTTCGCCGCAGCAGCATTCCGTAGGATACGGAGTGAATGTACGCCCGTGTAATGTATCTCTCAACGAACGTGACACTCAAAAGCTCAGCACCAGTACACGGCTGTGGCACAAAAACAAGGTGCACATTCCACGCTGGGAACCGGCAAGTACCTTCAAATGTGGTACCGCCCAGTTGTTGCAGTTGTCACAAACTGTGTCGACGCCATTCACGCTTGTGAGGGAAACGCACAGGTGAATGCCTTCCCAATACTTTTACTTCCACTCCTTTCGACACATTCTTAATAGCAACGGAACACGCCACCGCAAATTTGCTGCAGCCAGGTGAACCGAACCGCTGCACCTTAAGAGCTACGCCCTACCCTATGGCCGACTGCTTGTAGTCCACATCAAACGCGTCAGAAACGTCAGACAGATGCACTCACCACAATGACCGGAACACAACTCGCCTTTGACGACTCGTCCATAGGGTCGTTACGAAAGAAAAAGTAATCTCTCTCCTCGAAGTCAAGCTGCGATGCCTCTCGGTAAGTGCACTAGTAACCAAACAACGAACAAAGCAAGAGGCAAGGAAAAAAAAAAGCATAGCTACACACCCGAGAGCCAGCACTCGGAGGGTCTGCATTAATCAAAACGTTTATCACCTTGTGTGCCGTTGCTTGTCTCGTACACTCCGTCCGCTGTCGATTCTTGTTCTCTTACGCCTCTCCCGTTTAAAGACCGCTGCTACAAGTTCGAGTTGTACGCATATGCTCTAGGTATGCGGCGCTAATGGCAGACTCTTGTTTCTTGTCCTTGCGTCAGCAGCGCTTGATGGAAGGGGATATCGAGACGCAGAGGTTTGACGGGTCGGGCATAGCCTGAGCTGGCGTCGAAATTCGCTTAGAACTTGCTCTAGCCTGTTGCTGTGCGCCGCGTATTCACGATTGCGCGTGGACTATTCGGGGTTTGTACAAAAGATACACGCTCACTCACAGAGAAAACTTGCGAGAGAGCAATAAACGCACACACAGAAAACGAGATTCACTCAGGTCGACCGCTGGTCTCATATGTTCCTTTCGTTACCTGTGCTTGCATTTATTATGCTGCTTTTTGTTGTAGCTGCAGGTGACAGCGTACCAAGTCGCGAGGCACTTAAAGAGTTGCCTGACAAATATGACCGGACTGTCTGCGGTCGAACAACGATAAGAATTGAGAACGAAACGCGAGAAAAAAGAGGACAGTTGAAAGGCGGCGACTTGTCGCATTTTTCATTCTGTTCTTGATGCTGTTATTTTGGTCTTATCTATTCCACGCCACCGACATTAAAGGGGCGACAGAATCGATGCTTGGGAAATCACGAATCGCAGTGACATAGCGATGTTGAGAAAGAAATTAAGGCAGCACCCTGTTCCGTCCGGAATCGAACTAAAGCCATGTCGATTCGGCGGGAGCGTTTGGTGGCGGCGTCGATTGGCATCTATTACGCCGGTCCTGTATCGCTTCGAAAGCCGCCCTTTGTCGGTAAGGGCTCAAAGTGACGAGACTGATATGCCTCCTACAAATGCTACGTAACGTTTCCGGTATCCCGGTCTACTCCGCATTTTCCGTTCCCGTCAGCTGTACATGCTCCATAGAAAAACATGCGTTCCAGTGGCAAGTTTCTTTAGCATGACATCAGGTGAGCGGCCTGTCGAATATTATGCCATGTCCGCTAAGTAGGCAGGACTATACCATTTTACAGTGAAACTGTCCGTATTTAGCGTCAAATTCCGCCGCTTTACGAGGTGTTCACAAAAAGCAGTGCGCACGCACTTCCGTTATCTCTGGCGCTCAACCTCCTCTTGTGCTCTGCCCACTGCCACATTATCTGACGATATCGTCGAGATTACCGTAACCCGCCTTGGCAGAACATCACGATCAAACTGGACATAACACTCACTGGGTCGCAGCAGTTGTCACCACAACGACAAAACATCGGTCTGCACGTCTGCTTTTAGAATCATCTTACAGTGCACCCAGGCAGTGTATGTGTGGGGTTGTCGTATGAGGAGCGATTCTAATGAGTTTCTGCACCTTACGGGCAGGCCTGCGGCGTATATCTGCTATCCTCACGGTGGACAGATCCTGGAGGCAGTGCAGTCAGATAGTGCGTGTGCCTGTGTGGGCCGATCTTGGAGGCAGTGCACCCAGACATTGTATTAAGTAGGGCTGTTGTGTCAGAAGCGATTCTGAGGACTTTGTTAATGTGGCCGGGTTGGTCGGCGTCTAACGTCGTCGTCGTGGCCACGCGGTAAAGCAAGCCCATTAGCAGCGACTGACGTTTCCTATGGGAAAGACCGCATGCTTCGCACCTTGCCAGGTTTCACGTTTCTGGAGCTGTATCTTCTTTTGATCAATCCATCACCGCACGCAAGTAAAAACGATTGATAACGAAAATAATGTTTTTTTTTTGTGAAGAAAAAGTCAGGCAAATACACATTGTGAAAAGTTTGAAGTGGTGTTTAACGACCATGAGATAGCTACCGAGGTAAAGAACAGCGTAGATGCATAATTTACGAGAATAGTCAAAACACTGCACGCGTTGCCCGCGCTTCGACCGCTGCGCGTACAGCGTGCGCAATTAGGCTTTCTCAGATTAGGATCATCGTATAATCTTGGACATCTTGATAAGATATTCCGTCATCGAGGTAAAGAAAAGATGATTTCCGAAAGTTCTTATTCGCCGTGGTGCGGTGCCATGCAGATAATCTTGCACTGGCCTATAGAGCGGAACGCGTTGTAGGCGCACGTGATGGCTGGCGCCCACCGGACACACACTCGCTCCACGCGGTCGTAGTACCAGAACCGGCGAGGGTTGTCCTCGGCAGATCTGGAGCAGGGCCTCAGGAACCGCTCCGTGATCAGGCCCAGGCATCGCTTCTGTCTGCGCACTGGAAGAGGAGGAGAAGAAAAATTGGACACGCAACTCATTGATTCGATTAGGATCGAATCGAATTGAATTTTATTACATCGGAAATATGCAAACATAATTATATACGTGATAAGCATCTGATTTGATTGGTTTCGGGGGATTAACATTCGAGATGGTATTATGAGAGACGCCGTAGTGGAGGGCTCCGGAAATTTTGACCACCTGGGGTTCCTTAACGTGCACTGGCATCGCACAGCACACTGGCTTCAAAATTTCGCCTCCATCGAAATGCAGCCGCCGTGACCGGGATTCGATCCTGCGACCCTCGGATCAGCAGCCGAGTGCCATAGCCACTAGATCACCGTGGCGGCACATGATTAGCATCTGGATCCTTAGCATCAAGGTAGCTTGGATGCACGCTGTGGGGCCGGGTCCCGCTCAACGCCATGTTTAGCGTGGAATATCTCCGCATCCCCCTTTCCCCAGCTTGACGGGGCGGCGGCCCGCCCGTTTGCCCCATGTGATTTTAACATAGGCTGCCATTGGGCAGCGAGAAATTCTTAGAAGGTTTGCGCGTTCTGGCGGTTCTGCTTTGAGAGATGCTCGGGCAGAACTTGCTGGATCTTGGAGAGGTGCGCACGTACTTTTGTGACCCTCCGGCCGACCGGGCCATCGGTCGGATGGCGTGCCTCTGCAAGCTCCAGTGACCCACGGCAGCGGCCGGCGATCTGCGCCCATCTACGTATGTTCCTTTCTTTCTATTTTCCTTTTCTTGGGGCGCGGTCGCGGGTGTGCTAGCCGGGGTTAGGCTCTCCTTCCCTGCATGGTTATTTTTGTGTGTTATTGTGTGTTATTGTGTGCTCGCGTGTTGTTCATTGTTAATGTCCTTTGTTTGCGTCCTTGTTTGTGTTCGCGTGTTGTTTATCGTTATCCTTTATATGTAATTCGATTCATTCGGCCTTGTTATTGTTTGTATTATTTTAACGTGTATTAAATTACCATGCTGAGCACACATGGTAGCGCAAAAAAACGAAACGAAAGACTAAGGAAGAAGTGGGGAAGAAACGACAGGTTGGGCGCTAACTTCAACTGAATTTATTCAAACAGGCGAGCCAAGAATTACAACATATGCGCATGCGTGCATGGGTGTCGTGAAAGGCGAAATTAAAATGCAGAATTTAACATAAGTGTTTAATTCTGATACAGACAAACCGATGTGTCACTAATACAACTCGTGCCTCTCTTTTTTATGTGATATGCCTCCAAAAGTTCCCTAGCCAACGTCGTTTCTTCCCCACTTCTTCCTAAGTCTTTCGTTTCGTTTTAGGGGCGAAGCTCCTTAAAGCGGGACCCGTTCGTCCCTCGTAGTCGTAGTCGTAGTCGTAGTGCGTAACCAGTCTTACGCTTTGACCTCCAAGGTGGTGCCGGTGGGAGATTTCTCCTGTGCGTTGTTGAACAATAAAAAAAAATTCGCAGCGTGCGCGTTAACTAAAAGCCGAATTCTTCTGTCTCTCATTCCCCATTAGCAGCCATTGGCATGTTCCAGTAGGAAACGTTAGTAGAAGTAGAAGTGTTAAAAGCCGACTTCTGCTGTCTTTCATTCCCAGTAGCAGCCATTGTTTACCTCCAAGGTAGTGCCTGGTGAGATTTCTCCTGTGCGTGATTTCTTAGAGGAACGCTACCAGCTCGCAAAGAAGGAGAACGCGCCCTCACCCGCGAGAGACAACGTTGGCGCAGGCAGCGTCTCCTAGCGAGTTTCTTGATTGAGAAATACCGACTGCTCGCGTTGGAGAAGCGTTCACCGCCAACCCATATATATATATAGGCACTGGATCTTGACTTGCAATGAAGTGCCGGTGGGAGATTTCACTTGTGCATAGTTGAACCATGAGGATTCGTAGCATGCGCGTTAACCAAATTAATCCGGAACTCGGCACGATCTACGATGAACCTCCCGAGCTTCGCCCACTCATCATCATTCACTCCGTGGATATGCTGTAATTTTTTTTTGCGCTACCATGTGTGCTCAGAATGTCAACCAACTCGCCCAGCAACAAGTTCTGCATAAATTACCATGCTCGGAGAGTGACGCCTAATGTTCCCCTCCTTCGCCGCGTGCGACGGTTCGTGCTGTCCCGCCGCGAGACGGGCCGCGGGCTGACGCGCGCGGCAGCGCGGCGATGGCATGGCTGAGATAGCGAACGCGCGGACGCTACGACCTCATTCTCTGCCCGTTGAGTGCTCGAACCCACTGCAGGGGGTTGCTAGCGGCGATGCCGTTGCTAGCAGTAGTTATTAGTAGAAGTAACCCCCTACAACGCATAATCAATGAAAGCGTTATATACATGTAAACAATAGCAGTTTTAACTGTTCCTATGCGTTTAATAAGCTATAGCTGAATATCTTTGTAATTATGGTTCACTGTTAATACATATATTTGCGATGGTGTTTTAGAGTTACAGAATTCTTTTATTTTTTCGTTTTGTACGGGAACAGTGTTCCACGAAGTGGAACCAACGATGTACAGCATCGATAACGCATCTGTATTGCACATATGACTGGGCACTGGTGTGAAAGAACTGATTCAACGCAAGCTGATAAATCGTTGTTTGAAAACTTACTGGGCGAACAAACGGAGGCGAAGGTTTCAATTTTTAGTTTTTTCGCCGGTGCTTACAGCGCCTCTTTGCCGTTGCGAAATCAAGGACTTCGATGCTTTAACGCGATAGCGTTATCAAGTTCGTATCGCAGAAAATGCGGTGTTGGTGTAAGCGCCCACGGCGGAAATAATAATCTCGAGCTATCGCCGAGTTTCCCGAAGCATCCCACCACGCAAGACCTCTGCCGTGGCACAAGTGCATTAGTGAAGAAAATTCTATTTGTCGGAGTAAAATCAGTAAGAAAATTCGTAAATTACTGCTTAACTGACAGCTGCACGCGTGACAGCTCGAACTGTAACTTGAACTGTAAACGCAATTCTCTTACGAGGAGGCGACGCGAACGGGCCCGAAGGACGGTATAGCGTTCACTCTTAAAGGCGAAGCTTAAATGTCCTCCAACCTTTTCCCCTTCTTATCGTTACTCTCGATTGCATCAGAAGGTGATTTAATTCATTTTTACCAGCGAAGAGCTACGTAAGCTCCAGTAGACGCCATCGATATCTCTGACGTCATCGCAAGTCGGTTCGGGAGCCTCACGACGGCGTCGCCACTTGTATACATCTTATTCCACTTGCAAGACGTCCCGTTCCAAAAAGAAGGGCGGTTTTAACGAAATAAAGCAACAGGCATTTTAAATGCGAAGCATTTCTTAGCGAACTTCGGCGAGTTTGAGCGTATCTATCTATCTATCTATCTATCTATCTATCTATCTATCTATCTATCTATCTATCTATCTATCTATCTATCTATCTATCTATCTATCTATCTATCTAGCCGCCTACGATTTTATGCTCTCCTAGCCGTTTCGCTAATCGGATGTTTACGAAAATTGGTGTGCCACATCATGACTACATGACTAACATAAATGACTGGTTATAACATGAAAATAATGATATGCATGTCATGAGCGGCATGATTTACATGCCACGGTTTTAGGGCTCTCCTGGCCGTTTCGCTAATGGGATGTATGCGAAAATTGGTATGGCACAACATGACTGCATGGCGAACATAAATGACAGGTCATAACATGAAAATCATGACATGCATGTCATGAATGACATGATTTACATGCCACGCGCTTCGTTAATGGGACGTATACGCAAATTGGCATGCGACAACATGACTGCATCACAAACATAAATGACAGGTCATAACACGAAAATCATGACATGCATGTCATGAGTGACATGATTTACATGCGACGGTCTTAGCGCTCTCCTGGCCGTTTCGTTAATGGGATGTATACGAAAATTGGTATGCCACGACATGACTGCATGGCGAACATGACTGACAGGTAACAACATGAAAATCATGATATGCATGTCATGGGCGACATGATTTACATGCCACGCGTTTTGTTAACGGGATGTATACGAAAATTGGCATGTCACAAGATGACTGCATCATGAACGTAAATGACAGGTCATGACATGAAAATCATGACTTGCATGTCATGGGCGACATGATTTACATGCCACGGTCTTGGTGCTCTCTTGGCCGTTTCGTTAGTGGGATATGTAGGAAAATTGGTATGCAACAATATGACTGCATGACGAACATCAATGGCAGGTCATAACATGAAAAGCATAACAAGCATGTCATGGGCGGCATTAATTACATGCCAGGCGTTTTGTTAATGGGATGTATACCAAAATTGCTATGGCACAACACGACAGCATGACGAACGTAAATGACAGGTCATAGCATTAGAATCATGACACGCGTGTCATGACCGGCATGATTTACATGCCATGGTCCTGGCGCTGTGCTGCCGTTTCGTTAATGGGATGTAAGGGCTCCGTCTACTGAACAGAGTGCGCTACGTAGCTCTCGTTGGACGGCTCAGTCGCGCACGGTGGAAACCGAGGCGACAGCGACGCGCGCGCTTCTTCGCTGCTTTCCGGGCGTACTGCGAACCACACGAACGCTCGCGGCGTCGCCCTTTGGAAGAGTTTGCCCCAGGTTTGGAGCGCGCGTCACAAAGGAAATGAAACAAAAGAAGATGGGACGGGCGGTCGCTGCTGCTATAGAGTTGGAGACGCGCATCGTGTTCGCGTATTTCCCTGTCACAGTCTGCCCAATTTTGCTTCTCTCCGCCAGGCAGTGCATTCTGGCGCTGATGTCGCACATGGAAAACTCGACTTCACGGAGCCTATACGAAAATTGGTTTGGCACAAGATGACTGCATGACGTTCAGAAATGACAGGTCATAACATGAAAATCGTGACATGCATGTCATTAGCGGCATGATCTACATGCCACTCGTTTCCTTAAAGGGATGTATACCAAAATTGCTATGGAACAACACGACTGCATGACGAACGTAAATGACAAGTCATAATGTCAGAATCGTGACATGCGTGTATGAGCGGCATGGTTTACATGCCACAGTCTTGGTGCTCTTGTGGCCGTTTCGTTAACTTCATATGTACCAAACTCGGTATAGCGAGACAACAATGCAAATCCATTTTACGTTCCTTATGCGTGCTTCGCATTTCTTTGATTCCCATTGCACGTGGGATCTGCCAATTTTTTTTCTTCTGTGCTACATAAAGACGTGAATATGAACTCTCTGCCCGCACACTTGAAGACGACCTGGTATCGTCACTTCATTTATATCCGCCCGTCGCTCTTGCCTTGCACTTAGGGGCTGTGGCTCAATCAAACTTTTTATAACTGCTTCTTCTGCGGTCCCTTTGACCCAGTACAAGGACGTTACTGTTGTTCCTGGGCACGTTAAATAAATTTTTGATTGATTGATTGATTGATTGATTATTATTACTTGAGCCCTTGGCGCTAGCTTTCACTTACCCTCGCATGCGTTTACGCAGTCCCGGCGCTTCCGGAAGTGCGCCGGTGAGTCCCGGGCGCACACCTTGTCTGGATGCCAGGTTCGACACGAACCTGGGCCGGGCTGAGGGGAGCTCGCGTCACGCTTCACGAATATCACTTCGCCGCGATCGTAGTCCGAGCTGTTAAGGCAGCGGAAGTACATGGGTTGGCTGCACGCTGTCCAATCAGGAACAGTGTTAATGTTCCGAAGTGTTAATGACACGGCAGGCAGAATTCAACCACTGCACCAGCCAGGTCTAAACTTGAGTACAAGTGCGTCGGTATGTAGAACACATATGGAACAAAGCGAATCCAAGGAAGTTCAGGGGAACGTGCTGGCACGAACGTAACCAGACGTCTTTGAACATCGGACTGATCTACAGCTAGTATTTGTATTGGATCTTTGGATCTTCCCTCTGAGGACATGTTCTCCCAGCGAAGCAAAGGCCTTACTGAGCAGCTTGGTTATGTAGACTTTGACTACTACCGTTGTCACCAACGCCAACACCAACATCACAACAAATAGCATTCGAGAACGGCGTAAGTAATTCAGAGCTAGGTTCTTGTGCCAAAATAAACAGGAAGAAAACACAGAAGTTCCGTTTCGTCTATCTGTTTTTCTGTCTACTTTGTTTTGGTACAAAAGAAAGTCACAGATAGCTGCCCCAGCGAAGGCCAGTTCTTTTTGCTGGCTTCACGATGACAAGTTCACGACGTCGTAGAGGATCGTCCTCGTTCTACCGCTGCCGTCATTTCCATGGTAACGTATGGCTTCATGCTAAGAATAGGGCTTTACCGAGACGGTTCTGTTTTTTGAAGCACTGTAAACATGATCACTCACTGATGACAAACAGAAAACAGAGGGGAAAGCTTATGAGGGTGACAATGATCATCATAGTCACCATAATCATACCTTATCTGCACTGCAGGTTGAAGGGCCATCCCCGTGATCACCAGTTTACCCTGTCCTGAGCGAAGGTGTCTCCATTTCACGCCTGCAAATATCTTAATTGCGTCGCCCTGTCCAACAGCCTGGAGCCATTGGCTGAGTTTCCCGTCCCTCGGTATCTATCTGGTCTCCCTAATTGGTGATTGGATGTCGTTTATACGAATTAAGCGAGCAGCTTAGGTCCATCTCCCTCCCAATGTCATCTATGGCGTCGGCCAGCCCTGTCAGTTCCCTCAGGCGCCACGCATTTCTGCTGTCTCTTAAGGTGGCGCGTATCATCTTTAGTTCCATCGCACGCTGCGCAATCCTTAGCTCTTTCTCGCGTTTCCTTGTCCTGACGAAAGGAAGGAAGGAAGGAAGGAAGGAAGGAAGGAAGGAAGGAAGGAAGGAATCCTTAGCTCTTTCTCGCGTTTCCTTGTTGTCCTGACGAAAGGAAGGAAGGAAGCAAGCAAGGAAGCAAGAAAAATGCAGGAAACAGAAGTTAGAGTTTGTTAACCACGAAGTCGTCCAGTTGGCTACCCTACGCTGAGAAGATGGGAAAGAGGAATGGAAAGATGAAAGAGGAACAAGAGAAGGAAAGAAAAAAGAACGGAAATTGGCAGTAACGCGATGACGCGTAGAATATAGCACTACTGTATAATGAAGCACGGTCGCACAAGCCCGTCGTCGTGGAAGGTCATGCCTCGTGCTTTTTGAGAATGTGGAAATCACTTGGTTGCAAGGCAGTGGCTTAGCATACCTGGATTACGACTTGACTCGAAATCCTTGGATCCAGCCCTCTTGGAGGGTCCAGCTGTGCTGGTACTGGTAATTCCTCGCATCTTCAGCAACTCCGCAGCTTGTCATTGCATGCGGGCGAAGATCAACATGAAATGAGATTAGCGCTAGTGCAAGCGCATTAATTCGTAAAAACGTCCGATATAGACGGCTCCGTTGAAGTTTTCTGTATGCCGATGGAGTTCAGCGTTCTTGGCACACATCTAAAGCCTTAACAGAATGACTTCAAGATGATTATGAAAAGTCCATCGGTGACAATAATTAGGTACAAATGTAAGATTTTCCTGAGCTTGCCATAGTGTTTGGGTATTACAGGTATGTACGTATTCTAAACCACAGAACGTATTGTACAAATTTGAAGAGAACATTTTTGTACGTTTATTAAAAATATCTCTATATATCATGTATTCCAAATAAATAAATAAATAAATAAATTAACCCGGTTAGTGTCAGCGAGATTTCACTGCATAATTATCGAATTATATTGTTTTGCAACATTTTAAACCGCGCAATGAGACGAGGGTAGTCACAGGAAACACATAGCGCATCACAAGCGTTTCTAACGCCTGTTCTCGTCTTTTCGACGCAAAACATTGTAAAGCTATGAACAATAGCCGCCAGAATGTCCTAAACTATAGATGGCTTGATGAACTGAAATAAATACCTAATTCACTGTGCTTTAAAGTGTACAAGCTACCTCATCTATGCTGATACGTGAATGACAGTACTCGCGAACAGAAATTTGGCTCTGTCGTTTCGCTCCACCGATGTGCAAAAACATTTGATTATATTCCACGAGAAAAAAAGAACTGTAACTGTTAAAGGCTAACATCATTGCTCTAGACAACATTACTCTGGTCGTTAAGACAGTTTCACACACGCAGAATCATATCTAAAATTTGCCGATCAAAAGAGGAATGGTACTGAGGGCGCCTCTAGAGATAGTATTTACCGCAATAAATGCAATATAGGGACATGGAGCTTGGAGCAAGAAGTGCTCTCTGTACAGGCTGTCTTAAGATTTCATGTTATATCACAAGCCTGTTACGGCCTACACGATAGGTCCGCACAGTCTGCCTGCGTGCCTATCTATCTATCTATCTATCTATCTATCTATCTATCTATCTATCTATCTATCTATCTATCTATCTATCTATCTATCTATCTATCTATCTATCTATCTATCTGAGATATATTGAGTTGACCTTAAACAGTCACCCTCGTGTGGGACAAAAAAAATTGCAGCATATCCACGGATGAATGTTGATGAGTTTGCGAAGCTCGGGATGTTCATCGTAGATCGTGCCGAGTTCCGGATTGATTTAGTTAACGCGCACGCTACGAATTAATGTGGTTGAACTATGCACAAGTGAAATCTCCCACCGGCACTTCATTGCAAGTCAAGATCCAGTGCCTATATATATATATATATATATATATATATATATATATATATATATATATATATAAGCAGTGAAGAAACGGACGAACGTGCAAGAACTTTTTACTTTCAGCGATTCGGCCGGTGGTCCGGCCTTCATCAGTTTTCCTGATGACACATTTACTGGATTATATATATATATATATATATATATATATATATATATATATATATATATATATATATATATATATGGGTGGCCCGTGAACGGTTCTCCAACGCGAGCAGTCGGTATTTCTCAATCAAGAAACTCGCTAGGAGACGCTGCCTGCACCAACGTTGTTTGTCGCGGGTGAGGGCGCGTTCTCCTTCTTTGCGAGCTGGTAGAGCGTTTATCTAAGAAAGAGCGTTTCCATAGACAACGCGCGCCTTTCGCTTTCTCTCTCTCTCTCTCTGTCTATATCTCTCTCTCACAAGACAGCAGATGGAAGAGTGAGAGAGAGAGAGGCACGTGCCGGCAGGCACGCGCCGGGAGAGAGAGAGGCACGCGCAGGGAGGCACGCGCCGAGGGCGAGCGCGTGCCTCCCGGGAGATACTGCAGGTTACGCCTGACGCCTGACGAATTAGCGTCCTTTCCTAACCGAACCACAACCAACCAACCAACCCACCCCCAAAGTTAGACTTAGAGGAGCTTCGCCCCTAAAAAATTACACCATCTCCCGCTAAAGGGGACGATGAGGCGATGCGAAGCAGCACTGGGGGTGCACACCGCGTTTGCATCGATTTGACGCTAGGAGACGCTACCTGCGTCAGCGTTGTCTCTTGCGGGCGAGGGCGCGTTCTGGTTCCTTGCGAGCTGGTAAAGCGTTCATCGGAGAAAGAGCGTTTCCATAGTCAACGCGCGCCGTTCGGAGAGGAGGAATGCCGACTGGAGAGGAAATGAGACAAGGAGAGGAGTGGGAGGAGGATGCGCATGCCCAGTGCGGGTGCAAGGACAGAAGCGAGAACGCAGGAGAAGCGTAAGCAGGTGGTAGGAGAGAAGTGGAGACAGTAAGGCGCAGCTGTTGGAGAGAGAGAAGGGGAGTTGCGCATGCGCAGTGTGAGTGCGGACGCCGTCGCCGCGGGACATGCCCCCGCTAAGAAATGCTTCGCATTTAAAAAACGAAAACGAATACACGAGAATTTTTCGGAATCCCCACATGTCTGGTAGAAGCGCTCTTTTATCAACAATATGTGCTGCTCACAATTGTGGTGCGTGTGGGTCACCGCTATGTACACGATGATGATGATGCAGGCGACGCTGAAGACCGTCATGATGGCGCAGATGATGCGGCGCATGAACGCCTCGTACATCCTGCAGAACCATGCGAAGTGAAGAAAAGAAAGCAAATGCGTCAGATGGTTTTCGAGACCAGCTTACCTGCGTACGCGCGCATTCGGACAAGCAGAGATAAATTTAGAATGCCTTGGAGCAAAACGCAATAGGAAAAAAAAATGGCCGCCTATCTGCGTACTTCGCTGCAAATGTCGTCGAACCTTCTGGAGGCCGTACTACGCTGCGTGAGATATGGACGCCATCTGGCAGCGCCGTTAGGAAACATGAGCTAGTGGAGAATCCCTGGGCAGTTGCCAGCTGGCAGCACCAAAATCGTCGGCAGAGGCCTTTTTTCGCGCATAGCGTCACATTTTTAGAGCAGCCTAAGAAACACTAGGGTCCTTAGAATTATGCATCTATGTACTTTCTCGTAAAGGTACACACCACCTAATACTTACGTATTGATGTCGCGCCTGAGATATCCGTGATATTTGCTTTTTGATCGACGATGTTCACAAGTATGAACGCGGCTACCAGTTCAAGAAGAGAGAGAGAGAGAACACTTTATTGATGAACCGGAGATGTTAGCCTGGTTAATGGCCTGGCTTGCTACTCCAGGTACTTTGCGGTGATTATGATATTTACAGTGATCACGTCTAACACACAACACGTACATACGGTCACACTTACACACTCATATATGCATATATACACTATAACTCAGTTTACAGCGTTTCATTGAGGCATGTTGCCCGTAGAAACGCTATCAGCGCCTTGGTGCTACGTAGTGCGCAGGCGCTGTCTTGCCACGGGCCTTGCGGCATCTCCTAGGCCCGTGGCAAGACAGCGCCTGCGCACTACGTAGCACCAAGGCGCTGATCAAGAAGGCTGGTCATTAGACAAGTGCTATCGTCGTTAAAAAGGACGCCATTGGACATACCAACAAACACATCAGAATGGCTGGTATCTTGAATGGTTGCTGCAGACTTTGAATGCAGAGGAAAGAAAGAGAGAAACGCGAAAGGAGCTGCTGTGTGCGTGTTGTCTCTGCGCCTACAGCACGCTGCAACCACTGAACAAGATGCACGAGCGTTAGCTGTCTCAAATGTGAAATAACTGGTTTCAGCACAAACCATTATCAAGCTTGAAAATGGCTAAGTTGTGAAAGGAAACATTTCCGTGTACTAATTTCAAATGCCAACAAGAACAGATGTTCAGGGGAAGTCGGAGGCGTAGAAGTGATGAACAGTTCGTTGCAAATGATGAAAAAGCTAGGAATGTAGGTGTAGAGCCAATGTTTCCAGAACTGGATTTGTCTTCATCAGGACCAAGGGCGCTAGGGACAGCGGTGTTGCCCTGACGAAGGCGAGGCCACTTTTTCCGAAGCATTGGATCTACCGACATTCCTCGTTTTTCACAATTTTTGTACATTTGTTCATCTCCTACGCAATACCACAACACAAGGTTACAAACGGGGCAGTACGGGAGAAAGTCATATGGATTTCCTTGCAGCTTGCGACGCTAACAAATGGATGCCAGTTTTCCCTTCTATAACATTTCCTCCGCCTTACCTCCACCTTCAGCGGTTCCGCAGAATTTATTTGTCGCATTCAATGTACAGAGGGGTCGCCTGTTAAAAAGAACATTTGTGCGCAGGGCATGTCTACATTTTGCCTCCTTGTCAAGCCTGTCGCATATATTTGCGGCACGTAAGTTACGGTTAGCAGTTATGGCTCGCTTCGACACATGTGTACAGTAAATGAAGATCATTCCCGCAGCCGCTAGCAGTTGATTGATTGACTTCTCGGGTTTTGCATCCTAAAACCATGATATGATTATAAGAGGCGCCGTAGTGGATTTCCACCACCTGGGGTTCTTTTACGTGCATTGACATCGCACAGTATACACGGGCCTCAGCAATTCACCTCCATCGAAATGCAACCGCCGCGGCCGGGATTCGATCCAGCGACCTTCGGGTCAGCAGGCGAGTGCCATAGCTACTAGACCATCATCCGGGGCCCGTTTTCGGTTAAGGTGCAAGCAATAGTACAGGTACATGTCTGAGTGTTCTCTTTAACAGCAAACCATGCTGTACATGTGCTTCGATTTTGCGACTAATTCGTCCTCTCGCGGCCGATTTCTAGCCACCTGGTTAGATCACTTGACGAAACAGCCGTCCGGGAAGTGCCTTGGTCCCGTGTTCAAGTTATATAGCAGGACGGACCTTTGGTTTTGTTTTACATTTTCTGGGGTCCCCCGCGGTGGTATAGTGGAAATGGTGCTTCACCGACCACCCGAAGGACGCGGGGCGATCCCGGCCACGGCGGCCACATTTTGGATGGAGGGAAACATGGTACAGGCACGCACAATGCACGACGCCGTTGCACGTTAAAGAACCTTAGGTGGACAAAATTTCCAGAGCCCTCCACTAAACGTTGTACCTCGTAATCATATTGTGGCTTTGGCTCGTGAAATCTCTATTATTGTTATTATTATTATTATTATTACGAATATTTCGAAGAAAACGAAACCTAGCGTTTAAAGACGCGTGCAGAAGAAAAAAGAAAGAGGGATGATAGCAGAGAAAAGAAACAGGAACAATGGAGGAATAGTATAGGGAGAAGTAGCAGACGAAAAGGGTAAAAGGGAGGGCGTATATAGAAGGAAAAATAAAGAGGTAGGAAAGGACGAGGATTAAGGGAATAGCAATATAACCGTAATAATGGGATTACGTTAATGAAAAGACACTAAATTGGGTAGCCCATGTCAAGAGCACGGCTAAGCGTCCGCGGGGGGAAGGGACTGAAGGAGATAGAAAGGAGAGAAAAGCCGTAATGGAGGGCTCCGGCAAAATTTTGACAAAGCACAATGCATGGGCCTCAAGCAGAGGCTTGCACAGAGTCCAGTCCGCCGGGGTGGTGTAGTGGTTACGGTACCCGGCTGCCACCCAAAAAAGCGCGGGTTCGATCCCGGCCGCGGCGGTCGCATTTTCGATAGAGGCGAAAATGCCAGAGGCCCGTGGTCTGTGCGTTGTCAGTGCACATTAAAGAACCCTAGGTGGTCTAAATTTGCGGAGTCCTCCACTACGGCCTTTCTCTCCTCTCTATCTCTCTCACCCGCACGGACGCTTAGCCGCGCTCTCTACATGGGCTGTATAAATTAGCGTCCTTTCCTAACCTAACCAAAATCATTATCATCAGAGACAAGCGTGAGAGGGGGGCCAGTTCTCATCAGTCATAAAAAGGTGCTTACACAGGTTCCTGGTGACCGAGGCGCTCGTCGGTTGACTGGTGCATAACTGCAGAAGAGAAATTATATACCAAACATATTGAAGTGTGAGATGAAAAAATAAATAAACCTGCAAATGCTTTAAATGGAATTGCCTGCAGTGAAAACAAGTATACGCAAGCAAATGTAAAAGCACATTTACCGGAGTGTACTGTGGGGTAAGCGGACTACACAATATAAAGAATATCTGTGATATTCCGTAGGAATCTTACTTGAAGATGCGGGCTCCCATTGGTGAGATATAGAGGGAACGTGGGTAAAAGAACAGATCTTAATGACATTTCGTGAATGGAAGAATATTTTCAAAACTTGCATATTCTTCAATTTGTATGCAACCCTTCTCAACGAACCCTCTTTACGTACACTGTTCTACTACATTTTCGGTTGCATCGTCCTTCCAAAGAAAACTTTCTCAAGGTGTTGATGATTTATTTAGTTCTTCACATAGGAGGAGCATTATAGTTACGCAAGCGGCGTACAATCTTGGCGAAGCTTTCGAATGAAATCGAATGCGCAAGTCAGACGTCACGGTTATTGGCGCAATACGACTAGGTAATCATTCAACACTGAGATCGGCGGGACAATCTTGAGTCAATCGGTAACTCCTGGGCGGAGACAGGGCGGATGCTGGGAACTGCCAGAGATACCACAAGTTCTGCTGTAGTTGAACCGTGAATGTTGCAGCATGCAGCGCATTCTTTTCAAATAAAATTAGCCTTAACACAACTCACGGGACAGGTGTGGCTTGGCTGCCATGGCGTACCAACTTCTTGGACCTTTATATTGCGCGTTCTTGTTCGCGTTCCGACGCAATTGCTCGCTTCAGTCGTCTCGGCCACAACATCGATGACGCTTACCCACTGCAGTGAGTGACAATGATGATGACGCACCAGAAATTGATCGTGTTTCGATAGTCCTCGTCATTAAGCATTATGTAGACTAAGGCACATCCGATGTTACATTTGGATGTCGTGAGACATTATCGATAATGATGGCCCGTGCACACTTGAGAATTGTGATAAGATATTGCAGTTGAAATGCCCTCCAAGCATTAATAAGCGGATGGTTCGTTGGCCGCGGGGATGACGATGATCAAACCTTTTGGATGGCGCGTACCTACGTTGGGGGCGCGCGAAGAAGCGGGTGGCAACAGTAATAATTGCCGAGGAACTGGAACTAGTGAAATGACGTGACATCCTGGAAAAAAGTAACTGTCAAGTACTCAGACTGCCTGGTCACAAGTAGGTAACTATTTGAGGCCTATCTGATTTGTATCAGCGGTCAAAAGTGCGTTAGTCAGACATCTGTGTCCCTGTATGACGCGGAGAAGAAGATACTGGACGTTTCTTTTGCCTGATAACGTGTGTTTATCGGGTGTACACCCTGGCTTCGAGACTATGTGCGCGTGTATATAAGTACCTGCTTTGAGCCTAATGATGATGGTGATGACGCTCTTTAATTTTGGCATCTACCCACTTGGGGGGATTATCAAGACTCAGACGGATTTGAGTTTAATAAAGTAGTTTTAAATGTGGCGCCTTCTTTGACTTCCCCTCTATTCCTCTCTCGCTTCTTTTTCCAAGTTTTGCGCTGCAATTATGTCACTTAACGTAGGTAACTACTCGAGATGAAATTATAGATGTATAAATAATCGATTTCCGTGCTAGAAGAATGTGAGAAGAAAAAGGGAAAATAAATGCGCGTGCACGTTCGTCAAGCGGCGAAGAGGAAGAAGACCTGTTTTCTTGCTAGCTGGCCCTTCTCGACGTTCAGGAATGGACCAAGGCCGTGAGTAGAATATTTCCGCTTCCGCATCCCCACACGTCGCCCTCTTATGCTGAACGAGGTTGCTGCATCGCAGCGACCATCTTTTCCGATGCATTGCTCTTTCTTAGGCGCTTCGCTGTCCGCACTTTCGCACAGTTGTGAGCTACGCCTCTGCTCACGTGCATTGAAAAACCTTCAAGAGGACACTGGCTATCAATGCCGTGACCACCCGCGAAACAGGAAAAAAAAAAAAGCAAACATTTTCATTAGGGGAAGAGACTGGCCACAGCTGCCCTTCTGCACTAATCTGAGTTTTTTATTATAACTTTTTATTATAAGTCTGCTCATCTAATATGACTTACGTATTGAGAGCATTGTTGCGAGGATCGGGCATACGGGAAGGTTCCACACGTGTTCTTAAGTACAATTTGAAGCATGTTCAGTATGACTTGTTTTGACCCGTCATTGTCTCATCTCTTTTTCACAGCTCCACACGGCCATGTAAGAGAGTAAGGATGAGTTTTGCTTCTACTATCACTCTATTACGTGAACACATGTGAAAAAAAATGTTCATCTCACCTTTATTCTTCCAGTTTCCAGGAGTATGAAGTATTGGTCGAGTCGTTGGTGTTTCGTTGGTTTGTTTTCTTTGTCAAACTGCCAGTTCAATCAGTCAATTGATCGATCGATCAATCAATCAATCAATCAATCAATCAATCAATCAATCAATCAATCAATCAATCAATCAATCAATCAATGGAATTTTATTTTCATGGCATAATAATGAAGATACAATGAAGCGAAACTAGTTTTCGTAATCGTAATAGACCAGAGATACAGCTTCCACGCTGTACGGGCTTGATATAAACGAAGCCAGGCTTCGTGAGTTCTTTCAGAAAACCGGATGTGTCTTGTACAAAAAAAAAAGAAAAGTGAACGCACGCTGCCTTTCTCTCCTAGAAGTTTCGAAGTCAGGGAAGATCATTGACTTTTTCATCATAAAACAAATAAGCTGCATAAATTCTGGCTCGAAGCTGACCAGTTTCATTCAAAAAGTGTTGCTTAGCTCCGGCTGTGTACCGGCCTTACCTAACGCAGTCATCATGGATAGGAAGTAGCCGACTCCATTGTATACTACACATGAACCTGAAATTGATTCAGAGTACTATGAACCGAACTTCGAGAGAACGCTGTGCTGCTGTTCCAGAAGAACATATGTTTATAACAAGTGTCAATGATTTAGGACAATTGCATCCCACTATGACACATCGCTGCAGCTGTGCCAGCAGTGAAATGTGCTTAGGAGAAAAGGTAAACTATTAAAACTCCATCGTACTCTACTGTGGGAGAGGTCGGGCCAGTCGGGCCATGAAGAGTTACTGTGATATCAATGTTAATTTGTACTATGAATTTACGCGTGCAAACAGTGCGAAGTCAAGCTTCTTCTTCAACCATGATTGGAGAACGGGTGATAGGGAGCATATGTCTGTGTGTGATCAGAAAGGAAAGAACTTCACGGAATAAAATGAATGGGCTTTCGGAGGCTCTCAGTCCCGAAATTGACGCCTTTAACCTGTGTCGGTTTTCTTGCAGCGGTAAGCGATAGTTTTACTGTGATGAACGCACTGCGTTTTTTTTAATACATAAAGGAAAGGCTCGCGATGATGATGATGATTGTGGTTCGGTTGGGAAAGGACGCTAATTTCTGCAGCCCATGTAGGGAGCACGGCTAAGCGTCCGTGGGGGGTGGGGGAAAGGGAATGAAAGATATAGAGAGGAGAGAAAGGTCGTAGTGGAGGTCTCCGGAAATTTAGACCACCTGGGGTTCTTTAACGTGCACTGACAACGCACAGCACACGGGCCTCTGGCATTTTCGCCTCCATCGTAAATGCGACCGCCGCGGCCGGGATCGAACCCGCGTATTTTGGGTGGCAGCCGAGTACCGTAACCACTACACCACCGCGGCGGACGAAAGGCTCGCGACCGCAGACACTAATAACTTGGGTTCGGTTGTGGAGAAGACGCTATTTTCTGCAGCCCTTGCCTGGAGCACGGCTCAGCATGAGCTGCGCTCGTGTTGTCTACTCCGTGGTGTCCGCGTTGGCCGTTGTCGTGTTGTCGTTGATGTCCGTGTTTGCGAGCCTTTACATAATAGACCCTTCCGGACTAGCTCAGATTTGTGTGAATTCCAAGTTCTTCCAAAACAAAGCAGAGATCGAGCACTCTACACCGGCTTGTTCTTTACTACGTACTTCGATCATCACGCGCTGTCGGATCTCGGAGGCTACGTTCTTACATACATCTTTCACTCGTTTGTTGTTCCAGGAGGAGCATCGCCACCATCGAAGGCTATGGGGAAGCCGAAACGATGAGGTTTTTCATCATCGTACTTATCGTGGTCGCCTCCATGATTTTGTTGCTCTTGGGGCTCATATTGTTCGGAGTCAGTAAGTACACAAACGCTCAATCGTTCACTATTAGCGAGGCGTCACTGCCAAGGAGGTTTAAAATGAAAAAAAATTTTGGAGTGGACATCTTGTGCTAAAGGTGAAGCCGGTGGCCGCCATCTTACGCAGGGCATCGATAAACAGCATCCAAATAGCGCAAAATAAAAAGCGTTTTCCTCACGCTTCTTAACCCCTTTAAAGCGGTCAGCTTCGCTATACAGACACTGCTTGATGTGCCTCTTTGTGCTAAGGGTGCTGGGGTGAAACTTGACCATCGCGAAAATTTGTGTGCAACATCGTGGCATTTTTACTTGGTCAATGGTAGTTTATTGATGCAAAACAACACGCTTTGACATTACAGTTAGTCTAGAGTTTACTTTAGCAGATCAAGAACGCTTGAAATGATACTGGTTTCTGGACACTCTGGCAAGCTTTTAGGGCTGAGCCATAGGCAAACGCCGGTTTCACCCGTCGTGGTAAGGTTCAGCGGGCGTTGCCACTCCAGCATTTCTTTAAACCTCCTTGGTCACGGCATATAAGCGGCTCTCGGTAAGGCGCAGCATATTTGGCAGGATGGTTACCAGTTTTCGAGGATGGAAACGTGACTGAGGAAGCCAGACGAAGATTATTATTCTGTGACGAGGCGCCTCAAATCTTCGATTTTTCTGGTAGGTAGGTGTACAGCCGTAGGAGTTCCTCATTAATGGTAGCTATAAAACCGTAGGAGTTCCCATTAATGGGTAACTCCTACGATTTTCCTACGATATTCTTATATCGCTGTTTTCCAATAGTGTTGATGGTCCCGTAGCGGCCGGGGTGGTTCAGTTTGGTCAGAAACTCGTCAATAATTCTAAATAGCCTAATGAACGATGTGTTCAGGCCGAAACCAAAAGGTTTAAGCTCTTTGTGTGGCGCATTCGATGACGTCACAGCCTTCCCGCCATCACAAATACCGAGCCGGTGTCAGAAAAAAGAAAGTGGTGAGGACATCCGATGATGTATTGAGCTTTGCCAGTCTCAGCGAACACGAGATCGACGGTTTGAGCACTGAAGTAACCCTGTTTCTGTCCTGACGGCACACCTGCTCGTTTTAGGCAATGACGTGAAAACACAGGGTGGCTCGCGTGGGAATCCGCTAAAAATTCTAAAATTCATTTTCAGGTAAAGTGAATGACTTCAAACAGCATGGCTTGGCGCATATTGTTACAGTATTGAGGGGAACATATACCGAAAATTTAATTGCGATCAGTGGACAATGAAAAATTGCCCGAGTTGCCCTTTAAAGGAAACAGCGTATTTTAAAATGAATACACTTTCTTACTTTCTTTTCTTTTCGCTGTAGAGGCGTGGGCTGCATGTTAATTATATACTGTAATTGTAATATACCTGTCGCATTGAAAAGACACACTGTATAGATGCGTGAAAAAAAACAACAGAAACAAAAGAGAAAGTCCCTCCATTAGCAGTTATGCGTACCTGGTAAAACTGTTCTTGCTTTCATCCCCCAGACAAGCCTGAAGATATGTCGACCTTAATATGCGGCCACGAAACTTGTTCATATCTGTCCTCGATTATGTACTCCTGGTGCAGTTGCATAGCCAGAAATATTTTTGGTGGTTGTTATACGATACGGTGTGTAAATATCATGTAGCCCCCTCCCCAGTTCTACATTTATTACATTGACTCCAGCGAGATTGTCACTTTTATCCATCAGAACCTTACGGGAATATTTCCCACTTTATTGCCTGCTTGAGAATTACGAGGTACCTCAGGCGAAAAAGTTGCCGTAGACAACCTGATGGCACATTACAAGGTACTTCAGGAAAAAAAAAATCACAGCATATCCACGGGGTGAATGATGATGAGTGGGCGAAGCTCCGGAGTGAATCATCGGTAAACCGTGAATCTTCCGTGTAATTCGCCCAGTCGGTCATCATGTAAAGACGTGAGAAACACTGTATTCGAACGCTGGGATCTCGCGTTTAAGAGGACGCTAGCACAAACGCGTTAGAAACGTGCAGTACACTCTAGTAAAGGGGAGAGGCCACAGCGTCTAACGCAGCCCCTTACACAGGCCGGAACGCGCACCGCGTTTGCCGACGCCATCACATGACTGCTGAAAGAGTATAAGGCGGAGAGGCCACAGCGTCTTACACCAGCTTCTTACACGCGCCGTAACGCGCTAGCACAAAAGCATCATCATCATCATCATCATCATCATCATCATCGTTAGAAACGGGCAGTCTTTCGTTAATGTTGCGTATTTAGTGTCATCGTGGTGCATGTTTCCATGTGCGCTTCGTGGCGTAGTGCATGGCTTCAGGAAAGAGCTAGCTGATGATGATAATGACGATGCGTTTGTCCAGGTAGCAGCCTGGACACACAACGCCATCTATTGAGCCATTCATAAACTAAACTAGAGGTGGCTACATACATACATACAGAGGAGGGACAGACCCACACCCTAAGGAGCTTCGCCCCTAAAATTGTCGTAGACAATCTGATGGGACATGGGAGCAGCGCAAAGAGCAGGAATAGCAATATCGTTGCAGAAACACGAAGTGTAATGTTTTACATTATTGGAAATTTGGGAATAGCCCCGCCACAGTGGTCTAATGGCCACGACACCAGCATGTTAATCCCAATGTCGATTCCTGGCAGCGGAGGCTACAATGTTGAGGCCCGTGTTATGTGCGGTGCCTGTCACGATAAAGAACTCCAGAGGGTCAAAATTTCCGGAGCCCTTCACTAAACCATCTCTCGTAATCAAATCGTGGTTTTGGTACGTAATACCCCGGAACTCAATTTGGCAATAGTGAAAATATTGTGCTTTGATATACAGAAAAAAATATGTTAGCTGTATAACTACGTATGTGCTATCATGCACTCGACACATAACATGATGTAACAAAAGAGACGGTGCAATCTCAAAAAGTTGCTCGGGTTTCAAGTGTTTTTTTTTACTGATGTAACAAATATAGCTAATTTGTGAGTTAGCTTTTGTGTTTTAGACGTTGCATGTCTCTGGAATCGCATGATTTATTCGTGCGAGTGTGCAACAGGTGAAATCAGACCTGTTGCAGTTATATGTTCGTAGTGTTTGCATCTGTTCGTTAAGCAGTGCATAAAGTGCTGACGCTGTATGTGCCGAATGTATTACGTTACGTTTTGTATGTGCCGCAGGTGTTTGTAGCCATACAATCTTGGTCTCGAGCCCCCTTGTAATCAGGCGAGATTAACAATTTGCGAATTAATCCGCTCTTTCGCAGTGGAGGTCACCTACTATGAATACCCAGCCAAGCCACCGACGTCCAAGCCTCACTGACTGTAATGTGCCAAGGGCAACGTTGAAGAGCCCTGCTTCTTATGTATATTAAAGTGAATCGCGCAATCGTACCTGTCCCGTTGTTGTGATAGTTTAGTGTGTGAATGGTTGACTCAAAACCACTACTGTGGCGCTGCGGTTTTGCGTTTGGGCAGTGAGTCGCAGTAAGTGTGCTCGCTATCCCGTCGTATTTTTTCTCCCTCAGTGCTTTTGGCGATCTGGGCCCCACCACTCTCAGACTTTTGCCAGATGTTGGAAGTTTTTCCAGATGTTCAGACTTTTGCCAGATATAGCTCGAAGTTCTGCTACATCCAAGGGGCAGTGGCATCCATCGCCAATTCGCCACTGCTGAATATCTACCACCACACAGAAGAACTGCACGAACATGAATCCTGATGCAGTATAGTGTGGTGGCACATGCTTCTTTCATTAAACGGGTGGAAAAATTGATGCCATTTGATTCCGCGGATCTCAAGCGAACCTTCTCTCTTGCCTACTGATGGCAATGATTGCTTAAAATGTGGTTCATGTGTGGTGGACAATGCGAGCGGCGGAACAGTTAACCAAGGTGGGCGAAACACATAGAATTGAAACAACTCGCGCAGAACACGGCAAACCCGTGATTGCTGGAGACTCCTTCGTTCCGCAGCTGACACAGAACAGGTTATTGTTGGTGTTGGTGGTGGCGATGATGATGATGATGATGATGATGATGATGATGATGATGATGATGACGACGACGACGACGTCGACACCAGGGAGATGAGAAGGCATGAATCTATCTTTGGAACAAGTCTTGGCCAATCCCCCGGTGTGGGTGTTTACCACGGACATTCAGGTGGACAAGAACAAGAACATATCCTTTTCGGTCCGAAGCACTGTGGTAGTAGATCGCTGTCCATTTGCTTGCCACCACCGCCTTAGGCCCGCCTCACGATTTCCTCTTGGGGATTGAGTTCATTGACACGCAATAGTTGATCATATGGCTTGTGGATAGAACATGCAGTTTCCCTCACATTCTCAGAGAATGCGGTCTTGGGTGGCCCCTTTATGGACTTTCGATGCAGGCAGCTTGGTTTTATTTTATCCGGGCGAAATTTCAGATAGCCGAGGAGGGCTGGGAATCGAATCAGCTTGGATTTTCGCCTTAGCCTGTTCCCTCATGAGTTGTGTATGTGTGGTTGCGCACGATGAGGTAAGAACCAGATTGTTGCGCACCTAACTCAAAGGTTAACATAATTTGATTACGGAAAGATGCGATTTCCCTTTTACGTAGCTTGATGCTCTCTTCTCTGACTGCACAGGGGAGTCCATCTGATGATTATGATGGTGACGCCAACATCTACTACGGAAGATTGGAAAGAGTAAAGAAAAAAAGTCAGCCAAATTAGAGCATGTGATATCGTAATTTACCGTAAAAGTTCCATGTCCTGATAAATCTTGATGTCCGCCATACTGGTCTTTGCAGGTGCCTCCAAGTCCCTTCTCAGAGGAAGAAGAAGAACAAGAGGCGCTTTCGAATCCGTGTTCCGAGCTCCAAGTGTTCCATAAGTCAGTAAGTTAATCCTTTAACCCGTCCGCTCGAGTGGTTAATCGTACAGCCCGAGAGCCTACGCTGCACACTAACACTAGCGCTTGCTTGCCTTTTTCGCTTCGCAATAGAGTATTAGAAGATTGACAAAGATGGACCCCTTTAAGCTGTTATCACACGCTTCGTTGACAGAATCCGCGAAGCCCACGTTGTATTGTACATTGATGATTTTTAGGTGCTAAGTAGTTACGAGGATCTACCACCACGCGCTTGAAAGCATTCGGAATGATCCGAATATGGGATATTAAATGGCATATCATTGCTGCAGCAGTCTCCAAAAATAAACAGGGTGTATGAAAAATGGAGGGATATCTTTTTCAGGCGTATGTCACTGCTTTTTCCTCAAGTTTGTAGTGTTCCACGGCCTGCCGCTGAAGTGTACAATATCTATCTATCTATCTATCTATCTATCTATCTATCTATCTATCTATCTATCTATCTATCTATCTATCTATCTATCTATCTATCTATCTATCTATCTATCTATCTATGTCCATCTTCCCCTGAGCTTCTAGTCTGTCTGTCTGTCTGTCTGTCTGTCTGTCTGTCTGTCTGTCTGTCTGTCTGTCTGTCTGTCTGTCCGTCCGTCCGTCCGTACCTCCGAGTGGCAAAGAAATCCTATAAGTGAGTTATCTGTATTTCAGCAACCTCTCTTTATTTCCATATCTGGCTCACACATTGCATCGCCTTATTGACTCAGTGTATTAGCAGCAATTTTTTTTTCAGGGAGAGGTTTCTCCTCTTGCGTCAATACATACGTCCTTTCTTGCAGAATGGTTGGCCACCATGGACCACTACGAAGAAGAGAGCACGGTCAAGTTCTTCCTGGTGATGACGCTCGTGGTTTCGGCGGTCATCTTCGTGCTTCTAGGACTCATGTTGTTTGGTTTCGGTAAGTTGGACGATTGAGTATGACTTCCCGTATCAGTACTGGATTCACGAGGGACGATGGTTCGAGGACATTTAAGACCCACGTTCATATTCTGGACACTGTCCACAGACAGCAACCAGGAACATTGGATGCCTGGCAATAACATTGCGTTGGTTTGAGAGGTACTCGCGCGGCTGTGCCGCAGCTGAACGTCAGACCCACGTTCATATTCTGGACACTGCCCACAGACAGCAACCAGGAACATTGAATGCCTGGCAGTAACATTGCGTTGGTTTGAGAGGTACTCGCGCGGCTGTGCCGCAGCTGAACGAAGCTCACACTTAAAGGGTTGCTAGCCAGGTCTGGCTATGGTGAGGTGACTAGTGCAATGCCATATACATTACGCCCTGAAGATCTTGTTCTGCTGACAGTTACATCGATACGCGGCCCGGAGAGGGCCGCGTATCTTCAGCAGAATTTCAGAACTTTCAAAATATATCCGCTTGCTCCGCACCTCGCGGAAACCGCGTTACAAAATGGAGGAGATTACTTTGGTGACAGTGCGCCTACGTACGTGCCCATGGAGAAAAAAAAATGATAGGAGGCGGCGACACGTGATTCCTCTAGCCTCCGCAAGCCAACCCACTGTGAAGTCTTGTGCGAGCAGTCTGGCAATTATGCACACATAGTTGTCAAACTGCTCGAGATTGTTCGGACGCGTTAACGCCCCGCCACTGTGGTCTAGTGGTTATGTGACTCGGCTGCTGATCCGAAGGTCGCGGGATCGAATCCCGGCCACGGCGGCTCAATTTCGATGGAGGCGAAATGTGTTTTGTGCGTTCAGTACATGTAATAGAAACCCACGTGGCCAAAATTTCCCGAACCCTCCTCCACGGCATTGCTCGCCTTTCCAGTATTTTATCTCCTTTCCCTTACCCTTCACAAACGCTGCGCCGTGCTCTCGAGAAGGGCTGCAGAATATAGGGTGCTTTCCTTGACTGATTTATTTCTGGAGTTTTGACGTCTCAAAACCATTATGACAGACGTCGTATGCGCAGGGCTGCGAATATTTCGACCACCTGGGCTTTTTTGACGTGCACTGACATCGCACGGTACACGGGCCTCAGCATTTCGCCTCCGTCGAAGTGCAGCCGCCGCGTCCGGGATTTGATCTCGCCACCTTCGGATCAGCAGCCGAGTGCCATAGCCACTAGACCACCGTGGCGGGGCAAGGGCCCTTTGCTCAACAACAACAACAACAACAACAACAACAACAACAACAACAACAACAACAACAACAACAACAACAACAACAACAACAACAACAACAACAATCCTTGTTGTTGTAATCATGAACAAAGCTGCCCAAGTGCGTTCTCTTCTATACCTTTTTGCGCATCGTGCGTTTTCACAGTGCACTTTCTCAGTACGACTCACAAGAGCTTTGCTTAACGCCGACCCCTACTTGTGCTCGCATTCGAAGTCCCTGATATTGTTGCTCTTGGACAGTGCAGGGCATCAACAACATCGATTACAGCAGCTATCCAACTGCACTGTCAAAGTCGGCGCCTCGTTTTGGGGATTGATTGACGTTGTCGACGTTGAGCTGCCTTTTTCGAGCCTGCAGACATCCCGCGTCATCGAGGGGCCCTGCCACAATGCAACGATGCGGTGTTAGCTGTACACCTTACGTAAATACTTTGTACATGTTCATTATTCGATTTACTGAGAGTTCCGTAACCAACCGCTTTCGTAAATATTGCGGTACTACCAGTACGAAAATAAACTCAATCCACGATCAAGTAAATCATGTAGTAAATGGCCTACCGCTGTTGATTGTGATCATTTCACCGCACTCGAGTGACGGAGGTGGTGTTTACAAACGCTGCAAATGACCATCACTCTCGTATTCAAGGTGAAAACATTTGTCACCGGAGCCGAACCCAGGACATCTGAATTGCTTGTCTGCGGCTGCTTCCGACCAAAGGTGGCGCACTCGTGACAAACTTGTGGACACGAGGAGAGGCACAACGACTGCTCATGTCGCGGTGACTGCCTTTACCCACTGGCCTATATGTGCACAGCGTAAGTGCCTCTGGAGTGAAGATTTGTTAGTTGGCTTGTCTTTAAGGTACAAGTGCGAGTCATTGCGGTGGATCAGACATCAATCAAAGCACGGGAGTTGGTGTTGCTCTGGGATAGAGGGAAATAGTCTGAAGACAAGAGCAATGAAATGGGAAACTAGATTAATACGAAAGGATTACATTATAGATAAGGAAATGTTAAAGGTACAAAACAAAGTAGCTACGAACTAGACATGAAGAACAAAGAGGTTAGGACAACTAACGCTCAGCTCGCTCTGACTCGCGTGAAGAATCGCACACGGCATCTTAAAGCCCTTCCGCGGTTAAAGCCGAGTACTGTAGCACCGAGAAAGTGTATCGCTGGAAATGACAGATCCAAGCCAATATCCCGGATGGGGTTTCACTGCAACGCCTGATGATGATTATGATTATGATGATGATGATACTTCAGCAACGCCTTCTTTCTCTACTTCATTGTCTTCTCTTTCTTCTTCATGCAAACACCAGCAGTAATGTGAAAAAGAATTGATGAATGCCGCACTATCTTGCCGCAACGAACAAAATAGGCGGCTGCGTTGCAATAAACTACCCAAAATAATACAAGCATCCGATAACTCGCAACCAGTCGCAATGGTCCAAATACGCTAAGCGTGTTGCCGCGAAGCGCGTCGACTGCGTAGTTTTTCTTTGTTTCCATCAGAACAAAATTCGGACTAAGATTGTAATTGCGGCGGCGTACACTGGGGCATCAAGACGATAACTGGATATAAAATGAAATATTTGGGTTTGACGGTCCAAAAACTACGATATGAATATTAGAGGCGTTGTAGCGGGATACTCCCGATCAATTTGGACCACCTGAGGTTCTTTAACATGCCCCACAACCTATGTACATGCCATTTTCTTTTCATTTTGCCTCCGCCAAAATTCTAAAAGAAAATGGCGGTGAATCGAGGGAAAATTTTCATGCGGCTAACAAGGAATGATTAGTTAGTTTGGCCTTCAAGCCTTCGCGAATAATGGCAGTGCGAACAATCTAAGAAAGGACGCTTATAGACAGGACAGATTCTGAAATTGCCTCCACGATTGTCCTTTCTGTACGCGGCCCCTGAGTAATTTCCCATGCTTCTTTATTAACGAACGCTACTGCACGAAAATACTACAAAGAGCGGGCTCATGGAAGATTACACCACATTAAACACAAAAAATAAAAAAAAATGATACCCATTCGTCGCGGCTTTAATGCCATAACGAAGGACCTATACAGTCTGCACGATTCGTCGAACTGGATGAAATTGCGAGCGATGCGCGCATTAAAGAAATTCAAGCGCCTGCGGCACACATTCGACGCGTATATATGGAGTGAGGGGGGAGAGGGGGAGGGGTGATACATATGCCGCGAAAGCCGAGAGCTATGCGGCGTCCGGGAGCGCCCGCGTAATGACACGTTCCGGGCAGCCAGAAGCCCTCGAGCACCTAACCGAAGCTGTATATATTGGCCACTAAAAACACACACAGAGAAAGACCAAAGTAAACGAACAGGGAAGCAGCGCAAGAAGTAAAAAAAAAAAAAAAGAAAGACGAAGACTATGAAGAAAGCAATGACGAGATGCTGAGATCAGACCCCATAATTGGGATATTTCGAATTCAAGTCGGTGGCTCTGGGTGCGCGTATATGGTAACCCTTCTTAGGGATAATTCGTCACGGACTTCTTGGCCGGCAGCTGCTCTGGCGGAGAGAAAATTGGCGCCGTATGTGTGTGTATACGCTAAAGAAGGCTGCTTAAAAGGGAGGGAATAGGGGGGGGGGTGTAGGTAGGCCGATAAGTATCGGCGATACATAGACGCCAAGCTGCCGCCTTTACCATCGTGTGAATCGGCAATGGAAGGCGAGCCGGCGCGCGCTCCTGGATGTAATAGCGTCCACTATAGGAGATGGGCTTGGCGCTGCGGTTTGAATAAGCGACCGGTACGGAGCCACCGGTAAACACACAAGCCGTCATCAGCTTATCGTCCTGTGGGAGCTCCATTCCTGAGAGAGATATACGGGCGTACGCAACGTGCAATACTGCGCAGGGTGCTGAAAGCTCCCATTGGGTGCTCCACAAAGAATATAAAGACCTACTGTATCATGGGTGCGTCGCGTATGTGTTCTTAGTCCCAATGGTGCTGTTAGCACGTTGCTTTATTCGCTTTGAGCCTCGAATCTTTTATCTTTCTTTTCAATAGCTTGCAGACTGCCAAGTGCAGGAGCAGTACGGGCCTCTGGAATGGCGGGAAAAGCATGTGCGAGGCATGGTCTTGATGGATATGCCTAGAGCTTACTGTGGAAGCAGTGGCGAAAGACGGCAGATGGAGGCACGCCGTGGTTGCGTGGTTTCTAAGAAGCGGCACTTAGAATCTGATGGTAGGGCGGCGCGAAATGGAATGTAGTGCGCATGCAGCTGCTGTTTGTAGTGTATGCATGATGGCGTCGCACGTGTCGGCGAAGCTGACTAGTCCGTATCAACGGCGATAGACGTTGGGCTTCGTACTGATGATACTAGGAAGAAATGGGCAGCTACCTTCTACACTTACCTACTTCGAAACACCTAATGAGACAACTGCTGGCTAGCACATGTACTGCTCTGGACCTGCTTCGTAACCAACTAGACCACATATGGTTACGTCCCACCACCATGTCGTTACTACCGAGATACACGTCCGCAGGACAGCCGTTGTCGCCATCGCAATCGATCGCTTCAGCTCTACTGGAGCATTCAGATATCCAGCTGTCGTGCCAGGCTCCGAAGAGAAGGTTTTGAATGTGATGGCCTGCTTAACTCATTCATTTTCACTTTATCTTTTCCTAGTAAGTCCAACATGATCGCTTGAATGAGTTCACACTCTGATTTATCTGCGGGGTGAGTAACCACATCGAAAATCGATCACAAAACATTTCTTGTGGTATTTCAACGTAGGCCACTCATGTAGGTCAGCGGAGGGTATTTAATTTCATCAGTTATGAAGCAAACCTGCAGAGGTCTACATCCCACACTTTTAAGGCAGCCGCTCCAGAACATTGAATCGGAATTATGCCGTCGATCACGACAACAGAAGCACTTTGTCACTCAAAAGAAACTGACCATGGGGCTGACAGGTTACATAGCGCTGAGGGATGGCCTGGGAGCTTCCAGGTCATTCCGCTGTCGAAATAAGTGATCATGCAGGTGCAGGTGGATGTGATGGGCGTTATATCGTGACGAGTGCCTTCTCCTTTCTCATGGAAGATGCCGCAAGTTTCGAAGTGAAGTTTCGGGATGAAAAGGGAAGATTTCGCATTTACTTTGTTAATAACCTCGTTTTCGTGCACAAAGCATAACTTCTTGCCTCATCCTCTCATTACGTAAAAGCTGTCTGTTTAGGAAAGTGCACTTCTTAAACTACATCTCTATAACGAACTACGAGCCCAGGAAACTCACCAAAAAAAAAAAAAACAGCAAATGCACTGAAATGGTAATGCGTTACCCAGCAGGAGGGCTCACTCTTGCGATGTTTCCTTTGATGTACAATAACCGTAATCTTTTTTTTTTTGCCTTTTCATTCGATATGTGGCATCTAAGGGTAAAAGGTCAAAGAGACGATCACGGGTCAGTGCTTCTGACAACGCGCATATGAGGAGTTTGCATTGCGAGAGCCATAGCAATATCGGCAATTACCGGTTCACTTCTGAAACCCGCTTGTTGGTGTACAGCTAAGTGGTGCGCGTTAGTCTAACTACTTATAGTTAGAGGTGATTTTCTCTGAATGCTTGATCTAGTGTGCTGACCTTTGTAATGGCCCTAATCGGTGAAATGTCTTGTAATTAATGACTGTACCCTGCAGAGGCGCTTCATTTAAAGCTTCGAAATGCCCGTAATATGCTCCCCCGGCTGCGTGCCCAACGAACTTGTGCACTCTTTAGTGTGTCAGTCTGTACGAGAGCGTTATAGGAAATTAAAGTACCCGTAACAGCCGTAGAAGGGGGGTAGTCCCAATGTACCTGTGCATTCATCTACACCTCCACGGCGCATAAAAATCTGGTGGATTTAAAAAGAAAGAACTAGAGGATTCGGGTTCGTTCAGAATTTGAATAGCTAGCGCGAACTTGGTATAGTAAACATTTCCGCCCCTACAGCGAGCAGTATATCTTGTTTATCAGCGCGCTTGGTGTCTTGCAGCTATGGCCGAGTGTAGTTCTGCGAAGAGTAGTTTCCGAACACCAGGTTTTACCGATTCGGCGCATTTATTTTATGCCAAGAAGGTTTAGAGAAGGACAGGCACCCCACCGTGTGTCTGTCTGTACGAAGCTGAGGCAACAACTCGAAGAAGGTCGCAAATTTACCTTCAGTGTAATAATGGCGGATGAAACGTAGTCTTATTGCGGCGTCTTCTGAAAGCAAGCAACGGCCAACGATATGGAAGATTACTGTAGCCGAAAGAAAAACTTTAGCTAAGCTGCAATGTGAAATCCTCGCTCATTTTCTCTTTTGACGTGCGCTCAGTTGTTCACAAAGAACTTGTACACTTGTCATCTTCCTAACCCCTCTCCCCCTTCTCCCCAGTGCAGGGTCGCAAACCCGAGTCTAATATCTGGTTAACCTCGCTGCCTTTCCTCTTCATCTCTCTCTCTCCTCTCTCTCTGTACACCAACGAGAAAACGTGAACGACTGGTTTTGCTGGGCTATTTGTACGAGTAAGTGCTCATTCCTCGCAAACTTTCTGCAAAAGTGGCAGACCAATTACTGGCTTCCTCACCATAACCCCACTGCTTCCGCCTCTCACACATCATTCTTTATTCGACAGTTTCTGGTTACCAAACACATTACAGTACTTTTGTACGCACCCAATTCACTTGTATTTACTCACTCCGACATTGTCTTGTACCCAGAAAGCAAGTTAAGGCTGAAACGGGGTCAATTTTACACCGCTGAAGAGATACAGTCAAAATAGCAGGAGCTTCTATTACACAGCCGCTCGGGGACTTCCACAAGTGCACGGAATTGTGGCAGAAACGCATAAATTGGTGTATACGCATAAATTGGTGTATGCGTGCTCAGGGTGACAATACTGAAGGAGGCAGTCCTCTAAAAAGAACATATAAAAGAGGGCACTGAGAACAAGGAACAAATACTCTTTTACATTTCAAAATATCAAGCTTGCGCTCTCGGCATACGGAGTTATATAGCAAAATGTTCATTACTCAAAGAGAGGGCATACAAGACACGGACACAAGGGCAAAGTAGTGGGTAAGACTAGTGGCCCACTATGAAATGAAGGAGAGAATTGAGGCGAAAAAGAAAGAAGGCGCACGACTTATCTGCGCATTCTCAGGAACCGTAGTGCCACCTGTCAAAAAGTTTGTCTTAAGGGCTGACTTCCAGAATTTATTGTTGTTTGTTTGTTTGTTTTGACTATGTTTGCCTGTGTACATTATTCTAGTACGTTATCTCTTTTTGTTTACCCGCCACGAAGCTGGCTCAGGCTGCGACATGCTGCTTTGATTGCCTGGTAATCGTCGCAACAATGTTTCAAATAAATGCAATTTTACTTTGTTCTGTCCAGCTGCTTGCCATGTAATTTTTATTGAGATTACAGAGACGACACTAAAACTTTTCGAGGACTAGTAGAGGCTCAGGTGGTAGAAAGGAATTCTTTCCTTTAATTACTGAAATGACGTGTAGGAGAGGTTGGTGCCTTCAGTGCGGCATCGGCTACTCCTTGTCGCTTTCCAATCGCAACTAAACCTAAAATAAAATAAAATTCGCGCAGCAATATTAAACAATGTAGAAACACTAGAATGTGGAGTCAACACTATGCAGTTGGATGCTGCATGAGCGTACAGTTCAGTGTTGTTGATCACATAGGAAAAGCAGGTACACGCGAGTGCAAATAAAAATCAAATAGATTGGCATGTATGGACTCTGCATTGCTAAACGTACAAACACGAGTAATTATTAAGGGACTGAGAAAACAAACCAACAGAAAAGGACAGTACTGATAAATATGCGTCTGCAGGCGATGCAGTGTAACTGATACCCGTAACTTCAGGAGATAGGTAAAAAAAAGCATAAATTCAGCACCGAAAAAAGAAAATGTACGTCAAAACCCACTCTATAAATCAAGATATAAGGAACCAGGCACTTCGCGTTGGGAAAGGGTGTGAGGAGAGAAGCCGGGAACCGCCATTAGCGGCTCACAAACACGGCACCACCGGCGGAACGACCCAACGTGCCAGTCCCCCGGAAGCACGCGCCATCCAACACCCGATGGCGACAGGCACAACGCCATCGCTAAATCGCCTCTCAGTCGCGCCGTACTCGACAAAGTTCGCGCTGCATGCAGCAAAACTACACAGCGGCGAGCCGCCTGCATTACCGGCAATCTGCACAACCCTGCCCGCAGCTCCGGAACACCGCACTAATCGCACAGAGGTGTGGCACGCACTCGAAAAGAGAAGGAGTTGGTTGCTGCTGAGAAGCAGCAAAACAACAAAAATGGCGGTCGCTGTGTAGAACGAGAAAGAAGGAGGGGGGGGGGGGGGGGCGCTCTATGAAATTTAGGAAAAGAAAGCAACACGTGCACGCTGGTTTCGAACATGTAATAACAGCGTCAGCAGAGCGGAGCCCGCGCCGAGTTCCACCTATGCAATCACTCGCCGTTTAGGGATGCGCCCAACGCCGATGAAGCGGTGAAGATTTATTGGCCAGATCTACGTAATGTGGAGAACGCGGCGGGATAGATAGGCTTAGCGGAGAAATCGGACGGCGCCGCGCAGCTCGCGCCGAAGTGGTCGGCTTTTCAACGGCCAGGTAGGTATACAGGTGTGTATGCGCGCGCCGATCGAGTTATTCCCTATACTCGAGCAACACCGCCCCGAGAGCCTAGGCCACCACCGCGTGGTGTATAATTGCTACTGCTGCCTCAACCCCTTTCTACATAGGTGGTTTGGGCAAGCCTTTCGGTGTTGTGCGTGGCTGGCGGCGCTATATCGGGCCCTCCTAATGCGCGTGCAATGCGTCTTTTTAGTCGCGTGATAAATGGAAAGAGCGGGCGGATATTCGTTTAGTTTATTCGGCGTAATGTCGCGTGGTATGAGGGACATGCTAAAGAGCATTGCGTCTTGGCGTAGATGTGTGTTCCCTACAGAAAAAGACAAATCCTGCTGATCCCACGCATTGTGGGATATGCATTGTGGATCTGCATCCAGGAACGAGGATGGTTCCTCTTTCCTGCTTCCTGGTTCCACACGTTAGGCAAAAGCCTAAGGTGTGGAACCAGGAACCAGGAACGAGGAACCAGGAGGGCGACTCAATGGTATCTCACGGCACGACGTGACGTTGGTACTTACATTAGTGGACAGACGTTTGTTCTGTGGAAGACAAGTGCACGCTGTGACGAGCTGATAAGCGTACCCTAGGCGTAGTTCGTTGAACTATCGCTACAAATCGAGCAAAGTTAGACAAATGCATGCCGAGTGATAGTAGAACACGGCTGTTGTTTATCACATTATGATAGCGCATAACACGCACTAGAAGCGCAATTGACTTTTATAGAAGCACCATCATCACGACTGCTGGCGCGTTAGCTTTATTTACTATAAGTACCGTCTAGGAGGAGCCGCCGTATATATCCTAGTGATACCGTGCCTGCTTTGCATCTGGGGAGCCGGGTTCCATTCCTGCTGCCTTACCACTTGGTATATTTTGCCTTCGGAATCACAGCGCGTTCGTCTGTATATAACTGTGTGCTTGTTTCTATACATTCGAATCGCAAGCTACGACGAACGATATGCCTTTCTTGTTTTTTATAGTGTTACAATGATATGTGAAATGTCTGTTTTAGTTGATCCTTGACTGACATAGCCTGTATAACATTCAAAGACCTGTGGAGCATACCAGCGTACCACGGGCCGAGCGTTGGGGTATGAGCGACACGTGATTGAAGGATAGTTAATAGTGACGTACACGACACGTACTTCACGTTAGGGATGAAAAAAAAAAATCACTCGTTCATGTTCGTGATGCATCGGTACCTTAATATTAAAATTTTGGTACATACCTAGTTAATGAGACGACCATGAGAACGGCTAGATGTAGGCGGCTCGATAATAGATAGATAGATAGATAGATAGATAGATAGATAGATAGATAGATAGATAGATAGATAGATAGATAGATAGATACGGTGAAAGTGGCTCAAGTTCGACAAGAAATGGTTCATATTTAACGTGGCATCAACACTATTTGATGCTTTACCTGCGACAGAATAAAGGAGAGAGCATGGCACTGTGGAGTCCAACAAAAGTGGGGAGTGTACACATATATAAACGAACCTCATTATGTGAAGGACACAATCATCGAGAGTGACAAGGGCAGTTCCTACGCGCATCTGCCCACGATTTGATGCGAAGGGGGCCATAGATAATGATTTTTTCGTCGAAGTTTGCTCCTCAGCCTTTGATTTGGCTGATTTCTGGGGTTTCACGTCCCAAAACCACGGGATGATTATGAGCGACACCATGGTGGGAGGCTGCAATAATTTAGACCACCTCGGGTTCTTTAACACGCACTGACATCGCATATGTACGCGGAACTTCATATTTTGTCTCCATCGAAATGCAGCCGCTCTCCGGCTGGCAATCGAGCCCTGGACCTTTGGGTCAGCAGCCGAGCGCTGTAGTCAATAGATGACCGTGGCGCGGCTCAACCTATGACTGAGAATCTTATAGGGATCCTCGCGTGACCGCAGTCGTTAGCCTGATAGTCTCATGTCCTTCATGAAATGTTTGCATTCAGAGCGGATTGGTCAAATGGAGTCTTGAGCCATGCGCTTTTTTCGACCCCCATCGTTATCCTCAAGATCAATGTCGTCTGTTTCTTTCTGCACCTATTTTCCTTCCTGCAACGCCGAGGTTGGAACATTGATTCAAGCCGACGTGCCGGCTTTTCTGTCATAATAAATCTTTCTATCTCTCCGCACGGAAGGGCGAATCGTTGACAGAAAGCGCAGTTGAACCAACCTCTTCAGACCATAGAGTTTCCTACAATTTATGGAAGAGCCGGTCACTCCAGAAAAAGCAGTTTTCACGCTCCGCTAACGATCCTCAGAACTCTATCATCCTATCCTTACGTACAGTAGCGCACCGCGGGAATCCAAGATTGGTTACCCTACCTGTCCTTCTATCTTTCTGTCCTCTTTGCTTTACGTTGCAGAAAAATTATGGTCTGAAGAGTCTGAAGAGCGCTTGTAGTAGTAGTGGTTCTTTACTGCAAAACAACGCAAGAACTGATCCTACTGTCAACGACCGGCCCTTATAGCCAGGAATTACGGGCCGTTTCCTTTCTTACACTTGTAGGTTTATTTATTTGATATTTCATGCGCTTAATGCTGTTAATTCGGACTGCGTTAATGCGGTATCTGTTTGGGCGACGTGTCCATGCGATATAACACCGAGGCAAGTGGCAAGTGCCCTTGCGTAGCAAAAGCAACCCCGCTAGTTCATGCAGGAAACTAGTCGCCTCACGTAACGTTTGGTTTCATCTGGGCCGCTGCCAGCGTCATTTTAGAGGCCGCACCTTGATTGAAGTTGCGCCAGAAGAGACCAAACGAAAGTTTTCAAGATTTTCTTTTTTCTTCGGGCCCCTGTGGCGTTTCAGTCGAACGTTTAGTCATATCTTCCTATACACTCCGATTATTGCGTTTCAGTTTATATAAACAAGAATTAAGCTCACATTTCGCTTTTAGTGGCTCTGAAGGGAGAGGGGGGGGGGAGAGCGAGAGTGTGGTGGGAAGGATATGAAGGCAAGCTGTAGTTACAGCTTGCTATCTTGCACGGGGAATTCTGGGAAGGGTGCGATGACGTAGGTGGCAGATTGGAAAGGGACAGCGGGAAAGAAATGCACGAAAGAAGTCATCACGTCCACTGAAGAGCTGTAACAAACTGATATGTATATCCTTGCCTGGAAACTATATTATCCTTACGCGACTCTTTTTCCGATGCCTTCTCTGTTTTCTTCCCGTAGCCTTCGATCATTACATTTAATTCGCTACACAGACATGTACTGACCGTTCCTGATAAGCCCTGCGGTGGTCGTGTGCTCAGCTTCCACTGCAGTGGTACGCGCAACCACAATTGCTAGGCACGTTTATGTAATGCCCGCTTAAACGCAGCGCGATCGAATCACAAAGCAGTCGCAATCGACTTGTCCCGCAGTGCCCTACTGCACACGCAGCGGTTGCGGAAACGCACACCGCGAATTCGGGGATTAAGAACGTGGGGCGGTGCTTGTCGTAGCTGATCTTGCCCGATAGACGTCTCCACACACACACGCACACACACAGAGAGAGAGAGAGAGAGAGAGAGAGAGAGAGAGAGAGAGCCGAGTGCGCCTGCGATAACGCGGCTGTAGTCCAATCGGCACACTCAACGCACTGCAGAGAGATTACCGCAGCGTTGTTCGCTCGGAAAACCGCGCAGTGACAAGGAGCAAAGTAAGCCTTCTGAGGAAGAAAAGAAAGAAAGAAAGGAAAAGAAAGAAAGCTGAGGACAGCCGCGATCAATCACGACCGCTGCTGTTTATCGGTGTTCACAATCGAACGCCCCTCAATTACTTCCTCCTCCCCCTCTTTCTCGACAACGTCTCTCTCTTCCTTGCTACCGTAAGCTCCATGCTGTACGCACCTATCGCCGCGTAACTTGGACACAATTTCAAAAGCAGAAAGGAAAAGAAAAGAAGACAAAGAAACCGTAATATATCAAGAACAAAGCAACACGTGCTGGCAAACAAGAAGGCTGCCTGAAAAAGAAAAGAAGAAAAAGAAGGCGCCGCCGCGCTTTCGGTTCTTATCAGTGCGCCCGATCTGCACCGAGAATGATAAAGGTTAATTACGTTCTCGCCACCGCCAGAGTGCACGCGCTGCTGCAGAGGCCTGCCGCGAGGGAAGCTAGCTCGCGAAGTAGTATGTGCATGCCTCGAGATCATGGTATATCCTCCGAGAGAGAAGGCAGGGAGGGGAATGTCGTAATGTAGGGGAGTGCGGTCTATCCTGTACTTTTATATCCTGTAACGGCGGCGTACCGCACTGTTGCCCCGAAAATGAGCGAGGCTGCAACGCCAGTGCTCGGTTGGCGCCATATATCACGCGTCCTGCGCTCGATTGCTTATGTATATGGGTGTATACTACACGGGCAAAGAGAGACGGTGATAACGGAGATACACCCATTTGTTCGACACTCGCACGTGCTTCTGGTCGGTAGTACACGCTGGCACCGACATTGCGAGTTGTGGCCAATGCTTATCGCATGGTTTGCGATCTCGGTCGACTCGTCGGGGTATATCTTAGTATAGGGGCGCTTCCCATGCATCAAAGCGACTTACTGAGCGAATCGGCGTATTAGATTGCTGTAAAACGCGAGGAAATGGTGAGAGAACCAAGAAAAAGGCCCAAACGCGATTGCAAAGAGCAGCCGGGTCGACGAACGATGACGGACAAAGAACGAACGTTATTTCTCGACGAAGACGTGTGCCACAAGACCTAAATAGGAGAATGGTTAGTGAGCCCCTCACCAGGCCGAATGGGAAATTTCACTTATACAGTGGTTCTTAAATTTCCCAATTGGAGGCGTTCTACCAGACATTTTTTTAGCTTGCTTCATTATTCAACATAACGTTTTGCTGGGATATAGTTTGTATGCATTCGTATTAGCTTTTATGGCACCAGAAGACACGAAGCACAAGAGAAGACGCAGGACACAGGGCCACTGACAACTGCTTAACTTTGCGGAAAAACACGTATACATATGTATCGTCCGTCAGCATCTGCGCGGAAGACATGCTAACATTAATTATGATATGACAACGCGTGCTCAATAAACGTTGTTTCCAATTTCTACAATTCTATTGAGGCGTCACTCACGCACTGGTCACCCCTTTTTGTTGATGAAAAACGCTTCCATCGCTTCTTTGGCTTTACTATATTTGCTTCTAGCAAAGATAGTTAAGCCAGCTAGTAAAACCAGGGAATTCTCTTGTGGTTCGTGTCTCTTGGCGCTTTGAAAGCTAATGTGTTTCGTTAATTATTGCTTGAAGAGGCGCGAAAACATGAACCCTGGAGGAGCACGCTGTCGTGCTTACAGGAGTTCGTCCCGAGCTAATAGGGAGGCGCCGGAAGTGACGCCTCCTGATTGGTTCGGACACGTTGCCGCGCTCTCAACGTCACTGTGAGTGACGTTACATACGGGCCAGCTCGGCGTGGAGCGTCATATCTTCCCTCTTGGAGCGTGGCGCAGGCGAGAAGGGCAGACAGCGTTCAGTTCGAAATCTGAGCCCCTTTCGAGTTGGTTCGCGGTGCAATTCTTAGCAGACACTGATGTAAAGGGGCACTGCATGCACCGTGCTTGTCAGCACAAAATTGGCGAGCTTGGTGTGGGGCTCTTTAAAAACAGTGCACGTCATTTCAACGCTATCATGCTAAAGCATTACAGCACGACCGTTTAATAAGCGGCCTTGACTACACTGTTGAGCCCGATGAAGGTCGCGAGTTTGATGGCGACCGCGTTTCCCTCAGGGAGAAAGGCTAAATAGAAAACGATTCCGTGCTTGCAATGGGGCGGGCGTCATAGAAGATCCCAGGTGGTTTCTACACGTAAAGCACCACGTGCCAAGACGTCAGGACGCTGGGCTGTAGTTTGTAGGAATTCACCTCACAGGAAAAAGTTAGGCGCATAAACAAAGACGTGACACGTACCAGACGGCGTTTGTGTTGTTGTTGGCAGTACGCAGTCAATGATTTGCGTTGGGGTCACTTTGTCATAGTCTCCCTAGTGTAAGATGTATAACACTCTGAATTGACGTTTTGTTTTTCATTGGTTTATTCTTTTTGGACATTTGTGTACCGCTCACCCTCTTAGTACTTCGGTGTTTATAACTTGCTTTTGCTTGACTATTTCGTTTGATAAAGTTCCACTCAATCCTTCGCCTTTTGTTCCAAGCAGCTTGCCTACGCATATGTGCCTACGGTAAATACTACTTAATGAGCAAACAGACAATGAAGAGAATGGCTTCATTGTCTGTTTGCTCATTAAGTTGTTCCTAACAAATAAAGAACGAGCCCTTGACCCCTTCCCTTTCGTTACGGTAAATACTAGTTTCCCTTCCGTAACAATAAAGAAATTTTAGCGCTCTTTGCCCAGTAATAAGGAATCATGTGCAAATAGTATTGTAATAAATAATATTATTTCCGTTCTTTAAGTTTTCTTAATTTTTATACCACGAAGAGAATGCTACAGCTACAGTTGTAATAATCTGATGATTAGATTTCTGGGGTTTTACGACCCAAAACCACGATATGATTATGGGAGACGCCGTAGTGGAGGGCTCCGGAAATTTCGACCACCTGGGGTTCTTTAACGTGCACTGACATCGCACAGTATACACGGGCCTCAACATTTCGCCTCCATCGAAACGCAGCTTCCGAGGCCGGGACTCGATGCCGCTACCTTCGGATCAGCAGCCGAGTGCCATAGCCGCTTGATCGCCGTGGCGGCGCAGTTGTAATAATCTGTGCAGCAAGCTTACATTACACCTTTCCATGGTGTGCCTTGTCTTCGTTTCGTATCTCTAGTGGGTTGACTGAAGGTAATGACAAAACCCATGCTTACAGTGTTGATCTGATGATATAGAAACTCTGCGCACAAGACTAACTATTCACGACAGGCCGAGAACAAAAACACCAATCTCTTCCTTCTCATCAACGAAGCGATCGATTCAGCAACCTCTCCTCGCTATTAGGCTCGCATCACAAGGCCAACTCGATTTCCTGTCATCACCTTCCGCGCGATCATCACGACATTCATCCATCACCGAGAACTGCCTCTCTGACGTTCCGGTGCTGGGCAAATCGCTAACGCAATTGGCAGGCCAGAGAGCTTGCGAACAAAACAGGACAGGTTATAAACGTGCGTCCAGTCGAAGGAACCGGAGCCCACATAGCGTGATTAAAGACCATCCTTCAACTTCTCTAGGACGTCAGGAACGGCTCGGGCCACATGCAAGCCGACAGAATATAAGGTGGTCACGTTCGCACATTTGCCCCGGTGTGTTATTTCGCACGTGCACGTATTTGCAACGTGGATACAACGGCCCTGCTATGCTATATCTGTACTTGCTCACTCATCTCTGCGAAGAAAAACATGCCAACGTCTCCCCCCCCCTTTACACTTCCCCCTGGTTGTTTGGTTTTCATTTATACCTTTCTGTTTTCCCATCCTTAATCTGTGGACGCATGAGAAGTCTGCACGCAAGCAACTTTAGTCACGCGAGCGCTTAGCAGTTGGCATGTTGCCGCATCGGGAAAACTGCGTGGTTTAAGTGAGGCCTAATAGCGACTAATTCTTCGCGTACGCAAACATTTGGGCAGCTAATTCCTTGACACCGCAAGCGTATATCTCTGCGAAATCGCCAAGGGTGAGGCTTGTGGCGTGTCGAACGCACCGTGCAAGTGAGGCGAATGAAAACGAGTCTTCTCACGTCTGTTGTAGTTTGCGAGCCTTGATTATGCAAAATAATACGGAGGGTGCTTCAATGAGACATTAAATCGATGCTTGTCGGATACCTTATCAGAGGCGGCGTAGATAGAAAATGAAGTTCAATGCCAACTTTAATGGTGTCGCGAGAAGCATTAACATTTTAACTATAAGTGAGCTGTAGTGATATCTAAGCCTGCTTTGACCGTATATCTAATAGTTTCATGGGCGAGGCTGTCTTTTGAACACATTGGTTCATTCTTTCCTCCATGCTTCCGACATACCTAACGTAAACACACATCCATGATTCGCTGCTCAGAACGAACTGCGTAGCTCAATTCCTAACTACTTGCGGGTGAGTCCAGCCTGAAGACACGTGCAGATCATTAGAGAGAAAATAACTCAGGCCATTCCGCACATACCATTCATCTTCATTTAGCCGATAGTTCGCGGCGTAATTTTGCCAACAACAGCAACGTACGATAAAGGAGTAAAGGAACATACATTGGTAAATTCAAAGTCTCAATACTATGCAATATCGCTAACGCAACATAGGTTAAAGGACGTAAATGTCCACAGAATTAAAAATTTCACTTGGCAGATATTCCACTACTGTAAATGAGGTGCCTTGAGCTCCGCACTCTGAAAACAGCTTTCACTTACCGACGCACGAATGCCACATAAACACGAACACACTAAAACGCACGTTACCAACGCTAATATTGTCATGTGCAACTTAGGCACAAGACCATATGCAATAAAATTTTACGTAGACTAAAGGTGATCAAGATGGCCATTGTCTTGCAGTCAGCGTCAAAGTCTTTCTACTCACATTCAGCGCAAGGAGGCTCTTACGCTTCGACGACGAAAAAAACAAACAAACCGTGCATATGTGAACCTGCACACGTCATTTATTTATTTCACATTTGAATCTAGTTCAAGAGGAGGAGTTCCTGCGACTCCTGACGCCTACCATATAGTTGGGACCGCCCGTGTATTGCGCGTTGTCATTGCACGTTAAAGAACTCCAGGTGGTCAAAATTTCAGGAGCCTTCAATTACGGTGTTCCTCTTCTATCTCCTTCACTCCCTTACTCCTATTCCTACGGACGCTGAACCGTGTTCTCGACATGGGCTTCAGAAAATTAACGTATGTTAACTGGTATTCCGAACCAGGGCTGTGAACCACGACTTGGGATAGTGACTGAACCATGGCTCATTGGTTATCCTCCGCTTTACTGCTCTCGCTTTATTTGGGACTGCGTGTGGATTTCTCCAGAGGGCCACCTTATGGGCGGAACATGAAGAACTACAAGGCAGGCCTGCGTTTCTTTGAGACGCTGGACATGTTTAATGACATTGCATGCTGCTTCGGACTGGCTTGTGTGCTCTCCAACAAGCAAGGAACCACTCAATAAAGACTTCCTCTCTCGCATCGGAAAGAGACAGTTTGTAACTGAGAAAGAGCGCTGATGTAAAGTGAGAAATATATTTTGTCGTTTTGAATTGAATTGAATTTGAATTTTATTGCTCCCAATTCTTACATGAAATTTGCACGCACTGTGTGGACCCATAGCCATAGGCTAGTTTGGGTCCAAAAAGATACATTTTACAATGTCACTTTGGAAAAAAAAACATAACTAAAGAAGTTATACAATATTTAATAACTAATCTGGAAAGAAGCTGTACAGTACATGAAATAACCACAAAAGAGCAAAAAAGCATTTTATGGAGCATTTGACCAAAGGTGACATTCACAGATGGATAGAACGACGGAAACACAGCACAAGCACGTAATCACGGGTCTTCGCAACAGAGGGTAGCAGCATATTCTGATTTTCAGATTACAGAAAATGCCCGATCTTATACGCCCTTCTGTCCGCGTGAAACGTGGTTCCTGCTCAAGTAACATCTCCCACAGGAAGACGTTAAAGTGCTGGCGGCGCCAGTTGTTTACGTCACGTGGCACCACGAGAGATATCGTGTCTTGCACGTAGAAAGGCGGAAGTTGCTGGCAAAGGAAGGGAATGGTATACGACGATCGTGCCTGGCCAGCTGTGCAGCGTACGCCGTCGAACTGCCGATAGAAAGGTTCCCGGTCACGACTGGCCTGCGGCGAGACTCCTCGTACGCGCTGGCGTAGGACGCAGCGTTTCATTCATGGATTTAGGAACACGCCCCTTGATTGGCATCGACGTCTCGATCGCCAATTTTCCTTGCTCACCTTCTCAGAATTGCGGCTCCATTAAAGGAAGTGCCCTGTTTTGTAACCACTGTCATGAAGCACAATCTGCTTAGAACGTCAAACCCAGACGTCTTGTCTCACAGGGGTCGACAAGACTTGCTTGCTGTGGTCTCCTTACCCAGCACGTATCGCCCTTACAGAAAGCCGAGTTTAAAGCGGCGGGGATTTGTACGTTTTTGGTTCACAGGTGCGCAGACGGCGTCGCCTTCGTGGTCTTGAACAGGTCCAGCTTCGCAGCAAAGGCTCCAATGGAACAGACCACGGCGGCTTCAATTTATGGTCCCAAGCATTTGATGCGTATGACGGGAAGGGAACAAAGGGAGGACCAAGACACACAAAGATGTAGCTCTTCATTACGCATACAGTCCAACAAAAGTATCATAGAGAACTTACTGCTGTCACGCTTATCCGCTAATGCATGTCCCACTTATTTTGTTTTTCTAAGCACGCTTATCCCTATAAGGCGTGCACCACGTCACGGCGTTAAAAGTTCCAAGGTACCCAGTAGGAAGCATATAGGTATCTCTCTATCGCTTGCAGAAGCCCTTCAATACCAGGGGTAATTTTGGCGGTTTCGTGGCCCAAAACCACAATATTATTGTTAGAGACGCCGTAATGGAGGGCTTCGGAAACCGCGACCGCCTGGGGTTCTTTAACGTGCACTGACTTCACATTGAACACGGGCCTCAACCATTGCGCCTGCAGGGAAATGCGGCCGCCAAGCCCCCGATTCGATCACGTGAACTTCGGGTGAGCAGCCGAGTGCCGTAACAAGTGGACTTCTATTTGAATAGCATCGCGGATCATTGCCACAAATTTTTCATTAACAGTCACACTAAAATTTCACGAAGGACGAAAGACACTTGATGACCGCAGGAACTGGTCGTCTATAGAGCAACTGCTCCTCTATACACCAACCCTGCCTATGGGGAGGGACCGCAACGGCGTTGGGGCTTCTGTAGTTGCACACAAACCACGTGTGTTCTTGCATGTCCACCTCAGCGCTTTCCAGTCGTCCACGAAGATGCTTTTTAATTGAATCCTTGGTGTCTAATGTCGCTACCTTGTCAACCGGTGCACAAACGTCGTTCGCGACCTTCATTATTTTCTATGCTCTAGTTCAGGTTATGAAACCAGAACATACGTCCGCATATACCGCATAACAACGTCATCTCCAGAAAACTAAACCAGATAGCTCTCGCGTTTACTGCTCTACAGTTCTTTCATTCGTTCGCTTATGGGTCGGGCCCGACCAAAGATTGGAAGAGCAAAAGCGAATCCAGATAGCATGCGCTTAAATAAACACTGAAGGTAGAAAGCCCGCAGCAACGCGATCTTGATATCCATTTACCGAGCGTGCATATGTCATCACTACTTTCTTTATCCAAACCTGTCTCCCCCTTGTGCAAGCGCCATGCATTTAATACCTTACCATGGTGCCCCGATTTACAACCACCGATCGGTTATACCCTGCACAGCACGCGACAACCGCAATCTTTTCTCCTATACGACCCGATCAACTTCGTTCCGCCTCGACGTCGAATTTCGAACACACGCTTATCGGGGCTGTACTCCGCGGAGGCTCTCAAGTGCCCAAGCACTGCTGCGAACACGACACCGACAACAACGCGTACACAGGTTGCGAGCAGTCACCGCAATTTACCCGCGCGAGACGGCCAACGCGCGTGGCGCGCCAGTCGTAAAAATAAAATTCCGCCATTCTACGCGACCGGTGTCTTGTCGTTACGCGCAGATACCGCCATAAGCACGGGGGTGCGCGCGTGCACACACACATGGGCGACAGAGGCGGAAGTCGTCGCCATTCGCCTGGCGCCGACCACGGGGATCTGCAATAAAGAACCCCGGCATCATTGACTATGCGAAAGCGAACGAAATCAGAAGAAGCGTACCCCGTAAAAAGATTCAGATCAGCGTAGTATAGTTCCCCTTGGAAGTGCGGACACGCTCGGACTACGGCATGCGCACGCAGCGCAGGACAAGGCTGTGCCCTAAACAGGATCGCCATGAATAGTACGAGTTTGTAGTACGACGAAGCTCGCAGTTCATTGAGAAGTCTGCTCGGTTCTCGTAGTGGCGCGTCGCGCACGTGCACTCTCTTCTTTGAGTCACCGGAGGAGTGGATAGAAGGAGATAAAGAGGCGCACTAAGGAAGTGAAGAAAGAAGAGGAAGAAGCTACGCAGGTAAGAGGCGGGGGAGGAGGTGGCGGTTTGGAAGTGAACAAGAAACTCAACTTTCCGGTTGTGCGATTACGGGTGAGGCACTGTAGACGACATGCGGCGGCTTCGGGGGATGAACGGCGAGCGCTGGTGATGACGCCGACAGCGACCAGTCCTGGGATGACATCAGGAAGAGGAGGAGAACCGTGCTGGAGGCGCTTACGTGGACGCGCCCATGTCTTGCCTGTCGTGCTCTGCGGGCTCCTCTACTTTCGTGTGCTCTGCGTTGCGAAATATGCCGTGCAACAACGAATGACCGCGGGCATCGACGAAGCGCGCATTGCAATGAGAATTTGAGAACCATACGTTGTGCTTCGCAAGCTATATAGCGCACGTTTCATAAAGTGTACCGTACACTTATACCCTGCAATTTTTTTTTATAGACTGGGTTATGTTGCTACGAAAAGGCATTCCAGTTGGAGATGTCGAAATTTGTTCTCACGCTATTTCACCACACAAGGAGATGTTTGTGAAATGGATCACAAGGAAAGGAATGGAACGGACCTCTAGCTCAGAACGGCATTTTGGTACGTGCATGTTCTTGTACTGTAGGAACCTCGACTTCTTGGCAGCCTGAAAAAAAAAGGAAGAAAAGAAATGTCAAGAATGCAGAAATGGTGCTCTGAAGTTGTGCACATTATTGTATACATACTCAAAAGTCTCGAGGTGCTCGCCCTTCTTTCAGGTGCTATATGCGTAGCATTTGTTTTCTATTGGCAAGATGAGCGCCCATGACATGTAAATTAAAATTTCTCTCACCTAAGCTTCCTAACCTCACGGACTCAAGAGTTCAGGTTTCGTGCCAACGCGTGACACTGGGTTAGATGGGATTGAAGCTCTCGACCCCCGGCACCCCCTTTTTTTTCTGCCCCCTTCAATGCTGCACGGTTTAGTGGTGGTTTAGTTTTTGAGCGCTGCCTCCTTCCAGGCAACCGTGCCTGCCACTCGGTTGGGCTCGTGGCGCTCTCTCTCTTGTGGACGCCGTCGAAGCCATTGTGGTGAAGGAGCATTTTGACGTGGCTGTCATTCTTTCTAGACAACGTTATGCATGCACTGCCACCTCGTATGTGCCATAAGCGGTTCACGCCTCTCCTTGTACATAGAGGGTCAGCTTCCCGCGTGTCGTAACGGTCGTTGCCCTTACTATGTTGAGTTACACGTGGTGTGCCGACTTACCGTGCGCTGGCAACCAAATCTTGGCGCTTTGCCCTAACCGAATTTTTCATGTGCACATTTTAGCGTTCCGTGAGCGTTCCTGTCCACAAACATTTAAAAAGATAATGCGCTGTTCGCGATTACATTGCTGCCACAAAGTTGCATCCGCTGTTAAGGAAAACACACCAGGTCCGGGCAGTCATAGCTTTTTCGGCGTGGTTGTGCTATGAGTCATCAGGTGGTGCCACCGATGCAGCCGTTCTAGCTTACGCTTCCCGTAAGCTGGCAGTCAGCAAACGGTACGAAGCTTCGGGACGCGGTAAGAATTTCTGTTCTTCCAAGTCTTCACATATCTAACACCTTTGGTATGCCGGTAGTCAGCAAAAGAATGCGAAGTTGGGCCACAGAGTAAACTTATGTTACAAGTCTTCAATTTACCTACACCACCGGCAAATCTGTCATGAGCGAACGGTATGAATTTTGGGGACATAATAAAGCACATGTCCCAAGTCTTCAACTGACCGACACCTCCGCGAAGCCGGTAAACAGCAAACGGTACAGAGTTCGGGGATACAGTAAGACTTTCTGATGTCCCGAGTCTCCAACTGACTACGGCATTTGATAATTTGGTGATCAGCAAAAGGTACTAAGGCAAATGATGTCTTCAATTCACCTACATCGCAGGCAAACCTGTCATGAGCAAACGGTACGAAGTTTGGAGACACAGTAAAGCTGATGTACCAAGTCGTCCACTCACTGAACCGCCGGCATTCCGATAGTTAGAAAACGGTGCGAAGTCTGGGGACAAAGTAAAGCTCTCTCATGTTCCAAGTCTTCAGTTGACTTAGATAACCGCCGGAAAGCCGGTGTCAGGGAATAGTACTGAGTTCGCGGACATAGGGAATCTTTCTGTTGTTCCAGGCCTTCAACTGCCGAACTCCTACGGAAAGCCGGTAGTTAAATATTGGGAATCTCGTTGCGATGGTAATGCTCTCTGTCGTTCCAAGTCTTCGAGTCGTTAGCTAAAGACACAAGAGCCATAAGGCAAAGAAGCATGATCAGTGCTTACTTTACGCCGTTCTTCGACCGCCTCGCTATATAACTACTCCCGCGTTATTTATCTTCCGCGAACAGCGCTCGCGTGCCGTTAAATTTATCACCGCGGAGACTTATCGCGCGGAGCGCACGCCTTTGCGCACGCGCCAGCACAATGCCTCAACTGGCTGGCCCTTGTAAGAACAGCTGCCGTCTATCTCCCGATCCCCTTTTGGGGGCGGTGGCCTCCACAAATCCGAGACAAAACAAAAGCAAGCCGAAGCCGGCGGGGCAGACACACAGCTGGCCATGCCTTCACTTCTTCGGGGTCATCGTTTCTCGAGGTGGGTGTACCCTTCTTCCTCTAGTGTTCTTCTTCCGCAACCTGCTGGTCGTCGCGCTTTCTTTCGCTTCCTCCCATTCATGCCGGCACCAGGCGCTTCCTCTACTTTTACTCTACGCACGTACTCGCGTTCGCCGCCCACCCACCCACCTGTGCCACCGGCACCACGCGCGTACTACTACTACACACTATACGATTCGATCTCGCACGCGTGGTCATCCCTTCCGTATAGCAGGCCAACCGCCTCCGCTTCCCATCCTGCCTGATGTCGATGTTAAAAGTGTGCAGCATGACAAAAGCTGCTGGTGCGGCACCTCAAGGACAACGATTCTGTGCTGCTGCTTGCGGCGTTTGAGTCACCATGCCCCGTACTTGCGCGAAACAGAACGTGCCGGTAACTGCTGCGTCGCGGGTTCTCTTTGAAACCGTACATTGAGTCCACGTGTTACTACTGGTTTTGATTATCTTAAGCTTAGTGGGAAGCGTGGACGTTCCTATGACTCAGCGAAGTTGGTCGAGCGCGGTAAAGGCCACGCATCACTTCGTTGGAAAATGAGCACAGGTCATCATCCACCAAAGTGAGGTGCGCGTCAAGTTTACGGTTCTGTCTACACGATGCCAGAGTAACGCAGCTTCGTGATGCGAAGCTGGGTTGCTTCGCATTATTATGTCCTTTTGAGCGAGGACTACTAAGTAAACGCATTTCAATAAATCGCCTGGGTTCTACGTTTGGTTCTTCCTCTTGTTTTTTCTTAATAATACTATAACTCCTATTAATATTAGCAGCAGCAGTGGTGGTGGCAGTATATAACTGTGGTAATCTTAACACTAGTGGTAGAAAACTTCACCTAGGACTTAAGGGCGAATCCTTCAGTGGAGCCCGCCCTCATTCTGACCGGTCTCTTTTGCCTTCCGAAATTTTCTTTGTCGGCATATGTGTGTACAGATAAAGAGCAACAGGTGTTCATACGACCCACACTGGGCCTCCGTTACTTATTCTCACCCGGCTCAGGTGTTCCCACTACAGGTGAACGACACCGTATCCGGGCGACTTCTCGAGGCACCTAAAATCTAGGTGAGAGCATTCCTAAAAACTTCATAACGTTTGTGGTCGTACTAGCTGGCGCTACTGCAACTCTTTAAACAGCAGTAAACTGGTAAATGTACGAGAAAAGAAAACAGGCAGGGGGACGATCAAGGGCAAGCACCGTGGAATAACGTCATGCTGTGCGCTTTCCACGCCCACCCATTTTCTATCGACCGCCCACCGCTACTACTGACCACTTTGAGCCTTCACATACGCACCTAAGGAACCAGAAATGACATTCGTTCCTTTTGTGCACGTAAATAGGTCCATGAATGTGTCCATATACATTTTTAGTTATTGATAGACCAAGGTTCCTGGTAGGCATTACATGAAGGATGGGATACATTGGTTAAATTGATGACTAGAAACTCGATGGAGGATTTGAAATTTGCTGCGCGGTGTGTCTCGGAAGGTCACTCCGGTCTCTGGCGGTTCGATGAAGACTGCAGGCACGCAGCAGTGCCTGCTCGGGGTGTGATTACCGAGTTAGAATGGCGTGCTGTATGGGTAAGATAAGACAGCTGGATCAGCAGATTGTCACGAGATACTGAATGAAAAAACCTGTGACATAGGCATATGCGAAACGTACGAGGACTAGAGCCAAGCGGCATCAGCTTGAGTTTAGATGCTGAAGACACACTAGTGTGGTACGAATAGTCTGAAAGCATAAATCGTGCAGCGCGGCTCTGAACAGAAGCGAGGGCCTTATTGGGATTATATTGGTAAGGGTCGAAGATTGCACATGCGTATTCAAGTTTTGGTCGTACGAGTGTCTTACAGGCGACCAGTTTTACGGACGACTATGCCAAGAACAGATTGCGGCGAAGGTAACCATGTGTTTTGTTGGCCGAATTGATAATGTGGGTTACAGAATTTGTCCAAGGCAAGTCGTCAGAGAGGTGCACGCCTAGGTACTCAAAGTAGTTGGTCGTAGATATATTTGTTACTACTTTTATAGGAAGGCAGATTGTAACTTGGTCGCCGATGGAACGAAATATGTACAGCCTTACTAGTATTCAGAGACATGCGATACATTAGGCTGCCCACAGTAGTAATTGCGCTCAAGCACGTAAATATTGCAAATGGCGTGACTTTTTCCGACATCTACTCTACGCTGAGGCGGAGAACATCAAGCAAGATGGCGGACAGCCAGTCCCGTCTCCTTTGCTATCTTCTCACGGCGGCATATCCCAATTGGGCTAGCTTCGTAGCACTACATATATGACTACAGCTATCCTCATTTCCACTCTGCCGTTGGTTTTCTTATATAGCCCCACCTACAAGTGCGGCGCATGCACCGTCGTGCTGTTTGTACAACCGCAACTCTGCGCGCGGCAAGAATAGGCACTACTTGCACGGCACGTCTTCAGCTACACCGCTGTATCTCAGGGAAGGGGAGAAACGTGTACTGCTGTCTTAAATGCGTCTGGCGCCGGCTTACTCCTTGCCGTCTGCCTTCGCCTACGCCTCGCCGCCATTACACCGGTTCACGTGAAACGAACAGACGGCATGATGCACCGTCTTCCATACACAGCACACGACTTTTCGAGAGAGGCGAGTACGCTTGCTAGAGGTATAAGATCAGTCAGGTGATGACCTGGTTGGCCCGGCCTAACTGTCCGCGCCCTGAAGGCTTCTCGAAAGAAAGAAAGAAAGAAAGAAAGAGAGAGGGGGGAGGGGGTATCAGGCATTGAGGTAACGCTGGCAGGGGGAGTGGTTTTAAGTAAAAGTAATAAAACCCCAGTACCGTAGTGGAAAGAGACTCGGTTCCTGCCCGGCGCCAGGCGCTTAACGGCGCTTGTACGGATGAGCGCCTTGCGCGTACGAGTGGTTTTCATTCATGAACGAAAACGGGGACGCGCCTTTGGTTGTTCGTGGCGCCGCTCTGGCTCCGACCAGTTTTCACGTTGTGAATGGGCGAGCTTCATTTTTTTTATGTGTGGGTTTTCTTTTATTTTTAAGTGCGTTGCGAACGGGACGGCTTGAAGCGGAGGTGTACCGTGCGTTGTATTACAGGCCGTTCTTTGCTGCTGCTTCCTCTTCTTGCAGCGACTTGCAATGCGAGCGTGTCACTCAGATGTCTCCTGTCTTTCTGTTTCTCGTTTCATTACTTCATGAAATTTTGCATAGCTTTAACTGGTTGTTCGGGGGCCTACGATGACAGAATGGGAGCACCTGGGGCGCATTCAAGGATTCAGAAACGGGTTCTATGCGGAACTGCGAAACTCTTCTCAGTGAACTGACGGTTCATCTCGAAATGCTGGCGCGAACCGTTCCAACCTGAAGTTCCAGTTACTTTATCCTACACTCTCTGCGTTATTCCATCACACGTAACTTAATAATGATTTACGGGACTTTACGTCCCAAAACCACGACAGGATTATGAGAGACGCCATGGTGGAAGGATCCGGAAATTTTGACCTCTTGGAATTCTTCAGCGTCCACTGGTATGCCATACGCCACAGCACACGGGCTTCAACATTTCACCTGCATCGATACGCAGCGGCCACGGCAGGGATTCCATCCCGTGACCTCCGGATCCGCAGCCGACTGCCATAGCCACAAGGCCACCGTGGCGGGGCGTGTGTGTCTAGTGACTATGGCAGTCAGCTGCTGATATCAAGGTCGCGGCATCGAATCCCTGCCGCGCAGGCTGCATTTCGATTGACGAGAAATGTTGAGGCCAGTGTACTGTGCAATGTCAGTGCACGCTGAGAAACCTCAGGAGGTCGAAACTTGCGGATCCCTCCATTACGGCGTCTCTTACACGCATTACACGTCTCTTACACGTCTTACACGTCTCTTACACGCATTACATGCGTGTAACAATATCGTGGTTTTGGGACGCAAAACCCCCGAAATCAGTCAATCACAACTTTGTACGAACTCTTATCGCAAAGTAAACCGGAGTGCGATGAGGTCTCTCCGTAAGATTTCATTCGGGCGACACCAAGCTCTCCAGCACATCGTATGAAAAACTTCTGTTTGCTTTCTTTTGCCGGATAACTCCGCATGTGATCGTGGTTCAGTTAGGAAGGGACGCTAATTTCTGCAGCCCATGTAGGGAGCACGGCTAAGCGTCCGTGGAGGTGGCGGAAAGGGAGGGAAAGAGATAGAGAGGAGAGAAAGGCCGTAGTGGAGGGCTCCGGAAATTTAGACCACCTGGGGTTCTTTAACGTGCACTGACAACGCACAGTACACGGGCCTCTGGCATTTTCGCCTCCATCGAACATGCGACCTCCGCGGCCGGGATCGAACATGCGTTTTTTGGGTGCCAGCCGAGCACCGTAACCACTACACCACCGTGGCGGTTGCTTTCTTTTGCGGGAGAGCTCTGCAGTGCCGTCCACTTCGGATATCCTCTCGCACCGGCGTTCTGGGATGCGCAAAGGCAGGCTCGTGTCCTGCACGCGGGCCGTGCCCTGAGTTACGATCAGGATTTGCTGCGGGGACGGATGACACCCGACGCCGGGACCACCCGGGCAGTTGGCACTGTGTGTTTCGCGATGCGCGCTATTCTCTCTTTCTCTCCATTTTTGTCTGTTTGTTGCAGTATCGTGTCTTCGCATATCCCACTCGTTCTCCTTTCTCTTTCCATTTAAGGACCAACCTTCTGCACAGCTTACATGGTTGCATCTGGAACGACTTTCTTTCCATCGGATTCCTCAATCTTACAAAATATGGGAAATCGGTTCTGCAGAATCTCGCAATGTGGAGCAAGGGTCAATAACCCTTACCTTACCTTGGGGAGGAAGCAGCCCTATTCAATAAATCTGGCCTGTGACGGGACTGGTGGCCGCGCTGCCGCGGCTGCTTCTCCCGCCCAGGTTACCAGAGCAGCCAGATTAATGGCATCAGGGAGGTTCTGACGTGATTGACGTCATTCCGCCTCCGATTTCCCATCTTTAGAAATACTTCTTGACTTGAGGGGCTTGTCGGCGAAGCATCTTAAAAGGAAAAAAGTAGCTTTAAACACAAAGGAAAAAGGCAACAGCTCGGGCGCCTGTCCTGTTGTATTGCGTTCCTGGTGTCTAAACTCGCGCCGTTTCTTTCAAGAGCCGATTTCCCAGATTAGGTGTCCATGTGCTTAGAATTGTTGGTTAATTCAGGCTCGTGCTGCCGGTTAGCTTGCTCCCGGATTCACTAACTGGCACAGCGGGAGAACCGGGCCGTTTTCGAACCCTACAGAAGCACCAAGGTATTGATGTCTGGGGTTTTACTTCCCAAAGCCATGATTTCATTATGAGAGACGCCCTAGTGGAGGCTCCGGATTTTTGACCACCTGGGGTTCTTTAACGATTTCCTTGTATCTTTGTGCTACAGACGTGCGGACACCGGACACCTGTTTTCCTTTTCGTAAGCGTGCACCTTGGACTAAACCAACAAAGTGCCTCGACGAAGGACAAAGGCTATTTCACCGTGGCACTCGCAGACGGCGTGAAAGTGCAGGGAACAAGGCGTTTCGTGTCATTCCTCTCCCTAAAAAGAAATGTTTGTAGGCAAGCCTAGACGTTTATTTTTTTCCCCGGCAAGTTAATAGCGTATGCTGCCCACACTTGATCTTCTGGATCTGAGCAGAGTGGCACAGCAGCAGAAAAAGTTATGGTTACGCACGTGAACGTACGAACTGAAAGTATGATGGCTTGTCACTTGCCCCTGCCAGTTGCCTCTGCCACTTGCCATGTCTCGTGGTGCCTACTGTTAGCGGCTTGCTCCAGTGAAAGCAGCCGGGAGCTGCTCGGGGAGCGTGTTACAAACAGCGAAAGGGTCAATAAGCCACATGCGACGTTAACCCTTGCGGGCTATGCCGAGTGGTTTAGTGGCTATAGCTGCTGTTGCGAAGGTCGTGGGATCGAATCCCGGCCGCGGCGACTGCATTTCGATGGGGGCGAAATGTTGAGGCCTGTGACTGCGCGATGTCAATGCGCATTAAAAATTTCCGGAGCCCTCCACTACGGTACCTCTTATAATCATATCGCGGTTTTGGAGCGTAAAACAACGAAAATCAATTATTTCCTTTGTGTCTTTGTCTGTTTGATGTCCTCATATCAAAGAATAATAATAATAAATCAACCCCAATCTCGAAGGGGGAGGACAAGCAGAGTAAGCTTGTTCGAGAGGGCGGGATAGTGATAGCGTTTACTTGTTCAACGATGCAAGACTGTCATGGTGCTTGCAGCAAAATGTGACGTTAAAAAACGTCCCCTGGGACAAGTACGCATTAAGAGAAAACCGGTTTCTAATGTTTGAGATAACAAGCGCTTCCTCTGGGCTCCTGCCCTATGGAAAGTGTAAATCTTGTTGCAAACTGAACATGCCTGAAAGTTGAACAGCCGTATGCGATAGGACTTATTTATTCATTGAACTTTTTGGAGATGAAACAGACATATTATATATGCAAATTGATTGCAAGTTTGCGCAAGAGCCAAGACAAAGGGATCCCAACAAGTAAACAGGCAGCACAGCTCGCTGAAATGGCAGGAACGCCTCGTGGGTGGACTCGTGCGAAGCGTATTTGAGGCGCATCGTTATGCCTGGACGAACATTCTGGCTGCTTGGCATCTTCATGAACGTGTTAGTTCGCTCATAATGCGTTTAGAAGGAATGTAGCCGATTTAGGATAAAGAGAGAGAGAGAGGAACACCATTAATAAAGTGCTGGAGATGTTTGCCTGATTTTGCGCCTGCCATACTATCCGCCCGGCTCTGGGTGATAGTTATGATATAGTATATACGACACACATATCACATCAGTGATTTAAGGCAATAATGCACGCTACTATAGGAGAGCTGTTGCAGCTGCCCCACGAAAGAAATGGAAAGAGTGCATGTTTAGAACAAGTGTGAAGGACTCAGGGAAATTACACCTTGCTATGGGAGAGCAGTTGCAGCTCTCCTGGTAATGAAGGCACAGTTTCTGAGCAATGAGGCGCGAGTTTAGAAGAATTGGTGAAAGATTCTGAGTGCATCGTTCGCTACTATGGTAGAGACAGTAGAGATGCGTACAGCTGTCCCCACTATATCAGCAGTCGGTTGGAACAAGTGTGGACGATTAATGGCAATTGTACCTTACATGAGAAAGCTGTCAGAGCTGTCCTGATAAAAAAAAAATCCGCAGAATGACGGAAAAAAGTTTAGAGTTAACCCCTACATCGAACCTAACTACAACTTGCGCGACAGTTCTTATCGCTGAAATGTCGAAAATGTCCTCCTGCATTGATGCGTGTACGTCGGCGTAGTTTCTGCTATTCGTGAAGACTGCTGTCGATATCTCGCACCCGACGTAACTCAGCAGGCAATGCGTCGCGCTGTTAAGCTCAAGGACTCGGGTTCGATCCCCAGCCGCGGCAGCCACATTTTCATACGGGAGAAACGCAAGGGCAGCAGTGTTCTGTGGATTAAGGCACACGTTAAAGAGCCCAAAGGCGGCAAAAATTGATCCGGAATGCCCAGTTTAAGTTGTCAAACTTAAACCGGGCATTCCGGTTTAAGTGTTAAAATAAACGACCGTGGGTGTAGGGGAAAGAGACTCGGAGAGATAAAAAGGAGAGATGAGCTGTAGTGGGGGGCTTTGGAAATTTCCACCACATGGGGTTCTTTAACGTGCACTAACAACACACAGTACTCGGGCCTCTGGCATTTTCGCCTCCATGGAAAACGCGACCGCCGTGGCCGGGATCGATCCCGCACTTTTTAAGTGTCAGCCGAGCACCATGAGTACTACAGCATCGCGGCGGACATTTATTTATCGGCGTTTCCTCGCTTATACCAAGGTGTCCTCCCGCGGCAAGGGTTGTGCTTTCGGTATTTTGAGGAGGGTAATTCACGAATGCAAAATTAAAAAAAAATTGCTCTTTTGTAGCCCTGCACGGTGTCGCATTTTCGATTGAGGCGAAAATACCAAAGACCATGTACTGTGCGTTGTCAGAGCACGTCAAAAACAACTCCACGCGGTCAAAATTTCCGGCGCCCTCCACTAGGGAGCTCCTCTTCTTTCTGTCTCTTTCAGTTCCTCTTCCCTTACTACCACGGACGCTGAGACGTGCTCCCACAATGACTGCGATAAATCGTAATATTTCCTAAACCGGGCAACAATTGTTATTGTTCCCAAACGTTGATTTGATTACTACTTCAACACTTTCTGCTTAGCCTTTCTCTCTTCAATGCACCGACGATCAAGAGAGACGTTGTGTTTTCTTGCGCAAAGGCGAATACCGAACATGCGTCGCCAGCGGTGGCCTCCACAGAAGCGCGGCCGCCTATCTCATAACCCTTTAAATAAACGCGTGACGTGCTACGTGCAATAATTCAGCGCAACAGTTTCCTCTCTCCGTATTTTCGTCCGCCATTGAGAGCCAGCGATGCCGTCCTTGGACTGCGCGCCACGCAGGTCCCGTTTGTAAAGGTGTGGCCGCTCGCGAACGTGTTCCCTTCGGTATATACGCTTATTTTTACGCGACAAACACCATTTTCTTTCCGGCACTAGTTTTACTGCGGCATCGAGCAAAACTATGTCTGTGGACCTGTCCATAGACACTCTTTAACACCAAACATCCGCCGAGTCGGTGGCTTCCTGTTAGATGGTCGATTTCCGTTCCTTTCTCTTCAACGACAGCGCCAATGTGCAAAACTTTCCTTGTGTCGTGACAAAGGCGTAGCTCTTGAACTCACTATAAAGGAATGCTTTCGTGTGTGTACCTGTTGCAAAGGAGTTCTGTTCGCTATAATGCCTCTGCGTGCTTTGAAGCTACACGCTTCTACAATGCACTGCAAACCTGGGACACTACGATATCCCTATTAAGATATACATTACTCCGTCATTGTCGCTCCGCTCGTAACAATTACATCTTGTTTTCAGTACCAGCTTCCAGATACACCTAATTCGATGTCTTATGTTTTGCACGAAAACGCTGTGTTGTAATGTTATCGGTGCGAGTCATCTGTGATACAATAAATTTTTTGTAAACACAGTTTTGCGAAACCCCTGCGTGGTTTAGAGAAGTCATTGTGGGACGGCTACAACAGCTCTCCCGTAGTAGGACTAAATCGTTTACATTTGTTCTGAACAGTTTTCCAGTTCCAGTTTTCTATTACACGAGGAGAGAGGCCGAATTTGAAAGAGTTCGTACGGGCAAAGTAAGGCGCGATGTTTAGGTGATGATGACTCCTTGTATCATATAGTGTTGCAGTTGTTGAATAACTATCCGAAGATATATAGCCGGAAGGGGGAGTTGATAACACAGTGCAGAAAGTTTACCGATTCCATGCGTCGGCGGTCCGAGGGTGGTTTTGAGCTTTATTTACAGGTACTGCAATCCCCAGAGGGATGTTAGCAGGGTGGAAATCACTGAACAAATAAGGGCAACATAATAAAGCTGCACAAAGTACATATTGGTTATGTGTTAGGTTGAAAGCGCTGTGAAAGGTGCAGAATGCCCATCGAAGCTGCTGAATATGCAAAGAATAACTTTTTTTTTTGTGGATGGCCTCGATTTGTTTAATGTCACATTGGTTGTAAAGATCCGAGGCGGGGGATATCTTTTAGCAGCAGCCTAATGAGCGATTTATATATCAGTAGCTTAGCATCCCCAGGCGCTGCAGTTAGTGACGCGGCGCCAGTATCCTGACTTTTTCATTGCCTTTGTGGTTATTAAATTTATATGCTTAGACCAAGATAGGCTGGGCGTCAAGACAAGACCAATCTATCTACATTCACTAACACTCTCAACTGGAACACAGTTAGTTTCATAACTGAAAACTGAAGGTGCTTGTTATGTGTACATCTCAGTCGCAAGCTCCGACAAACGCTATGCCTTGTTTTTAAGTGTGATTTTGTAAAGATATGTTAAAGGTCCATTTTTGTTGATGCTTAACTGACATAGGCGGAACAAAATTCAAAAACCTGTGGTGCATGCCCGCATACCACGGATCAATCACTGCTGATATGAGCCACACATGATTGAAGTGTCGTTGATATTGACGTACATTACTAGTGTACTATGTTAGGGATGTAAAAAATCGCTCAGAAAGAGACGAAAGAAGAAAATAAAGCTACGAGAGGAGAGGCATATGTAGGTAGAAGACAAAGGTAAAAATGCAAAGGACGAGGAGTAGAAGACGAACAAAACAAGTGAAGACCGAGCGAGAAGACAGTAGCGAGAGCTCGGGGCACAGTTCTGGTGTCCCTGTCACTTCAGTGGGAACTTGGCAAAGCCCTGGAGTTTGTGTATCGACCGGCGAGCCCATAACAACCTACGCTATAATGCTTTCCTACATTGTGCGTAAGGTTAGCGATCTTTGGCTGACAAATGCGCATTTATGTTTCTTGATAATTAAGGCTTCTCTTAGTCCCGTGGTCTTTTTGTCCTAGGTCGTTTTGAATAAACAATTCATGAGCCATGTCGCCCGCCTATTTATTTTGTGGTATTTGCACCTAATATTACCATGACCATCAACAGTATCAAACTAGCATAACTCGTTGTTTTTCAAGCCTCGAAAATTGAATGGTTCTAAGGTGAGAGGTTCCCCTTGCTGCAACCACGCTGTTGGTTATGCACAGGGAGGCGTTTGTTTAAGGTTAATTTTTTTCTTCATTCCTTCGGTCATACTTCTTTCCGGGCTGGGTGACAGCTTATAAAGCGAAACATTTACAGGCGATCTTCCTCTTTCCATTCGAACTGCAAACAAAGTTATCTTACTGCGAAATCGACGTCTCTGTAAATGGAAGACAACGGAGCGTGGCTTGACGAACCGCAGTGGACACTTCGGGACGCTTTTTTTTTTTGTGCTCGCCTAGAGCGCTCTCTTGGTTTGCACCACGGTATAGACATCATATGCACAGTGCAAGTGATAACGTTAGCCGGAGTGACACCGATAACCCGTAGGGGGGGAGGGTGTTGTTCAGTGACCCATAGCTGACGTGTACTGTTCACTCGCGTGCCTTCCAAGAAGACATTAAGGCAAACATTCTCGACGCCCGTTACAGACTGCTTCTGACGAGCCTACCGTAAGTGAACCTCTAGATAAGCGTAGGCGAACCTGCGTTGCCGGGTGGAAAGCCTAAGTGCTCCGATATCTATCATACATCGAGTATGCCGGAAATGGAATCGCCGAGCATGTTTGCAACTTTGTCCCAGGGAAAGCTCTTCCGCCGTCCGGTGTGTCTTCTTGATCTGAATACTTCGGTGCGGGCTATGGGACAGCTTTCGACGTGGCTGGGCTAATGGATGAACTGTACACGCACTCGCACTCACACATGCACTAAAATGAAGCCAGCGATTGCGCAGGGAAAGGTGTCCAGAAGCCAGACTGGGAACCGACAATCTCCGCGGACACTTCCGAATTGAGACGGCAGATACGTTCGCAGATAGCCTCCTCCGGTAGACAGGCTTCGAAATCGGCCAAAGTGAAAGAATACAAAAATGAACGGTTAAGGAAGTCGTAGCATAACCGTATCGCGTCTGTGTCCAGGAATGCGGTTTGATTACGTAGAGCTGCGTTATAGTTCGCGGTACTGTCGATAATATCGCGACATGCGGGTGCTGATGGACGTCACGCAAAAGCATTTTCTTAGTGAGGGCAAGCCCAAACAGCGAGGCATCTCGGCAAATGTGTGTTTTTGTGTCTCGGCGCTGGAATGTGGTTGCGAGATTAGTTACATTCCCATTTTGTTCTCGCGCCTGTCGCTAATGCGTGCGGCTATGTTTTAAACTAATCTTAGATCACCGATAAGCCTCCTAAGCGCTTGCAAAGGTCCCGACAAAGAGAACTATATAAAAAGCATAAAAGAAAAAGAAATATTGTTTGCCTTTCTACTCTCTGAAGAAGGATGACCACCAGAGAAGGGGGATGTCACATGTTGTGCCATATAGTTGGTGTTACATTCAGGTAATGGAAAGTTGTGTTCATGGGCAAACCCAGCGCTTCAAGCGGTATAATACAGCTGTGCTCTTTCAGCCCTGTTGATCGTGAGAGCTGGGTCTCTCGTTCGTTGTCCTTGGATATTTTGTTTCGCAGGAAGACATTGCTTTCCGGCAATACCTCTATCAACGAGATTTGCGCGCCGACCCGACAATCTAGCGCCAAGTCAATCGCGTTTCGTTTTGCCTCGGCGTAAACATGGAAAACACTTATAGAAGGTCTCCCTTGCTGAAAGGTGAGGGAGGGGGGTGGCTGAAAGTACGTGCGCAGTTGAGGAACCCTCTTCTTCTTTGTAGGAGTGCCACCACCTCTCAGGAGGGGAGTGAATACGTGAACGAGGTCGCCGCGTAGCCGCAGAAGCGGAGAGATTGACGGGCCGGGAGGCCTTGTCCCGGTGTGTTTTATGGCCGCGCTGCTGTCGACTATGTGCCGCGATTGCGAAGCGGGTGCGCCTCTCACTCTGGTTCTCGGTTGCTTCGCGTTCGACGCGTGAGAGCCTATCGCACTCACGTTCGCCCTGGCAAGTGATTTCTACCGCGGCCTCAGGGAAAAATGTAGAGAACATGCAATTTCTTGGACAGTGCTTCGCGCGGTATTCGAGGCTGTTTTGCTGCGCGTCTTGTTACGGAGAAGGGCAGGTTAAGCGAGAGAGAGAGAGAGAGCAAGGGCATTGTGGAGGGGTAGGTTGTCACAAGGGTAGCGGTGCTTTCAATTATATTGCAACGTTAAGGTTCCCTTCTGTTTGAAAAAAACCAAGTGTTTTCTTTAGCGCTAGGTAACTGCCACCATTTTCGTAATTGGTTCTCTCCAACCATACTGCTTATCGCGATGAATACCGGTACCTGTAACCAATATCTATCTATCTATCTATCTATCTATCTATCTATCTATCTATCTATCTATCTATCTATCTATCTATCTATCTATCTATCTATCTATCTATCTATCTATCTATCTATCTATCTCACCTTCATTTGTTTGCACGCTGGTACTACGATGGAGGAAGAACTGCTCTTTGGCCGACGTCAGAAATGTCAGCAATATAGCTTATTTTAATTTTTTGCCCCGTATATAGTAGTGTTATGGTGCTAATACTCCGTGGCATGTTCGCGTCCCTGATTGGCTGACGGGACCCGTGGCATCCGTTGCAGTGCTCATCGTTTGCCGAGACAGCGCATTTGTAGATGGCGTGCCCTTTGACCCGGCGAGACACGACGCAACAGGGCTACTTGGCGCTTCGAGGCTAATTTCCCCATTAACGCCGTTTCCAGACACGCGGCGTGCTTAAGCTGACCCCGCCTCATGCCATAGTAAAGTAATCGCCGTTCGTTCTGTGGAATGTACCGGGCGGCATGGCAGGCATGCCCGGCGTGCGCCGAGCGTCTAGAACCTGCAAGAAAGAGAAGCGGGGAGGAACGAAAGGGGAGGGTGGCCGACAGTGGAGAGGTTGTGAGTACCGGCTTGACCTTTGACCCTTACGGCAAGTCCCGTACGCGCGCGCATTTCTTTTCCCGGCTCTGTGCACAACCGCGCCCCTGGCGTGCTCGGGCGATTCGGGTTGGGTTCGGCACGAAGCGGGCTGCCGGCGTCGATAATTTGACCAGTCTTGCGCGAAGGGCAAACCACGTCGCCGGTCCAAGAGTATCGCGTTTGCTGACAGATAGTCAGCGGATCAGTTATGCTTTGTCTAAGCGCTACATGGTACTGGTCTACGAGACACATATTTCGTGTGCAAATTCTGTGGAAGCTTGTCGGCTCTAGTCTTTAAGGATTCTGACACGCACCGTGGAAGAAGAAAGGCTAGGAGCCCCAGCCAACTCCGCTGCATCAGACAGAGTGCGGCTAAAGTGACGGTCTTTTTTCTTTCTTTTGAAAGTGACTGCTTATGTGGCGGGGCCTGATGTACACGTTCCAGGAGCAACCGGACTAGCAGGACCTTAACGTGTTAGGTGCTTACGTCAGATGAGAAAATAAATTGTTCTTTTCGTGCTGCTTTCCCATTTTTTTTTCGCGCTGGTTCTTTCTGACAGGACATTCTGTTGTTGACACAAGCTCTGTTTTCAGTGTGGTTTGTGAACGTCAAAAATTGGGATCCGAGTCTGTAAGCTGCGGGCATGAGTCCATAGTCAGAAGAAGAGGCGTGCAAGACACGGACACAAGGGGAAGATGTGAACAACACGTGTTGTTCACGTCTTCCCCTTGTGTCCGTGTCTTGCACGGCTCTTCTGACTATAGACCCTTACCAACTCGCTAAACGTTCTGTCCTTTTGAGCGGGCATGAGTGTCAGCTAGCACCAGATTTAAGCTGTGGTCATTGTCGCACCATGACATGGTCGTCATCATCTTAAAATGGCCAGTGAAAGACGCGGCAAGGTGTTTGTGTTTTATCTGAAATTTTACATCAGTTTCGTAGGCCATGTTCTCACGTGTTTCAGCATTATACTTAGTGACAGAGGCGTGTCGCAGTGAAACGTCCAAGCTTGCACCAGTATTCCTCGACGAACTGATTGGAGACGCAAGACTGGACGGCCCACCAGGATGTGTGCACTTCCTGCAAGTGTTACGCTAGAGCGCTTACCTGCTGTAGTGGAGTGGTCGTGAATCTGGTGTTACAAGAAAAATAACGACCGAAAGTGATGGGGAATAGTCACATTTAAAATCGCCCAGTCATTGACAAAATCTGGTACATGGCATCAATCAGCGAGAAAGAAAACAAGACACTTTATGAATCGTGCAATAATAATAATTAAGGATACTTTACGTCCCAAAACGACCATTTGATTACGAGAGACGTCGTAGTGGAGACGTCGTTGTGGGGGACCCCGGAAATTTGGACCACCTAGGGTTATTTAACGTGCACCGAAATCGCACTGTACACGGGCCTCGACATTTCGCCTCCATCGAAATCCAACCGCGGGGGCCGGGATTCGATCCCGCGACCCTCGGATCAGCAGTCGAGTACCACAACATCTAGACGATCGTGGCCGCAAAACAGGTGATCGTTCACTTCGCAGTTACCGAAAGTTATCAAATCAGATATATTTTTTGCGAATTCTATTAATCGCTTTTTTATCATTCCTCCTCTTACTATTCTATTTCAGCGAAGCGTACCAAGTGGAAGGTGCGTTGTTTTCGGTGTTTAGAGATTGTGCTAAATAACGAAGCACACATTCTAGCAATTTTCTAGAGGATTTTGCTCCTAGAGTTGTCTCGTTTGCACTGTTATCTCGTAACAATGCGGCACTTTTGACTCGCATGGCCCACTCACGAGGACGACAATATGGGCAAATCAAATGCCGCCCGCGGTAAAAGGCGTGACACAGCGCCAACTGCCAATCGCTTTTATTCAATTACGCCCTGTTCGCGAAAGCGCGCGGACAGCAGGGCGAGGAATACGGTATACCCTTCTGGCGTGGCTCGCGCAGGACGCGGGCTTTTCGCGTTGCCCCCACCGGGCGCTTGTTCACGGATGACCGCCGGGTCAGCCGGGGTCCTGCCACCTTCCTTGGGTGCACCGGAGGTCAAGGCTGACCACCGTTGTTGCCAACCGCTTCACCTTCACCCTCTTCGAGTCTCCGTAACATCACTCTCTCTGCGTCTTCGGCGGAGAGGTGTACGCATGCGTTCAGTCGTGGCACGAGGCATTCGTGTGCCGTGGCTCGCGCACTCGGCAAACGTGTGAAATCGTGCGCCCCTTCTCCTCCACCTCACTTTTTTTTTTTTATAAGTGGCTGCGTTCTTCGATGTACACGATGGAACGGATAAGTCTTTGCCGAGCTCTACCACAGGTACTTCCCTTACTCGTTTGATTCGCCGGCTATTACGTCAGCCAGATCAAAGTTGGTTCATCCTTCTCACAGTTGTCACGTGCCACGACGCTTTCTCGCCTTGATGTCCGCGCCACATCTCTAGAATTTCTTACGGTCTTTCTTTCGGTTCGCTGGCTATGCTGATGGCTTTCCTGGATACCTTGACACCGACTCTGATTGTTTTTGAAGTCGTGTGTGTCGCATGCCCGTCTCCTGTTCATTGATTTAAAAGAAGAAACAAGAAAAGCGTAGCTCGCTGGCAGATAGGTGTGCAGCCAGTTTTAGAACGCGCGTCTCTTTCGCGAGGAGATGACGTGTGTTTCGGTACGAAAGCTCCGAAGGCGCTCCTGGTGGAGTTGCCGTAATCACCAACGTTCCGCCAGCCGAGTCTCGATGAAATGGCGCGTCCGCTTGTAGTTTCTTTTCTAGACGTTTTCAATTGATGATGCCTTTCCCTTTGTCTCTATACGCTCGTTTCTCAAGGTTGCAAATAATCGCTGGTTGATTGGCATTGACACTGCGTGTTTGCAGCTCAATTTTCTGCATTTCTTTTGCAGTCACTATGTACGTAAATGTGTTAGATCCTCAGTACATCGTGAACAGTCGATGCGTGCCGAAATAGATTTTTCTTCTGTGTCTTCTAGGAATATTACGGATAGCTTTGTCGCCCTTGTGAGCAAGGAGCACATTCTGCTGAGATGGTATCTCTGTCATAGATTACCAAACTGTGTCTGTATTTCATTTATCTCGCGACCAGAATGTGATACAGGTGCGGGGAACGCGCTGAGTAACGTGCGGGTGACATTGCTTGACACATGCCAAATCAAAGACGCATTCGCGCTGAAAGAGGTACAGTTGTCAGCGGCAGGCATTTGTCACTTGTACAGGCAGAGAGAACAAGATATCTTTACCCCTAACTATAGACTTTCGTCGGCAAAACGGTTTTAGCATCAAAGATAATGTCGCGCTAAAGTGTAAGATGCTTCCAGTGGATAAGCATGACGCTCGTTCATGGATGGCTTAAAGTTCAGAGCTCTAAGTAATATAAAGGTGATAGAACATCCGGTCCAACAACATACAAAGCATGGGGAGAGTGGCGTATGTTTGTTACTTCAAGCGTACCTTTTACTAACTACGAGTGACTACGCTGCGTTTAATAATGCACTGCCAAGTAGCTAAAATTATCCAGTTCACCTGTTTATACTATAAGCCGTTGTTGCGGTTAGCCGATTCAGGCGTAGATTGATTGCTTTCGATTGTTCTTGTTTCCGCTATCGATAACGCACATATAGTTTTGGGGTGACTATAAAAGTCTATGACGTGTTGCAGGCGCCAGGAGATAAAACGAGCATGAAAGGTTTGTTCAGGCACACAGAGATGCAACAGAAGTATTAGCGCGTTACCGACTAATACGACCGTGAATATGGCAGTCGTCTTCAAAGTACACAACGTAATCTACGTCACTGCGAAAGGAAATAAATGAAGGAGAGGTTGAAATGAAGGCCAAGGAGCGATATGCGCGAACTGTAGAGTGTCCATAGAAATACGTGTTCGTTTACTATATTTACCCATCATATTTTGAGGTGCCCGCTTGCACAGCGTACACATAATTCCAGGCACTGTCATCTCAGCCAGCTCTCTCAGCACCGGAGGTGGATACTGACACGGGACGGCGTTACTGGAACGAAATCTCAGTGGCTTTGTGTGAGCTATATACCGGCTCCTTGAACTCTGCAGGAAAGAGACCACACTGTGCCACTCGCACGTTCAGATTAGCGCGTCTACCACGAACTGAGACGGAGGAACAAGGCGGCCACGTCACGACACGGCCCTGGCCCGCCGCTCAAAGCCTCGCCGACTAACCACCGCCAGAAGACCCGCTCGCGTTTCCGCTTGTTCCAAGCCAGGCGCGTCGGCCTTCGTGATTAAGCCGTCCGCACTGTTTGCGCAGTGAGACACACGAGACGGGAGGCGCGTCCTTTTGAGCCCGTGCCGACGAACAGCGAAGGGCCTGTCACTTTCGGCGGTGTCCGTCACCATTCTCACGCGAAGGCTTTAGCGGTACGCCTCGGCGCACATTCAGAGAACTGACGTTGCCGCGTATAGGACTACATGCGCGGAGCACTGACTGCTCACTGTGGTTAGCGCGAAGGCCAGCGAGTTGCAGAAGGAAGCATGCCAGTATTGCCGAATAGATTTTTCTTCTGTGTCTTCTAGGAAATATTTCGGCGAGTTTTGTCGCCCTTGTGAACAAGGAGCACATTCTGCTGAGATGGTAGCTCTGTCATAGATTACCAAACTCTGTTTGTATTTCAATATCTCGCGACCAGAATGGGATACAGGTGCGGGGAACGCGCTGAGTAACGTGCGGGTTACATTGCTTGACACATGCCAATCAAAGACGCATTCACGCTGAAAGAGGTACAGTTGTCAGGGGCAGGTATTTGTCACTTGCGCAGCCAGACAGAACAAGAATGCTTTGCCCCTAACTATAGAAGTTCGTAGGCAAAACAGTTTTAGCATCAAAGATAATGTCGCACTGAAGTGTAAGATGCTTCCAGTGGATAAGCATGACGCTCGTTCATGGATGGCTTAAAGTTCAGAGCTCTAAGTAATATAAAGGTGATAGAACATCCGGTCCAACAACATACAAAGCATGGGGAGAGTGGCGTATGTTTGTTACTTCAAGCGTACCTTTTACTAACTACGAGTGACTACGCTGCGTTTAATAATGCACTGCCAAGTAGCTAAAATTATCCAGTTCACCTGTTTATACTATAAGCCGTTGTTGCGGTTAGCCGATTCAGGCGTAGATTGATTGCTTTCGATTGTTCTTGTTTCCGCTATCGATAACGCACAAATAGTTTTGGGGTGACTATAAAAGTCTATGACGTGTTGCAGGCGCCAGGAGATAAAACGAGCATGAAAGGTTTGTTCAGGCACACAGAGATGCAACAGAAGTATTAGCGCGTTACCGACTAACACGACCGTGAATATGGCAGTCGTCTTCAAAGTACACAAATTAATCTACGTCACTGCGAAAGGAAATAAATGAAGGAGAGGTTGAAATGAAGGCCAAGGAGCGATATGCGCGAACTGTAGAGTGTCCATAGAAATACGTGTTCGTTTACTATATTTACCCATCATATTTTGAGGTGCCCGCTTGCACTGCGTACACATAATTCCAGGCACTGTCATCTCCGCCAGCTCTCTCAGCACCGGAGGTGGATACTGACACGGGACGGCGTTACTGGAACGAAATCTCACTGGCTTTGTATAAGCTATACGGTCCCCTTGAGCGCAGCAGGAAAGAGACCACACTGTACCACTCGCACGTTCAGATTAGCGCGTGTACCACGAACTGAGACGAAGGAACAAGGCGGCCACGTCACGACACGGCCCTGGCCCGCCGCTCAAAGCCTCGCCGACTAACCACCGCCAGAAGACCCGCTCGCGTTTCCGCTTGTTCCAAGCCAGGCGCGTCGGCCTTCGTGATTAAGCCGTCCGCACTGTTTGCGCAGTGAGACACATGAGACGGGAGGCGCGTCCTTTTGAGCCAGTGCCGACGAACAGCAGAGAAGGGCCTGCCACTTTCGGCGGTGTCCGTCACCATTCTAACGCGAATGCTTTAACGGTACGCCTCGGCGCACATTCAGAGAACTGACGTTGCCGCGTATAGGACTACATGCGCGGAGCACTGACTGCTCACTGTGGTTAGCGCGAAGGCCAACGAATTGCAGCAGGATACACTCGTGTGGTCGAAAGAGAGAGCGACTATTGCGACTGTATAACTACATGCGTAGTCGGATCGTTCATGTTCCACACCGTGGTGCAGAATAAACAGGTGTGTGTGTGTGTGTGTGTGTGTGTGTGTGTGTGTGTGTGTGTGTGTGTTGGGTTTACTGTGACACCTGAAAAATAATTGCTCGTGGTGGGTGTGTCTTTAAACATTGTGCGTGGTACCACGATTCAACTTATGCTATACATATTAGCAGCCTGCGGCATCACTAGCTGCATAGCACTGCCTCGTAGTAGCCGTGAGGGTAGCAGTGGCGAGTGTTTCTCTGATCGCTGGCGGTCGCAGGCTTCCATTCTACAGGCAGCCGCAGAGACCTGTCGGTTTTAGGTACGAAACGACGCCTTCTATGCTCTCTGTGCCATCGAAGCATATGGACGCGGCCCAAGAATCTTGGCTGCTGAAGGCGGTATCGAGAACACTCGGCTGGCTACCATACTGGGTAGGTATCGCTGTGGGTCGTAACGATTGCAAACACACAGGGGCATATTCAGTGGCCTCTTAGATACAGAAAGAGTCCTGCAGTAGTCTCACCTCTACGACTGAGTGCGTTGGGAACGCCTCAGAGCCAACCTCTCTAGCATTGCAAACTATGCGAGATCGAAATAGATAAGAGTGAGAGAAAGCGGAAGCTGGTAGGACGAGGTGTTTTTACCACGTTGCCACTCGTGCAATTCAATAGCTTCGTTTCTACGATATCCCGCTTGCAGTATGCTTCCAGGCCTATCCTGAAAGTGTCAAAGTTGAGGTACATGGAACAAGCAAAAATAAATAAATAAGTCAATAAAAGGCTGACGTGTTCGTCAAAAGAAGCAATTTCCTGCAGGCCCCGTTACTTGGCGTATTCGTCCCGCCTGCGCCGCATCGATATTTTTAGACCTTCGTGTGATCGATATTCCTAGCGGCTGAAGGACGTGACGTCCGGTGAAGAATATAGACGCGTGTTGTACACTCATTTCTCTTTTGCTGGATGGTCAGCAACCACTGTGCGAAAATGACTGAAAGAGAACCTTGCATAAAGCTCCGTCTTGTGGGAGCAACCATTAGGTGGCGAAAATGTATAGGCGCAAGCTGCATCTAGCTCAGAGGCGCATGACTTGGCTGGAACAGGTTTTACGAACTTTTATGGAAAGCTAGCTAAACCTAGCTTAGGTCAACCGCTGATCGCCGGTGGACTACACGAGCGATTGTTGATAGGTAGTTAGATCTGTTCTCCACAACTCATTTAACACCCTGGAGAACCGTTCTAAAAATATAGGCTTGTGTTAACTGTTTATCAGAAAGTCCTGTACGAAGTAATCGTCCCTGCTCTACACTTCAAAGCCACGCTAGCTTGATGCAGGTGCGTTTTCTGTAGCGCTTGTATCATGTGCCCCGCTTGTCCTCCTGCTGCGTGTCCAGCACGGACCATGCTACAAACACTGGCAGCTTTGTACTATAGCAGATCGTACATTGGTGTACCCATGTCATGCACGCCTTGCCCAGATGTACCACTCAGTGACATATGGCAAGAACACGTACGAGCGTGTGTCCATACGGCCAATGAAATCGAAGTCCATCCAATTCAAAACAAATTCAAATGATTTAATTAGTTTGGACGACTATATATGAATTACAGAGATTACAGGACAGGTTGAGTTGCTTCGCATAACCGGCCGGATTCCATGGTAGTTCTCACTCAGACGGTGTTCTGTTTAGTCCCTAGATATTTTTTTCTCGTTAGTGTTCTGCACCATGATTGTGATGACGATGATTGTGGTATGGTTAAGAAAAGGACGATAATTTCCGCAGCTCGTGTCGGGAGGACAGCTAAGCATCCGTGGGGGTAGGGGCACTTTCATACAAATGTAAGTGCGTCAAATAAATGTTTCAAGGAACTCCTCGCCACAGCCCTCCTCGCCTGACATGGCGAAGAGTGAAGTTGGGAACAGTCTAGCTAACTTTCCTTGCTTTTCTTCAGCATTCTCCCTGTCTTCGCCTAGGGTTCACTGGTGATTCAGTGCACTCCGGACCTTATATGTATACCTGATATTATACCGAGCGCTGTAATTTAACTGCTTGCGCAGCAAAGTTTTATTTATTGCTTACCTGAATGGGCATTGCAGTCCGAGAACAAATATCTGTTCCCAAGCCGACGCCAACTCAGAACCCAATCCAAGCTGTCGCACACTAGATGGCGTATGCATGGCCACACGGTTGTCCCATCCCTCGGACGTGTGACAGCTGACAGTTTGCGCCACTGAGACACAAAAAGTAATATCGCTTCCAGTTTAGAGAGGGAGAGAGAGAGAGTGCTTGATCAAAGTGGATCAGTACGTTGACCCCTTCCCCCGGCGAGTGTCCAGGAGTGTTCCGTCCTATCGCAGTCCTGTTTTTGCTTCGTTCTATTAGGAGCTACCGTGTTAACCGAGGCGTCTGCTGTACTGGACACCAGAACACCGGGGGGTAGATGGATATGCCCGGTGGCGTTGCTGTAGCCGACAACTATGAACCGGAGAGCGCTCAGGAATGCAGTTCATCTTTTTCTGGGGAGGGCTCGCGGCCCAGTGAGCTGTGACACGTGTCCGAGACACGGCTGCTCCGTCTTCTCAGCGCTCTGAACGCATGCTCGAGAGCGCGTTGCCCACTGCGGTTCAACGCGGTGGTTGTTTGTGATCGCGTCTGCGCTTACGCGCTTTCTGTCTCGCGAATACGGAGCAGTGCCTGGGAGCATAAACCTACGTGCGCCTCATGTCTACCGTAGAAGACGAATGAAAGAGACCAAAAACAGTTTTGTCACTTTCATTCGTCTTCTACGCGAAAGTGACCAAACTGTTTTACGGACGAAACATATTCAAAATACCAGTTGGCTTTACAAAGATACGCGCAGTTCTCATGAAGTTTGCGCAATCGTTCACGTATACCTTTGATGCATGATGATGCTCGGCGACTTTGCCTGGCCTGGACACTCAGCGACACCGGTGTGTGTCCAGAATAACGTACTGTGGAAAAGCGTGATTACCATATTGTGGTTCTTACACGTGAAATATGAAAAAGAAGTGTTAATCGTGCCCGCTCTTCATGAATACGAGAGAGAACGGACGCAAGCGGAAAAGGTACACGTAGCAGCTTGGAATATCTTCTAGGAGTCCTTAGCTATCGCCTGAGAGATATGAATAGTTGACCTTGGAGTTTGAATCATGAACCTTTGAGTTCGAATGGTGAAGGCCGTAGTTTAGAGAACAATAGATAGTACAATGGTGTCCAGTGAGTGTTTCACTAGGGTGTCGGGAGCACCCGCATGCCCCCTCCCTGCCCGAGAAATGTGGGTATGTGTCTCGCGTGATCTTATTATTGTTAATCGCGACGTATATGGTAAGAGTATAAAGTGTTTGTTATCATGACCTGTCGGTCATGTTATACATTCGTACCCTTTTATGCTAATTTTAGTGCATACCAAGTGAACGAGGTGCGAGTTGGATGTTTTGGGTACCACCGCTGGTACGAGAACGCGGAGTGGTGCTATTACGCAGCGCATAAACCAGCTAAGAAATTCTCTCTCAAAAAAACATTAAGACATCCCCCCCCCCCCCCCCCCACCACTCTCGCCTCCTTCACGAGAGTGAGAGACAGTCTGCAAAGCTCCAGTATTAAATATTTGGGTATATGTATTAGGCAAGTCTGTGCGACTAGTGCTCCAGCCTAGTGCACTAGGAATGAGTTGTTCAATCAACGATTTCTTCAGGCTTCCCCTTTCGTAGAACTAATGTTCATCTCTTATGATTGCGAGGAAAACGTTGTCTTGCTGTATGGTCATGTCGAAATTATTCGCGTTAAGACCCGTCTGACATAGCGTAGATTGTCTTCGAAAGTATCATTGCGGTATTCCGGCGTTCGCAATGTGCATTTCGTCCGTCGATAGTATATTTCTCCGTACGTGCTGGGTCTACAAACAACGAATTCAATGCTAGTTTTATGCTTTTAGGAAACACGTCACGAAGGAAACTTCTCATGAAGGAAACATTAGCTAAATGATTCGTTAAGCCTTTAGTGTCACAAAAATGGGATATGAACGCTCCAAGGATGGGGGCAAAATGCAGCAAGACATCCGGGCACTTACATTTAGGTGGATGTTAAAGAACCCCAGGTGGTGGAAATACAGAGCGTTCCGCCGCGGCTTGCTTCATAATAATGTCGTTGCTTTCGGATGTAAAGCACCATCAATGATTTTGAAAAGTGTGTTCTTCGGTTGTATGCGGAAAGGGTTTGATAGGTTTGCCCAAGTACATAATTCCGACTCCGCTGACGCGACTGATACTGACGAGTTGTCGCAGCCCAACCACAGTGTCTTCGTAATGTTACAATGTGCCAAGAAACGCTGATAAATGCAGGTAATAATGTGTGATGTTCATTGAAAAAAAAGTAGCGTACCTTACGAATTCCCTATGTAGTTTTCCTGTTCTGGCATGTCAGCATTGCCTATAAATATTAAACAGAGTGCAAGAAACGGTAAGATGATGACAGACAAATTGCACGCCCAGAAATGCTTTGACAAGTACATGTTCACCTTGTCCTAGGCATAATGGACCAACCGACTAATTATCACATATCTTTTGCTATCACAGTTTACTCCATATAACTGTTGATAACAAACTTAGTCTATACATCTAAGCAAAAAAAAAAAAGAAAAAAAAACCTTAGCTTCACTCACACAAGGAAACGGCCAATGCTGTTGTTTTTTGTTTCAAAAGAAAAATATGATTACAAGCCACGATGTAATGAAGGAACTGCCAAAAATATTTTTCCCCCTACGTTCACCTAAATCTCAGCGCACAGATGTTCTTGTATTTCGGTGATTTTACTTGGCGTCGCCCACCGTTATGTACATCTTGATATGACCACCGCTAAAAACAGACGCAGGACACAAGAGCAGCGTCGCGCAAAAGCGGGAGTCCTTGCTGCAACGTTTGTGTCTGTTTTTCCTTATCAGAAATCTGACACCAACTGTCGCTGCCTCACACCTTGTTCCAGTATAGGCGGGCATCTTCGCTTCAAGTCATTTCATTTTAATACAGCGAAGCTGCATATACCGAAGTCCCTAGATTTTGTAACTAAGCGGAAAAGAATATCTAGGGAGTTTAGTATGTACACATGGGTCTCCGGAAGGGGTGCCAAGGGGGGCAGCTTCCCCTCTCTGGAATTTGGAATGTGTACTTTTTTATTCACCACAGGCGTGTATAGTATACCTACTGTGCATTTACAGCGGCAGGGCCGATCCCGGGGTTGTGCAGGGTGTGAAGCATGGGCTAATATGCAGAATGAAACTCGAATTAAGTAAAGCGTGTGAAGAATAAAGTGAACCATATACGTAATAAAGGGGGTTATAGAGCTGACTTGGCATTAATTAAATGTGAACTGAGCGAACGAAATGTGAATCGAAGTGATTCGAAGGTGCCGCATGCGATCCAAAGGTACAATGAATGTAGTTAAGCCGCGTACACACTGTTAGCACAGTAACCTTTAGTTTATTTTATAGGTACACAAAAATGTGAAAATATGCTCCTTTATACAGGTTAAAGCGCTTTCAACCTTTATAAAGGAGCATATTTTCACATTTTTGTGCACCTATAAAATAAACTGAAGGTTACCGGGCTAAGAGTGCAGGTATGGATAGTATCTGAAGTAAAGTGCGACCGTCCATCGCATCAAGTCGCGCCCCGTCACGGTAGTCTTGTGGCTATGGTACACTCGGCTGCTGATCCGAGCGAGGGTCGCGGGATCGAATCCCGGATGCGGCGGCTGCATTTCGATGGAGGCGAAATCTTGAGGCCCGGGTGCTGTGCGATGTCAGTGCGCGTTAAAGTACTCCAGGTGGTGGAAATTTCCAGAAGCCTCCCCTAAGGCATCTCCCATAATGAGAGCTGGTTTTGGGACTTTAAACCCCACATAACAACAATAGAACATCTCTGAACGGTTGTTATGTAACACCAATTCAAAGGGCTGGGAATGCACCATCATATTAATTCACTGCAGTAAAAAAAGGAGAGAGAGAGAGAGAGAGGAAGATGAGATTATTGCGAGTATCTGACGCCTAACGTTGGACCACCGATCTTGCGAGCGTTTTCATCTTGACAGAAATATGAAGTTGTGCTTCGCCGCTCCTTTTCTTCCTCTTCTTCTTCTTTCTCTTGCTTCTCCGCACGAAGCAGGTAGCACACTGGTCGGGCGTGAACCGTACGTAGTCAACTTCCAGGGCGTGTGTTTTTCCACGGTAGGGCACAAAGCTGAGACATGTTTTATGTTGCTGCTGATTGCCTCTGCAACCGGTGGTGAACGACCGCTTATATCCCGCCACTGGCTTCCATTAGCCGAGCCCGGCCCTCGCGTTTCTCGCCAGCCTTAAGGCTTTTAAATCAGCGAGTCCCCATCAAGGCACCGTGGACACGGGTTGGGCCCTTCATCGCTCGGAGCTTTATTTTCTTTTTGCCGCACGGCGTTCATTTTTTTCTTCGTCTTCTAAGGCTACGTAATCCGTGCCAAAGCTTGCTTTCCGCATCGCAGCTGAAAACAGCTCCCCGTAAAGCGGCTCTTATTTCCGTGCAGTGGCCCCGTATGTGACAATGTGAAACCATATTTCCGATATGATCGTGGGAGATGGCGAGCTGTTTTAATAGGAGATAGGTCAGAGACCCTGATTACGATTAAGCTTGTTGCAAAGTAAGTTTGGCCATGACAGCATGGCTAGACGCCCTTTGCAACAGCATCTTTGAGCTGGAGAACAGCGCTCGTGTATGATAAGATGTTTGATTCGCCATGTTTTTTTCGCGTCGTCCTTGCATATGATATGCGCCAGCATGTCCTATAATGGTTAACCAATTAGCCCACAATTACGTCATAAGCAAGTGTGGACACGAGGAAGTCCAGTAACGTAGTATTCTTCGGATTCTGCTCGGCAAACTTGCGTTGCGGCGCCTGCACTTTTGCAGCCCAACAACCGAGCCCTTTCACTGGCACAGCGACACGCCACTTGATTCTTCTAGCGTGACTGGCGTATTGCGAATGACGTGCTTTGTAAGCTTGGCTAAGCCTTGCACGTCAGCCTTTATAGACTGTGGGTTAGGGTAGGGCATGTTGTAGACATTATAAGTTTTAACAAAAATCACCTTAAATATTCCGTTGTTTTCAGGCAATCAAGAAGTGATTGAACTCGGGTACTTGCATTGCAGACATCTCCTAAAAAAAGGTGAGAGTGGCTGAGGAACCTTTGATTCTTATCGAGACCTTTGTTTGGTAACATTTGTCGTGACATCACACTTTCTTTGGTGCTTGTGTGTGTTTAGACAACTGCGAACGATTGAGTCAATGTGGGCGCTGTTACAGCCATTCCAACAATGCACAAAACAAGTGAAGTGACTGTTCCCACGCATCTTCCGAAGATAGGCGCACGTTCTTAATACCAGTTAACGCACTTCACGATGCTGATCCGTTCCGTCGCAAGAAATACTGTAAGCGTTTTCAGCAACATTGCTACTTGTATGGTGTCCATAGCCGGCTTTAATACAATGTTCGATCATGCGGGACGGCTTTTACTCTGGTTTATCTTTTTCATGCATGAAACGTTCCATCGACACCAAGGTGTCCCGCGTCAATTTTGCTACGCTACCACATCGTCACTACGCCGTGTGCTTTTTCACACGGTAACTGTACAACGTCATAAGAGCTGCATGGACGTCTGTGTGTGCTCTGGTGGAAGAGATTCACCAAAAAGTCCTATGCACGCCCAATGAGGTAAAAAAAGAAAAGAAAACCTTTTTGTACGCCAAATCGTCCATAGTAAGTATATCTGCGTCCCTTGTCATCAGCGCTGTCTTCATCAGTCCTCCTGATACTGCAAGCAAAACCTTCTTGGAACCCTACAACCATAACTAATCTGCCACTATGCCGGACCGCCGCTTCCATAGCCTTGCACACAACTGGGAACAGAAGCACCACAGGCTAGCAACAGAAGCAGCACTGCTACCAGCCTCCACGCGGAAAAAAAAAAGAGGCCCACAGGAGCCATAGCCAAGCCAAGACGAGGCGAGCCCTCACACGAGCTCGCGCACACACGTCTTCACACGATGTCGGCAGGTCCAGCGGCCGTTCAATTTCGTGTCGGCGGGAGTCAGGCCGGCCTACCGGGTAAAGGGAGTGGTGCCTTATCGAAGCGACCGCACCGCGGCACGCCGCTGTCGGTTTGACCGGGGCTACTGGAAACTCGCCTCGCGGTGCGCCTACTGCATGCACAGTGCACGCGGGCCAAAAAAGAAAATAAAACGAAAGAGGCGATGTAGTTGTGGTAGCGGGGGGCTCGATGACAAGCGGCGCGCATTCGTGATCGCTCACCGTTCGCGAGCGCCGCGAGTGGTATAATGCGCAACCGGCCGCCACACGGCGTGGATCTATTACGCCGCACGTTGGATGGAGCCCCGTACGAATGTATGCACGTACTACGCAGGCAGAATTCGAAAAGAGAGGCGCACCGGCCTCTCAGCCGGCCCTGCCCCGTTCGGCACGGCGCTTCTGATGCTTCTTGCTTCACGTTGTCGTTGCATCTTGATGTCATTTAGGACTGCAGCAATTCCAGAGGCGCAGCAAGGTGTCTACACTTGGACATCCTTGCATCTGTACGTGCTTGTCGACAGCGCCGTGTGTCCTTGTACGGGTGTGAGTACGGGTGTTGAGGCCATACTGACTCCTAGGCGAGCACGTGCTTGTGTGTGCGTCCTGGAAGGCGTCCAGAGTGTAATACACTCGTACTTTCGTATCTGTATGCTTCGCGTGGGCCCATCGCGAGTGTCACTTTTAGGCTCGCTGTGTTTGAATGCTCGGGTGTTGGCTTGTATAAGTTGTATATGTGTGTTTCGTCTTCGGTACGGCGTGCATCCATCTCCCCCTCTCTGTGTCTTGTACTTGCACGCTTGTGTTTAAGCACGACTTCTTTTGCGCCGATCGCACCAGGGACTCCCGCGCAATACAGTAGCCGCCTGGCAGACGCAGTGGGAAAGTGGCGCTTATCTATTACAGGAGGAGATGCAGAAAAGCCGTGTGGCGAAGTACGCCGTAACGCGGGATTTTAGCGTACTGTGTACCGCATGCGTATGAGACGAGGCGGACTCTCACGGGGGCAGCAGTGGGATGGCCTTTCGTGCATGCCATAAGGCGAACGTGTTGTTGTTAACCAGCGTTTAGTCGGGTGCCATGACTTGTGGCAGAGACGGCAAAGGTACTTAGGTAATTCATCAATATAATTTCTACGGTGTCTGAAGGCGGGGGCGTATGGGCGACATGATGGCAGCAGTACAATTGTGAATCCTTCAGCGCTGACAAATGTAAGGCGTTCATATATGGAACTGTTTTTGCTGCGTCACAGTGGAGCTTCCTTGCGCCTTGTAGCTTTGGCAGTGTTGCAAAGCTGTGGTGAGATGGGCAGTTTGATCGCCGTACACCAAATCATAACTAGTGTAGCCATTCGTACGAGCTCCGCCTCATTAAGTGCCCTATACCTCTCTGTCAAGCCTCTTTCACTCGCCCGCCGAGCTTCATTTCTTATTATTTGGATTGCCAACCTTGTTGGTTTCGCTGTGTGTGCCCACTCGTGCAACTGACTCATTTTATTCAGTTTTATTCAGTTTATCGGATTACAGGCTGTGGGAACGCCACCTTGGCGCCCCAATCAGCACCAGAATTGGTTTGCATGACCCTTCAGCTGTAACGTTACTGACGTCTCTCTAATTAACTAACCTTACGGGGACCACTCCTTTTAGGGCCGGCAGATAGAGACCAATGCTGCGCGGAATCATTAATCTCAACACCCGTGCGAGCAAAGCACGTGGGATGTCAGGCCACTCTCGTTGGGACTGGCCTCGCCTCCTTTCAACAGCAGCGCACTCCAGCTGTGAGGTCCTCGCATGCAATAGAGCACGGTAAGTTTGTATCCGAGTGAAATATTCGGGTTGGTGTGATTGGCAGAGGCAATTGTGGAGACCTTATTCAGTGAGCTGCTAAAGCAGCGCCTCTTGGAATGGTTCAATCTATGAGATTAATTTTTTTTTTTTGCTTGAAGGGGCCCTGGAACAGTCAGGAGATCGTGTAAATCAGTCGTGGAGACTGTTATGAGCACGCGAGTAAAATATTGTCGCGCGGCACGAACAAGGAAATTTGCAGTTAGAAATAAGATACAGCAGGAAATCGCCTGTAGTGACGTCCCAGGGAGCACCGACTACATCGCTTCACATTTTTGGTGTTCCTAAAAAAAGGTTACATGCATTTTCTGTGTTTGTATAACGTTAGTATATATGGACAAGGAAACCACTGCTGAGGATGTTTTCGCCATAATACACATCCTTGCTTGCTAGTTCTGGGTCAAGTGACGACGTCATTTGGTGGAAGACGAGCAGGCCATTTACAGCTGATTTGAAGCCAAACTGCAAGTTTACTGATGTGTGCAGTGCATTAATATTTCGCTCACATGTTCGCAGGATTCTTCATGACTGATTGCCGTCGTTTTCTGACTGTTGCAGTGCCCCTTTTAGACAACTTGAAGGCTTGCACTATTCCAGGGGCGTTGCTTTAGGGGTGGACTGCATAACGTCTCCGCGATTTCTAAATAAAGAAGTGTTGCAGAACCCCTCTAAGGGAACCTGAAAGTCATCATTGCGGAGATATGTAGTGCATTTTCAGGCGTCACGTATACATTTGTTTTACGTCTGTTCTCAGTGGTTTCATGCTTTTAGTGAGCGTAAGGTGAGGTTAGATTAAGAGTAATACTAACCGTAAGCACACGTCGTGAATAGCGCGAAGTTGCGGCTTCGGTGAACTATCAGATTTACACTGAGCAGAACGCTATGCACAAGACCGCGCAAGGCGTTGTCTGAGTCCCTGTCTATGAGCGAATGCGAGGGGAGCCACCTCCTGCACTTTTCCTTCATTCTTTTCCTCCCTCACGGATAGGTCACTTGGCGACGCATACTTTGAAAGCATTAGACCTCTGTGCAAGACAACCTAAGTACCTGGATTTACCGCACGTTGGCACGTTTTATAGTATATATCGTTGTCAGGGTGAGCTTCCGCATTTTCGTTTTCTCTTTTACTCCCCCTTGTCCGTACCTCCTCCTTTGAGGGGATAGGCAACAGCACAAACTGGAGCTAGTCTCCTTGTAATTCCTTTCCTGTATTTCCACAAGAATGTTTTTGCGATAGACCGTCAGAACTTGTTTTTTTTAATGCATGTAGCTTTAATGAATGCAGAAGCGGCAGTAGGTAGCAACTCGTCTGTCTAAACTAAATTTTACAGAAACAATCCCAGACGACCGAATCGCATGCAGCCCTCGGCGATCAAATGCGAGACCGGTTTGTGCGGCGTTTGTAGCTAGGTTACGTTACTGTGCTTCATAGCCATCATCCACACTCTTATTCAGTCATGTTTATTTGCAATCAACCTTTATTTCATTACGGAGGGAGAATGTACCACCTTCAGAGTTCGTCCACCACGGTAGTGCTGCACGCGCCGTGATGCACCTCCGTTCCAGAGCGTCTCGGACAGGCGCCACTACCTTACAGGGTGCACGCAAGAAACCAGTAGCCACAGCTTCACACTCATTGCTTCGCACCTAGCCGCCCCTTTCCCTGCGGTTCCCTCCGTATCTGCACCAGGACTTGATGCCGAACACTCTTCGCATAGGCTTGTAATGAATCGCTGCCGGCGGGCCGGGTCTCGATGTGACGAATCGGTGCAAGACCCCGTGGCGATTCGGAATTAACGAGGCAATGGTGCCGATGAAATGAGCGCATACTTCTCGTCTGCTCTGGCATACGCACCCCCCCCCCCCCTTCTATCCCCTTCCTACTTGAGCCATTGCTATCTCGCTATTCGCCGGGTTCTTTCGTGCGCTACGCAGCAGCCTCCCTACCTCGTGATCCCCTTGAAAGCACGCCCTGTTCGACGCGAGAGCTTGCATATCCACCCCAACGCTAGCTTCTTCTCACTACGTGGCGCAGACACATCGAACTATCTCGCAATAGACGCAGGTGTGCCGCCTCCTTGAGCTCTCCGACGTTCTCCGCCTGATGGGGGCCAAAGACACGGCGTGGCGCTCCCATCCGTTTATCAAGTCCGGAGGTGGTCAACCTGCGAGATTCTCTATGGTATCTCTCGGGGCCAGTTACTCCGATCCCCAGAATTGGTGTTGCCCAAACCTGCAGCTAGCAACAGCTTCCACAACTTGGAGGCAAAGAGCGCTTCAGCTTTTCCAAATGAACAGGCGGCACCATGGAAATAGACACCGTACGTTGCTTCCAGGAAAGCCCCTGTGAGGGCATTTGCTCCAAATCGCAAGTGCGAATGAAGCATACAAAATAAATACGCTCGTTTGGAGCTTCGGGATACCCTCAAGTCGATGAAGATTTCTGCTTTCACGAATCATCACCAAATATTCCTTGAGTATCTCGTAAGGAAAGGCCCAGTTTTGACACCATAAGAGCAAGACGGACAACAGGACAATCGCCAAGTCCGTTGGCTGTCTTGCTTGCTCCTTTCTTTAAGAGACGTTCCACCAGCTATCCCTTCATGAAGCACTTCTAACGTTGAGAAATTTCCCGCGGAAGTGATTCGCTGGTTTTCTCGTTTGGTCTGCGGAAACGAGTAGTGCGTTCTTAAGCCGCCCCGCTTCATTTCCTGGAAACACGTTAGAGTTGACGTTGCAGTTTCAGCGCCAAGTTACATGGACGAGAGTATTGTTTTTCTTTTAAATTGGAAGGACGCTAGTTTCCAACGTCGAGTGACAACAGCCGCACAAGTTTGTGTTTTTAGAATGGGCATGTATATTGGAATCAGAGGGACAGATTGTATTTATTTACTATAAGTAAACCTTCGTCTCATACAGAAGGAGAGGAAGCGAACGGCAAGGAGGTCGACCAAACGTGCGTCCTGTTCACTACCGCGCTCTGGCCAGTTCTGTTATTTTTTCTTTTTTTGCATTTCTCGGCAATCTTTTTCATCGAACCTAATTTTTCAATGAGATACTACGACTAGTAACGCCACCCTGGCCATATCGCTGCTTAAGGTCTAATTTGTCGTGTTCAGCACCCAATTACAGGCGTTCCGCGGTCCTTCCAATCATGCGAAGTGCCGACTGCACCTCTGGCTTCAGGGACACCACTAAACTTCCAACTGTACGTCCCCCAACGGTCACACCTTTCCACAGACCTCGAAACGCCTCGTACACAACGTAATCCCACGAGGCAGTGCGTTTCATTACTGCAGCATTCGTATCTCTCCTTGCTGTCATGGCCTTTTCACGTATTTCCACGGACCCATTTCCCCAGTTTCCCTGTACTACCATATACATGCATTCCATTACTCTACGCATTTCGTGGCTCCGCATTTCTTGGCCTTCGACCATGTTGAAGAGCACGCTCCCACGGGCCACGACGTAAGAAGGTGCACACGTCACGAGTGGGACACCGCAACTATAAAGGCAGACAGGCTATATCGATGATAGATACACATGTACGAGGCCAGAAGTATAGAAAAGCACCCCTTGAGGAAACATGTCGTTTGTCTCCGCAGTCCAATCTTTTCGTCGTATCGGCGAAAAGACGCGGGCGCCCCCACCAACTTCGTTGGGCGTTTTCGTTCTTCGTCGCCACGTGCTGTGGGCAGTAGCTGTGTGGTCTGATTTATGACGTTCAGCACCCCCGCCGTTTTCGGCGGCCCTGTTTATTCTTAGACCTCACTTCGCACCTTTGTTATTTTTCTGTTGTGTAGTACAAGCGTCGTCGTGTCTTGCTTATCTAGAACGGTGGTCCACTGTAGGCTGTAAGTGTGAAGCCCACCGCACACGAAGAGAACTGAAGGTGCGGAACGCACACGCGTTGGCAAGATTATCAACACCGCCTCTGCTGTGTCTTACCTACATTTATTCTTGGGCAGCACTGAGATTAGCAAGGAAGTAGTTACATTGCGGGCTGGGCGAGAAGCGTGGAGAGCGGCAAGGCACAAATGTAGGCGCGAGCGAAAACCCTGCTGCGTACGGTTGTCATATGTCTAGTCAACGCCCCTTGGTGTTAACAACCTGGCATGTAAAGGAAACAACGTGACAAACGTAGGCAGGGTAGGTGGGGTTGTGCACTGCTGCTAACCTTACATTTTGGCGAAGAGGGGAGTGAAAGGTAGAGAAGAAGACGGAGTAATGATCACGTCGAATAAACTCGCAAAACAATGTTCATCAATAACGGTTAGTAGTAGAAGATCCGGAAAAGCATCTCAGTGAGACTGTATTTCAACAGCGCAACATGCATACGTTAGGGCAGATGCAAGAAAGCAATGACGTACAACAAGTTAATTTACAATAATGTGCTCTTAGCCAAGTGGGTTGGTACTGGGTGAACACAATCTCGCGTTGAGCTGTTCTGTCCGTCGAGTTGGTTTTATTTCTGTTGTAAGGCTGGTCAACTCTACTGTTCTTCAGTATCTGTGGGTCATTCGGCGGTACAACATGAGGAGCAATTCCGGAGGGGCTGGCTGGTTCGCTTTAAATGAATTAGGTAATTACAGAAGCCAGAGAAAAGGGTGATACACGACCAGATGAAACAGGAGGGACACTCAAGTGGAGAGCTGTATTCGTGCTTCTTTTCTTGTGTTTTCGTTCTTTTTTCCTGCAGACACAACTTTGCCAAAGAGAGAGAGAAGCGAATGTAGGGTAACCAACCAAGCACGTGCTCGGTTGGTTACTATACAGTTGGGCAGGGGAGAGGTGTAATAATAGATGAGATAGATAAGAGAAGAGAAGCAAGATGTCCAGCGTGCAATCACAAATCGAATAATAAATAAGACAGAGAATATAAAAGAACAGTAGGAGAAAATATACCAAGCCCTAACAAAGAAAGTGCTGGAACGACGAGTGAAGTTCAAATGCGTCCGTGAAGTCCCGTGGACTTCAGGAAGTATTATGACACATTTGCGGCTTTATCCGTCTAGGATCGCATAGGCCAAGGACCAAGGATCCTTTCTGCATAAGCTGGTCTTGTATCAAGGCGGCAAAGTTTACGCTGTAAAGAACTTCGTTGAGCTATGTAGGACGCCCCGTGAGCAGAGTGGGCGGCCAATTGTACCCAAACAACTGCAAATGTGGCACGCCGGAGCGTTCACCAGGCAATTTGCCTATAGTTTATTTGTACCACGAGTCAAGGAACATCCATCGAACAAGGGGCGTGCATACTGCTTAGGAGTCGATGCGCAGGGCATGCAGGACAGGATATTGTCATGACGGTTTATTTACTGGTTCGTAAAGTGTGCTTCGCATCACTTTTTGCTTCATCTTAATACTACATGTTTACGGAAAGTTTTGTATATAATCTAGGCCTATAACAAAGCGACTGCTTTTAAATCCCCTGAGATTATGATGCGTGGATTTTTTCTAAAAAGAAAGAGAAAGCAAGAAAGCATTGAAATCAAGAAGGTAACCAGCGAAATCGGATGTCGTACTCTGTTTTGGACATTAAAATTGGGATATTTTCTTTAGCTGCACCAATTGTTTTTTTTTAATAAAGCATCTCGTTACAACGGCGTGGACAGTGCGTGAAGCAGAGGAATTACAATAAAGACATAGTTGGCTGCTGGCGAAACCGTGAATCGCAGTCATACTCGGCGATAATTGCTTTGCGCAAGTGCGTTTTATCATAGGAGCGTAATTTTCATTAACTAGTCTTATGAGAGAGTTTCGGTCTCCGGTCCCTCCCTCTTGTAGGATACACTAATCAATTCTTGCACTTTCACGTCAGTTCAAATTACAACCTTTGATTTTACTTTATTAGTATTAGAAGAACGAGGTAACACTTCAGTCAATTCATACCAGTGACAAAAGAAACGCTATATGCACTACGAGCTTTCAGCAAGTCTACACGACACCCGTTTCCATTTCCCTACGTCATCAAAAGGTTTCATTTTACGTTGACTCGGTTCTCGCCTCTCATTATATTGCCGCTACTGCGTGTGAGGTCGACTGCACGTTCGAGCCATCCAGTGTGTAGCAGCCGCAGCAGTCACGCTTATCAACGCAGCCGCAAGGTAAAAAAAAAAAAAAAAAGGCTCGCCCTGCTACCGGTAACACCACACGGGCGTATGAGCAGGAAGCAATAATAACAAAGGTATCCTTGTAAGTGGTGCGAAGGAAAAAAAAAAGGGGGGGGGGGGGGGCAGGAATGAACTAAAACGACTGTTCTGCATCATGTGAACGGTGCAGGCTCTTAATTAACTGTCACGATGTTCTATAGGCGCGTAAAACACGGCATTTGGGAAGGAAACGGGCTGTTCGCTGTAACAGCGAAGGTGCGGGCCAAGTATTCCAGACCCCGTGCGTAGCGGGAAATGCATATAGAGCACAGCGGAGAAATGCGCGGAGTGGTGTTAGGAACAGAAATTGCCGGGCCCGGTAAGAAAGTACCACATTTCCTCGTTTACTGCTGGCCTCAATATATATTGTTTTGTGTTGTGAATGCTTACGATTACTGGTTCGTCGTCCTGGCTGCAGTAACACTGTTGGCGCACCAAATTTACGCGTAATATTCGTGACTAACTTCAGAGGCAGAGATTCCGCGACAATATTTCGAGAAGTGTACGTTGTCTCGCAGTGAAAAATGATGACAAGCGTTACAGAATGTGCGTATAAGGGCAACTTTTTCTTTTGCGATATTTAGGAGGAAAGAATGACGTAGGGTGAAGGTGTATGCAACCTCGCAACGTTATGGAACGAATGTGCATTTGATGAAAGGATTAAAAAGCTTATAAAGTGCGACTTGAATGTGAATCTGGCAAACGTGAGCAGTCATTTGTTCTCTTGCTCGCATGAAATTCGGGAAGTCATGCTGGTGATCTAAGGAATCCAGCTTTTCCTCAAAAACTTTGCAATTATTGTATAGACTTGAGGTTTGAACAGAACATTCAGTATCGAATCAGCACTGCGAATTACAGTGGTGACACAGAAATGTGCTCGGGATGATATGTTACTAATTCCTCAATCTCACCGTCATGTTATTTCGGACTCAACATGGCGTCAGGTGACCGTCATCTCCAAGTCATTGCCTTCAGTGACAACCAGTACTGGCGGCAAAATGTTATTGCCATATAGCGCATCCAACAACAAGGCGTATCAACGTCCAAAAAATCTGTACCGGCACAACCAACTCCAAATTACATGTTTTAATACACGTAATCATTATAATTTGCGTGCACTGAAGAAACAATGCGTCAGAGACCGCGGAATGACAGGTCACTTGCATCTCAGCATTAGGATCTCACGCAGGTCGACTGAAATGTGCAGGGAACACATTTCGGGCCGCCAGGCATAGTTCTCTACTTCAATATGCCTGACCGCATGTTTGGCGATCACCATAGGAAGGGCACTGAAGATAGAATTGCTAACCGCATGTCACTACATGACATCTTGATTTGTAGAATTAAAGTAACAATAATAGTGTGCGACGTGAATGCACCACGTATGAGGTCGCAGTCGGGGGGACGTTTATTTGGTCCGCTAGCTCAGTAGCGAACCAGCACAGCTTATTCACGATGATGATGGTCGCAGCTATGAGCGATGAGTAAGATAACCAAAGGTGTGATAATGGTGATAGAAAGATGAGGCATCATCCAAGCGCCTACAGTAGTAGTTATTTCTTTTGTATTACATGCCAAAACGACAATTTGATTGAGTCACGCCATCTAGGAGGGCTCTGAAAATTTCGACCACCAGGGTTTCTTCGACGTGCCCAGATTTCGCAAAGCGCACGAGCCTCTAGCATTTTCGCCTCCAGTGAAATTCCACCTTCACGGCTGAGATAGAGTTGTAGTCTAGTGATAATAATTGTTATTCGGTCAAGGAAAGCGCGCTATTTTTGGCAGCCCCTGTCGGTAGCACGGCTCAGCGTCCGTGGAGGTAAGGTAAAGAGATTGAAGCAGCGCAATTTACAAGCACAAATACTATCAGACAAAAAGTGTTCCCCAGGAAGCCTGAGACGATCCATGCAAGTTCTCAATTATTTCTTGTAAGGGTTTAAGTATCCAGGAAGAGGTATAATAATAGTAATAACTGAAGGGGCATTACGTGCCAAGACCGTGCTATGATTATGAGCGCTGCCTCGTGGAAGAAGGATCCGGAACAATTTTGAATACCTGGTGTTCTTTAAAGTACACCTAAACCTAAGTACTTAGGTGCTCTTTGCATCTCGGTCCTATTGAAATGTGACCGTGGCTTGGTCGGGACGCGAACCCTCTACCTGGAGCTTCGGCAGCCAACATCATAGCCTGTAAGCGACAATGGCAGGTCGGGGAAAGGATGCTTGTACCATACGGAGAAATCCGGTAGCATTCATTTCATCGGAAAGAGAGGTACACAAGAAAGAGAAAAATCGCATGCAAAATAAGCCGATACGGCCTTCCGCAGATTGGCTTTGGCACGAGGGAGATTGGGTTCCGCTCGGTCTGTTCGAGACGTGCCAGACAATAAAGAAGGAAGAAATTAAAAAAAAGAACATCGAAGATCTTATAAACGGTAGCCGGCTTTTAGTTAGGCGCCCAACCCTCGCGTTTAACCCGTAGCCTCGTTAGGAAACCGGGTGTGTTTTCTGGGCGGGCTCCATTGGCTGGGCCACATACGCGGCGAGTATCGTCTATAGCTCGAAGCTACGTGGTATACCACGTGGTGTCGGCGCCCGTCGCGCTCGCGTTACGCGAAGCTTATTGCGCGGCATCGACGTTTTGGCACATTGCACCGCGCATTGGATGGGAGCGCGTGAAAAACGTAATAAGCGAGCAGTCGGCCGGCAACATGCCGACAGGGTGGCAATAGCAAGAGGAGAACGGGTGAATTAAAGAAAAGAAAAAAAAGCGAGAGCATGGAAGGAGTGTTTGACGTGCACTTAGTGGAGGAAGAAATATGAGCATTAGCAGCCGAAAACAAAATAGGCGACCCCCCTGTAATGATGCCTTTCGGTATGCTCCGGACTCTTAAATGACCAGGCGTGAATTTGTAGCTTTTAGTGCTTTACTGCCTTTCCCCGGCACCTGCAGCGCCGATATATATTTAGTTTCATAAATCTCGTTAGACGTACAAGTTCGTCTTACACTCGGTAACGTAATCACCTCAAAAGATCATCCCTCATTCTTATCAGCTTGATTTCGTCGTTTTCTTTTTCTATACGCACCGCACCTCGTGTCGAGGCGTATTGGAAGAGGGCGTAGAAGGTGCAGAGGCTTGCTGCCATTGCATCTAAGCAGGTTACTTTAGCGGAGAAGTGCGACATGGTTAAGCGAAGCGCTGTTCCAATCACAGTTAATTGGTTTTTGACTTCACGCGAGTTTCAGTATATGGCAAAAAAAAAAAAAAAGCGCACCCTCGAAGGACTGTAGTTCTAAGCGGCGCGATATGTTGCTGATACCCCGGTAACATACACCGTGGTAATTTTCCAAGGAACATATACGTAGAGTCGAGAGCATCGTTTACTGCAATAACGTGAATGCGTTTAATTGAGCTATGGTTGGTACTGTTTTAGTGCAGTGCTGTTTTAGTGCATTCTTCCAGAGGACGCACACAAGGACAGACTATGTAAAACGAGAGACTGCCTTGACTAGTGGCTGTTATGTGCAGTATGTTGTTCCCTGTGTTCGCTAAAATGAAAGGGTGCACAGCTGCTATGTTGTCGGTGTATCCCTTCGCCCTAACATCTCTAAACTTTTATCATTGTGGACTTTGTTCAAGCCAAGGTGGTTGAAAAATATATTTTTAAAAGCCTTCTTGGTTCCAGCTGGACGTACAAAATACTTCAACGCGCTAACATCAAACACCTCGTCTCGCATAAAGTCCGGCATCGCCGGCAGCGTTGGCGTCCACGGCGGAAGTAATCATTTGAAACAAGCGCCGTAGCATCCGGAGTATTTGAATACTCAAGTCCTTCACCATGACGCAGGTACTTTAGCGAACAAAGTTGAACATACCCTTATGAAAATTTTCGTTGAGAAAGTGTTGAGAAGTTATAGAGCAACGTCAACAAAGTGCACTGTAAAATTATTGAGAAATCATTCACAGAAATGTTGACAAGCTTGTTGAAAATTGGCCATTTACTTCTTGTTGAAAAATTATTGACAAATGCAATTATGATAAAATGTTGATTTGTTGTTGATAAATGGTTGGCTACCGTATTGAAAAATTGTTGCTAAAATGTTGAATGACAATGTTGAAAAGTCGTTGCAATATTGTTGATAAAACGTTGCTAAACATTGTTGGTAAATCATTGCTTCATTGTTGAAAAATTGTGAACTGCAATCTTGAAAAATTGTTGACAGAATGTTGCAAAATGTAATTTCGCTTACAAAAATGCCATATATGGCGATATCAGGTATTGGGCATATATGGCTATATATGGCAAGTGCCTGTATGGCCATGTTTGCCCAAATCGTGACAGGGGCATATATGGCAATAATACACGAGGAATGAATGCCATGTATGAGTGACACGTATCCATGCAAATGCGGCTACATAGAACACGCGTCATATATAGCCAGATATGTGTATATGGCCATATATGCTTACATGGCTATATATGGCACGCGTCTGTATGTGGCCATATTTCCTCAATACGTGTCAGAATCATATGACATTCCTCGCGTAGGTCTTTTATTGGCGCATATGCGTCTATCACGATTTAGGCAAATACGACCACATACGGACACGTGCCACATACAGCCAGGTTTGCCCAATTTGTCATATCGCCATATATGACACTTTTGTAAGATATGTCAAGATCAAACGTAATGGTTTTGGGGGAAGTGCACCAATAATGAGACACCTTGACATGATTATATGCATCATTATATCGAAGTGAAATCCGTCAGGAAAATACTAAACCATTACTTAACTGAAACCTTCTCACACGAGAGCCCGGGCTGTAATTTGAACGTACAGAAACATTACTCTGTTGTGAGGAAGCGTTATTATTATTATTATTATTATTATTATTATTATTATTATTATTATTATTATTATTATTATTATTATTATTATCGCCACGCCACGGTGGTTTAGCGGCTATGGTACTCGGCTGCACATCCGAGGGTCGCGGTATCGAATCCCGCCCACGGCGGCTGCATTTCGATTGAGGCGAAATGTTGAGGCCCGTGTGCTGTGCGATGTCAGTGCACGTTAAAGAACCCCAGGTGGTCGAAATTTCCGGAGCCCTCCGCTACGGCGTCTCTCATAATCAGAGCTGCTTTTCGGACGTTAAATCCCACAAATCAATCAATCAATCAATCAATCAATCAATCAATCAATCATTATTATCATTATTCATTATTATTATTAATATATCATATCGATCAGTCATTATTATTATTATTATTATTGTTGTTGTTTCGCTACAAATTCCGGCGAGACTCGAGATTCCTGCGATACAAGGACTTGCACAACACCCAATTCCCCCCTCCCCTCCCCCCCCTTCCTGAATAAACCGCTGCTGCGACATTTCCTGTATGCCACTATTTGCCATAGCATCACCTGACTGAGCACACCTAAAATGGCGAGAAAGTCCAGAACAGGAAGGGCAGCACCTTCCTTAAACCGCAGTTCTTTAAGTATCTCACTCTTCGAGTCTTCCGTTGTTTCGGCGATGGAAGACATGCAATGCAGTGTCTTCGGTACTCCTGGCTCTTGGTTGTACCTTAGTCCTGGTGCCCCCACCCCCCTCTCCGTTTCTTCTCCGTCGAGTCTCCTGTTCTGCTTCGAACATATCTTTCGCATTCTGGTCCTTATCAACGTGAAAGCTCAATGAACTCGCCGTGCTGCAGATGTCGCCGCATTCATTTGTTGTCGTCGTCTTTGCAGTGGGCGAACGACGACGCGCGAGCTGCCACCATTTATCGGTCGTTCATCGGCGAAGCGAGGACTTAAGCAGGGCGCGCTGTCTTAGGACGGAGACACCCGTCAAACGAGTGACAGAGGCACGTGGAAGGGGCGCTAAAAAATTTAATTGCGTCGCGCTCCGCTGAGGACGGCGCAAAGACGTTCGAACGCCCTCCTCGTAGACAAGCCTCGCCATGCCGACTTGCTTCTGTGTTCAGCAACGCTTGCAGAGTTCCGTGCATCGAGGGACAAGGCGCAGCCAGGGCTTGTTCGCCAGGAATAGCGATCCTAACTGAAGACACTAATGCGCTGCTGGCTGATGAAACGATCAGGTAGCCAATCCTCTAAACTTTTCGTCCGTAATATCGGCTCTCACGATGCGCGGGACAGGGACTGTTGTAGTGCGTGAGCTTTGGAAGGGAAGTAGTTAAAGAAGGCTGTCTTGATCTTTCTAGCACAAATACTTTCCTTGCCCAAAAACAAGCAGATGCTTTAGCGGTTAGCATCTTGCACTTGGAGTTCATTGGTGTTTCTGAATAAAAATAAAGTACTTTGACCAAGGAACACTAAGTTTCCCATGCACCATCGCGTGGGGAGGCGTAGACAGGCTCCTGTTTCCACGTGACTCTCCATCCTTGGATCGTCCTATTGGTTGACGAAGTGCCGGCACTCGTACAGCACCCGTTGCAAATCACTTTGTTGAACACGCATTACAAGTACATACAGCACACTTTAGGGCACGCTACTGATCATCTGTTGTTTTCAAAATTACATAGAAATATAGTTAACACATAAGTAACCCAGTAACAAAAGATCTTTACTATTACTTAAACATTAACATTTGTACAACACATCTGAGGAACAGCAGCTAAGACGTAGGTGTCAGACGGTCGAAGTCCATCCAGCTCACCTGTTCCATATCGTCAGCTCCTGCTTCGCTCGCCTCCTTCGCTCGCCGCTGCACCGAACTAGCCTCGAAGAAATGAAAAAGAGAGAACTAACGAGCAAAAGTGTTCCCTTCCGTACCACCCATTCCTCTGCACCCGCCGCCAGCTTCGAATTCTGTCCCACGTGCGCACTTTCGTTATCGGTTCGGTGTCATCTTGAAACTCGGGAAGCTTACATGTCGCCTTTGTCAAGCCGCCTCTGGACAGGGCGCGCTCGCGTTAAGCATTCGGTTGCTGCATTCCACCGAGAGCCAAGTCGCGAGGCGCAAGTGTTCTTCGCACTTAATCTCCTGCACACTTGGCTCCTGCGATGTCCTCGATTAAGCCGAAGTGCGCGCTTGCATGTTTGCCTCGCTAGGCGTTTGATAAATGGAACGCGGACGTGGGGACACTTAAAGCTCGCGACAAACAAGTCTGTAACCACGAAGAACGGCCATATAAGCAATGTAGTAGTGAAAAACTAGAAGCTATTCGCGCATACATTGGCGATGCTAGTTGGCGATCGTCGCCTATATGTAAGCTCTGACACTAAACCTTGTCTTCGCCCCAGCTATAATGGTCTGAATGAAAGGGCAGTTGCAAGCACCGTCCAACTTTCATATCGCGTGACGCAATCAAGGGACAGAGACGAGAAAAACCGAAAGTGGGAGTATTTGTGAGCTTAATATGAATGTATTTCAAAGGTCTAAGGTTTCTTTGCTGATGGCTAATAAGTTCTGAGGAAACCCGCACGGGGATAACGTTTTATAACGGGAAAATTAACACCCACCCGTTTGTAGCAAAAGGCTTTCACGTGGTGGTGGTGGAAGCTTCCGGAGCCCTCCAGAACGACGTGTCTCATGATCACATTGTGGTTTTGGCAAGCAAATCACGAAGAGTTATTGTCAAACCTCCCGTTCTTTTTGCGATGAAAATGTAGCACCGCCCTATGTTAGAAAAACTTTTGTTCACAACACTGATGATTCATGCCCTCCCGATGTTCGCTGCGTCTTCAAGCCTCAAACCAGCATACGTGCAATCAGGGTTCATTCTTGTGTTCTTGCACTTACAATAGAAAACGCAGTGCTATGAATAGCCACCCAGTACTATGGATGACTCTTTCTAATGCAGAAACTGTGCTGAGACCTGTTGCACAAACGGCACTGATCAAACGTGCCCGTGCGTTGTGCCGGCTCGTTTCGCCACCCTGTGTGATACCGCCCGCAGGTGCTTCGAAAATGAGCTCACCTTTAGAGTCGCCATTTTGTTTTTGCACGTGTTCTCCATCCTACTTGCGAAACATCACGACGGGCTGGAAGGAAGGATGGTGCCTTTTTTCTTTTATCGGCGTGGTCATTTATCATCAAGTTTATTAGGTGCGCGGGGCTGTTGGCTAAACGCTGTGCAAATGGACTTCCTCGAACCACAGAGTGCGAAAAGCCTGTCTTCACACACAGATGAAGAAGAACTACGTTTCAGTAGAGCGAAACCAATCAACCAACCTCATAGGTTCCTACAAATGACCCCACCACAGAAGATGTCCTACGGATGCAGCGTTGGCCTGGGGTGCTCGAGGTATACGGCGGGTCTGACCGCTCGGCCCCGCTGGCCGCGTTTCTGTGGTGGGAAATGCATAGTCGCCCGTGTGCGCTCCCTATAACGATAAGGGTCACGTTGCCCGAAACCCTGAGTACTTTTCACACCATCAAAATCCAGAGTACACACCGATCCTTTTTTGCAAAGTGCTTGGAACTACTCTGCCAGTGCTGGGTACCCTGAATCCTGTGCTGTCCCTTGTGCAGTGATCACCATGGCCCATCCTTCATTTTGGATTGAAACCACTCAGGCCGCGACTTCCCAGTGAAGCGGAAGACTGAAGTCGGCGACGAGGTGCTCGCCTTCTACCCCACCTTCTCTTCATAGTCCCCCCTCCCCCCCGTCCCGTCCCGGTGGTATAGTGGCTATGGTACTCGGCTGTTGATCCGAGTGTCGCGGGATCGAATCCCGGCCGCGGCGGCTGCATTTCGTTGGAGGCGCAAATGTTGAGGTCCGTGTACTGTGCGATGTCAGTGCACGTTAAAGAGCCCCAGGTGGTCAAACTTTCCGGAGCCCTCCACTACGGTGTCTCTCATTATCACAGCTGGTTTTGGGACGTAAAACCCCATAAATCAATCAGTCATTTGTAGTCCCCCATGCGTTACCGTGAGCGCGGGGTAGCAAACCCGGCTCTTGCACGCCCTTTCTTTTTTTTTCATTTCTCTCTTCTCTCTCTTTCTCTCTCTCTTAGAGGTAACTTCGGCAATGATGTCTAAAGCAGTGGTGCCATGGTGGTGCAAACAATGTGACATATATTTCCTAATTGATCCGTTAATGCATTGATTGACACCAATTTTTCTCGAAAGAAAGCTTTGCATTGTTCGTAAACGTCCACATGCAAGAAGAACTAGTGCATGTGCAGAATTTACTGAGCTTTGTCTTTGCGTTTTGGCTCCTCCATGCACCCATCCGTCACAGTGGGAGTTTATAAACTTGCAGCTCACGTATACAATGCCAGTTGAAAAACGTGTCGCTTACTCGATCCAAAGTCATACATACATCTCCACAGCAAACGAGAAGGAACACATGTGTTTGTTGAATTCGTTACTAAACCAAAATAAATAATGCATTGCTGCCGAGCCATAAAAAAAATCGTTCCATTTCCTCTGCCTCCGTTTTTACATCGAAGCTGTATATGAAGAGGTTCTGACGGATCTCTTCCCCAGAAAAAACGACGCGTAAGAGCAATTTCACAGTGTTGGGGCAATTACGGAAGAATTTCAAGGCGATTTGCAGTGGCTCATATGAAAGTAAAATGCGAATTAAATGAACGAAGTGAGAATCAAAGTGAATCAAACGAATCAAACTGCGCACTAGGTGGATTGAAGGTGTCTTGATGTTAATCGAATGTGAATCGAGCGAATGAAGTGCCAATCATGGTGATTTAGAGATGCTTAAGGAAACCAGAAATGTAGGGCACGCAGCTAGTAATAATAACGATTATTATTATTATTATTATTATTATTATTATTATTATATTATTATTATTATTATTATTATTATTATTATTAGTAACTAATCCGTGCATGGCTAGGTTTTGACCAAAAGTTCGTTCGCCTATCGAGTCGCTTCGACTGAAGGGTTTGCAGTGGTGGGCCCATCCCACCATCCCACGGAGTCACCGGTCATCCTTCTTGACAAAGTGGATAGGCGCCATTTTTCTGCGCAACCTAAGCAACAGTAAACAGCGAAGCACGGTATAACCCGACACGGCAACAGCGTTCAAACTAGCTCAATTAACACATCCATGTAGCATTGATTGACACCAATCTTTCTCGAAAGAAAGCTTTGCATTGTTCGTAAACGTCCACATGCAAGAAGAACTAGTGCATGTGCAGAATTTACTGAGCTTTGTCTTTGCGTTCTGGCTCCTCCATGCACCCATCCGTCACAGTGGGAGTTTATAAACTTGCAGCTTGTGGGGCCGCGTCCCGCTCGACGCCACGTTTTTGCACGGAATGTCGCCGCATCCCCCTTTCCCGGCTGGACGGAGCGGGGGCCCACCCGCTTCGCCCATGTGGTTTTAACATAGGCTGCCATTGGGCAGTGAGAAATTCCCAGAATGTTTGCGCGTTCTGGCGTTTCTGGTTTTTGAGATGCTCGGAAGAACACGCTGGGACTTGGAGAAGTGCGCACGTACTTTTGTGACCCTCCGGCCGACCAGGCCATCGGTCGGATGGCGTGCTTCTGCGAGCCCCAGCGACCACGGCGGCGACCGGCGATCTGCGCCCATCTACGTATGTTCCTTTCTTCTATTTTCCTTTTCTGAGGGCTCGCGGTCGCGGGTGCGCTGGCCGGGGTTAGGTGCTTCTCTCATGCATGGTCTTTGTGTATTTTTGTGTGCTATTCTGTGTTCGCGTGTTGTTAATCGTTACTGTCCTTGTTTGTGTTCGTGTGTGTTCGCGTTCTGTTAATCGTTATTGTCCTTTCGTTTATATTCAACTCGACTAATTCGACCTTGTTACTGTTTGTATTATTTTAATGTTTATTAAATTACCATGCACGGAGAGTGACGCCTAATGTTCTCCTCTTTAGCCGCGTGCGACGGTTCGCGCTGCCCTGCCTCGAGTCGGGCCGCGGGCCGAAGCGCGCGGCAGCGCGGCGATGGCATGGCTGAGATAGCTAGCGCGCGAACGCGACGACCTCATTCTCTGCTCGTTGAGTGCTCGAACCCACGGCAAGGGGTTGCTAGCGGCGATGCCGCTGCTAGCAGTAGTAATTAGTAGAAGTAACCCCTACATTTTGGCGCCCAACTAAGTGGGGCCAGGGGCCTTGCCCTTGGTCGCTCAAACGACGAGCAGGTGTCGGCAGAGTGGGGAAGTTGCGTTCGGTTCCCAGCGTAAAATGCGCTTTGGTTGAGGTTGGCTGTCTCTGCCGTGTATCGCGCGTATCTCTTCCTTTGTCTGTCCTCTCTTTTTGTTTTCTCTGTCGATGTATCGTGGTGTGAGGAGAGGCAAATGTCACTTCTCAAACGGATTGGTAACCCGCTTCGAAGTTGTGTGAGGCGAAGCGCGGACGAGGAAAGGCGTGATGCAAGTTGCCACCGAGTGCAGCAGTTCGTTCTTGGTGGCGGAAACTCGTTGGATTTACCAAGGCTTCCGTCATGCCATGGCCGGGAGATTGACCATCTTGTCTCCCGTGCAACGTTCAAGTCGGTGAGTCCAACGGTTTTCTTTAGACTTCGCGTCGTGCGCGTCTTTCCTCACTAAATTCAGAACCAGTAAAGAATAGCTGACGCACTATTCTTGCCCGGGTCGCCGAAAGTCTCTTTTCTTCAAAGTTGACGGCGCTGTTCGGTTGCACATGGCCGACTTGCACCGAGGGAGGCAAAGATGGCGGAAAGGCCGCTGAGGCGAACAAAGAAGTAGAAGGATGACCCTTCTTCCTTGAATAGCCCTTTGGGCACCTGTGTCTTCGCGCACGCAGAAGGGGAGAGCGTTCCAGCGTCCCCGCGGCGGGAGAGAAGGAGGCCATTGTGGCGATAATCAGCCGGCCGGTCGGGGGGAAAGGATGAAAGAGGGGGTCTATCCTCACTGGGCTCACCTCCGGAATCTGGTTTTCTTGTTTGGTTGTTCTTTTGCTTTTTTTCGTTTGGCCCGAAGAGCGACGTAGTTGACGGCAGAGTGACCCATGTGTACATAATGTAAATAGTTTCTTTCGCGGTTTTGTTTTTCGCCTCCGGGAGGCGAGGCGCCTGAATGTGTTGGTACTGCACATGGCGCGCGCGCGCGGCATCGTTGTCTGGTATTGCGACGAGCGCGAGTTGTGGGCCTGAAGCGGCTTGTGTAGCCGTGGCCTGTGAGAGGAAGGGGTTCACTCTGCGCGGTCTGTACGAGCTTGGCCACAGTATCATGCCACCTTCGCAGTTAGCGCCGTTGTTTGCGCGCGTGGCGCCCCCCCGACAGCAGAGGAGAGCGATTGCGCGCCCCTGTAGTAATTCTGGCCAGTCGTCAGAGCGGAAGGCTTTAGTTGAAGTTACTGTGCTCTGCGATTTGGCACGGTGCAGTGTGAATGCTCAGCTGTCGCCGTCCCTTCCGCGTCTGTTCATTCCGTAGGCAACACGTTGTGGATCTCCCGTTTTCGTTTGGTGTCACGGATGGGCAGTGTGCGTTCGTGGAAGGATTATCCGCTAGTGTAAGGTCATGCGGCATCGCACTAGTGAAGGCCACGTTTACATTGGTTACTGCCCGACTGATTCCAGACGGAGAGATAACCTGACAGAGACGTCTTTCTCTTTCTCTCTCTCTAATCTTTCGCTAGCTTCTCTAAGCCGTGCTAGGTTCTTTACTAAGGGTTTCTTTTTGTTTACGTACCTTTCCTGTATTTTTGAGTTTTTTGTTTTCGCTACATTTAGAATGAGTTCTAGCCTCGCGTTATTTTATTGTTTGTTAGTTCAAATGGGTTTTGCTTTTGTTCTGCGCGACTGTTCTTTTTGTTTTTGTGGTGTTTTCTGCCGCGCTGAGTTGGAGGTTGAAGTCTGCGTGTCCGGAGCGGGGCGGCGTCGACGGCGATGGCTGCGGACGGAGCCGTGGTCGCGGCACTTGGGGCGGCCAGGAAGTCGACCGGGTCGACGGCACGTGAGACCTGCCGCGGCCGGCGTCCGGAATCCGGGTGAAGATGCCGTGGCGCGCGCCTGCTTCATCGGACACTTGAGAGATTTGCCGCGGTTGTATTGTCGCGTTTGTTTCCTTGTTCTTGTTTTTGTTTTGGGGTAGTTATCGCCTTTTGTTGCGTATTGGCACTGTCGGTATTGTATTTCAAAGGTCTAAGGTTTCTTTGCTGATGGCTAATAAGTTCTGAGGAAACCCGCACGGGGATAACGTTTTATAACGGGAAAATTAACACCCACCCGTTTGTAGCAAAAGGCTTTCACGTGGTGGTGGTGGTGGACGCTTCCGGAGCCCTCCAGAACGACGTGCCTCATGATCACATTGTGGTTTTGGCAAGCAAATCACGAACAGTTATTGTCAAACCTCCCGTTCTTTTTGCAATGAAAATGTAGCACCGCCCTATGTTAGAAAAACTTTTGTTCACAACACTGATGATTCATGCCCTCCCGATGTTCGCTGCGTCTTCAAGCCTCAAACCAGCATACGTGCAATCAGGGTTCATTCTTGTGTTCTTGCACTTACATTAGAAAACGCAGTGCTATGAATAGCCACCCAGTACTATGGATGACTCTTTCTAATGCAGAAACTGTGCTGAGACCTGTTGCACAAACGGCACTGATCAAACCTGCCCGTGCGTTGTGCCGGCTCGTTTCGCCACCCTGTGTGATACCGCCCGCAGGTGCTTCGAAAATGAGCTCACCTTTAGAGTCGCCATTTTGTTTTTGCACGTGTTCTCCATCCTACTTGCGAAACATCACGACGGGCTGGAAGGAAGGATGGTGCCTTTTTTCTTTTATCGGCGTGGTCATTTATCATCAAGTTTATTAGGTGCGCGGGGCTGTTGGCTAAACGATGTGCAAATGGACTTCCTCGAACCACAGAGTGCGAAAAGCCTGTCTTCACACACAGATGAAGAAGAACTACGTTTCAGTAGAGCGAAACCAATAAACCAACCTCATAGGTTCCTACAAATGACCCCACCACAGAAGATGTCCTACGGATGCAGCGTTGGCCTGGGGGGCTCGAGGTATACGGCGGGTCTGACCGTTCGGCCCCGCTGGCCGCGTTTCTGTGGTGGGAAATGCATAGTCGCCCGTGTGCGCTCCCTATAACGATAAGGGTCATGTTGCCCGAAACCCTGAGTACTTTTCGCACCATCAAAATCCAGAGTACGCACCGATCCTTTTTTGCAAAGTGCTTGGAACTACTCTGCCAGTGCTGGGTATCCCTGAATCCTGTGCTGTCCCTTGTGCAGTGATTACCATGGCCCATCCTTCATTTTGGATTGAAACCACTCAGGCCGCGACTTCCCAGCGAAGCGGAAGACTGAACTCGGCGACGAGGTGCTCGCCTTCTACCCCACCTTCTCTTCATAGTCCCCCCTCCCCCCCGTCCCGTCCCGGTGGTGTAGTGGCTATGGTACTCGGCTGCTGATCCGAGTGTCTTGGGATGGAATCCCGGCTGCGGCGGCTGCATTTCGTTGGAGGCGCAAATGTTGAGGTCCGTGTACTGTGCGATGTCAGTGCACGTTAAAGAGCCCCAGGTGGTCCAAACTTTCCGGAGCCCTCCACTACGGTGTCTCTCATTATCACAGCTGGTTTTGGGACGTAAAACCCCATAAATCAATCAGTCATTTGTAGTCCCCCATGCGTTACCGTGAGCGCGGGGTAGCAAACCCGGCTCTTGCACGCCCTTTCTTTTTTTTTTTTCATTTCTCTCTTCTCTCTCTTTCTCTCTCTCTTAGAGGTAACTTCGGCAATGATGTCTAAAGCAGTGGTGCCATGGTGGTGCAAACAATGTGACATATATTTCCTAATTGATCCGTTAATGCATTGATTCACACCAATTTTTCTCGAAAGAAAGCTTTGCATTGTTCGTAAATGTCCACATGCAAGAAGAACTAGTGCATGTGCAGAATTTACTGAGCTTTGTCTTTGCGTTTTGGCTCCTCCATGCACCCATCCGTCACAGTGGGAGTTTATAAACTTGCAGCCGCGCGTTCTGGCGTTTCTGGTTTTTGAGATGCTCGGAAGAACACGCTGGGACTTGGAGAAGTGCGCACGTACTTTTGTGACCCTCCGGCCGACCAGGCATCGGTCGGATGGCGTGCTTCTGCGAGCCCCAGCGACCACGGCGGCGACCGGCGATCTGCGCCCATCTACGTATGTTCCTTTCTTCTATTTTCCTTTTCTGAGGGCTCGCGGTCGCGGGTGCGCTGGCCGGGGTTAGGTGCTTCTCTCATGCATGGTCTTTGTGTATTTTTGTGTGCTATTCTGTGTTCGCGTGTTGTTAATCGTTACTGTCCTTTGTTTGTGTTCGTGTGTGTTCGCGTTCTGTTAATCGTTATTGTCCTTTCGTTTATATTCAACTCGACTAATTCGACCTTGTTACTGTTTGTATTATTTTAATGTTTATTAAATTACCATGCACGGAGAGTGACGCCTAATGTTCTCCTCTTTAGCCGCGTGCGACGGTTCGCGCTGCCCTGCCTCGACGTATACAATGCCAGTTGAAAAACGTGTCGCTTACTCGATCCAAAGTCATACATACATCTCCACAGCAAACGAGAAGGAACACATGTGTTTGTTGAATTCGTTACTAAACCAAAATAAAAAAATAATGCATTGCTGCCGAGCCATAAAAAAAATCGTTCCATTTCCTCTGCCTCCGTTTTTAAATCGAAGCTGTACATGAAGAGGTTCTGACGGATCTCCTCCCCTGAAAAAACGACGCGTAAGAGCAATTTCACAGTGTCGGGGCAATTACGGAAGAATTGCAAGGAGATTTGCAGTGGCTCATATGAAAGTAAAATGCGAATTAAATGAACGAAGTGAGAATCAAAGTGAATCAAACGAATCAAACTGCGCACTAGGTGGATTGAAGGTGTCTTGATGTTAATCGAATGTGAATCGAGCGAATGAAGTGCCAATCATGGTGATTTAGAGATGCTTAAGGAAACCAGAATGTAGGGCACGCAACTAGTAATAATAAAGATTATTATTATTATTATATATTATTATTATTATATAATATTATTATTATTATATTATTATTATTATTATAACTAATCCGTGCATGGCTAGGTTTTGACCAAAAGTTCGTTCGCCTATCGAGTCGCTTCGACTGAAGGGTTTGCAGTGGTGGGCCCATCCCACCATCCCACGGAGTCACCGGTCATCCTTCTTGACAAAGTGGATAGGCGCCATTTTTCTGCGCAACCTAAGCAACAGTAAACAGCGAAGCACGGTATAACCCGACACGGCAACAGCGTTCAAACTAGCTCAATTAACACATCCATGTAGCAGTAATTGTTCTTGATTCTCGCGAAAGCAACGCGATCTGTCAGAGCATGCGAAATGATCCAAACAGCCTCGCATGTCTTAAGCCTAATTCAAACTGCCCTTCACAGCCGGGACATCCGGTAATGATTGCCGTGTGCGGAGATAGAATTATCCCCCCCCCCCCCCCCCTTTTTTTTTTTCCCGTCTCTCACAATTTGCTCCTAGCGTTGCGTTTGGTCGCTGTTTAAGAGAATGCGAACCTCTCGGAGCCCCTGGGGCGAGAGTTGTAGTAAAACAAGCGCCAAGTAGGCGAGTTGAAGCGATCGATTCAAGGGTGCACGAGGAAGAGTATCAATGCTTGAAGCCTTCTTCGCACCTTCTTCGCTTATTTATGCCCCTACGCCCTTGCCACGCAATTAGAGGAGCTCGGCAAACAAATGACCGGGACGCGGCGGCGGCGGCGACAGTCTCTCAACCTTGGGGCGTACCGACATGCGTGGACATTGCTTCAGGTTTGTGCAGCCCTTTTTGGCTCCGTGCTCTCCATTTATACCCTTTTCCTTCGCTGCTTACTCGAGTGTCGTCATTTCTCATGGGACACCATTTTCTCGTGTCGCGTACACGCCCTGTGCAGAGGCATAGCCGGCAAGACATCGTATAATTGGTATAAGGTGTATGTATGCTCTTGCTGGATATATACGTATTTATGTGGGCACACGGCGCTTGTTTGTTTTCCCGATGTCTGCGCAGCTTTCTATCTATCTATCTATCTATCTATCTATCTATCTATCTATCTATCTATCTATCTATCTATCTATCTATCTATCTATCTATCTATCTATCTATCTATCTATCTATCTATCTATCTAAATCTTTTTCACTTTCGAAAATTGATTACACGAAGCGCTTGCAGGCTCTCAAGAAACAATTCGTGCAGAGCACTTAAATAAGCGCCAGATAGCTCGGCACGTTGTTGATAGGCAAGTTTATCGATCGAAAATATGCGAAATGTAGTGTTAGCTGCGATCTGTCCGTGATTTCCTTCCCGCAATTTTCGCAAAAGGCTTTAGTTATGCCACTATGTGGAATTATACTCTATCGAAGAGCACGCAGTCTGTCCGCCAGGTTTCGTTGTTAGGTAACGAGAAACGCGGCTGGCCTTGGCACACGCATGTGCGCATCTAGCTATGGGCGTTAAGTGCCGATTCTCCGTGTCGATATTATAAATGAGTTGTCGCCTTCGGACTTCCGCGGGTGGTAGTTTGCGACTGTACCAGCGAAGGCAAAAAGGAAAATAAGCGTCACGCCAATTAGCGAAGCGCCTTGACTTACAGCTTTGGGAATGAATATGCACGGAGAAGAATGGCAAGCTTCGACTCAGAATCTCCGGGTCTTGCTACAGGGCATAAGTAAGGGCTTTGGGAACCGAGATGATTAGGTAATTCTGTGTCCGGTTGTCGCGCTGTGTGTGCGTGTGGAACACTGCGGAGATGTCGTGAAATAGAGCTGTTTCTTTTAGTTGAGCGAGAGAGAGATACAGATAGAAGAGAGTTGGGCTTCGAGTTAAGTGAACACTGAACTGGCGTGCCTAAATAGCCATACGCTTAAGTACTGTAATCACGGTGATCGTACCTCTTTGAACGCTGTAAGTACTGGCTTCAGGACGTTTGCATGCCTTCTCACGTAGGACTTCCATTCCCTGTGTGCCTTGATGTTTGTTTCGTGACATCTCTCTTTCTGTAACTCCTCGCAAGTGTAGAGAGTTTTAGTTCCGCCGTGCGTTGTGCGGACCGTAACAAACTCAGTTATACATGTATGACGATTGAGTCACTGCAATTAAGTGGTCGTCGACGAAAGTTGCGCTGAGCTAGTGTACTCAGCATGCAGCTACGAAGGAAGGAAACTGATGATTCTTTCATCTGGCTTCGTGGCGCGAATGCCGGGCTGAAATGCCGGCTGCGACGCACGACGTCGCTGCTCTAGATCGCTACATTGTACTGCCTCAAGCTTGCACTAATAAATGTCATGTCTGTTAGGGGCGAAGCTCCTTATGGCATCACCTGGGCGGTTCTCGGTTGTCGATGCATCCTGCGTAGCCAGTAGCGTCTCCCTTAGCATACAATAGATGGCGCTGTCCCATGGAGATGCATGCAAACTGCAGTTGGGTGACGATACACTAGATGGCACTGTACGCATTCTGTGTCGTCATCTACATTTCTCGTCTTATTTCCGAGAGGGCGCTGTCCCATAGACATGCGTACAATATGGCTGTTGGGTGAAGGTACGCTAGATGGCGTCTGCGGTGCAGCTGCTCTCCGACTGGCTGCTGCGCGGGGAGCGCTCCTCTCATTCTCCTGGATCGTCGCCGTACGTGTCGGATCGCACTTGGTGGACCATGGACGATGAGAAAAAAAATTGACGGCAGATCCACGAGGTGAATGATGATGAGATTGGGCGAAGCTCCTGGAAGTAATCATCGGTTAAACCGTGAAATTTCTTCCGTTAATTCGCCCGATAAAATTGACGTGAAACGATTGATTAAATGTTTTATCAAACTTTTGTTGCTGGTTTCCGTTGTCCTTTCATTATGACCGCTTTGTGGTCGGTGAAATGTAAGCTAAGTGGTTCTTGCACTGGTTGCAGATGGGTTTTGCCTTTGAACGCTTCTCCAACGCGAGCAGTCGGTATTTCTCAATCAAGAAACTCGCTAGGAGACGCTGCCTGCGCCAACGTTGTCTCTCGCGTTTGCCGGGGCAGTGCCGGGGCACAGGAGAAATCTCACCAGGCACTACCTTGGAGGTAAACAATGGCTGCTAATGGGAATGAGAGACAGAAGAAGTCGGCTTTTAGCTAACACTTACACTGCTACTTCTACTATCGTTTCCTACTGGAACATGCCAATGGCTGCTAATGGGGAATGAGAGATAGAAGCATTCGGCTTTTAGGTAACGCGCAAGCTGCGAATTTTTTATTGTTCAACAACGCACAGGAGAAATCTCTCACCGGCACCACCTTGGAGGTCAAAGCGTAAGACTGGTTACGCACTACGACTACGTCCGAACGTTGTGTCCGAAGCGCGGAATCGAACCAGGGACCCCTCGCTTCCGAACGCGCGGCGCTAGCCACTACGCCACGAAGCGCACATGGACACATGCACCACGATGACAGTAAATACCCAACATTAACGAAAGACTGCGCGTTTCAAACGCGTTTGTGCTAGCGCGTTACGGCCCGTGTAAGAATCTGGTGTAAGACGCTGTGGCCTCTCCACCTTACACTCTCTCAGCAGTCATGTGATGGCGTCGGCAAACGCGGTGCGCATTCCGGCCTGTGTAAGGGGCTGCGTAAGACGTCTTTACATGATGATCGACTGGGCGAATTGCACGGAAGATTCACGGTTTACCGATGATTCCCTCCGGAGCTTCACCCACTCATTATCATTCACCCCGTGGATATGCTGTAGAGTTACGCGGTGTTGCGACCCGGGGGTGCTGGATCCGCGTTTTTTCTCGTCTCCTTCTCTTTCTTATAATCCCACAATGCTAGTGTTGTTTCGTGTTGGTAGCATGTAATCCTAAAGCTACGCTGAAAGTCATTTCCCACACAACTTTTCTTGCTAAAATGTTACTTTCTGTTTCTCTCCTTGTTGAACACTCGGTATGATTACATCCTGGACATTGTCGAAAGTACCGCTTTCTTATTATGAATCCTTATTTTCTTAATTGCAGAGGCTTACCTGACATGTGATGAGTAGTAATTTTTTCTTAAGACAATTCCGTTTTGACGAATGTGATTGTGGTTCTCCTGTTAGTTTTTGCTCTCCGTTCAACGCGGGCTTTCTTCTTCAAGTGATCCCAGTAACGCCGGACAACATACAGGCGCTTAGTATAGAAGAATAATTTTCTCCAGGATCCCGAGCCTTTTCGGCTGTAGACCTGCAAAGCTTCACGAATGAGAGTTACGTCTTTGACGCGTTCTTCATGTTATAACACCTCACACCAAATCCCTGCTGTCGGCGGAGGTCCATCGTTTAAGAGAGAGAGAGAGTCTTTTGCAAATGCCGGCTGGGAAGGATAAAGTGTCTTTCGTCTTAAGATGCTTTCCGGTCTCCGAAGTAAGCTGGGTCGCACGCGTCACCGATTCTGACGTTTGAGAACTGCGTTGGCGTGCGAAAAACCGGCTACGTCACCATTTGTCTCGCCTTCCTCCTAGGGCCGCACATGCATATTCGATTCGACTCCGACATCGCTTAAGCCTACACACGGTGACACGACTCACTTCATGTACTTACACCTTCGCTTGGGCAGAATCTAGCACCTCTATCCGGTTTCGAAGAGTGCGGTGGTACTGGAAAATAGATAAGAGAAATGTTGCGAGGCTTGCTAGCGGCTCTGTTCCTGCAGCGCCAATGAGCGGCGCCTTCAAAGCGATTCGGCAAAGCCCCCCTCCCGGAGACATTGACAGTCGACACGTGTCCCTCGGCTGTAAATAACCATCGCTCTCGAGACACAAGGCGCACCGTGCATGCTCATGGATCCGACACCCTAAGTCCAAGGCCAGTCTAGCGACTGTTCGTTGTGTCGTGTTGGCAATGCTGGTACGATTTTTGGTATATTACAGCAGTCGCAGGGTTTTCCCTTCAAACTCAATATTTTACGGCTCATAATGTGTAATGTTACTGAGTTGTAGATTTAAATATGAAGTTAGGCATAAATACCTAACTCGGACACTGTCCCACATTTAAGAAGAAATGAGTACTACTTTCACTGGATGATAGAATATTAGATAGGATGGACTCAGCCCTGTTTGAATTGTGGTATAGAACGCTTGTTATCCCTTACTGAATTATCTTCAGCCTGTTAATTTTGTATTATTTATTTGTTCCTGTGCTAACCATCGATCACTGTTTGTAGAAGAAAATCGATTTTAGTTATCTATGTGTCTGTTTTCTTTCTTTGTTGTGGTTTGTTCTATTCTGCTATTATAGTATCATTCGTTTACTGACTTTTCTTTTTGTTGTTATTGTTTGGGGGGGGGGTTGCCCATAAGTCCATTACTACGTATGCCTGTGGACTGGACAAAGCACCTAAGGGGGACTTCCTTCCCCCTCGTTGTCATCTGCATGCAAAATGGTGGAAATAAAGGTGTGATTTCATGAGACCTGCCGGCAAATGCAAGGCTGAAATAAACACGGAAGCTTACTTTCTACGGACGTCATCAGCAATTTCAACTGCCACAATTGTCACCAACAGAACTGTCACCATCGCAATTACTTTTCTCATGATCTACGTTAAGATAACCGTCACCACCATGCCATGGCTTGTTGTTCCACACTGACGACGTGAGCTGTCGCTGATGTGCCTCCTCATACCATGTCTCAAGTTGACTGCGGTGCTGTTGGGCGTACAGAGGTAGTCGGAAGTGTCTAATCGGGGGTGTCATTGGTCAGAACGTCTAAAAGCCGTCCATGTTCTGCTAATATACAGTGCACATTTATGACGGAATGTCTTCCATCGTAACGGAGGAAATTTGACGGCGACATGGTGGGTACTGCTGCAATAAAACACGTTCCATCGTAATAGTGGGCATTGTGGTGGGCAAGGGGGAGGCATGGTGGGTGATAAACAAATGGAGAGTGATAGACTATTGTCTGCCATTATGATCGAACACGTTTCAACATAATGGCAGGACATGGTAATGGATGATGGCCAAATTTTGCATCGTGTACACGCTTGCATTTCTAACGAGATGTTCATTATATGCACTTAATAACATAACGTCTCAGCCAACCACTCCCTGCGTCATCCAAGCAATGCCACCCACAAAAGCATGCATCCGTTGATGCTTATAACCACGAATTACCTCGTTCCAGACCCGCGCATTACCTAACAACGGGGTAAACTCGAATGCCTTTACGATACGCCGCACTTCCATGCGTGAAGCGCCAAGCAGCCACTCATATCCGTGTCGAATCAGGCCGCTGACTGCTGCACAGGAGCTTGCTTTGCGCAAGTCTTCACCCTTTCCGTATCCGTCGACTGCCAACGAGAACGCGTCTGCGCTAAGCCCCATCGTAACCTCATACCGTGTCGAGTCGATGATTTTCGTCGACACGGTTATCTCTCACAAAGACGTCTCTTCTGCAAACCGACCAGCGATCCTGCCCGCTTTGGACTTGTGCCACGTGCACAAGACAGCTCCACCTTGGTGGTCCCGTCGTATAAGCGCGTAAATAAGCGTACAGCGCGAGCAACGCTGCATATGTTTCACGCATGGGCCGAGCAGCCGCGTAGCTTCCGTTCATCTTTGCGCTCACGATGTTTATGATTGCTGTATTTCTGCGTCTCGATGTATTCTGGGCGGTTAGAGCCTATGCATTTGTCTGTCACCGTCAGTTCCCGAAGTGCAGGTCGGCATCTGCATGCTGTCCAAGGCCACCGCTTGGACAAGCAGTATGGCGTTTTCAATACGTATAATGTTCGGGTGTTTGGTTTATCCATTATTTTTCCGCTATTTATCGATCTCCCAAGCGCTCCTGGTGCTTTAGTCTCACGCTTATATTACCGATTTGTCATGCTTGATCGAGGAATAACGAGAGGATGGAGGCGACGCCAGCAGGGCGCCACTGTCCGGTCGACTGAAGAGCGTGAAAAGAAAAGATATTCGACTTCCGACATCGTCGACTGGGGAGGAAAGTCAGATTGCGTAGCCAGATCGGGGCGGCTGGGCGCTAGCCAAGAGGTTTGTTCCGTGCCACTCTCTCTTTCTCTCTCTTTTCATTTTCCTCCAATGTTTCACGGACATTGGGCATAAAGGCCTTGAGTCGACATGATGCTAATTGCAAACTCTCGCATTTTTAGCGTCATGATCACTTGTCATGCAATGAGGACACATAGAGCGTCACACGTGTCACTCTCATAATTTCCCCCCATATCAGATATCTTTTACGTCTCTGCACAGAAGTTTCATTCTACGCCCCTGCACATTCGTATTACGTTCTACCATCGATGAACGGATCGTTAAAAACGACGAACAGGAAATGTCGCTGAAGGTACCACGCATCCTGTCCACCTCTTGCACCACATCATCTGGTAATGGTGCCCCTTGGCGACAATTGACCCTTGCGCCAATAATGAGCACATATAATCATTATCATCTTCATTATTGCTTTTTTCCCCGATGTCTGCGGCAGCCTCACCACCATCCCCTTACCAGGTGGCGAACAAGTTTGTCTCTCGGAGTCAGAAAGGAGGAAAAGCTTCATGAAATGAGACAAGAAACTAAGAATGTGTATACATCATTCGTCCATTTGTGCGCAAGAGTAAGACGAGAACAAAGAAGCAGTGCGCCCGAAGGAGCATACCTCCGTTGAGTCGTGGTGGTCGTAAATAAACGAGTTATCAGTCTTTCATGTCATTTGGTGTTAATATGTAAATAGTTCCTCCTCTATCATTACGTTCTCACCCTGTGCAATGATCGCCCCTTCTTCACGGCTGACCGCCGTTCAGGTGTCAGCTGCTTGAGCTAGACAGTTACGGTGTGGTCCTCAGTAAAAGTCGCCAACACGAGAAAGAGACTACAGAACATCACCGCAGTAGCTAGAGACATATATCTGAAATACACACGGTGCTCAAACAACTGTAGCGGATTGTCGAAACGACTGAGTGGCTTTTCTTTGCCTGCACCTGCTTGTGCTGTGTTGGTTCCGCGCACACGTGCTTTCCACACAACCAAGCATCCAACGCACGCACCATTCTCGTAGATCATTCTAAACCTGATGTTTCAAAGCTCTGCTTTTTGGAAAAGCAATGTCTGTATCTCTGAGAGGGATAAACTAGAATGGTAATGCGTTTTCCTTCGCTCTGTCCAGCAACATTAAAAGCGCCTGGAGTATTTCCCCCCGCAATTATCGTGTTTTTCCTCCGCTCGGAATAGTGACGTTTTCAAAAAGGAGTCCGTAGCCACAGTATCGAGAACAGAATTTGCGTTCACGTTGATTTATCGAACAGTGCAGAAGCGCACTGTTAACACAATGCAGTCGTTCAGACCTAGCCGCTATAACAAATCATTCGCCCCGCCACGGTGGTCTAGTGGTTATGGCACTCGGCTGCTGATCCCAAGTACGGGGGATCGAATCCCGGCCGCGGCGGCTGCATTTCGATGGAGGCGAAATGTTGAGACCCGTGTGCTGTGCGATGTCAGTGCATGTTAAAGAACCCCAGGTGGTCGAAATTTCCGGAGACCTCCACTACGGCGTCTCTCATAATCAGAGCTGGTTTTGGGACGTTAAACCCCATAAATAAATCGCAAGATATCATTCACTGTTGCGAAATAAGGAGAGCTATATGACGGCGCTCAAGCATAGCTCGTCCAAGTGTGCTGCAGTCGGCAGGCGTGTACTGGCAGCATCGAATCGTTTCGACGTTAAAGCGTGGAGATTGAGTGCTGTCCACACTAGCAACGTCGGGCCGCGTTGCATCGAACTCATAGCCCTGAGAAACGGGAGGCGAGGCAGGTGGCTTGATTGAATAGGAAAGAACTCACGCGCAACCGTGCGAGCTGTTGAGGGACGTGCTTGATGGACGCCCTGTTCTGGGCGAATAAGCTCGTACAGTGGCGCTTCGATCGCGAAGACAGCATGCGTATATATATGCATGCGTTATGGGAGGCGGTGTCCCCGGGAGCCCCGATACCAATCCTTCGTACGCCGGGGCAGGAAACGACTATCGTGGGGAGTGGCCACGGTCGCTTGCACCGATACCTCGATATGCTCCCCTCCACGTAACGTAATCAATCTGCGCGTTGCGATCGCTCGCACTCAGTTGGACTGGGACGGACAGTGATCCAGGCGGCGGCTGTGGACAGGCTTGAAAGAGATTGGGGCCGCCACGGCGGTTTCGATTGATGCATGCGTGCCGTGTCTGGGGCGGCGTGCCTCAGCCGCACCGTGGGAATTGACTTCGTCGTATATATGCACGGTCGATGAGAAGGGCCTAGCAAGGAGCGAGCTGTGTGTGTGTGTGTGTGACACCAGTGAGAGGGGCATATGTAAATGAGTATGACCGAAAAAAATAAAGAAAGAAATTGAACACACAGGCAGGTTAGATTCACGAAAGGCTGGTGGAATGTTGAGGGCGCTTTCTTCGAGAATATTCCGAGTGAAAAAGAAGGAGAGCGCGAAGGAATATACAAAGCAGAGGGAGGGAGTGGTGTAGAGATTGTTTTTGCTCTGTAGTGCGTTTATGATTATCCGTCCTGAGCACTCGGTCAGTAGAGTGAATTTAACCTCAATCAGCTGCACTGATTTGTATTTATGTTTCTTTTTGCGTCTCTCTTAGTACTGGTCGCGGTGCCTCAGAGACGGCATTTTTTACTTTTAACCGGTATGTTGTAGTGCTGTAGTGCTCTGTCACATTATCCGCGACTTTGAGTGGTATTCTGGGATGCCTAGGCTCCTTTCGTTTACATCTGGTAATTGTAAGTTGGGGGTGCAACGAGATGGTTGCGAAGGCAGATTCGCTGTGGATGTTGTTTGGCTTCAATGCGCCGAGGTCGCTACTTTCCGCACTTGACGCAGTGTACCTAAGTTCCGCTTAAGAAAGCAGGAATCGTTGGGCCAGGGACTCAACATCGAATTCAATTGTGTAGTGAATGCATGTGACCGTAGATTTCAGAAGTATGCTGCGGAATCGGTACACTGGCGCTTGAAAGCAATGCCGTCTTGTGGGGCTCAATGATAAAGTCTCAGGAGTCAAACCTTTGTCCAGGGTACGTCTGTGCATCCTTTCGTGCATCTACCGGTCGTCCCCTCAGTCCATCCATCCATCCATCCATCCATCCATCCATGTATCAGCCCGTCTGCTTATATATGCTTATCCGTATAACCTAGTCCAGCCTTGCATCCATCCGTCCGTCCATTCATGGATCAGTCCGCCTGCTTATATTTGCTTGTATGTATAGCCTAGTCCAACCTTGCATCCATCCGTCCGTCCATTCATGGATCAGTTCGTCTCCTTATGTCTGCTTATCCGTATAGTCTCGTCCAACCTTGCATCCATGCATCCATGGATCAGCCCGTCTGCTTTATCTGCCTAACCGTATAGCCTCGTCCAACCTTGTATCCAATCCTTCCATGGATCTGTCCGTCTGCTTATATTTGCGTATCCGTATAGTCTAGTCGAATCTTGCATCCAATCCACCCACGGATCAGTCCGTCTCCTTATATCTGCTTATCCGTATAGTCTCGTCCAACATTGCATCCAATCCTTTCATGGATCTGTCCGTCTGCTTATATCTGCGTATCCGTATAGTCTAGTCCAATCTTGCATCCAATCCGTCCACGGATCAGTCCGTCTGCTTATATATGCTTATTCGTATAACCTCTTCCAACCTTGCGTCACTCTAACCATCCTTCTACACATCCTTCTGTCAATCCATAAAGCTATCTAAGAACACATTGCTTACACCGTTCTTCGACTCGTCCGTCGTTCCGCTGACTCATGCAGTGGTGAGACCTTCCTTCCGCTCGTGAATTCATCGAGGACACAGATTCGCCGCTCTACTCAACCACTGATACACGTGTCGTTTCATCCGTGCTGGGTAATCGTTGTAGAGCAATGCATAAACCTTCGCATTTCGGTGTCACATACAGGCAAGGAGGAGCCCACACTTAAGCAGTTTTCTTTCTTTTTTACGACCTCTGCTCACGGCGTCGACCGATGACCACGCGAACGTACACGGTGCCTTTTGACCGGAACAAAATAAACAGGGAAGAATGCACACGCCCCAAAATTTGATAACCAGGTAGGCGTGGTTGCATCTACGTATCGCGTGCGTGCTTGACCGCTTTCGAAATCGGCTCACGACGGGAACGCAGAGATAGCGTGGAAAAACGAGCGAAAGCGATGGGGGGACACCGTCGGCGTGTGCGTTTCCTCAGGGCGCAAAGAGAACGCAAGGAGATTGCGGCATACTGCCGGTTCGACGCATAGACCCCAGAAGCGCGTGTCGCCCTTCGCCAAACTTGCTAGCGAACGCGACGTTTTCACCGTCGTAAACGGCTTCCTACGCACGTCGTACCATTTGCTAAGAAAAAGTAACGAGGCGCTGGTAAGACGAGGAGGCACAAAGGTGGGGTGCTTCGAGGTTGTGCTGGTGGCAGTGAGGCGAGAGAGGAGATCGCAGGAAACGTTGACGCCGAACAGAAATCTATCTCGGGGCCCTTAGGGGTCGTCGACGGCTCGCCCGGTCTGAGCTGGCTGTTGTGTGTGTGTGTCTGAGGGGGTTCCGTGCTCCGCCTGCCTTAGCAGTGCCCGAGTCGACCTTTACGTGAATGGAGAGCCAGTTCCTCAGCCACCGCCCCCTACTCCTACGTAGTACACTTCTTGGCTTTCCAGCTGAGACGCCACGCGCTGGCGGCGAGCGTCGCCGTCTGAATGGCGCTGCCCACGCGTACTCCGTGGCGCGCCTTAGTGTATAGTTTTATGTGTGGTGGCGCACAACCGGGTCGGCAGCGAGCGTTCGGGCCAGGCAGGGACGTGTGCCGGGCGCGTGGGTGCGACGTCAGGGTGTCACGTGGTGCTAGGGGCGTCTTGTGGTTGCCTTTCCAGCGGGCGCCAGCTCTCTTGCCATTTGTTCTTTAGTCCGTGTCTCTAGAGAAAGAGCCGTCCAATTGTTTCGGGGTGTGCGCTTCCCTTTGGTGGCTGTAGCATATGGCAAGGGCGTTCTTCGATAGAGGATGCGGGCCCGGCACACCGAAGTCTGCGTCGAAAACGCACAGCAGGCGGACATGCGTAGGCTCGATGCGCCAAAGGTGATGCTTTGTTACCGTTGTCGTCGCTGTATGGGTTTCTCTCTTGGTGAGGAAGATGAAACTTAGGCACTGATAGGAGCTTACACTTGGATTTAAAGCACTCAGTTATGATCTACAGCATTAATTGGCATGTGGGACCAAGACACCTGAGGGCTGTTCTCAATGTCATCCTTGCAAACGTCGACGGCAATCTGTCTGCGATTCCGCTGCCAAACCAGCCTGCGGCAACTCCGTCTGCACCTTTTGACGATGGACATGTTCTAGAATTGTGTAACAAATATTAAAAAGTTCCAAACACAAGTGGAAAGCCATGTTGTTCACTGGAACTGTGGTCGTCAAGTGGTTCGATCACCAACACTAAGCCTGCTTGTTTCGTGTTCCTTGCCGTGAATTTCCCGGTCGTTAGTTCTCCTGAGGCTTTGTAACTAACATTTGACATGCGGTAACCTAAGGAAACCGCTGCAATACGCTGCACAGAACCATTTGTCAGCATACCTCCAGGTTTACTGCGTCAGACCACCTGCAATGATAGTCAACTTCCCTATAGCCTCGCGAGTGCCCAAGCATTAGATGCACTCACACTTGTACATACATAGGAGGAGTATACTCCTCCTATGCTGATCATATGCATCTGGTCTTGCGCGACCTAGCGGAAGCTGCGTGCTTTTGTTTAAGCTGCGACTGTTCGTGACAGCAGTTTCGACCCAACCACCCGTGCCATGGAACACTTCGTAAGTGATTGACTTCATTCAAATGAAGTGAGCACCGAGGAAGGAAACACGTTCTTCAGTTTGGCTCGCGTGTTTAGATGCTGCGCCACCGTGACTCTGCACTCGGAGACTGCAATTATTCATTGATCTGAGAGGGAGACATGCATAATTTTTCGAATAGTGATTTCAAAGCTCTCAACAAACGCCATGTAGGTATCAGCACGCTTTATGCAACACTGTTTAAACTTCAGGCAACTATTTAACAACACTTCCTTGTCACTCTTGACAGCGGTCCTCCGTTCTTGTCTTAGAGCAGAGTGCAGGGATAGTTCTGTATGCGCTAAGTGCATTATAAGAATTCCCATCTGCATTACACCGACGAAGCGAGCAAGTCGACAGGAACGCGTCGAAACAACAGCTGAAGCTTCGTTGTATCCCTTGTAAGGTCGTCATTACTGCATATGCATTTAACATTTTAGGTTGATGCACTGAAACATCCACCCTTGAAAAATTTTCTACAGTGGTGTACTAAAACATCCTCACTTGAAGATTTTTCTACAGCATGACCGGTTCGGCTGCTTCAATCCATACATTTCTTTACGCGTTTGAAGGGGACGAAACAATAACAAACAATCCGCACACACGCACATTTAAGATAAAGAGTGCGGTGCGCGTCTTCGGGGCGTACAAATACGAACCTGCGCACCCCCTTAATTCGCGCTTCCCTCTCTAGGGCGGCGCCACCAGGGACGCCGCAATCTCCCTCGCTAGCCCCCTACTCTCGCAGCGCATTATAAAACGCGACTGGGGCGCGCCCTGTCGTCGGCACGATGGCGCCTAGCGTTATCGGAAACACGATGAGCACGATGGCCAAACCCGTCGCGGGCATTCTACGACATGAAAGTTTCCGCGCACTTCGGAGATTGCGAAAGGAAATAATCAAGCGAACAACACGGCCAGATAAAACTCAGCTCGAAGGAGTAAAGCAGGAGTAAATGCCAAGAAAAACACACTGTGAAGTCAGTCGGCGACGTGAAGCGCTAGACGCCAAAGCAGGAGACACGAGACTCACTTTATATATAAGAGGAGCTCTGTATAGATAGATAAAAAAGGGAGAGGAAAGGGGAGAGGAAGGCAAGTGATTTCGAGCGGCGTTCAGAAGGGTGTCGTGCGTCCGTATCGGACGATACATTTTCCTCCTTTCTGTATACTGCAAGTCCCCGAGTGCGTTTAATGTTGAAGGGCAGCATTTCCTGTCGCCTGGGTACTGAAAACGTGCTTCGGGTACGAGAAAAGTGTGGTCGCCGCTGCCCTGGCTCTGTAGGCGAAAGGGAAGCTCTCCTATGTCTTCGTGTAGGCTATTTTCGTCTTTTCTTGTTTTGTGTGTTGCTTTTGTAAGCTTTCTCGTTTGCGAAGAAGGCGGCAGAATTATCTGTGGCTACGAGGGGCGGCGTTTCTTCGTCTGGGGAGGGCGCCTAGCGAAACTGTATCGGCCCCCCTTTCCTCGAGTCTCTATACCACGTATTCTGTGACGGGCGATAGATGGCGACACGGGCGTGAGCTTTCCGCCATTCCGGGAACACTTGGGAAGGCTTCGGTGCCTCCCTGTAGCTGCTCAGTTGTAGGGCGCGGTAAAGAGTTATAGCACAGAAATGATTTCATAATCGATAAATATGTTGTCGATTCTCATATCATTTTTTTACCCTGTCAAGCTAGCATTGCTACGTCTTGAGAGAGAGAGAGAGAGCTCGCACAGGAAAGACACAACGATTAATTTGATTTTGTTTGTAGCAGGCCCAACTAGTACTGTGCACTTTGTCCACTTCCTGCTTTTTATTGTGAATATGCTGGGTCTTTTCCCAAATAATTTCTAAACAGATTTAAATATAAGAGTTTCCACGAAAAAAAAGGAGAAATAAAGCTTCAAATGTAAGCACCGAGATGCACCTGAGCTCGGTAGACGCTGAATTTCTGCTAATTTATAGTAAAGGGAATAAAATTTGCCTAGTCGCCTCTAAATTAATAACGTGCATCACATTGCCAAATTTGTAAATTATAGCCTTAGTTTTCGCGAAGCGTATCCAAACTGAACGAACTTTCTGGGTTACACCAGTTCATGATATTCATCCCCAAATTGCGATACGAGCTACGCAGGTATTGTAGTTACTTCTGTTACAGAAGTCACTGAAATAACTACGCAGTTCGGTGGTAGTTTTGATAATGCATGTCTACAAACCCACGTAAATCACAGATTGCATTTCGTATTTATAAGGTAACTGATCAGAAAAGTTAATTATTGAATATTACGTAACCGCTGTGTAATGTGATTTCGACACTTATGCACATGGGTCACACGTGGACGCTTGCTTGGAATCACATTTTCATTTTGCTCTGGAAACCTTATGTTCGTGAATATAAGGTATACTTCGAAAGAAAAAAAACACACACGCCATATTTTTTTCGCATGATTTATGGACAATTGTTATGTAAACGGAATTAGGGCACCATAAAAAAAAAAAGGACGAAATTGAGAAACAAGACTGTGAAGTCGGGGTTCTACTTTCGTGTCTTAGCTTCCTCGCGTAATGTACGACGACACAGACGCTGACTCTCGAATTCCTTTGTCTTTACGTCGAGTCGTGGTTACGCAAAGTAGCGAGGCTTGCTCTTAGCGTTCGGTGCCAGCCGGCGTGTGCGGTTGTTTGTCACGCTTTCTGCTTAACGTCGCAAGATGTGGTAGTGGTGTGGGGCAACGTGTATGTTCGCTAGTGACACCTACAACCGGATGGGAGGTGTGGACGTGACCATTGTACCGATTTCCAGTGGTGATAGGTCCCTGCAGTCATTCTGTTGATGATGTGCAGATAAAAGCTCGACGCGACATGGGCGGCAAAACAGGGAACGCCCATATTCTGCCTCACGAGGCCTAAAACTTCTTCAAAGCCTATAGGTTTTCATCAAGTTCAAATAAGCATTAGTAACGTTTGTCCCGATATCGCTCCACATTCAAAACAAAACATGTTTTCATTCTGGGATCATTGGTTGGTGCTCGAAGTCAGGCTTACACAGATCGATTACATTATTGTGAAACTTCCGAAACAGAGTAGATTATTGGTTTTTAAAGGGAAATAATCAATAAACGAAGGTACTGCAACAGTAAGAACTCCAGTAACAATAAGCTACTGCAAAATAAGAAGGTGCCATAGCAAACTTCATCATTCTCGTTTTGAGGTTTGTACGTGCATGAGATCGCGCCATCGTCATTAGTATCAGTCATGGACAAACTCGCCCAGCGACCAGTTCCAGATACGCATAAGGTTGTGCATTGGTTGCATGCATATATAGTTGGGTGAGCCTAAATAAATTACCAAATAATTTTGCGAAGAGGAACACCACGAATTCGAAAACCGCATGTTTGCGTGTAATGATGATGCAAGTAACATACGAAAACCTACCCTTTAAGCAATAAGGCGAACCACATCGAGTTCTCAGCAAACTGCAGTGCCCACATGAAACGCGCTTCAGCTAGCACTTCGATGGTCGATTTAAAAATCGCTGTAGTATTATGCAGTTTTTTATCACTGATACCGAATAGCCCCTATCTCACGAGAGTCTGTCATCTACCCTCCGGTGCTTCTCCACAACGCTTTTCTCCTGTTAGAATCCCACCCGGCGTTTGCTCCCACAGAAATCATCATGATGCAGAACCTCAATCAATGCGGCAAATTCTGCTCATGTAAGCGTGTGTGTCGGTTCCTTTCCACACCCTCCCTGCAGTTCAAAATACCCCCATGAAAAAAAATAAAGAAAAGAAAAGAAAGAACGCAGGAGGGGAGAAGCTCGGGGCGAATGTTTATAAGCCTGGCTCGTAAATATTCCACGAGAGACCGCGGTGCCCACGGCGGCGGTCTCTTTTCTACAACGGCTGTCGTGAGCGAACGAAAACGATGCCCTGCAACGTACAGCACTGTTCCGATAGTATCGCGCGCCGAAAGAAAGAGAGAGAGACGGCAAAAACGAAATCTGTTCTGCTTCTGACAAGAGCGACGCGGATCTCCCATTTTTAGGCGATCGCCGCTAGTTGTTCGCCGTGTCTCGGGAAAACGACCCACTGCGGAGTTTTCGATGGGAGGCCGATTGGAGGGCCTGTTGCTTTCGCCCATTACATTATAGATGGAATGTCGCCTATACCACCAGCGTGTTTCCTTTGGCTCCGCGCGCTCATTTGCCGAAAGGCGGTCTCCTTCTTGCCGACAAGGGGAGGGAGGTTGTCGTTGCGTTTCACCATTACATGGAAAGGGACACACCACCTTGATACGCATACATGAGACATCCGAGTACAGACTCGCACCGTACGCATGCGCGGTGCTCTGATTTCTCGGTCCTCTCGACAACGGGCTTATCGGCGTGGTGTATCTGCGATGTCGTTCGCCTACCTTCTCTGTGCGAGACCGTGACGACGAACAAATGGGGTGATCTGTTGTGCTTCTGTACCTTGTTTCGTGTTGGGGTGGTCGTCCTGCCTACCACTGCCAATGGCTCCGTGGAATGCCCCCCCCCCCCCCCCCCCCCGCGGATGGATGGAGACAGATATGCAGACTTTAATGATATGGTGGAGATGTTTGCGATGCTTGTCTCAGGGATTGCCTAGCAAATGAAAAAAAAAAAAAGAAAATAACGCACTAATCCTGCCCCAAATGTGCGCGTTGGGGATGGATGTCCTCTACATTGAGACCATGGCCTGTTCTTTCATCTGTCTGTGTCTCTTTTCCTTGTGTCAGTGACGTGGCGTCAAAGACGTCATATTTCACTTGTTCAGTTCGCTATGGTCATATATAGCAGTTTGATGACGTGTGTTGTATACTAATTTAGTTTCGCAGATATCTGTACTTTCTAGACATTTGTATTGCATGTTTTCCTGAACACGTCACTGTATCGTATCAGTGTACCTGTTTGTACCCCTTACCTTCTTCTTCGGCACTTTCATGGATGTTAGTTCCTGCCTCACTTAATTAATTTCTGTTGATTGAGAACTCAACGTTGACATCTTAGCAAAATGACTACAGTTTTCTCCTTGCTGGGTTAGGATTTCCTATGTATTCCTATCTTCAGACCTTCAACTAGCCTTTGGCTACAAGGTCCGAAAAATGTTTGTAATCTGTGTATGTTTATTATCAAATAAACAATTTTGGATTGAAATAAAGAACTCGTATGTAACGTGTACAAGCCTGACACGTGATAGTAAAAAAGGCTACTTGTAATCGTTCACATTTTGCTGTATTCTTGTGACGTTTGAATTATTCCCTTTACGGAGTAAAGCACTCGTAACGCGATCACATATCTCCTATAGCCGCTTACGAAATTGCGGCGCGTTAACGCTTTGAGTTTTCGTGTCAAATTTCGAAGGCTCTTAGAAATCTGACACCACTGAAACAACTTTCGAGAAAAATTTGAGGTACGTGTGTGCAAGTACTGCTTTCTTTCGGCTCAATTTACCGGGGGCCTCGGTATTCATGCCACACTCTGTGTGCATGTATGTGCTACACTAATAAAACAGTTGTATGAAAATTAATATGACAAGCATTCGATTACTCCAGTGTACTTTTCGATTACCCTTTTGATGCTACAGCTCTAATTAGGACCGGTTACTTTTTATCGAAGTAATTGCAGCATTCTTTACATTTTTACGATATCGTGCACAGTAATATCATTCTACCCATCGTTCGCACCAACTACGGCAAGCAATCATTACATTTTTGAGCAATTGCTTTCTGGAATCCACTGCCGTCTCCTTTAAAACTATTAAATGCTCATAGGTTCCGATCCGAATTCAAGCGCTTTCTGCTAAATTTGTCTTATTCCGGTACTTTATTGCTCTAGGTGCTCCTTTATTTTTTCTTCTTTTCCTTTCGTTACTTTTTTCTCTATCCTGCTGTCCTCTCGCGCCTTTGAGTTTTTTTTTAATGATTTACCTTGTTTGCCTATTGTACTTTGAGTTTTATTGTCTCGTATGCTGCATTACTGTTTATCCCGTTTTGTCTCCCACCCAGTCCGTGTTGCTTTCATTGACTAAGGCACATTCCTTCACTTGTTCCATGTTTTTTCATAACGCTGTTTTCAGATTAGTTTCTCGCTTGTATCACATTAACGATCACCATTATTAACTTCAGATATTGCCATTTTGATTGTATTATTCACCATGCTATGACGCACAGGAGGTCCCATTTCAGTTTGTAACTACGGGACCTCCTTCTGTATATACTTACCATGTATTTTCTTCTTCCTTTGTCGTCAAATAAAATAATTCTAAAATTCTGAAAGGTTGCGTGACATGCATGATCTAAGATAGATCTAAATCCTGAAAGATGTAAGACGTAAATGATCTAAGAACAAATAATCATCAATTTCACACTCCGCCTCTATGCATGTCATAGCTTCTGCCACACCACAGTGTTCTTTGGCCTTTTACACCGAGTCAGTAAATATTCGTGAACAGCGACTCAGTGTCAAAGGTCAAAGAACGCTGCGGAGTCGCTGTTCCCGAAGATTTAGTGACTCTGGTGTTCCCAGAAGTGCGTGCCTCGGGTGAGCTAGTTGCGAGGCAACACTTTTTTATAAAGTATAGTCAAAGGTACTGAAAGATCTGGGAGAAGTACTTTCCGCATTACCGGCTGACGTCGCAGTTTGTACAGGTGGTAAATGCTGCGAACTTTCGCTCACATGACTCATATTTCATAACGTTGATGGCATATCTGAGTGTGCGAGACGAGTAAAGTGTCCTCTTCATTTCACTCTTCATTTCAACAATCTACCCGAATCCACAGAAAAAAAGTGAGCGAGCTTAACTTCACTTATATAAACATTCTTTATTGTTCTCTCATTTCCAAAAAAATATACATATAATATTGAAAGCGAGAAAAAAAATCTTTCTCTCGTTCGAAAAAATATGAACAAGCTTTCAAAGCAAACACTGGTGGTTCGTTTTCATTTCTTTTTTTTTTTCAGCTATATTTAACGACGATAAGACACTTTGCATGAAAACAGTGAGCTGTTCAAGAACATCAAACGAGACACACAAATACACACAAGAAAAAAATTCACCGGCACAGTCGCGACACCTAAGCCACATGTCGCACCTTACATAACCTAAATTTCTTTACACATGAAACGCTGACGCTTTTTGCAAGCACACCGGTATAGCTGTCTATTTAGCATGTCTGCTAGCTTACTCTGCGTATTGCTTTGGGCCCGGTCTTTAACAAAGGTCTCCCGCATTCATTCGCATGCACATCCAGTCACACAACGAACAATTCTGCTAACGAATAAGCGAAGGGCTACAGTGTATTGCACTTAAAGATCTCTAGCACTTATCAATACATATTTGCGTTCTCTTCTGAGGCAAACATGCGAATATGTAATTTCGAAGCTTATTTTCCTGTAGCGGTATTCATCATTTGTTTTACTCCTGTGCGAAGCCCCGTCTTGGCGTTCCGGCTGTGCATGAGTGTATTAAAAACATTACCCCATCCTTCCTCCTTATGCAAAAATTTCGCATCATAATAAAATGAAAGAAAAATTACATTGAGACAAGTTGCCCTTTTCGGGCAAAGTTATTGTTAGTTTCAACATATACGCCAATTATACTGGATTATATCGATACGTCAGTATACCATAATACTTTCCTGCTCTGCGCTGCTGCGCAGGTGACTGTAAATACCTTGGACATCGTGTGCATCCTTTGTGGTGGACACAGAATCTTCGTTTCTTTAAAATAATCATCATAAACAGTTTTATTTTCGTGTAAGAGTATGTCATATTGATAAAGACATCCCAGAAAATTTTTTTCTTCTCCTCACGCACGCGATTATAAGCACGCAGTCGTGCTTATACTCGCTGAACATTACGCGTTGGCGCTTTACAGCTGATGAATCGTCGTCACTACGCCCCACCACATCTTTCACGTGTTTCCGTAACGAACAAAACTGGGAAAAATCTCATACAATCGAGTTCATGCATTCATTCTTATAATACAAGACAGGAATACGATGAAAGAAACTGTCGCTACGAACTTCAGCTGATCGATAGAAATATATCTCGCAGAAGCATCGCAGCGAACCAATCGTCCTGCTCTAAAGAAGAAACGCCTCGTGAAATCCACGGCCAGCGGGACTTCAACGAGTACGTCGAGTTTTGTGACCGAAAGCTCGCGAAAGAACGCAAACAATAAGGCACGTGTACATTGATGCTCTTTCGCCGGTACATAGAAGCCACTATAGGGATGGAATGCATTGAGAATCTCACATCAATGTGAACCTACACTTCTCTGGCTCTGTCGCTTTTAGTAAGAGAGAATATTGATGTTATTTTTTTTAATGGAAAAACTTGGACGGAGAGATACTAATGACTGTCGTGGTGCGAAGTGCGGCCTGCGTGCACTTCGTTTAACGAAACGTAGCAATCACTGAACGCTAAGAAGTAGCTATGGGTTTGCGCGTAAGTTACTGTTTTCCACACCTTTAGGTCAGCGTTGTTGGTTTAACCGTTTTTACTAAACACAGCCTATCGCTATGTTTGTCATCGCAGAGAACTGTAGCAACCACACAGAAGAAAGGAATGCTGGGACGGTTGGCAGAGAATCTAATCAGGAAAGAATGTGGCGATATGTATATTCAGAACACGTGTATCTTCAGTATGCAGATTTACTTAAAGCACAAATGTGCTTGAAAAGCTTCGCTTTCTTCCTTTAATTTCTTCACACGAAGAATATATAGCCCGAACGGAAGCAGACATGCAGCGACAACGCTAGAATACGGTGGGAAATGGATCAATGTTAATTTTGCAGACATTTCCTACGGCGAGGCCATACAGCTGCTTTGCCTGGCGAAAAGTCATGACAAGTGATGGCGAAAAAAAAAAAAAAAAACAGCTTCGCAATGTTCTTTTTTTCTAGTGCGGGAACTGCGAGAACAGATTCTATGATGTTTCGTGCGTCCGTATTGCACTAAATTCATATGTTTCTATTCATTATTAAAAAGCGAAGAAAAAAGTGAATTGGTATTTTCCCTGTCTCTTCATTCTCATATCGAAACCCGATTCCATACGCAGCTTTACGTCTTCAAGCACTGACGATTCCTGCACTCTACGTCATCGGACGTCGAAGGATGACGTCGAAGGCGTACGAGACTACATTTTGGACGGACTAGATTTCATGTTCACCATATATTTGCCGTTGAGCGTGGACATATGCGGCTCGTTGTATAGCACAGGTCATGGCACGTCAGTAGTTTTCCCAGCTCTTACGTTATGGCACGGCAGAAGAATCCACTTCCTCATTGTGAGCATCAATATAAAGCTGCATCTTGGCGTTATGCGAACGGGTCGTTCACGGCAAGAGAGTAACTCTCACAACAGCTTCCGATATAGCGTTTGTGCGCATATAGCGAACCTTGCATTTGCGGTTGAGAAATACATGAGATTCTCGACAGTAAGTCTAAGGCACTGCTACGCCTACCAGACGAAGCACAGCAAAGCTAAACCTCGTTAAATGGTTTGCACCGTACCGGCGCAGGTCAACACTTCAAGGGAGGAAAAGGAGTTGTATCGTTGGGATATATGCAAGAAAAAGCACAACAAAAACCTTCTTGGAGATCCTGCTCCAGAAAAATGAGCGGTTTCGCAGACACAATGTCACTCTTCTTGCAGCACCAGTCTAGCGAAAGCGAGCCAACCAACCGTGCGTGTGATCGCGAACGCGACGCGATTTTCAGCAGCACAGCTAAGTCTGAAAGCACCCAGGAAAGGCAGTTCTGGAAACTCGGCTCGCCTTCGGTTTGGCTTGTCAATCTTACACATTTCATCAAACACAGTCCATGCGCATGCGTGGCATCGTCATAGCAGCATGCACAACACATCACCGCTGGTCTGAAGCTCTTGCGTTAAATGTCCAGAAGCGCGTCGGGGCGCGCACTTCACGGCGTCGGTGCGTCGCTGAGCTGGAGGCTCTCCCCGTCGGACTCGAGGATCATGCCGACGAGATCGGTGCCCATGAGAAGCGGGTCGTCGCCAAAGTCCAGGCTCGATTCGAGCGAGTCGATGCTCTGCACCGAGTCGACTTCAGAAGAGTTCTCCTCGGACTCGTTCGCCTCCCTCAGCATCTGCGAGAGCGCCGCGATGTAGTTCACCGCGAGCCTCAACGTGGTGATCTTGGTGAGCTTGCTGGTATCGCCGTTCTTGTCGGGCGCGCAGTCCGGAGGCAACGCCGGTACGGCTGCCCTCAGCTCTTCGAAGGCCCGGTTGATCTCCTGCATGCGGCATCGCTCGCGGGCGTTGGCTGTTTTCCTCCTGTACTTGGACAGCGGTGGCGGCTTCTGCTTTGGCTTCGGCTCTCTCTTGTTACTCCGCTGCTGCGGTTGTTGCTGCTGCTGTTTCCGCCGCTGCTCCGTTTCGATGCGAATCTGGACCGACCGGGGCCTCAGGTTGTAGTCCGGGTTGAGTCGACACGACCGCTGGGGTCGTCCGGTGGAGGACTGTACGACTGGCGGTGGGGACGTCGCTGAGGTCGCGGTGCTCGTGACAGCTCCGGCGCCGACGTCCATGTTCTGAGCGGGCTGAGTCATCTGGAACGTCAAGACGCTGCTCGGCAAGGACGACGCCGCCGTCGGCGGCTGTTGTAACGTCGTTGGTGCTGTCGTTTGCAGGACCGCATCGCTCGTTGTGAACGACGGATACTCGATTGGAGTTGCGAAGTTGAGTTCGGACGGAAAGTTGAGCTCGAGAAAGGACTCGAGCGCGACGCTGTCCACGTCCATGTCTAGCGTCAGCTTCCGAGAGTCAGCTTCCTCTCGTTCGCCTGGATGTCCGCTCTGTCAACCTGCAGCGAGACAGAAAAAAAGACCATAGATACATAAGTCTCATGAAAGACACGATCAATGAAAATTCCGCTGATGTGTTGAAAACGTAAAAGGACAGGGGAATCCAAGCGAAGTACTCCCGGACATTGCAAATTACTCGCAGAAGTATGTCCATTCTGACCGTACCGTTGAAGCCAACACAAGTTTTGAATGCAGAATGGTGGTTTCAGTTTGCGTTGTCCAACACTCTTTTCAGTAGTTACCACCTCAGTCGCCTTGCATTTACGCGGTAATCCCTGCCACGTGAGGGCCTTTAGGCACTTGCGCAGGAAGACACCCAAGGAATTTTGGAGGAAAAAAAACAAAGAATAAAAAAAACCATTCTCCCTCTAGAATCCCGAGCACTGGTAAAACATGCCACTACAACAACGGCTTCATTGACCACAACACTTTGTATCGCGGTTTATATGCCTACATGGACGGAACCGCACCTCCATGTCACGGTTTTCATGCCCATCTAATAGCTGCAAGATGACCAACTTGTCATAAACACACTTCGTCCTCGATAACATTACACCAATCCTGCCTTCGAAGTTGCATAGCAAGCTGGACATACTTGCAGCATTGTGACAAAACCTTACGTGATGGCTTTTTGTCAAGGGACGTTATATCTGGAAAATGAGCAGCTCCAAAGAAGACACTAATCTTGCTCGCCCGTGGTACTAGGGCACAGTTAAGACAATTCAGGCTGCCTAAATCTCGCAACGCTTTTTAAATACTGAGGGCCGCCTAAAAGCATGTAAGATTAGTCAGATATTGAGACGGATCCCGCCTCATCGCGCTGCTCCTCGTCTGCTGCTCAGCTTCTTGGCAGTGATCACGTGAGCTGCAACGTCTTACAGCGCCCCAACGTGGACTTTCTCTAAGTACCGTGTTGAGCGCCGCGGCGCAACGAGCTGTTTACCGAAACTGAGCCTTTTAATGGTTCCAGAGACCTGCTCTATCAGCCCGACATACCCTAGGGCACGCATGCTTTCAGGTATTCATTTTTGTTACATTTACCTTCTCTCGCGCGCGCCATGGCAACGGCCTTCGCCGAAAACTTGGCTGAAGGCTCCGTTACCATCGTTCTCGCGAAAACGGTGCAAAGCCGCGAACGCTATCGGGTTAACGTAGTGAGTGCACAACGGACTCAATAGCGCGCTGCGGTAAGCACACGCGTACTGTGCAATTATGCGCGATGCGGTGAGTCACAATATGCCCCCACCGTCCACAAAGCTTTGATTTCATGTATGTTACTAAATAGACCGACTCCCACATTGATGCCTGTGCACGTGCGCACGTAACGCGAACCTTTAATGATTTCTGGGCGTTTTACTGGAGAATACAGAGTGAAATAACACAGGCAGAAAAACACAGCAGAGATGACGTCTTTTCCCGTGTCCGTGTTATCATCCTATCGATCATGTACCAACTTGCCCTTACCAAAATCCTGCTGAGGTTTTACGTCCCTCAACAACGATTTGATGACGAGAGAAGCCGAAGTGGAAAACTCAAATGGACAGAAAGTTGAGCGAGTTGGTGAGGGTCCATAGTGAAAAGAACAAGTTCGCGGTGTGCGCTTCTTCCCCTTCTGTCCGTGTTTTGCACGTGTATTCTTTTCACTATGGGCCGAAGTGGAGGGCTCCGGAAATTTCGACCCCCTGGGGTTCTTTAACGTGAATTACCAACGCAGAGTACCGTAGCCTCTAAGATCTTCCCCTCCATCGAAATGCGACCGCAACTGCCGCGATACGATCCCACTGCCTTCGGGTTAGCAGTCAAGTGCCATAACAGACCACGACGGCGGGTGTAACGTGAGCTATTGCTCGCTCGTTTCTACTTTCGTGTATATTTTTTGTCCTTTAGCAGAACAGCAGAAGAATTCGATCAACCGAGCTCTCTCTGCTTGAGATTCTTCTTCCCTTTGTCACTATTGTTTCTGTGGGGCAAACCCGGTGACTGCCCGCTGTTCAGGATCACTTTTCGCCATCGCAATGTCCAATGTGAGGAACCGCGCTGGATACCATGTGGTGTTTCCTTACGATGACATAGCACCCTTAAAAGTGTTATACGTACCCGCACCCTTGCGAAAGCCGTAGCTCCACCTTCCACACCACTGCACGGTTTTCTCTGTTGTCGGAATCGATTACGGAGGCTGCAACCCACGTATCGAGACGGCGAGACCGTGGGGGTGACCCCGGCGGTCGGGACGGCACAGAGCCCTGTCGACTGCGCCACCGCTCGACTCTGCCTACGCAGGCCGCCTCGCCGGCGCCTTCTAGACGCAATCGGTGGCGCCAAATCTCTCGCGGCTAGACACGTCGCCCCTCTTCCAAGTGCGAGACTACAGGTTCGCGGTTCCAAGCTGCACACGCCCGTTTATGTAGTCGTAGTGATGTGAAGGAACCGAGTGCTTGTGGGAGAGAATTCTAGGAGAGAATAAATAGTCCATACGTCCTGAATCCGCGGCAGGCGGGGACATTCAGCTCTTCCTTCCTAAAGAATTATTCTCAAAATTGCGAGTCTTGTTTCCGTTCGGAAGAGCTGTTTGCTACTAAACGACTGCGATAATTGATACCTTGTTCGTTGTTATGGTACGCTTTCACTTAAGTAATATTGTATAAGAACGTTCTTATCGCTACGGGGGTATCTCCTATACGCAGCCCATTCGCAATATTTTGGTGATCACTCCTGCAACTCCTATTCCCATCTGTCGTCTCTTTACTTGCCTGGTCGTCTCATGCCTAAAGCATGCGTGAAAATATCTTTGCGGCTTGTTCTGCCCTGTCGCGCGTAGCACACCAAGCGGAAGATGACACCCACGTTGCATTCCCGATACCAAACCCTCCAGCTCTTTCTTTTACTGTTTGTTCTGATTAGTCCGTTTTTGTTTTACTATAACACCTTCGCGTTTCCTTTCGTATACTCTTTGACGAAGCGCAGGATGTTTTTATAGTGTATCCATCAGCTATCAGCAAAACCTGTAAGCGAGAGTGACGTATTATTATTTCAGTAACCCCATGTCCTCCAAAATGTCGTCTTCGTAGTAGCGGTATGCAAAAATACTTCTCACGTCATGCCACGTGCGCTCTGTTTATCTCAAATCCATGCGTTAATGACCTTTCTATTCAGTTGCTTTCGGTTACTCTTTAGTTTTGTATCTGTTTGCGCTGTTCGAAGTCAATTGCAAGACCCTGCGATTCCTCCTCGCTTCTCTTGCACTTACCAATAGACATTGACACGTGAACAACCTGTTTTCGCAACGTCTTGATGCTTATTTCTATTTGTTTGCAAAGAATGAGAAGTGCCTGACGTCATCGCGCTGGTATATGCTCGCTTTTACAAGGAACCGCTCTGCATGAGCGGCGTATGTCCTAGAACCATGCGCTTGCAAGCCTTTACCTGCTACCGGGACGTGCTCCTCGTCTAAGTAGTTCTTTTTTCTCGTTTTTTTTTAATTCCTCGCTGCAGCTTCTTCAAACTCCTCGACGCCGTGGGATGGGAGGCCCACATTTCTTCTTTTTTTTATTTCTTACACCTCTCGTCCAAGTCGTCTGTCTTACGCGGCCAGCCTGCACAGTGTGCTCATTTATAATTCTCCGCCATGACCTCAAAGAGACACGTGCTGTAGCGTTTGCTGAAAAAGAAAGAGAAAAAAAAACTGCAAGAAGCTGTTAAGTTTATTCTCGTAAGCCCTCCTCTTTCCTTCTGTTCTTTTTTTCTTTTTGATGATTGCGAGTCAGAGGTTGTGGGTGTCCCCTGTGTCAGCGTTGTCGTTGCTCCGCCCTCGTCGCAATATGTCTTTTTTTTTTTTACCAACGAGTAACTAGCTGATGGGCGTGTGTTCTTCAGGTGAATGCATAATTTCCTCCGCTGTCACATAAAAAGAAGACTGCTTTCCAAACGTACACCGAAGTCATTTTATCAGTTGGTTGAAACTTTGTACGATACGAAGCCTGGTGCTTCGATCTGCGAAAGATCGCTTGGGGTGTAACAGTGTAAGAGGCAACAAGTGTAGCAGTGTAAGTCCGCCACGATAGTCTAGTGGTTATGGCGATTGAGTGCTGACCCTAAAGAGGCGGGTTCGATTGCGGCAGCGGTGCTCACGTTTTTGGGGAAGGCGAAGATGATAGAGGGCCGCGTGCCGTGCCATTTAAGATGGACGTTAAAAAATCCCATGTGGTGAAAGTTTCCGGAGACCTCCCCTACGAATTACATCCTTGTTTTGGCACGTGAAACCCCATAGATTGCTATGATTAATAACAGGAAAGAAAGGTTGATGGACAAATCGTTGAATGCGATGAAAAACGAGAATTATCGCTAGAGACAACGTTTCAAGAATTGTACTTTAGAGGACTGCCATTCCAAATCTCATGACAGTACAAACAACATTCAGGTAAGTGTAAGATAATTAGGCGGGCAGTCAACGGAACTGGCTAAGAAGGTTGCTAATTCTATCGTATATAGAATGTCTCGGACAATTAAGGCGGACATCCTCTATACGTTTATGATTAAAACACATTATGCCATAAGCTAGCGGGTAGAGAAAGAAGGTAGCGGCAGGTAACGAATAAAGTAGCAGCCTTCGCCTTTAAGAGTGGAAAGTCATGGCGTCGCTATGCTCCATTTGCGTAATTTCACAAGACACATAGTGATTGTCAGTGACGATCATTGGGTAATAGGGACCCAGTGATTATCACCTGGCCCATTACGTTGTGTACACTACACTCGGCTGGTATGGCCCAAGGTGTCGGTGAGTGGCAACCTGCTACCGGCTTCCCGCTGGTGGTACCTGTGGTCCAGGTTGGCAGTATGGCTCTTTTTTTTAAAAATTAATGTCTATATTTCTAGCTCACGGCCGCCAACTAATTTTCCGCAACACGAACACTATAACGATGTCGCGTTAAGAGCTAGGCATTTCTTATCATCTTGATGCGATCAGTAACGGGACGTCGACGGTACGAGTGGTGGCAGTCGTTCAACACCGAACCGCGTACAAGGATGAGATAATGAATTAAAGGAAAAGCCTTAAGTACAAACAAAGTAAGGAACCAAGAACTTCATATAAGCGTGCAATCGGGAATCTTGTTTTTGCTTCTGGCTGTCAAGATTGTCACAGCCCATCGGCAATGATTTTTCTTTTCTCTTTGAGACTTTTATTTGTATATCGTCGCCATCGTAAGACCCACCGATCATCGCTCACTATAGCGACTCGCGGAAGTTGACAGCTCCTTCTTTTCATTCTTTATTCTCTCCCCTCTCTCATTTTTGTTTTTGCTTGACCTGGAGTACGTACGGGTGGGTATCTTAGCGACTTCGGCTCGTTCTCTGGCTATACGGCTTGCCGTTCGTAACGCGAGATCACACGCTCTGAGCTCGGCTGACACCGCGAATATACGGTTAGTCGATTGACGTGCTTCTAGTGCGTAGCGTACGAAGCCGCTTGACGGACTGTGACCAATCTGGTGAAGGACGTTTTGAATATGCGGTTGCGGTCGAACATAGCCTGCCGCCGCGCCCTGCCGACAGCACGGCGTCAGGTAGGGTACATGTCGTTTCATATAGGTTTTTTCCCCCCCCCCTTTGAATCCAATTTGGACCGCCCGTGGTGACAGCGTTTTTAATTTTTTGTGGCATCTTTCTCTTCCTGCGCCTTATGGAGCTGCAATCTGTGGCACAAACGTTGCCGTGATAGATTGGCAGGCGAGACTTTTTCCATCGTGTCTTCCCGTGCTTCCGTGAACGGGGTGGAAAATACTCTTGCGCTCGCCTAAAGCTTCCAATAGAATTTTGCTTTATTTCCTTAAGACACGAAGTCTAGTTGAGCGTCCTCAAGGCTTCCAAACTTGCATATTTATTCTCTATATGTGGCAACCGATTAGTGGAACGAATTTTCGCATATGTGACATGAATCTGAAGCCCACTACTACAAGCCTATCTTCATAATCGGGACAACTAATTGATTACGAATATGTACATGATTGATGATTCGATTGCTGTAGGATGAGACTAATGAAGGACTTGTTACGAGATCTGCCATTTATTATTTGGTTGACGACAACGCGATGCATGGAAAAACACAAGTTAACCTCAATGACACACAGCGGCTCTTCAAGCTTCTTTTTTTCCGACCTCGTAGCGCGTCTACTTTTTACCTCTATTTTGACTTACTCTCACAAACGTAGTTTTTGACATTGTTCCTGGTTAGAAAATGTGACCCGTAACCTCAGAGTTAATTCATATTCATGTTCTTCAGCGTAGAACGCTATGTGTTATGTTCTTTCAGCGTTAGGGACTTTCACTGTCCTGACTAGTACGAATCCAAAAAGATATCCCCTGCCTCCATACGCGGACGCCATGACTGCATTACATACATGCCACTTACAGACTGCTGCCATTTGCTGTGGTAAAGGTTTTCCGAATGTCTCTTGGAACCATAGTAAAGAGGAGGAGGAGGAGAGAGGAAGAGGAAAGGCAGGGAGGTTAACCTGGGTTGAGCCCGGTAGGCTACCCTGCACTGGAGAAGGGGAGGGAAAGTTCTGGAAGATAGAGAAGTGACTATATAGGCCATCGAAATGGTGAGCGTGCAGTTTGATCAGCTAGTGCGCGTTTGGGACAGGCGGGGTGACACATTGAATAAAAGGTCAGCGCGAACGAAATCAATGAATTAAGAAAAAAGGGATAAAAACCACCAGACTGACTGCCATTCCTAGAAGGGATGCCAGAGGCGGCAGCTGCTCCTTGTGGAAGCATTAGCTTAGCAAAGGCTCAAACAAGAACAATTAAGATTTCTTCTCCTGGTATTCATAACTGGAATTAAATTAAATTGAATTAAACGTTTACCTGTCTTGATTACGATGAGGGAGCAACCGAGCAAGAAGTCATTGCATAGGGAAATTGAAGAAGAAAGCCGACTCCTCATTTGACACCAACCGTGCAATTGACCAAAAGGCACTGCATTGAAACAACTAAAAAAAAAAAACGGCTCCACCTCTTCCCTTGTCAGCGACGAATAAAAAAGCAACATGCTCAGACAGGTATCTGCCAGACAACAGTAAACTTCAGAACCTCAGCTTCCTATGAATACTTGACATTCTTCAAAAGAGTAGCCAAGTAAATTCAACATGGTTCAGCAAACATGACTGCCTTTTAAGGTCTGCTTCTTGCTTTTTGTCTCACGTGCCGTACTGCTGCGCGGCTTTAGACTAGATCGTAACGTCCACGCAACGCCTCGGAACCACTTAAGACACGTCGCTTACGTTGGTGATTCAGCGACTCCCTTTACTTTACTGTATCGTTCCTTTCCTTTGTTACTTTAACTGGCACATTGTGCATCTCCAAGCGCCGGTGCTGGTGTTCACGTACACACACGAGGTATGAACTGCGAGACCGAAAAGCGTTGTTCAAACATTCTCCACGGCTAGCCACTTACGAAAGAAGAAATAAGTCAAGACCTTGAGCACATGTGGACATAAGGTGCCCGTAAGGAATAGGAAAGTCGAAGCATAACGTCGCCCTCCATGCAGGCCATCCTCCGCGGAACCCAAAGTCTACACTAGGTGCTTAAACTGCGCTTCCCAGGCATTCGCGGCCAACCCGAGTCTTGCGAGTCGTCGTCACCGCATGCGGTCTTGGATGCACTCAGGATTCGAGACTTTCCAGCGAGCGTTAGAGGCGTTTACAACCTCGCGCCGTACGTTTGCCTTTCTTGCGCACATTCCTGAATGTAGCAGCAGCAGCCTTGTGGTAATGGTTCCTGTGCACTCGTTGAGGATCGTGTAAACGACGGGGCGAAACGAGAAATAATGAAAAAAAGAGAGAAAAAGCTGAGGGATTTGATGGCTCTCTGTGTTTGCTCTGTAAGCTAAGAGTCCTGATCCGAGGGAACGACGGACAATGCCGAACTAAGGTATACATAGTGGCAGAGTCAGGTAAGGGCGGCTTTTAATGGCCGCGAGATGCTTGTACAAACACATGACGGAAAAGACCGCTTAGTCAGGGGAAGTTGGAGGGAATGGATGGATGGATGGATGGACGGTTGGGTCATCGTTGCCGGAGAGCTACGTGGAAGCATATACCACAACCGGCAGCGCGCTACCGGACTTTCCTTTTGCGCTTCTCGATAGATGTATGAGGCATAGTGCAACTAGAAGGTCAACTATATTGCCTCGATGTCTGTGTAAATCCCCGAGTTGCTTCGTTGTGCGCGTTAAGGAATGTTGAAACGTTCGGTACGCTGTCGGCGTTTAAAAATGACCGATGCTATGAATAGAGGCGGAGGAATATCCAATTTGACGTTCTTTAGCACATCAGGCCTGACAAGCTGTTCTGAGTGATGTCTTAGGGGGATCCCCAAAGCCTTCTGCATCACGGACCTTCACACGCCGGCTAGACTACTTCAGGGGACGGCTATGGATAGACGAGTCATCTTTCTTTATTTTTTTTTTTCGTTCCTTCCTTGTTCAAACTCTTATACCACAAGGGAAGCGAGCATTCTATATCTTAGGCAAAATCAATCGAGGGTGTAATGAATAATCTGCTCGTAATAACTCGGTGAAGACAACACATTGGATTACTAAATTACCAGCTCACAGAAGTAATTCATTAGACTACGCATTGCGATAAAAAGTAGTATAATTACTGTAATTGCATTACAGCAATTTCATTATTTCCAAGTCTGCTACACGCCCTGTCCAGGCCCATTTCTTCTTCTTGATTTCTACTAAGGTGTCATAAACAGGCGTTTGGCCCCTGGCCCACTCCGCTCTCTTCTTGTGTCTTAACGCTACAACTATCATTATCCGTTCCATTGCTGGCTGCGTCGTCCTCAATTTAAGATGAAACCCTTTTGTCGAGTCTCCAAGTTTTCTACCCCGTCGGTAAGCACCGGAAAGTTGCAGAACTATATACTTTCCTCTTGAGGGACACTGCCATTCATTCGCGTCATATAATGTATTATCTCAAGGTAGGAATACCTCGAAGCCACGCACCCATTTCCTCTCCGAGCGACGTGGCTATAAAAGATGACGATGTTTAATTAGCGCGGTGGCCATCGGGCGATCCAGGAACCCGACCGACTTACTTGCACAAGAAGTCCTCGCCGCCTTGAGCGGCGGCTGTTAGACGAGAGGCGTTCCTCATATAGATTTATGCGTGTTTGATCTGCCCCACGGAACGCTTTACGAAGGCAGTCATTTCTATTTATGCATCGTCCAAGGCTTCGCAGGAACGTAAGGAGCCGTGCAGATGTTTCTGGAGTTACATGCGACGCCGCAGCAAAAGTTCGTATACGGCCCTTCAGGTTTTTACGGCGTGCAACAGCGCCTCTCTACGAAGTAAGTGAAAGTGCCGCTTTGCAATCCTGCCGGCTTAAACGAACTGAGTGCGCGTGTAAGCTGCATGCAGGTATGATGTGACAGCGAATGAGAACCCTTGTAACGAGGAAAACGTCGCGGTTACGGGCTTATAGTGCATTGTGTGTAATACCTCCTGCGAAGGGAAGTGCGAAATATTTGACCTCTGATAAATATCTTACTCCTGACACACAGTATGAGTGTAGACCATTTCAGTGTGCATGCGGACGCTCGAAACAAAATGGCTTGTGAACCGCGATAAAAAGGGACAGACAGATAGATAGACAGATAGATAGATAGATAGATAGATAGATAGATAGATAGATAGATAGATAGATAGATAGATAGATAGATAGATAGATAGGATGTGACTCGCCTTTTGGTTTATCAGGGTCATGCTAACTTTTGAGTAGTTGTAGATATAGAGCCGTCGATACGACTCAAATGCATGTTGTGTACAAGTTATTACGCATGCGCATTTATACAGGCATAGCGATCTTTCAACGTCTCTATATAATCCATACAGGACCATAATTGATACCGTGCATTACCAAATGAAAAAATCACAGCATATCCACGGGGTGAATGATGATGAGTGGGCGAAGCTCCGGAGGGAATCATCGGTAAACCGTGAATCTTTCGCGTAAATCGCCCAGTCGATCATCATGTAAAGGCGTGAGAAACACTGTATTCGTACGCTGGGATCTCGCGTTTAAGGGGGATATGCTGTGCTAGAGCCAGGCCTGCGCGGAACTGCAGGACAGTGACAGCGTAAGCAGGAGGAGCTACTTTCTTAGAGGCCATTTTAAACGCTTGAGGAAACTAGTGCAAGTAGAAGTGGTAGGTATCTCCTGCGCCATAACTTATCATTTTGCCAAGTAGGGAAGTACCCACTACGCCATAATTACCAGTGCCTCCGTAATGGGTTCAAAGCTACAAAGCACGCAGCTCTGTGGTCTTTCAAATGATGCCTCGACCTCGTTATACAATCCATTTTCGCGTCGTGTAGCGGTGTATTACTATTTTTCAACGTAACATTACGTTTGTTAATGCGATTCCGCGGGAGACATTGTACCTGTTTAGGTCTTTTAGCGATAATTTTTCAACCACAGGCGTAGCTCAGTGGTAGAACGCTCGACTGCCACGCCGAGAGCCTCGGTTCGAATGCAGGCAGTGGACACAACTTTCAGAATTTTTTTTTTTTCATAAAAGTAGAGGTGGCTACGTACATCACCAACGAACACCATGGGATGTACAGACCCACGCCCTAAGGAGCTTCGCCCCTAAAAAATGTAAGGCTGCGCGTAAAAACACAGATTGTATACTGCCTGCACTGCCTGTGCTGCCATTAGTTTTGCCTCATCATCACCCTGGCTCATACTCGAATCGCGGTATTGGCACGTAAACCGTCAGCAGTGCTTATGCCGAGGATCAGCGTAGTTTCGCTATAAAGGTGTCCTGTGCACAACGGATCCCGCAGTCGAAGGTTGGCATGTACTCTGTTCTCAGGAGCGTGCTTGGAAAGCAAAGCGCCGGAAGCAAACCAGTTTTGACGCCCTTCGATTGACTTCCACAATGTAAGGCTTACAGAACAACCCGCACCACACAGGTCCTCGGAGACCCATCGCTGATGACTCGGCGTGCGAGTCATGCCTGGCAATTGGTAATGTCCTTGCTTCAAATAGCAACGCGTTATTTTTGTCCATAGTAACCTTCGGAAGATCCATTAAGCTGCGACAAGGAGTGGATGAGTCTGGCGGATTCATTGATACAGAAAGAGGTTAGAACTCGTTTAGCCTTGTGAATATCAAGACTCTTAATGTTGCGCGTAAAAACACAGATAAAAGAAAGGACACGGTGGTACACACAGCGTGCTCTGCGTGTGTCATGGTGTGTCTTCCTATGCCCGTGGTTTATGGGCAACACGTCTTAATGTAGAACCAACAAGCCCAAGTGGAAACCGATTTGAAATTGTCAATTGTGTTGCGATACCCCGCCACGGTGGTGGCTATGGTACTCGGCTGCTGATCCGAGGGTCGCTGGATCGAATTCCGGCCGCGGCGGCTGCATTTCGGTGGAGGCGAAATGTTGAGGCCCGTGTGCTGTGCGATGTCAGTGCACGTTAAAGAAACCCCAGGCGGTCGAAATTTCCAGAGCCCTCCACTCCGGCATCTCTCATAATCGTAGCCTAGCTTTGGGACGTGAAACCCAGAAATCAATCAAAGAAATACATTGACCTGCCGTACCCAGCGTGTGCATACACGGCGTGATTCACGTGCCTTCAACGCGAGCGGTTCTAGTCAGAGGTCGCGACAGCTCAGACAGACCGGATCCGACCTGACCCAAGTGAAGCATTAATGAGGTCCGGGCAAGCAATCGCGGTTTAATAAAAGCAAGAGGTACTGCCAGCACCAAGATGCGTCAGTCCTGACTGGAGAAACGTGCTCGACATTTAAAGCGACCTTGCTTTCGCCCACCGTGTTTACCTGTCTCGATGTTATTGTTCGTTTCTTGAGTGACTGAGACCGCATAATTACGACACTTATCAGCATCGGGCCACGCCTATGTTGTCTTACTGGCAGCCCTAGAACTCGGAGAACACACGCCAGGGAGGTCGTTGTCTCGAATGCTGTCGTTCCCCTTGCACAGGCGCACCTGACTTGTAATGTGAGTCAAAGGTCGCGAAGAAAACAACAGCAGTAACATGTTCCCGCCCCTGCAGTCCGCGACCCCGCCCTTATATTAGAGTGAGTGAGAGAGTGAGGGAGTGAGTTGCCTGTGCGTGCGTTTGTACGGCTCTTCAAGAGCCTTTGCTAGGCGTATTGTATTAATTAATTTCATTTGTTATTGATGCCCTTGTGGCAATTACAGCTACAACGAGGGTCGCAAAATCGAGCACAAGACGGTGAATTTTGCAGCCTTGGCTAGATGCCATGCACGAGCCGTTCCAACATGCCGTACTTGAGTTTTCGAGGTAAGGCATAACTAGTCGACGAATCAAAGAACAGTCACTGCGATGCATTATAATCACAGCGCAAGCAGGGTATGTTAACCTCGAGTTTTGTGTAAACTAATTCGCCGAGTTACTACAGGCCGATGACTGCGCGTGCCAAGCTGCGTCAGTCGTACGTAGGCTTGTCGCATGGAGTAATTTATGCTCGCCTGGTGCACAGGACGCATGATAAGCCCCCCTCACGACGAACGTAAATGCGTAGAGAGATCATGATAAGGGTGGGCTGGTGCCCGTATTCCAGACATTCTGAAGTAGTGGCCGAAAACCTACCGCTGTTCCTAAAGTGAGGAACACATAAACAGTGCGTTCGTCTAGTATTAACATACGGTGTGGAAACTTGTAAGATAAAAAGAAGAAGAAACCAAATTAGAAGCAGTTAAGGACTATGCAGCGCGGTATGGAACGAAAATCGATACGTGTAACATTGAACGCGAGCGCAGGGGATAACAGAACGAAGATAAGCAGCGATATCCTTCTTATGGTTCAGAGAAAATAGACCTGAGCAAAGCACATAGTGAAAAGCACAGATAACCGGGGGACAGCGATAGCGGTTGAAATGGACATCAAGGGAGGGGAAACGCGATCAGAGGTAGATCAAATGTTAGGCTGTGGGACGCAATCAAGCGGTGCACAGACAAACACGGAATTAAATTACTCAAGACAGGCTAAATTGGTAGCAGCAGGGATAGGTCTTGGTCCTGCAGTAGACAAAAAAGATGACGACGATACACGGAGTCGCTAAAAATATGTGGGTGCCACCGGTGCTGGGCAAAGGAAATTGTATTTCTTGAGAGCGAAGACACGGAGTAAGGTTGAAACCAAGTAAAAATCTTTCTTGCACTATTTTCGATCAATGCATAAGGTGAGTTTGCGTTGTACGGATTAGCATAGTTAATTTTCAATTAGCAGCATGACAACTATGTCGTGTTGATAGGCCCCAGCAATGCGCCGCGCTCGTTTGTACCATATACGGCCAAATTAGTTGGCGTTAATTGATTATTTGTTTGTTCAGTACCCAGCTAGAAAATGGCCATTTTATGTGGACTGCGTGACTAGGCAAGCTGCTTGAAGTATGTGGCTTCCGAAAGGCTTGCTGTAGGGTTGCTGTAGGGCTTTTTGTTTGTTGTGTTGTTTTCTTAACATGGTAGAATTAAAATTTTCCAGAACACTGTTATCTGCAAGGACACGTAATGCAAATTTCACCACAGTTCGACAAAAACAACTGTCCTGTCCTATACGGTGTTAAAACACACACACACACACGCACACACACACACACACACACACACACAGAGAGAGAGAGAGAGAGAGAGAGAGAGAGAGAGAGAGAGAGAGAACATACAGAAAATAAAGCAAAGCATGTTACTGTAACGGTACACCTTTCTTGTGTCATAACTGCTTTTGATCCAACGCGAACTTGTCTAAGAAACGTACACTATGCCAGCCAACGCAACACAGTTTGCGCTATATCTACGAAAATCGCGCTCTGCTGCACAGAATTACCGAAACAGCTACGCACTACGCGCGCCGGCGCCGCAGGCGAAGCCCAGGCGCATTTCTCGCTGAAAGTGAACGCCGCTCGTCTAGCTCGGGCGTTGTTCGTTGCACTAGCAAGAAGAGGGTGCGACGCCCATGATTTCGTGCCTTGGTTCCTAAGAGGGGTCGTCGTCGAAAAGCGATCGCCTCGTTCGGATGAATCTGTGGGCGTGGCCCGGTCGTGATTTCTCCCGTTCTTATGGACACGCAGGCCAAGCGGGTGCATCGTTATCATTATAGGCGTCGTAGCTGCGCATACGCAGCGTTTGAACGTACCCGCTTTAGCTTTTCTCTCACGCAGAGTACGCGACTGTACACATGATCCACTGTTTCTTCAACTGTGGTGGATTTCTTGTGGTGGATGCTTATCTTTTGTTTCAAGGACGGGCATCTGGATTTTCATAAAGAACTACTTCCATGTGGAGAAGGCGACAGTCAGCGATTCCGCGCTTCAGTGATTGATACGCGTCAGTGACTGACACACAAATACAGTGTAACGATAAGCAGTGGTCGGGACTAGTTTGTGGACGTTCATAATAATGTGGCAGTCAGTGTTATACTGAAGGGAAAAAACGAAAAAGCCAACGCACAAGTACGAAAAGTAGACGCGTGCGGAGCAAACTACCAACTCCAGGATAGACTTGCGCAAGTGAATGGCTCATCGCCTCATCTAGCGTTATGACCTTGTCATACATCGTTAATTCTATGAAGAAAAAAAAAGGTACAAGTCATTAACAAAACGCACACGTTGTACGTCCCACTTATTCCAGAGCCGCGCAATGGCCTGCGCCCCTCTTCTGCACTCACGTCAACTTCTGTAACTCTCGGCTCATCGGCATATACCAAAATCACTCAAAGGGACTCTAAAGTAGGACAAATAGCGATTTTTTTCCGCATAAGTTAATTACCGTTTCACATTACCAAAAGCACCACCTTCGTGAGTAGAAAACGCTTAGTAAGCTAGAAAATGCGTAAAAACAAGGTACAAGTAGCGACGCCTGCTCGGAGGTTAGCGCACTAACATGCGTGACGTCATGAATTTTGATGACGTCTACTGACCCCTACATAATCATCTTATGAATAAAAGATATATTCATTGCGTGTTAAGGAAAACGGAGACGTAACATAATGTGACTTGTTTCAAGCAGCACGACTGATCCAATGTGGGCAGAAAACTCAAGAAAAAGGAATCGAATTCGTGACGTCATCCCCTCAAAACTGAGACTGAGATAAAACTTTGGTCATGATTTTCTCTTCTGTATTGAACATAAAACGGCGAAATAAATGGCAGTGGAGGTTCGCAATAATAATCTATCAGTTAAGGTACTTTAGTGTTTCACTTTATGTCCCCTTAAGTTGTGTTTGTTGACATCATGCGCCATGCCTTTAGGACTTAGGCAAACCCGGATATTTGGGTATAGCCTCACAGGTCACGGAAAACACATTGCGTGCAATGTACGAGTGTCCTTGTTCTCACATGCGCCCGTCCCACATCATAAAACAGAGTAAAAAAGAAACATTCTTCGATTATGAGCGCTGATCCCTACTCAATCCTTCTTTTGGAGGCCACGAACAAAGTTCGATGTGACCCCAAAAGGGCAAGGCGATGGTCACGGGAAAGAAATGGCAAATGCAAGTGCTGGCGTGGCCAAGCGAACACGTGTAATTAATGGGCACGCCATTTATTGCTCCCGAATAACGTGCAAGTGCATAGAGAGCGCCGCCGAGAGGTCAAAGGTCAGAACAAAACCAAGTTTAAAACACCTACGGCCCTGTCTAGTCAAGACTCGAATAGACCCCCTGTGAGGATGAAACCGTTTGACTCACGGATACAATGGTCGACTTCACCGTACGAGGTTAGCCGCGAAGGATTCTGGGAAGCCAATTAACCCTCACCTCTGGCACGAGGAGGGGTCAGGCCGGTCTAAGGGTCTACACGTCACGCAAAGCAGACGATACTGGATAAGGGGCCGGCGTCGTCTGCATGTAATACCAGAAACAGACGAAACAACACGAGAGGCCAAATCAGAGAGAATTCCAGAACCCTTGTTATTCAGCTAGACAGCGCAGCACTTGGCATCGGCATATCGTATAGGAACTTTCGTCAATAAATCAAGAGAAAACCAGTATTATTGGTCTCTGCTTCCGCGAAGGTCAGGGCGTATGCAGAAAAGATGGGAGAAAACGAAGTAGTGGCGTAAGAAGGATCCTTCGGCAGCCGTGTACCGCGGCTACTGAATACATGAAGCCACTGGTTTTTACGATGTCCACGTTTGTTTAATCTCCACTCGTTTGGTCCTCTAAAGGCGGCTCCAGGAATGCCACGAACACGCGTTTTTCTTTTTTTTTTTCGTTTTCCTCGTTGGAACCTTAAGTTATGCATCGTTAACAAGCGCGCACGCTTAATATCCACTCCGAGCTTGATTTTACGATGTACGCCTCAACTACACAGCGTTCGCGGTACATGCACACTTAAGGCCTAATATACTCCGGCTGCGTTTAAACGTGCATGTAAGACATATATCTTGAGGCGGGCTTCGTTATACAGCCACCGTTTGGCTGCCGTCTTGGCGAAAGGTAAACAATGGCGTCCTCTGTCTCTACTGTGTTCCCCTGTCGTGAGCGCGAGCTCGTCCAAGGTTACCTAGGCAAATGACGGCAGGGTGCGCTGTCTGAATAAAAGCGTGCAGTGTTGCGAATGGAAACGCTTCGTTTCGAGTGGACGGAGACGGCCAGCATGTCTGCCATCGAGCGGTGCACAGAAATTATTCGGTTCTACACGAAAGAAGGAAATAAGTGAATTCGTGAATTAATTAATTATTTATTTAACGAATACGTAAATACGTACATGACTAAATATTTAAATTAATAGAGAAAGAAAAGAAAGGAAAAGAAACAGTGCTGTCCATAGCAGGGCTTCCGAGATTCATGCGCACTTACGTGAACGTACTCCACAACCTAATTCTTCGTCTGAGCCAGCTCAATGAAGCTCAGTGAACCAGCTCAATGAACCAGCTCACCAACCAAAAGCGTCTACCAGAGTGCCACTGTTCAACATGACTAAAACGCCATGCAGTGCGCCGGAGAGATATCAGCGCCTGCAGGGTGCACATTTGTACCACGAGTTCAAGCTCTTACATGTTACAGGCGCAGTCCGGCAGTAGGAAAGAACGTGAAGCTACACTTAAACGCCTTATAACGAAGTGCTCGGGACCATGAAAACTGTGCGTCGCATAGATCAGTTCCCCGTAAAAATAGTCTCTACCGTAACGTTCGCAGAGTGGCTAAAGGCGTAAGGTTTCCTTCGTTATACCGATCATTCTGCCAAATGGGCGTTCGTTGTAAAAAGACGTTCGACCGATGCACGCGTGGTGCAGCACGAGCCTCTGAGCCCATCTCAGGATGTGTATATGAACTGCTAGCAGGAGTGTATGTATCAAACGCCCGTATTTTCGCACCACTACGCAAAACATCATGAAAAGCGTCGTCTACATAGCTACTATGTATATCATCAATAGACCGCGTTGAATACTGTGTTGACCGTGCCTACACGTTACTAGGCAGTCTTTCTCTCTCTCTAACATTCTCCATTCAAAGCGTGCAGCAACGCCGCACACGAGATACATATTCAAGCGATACGCGACACGGCGACAGAGTGCTCGTGAAGAGGCAATACCACTTACGCCACCAGTCGGAATCGATGCATTTCCTTCTGCTGCGCCTCTGTGCTCCTCGCGTGGTATGACGAACTGTGTCCCTGTGTTGCGCTCGCAATAAGACGGGGAGACCCTCCGGATCGCACCGAGCGCGCCTCGGCCAATTTGAAAAGGTAATGAAGCGGCGCAACAGCGGCACGCTGGCAGGCGACCTCCAGCACCGATATTCATTGCGACGCCGCCATTTACACGCAAGCTATATATATACATACAGGGTGTCGTATGAGCTGATTTATGGTTTCCCGTCGTCGTACTGCCGTTTGTCGCGCCCATCTGTCCTTCGTATTTTATTTCTTGCAGTCTTTCGCTTTGTACTTTCCTGGGCGTCATTTCTTGAATCTACGGGGAGACCTGGCAGCAAGTAACTGCACCACCGTGAATCGCTGAGCGAGGATCTTCGTCGAGGGCTTTGAGAAAAATGAGTCCCTGAGAACAATCTAGAATTGGTTCTGAGGAAGCCCGTCTAGTGGTGGGAGGTTTCACAAAACCGGGGAAGAAATATCAAAGTGGCTCTTGCGATACTTTTCGAAGATGGTCAGGGAATGGTACCAGTTAGTCATGTAGGCTACTATGAACACATTTCAGTACAAATAAAGTTATACTGAAGGCACAAAGGGACTTCGAAATTTTGTTTGAAATACAGCGCCAACACGCTCGCCATTCTTTCAACAAATAAAATCGAAAGGACCGACTACGTCGCCTCCCTTTCTTGGTGTTTTTAAAGAGAGGTGCACATCTTTTCTTTAGTTGTTGGACTCAAAGCGAACACATCAAGCGTTATAGAGTATGTTCCCGCTATCGTAAAATCACGAGTGCTAGTTCTGTCAAGTGACGTAGCCAGTTCTCCCTGTGACGTCATTCGTTAAAGAAAGAGCTGGCAGTTTCCAGCTGTGTTTTACACAAGGTTGCCATTTCCTGGGTGCAATGAGTGCAGTGATATTTGCCTCACACTTTCACCGAATCCTGCACAACTGAGCAGCGCCGTTTTATGACTACGTTCCAAAAGTGTTGCAAGACCCAATTAAGGAATAACCAAGTGGACTTGCTGTGTACGTATGTGTGAAAGCAGCAGCTCCTCCACTGAATTCAGACAGGATGAATACAATGTTTTTACAGCAGAGGAAATGAAATGTTGGGTGTCGTTAGCTAATGTTATTCGACATATTGTCATTTGACCACCGTAAGCCATTCTTTAGCCAGCGTTATCTGGTGCTAGTTAATGCTAGTAGATGTTGCGATTAGAAGAGAAACGGCTTTTGATGACAGTGAGGGTGAGAGAGAGGGGAAAGCGAGCTTGCGAGTTGGTATGTTGCACGTGTTGTTCACTCCTACACGTAATTGAAGGCTAACTGACTTGCGTGTAGTAGTGCGCGTCAACATGCTCGGGGTTCACGTAACAAGACTTTATGCAAGATTCGTTGTTATTATGTGACTATATACTGTGTTTGTGTTACCTCTGGCGTCGGCATGCGAGTGCATTTCGTGCTTATGTGCTTCCTTTATGGCTTCACCGATACATGCAGGCGCACTTTCGTGCAGCTATTGTCATGCCTGCGACCTTCGATAAATCAATATTATCTGTGAAAAGAAATAGCCACTGTCACATAAGAGCACTGTATCCAAAACGATACGTTTAACACATTCGCATTGTGGTGAGCTTCTGTAACATATGAAGGCGAAAGCCAGCTGCAGCTTTGGTAATGCACTAAATTTAATGTACTACAATAAGTCAGACTTTTGAAGCACATATTTTGGGCAAGACGCTTGTAAGACATTTGCAAGAGTTAAAAACTTAAGGCTTTCTTCATGAAAATTGAATGTTTCTTGAGACAGTGAAGGCTTAGTGGCGAACGAGCAGAGTCATCTGTACTTGAAGCGTTACTAATCTGAAAAGAACATTTTCGTTGTTGTGCAACGGTGTCGCGAAGATTTATGGACGTGCATTCGTAGAGGCGTCCTTGCGGTTACGCGGAACATCGTCCCATCATCAGGGATGTTCGCTAGTCCGGCGCGAATATGCAAATACCTTCTTTTCCTTAGCACAGTGACTGTTAAGAAATGCGTGTTTCGAGCTCTTTCCTATTCATTAGACCAGGCAATTTCTTCGAATCGCTTTGCAAGGCTAAATGATGCAAAGCACATCACTCTGCAGTGCAGATCCGAGCTCCTGCATTCATGCGAAAAACTTTCCGTGCTTCACTTTGTAAGTTGCGATGCGTATCTTACGAGATAGTAGACACTTAGGGTAATTAGGGGCATAATTAAGGCGACCGAAGCACGAACAAAAGAAAAGAAAAAGCCGGAGCCAAAGATGGAAGTTCTCCAATTCAGACGCAAACTTGGACTGTGACCAAACCTTGCAAGAGTATACCGCTTAATACAAAATGACACACTCTCACGAAACAGCTAAAGCATCCTCCTTTGGGCGATCATTTTAGCAGCGCGATCATTCCTCGTGCACCGGTGGTCTGCGGTATGACTTGATGTTTGTCGCACAGCTAGTGCTGTTCCCGCCACGGTGGTCTAGTGACTATGGCACTCGGCTGCTGATCCAAACGTCGCGGGTTCGAATCCTGGCCGCGGTTGTTTTGTTGCATCATGGTGGAGGCGAAACGTTGAGGCCCGAGTACTGTGCGGTGTCAATGCACTTTAAAGAACCCCAGGTGGTCGAAATTTTGGCAGCCCTCCCCTACGGCGTCTCTCATAATCATAGCTGGTTTTGGGACGTAAAACCCATGAGATCAATCCGTCAATCAAATCAATGAATCAACCAAAGGTAACCGTGGATACATGTGCTTAATCGCTTACAAGGACTGACGCTTGACGACATTGAGCTGCAACCTGCTGCACTTTCCAATGGGCAGCTCCTTTTGAATGCTGCGGAGTCTACAGCTGATCAAGAGGTCGTTGAAGAGTATGATGAATAGGGAATGTCGTAGACGTACAAAAAATTTCCGTGGACCTTTTCAAAGGAATCGTCATAATATTGGACAAGAAGTGAGTATGCCTTCGGTCTAAATACTCGGTCTCAACCTCAAGGCACCAGCGAAACGCCACTCACAAAACCGCGGTAAATTCGCCCTTCACTTGTCCGAGATTAACGGCTCTTAATCTAAGAGCGAGTTCTTCGCTCTTAGATTAAGAACCGTTGCTAATAAAAATGCGAAGGTTTATCGGTCAACGAAAGTTAATTGTTTTATTAACATTTATCTTGGCTAAACTATGATAAAGAAAAATGTAGAAAATATGTCAGGACGGTTGACGTTCCTTTCTAGAAAGAGCGGGACATTGATGGATGGTATACGGTGAAATTAACCTCGTTAATTAATACGCAAAAGCACCCGACGTCACGGTAACAAGCGGAGATAATTGGTGGGCGAATTTGTACAGACTGCATTTCAGTTGGACAGCTGTGCAATTGTCGCTGCGACATGTCACTGACTATCTAATTGGGGTTAGTTTCCGATTTATAGGTTGTCACTGACTATGCGTATAGTAATACGCCCTGGTAAAATTCCATTCCCCTTCAAAGCTTCCTCCTCACCCTACCACTTCAGGCTGACGTAACGCCGCCACTTGTCCAACTGCACCGAGATGCGGAAGTGCGGAAGTAATTTCTTTTTCTTTCAGTACTCCGCTCCCGTCGCGTGTAATTGCGCGCAAAAGTAGTACACGCCGACAACATAAAGACCCTTCCGATCGAGTCGCCACCGCATACACACTCGCGTCACGTATAACGCGTCGCCGCTTTAGGCCTAAGCCCCGCGGCATGTTGTAGCGGCGGCGCAACCCGCTCGGTCGCTAAGCCTAAATCTAGGCTTAGCCCTCGAGCACGCGCGCATGCTTGCCGTTACCGCCGCATTCCTCGCCTTTGAAGCGTATTGCGGCTGCTGCTGCTCTGTTGCTCGGCGGGCTTTGCGGTCGACTCTCACGAGGACTTTATAGGAATGACACACACACACAAAAAATGTAATAAGAAAAGGAAGTCTGCAAGCGGGGAAAGATTTATGGGGCACTAAGCACACTGCCTAACCCACATACTTTTGTTTCGTGCTATCCACTTTCTTTTCATGTTCTTTAGCCTCTTCACTTTTTTTGCAGCTGCTGCTGCTTCTGAGCGCGCCCTGTGAAGTTTTCTCTTTCTGACGGCGTGCGTAATAGACGCGGAAAAAAATGATCGACTGCCGCCGCTACGTAGCATGCGCGGTGCGATGGCCAAGGACGGTATACACCTCTTCCGAGCTCTCAGCGTACAGGCGGCGTCGCCTTGTACAGACTACGCGCGCGACTCCATCTTCCAGCTCGTACGCACCGTTCCGGGCTCGTGTGTCTATTGTACGTTCGTTCACGCCACATCGAATGTCTACCGCTATTCGGTTATGTATATACGTACGAATGCTTAAAGATTCGTTTTCGCATATGTGAGCGTGTTTTTGTCTTTCGAATCGAGTCTTGTCAACTGCGGTGTCCAGAACGGTGGATACACGTATAACGTTGTTGTGCGCTGACGCGTAAGCGGAACTCAAGGCGTAATGAAGGCTTCAGCACGCATGCATCAATCCAGCTTGCGGCCTTGCACGTGCTTTCCCGCTTGGCACCGTCGTGTTCGAGATTAACAGCGGGTTAAGGACGCCAACAAACTGCGGCGAAGGAAAAAAGTTATGGATGGATATTGATTGATTTATTTCTCTGGTTTTACGTCCCCAAACCACGATATGCTTAGGAGAAACACTGTATAGTGGAGAGCTCCGGAACTTTTGAATGGATGAATATGATGATTGCCCGCTTGTTGCTCCCTCAGTAGTTCGTTTTTGCTTTATTTCTTAGGTTATATCGCACAAATAACATTCTGTTTATTATTATTACATGGGTTTTCTACTGTTGGCAGTCTCTATACGTGTGTACTGTCAGAAATATGTTTGAGCGGTTGATGCTCATGATTGTTAGTGCGCATTTGTTAGTTCCGTCCGGCTTTGGGAATCACTGCTGGTGGTTATTTGTTCAGTGACACCAAGGAGACTACACATTTTCCTTCAGTTGTTGTACGCGTCACGTTGTGTTAATAGATAAATTTGATGAATGGAAATTTTCTGCCAGGAAAAAACGAACTCTTCAGGAAAAGCCATACATATGCGGAGAAAAAGACATAAATATATACATGCGGGAAGCAAGAAGCAGTTATTATAGGTGCACAAACCATTCCATCCTTATAAACGCTTAATATGTGGCCGATACGAAAGCCTGTATGCGTACGTAGCCCGCCGTGGTAGCCTAGAAGTGAGGTGCTGGTTTGCGAATCTCGAGGTGGTGGGTTCAGCCACGGCGGCCGCATTTCGATGGAGGCGGAATGCAAAAACACCCGGTTACTTAGATTTAAATGACCGTTAAAGAACACCCCGGGTGGTCAAAATTAATCCGGAGTCCTCGGCTATACACGGTGCATGCCTCATAATCACAACTGGTTTCGTAAAGTGAAACGCCATAAAATAATAATGATATGCTTGCTAATAATGCTTGCTGCATTGCAAGCATATTTGTGTGGACTGAGCCCCTTTTGCAAGATCAATATAATTATGTACGCGAAGAATGTGCCTACCTTGTCCGTTGCTTTCCTTGTGCTCAAGCAATGCGCCGTTTTGTTTGCACTTTTGTTACTTGTATATTTCGTGTAAGTAGGACAGTATGTTCTCTTTTTAGTTTTTAGCTAACTGTATTGTTTTGCATTTGTTTCTTTCGTATTGTTATTATGTTTGGTATATTCATATACGTATACTTTGTGTAATGCCCCCTTACTCAATGCCCCCCTCACCCCTTCCCCCCCCCATGGGCCTGTAAGGTACTTTGAAATCAATAAATAATAAGTATTATTATCGCTATGCAGACGGTTTTCTATCCTACAATAGGAGAAGAGGAAGCGCTCAGAAGGATGAATAGTATTAAGGATTCCTACAGAATGACTATACACGCACTCCGTACGCCACCACTGTATGCTCTTTGTCTACGCGTGCTCATATCCATACACCGGAGCGGCATCGTATTATAGAATACACGATGTGCACAGGAATTTAATGTGGACCTCTTCGGGGGCGACATGTTACAGGGTTTGCTTAGTGCGGACCGATGGGCCTCAGAGATGCTTAAGAGGACCTCACGGAGGACATCAAAGGTTGGCTCGTCGTCCTGCGTCTGTGGTTACATACTTAACCCCTTTCTCGATTCCTCTTTCGACACTAATTAGCACCCTAATAACATTTCTGCTCTGAAAAGGGAAGTTGCTGTCGCAATAAGAACAGTGAACCTCTTCGCTTCATTTCCATATCAAAGCAAGAAACAAAAATTGAAGGTTGCACTAGAGGTACAAGGCTGGCGAGGCAGCGAAGATGACTGGTACCTGGCTGGTCCAGGTTTATCTCAGGCCCACCCACATTTCGCCGTGATCTGAGGCTTCGGAAAATGCCTCGCAAAGCACTGCGAGGCCCAGTGAACGCTTCGTGCCGAGCTCAGCGTAAAGACGTTCGCGTCAAACCAGAGACGGTGGGAGCCGCGGCACGCGTGGCCTCGGTTTGACGCCGTTCCACCCCATTGCTGTGTACTACGCGTTTGTGCATAACTTCGCTCCATTAGAGGATGCGTGCTCTCGTGATGCGAAGCTATGCACAAACGCATAGCTTTGCGAGACATTGCATGGAAGAAGAGCACCGCACCATGATGATGATGATAGTTTTGAGATATGCACCACGATTTGTGCGAGCCCAGAAATGCTTCGAATTTAAAATATACTTCAACTAATCATTTTTATTACAACCAGCGATCATGTACAGCGGCAAGTGTGCTCATCGTTGGAAAGGCAGGGCAGTACACCAGCGAGGGAATAGGAAAAAAAAAAATGTGGTCCTTCTATCTAAGAGTAAAACTATTTTATGAACACGTTGTTGGTTTCTCTCCCCGCCACATAACATTTACGGTTACGACCGTGGCGTTTCACGCGAGCGAAGATGGAGCGGATTGGGAATGGGAATATCATGACCAGATTCAATAACATCTCACAGGACTACAAATTGTAAAGGTGCGTTTTCCCACCACCTCACCAAAAGCTAACCAAAAGACAGTCTGTCGAATGGCGGCAGTTACAGACCAGAGCCTATCCGAACCCGGCGATGTCGCACATCATTTACCCAGACCTACGGAAGACAGATGAATGCCAGAAATGTGGTTCTAGAGCTACTCTGGAACACATACTATGGGAGTGTCGAGGTACTAAGAACGATAATCGGGATACACGATCGCCTCAGTGCGCGCTGGGAAGCTGTGTTGCTCAGCTCTACTCTTGCAGATAAACTTTGGGCTGTCCAACGGCCCGAGGAGGCCGCCAGGGCTCAAGAGCCCCTGGCCGCAACTTAGGCGGTAGGTTTTGCCCGTCCCACCAATCGCAGGACATTTTAAAACAATTCTTTGGCCGATTGACTGACGACGTGGTACGTTCTGTTTATGGCGAAATCAGCGGATATAACGACCTCGAGGAACTATGGCTCGTTCTCGGAGTTGTGTGCATCGGCATTGCTCTGCCATGCGGACGGAGAGATTTAAATTGTAATATCCACGCTGTGGGACGTGTCCGTATGTTTTTACCTTCTCTGCACGCATTTACCGGCCTTCTTGGCCAACTGAAGAAAGATCGAGGCCACATGTTCGGTAACCCTGCGCGGTGTCCGCAGATAAGCGTTTACGTGACCTTCCAATACATTATCGTTATCATCAAAAGTTATAGGTCCACTGAGCGACGATGGCCTCGCCCGATAATTTCCGATTTGCCAGGCTTTACGCGAGGGGACTGCATTTAGGCCTGCATATTGTGTAATTTCATCACTTCGCATAAGTTTCTGCCGTCTCCAGAAAGTGCTTCATCATGCATTGGAGCCGATTTAGTGGCTTATGTGTCTATCGGTTATTTGCTACACGTTACGTGGCTGTCCTAGGACTCGAGACGTTGACCTATCTGGCTTGGGGAGACGCTGGAAGGGTTTTTTGGGCGAAGGTGCTTTGCTCTTGCGCATTTTCCTCTAAAGCGCTCTTTCCTGAACAAAGGGGAACGCAAATATTTATCCGAAAATTTCTACCTACAAGTGTAACTGTTTTCTCACGACTACCAACGGCTGGCGTAAATTCTCACGATAAGCGTAAATTCGCACCGAAATGTCTCAGTTCGTATTTACTGTTTACCCAGAAGCTACTATGTCACAAAATGCAAGTAAATAAAATAAGGCAAGGATAAAAGGGCAACCAGAAGAGTATCCTCTGAAGGCGTTTGCAATGTGTAGCTGTCTACACATAAAACGTAACCATGTGTGAATTGAGGCTGGCTGTTACTGTCGAATAATAACGCGCTTATTATTATTTTTTTGCTACATGCCAATATCATGTGTACTTTTCGTTTTATGTGTGCCATTATTATTCTTTGGTGGCAAAAGCCGCCGCACAATCAGCTCTGGTGCCGTTTACAAAAGCTAGCGCAACGCCGTCTGATACAGAGACCGTCAGGAGCTCTGCACACATGAAAAAACGTTGAAGAATACAAACTAGATGCACACACTAGATGCACACACTACCTGTACTTCCCTCCAATGAAGTGACGCACCACACATCCAACAACATGCTTAAAGGAGAAAAAAAACCCCTTAGATGGCCCGTAAACTTTCGACAAGAACTGCACGCATTTCTTTTCTAAGGGCTCTTAAGCTTGAACTCACCGGTGAAGAATACGACTGCCGCTGATCCGCTGCCAGCACGGCGGCCGCGGTTGGCTGTAGCACGCTTCCAGTGCTGACTCGAAGAACTTGGCCTATCGGTTTATCCAGGCCGCAGTCCCTTCGTACCGGTGTTCCCACGATTCACGAGCCAGAGTACACCACCGGCGTCCGAAGATTCACCACCGCCTCGAATCCGAAGGACTCGCAGCTCAGCGAAATCCTCAGCGTCTTCAACGCCCAGAGCCGTCTGCGTGGTCGACAAGCCGAAGGAAACGGTATATCCGAAGCCGCACGTGGCAGTTCCCGAGCTCCGATGAACGCTGTTTCGGGTGTCGACTGAGGGGGGCACGCGCGCGCGCGTGTGGATGCTTCGCGGGGGACCGTTTCCGCGTTTGGGACGTCCGAAACGAGGCAGGCGCCTCCGTTCACTCCCCCCCTCCGCTTCGGCACCTCCGGTAATAACGGCAGTCCCGGTTTGTGTGGTGCTTGTTGCAGCGGCGGCAACACGCACGGCGGCGGACACTCTCTTCCCCTTTTTTTCGTTCCGCGGAACGCAATCGACGCGACGGCGTCCTGAGCTCGTCTGGCGACGGACAGCGCGTGCCGGCGTAGTTGCGTCTTATAGAGGGCGGTGGTCAGCCAATGGCCGTCCTCCTGCTTCGTGACGTCGTAACAGGAAAGGCGGGGCGACCGGTGGGGGGCTGGAACGAATGAGAGGGGGGGAGCTGTTATACGAGAGAAGGAGGAAGAGAAATAAAAGAAAGAAGAGAACCAGGCGATGAGCTTGACTCGCCGCTCGATTTCTTCCTTCTTTCGCGATGTTTGGTACGTGCGGTTTTCTTTGTTTCGTAATGACTTCCCCTCGCAGTTCTCGCTCACTCGCGTCTGATGGTTTGGAGGCTTTATTTGTTGTGCCTTATTTTGTTTCCGGCCGTTGTTTTAATCTTTTCTGCTTTTTTTATTGATGGCCGTATTTATGTCTGACGCTGCTCGAAGTGTACATGTTGGTACGTGCAGAGGGATCGAATGTTACCATTACAAGTCTCGTCGCGTCCCACTGCTGCTGAGTAGCACAGCGCTCTCTTTGCTTTATGGGGTTTAACGTCCCAAACAGCGCTCTCTTTTTTAGTTCGCATTGGGAAACGGGCTCTGGGGTTAATTGTTCGATAGCGCTTCTATTGACTTTGCTGACAATGACTTTTGTATAGACGGCGTGACGCTGACTACTTATTGACTTCTATTGGCTGTGCTGAAAGGCGGGGGACACTGTCAGGCAGGCGCACCTTTTGTCCTGACATCCTCCAGATTTTTCAAGAAAATAACATTCATTCATTCATTCATTCATTCATTTGGTTCATTTGGTGATGCTGTGATTCATAGGGAAAATTATGCTGGCCATAGTTTTGTTCGTCGCTCATCATCTGTACACTGTGAGAAACAGAATTGTTAGCATGCGCCGGCGTTCTGGACAATTCCGGGCGGATTATTCTGTCGACTTCCTCGCGTACTTCCAAAGTAGCGAAAGTGAAGCTTTATTGGAACTCTACACGCATCGAGTAACAGATCATCGTTACCCCTCATACAACTTGTATATATAGGGTCCCGAAGAAGTCACTTGATGCTGACCGTTTACTGTGGGTTGTGACGCCGTGAGGTATGTGCTGCCTTGTCGTTTTAGCCACACCCCGCTGGGATTCATCAGGCGCGGGGCCATTTTCACATGCTAATGATGGACCAACGACATGGCGCCTTATAAAGGTCCCTGCGAAATGCATGGCGCTGCTTTTTCTTAATGCTACTGGGCTAATCAACCGTCTTTGAAAGTGGACAAAGAACTTCCATAACGTCAGCGCCACTGCAGAATTTTTTTATTAGTTTTTTCTATCTGTGTCTTACTGCCACAACTTTCCCTCTCCTTCCCCTGTGCAGGGTAGCCTACCGGGCTCAGCCCAGGTTAACCTCCCGGCCTTTCCCATTCCTTTCTCTCCCCCTCTTCCTCCTCCTCCCTGCGGCATAAGCGAATCAACCAAATAGTGACATCCGATAGGTTGCGAGTTCGTTTGGATTCATAACTGCGTTCAAGGCAACGCTGGACAACCAGTAACAAGGGAGCATGTCCTGTCTTCTCTTTTTGTCCTCGCTTTATTTGTTCCCCTACGCTGCCTTTCAAGTAAATATCGGTCAATATCAAACAGCATACAATTTTTCAGTGTAATAGCTCCCTCATAGACGAAGCAGCAATTGCGAGATAATATGTGGGTACTACAGAGCGCTGTAGGCAACTGGCGCAAGCGAAGCGACGCAAATTCACGTATTGGACATTTATCACGGAATCCGGCTGCCTAAATCACTACAATTTATCATAGCTCCCATTTATTTCAATGATTTCTCAGGTTTTACGTCCCAACACCTGGTACGATTGTGAGAGAAGCCGTAATAGAGGGCTCCGGAAATTTCGACCACCTCGGGTTCTTTAGCGTGAACTGACATCGCACAGTACACCGCGGACGTCAACATTTCGCCTGCATCGAAATGCAGCTGCCGCTACTGGGATTCGATCCCGCGACCTTCGGATCCTCCGTAAATGACCTGCTTTTGGTTATACACCATCATCCGGGTTTTTCATGTTTGCTATAGCGATCTCTATGATCGGTACGGCGGTTTATACTGCGAGGCAGCGGACCACTAATGGTACGCCAAATGACAAACGACGTAGGCACATGCAAAACCCCCATTTTGCAGCTGAATGTGTGTAACACTGCTGCACCAAAGAAGGTCAAAGGAAATACCCGTCCATGCACTCTGTAGTTCACGGAACGTTCGAACATCTCAGGCGCATCAATAAAGACAGTATGAAAATGCATGCGCGTTCAAGCAGTCAGCTTTAATTAAAATCAGCGTCTGCTTCTTGTTAAATCCCTTAATGCCTTTCCCGTTTTCGTGCCCCTAATAATAGCGTATGTTCTTGCCCCTAATAATAGCGTGGAAACAAGTCCACATAACCACCACAGGGCGATTTTTTATAACCAGTCTAACATAACTTGTCCGCAGTACGAAAGCATTTTCCCGCAGTCTCTACTTTGTCGATGCAGAAGGATACATGCGTTTTATTTATTTGTCGAACGTAAAAGCACATATAAAGTGTTGCTAAGGGTATTTCCGGCAAGAAGTCACCATTGCCAGTTCTGCCTCATGCGTCTTGTCGGGTTCTTCTCGTTACATCATCTGTTGAAAGAAGTGCAGGTGGTTCCCGGATGTATCTGGACCAGATCGCAAATTCCCAGTTGCATGCAGTAAAATAATAATTCGTTCACACGTTCCCAGGGAGCCTCCGCGAATGCCGGGTACCATTCTCTGAATCTGTCCAAGAAGGGTCGCAGGGGCCCCTTTAATTGATTCATAACTGCCGATGAAACAACATCGCCGAACGTTTGAATCTTGCCGCCGACGTCCACTTGATTGCAGTGCTGTCTGTTATGTGCGCTGTAAAAATGGACAGGCAGAAGCAATCCGCATTGCACCAAGCCTCGCGCAGCCAGTAACCATGTTTGACAGCTAGCTAATTGTAAATGTGCATTCACTGGCAACACATCATGTTAAGTGTAAAAAAAAGGAAGAGATAAATTCTCAAAGTAATCTTTCGTATAACGGTAACCCGTGTTCCCAGCTTTCATTCTGACTGCACTACCACGTGTGTAATACATTAAATCGGCTGGGTAGCAAGGCTCGAGCTTTGGGAGACGTACGATCATGTCTTCTAAGAAATGGGTCACCATCGGTCAGCGTTCGATAAGCGATTTGGATCCGATACCTTAAGGTATATTGCTTTCGTAATGGCTACATGTAGAGAGGCGAAATTGAAGCAACGTTATTTAAGTGAAAAGCAAAATGCCCGTGACCAGTACCGGCTCCGTCTTTTCTTCTCAACGTGACACATTGATTCATGCATAGAGCACAGCGGTGAGCCACCTGGCGTTCTGCACAGACAGTTCTTGGGCGTGGCACATGACCGGATTTCTTTTTATTATTTCCTTCAGTGAACAATAACAACGAACCGGGTGGTAATTTGCAATCGAACCAATTTATCGAGGCCGCTCGATTAAAGGGCGCACCGCTTTAGAGTTGACTGCGTGATTGTCTGGCATTGCGGTCGACTGTAGCCAATCCACTATCCGTTTCACGGCTGTCCCCGGTTGTGTGGTGTGTATTTGGCACGTTTGGCAACACCGATCTCGATATAGGTGAGGGTTCGTGATATTGGCTGTCCACGAAGGTCTTGCAAGCCTCTCTTGCCCGGAGTCTGAACGACCCTGTGAGCGACGCCATACTAGCAAGCAAAGCAAGAGCGTGCGTGCGTATGTGTGTGTGTGTGTGTGTGTGTCTGTGTGTGGGTGTTTGTGTGTGTGTGAAATCTCCAGGAAGTAAGCGAAAGGAACCCCCTCCTCTGCTGTTCAGACAAGCAGAAACGTACATGCTCATGTTTTTATGTCTATGAGCACAGAACCCATGTGTTTGTACACAGAAACGTATACCCTCGTACGTATCGTGTACGTTTCTGTGTGTATGAAACGGCGAGGAGGTTTTGGGGAACGGCGTAATAGTTTCTGCACGCTGCGGCAAACTGCTATACGACGTCAATCACGAACTGAGTGTGGTGGTTCTTCCAAAAGCCCAGCAGCTTTATACTTCCATTATACTTCTCTGTTCGGGAACGCCGTGCACTACGTAAGGAATAAACGAACCGAAGAAGGCACTAACGGAATAGATATGGCCAACCTGATAACCATGATGCTTACATCAGTTCTACCTGCAAAAGCTTGTCTGCGGAATGACGACGTTAACTTACTCTCACAGGCAGCACATTACAGCCTATCGTATCATGCGTACAGTATGCACTTACATACCGACTATGTCATCACATTGCATCTGTTTCCCCACGGGATGTCTTTCTTATGGACATCCAGAGTTCTTGCGCGGAATAGAATCTTATAGACAATAGACTGCCTCATACCGCCAGCCCTGCTAAGGCAATGTAGCACAGCTTGCATGCCAGCAAGAATTATCCTGCACTGGGCGTCCAATGATGATTAGTTTGCTGCTGCTTCGGTCTCCTTAGCATTGTAGAATGTACGGACACATACATATACTAAACATAATGAAAACTCCTCTCCACGTTTCTGTGCTCGAACTCCGCGCTGCATCGAACTAACTGCAGACATGACCGCCAGTCTCCATGCTATAGAACATCGGTCCCTTCGCGGCGCTCCGTGTGTGCTCATACCGCGTGCAAACTACATAGCGTACCCGCCCTCGTAAAAGACAATCGCTGCCCTCCCGCTCTACAACAAAAGCGCGCACGCGTGAGCGCGAACGATTTGAGGATAGCACGGGCGGCGGTGAACGGACGCTTTCAGCATTTATAAGATGGTTCCGTCGCGCATTATTTGCAGAGGTCGCGAACCGCTCCGTTTAAAGATGGGCGCCACTTAAGGCTTGCCTCGCGTTCTTCCTCGCTTCATCTCTCCACGGCGCTACGATTCTGACGCTTCCGGAGCGCCACCTCGAGCGCTGTTCTTTTCGCGCCGCCAGGGGGCGTTACACGCGGCTGGCAGTTAGGCCTAATACGACTTTTCGCATCAGCCGGTCGAGACGCACGAGTGTTGCTCACGTAAGCAGCCAACTACGAATGTTCAGTGTGCGCGATAAATGCAGGACTCAATTGTTTTTTTTTCACGGCCGTTCTTTATAGTGCGCGGTTGGGAGAAGGGTGCAAATTATGTGCACTGTAATGCGGGGCAAAGTGTAAATGCAATGCACCACTGGTCGGATCCTTTGCTCAGCGCGTATAGAGTGGTTTACCTCGCACGGTGCTTGCTTTGATGAGTGGTTGTGCAGCGCTTGCTCAATGATATCTTAATATTCAGGCCTTTTGTAGTTGTTCCGAACAGGTTCTCGCTTTTCGCGAAATGCTCTTTCCTGATACCTTGAATTCATGCAGGCTGCAGTCTTGCAGCGCTGTGCAAAGTAAACAAAAGTTCACTGCTATGATTTTCGCTATCGCGTTAAACTTTATTCACTATAAAATTGGAACAAGGGCACAAACTAGAAAATGTTCGGGCAACACGCTAAGACACGAAATATAATGCAGCAGTTCTGGTCATCACTATTTTCTTTGGATACTGTGTCGAAATTCGGTAGCACGAACATGTGAGTGCAGTGTACGTATACATTGAAGATTTCATGTATCCCTGTATGAAACTTCCTTTTGATTACACATGTACGTATCAGGCTGCGGAAACAGTATACTTATTATTTAAATCACGAAACACACATGAACTTTGTGCAGTGCAATTAGTGTAGTTTTGTATGTTCGTCGTTGTATGTTCAAATGTAAAAAAAATGTGCCTGTTATGCCTTCATTTTCCTACGTGCAGACGGTAGATGGCGTTCTGGTATAGGATTTAGAAAACCGCGCAGTTGGCAACGACGGCAAAAGGACCGCTCATATCGGTGCAAGTACGCCTGCCAATCACAGACGCCCCCGCCACGGTGGTTTAGTGGCTATGGTACTCGGTTGCTGATCTGAGGGTCGCGAGATCGAATCCCGGCTGCATTTCGATGTTGAAGCCCTTGTACCGTGCGTTGTCAGTGCACGTTCAAGAACCCCAAGTGGCCGAAATTTCCGGAGCCCTCCACTACGGTGTCTCTCATAATTAAAGCTGGTTTTAGGTTAGCAATGTACTGCGATGTCAGTGTTAGCGTGCACTGACAACGCAGAGCCTATGGTCAATTCGCCTCCATCGAAATGCAGCCGCTGCGGCCGGGATTAGATCCCGAGACCTTCGCACCGGCAGCCGAGTGCTACAGCCACTAGGTAAAAATGAATATAAAGACTCCAACTAACACAGACAGGGAGAGAAGGGAACGGTGCCCGCCGGCTGTGTAGAAGGTGAAAGGAGGTGACGATCCACTCCGCGCCGGTGAAGAGGAGTTGCGTCGATGGGCGCGGCCGGCATTTGACTCGGAGAGGGCTCTGCTCGTTCCTGCCTTCTCGGACGCGCAAACAAATGATGTCGCTGACCCCCGACACGGAATAAGCGACCTCGCGATTGAGATGCACCACTTCGCTCGTACGCCTTCGCTTTTAACGCGAAGCTTTGTTGTAGGAAGCACGACATGGCCATACTTAGTAGCGGTGTGCGGATATTCGAGTGTTTCGAACATTCATCGAATATTGCGTCTTAACGCGATAGTGCAGAAGAGCTGGAATCGCAGGAAATCTGGTTTCAGCACGGGTGTTCAGGGTGGCAAAGAATCATCGCGGATCACCAACCACCCTGACTATGCAGGCTCTCCGCCGTGGCGCGGATGCGTTAGTGAGCAAAATTGAAATTCTCGAAGTAAAGCCCGTCAGAAAAAAAATCGTAAACTGCGACACAACTACAAACTGCACAAGTGAATGCCCGGAATGTAATTAGAACGTATGAGGAAACATAATTCTGTTACGAGGAAACTCAAAAGCAAACAATTATTTTTTCATAGCAACAGCAGCACGCTTCGGCAACGTTGCCTAGATAGAGGAGCTGTTGATGTGGGTAGGTTGCCTGCGTAAATGTCATCCAGACGGCGCTGTAATGGGGTTCTTTGAGAATTAGGTGAGAACGCACGTTGCGTCTTACGATCGCAACGCGTTCAGGAATACGGCGAGGCTGTTTCCTGTGAAGACTTTATGAAGAACACGAACGAACACGAACACAGAACAACAAAAGACGCTATAGGAGAACACACTCTAACATGGAAAAAGAAAGCATGCGAACGCGCAGGAGTCCACGCAGCATAGTCCACGCAGCAACAGTCTCACCAAAGCTGATGGGCTCAGGAGGGGTGAGTCACAGAAGAGTCGGCGCGAGCTGGAGGTTGTCGCTGTGCCTGGTCGACGAAAGGTGGCCGGCACTGGTGCGGGTCAGGGACGCGGACGAGGAGGACGTCGGGCACCGGCGTCGCGACAAGCTATGCGTCGCCGCTCGGGGCTCCGAGAAAGAGGGCAGCACTCGGGTCTACACCCGACGGTGCTGTCGGTGGCACAGGCGGCTGGTCAGGCGTTCCGTGGACAGCGTTGGGAGCTCGGTGCCAAGCGAAGCCATACACTTCGACTCTTGGCGGCCGCCAGGCACTCGGGACTACGCCTCGACCGTGGTCCTGGTGGAGAGCTCCCGTGCCACGTCCGCGCTGGTTGAACGCCGCCTCGCTTCTCACTTCATGGCGCCTCGCGCCCCGCTCCGCGTGCCACGCTCATCTTTTCTCCTGGCGGCCGGATTTCTCCGCCTGTCGTCGTCCTCTTCACCACCTCACGTGCACAGCCGGCACTTCTCTGTGGCCGCTCTTTCCGTTGCGGGTTCGCCACAGCAACAAACACCACAGGCGCGCACTTCTCCCATGACACGAGCCCCCCCTTCGATAAGTTTTTTTTTGTATATAAAAAAAAAAAAAACTTCGGGTAACTGCTAACTACAGGTTCGTGCACAAAGTCCTTGAAACAATGCGGGAGTAAAAACCACAATTAGCGACCGGTTACTCATTCGGCCTCAGGTAATAGCGTCCCACACAAAACGAACAACACCTCTCACGATCTTGTTACATAAATGTAACAACGACGCGCGTTCGTGACCCCACGAGAAAATATTGAGGACGATGGTCCATTGGAACACCGCGCTTGCGCTGGTGCTTAGCACGGCCCTTAGATGAACATCATCACAAGGAATAGTAAGGTGTTCAAGAAGTGCAGTGTGACACAGAAACGCGTGATCGAACACGTGAGACGCCCAGATGCCCTGCTGCATGAGACAAGTCCTTAACACATCCTTATCTAGAGACAGGGTTTCTGAACCAGATAACAAAAAAGACGACTTGTCAGTACTTTCACGGCTGAAAGACTCCTGTACAACCGCTGTGCTACCACCTCCAAGGTCAGCATTTTTGTACAAGCAACATGTGCTTTTGACTTGCTTGTGTTCGTTGATTCTCACTAGAACCTCTGCCTGAACCTGACACTGAATCGGGTGGCGTTCCGAGCAAGGAGTTCGATGCAAAAGCGTATGAGTGAACACTTCGAACGCCCAAGCGTCTTGCTGCGAGAGACAAGGCTGCAGAACATGCCTCTCTGGAGACATGGTATCTGGTTCACATGATCGAACAGGTGACTCTTCAGTCACCGCTGACCTGAACAACCCCCGCATCAACCCTTTGCCATCACATCGGAAGCCATTCTTTGCACCCATGTCAGATGTGCTTTCACCTGTATCCCTTTGGGATTCTTTATCGATTACTTCATCGGTCGCCTCCTGCTCTCGACACGAGACACTACAATAATCACTATCTCCTGAAGATAGCTGATCTTCATGGAAGTGGATTGTACAGTCCTCGACCATGCTTATGTCATTCCTTGTCGCATCACCTTGTATGAGCGACGAATCCGAATAGGTCACCTCAGAATTTAGTCTGGGGCATTCAACCACGCCGCTGTTACACATTACCGCCATCAACGGCACTCCTGACGAATCGGCGATAAGCTCTTCAGAGCTCTCCTTGTGGTATTCGCCATTGTTAGCGGGAAATTCAAGCAATACTCCTTCACTGGAGCTATCTAGAGGAGCTCCTGCCCCTTCATTAATAACATTTTGCTTCTGAGATGCTCCAGGGTATCTACCACACGGAACAGAACTCTCCCCAATTCTCGTATGGCAGGTCTCTTTTTCGTGGAGCTCGTATGAATTCTGCCAATTCCCTGAGCCCATAAAATCGACCCCGTTGACAACCACGGATGCGCGCGCCCTGGCAGCGTTTTGCGCTTCTACCAACCGCTGGCGAAGTTGACGGTTTCTCTCCTCTAGATCTGCCACTTCACGCGCTAGTTCAGCCTCCTCGCGCAGCGCTTCGCGTTCCTTCGCATTCTCTTCTTCAAGCCATGCCCAAAGTGCGTCTCCCGTTAAACCAAGTTTCTCGCCGAGAATAACGAGCTCGTCTACATCCATGTCGCAGTAGTTGTGAACTATTATCCCCACAGAAAACAGCCCCGCCCCACGTTGGGCGCCATTGTAATGGGGTTCTTTGAGAATTAGGTGAGAACGCACGTTGCGTCTTACGATCGCAACGCGTTCAGGAATACGGCGAGGCTGTTTCCTGTGAAGACTTTATGAAGAACACGAACGAACACGAACACAGAACAACAAAAGACGCTATAGGAGAACACACTCTAACATGGAAAAAGAAAGCATGCGAACGCGCAGGAGTCCACGCAGCATAGTCCACGCAGCAACAGTCTCACCAAAGCTGATGGGCTCAGGAGGGGTGAGTCACAGAAGAGTCGGCGCGAGCTGGAGGTTGTCGCTGTGCCTGGTCGACGAAAGGTGGCCGGCACTGGTGCGGGTCAGGGACGCGGACGAGGAGGACGTCGGGCACCGGCGTCGCGACAAGCTATGCGTCGCCGCTCGGGGCTCCGAGAAAGAGGGCAGCACTCGGGTCTACACCCGACGGTGCTGTCGGTGGCACAGGCGGCTGGTCAGGCGTTCCGTGGACAGCGTTGGGAGCTCGGTGCCAAGCGAAGCCATACACTTCGACTCTTGGCGGCCGCCAGGCACTCGGGACTACGCCTCGACCGTGGTCCTGGTGGAGAGCTCCCGTGCCACGTCCGCGCTGGTTGAACGCCGCCTCGCTTCTCACTTCATGGCGCCTCGCGCCCCGCTCCGCGTGCCACGCTCATCTTTTCTCTGGCGGCCGGATTTCTCCGCCTGTCGTCGTCCTCTTCACCACCTCACGTGCACAGCCGGCACTTCTCCGTGGCCGCTCTTTCCGTTGCGGGTTCGCCACATCAAAAGCAAACAATTATTTTTTCATAGCAACAGCAGCACGCTTCGGCAACGTTGCCTAGATAGAGCTGTTGATGTGGGTAGGTTGCCTGCGTAAATGTCATCCAGACGGCGCTCACCTCCTCGGCAGCTCCGCGTGCTGCCTCTGCCGCCGTCTGTGGTCCGACGTGAATGTGTTGACGTTGAGCTCGGTGCGAAACCTTGAGAAGCGTTTGTTGGGCCTCGCAGTGTTTTGCGAGGCGTTTCCCGAAGCCTTGGACCACGACAAAATGCGGGTGTACCGGAGACACACCCGGACTAGCCAAGTGCCCATCAGCTTGGTCTCTTCGCTAGCCTTTGGGCCACTAGTGTAAGCTTCACTAATTTTTTTATAGCTCTGCCAGTAACCAGGTGACCAAACGTCCATGGTTACTGGCAGATCTATAACGACGAGTGAAGCTTGCACCAGTGGCGCAAGGTTACAGCCGGGCTTTTTTCCTTTGAACTGATTAGGCGGAGCTGTGCAGGTTCCCTCGCTTCTGCATCATTCCAGCCAAACACTGTGCGCGTATCTCTCATTCTTTGGGCTTAGAACAAAGGTAAACGACTCAGAGCATCGCACTCTACCATGGGCTGTAGAGCTGTCCCTGTCTCTGAATGCGATTTGTGTTGAGAGCAAATGGTCAACGATTCAGAGTACACCGTACTCTACTACAGGCCCACTCTCCCGAACTGGCACAGCTTGAATAAGACTGCTTAGAAAAAAAAATCACAGCATATCCACGGGGTGAATGATGATGAGTGGGCGAAGCTCCTGAGGGGAAATCATCGAAGGTGGCGCGAAACGTCGAAAACGTCGAAGGTGGCGAGAAACTCTTCCAACGAGACGAACGATCCCCTCTCCAAAGCGTCGTGCATCTCTTCGTACCGTTGCTTGAGTTTCTGACTAAGTGCCTTCTCGGCCTCGTCCTCGGTCGGAGGAAAGGGGACTACAATCCTAGTGATTTTCGTTATTAACTGATTTGGGGGCCAAATTAGTTCGTTAAATCGAGTTTTAAATGTACCTCACACTCGGGGAGGTAAGTTTATGCTGCAGTTCATAAACTAGAGGTAGCAGCCTGGAGACACAACGCCATCTATTGAGCCATTCATAAACTAAACTAGAGGTGGCTACATACATACGGAGGAGGGAACGACCCACACCCTAAGGAGCTTCGCCCCTAAAAATGACCACCGATTCAGAGTACAACTCACTCTACTATGGGAGAGCTCTCCCCAAGGAATTGGCGAGTTCAGGGATACTCGCCAAGTCTACGAACAACGGTGAACATATGCTAACGTTGTCGCTTCGTCCGTACGTATTGTCACAACGTTAAACCCTCGCAGGGTTGCGCGGTTTTCGGGGAAGTTAGCCGCGGGTAATTAATAAATGTACCGTCTTCGTGCGTTATAGCTAAAATGCACTGCAGCTCGTGCTATGTTACGCCGTTATTCTATGCGAACCAGTCGAAGCTTCAATGCTTTTACATTCATTGCGCGAAGAGAAAGAGAAGATAACATAGCTTTCGCTGAGTGCTACATTCCCGTTGAGGGTCTCTTCCGAAGTGAGGTTTTCCCAATGGGTTATATGACTGAATATGCTAGTTCACTTGTGTCCTCTGCGGTGGTCGGGCGGTGATGACGCTTGACTGTGGGCCCAGAATACGAGAGGTTCAAATCCGGTCGCGGCGATGGCATTTTCCGTAACGGCGAAGACTGTCAGAGGCCCGCGTAGTGTGCGTCGGCAACGTACGTTAGGGGACCCCAGATGGCCAAAATTTACGGAGCCCTCCAATAGATCCTATCTCTCATTTAGACTCTCTTTCACTGCCTTTCCCTACCCCTAACGGGCGCAGAGCCATATTCCAGAATATGGGTGCAGAAAATAGCACCCCTTTCTTAACAGAACTAGTCTGAGTCGACTCGGACTAGAGCCGTCATGAAATAAGGTTATTGTTTTGTTTTATAATGGGCTTATGGGACAGTACAAGCGAAATACACCTCAATAATTGCGGTTTGGATATGAAAAAAAAAAGCGCCATTTTCTTCAACCCTTGACGGAAGCACGGCTCAGCTTCCATGGGGGTAGGTACAAGAGAACAAAGAGTAGAAAAGGGAGGAGCGCCGTATACTGGACATGCGGGAAATTTTGACCACTTTCGGTTCTTACTAACGTGCACTCACTTCAAGCGCCCGCGGGCCTACACCTTCCTATAGCTTTGCACTATCATATAGCATGAAATCATGGCATCAAATAGGCCGTCACATTTCCGAAAGCATACACTTGCTCCCGCTGCGCTTGACCTGACTACATGCAAGCTGAGCGAAAATGGTGGGCGGGCTGAGCGCGCCGCCTCGCGGCCGCTTATTTCAATCGCGCCATCCGGCGGTACACTCGGCTTGCACGGGTCTCTTATTAAACAATAACGAGAGCGTACTTGATGCTCGCGAGCTAATTTTCTTTTGTTTCGGGTGCAAGTAATGGAGCATGCATTGCGTTGCGTAGCTCTCCAAAGCGTCGGCCCTATTAGGCAGTCAAACCATGAAGCTGGAGTCGGATCCTCTGCCGTGCTGATTAAAACTGCCACGGGTAAATTTAATTAAGGCGCTTTGTCTGCAACGTGCTCGCCCTGCGAGTGTTTGGTTGCGCGTGTTCACTTATGTCTCGCGCGCAGCTTCAGCAATTAGACGGTCAGACCCGGAGGTGAGAAACGGGTGTGCCTGAGAGGCGTTGCTTCTTTTTAAAAGGTCTATGCGCCGGCATACACGCTTTATAATGAGCCCGAAGTGCGTGCGCGGGGCTGTGGCGTAAGTTGTAGTTACCGCAGCAGTCATTCTAGACGCTTGTTCGCCCGTGAGTACTGTGTTTTAGGGAACACATACTTGAGTGTGCGATGAGGACAATATGTGGGTCCACCCTTGCGATGCGTACACGGATACATCAGCGGTACGAACTTGCTTTATTTAGCTGTACGCCCGCTCGATGCATTTGTTAAAGGTTCGTGGATGAGCTGAAGCGAGTTCCGAAAGCGTAAAACGCCAGGCACTTCAGTTTTGCTCACATATAAGCGAGAGGAGTATCCCATCTCTTGAGTGTACAAAATGATCAAATCCACTGTTGCGGTTTTCAACTGCAAATTTACTGGCACTGCAATTGTTTACTTCTGGATACATATTGTCACGGACGAAACAGGCGAGACAGCCTGGAGTCTCCGAATTTTCGGGGTTCGACAGCGAACTTTCTCCCCTCTTCCTTCCGAGCGTGGACGTTTCACAATGGTTCTTTTGCCAAAGGAGAAGTACAATTACACCTAAGTGTGAGATTCACCGATTACTCCGCATTATTCAAAAACCTTCATCCGCTTGGGCTGCATGCATATTTTTCTACATTTGTTCATATGTTCTGCCATATTTCCTCTTTTCTTATGATTAGGGGGTCTTGCTTTCGTATTCAACTATGCACTAACTTACCAGAAATTGGTAATGAGCAGCCATGTTTAGAATGAGATTCAGCATTTATTATTTTAATCACGGGACTACATTTGTCTATTCTTATACATAGTGTTAGTTGGGTGCCGTACACGCAACAAATATAAGTATACTGCGAAGAAGGATGTTGAAAGAAAAATAAACTGAAATATTGACGAAATATATTTTATACAACGTCAGCGTTTATGTACCTTTACACCAAGAAGGTTTAAAATGAAGTTTAGAAAAATCTCCTTGATACATACATACATACATACATACATACATACATACATACATACATACATACATACATACATACATACATACATACATACATACATAGCCCCGCCACAGTGGTCTAGTGGTTATGGCACTCGGCTGCTGATCCGAAGGTCGCGGGATCGAATCCCGACCGCGGCGGCTGCATTTGATGGAGGCGAAATTTTGAGGCCCCTGTGCTGTGCGATGTCAGTGCACGTTAAAGAACTCCAGGTGGTCGAAATTTCCGGAGACCTCCACTACGGCGTCTCTCATAATCAGAGCTGGTTTTGGGACGTTAAACCCCACAAATACATACATACATACATACATACATACATACATACATACATACATACTACTGATATATTCAAGGTGTTTACATGCATGTAACTATACGGAGGTGTTGCCTCAAACATCCGCCATGTCAGGACGTTTCGGCATTAGAAAAAGTGTCCCACAGAGTGTAAAGTTTATCGCACCCTCAGTGCAGGGTCTCTTTCGTCCCAAACCCTGAAATATACGCTCAGTCCTGTGAGCAGGCCGGACCTTCAAGTTGAGGTCCCCCGAACGACCAAGGAAGCAAACATATAAATAAATGTGCGACTTCTATGCGCACTGCGCACGCATTCGGAGGCGAAAGGCAAAGCAAGCCATTACCAACATCCCGTCGGGTTCAAATCGAGTTATGGCCCGACGCACGAGCCATAACTCGATTCGACGAGCCCGTGTGCTGTACACGCGAAAACGGTCGTACCATTCGTTTCTGGGTCGTGTCGGCCAACAGCCACGGAACCGAGTGCGTACTGTAGGTATAGTGTCGTGGGAATTCGCGGCGGCTTTATAAGCGCAGGCGTTTCTGTGCTGGGCCCACACATCACTTCACCTTCGACTACTTTATCCACATTGCCAGCGCAGTGCGCCACGAGCCAAGTGTCTTGCGGCTTTCCTGAGCGAGCCGGCGGGCTTAGATTTTCTCGGCGTGTGCTCGTGAGTTCGGCGGTGCACGGCGGCCAAGTTGTGAATCTACCCGGGAGGTCTTCGAGCAGGTGCCGGCCCGCGCGTGGCGAACGGGTTCATCTTTGGCGAGTGATCTATATAGCCTTTCGCGGCGCGATGGTTTGCTGGCGCGTCGCTTTTCGCGCCAGAAAGATGTATATTCATTGCGCCGAGCAAGCGATGTTTGGCAGAGGATCGCAGCGGTGACCCTCGTGCGTGCAGTGCATCTCCTGGTTGAGTCGTCAGCCGTGAAGAAGCGCGAACGTAGTTCAACCAACCGCATTTATCCATGTCCGGTTAACATATTTCTTGTACAGGTATATGTGGTCAGGCACGGCAGACAAACAGTCTGATATACGGATGACACGTTGGCGGGAAGACCTCCGAGGGTGGTGATTGCCTGAGGTGTCGTAAAATACACTTTGACTCTTGGAATCTCACCCTTCTACGTGAGTTCGCGTGTTGAGGTCATTTATGCGTGCTTGTTTCTTTTTTCTTATTGTTTTCTGCGAATCCCCGTGGAGGAAGTCTACGTTTGGCAACACCTTGCAGAGCTATCACGTGTTTCTTGTAATCGTCCCCGGGTGTAGTCGGCAAAAGCGGTTTAGTCAGTTGGAATATAGCTTGGCTTGGCTGTATGCAGTATGGGAGTCCCCGTTAATTCGGAATTAACAAATTTTTAGAATTGAGCTCTCCTTGTTTTACCGACACACATTCTGCATGCCCACAGTCAACACAAATGACCTGTGGATCTTCGCCTGTCGTCTTTAACATTGGTGGTGTCCGCAGTTAAGATGACTTGCGTTAACTGCTTGGTGACTAAATGTCATGTTGTATACCTCTACATGACGTGGAATCGGCGATTGCCTGGCAGTTCGTCGAAGCTAGCGCGTATGCTCGATGCGACCTTAACAAATGTTTAATTCAAAAGACGAACGAAACTGCGCACAATTAGTGAAGAGAAGTACCTAACAAATGGCCCCTAGAAACCGAAGCTATAGCGTTGTGTCGAGCACAGCTGTCATTTTAGTTATCGACTCCATCACGGGATCGGTAGACTGAACTGTCTGACAGATGATATCAATGACGAATTTGTCTATTCAAACAATGAATTGTGTGTCACCTGAAGGAATGCCTGCCGCAATAAGACCTGTTTATCATGATCACCACCATCAACTGGCGCTACATTGCCCACTTCTGAATGAGCGGTCAAGTGCATGACGGTTCACAAAACTCGCGTCGCGTCTGTGATATCGCAGTTGTTCGTCTGTCTTCTTCACCCACCACTTCACTGCACGTCCCTATGGCTTTGCAGTTACGGTCCTGCTTAGAGAGAGAGAGAGAGAGAGAGAGAGAACATTTATTAAGATCATGGTAGACAACAGGTTCCTTCGGTGGGTCCCAGGTCTAGGTGGTGCCCTCAGTCTAGGAGGACCTCATCCTTGAAGACAGCAGGCAGGCAGCAGCAACACATCCATTAAGGCACACGCCTTCTCAAAACAGAGACAAGAACTGCGATAGAATCGTCACCATTAGGATCCCGCAACTCTCGAACACATATCTACCTAACATTGGCACCAAGAACTGCGTTGACTGCGACCAGGGAAACCGTAACTGGCGACACGAAGGGAAGAAACCAGGTGCTTTAACGAACACAAGGCATACGGACGGCACAGCCCCGGCGTCTGAAAGAGAGCAACCTGCACCCCACCCCCTGCGGATTCGTTTAACCCCCAGCGGCATTAATGGCTCTTTGTGGCGGCCCCGCCAAGAACAACACCGACGCTCCAAACAGCAGAGAAGGCAGCAGCACTGAGCTAAGCGTGCGCGCTCCGGAGCAGTGATTAGGGATTCCACGGACGGCCGCTGGTTCAGGCGTCTCTTCTTGTGCCGGATGTGGTGCGCATGCTACCCCGTGGCTACGGACGGTATAACAGCGGACCAGGACTACCTGCCGTTCCTCCTAAGACCTCCCGCCCTCCCCCTGGTCCTTCGGCGCCTGCGCCGCGGGCCTGTGTGTATGTGTGTGTGTGTCGGAGCTGTAAGTGCGCGGTCGCTCGCGGCCTGTGGTGGGGGCGGCTGCCGAAGGCCTTCGCTAAGTCGCAGTAAACAAAAAGCAGAGAAAACAAGTGGACGCCAGGCGTTCGGCCTTGTAATTGAATCAGAGCCGTTTAGTGGAGACGTGCGGTTTGCTGGCCGAGTGCTGTGGTACGTTACAGGACGACGAAGACCCGTGACTTTGCGTTATAGAAGAAGGCTTTGTACCAGAATAAGAACGAGAAGAAGAAACGCAAAAGAAGAAAGAGAAGAAGAAGCAAGTCGATGGCAACGCAGCTTTTTAAAAGGCGGCTTCGTGAATCCCCGCCGTTTTCCTGTAGCTCTGTGCTGTCGCCCTGCGTTGCACTTTCGTTATGACCTGCCTGTCTTTGGAGTGCAGGTACTATTCAAGAGGGAAATAGTATACGCATAAAAGCATTAAAGTGTTCAGTGCTGCGGTTGCCACTCGTCGCGGCTGTTGTCGGTACGTGGGAGCTAGGAGGGGGGGGGGGGGCGCAGCCGGTGTTTATACACCTGCATAACAGCACCCAGTCATTGCTACGGAAATAAGTTGCCGCGTCGTCATATATAACATGGGTGTCGTGTCGGTATTGCAGCTGTGATTTCAAAGCCCAACTTTCAGCATGCATCCCATTCATTCTATACATTTCACATACGTTCTTATGAAAACATGGAACTGTATTTTTCTATGATTGTGCTGGTACTGAGAAGGCAATATCTGAAAGCGACCTTTACGAGGATCCTATGCAGACGGCATGTTAACAGGAGAACTTGAATATCTCATGGCACCTGCACCTGGACGCAACACGGAATGCGTATAATTCTACTGGAAACGGGTTGAAGTATAGTCGCCAGGAGGAATGTGTACTCTATAGGGGAGGTGAAGCACGCCGAGTGGCCTACGGGTAGACAAAAAAAAAAAAAAGACCCTGAAACGAGGCAAGGAGGCTGGGGAAGGCGGGACTGTAGATAGGAGGTCAGAACCTCTTCCGTAACCAGAAGTTTATTTGTGGAGATTCCGACTCAGCTTTACTATGTTCGTGTGCGTATACTCTCTGCGTACAAGCTGCAGACATTTTGGGGGAGGGGGGCGGGCAGGAGGGGCACGGGGGAGCGATAAACCCGATCATCACTATCTTTGATGGTCAGAACAAAACCGAGTCTGGTATGTGCGATTCCTGTGTGTCGGTTCTTCACAGGAATTGCACGTAAATCTTATGCAATTAATGGTTAGGTAACGTTGCAGTATCGTATAGGTATAAAGGTACGATTTCATAACAAGGCTGCAGGGGCTGCAGCGACGGCTCCGACTCTCAACTTCTCATTTTAACGTTAGTATATGCTGTCACAGCATACGCGATCACTTTCGCATCGACTTCTACGCCATGCGCGGAGGCCCGTTGCAGGCAACGACTCCTATACGGAGACCGCCGTACACGTCGAGACTGCGCAGCGTTTTACTTCCACACAAAGCGATAAGGACCGGCACCCACTGCGCCAGGCCGCATACGCGTTAGTGCTAACTTTCCAGACCTACGGGGCGGCCTCTCGTGGCGTCGGCGACGATCAATCACCATCTCGGACGCGAGCAATAAAACGCGGAAAGCAGGCCACCTCGGGCGACGCCCCGCCCCACCAATTTGATCACTTTCCCGCAAACGAGAGGAAAAGAAAGAAAAAAAAAGAAACGCAGAGCGTGAATGATGCGTCGTGACGTTTTGTGCCGACAAGCTCCACTTAACTATGAGAAAAAGGACAAATAAAAGAAAAGAAAACAAGTCATGTTAATGATGTCGGCACTCTTGTGAGCGCGCGCCTTATTCGTTATTTATCTGATGCGCGCGTTCTGTCTTTTCGTCCCATTCGGCCAAAACGTTTCTCGGCTGCGTTCCCGAGTAATTTCTGCTCCAAATGACGATAATCGTGCATGTTGGGCATCGTGTTTGCAGAATCAGGGGGGAAGAGGTTTGGGTGGCGGTGAACGAGGGGGCTGAGAAAGGGAGTGGGGGAGGAGAAAAGCTTTGGGTGGCGATAATCGATTGGCGATGTGTGTGTTTGAACTTCCAGTACTAAAGGAGGGGAAAGGGAGGGGAGGATGGGGGGGGGGGGGAAGAAGGGGTGCAGCAACCAGGCAGTGTTGGGGCAGAATGGCCGCAATCGGCGTCAACGAGATGGCGGGAATAAGAGAGTTCTGGGCGCATTATAAATAAGCGCACGCTTGGGTAGCCAGTGAAGTTGATTGCGGTGGGTTAGTGCTTCAGCGAGGGGCGCATTTATACCTTAACGTCGCATTGCGTTTAAGATTCGTGTGGCCGCGGCGCCTTTCGAGACACATTCGCCTGCAGTGCAGATAACTTTTGAAACGCGATAAACACGAGCGAGTTATTTGCGGTGTGCGAGCTTGCAGAAACGTTCGCATGATTTATGAGTAACACGAACACGTTTATACGGCAGCATGTTGTAATTTAATCGTGCGCACAGCGAGAATTCATGTAACACTGAAAAAGCTTGAGACATACTTTGACTGGAGAATACGCGGTCAACTTTAGAATAAGTTTAGAATCAACTTGAGAACTTAGACACATTCTGTAAGTCCAGAAAGTCGTACGTAAACACACACACACACACACACACACACACACACACACACACACACACACACACACACACACACACACACACACACACACACACACACACACACACACACACACACACACATTTTTTTAAATGTACTGCATAGCGCTCGAGCGATTATGGTTGCGCCGTCTACCCTAAATAGAAACGCGTGTTCGATCCCGGCCTCGTCAGCGGCAGGTCGCATTTTCGATGGAGGTGAAATAAGCTAGAGGTCCGTGTACTGCACATTTTCGGGGCACGTTCAAGAAGTCCAGGTGATCGAAACCTCCAGCGTCATCCATTCGTGGCTCGTAATCATGTCATAGTTTTGGCATGCAAAACGCCAGCAACTATTTGATGTATAGTGTGGGAGCTGGGACACCAAATTTAGGTTGAAACGGGCAAGGACCGAGACAGAGGCGAGGACGTGCTACCCAAGCGCAAACCAACAACTGGGATTTTGTCATCAGAAAGAATAAATATGACGAAAGAGGCCACCGCAACGGAACATCGAGGTTCTGTTGCTGTGACCGACAATTCCCGACTTACACAGCAACAGAGTCTCTTGCGGCACACGTGTGCGCAGTGCATGTGCGTACATGAATAGGGATTTTGATAACATTATTATGAAGTGAATAAGTGGCTCGATATGGCATAATTCTTCAGCTTTGGCAATGGTCCACTTCCCGCACGACAAGGAGACTTCATACACCCCACCATTTCCTTCGTGTAGCGGCTCGCCGCCTCTATCTCAGTGTTCCCTGAGCGTTTAAGCCTGCTTGAGCAAAGAAACCTGTAGGGTTTGCAGACGACATGCATCAGCTCTGGGTGGTTACCAGACTTATCGTATCATCGAGATGCTTGTATACCATCAGACAATGACAACATTTTACTGTGCACGACTTTAGTTTCACGGTGTACGACTGCGACCTGTCAGCACGCACCATTACTAACGCCGTACAACGCAGGGTTGACCACTCACTGTCATTCAACCATGTTCAGTGCAAGTTGCGCAAGTTCAGTGCAACCATGTTCAACCATGTTCAGCATGTACGGACGAAGGGGAAAAAGAAAGAACTAGGACGCGGCGTCGCGTGATTACTCTAGCCTCGGGAAGCCAACATTCTCTCACGTCTTGAGCGTGGTGCCTCTAGGGTATGGATTAGGCCCACGTGGTTGTTGCCGGGCCACTCAAGGTTGTTTCATACGACGTGACCTTTAGTGGCACTTTACGATACGTGAATATACCGTTTGGCCATCACGTGACTAGGGCCTGTTGCCCCTGGATCCTGCCTCTAGAATTTCTTATGGCTGGATGTCAAAATTATCGAGCGACACCGTCCCCTAGAGTTTTTGTTTCCCCGTGACAACAAGCAGGCAAGACACCGTGGCGACAAGTTCGCTTCGCCGTGGAATCTAAGCGTTGTACGTACAGTCAACATGTCTCCTTTAGTCGGCTGGCTCCTTTCATCGCGATCGAGGTTATCACCCCCACAAGGCACCCCGCTGCGGTGAAAGACGCGCCTTGATTTACACTGCCATTGGAATTAGATCGAATTAGCCGGATGCCTCGAAGCTCCCAAGAGCCCTGTCATTAGTGCGGGCTGCGCACGCCGCAAGGCGCTGCCATCTTTCTAGCGTGTCGCCCTCTGGTGGCGGTGAATCGGAGGGAGACTATGATTGCTGAGCAATTACAGCCGGCCAAGTACTTTAACCCGGGTGATTAAGGCTCTGTTTTTGTTTTGTATCTTGTCCTGGTGCGATAGAAGGGTGAATAGGCAATATCGCGCGTCTCTCGGCGCTAGTGTGACGTTGTCGGGTGCAAACTTCCTCGCTGGATCTGCGAAACCTGTGCGCGACGTTAAGCTCTTCCTGTTGCAATTAGCTGAGCCTTTCGAATTTATGTTATTTTGGTTCGCATATGCCTCTGTGTACTCAGAGATGTGGGTAAGTGACTTGATGAAAAAAAAAGAGGCGGGTATTTCCAGGGATAATGTATTGGGCTCTTGAAAGGTAGTAATTTCTGGACCGCGCGGGCTTTTTTGGAAAGAAAAATTGATTATTTCCTTTATGCAGTTTTTCAGCAGTACGTTTTTCGTCTTAGCGCCTTCGCAGGCTGTCCTGTAGGATGTCGTTGCCTTGCGCTACCTATTGGAGTCAATGACTTGCCTTATCGATAAGCGGTGTTGTGATGGACGTCAGTGCACTATAAAATTATTAATGCATAGTTCGAGTAAATGGCTTTACTTTTATAAAAACAAGTCCCAGGACTGCGCAGAAGACGCAAACAGTGGCAGCGTGAGCTAGACTTCGCAGCATGCTGTCACATTCTTTCAGTCTACTTCTGTTCCTGATTGTCTTGTCCCTCATCTTGCGGCTCTTCCGCGGAATTCTTTCAGTGGATGCTCGTCTTCTTGATTTGTAGTGTTTTACGTCCCAAAACCAGCTATGAATATGAGAGACGCCGTGGTGGAAGTCTCCGGAAGCTTCGACCAGCTGGGGTCTTTCAACGTGCACTGACATGACACAGTACACGCGCCTCAACATTGCACCTCAGCCAACAGAAGGGAGATACTCATTCATGTTTTAGTTTATGCTTCGTTATTTCGAGATGTTACGCGTGTGACAGTGTCGTACCCTTTACGTCCACCAGAAAGGTATACTGGCGTCGCCGTCTCTACCTGAGTGTTTGCAACCTTCTGACTCTTCCGTTGACTTGCCGCCGAGCGCTGTAATGAATTTCACCTAAAATGGCTTCCTGATCTTTGCTAAGTTATCTTTGCCTGCCTTCAAACATGCGCAGGAGGTAAGGTAGGTTTACTACCTGAAACGCGCATCACAGGGACTGGATTACGTTCGCATACGAGTACAAGCGCGAAAGCTCCGCCCCCGTAACCTTCCCTTCATTGCCAAGGATAGTTGTAGACGAGCCTAGCCATACGAAGTTTCGCTGTAGCAAGTTGAAGCATATTCAAATGAATGCAGTGGTAGCGACGTGCTGGTGGTAGGGTTTCAGCGGAAGGAAAGTTCTTGGAATTCTCCTTAATTCGCCTGAAACGCCCATGCACCACGTTGGAAGTCATCCCGGACTCGTGATAACAAAGATGCATCCACATCCCTTATGTCACTGGTAATTTGACCATGAAACATGGAGGCAGAACAACTTCAACTCTCTATCAGCTTTGCTGCTTTAAAACCTGTGTCAAGACTCCTCTCGCAAGGTTCTGCCTAACCTTTCGCTTGGGGTACGCGTTTAATTACTGCAGCGCTATAACCAGCCACAAAAAATTGCAAGAGAAAACGATGGCATGAACAGGACAAGCGCAAGCTAACTGCGTATTTGAAGAAATCGCGGCAAGTACATGCATACTTATGCATACAGGAAAGAAATACATTCAGACCACATGCGCGAGGTGCACGACAGGGAAGAACTTCCCGCATACGAGCGACCCAGATGCGTAGCGCTGTTTAATATCAACAGAAATTCCTGGGAATCGCTACAAACGAAACAAGTGTCGCCAGCGAGAGGACACACGATTCGCGATAAAGTTGTCTTCCCTCCTATTACATGGACGGGCTTACGCGAAAGTGGCGCAGGCACTGGCGCAGCAACCCCGCCGCTATCGCTTCACCACGGAAGGACCCAGACGAGAGACAAGACCAGCTCGTGGTGACCCGATCAGCGCCCAACTTGCCCGAGAAGGAAACGACGCGCGCGATTAAAATGTCATTCTGCGTTTTCTTTTTATTGGCTTTAGCGATCTAGCCTTATACTTGGCTATGAAGTAGGCTTCAACCCTCTTAAAGGTTACAGCTTGCGCGCGCAAGCCAAGAACCTGGCCCTTCCTGCTGCAGCGGGCAAACACGTTAATTGCGAACGGCGCCAGTTCTACGCTGCTTGCGATCGATACAAGCGTGTTGAGCCTTCGACAAAGGACTTAAGCGCGTCCGAAGCGATTAGTGTCATTCGCGTCGGATCTTAGGGGCGTGGCCTGCGCAGCGATTAAGACGTCGACGGCTCGAGCATGCGGGCGCACGTCCTGTGAGAAGGCTCCAGCCGTGTTCCGTGCGGCGAACAAGCCGGAGCCACGGCGTGTTTCGAGGACGACGATTACGTTGTTATCTTATCTCGTGTGAGCATCGTCGTCCCCTGTCTGCGCTTTTGCACCGCTCAGCAGTAGTGAGCGTGTCGTCGGCCCGGAGTGTCGCAAGATGGCCGCAGGCTACCAGGACCTGCCTGGAAGGGACCATTGAGACCCGCGCTGGGGACAGGTATGCCGTGTATCGCTAACAGCGCCGGTTATACGTTAGGTTCTACATACTTCCGGTCGCGCTCCTAGAGAGATGAAAGAGAAAGAAATCTACATACTTAAACGGGCCCTGAAACCACATTTAATCGCTGACTTTTGAATTAAAACGGGTGCCTTGGAAAGACAAGACTGACTCGGACAAACAGGAGTTATTCGTCTTACAAATTCAAAATAACAGCAGACGATATATGTCAGTACCTCCTCTCGGATTTCATTCACTAGGAGACATGCTGCTTCCAGTCAAAACGCGGCTTACACCTTACGCCCGAAACCGTGCTGCCCATTGTGGCCTTCGTACCACAGCAACGACATGGGACGCACAGCGCTCCTTTTGTGAGTTATACGCAAAATGAAATTGTATGACACAAACTCGTGGTATTTATTATTATTTTTAGCAAGTTTAATATTTGTAATAGCCGACTGTAAGCACGTGCGATACGCGTTCTTGTTCCCCACTGTTCCTGGCCAATCCGAACCCGCAGCGTAACCTTATCCACTGCAAGAAAACGTCGATGCACGACGCTGCTGTCGGCACGGAAGCCGATTTTAGGTGGAAATTACAATAAGATAAATCATTTCGCCAATTTCACTAGTACTACGTTCATCATTGAGTCAGTCCCACACCAAGCAAACGTACCGTAAAAGCGACGTGCGCCGTTTCCCTTTCAGGACCCCTTTAAGCGAGGGCGATGTGTGACAGGGTCAAGAGGTTTGTCATCTAGAATCTTAGTCGCAGAACCTGAGAACAAAATTGTTGTTTTTTTCGCTCTTGTCAGTGATATTTTTTTTTCAGTCGCCTTTGTGTTCTCGTTCAAAGGTAACGGAAGTATCGAGAGTTAATGATTACCTCTGTGGCAACACCTTACTAAAACCTTCACCGCAGCTCAGTAAATCTTGTATGTCGCAGTAATTTCAGGTTTGTCTGATTCTGATTAAGACCTGCATTAAGAGATGGCACGAAACAACCAAACTCCTCTGGTTGCTGGGTTCACTCTTATACGGATAAAAGCTTTTATAATAACCTAATACCACAGTTAAGCTTTCTGACCGGTTCCGTGACGATTGGACTGCGCTAGACTTGTGACAAAGAATAGAAGAGACAGCCGTAGAGGACAGGATGGACGACTGCACTGTTTACTGGCATAGGTGGCGTCTCGATCAGGACACTCCGCTATTATGATCCTGCGAACGCCGCTCATTGGCTACGAGGCCTTTTTGATTTCCCAGCAATAGACTAACGATACCGCCAAGGCAATCTGTCTACCAACCCAATCAGCCAAGCGAACGCTAAGATTCCTTCTCACCATTGTCCGTCACTCACAACGCAGTCTCCACTCGACAACTAGAAACCCGACTCTCCCATCTACTCAGTCACGGGCGCAAAATAGAGTGTCCATTCTCGTGCCGCATTTCTCTCAACTATGGACACACTTTCGCTTACGGCTCTAACGTCAGCGCTAACTCCATGCCCCCGTCATTCCAACATCAACTTACTTCTCTTTCTCGCCGACAAGGTCGTTCTGAAATGTACCAGCTTCGCCGCCTGCCTAAGCAAACAAGCCGGCCCCAATTCGTCATCCAGTTTGCTTTTGTCGTGTCTGTCTTGTCACGTGCCGCTTACAATGATTGGATGCGGAGGGAGAGGGTATAGCAGCTGATCGATTACTATAGGCTGACCAGAGCTTGTTCGGCGGGGTGTCCGATAGGTAATGCTGAGCGGCGGCGCCGTCCATGCATATGCATATACTGACACGCGCCTCCCGCCGTGTTGTGCTTCGTGACCCTCGCGACGGGACGCGCGCGACAAGTTGTCGTGCCCGGCGACTCACCCTGTAATTTGACGCGCCCTTTCTCGTCGCGTGAGGTGCGACGCTCCACAGCGGCAGCGTGCGCCGCAGGTGTGTACGTATGCATTACGTGTCTCGGTAAAACAGTGCAACGAAGCGCAAGCTATAGCCAACTACGGTACTATTTAAAGTGGAAGCACTCGATAGTTGGACAAACATCGGCCCCTTCCTGAGCTTATAGCTTAGACATCACACCACCACGATAATGACAATGTGCGCGATTGTGCACGCCATTTCGTTGTTTCAAATGCAGTACTGTCTAATCTGCGAGGCTGCATTTCGATGGAGGTTAAATGTTGAGACCTGTGTACTGTGCAATGGCAGTGCACGTTAAAGAACACCAAGGAGACTCAATTTCCGGAGCCTTCCACTTCGGCGTCTCTTATAATCATAGTCGCGTTTTGGGACATTAAACCATCTGAAATCAATTGCCGTCTAATCTGCATCCGAGAAAGCACAACTGATAATGCGAATAGCGGACTGTGGAACTACTGTTAAGTATAGTGAGACATTTGGTCATTTACTCGATGTACTAAGAAGTGAACTTAATGAAATATCTTAGGAACAGCTACATTGTGCAGGCCATCAGTAGCGAAGAAAGAAGTAATTTTTCCTTGGAAACACATGTCCAACCGTCGGCCCAGATGCCTCGTTGTCACGTTGTGCTTCGGGGTAAGATTTTCTTCTACGATAACGGGCAAACTTTTTGACTCCACCTTTCGACTTCAGGTCACGAGCCTACTGTGTTGTACTGTCTATATTCGCAATAAGAACACGTGGCAAAAAGGCAAGTAGAGAAGGGCCAACATTCTACTCAACGACCACGAGATGGGCTTGCATTTGTTTGCCAAATACCAGTAAAAACAAAGCAGCAATGAACGTAAGAGCCTGCAGTCTCGATAGAGTGAGAAGGTGAACGACAGAGTACTGAAAACGTTTCTCTCTGCTGGTGTCCGTCACGAGAACGGTATCAACCTGTCATCGCGCATGTCCGGTTTACCACTTGGCGTGTGCGTCCACACGGTCTGTGCATTCCCTTTCTTCAAAGAGCGTGCCAGATTTCCTTTACAGCTAGAACATGCATCGTGACAGAGTGGATCACGTGGCTGCCATCTTAAAGCACGAGGGGAGTGTAACAACGAGGAGAAGCTGTCCAAAGCTTCATCACTTTCTTCGCTTCTTCCTTCTCCGTCGCTTTCCGGTTGTCCTTCCTTTAAGAAGCTTTGAGCAGCGGCGTCGCTTCTTTAGTTCAGGCGTGCCAAGAGGGCGATCTCTTCAGTCGTGACTGTCGGCTTTTACACTCGGCTGAGCGCAAACCCGGCGCCACGACGTCTCAATAAATGTGTCGTGTTTCTTTTGTATTTTCGTGGTCTCTCGCGCTGCAGTGACCTTTCTCCCTTTTGCCTTTCTGTTATCTATCTATCTATCTATCTATCTATCTATCTATCTATCTATCTATCTATCTATCTATCTATCTATCTATCTATCTATCTATCTATCTATCTATCTGGTCTTGTCCCGTCCGGCCCGGCCCTGCCCGGCCGTACGTCCGTCCTTCTGTGAACGGGCCCGAGTCGGATCCATGCCCGTGGCTGCAAACGTCGCCCGGCCCTTGGACGCCGAAAAACGCTTCACACGCCCCCAGACCAGGCCATGGGCCGCGTGCGGTCCGGGCATTTGAACCCGCCCACACCATCGCAGTGTTCTATTGGCTTCAGTTAACTCCAACATCGTCTTCTATAGTGACAGAGATGCATTTGAATCCGGGCGTGTAATTAGATGTCTACAGCACGCCTGTCATTGATATAGTTGGTGGATGAACAGATTGCTAAAAACGATGGGAAGAAGGAATGTAGCTGGAGCCAACGTCTCGGCAAGTGGGACATGTCTTCGTCAGGACGGCAACTACACAAGTCCACTTGTCGAAACGTCGGCTCCAACGACATTCCCTGGTCTCCATCGCTTTTAGCGATCTTTTCATCGATTCAAGTTTCGATCCTCCGCTGAGCTTCTCTTCTAGTTCGGATATAGTTGGTGTGTTTCATCACGGAGTGGTCCGACGTGACGAAGATGAGAGGGAGCGCTCGCGCGCGAGCTCGAGCAGTGGCTGCCGTGTTACCTCACGAAACCGCGCGTGTACACTGCCAGCGTGCCTGTCTGTCTCTCTCGCGGCGGCGTGCGTACATTGTCTTACGCTGGCATCCGGCTTGCGTCAACATGATGGAAGGCGTCATTGCATCGACGCAGGACTCCTGCACACGTGTCTGCAGCACGGGCCGTCGAAGAGTGTTGCCATTGCGTGCGTGCTTTCATAGCGTATATATAGGCGACTACCGTGGGGAGCAGGAACTTTCGCCGCTTTCGTCTAGACGTGTTCGTGCCTACCACCATTCGCGATTCACGCACAAGGACCGTTCGTTCGAACTGACACGTTGGGTAAATGCACTTACGGCTGCTTCACGTTGAGCCTCCTCACGAACGTAGATGCGGTCAACAAGAACCGCGTGTGTCTGACGAAAGGCAATGCGGAGATGGTTTCGACGTCATATTCATGTGTGTTGTCTCCAAGCTGTATAAATTCATTGGAGCTCTGCGCATCGACATAAAGGCTTAAAAATGGCCGAATGAAGGCGACAGCGAAACAATGAAAGTGGAATACTGTTGACGTTTAAGGCCGCTAAGGCCAGATTAGCATGCAGCGTATTGCGCAGACCCTTGGCAACTGTTAACGTATGACGGAATAAAGAAAGCAAGCAAGAAAAAAAGGTTGTGTGTATCGCATGGTATAATTTAGTATGCTGGTAATTTATCCTCACATATTGTAGACGTGTACTGCTGATATCCTATAGGCAGCATGCATCAGTAGTCTTGACAAGATACGAAGTTATTGTGTTCGCGGGTTTATATATCTGTAACGTCATTGTTTTAGTTTTTCGGTCTTACGTAAGCGAGACGGTCGATATTCTGATATATCTTGGTGCCAGTGTCATGTGGTTTAATCTCGTCACGTAAAATAGGGCCAATGCAGAGATCACTGGTGCATTTGTGCAGACAGAAAATAAACTTCCTTCTGCTGCAGTGGTAACGTAGGAGCGAAAACATCTTTGAGCGGCTTCTTATAAAGCCAGGTAAACGATGACTTGCGAACGACACGATCGCTGTCCTGCTGTGTCTTTCGATGTATTTACATCTACAAGGAAAGAAAAAGTTAGCTGATAATGCGCTGACACGTAGGGCGTTGCACTGTTACACAGTTAAAGATGTTCGCACAAGCCCGTCGTCGCCCTTGTTCCTTTTCCTATTGTCCCAGGACAGGGTAGCCAACAGAATGCTTTCTACTTGACCTCTCCGCATTCCTGTTTCCTTCCTCTTCCTCCACTCTACATTTACACGTAAGTGGATAGATACTGCAGCTTTTCAATTATAAAGGCACAGCTAGACATTTGTGAGGCAACGAGATTCGCTTACCACCCTGAACAAGTTAGTCTGGAGAGTTATTCAAGAGCCACAGATAGCACTCGTGTTGCCTTTATAAACACTATATATAACTTTCCGCGGAACCTCGCCGCCATGCGATTACCCTAACCTCGCGGTAAGTAGCAAAAGAATAGACGGTAGTGTTGAGCATTCCTGGACTAATAAAAACGGCGCCGTGTGGCCACGATTGCGGAAAGGTTTCAAGGAGATTAAATTTGCGAAACGAAGTAACTTAATTATGAGAAAAGTTAATGTAAGTGAACTGAGAGATGCGTGAGCGGGGTTACATCAATCCTGGACATTCTGAAACGACACGGCACACATAGGTACGCCGAATGTGTCACTTATCCTGCACTGAAATTGTTCCGTATAGATTGTGTAACAAACATGATATACTCGTTTTATAACCCATATTGCAGCTTTTATAACCTGGAAGTTGTTTTAAGTTATAGGCAGTTCAGGAAACGAAACGTTACATTAAATTATAAACGCACTTATTGGCTTATAACATTATAACATTTCGTTTTTTTTCCCCTTACAAAGGAGCTTTCACATGCCAGAAATACACACCATCCGGTCCCTTGATAGATGTGTGCCTATGCTTTGGAAAAAAAATTATGGCGAGATAATCTGAATGGCTAAGCAACAATAACCATCCTACCGTGTGCGAAGCATTCGGAGGGTGTGCTTCGCTGATGTAGGCACTTTCTCGCCACAACTGTGCAACCTGTTCTTTCTTTGGCTTCTCAGAGCGGGCCACAGGGGCGAGATTTCGCCAGGAAGAAAGAATGCCTGCCACCTTACATGCATCTCCCCTCCACCACACTTCTACCCTCTTTGCCATTTTTCAGCTATGGGTGGGGTCAGTGGGGTCATGCTCAGCGGGGCACGAAGACCACGCTTTTACGAGGGCTCGACTAGGATAAGGAAAAAAAAAGAACGGCAACCAGCGGCACCACTGCGTCTAACCGCCGCTGGCGCCAGTTTTGAAAGTACGCCCGCAGAGGTACCAAATCAGGGGGGCCTAATACCGTACCACAGATTACGTAATACTATTCCGTTTTGGTGCTCTCTGATTGGCCATTGCCGCCTGTCAAAGCAGGAATGACCAATCACATATTCGGGATTGGTGAGAGCTTGGTCGATCCTGCCTGACAGGGCAGAACTGATCAATAAGGGCCAAAGGAACAGTAGGGAATACGGAACACTGTTCCGTGTTCCGGGCCCACCTTGGCGATGGGTGAAGGCCAGATAGAAACGTTGCTGCTTGCGAGTCAGTCCTCGCGAAGACCTCCAATCATATCAGATAGTGTCGTACGACCAGGGTGCACGAGAACAACATATGTTGTCCCCGCGGGCGCCATATTGTTCTTTGGAAAATAGTGGGAACTGTTGGACTTGTTAGCATGAAAATACACTTGGTTAGTAAGTGACATGTTCTACAATTTCGCCATTCAATGTATTGCGTTTAGGGGAACAGTATGAAAGGTCGCTAAATAATTAATATTAATTAGCTGAGGTCACATTGAAGAATACTTGGAGTTTATTTATTTATTATTTATTTATTTATTGATTTATTTACAACATCTGCAGGCCTATACTTAGGCCCAAGCAGGTGGGGCAACGAAAAAATACAAAGTTGCGCAATGTTACAGCACTTCATCACATGAATGGTAGAACACATCAACAGTTACGGCATTATTACCAGTGAACAGAAAATACTAGTAGGCAACAGAAGTGTACAAATAATTTCACTCGGGCACTGCCAACACACGCCATGTAGATACATCATTCAGCATTAAAACAAAAGCTTCAAGTTCTCTTCTGTACTATCTTGAGTTCTGAGGAGGGGGTTGAGGTCTATCACCTCGGCTAAGGTTCAAGTTGCTTTTCAATATCCTCAGACTGAAAAGCACTTGGAATTCGTCAAGGTGACAGTGAATAATGGGATTTCTGAAGGGTGGGCCAACTTAGCTGAAGCACCCTGCATATCCAATGTGCTTGTTGGTTAATAAGTGTTGAGGGAAATAGCCCTGAAAGCATACGTAGATGAAGGGTCGAAATATACACGGATGGTGGTGTCATATTTTTGTTATAGTTTATTTTGGGCGTTCTTCTGACCTGCGTACGACGCACTTGGTAAAACTACACCCAGTCAATGCTTCAAGGGCAGCTTCAATATTTTGAATAAATACAAGCGGCTGCCGCAGAGTGTCATGACACTTAAGGCGTCATTTCATGAGGGCATGCCGCTCATGACAACAATGGACAGGTGAAACTCGGTTCACTGCGTCGTCAGATAGCTGCAGAATAACACTAGAGGCGTTATTTTCCGCCATGGCCTTTCAACAGTGGCGTCTTAATTTCCGATGGAGCGGCGGATGCGTGAGCCTGCCCATCGACGTAGTAGCACGCGCCGTGCTTCACAGAGGCGAGGGGCGGACGTTTCGGCTCTTTTGATTTTCGCTCTCCGTCGCGGATCTCGCGCACGCGTGTATATAAGGCATGCAAACGGCGGCTGCGAAAGCGGCTCCTGAAATATTCATCCCGGGGCGGCCAGTGCATCGAGATCGTGGCGGAGATATGCAAATTAGGGAGAGGAGGAGAAAAGAAAGACGCCTGACGGACGACGTTAACGGCCGTCGTGGTCTGCGCGTGCGCACACTGACATGTCTGCCATATTGGAGGAAGCTGTTGAATCATTGGTTGGTGCTTGGGAAAGGCACTCGGTTTATGGGCATTCATAGTCGGGAGATTCGCTTGCAACAACATGCGTAGCCTCGGCAACTATAAAAAGAAAAAGAAAGACAGTCCTAGTGATATGAGACCGCTTCAGCTAAGGACGTAACGCTTCCCAGTTTAACATTCTGCAACGGCCCGATGCTCTTTGCTTCAAAGGCTTGTTATGAATATTTACGTTGACGCACCGCAACGCCTCACTGAACGCCACCATGTTGTGCAACTGAATGTAGTCAGTGGCTTTCTCATGCCTCCTATGGAATGCGTGTAACTTCCAGATTTAGTGACACATCGTGGCTTCAGTAACAGGTGGCCTTGTAGGCGTTGCAGTCACTTGCTAAACCGATAGATATAACTAAACAGACAGCAGATATTTATCATCCGGCACTAACGAATTCTTTTGTAAGACAAACTGATACTGGTGAAGATGACAATGGCAAAAGGTAGCGCTTCCTTTGAATGTGAATGGGGATACCTAACGCTCTAGACCGTTTACAGAAATGGTTGTGCGGAACGGGTCCTCACAACCGGAAACTAAATCGAGACATCCCACACGCATGATAAGAGCAATTACTGAAACATGCAACAATGACAATATCCGGAATTTCGTTTATGAATTGTCGCGAAAGGACATGAGAGAAACGGCAAGTAAAACGCTTGCATGTAAGGCCTAGTTTCATGACTGTGGAGAAATCATTCGTACTGGAAACGATAAACTCACATTTTTTTTGAAAGGAAGAAACCAAAATTGCGACAATTCTTATAATGACAGTAAAAAAAAAGCGCATAGATATGAAATTCCTTTTGGTTCTCGCCTCCTTGAAGACGGAGATCAAAATAAGCGACAAGGAAAAAAAGTGAAGTCAAACGGGGCAGCACTAACTAGCTGGTCGCCGCGCCGCCTTCCTATTAGAGAAACGTGCTTTAGACTTACCGCGCATATAGCCAATGGGGGCAACACCCATGTCACGCCAGACCCGTCGGCTGTGGCACGTCGGAGGCACCACAACTCTCACTTCGAGGGCCGGACCAAAACTGTCACCGTCAAGGGTCCTGTAGACACCGCAGTTCCTCATCTCCTTATTACCGCCATACCATCGACTAATAATTGCGAACCGCCACAGTATGCAATCTTCAGCAACGAACATCTTAAGGGGCTTTAATACTGTATTGGCTCTCAAGAGGAGTGCCTCGTAGAAGGGGGAAAGATGGCCGCTTATAGCCACACCAAGGGTGACATGTTAGAAAATGCAGTTGTGTATATATTAGAGCGTATAGCATACCGGCACTCGAAGCCTCATGCTGTGTCCGCGGCCATTACGGCTGGACCAAAAGACAAACAGCCCTAACGAGGCGGGGTGGGGACGGGGGGTAGATGGCGGCGATAAGGTTTCCGCACCACGGAGCAGCCGTGTACGTAGCGACGCCTTACGGCTGGCAGAGGAGAGACACTGGACCTCTCCCCTCCATTCTGCCGATGGCCGTGGGACCCATTCCAGGCTGTCACGCTGCTCTGTAATCAAGCACCCTGGCCTGCCACCGCCACTGGGAGGCAACGCGGGTAACACCAGAAAGAACCGCGTTATATTAAAGCTATAAAAATAGAGGGAGAAAGCGGTAGGTATAGGGGAACGTGCCCATCTCTGGTGTGTTCATACCTCTACCTGTACTGCGCACAGATAGGAGGGGGAGCAAAAAAAAAAAGAAGGAAGAAAACACCAGACAATTTTAATCGCTGGCATCGCAACGTATATAGAAAGTGATAGCTCCTCTTTACGCTGGATGATACGCGCTCATATTACGGAGTGATCATCGGCGCGGGATTTGTACTCGAGGGTAATTGGCCTTTCTTCGTCTCTCTGGTAGTTTATCTCCCTCTCCCTCAGAACTGTTTGCTTCCACGAGCACCCATGAAGTGGACACGCGCGTGCGCCCATTGCGTGTTTGTTTTTCAAGATGAGCAGCAATCAGTGGGGGTGCCTGATTTCCTACGAAGCCTTGAAAACGGGAGATTGCGACGAGCAGAGGCATAATGGATAATACGCTGATCGCCCGCTGTGCTCGATTCAACAGACTGCTGAAGCGTGTATGCGTTTGGCAATACTTGCTCACTGCAGGAGAGGATGTGCGAGAGCAGCGCGGCTTGTTTAACCTTATAACATATTTCCTCAAAAATTTCTTCGCACGGTGTGTTCTTCTTATCCCTTTTCTTTGTGATCTTGGTTTACTCCATCATTCTTTTCGAGCGCCTGATCTCGTTCGTCATGCTGATTGTATCCTTTCTTTCGCACTTTCCTCGGGTGAACAGGAGTAGTTTGACGATTAGTGGAAGACCTCACGCTACACCTTTACTTCATCGCCACAGTCAGTTTGAGCGAATTGTGGATATTCGTCGTCGTACATTTTCGTTCCTCGGTATGGTTGGTCAGGTGCGCTGCGTGGCACGCACTAAGGACAGAAATTCACGACACGAGCACGACAAGGTATAAATCCATATTGTCATAGTTAGTCGGACCACTTATTTCCCTACACACTACACAAAGGGGTGGCGGGGGATTCACTTGCCCTCCCCTCCTTTTATTTCGAAAGGCATCTCGTTAGTTTGCAATAGTTTGTAACAAATTCAAAATATCCGCTCCTTCGCACCTGCACTTTACGTTGAGGCACATGGTCTAATTTCAATTCCTGGGGAAACGCCTGCACATGACGTCTACCATGTGATGTGAACGTATACTATCTATCTAAGGAGAGAAAATAAAAAAGGAAACACCAGATAATTTTAATCGCTAGCAGTCACAACGTATATAGGAAATGATAGCTCCTCATAAGGCAGTCCCTCTTTACGCTGGATGACACGCGCTCATATTATGGAGTGATCATCGGCGAGGATCTATCTATCTATCTATCTATCTATCTATCTATCTATCTATCTATCTATCTATCTATCTATCTATCTATCTATCTATCTATCTATCTATCTATCTATCTATCTATCTATCTATCTATCTATCTAAACGTCACCGCCGCTCGAAAACATGTACGAGCCTGTGGAATATACATTAGCCCACGTGGTGTGCCAGACAAGAGACGATTTTCGACATATTTAAGAAATTGGTGCCACTCCCCCCCACCCCCCCCCTGCCCGTCCCCGTCTCCTTGCAGCCTGTATTATAAAGCGTTAGGAGAAAAAAAACTGCCAATGTATGAAGAAGTTGATGCCGAGGAGGGGCTTGCTATAAGTGGAGTGAATCGTGGGGGGCACCCCGGAGAGTTCATTTCTAAGCAGAACGTCGAGAGTACTTGGTTCCTGCAGTCGCTACAAATTCACCGACCTTTGCACCGAGAGGGTGGTTGCCACATCGCTGTCTCAAAACAAGAAACACGATTCCTAGCGGTATAGTCGAGGGCTCCGTACACTGCTGGGGACCCTTGACCTTAGCCCAGTGGACAAAGCCTTCCATTTTCCAGCGCACTCCTCCTTGAGATACCTCGCAAGTGTTGCCGTGTGATTTAGACTAACTGGAGACGTAAGAAATGGACAACGTCGAGCAGGGAAACGACTGCGCAATGCCTTGTCGACAAACGCTCTAAATGGGCGAACGTAAGTTACAAAGGGGCAGGACGTAAGAGGATAGCCTGTCCGTTGCTCGTATGGTATCCGTTTTCAAGGAAGCATTTGTGTATAGGAACTCAGGGGCGCAATGAGGAGGTAAATGCTTGAGTATTGGTTGCAACTCGAGACCCTCGGGAAGTGCTACAAATTTTATGCCTCCCTCCGCTAGTCGTCAATGGCGTTCGAGTTGAGCATGCTTTCTTTGCGAATACTCTTTTTTTTTTCTTGAGAGTAAGATGGTGGAGAGGGAGTCCGAAACATTGCCATGAATGCTTGGGCACACGGTTTCTGTAAGGGATCGAATCCCGGCCGCGGCGGCTGTATTTTGATGAAGGCGAAAATGCCAGAGGCCCGCGTACTGCGCGATGTCAGTGCACGTTAAAAAACCGCAGGTGGTCGAAATTTCCGGAGTCCTCCACTACGGCGTCTCTGATAGTCATAGCTATTTTCGTGACGTCAACCCCAGAAATCAATCAATTAAGACAGGAAAAATCACATTATGGGCGAGAAAACGAAATGAATTATTTTTTTTCTTCGTGCGAGCACATCTACTGCAAGAAACCTCGCTAGCTTCTACAGCGTTACATCTGATGATTGATGATTGTGGTTAGGTTAGGAAAGGACGCTAATTTCTGCAGCCCATGTAGGGAGCACGGCTAAGCGTCCGTTGGGGTGGGGCGAAAGGGACTGAAACAGATAGCGAGGAGAGAAAGTCCGTAGTGGAGGGCTCCGGGAATTGAGACCACCTGGGGTTCTTTAACGTGCATAAAACTGAGTACATAAAACCAATCCACCTACATTATAAAAGTATATTAACCGGACGCCAATTGTACCATGCTCTAGAACGTGCCCATGAGGGTCTTATGAAACACTTTAATTGTTGCTTAACTGATTAATATTTATTAGTGACCTAAGATTTGCTTAAAGAATAGTTTGAGATAGTGAATGCGATAGTAAACAATCAAGGGCTGTTGCAATCTCATAAGGCCCACATTGATATTTTTAAAGCTTTGCGTAAGTTAACTGAAACATCCTGTACGGTTGACTGAGGAGTGCAAACTTGTGCCTTCATGAGTGTGCCGAAGTTGCGATACATTGTAGGCACCGTGTGAGGTTTTGTGTTCCCTGAATCGTTGACAATTTGTTCTAAACACAAAAATAGTTACATTGATGCACATAACGTATGTTGCCCCGAATGCCTTCTGCTTATTACAAGAATGCGTAACATTATTTAACTAATAATCCTGCACTTAGATATTAGACGAACGATAATTAGAGGCACTGACGTGCTAGTTGAGCGTTCTCGTCGAAAAAAAATGCTGATGGTAATGCGAGTTAATAGTAAATGCTGCCGTAGTAGCTTAGCGGCTACGTGCTGGCTTGTGAAGCTGGAGGTCGCGGGATCGAATACCGCTCTCGGCAGTTGTTTCGAAGAAGGCGAAGTGCAAAAAGCGCCTGCTTAGTTCGGTTAAGTTGCAGGTCAGAGGAATCCCAGGTGGTCAAATTAGTCCAGAGACCCCCAGCACATGGAGTGCCTCATTATCACACGTGCTTCGGCAGTAAACCTCTTTCGATTATTATTAATAGTACGTAAACGCTAGTCTGCACTAGAACAAAGTGACTGATAATCCATGCTCATGTTAACTATTCCCTAGAAAATAGCGAACGTTGTCTTCACTTGCTCTCAGTACAACGTTAATGTAGGCAACCACTTTTTATCGATGCCATGTTCAGTAGTATCGTAAAAGGAAAGCGAAGGATCGCCGTTTCAAAGCCTCGCTCAGAGACAGTGAACTAACTCATGCGTAGTTGTATACGCCACAGAAGTAAAAAAAAAATGCCTGGGAGTTATCTCTTCTTTGGGAGAAGTGCCTCGAAAGGAATTACATTTGGAAATCGAACCAGTGGCCTAGGGATCTGAACCCAGAACCTTTGAAAGTAGAACATCACGGGAGTGTTATTTTTGCGCAGGCTGTAAAGGTCAGCATTCAGTCATGTGTGGCTCCTGCCCGCATTAAAGGTTGCAAAGACAAGCTCTAAAGATCGTCACACTACATCATCATCATCATCATCATCATCATCATCATCATCATCATCATCATTCCATCTTATGTCCACTGCAGGACGAAGGCCTCCCCAATGCTCTCCGTCGTTTCCTGTCCTGTTCGAGCTGATTCCATTTGATACCTGCGAATTTTTTAATTTAGTCACAGCAGCTATGGGCAGTCCAACGGGCCCGCGAAGCGGCCGAAAGGCTATCCCTTTCTGTCCCAACGTGGGAGCGGCCCGCTTCGCGCTAGAAAACTAGCGCGACCTAATGGACCTCAATAAAGTTTTTCCATCCATCCATCCATCCATCCATCCATCCATCCATCTTACTCTCTCTTGGTATCCATTCCGCTGTCTAATACTCCATCGGTTGTCTAGCCTTCTCATCACGTGACCTGCCCATGTAATTTTTTTCTTCTTTACTTCGACTATTATGTCAGCTACTCGTCTGTTCACGTGTGCGAAAATGTGTGTGTGTTTAAGCAAAACACCGTGCTCCGATATCGAATGTTATGCAAGCACGCCCTATCTTAGGACCATAGACTTATGCAAACATCAGTGATCACACCTGATAGTCTAACAGCGAATTGCTTGTGTCCCATTGTCCCTTCATATGACCTTTTCCCTAATGTGGTCGTCATTGTCAGATTCATGCTCTGCGTGTAATTAAACTTCTTCTTCTTTGCCTGAGTTCGTTTAGCGCTGCACCCACTTTAAGACGAGCCAATACCAACTAGCCCAAGTTTCCATTATAATTGAACAAGCCTCGTCGGTTTTCCATCTTCACATAGTGGAAGGGCTGTGATTTTCTTTGTACGGCATTCTTTCTACCACCGCTTTGTCATGGTCGCCTTCGCCTTCTCCTTTGAACAGGGAGCATCGCTCCTCTGCGTTTCGTCCACAGGCCTTGGTGAGGCAGGGTAAGGCAGGGACACAGTTCAGCACACATCACGTACCATAGCGTCGAAGACGCATCTGGCGACCTGTCCCCGACGGGGTGAGTCCGTGTTTGTAGCCTACACCAGTTACACTCATACACTTGGGTGCTGTGCCTCCTTCCGGTTCTCATTACGAACAGTGCACGTACACCCTGCCTTACCGACGCCCTTCACTATCCAGTGCGCGCCTCATATAATAAAATGTTCACCGTAGCACTCTCTTCTGTTGTCTCTTCGTTAAAGAAAGATTCGCAAGTCAAAGACAAAATGTTCATTAAATATTTGGCTCTGTGTGTGTGCACGTGCTTGAGCGTGTATTTTGCTGCTTGGAATTTTAGAATATTCTGGTGATACGCGCACCGGTGTATCAAAGTGGGAAATAAGCATACACTGTCTTCGAAAGAACCAGGAAATAGCGAGCAATCTCTTTTAAATCGTAGTTGTTCGGTATACCGGGATTAACAGCTGAACCAGGGACAATGAGCTTCACAAGTCAAAATTCTTTTTTTGGACGGGGACAAGTAATAGCAAGCAAGAGCAGTGATGAAATCAGCGCACATTATAAAAAACGTAATCTATTCTCAGGTGCTTGCATTATCACTGCACCGACATGCAATGTAGGTGTTGCACGAGCTGCATGTCTTCTTTTCTTTTTGAGGGTGAGGGGGGATAGGGAGAAACGCATTCGACACTTTTCTGGCACTGCGGCCAAGAATTTTATTCCTGTGTTATTAAGGAGGGAGGGTGCATTGATTTTACGTATTTCTGTAAATTCTGGCCTGGGACCTTGAGCAGAGAAAGCATTGGTAAAGCCGGCATGAAATCTAGATGCAACGCAGTATGTACTGAAAATAATTGGAATGTTTCGTTAGCCGAAGCTGTGCTGACTGTTATCCAGTTGGTGGTAGTCTTGTGACGAAATAACACAAGTTAGCTAACCAAATACACGAGAACTCGCCGCAATTCACGGCAAAACATATCTCCTTAACGGGACTTTTGCACCCGAAATCCACGATATGGTAATGAGAGACGCCGCAGTGGAGGGCTCCGGAATTTCGACCACTTAGGGTTCTTTAACCTGCACTGACACAGCGCAGTACACGGGCCTCAACATTTCGCCTCCTCCTTCAATATGTAGCAGCTGCGGCCGGGACATCAACACATATTAGAGCTCGGATTATTTACCGATATTGTTTCATTGTATACTCCTGAGCGACATGACTTACGATATTGCATTTTACTACTAGACGGGCGTCGGTATTTACGTTCCGCTTTAATTTTTGAGGTTATGTGTATTGAGAGCACTTGCTAGACCATTAAAAACGCATTGAATATTTGTATAGAGGCACAGTTACCGGGCATGACAGCAGTCCTGCACCAAGCTGCGGATAAGCAAATACAGCATCACAGGGTTTCCGTGTTTTGGAGGTGTCAAATTCTTTTATTGTCATTACTAGTAGCCGCTTATAGGAAAAGCAGTGTAGAGAACGGCACAAGTTTGAAAACACTAAACCAAACCTGCAGTTCTGCGTCGCCACACACAATTTTTAAACAGTATATAAACAAAAATAAGTGTATTTAATGAGGGGCCAGTGCCTATGTGCAGCGCTAAGGATTACCCTTCTATGATAAGGTTTTCCTCTTAATGCTACTAAAAAAAAAGCCCTCACATGAAGAAAAAAGTATAAGGAGAAGAGGAAAAAGAAGGAGAAGGAGAACGTCAAACGTTATTTTCAAACCGGTAACCCGCGCCACAGAAGTGCTCACGAAATGAACCCGTTCAGGAACCGAAAATACCAAAGGAGATTCTAAAATGGAATGAAAGGGAAAATTAGCATCCACCCGTTTTGTAGCACAAGGATAAAATAGAATGAGACATAACAGGTACGCTTGTTTAAGCTCATTGTTTACGAACTTATATAATTTTTAAACCTACAATATCTCCCATGTCAAAAATTTGCAAGCAATGATGAATCCTTGAGATCTGAGAACGAGCTAATAAGCTCTACAGGATTGACAGAGACAAAACAATAATCAATAGGAAAGTAAACAGCGACCCAACTAAACGATGAGGGGACATAGAGATGCATCGCGACAGCCCGTGTTCTCGACAAGCGGCATTCGTTTCTCGTAAATGGCCGCCCTTGTTAAGAGGGCGGGGAGAAAACGAACCTTCTTGGCTTCCCGGAGCCGCCGCGAAACACGCGAAGAATCTGGGTGTTCCGGGCGCGGGCGAGCGAGCGGTGATAAATAGAGCTCTGGCCACCAAGACTGTTTCTCGACAGCTGAGCCGAACGAACGTAAAACAAGCAAGAACTCGAGGATCAACAAGAAAAAAAAAAAAGGCAACCGAGATGATGCAACTAGCTTGCTTGCCTTTCTAAACGAAAGCAGTTTCTTTTGCGAGGCACTGCCTTGGAGTGTGGCGGAGATCCGACTTGAGGATACGGGGTTAAAGGAGTCTCTAATGAGACAGTTTACTCCGACAGGGACACGATAAAAGTCAACATGGTCGATAAGCGTTCGAGGTCGTTGAAAGGACACTGTAGTTGCGCACGAAATCAGCGCTGTGAACGATTGAAGAGTAGTTGAACTGATAGCGGTATTGCACGTGAAAGCGAAGCTTACCCCAAAGGGCAGTGAACCTTCTCGTTGCGAACGCAGCAAGCATGACTTGTGTCAGCGGACAGGTGAAAAATCATGTTTGACGCAGACTAGCAAGTGAACTAACTAAACTTTAGACGACTTTAATGTTCAATTTGGGTGTGTCTGATAACACAAACCCGTAGCGTTCGGTGAACGTTTCGTTGACCTTCTTTCTGCGTTGGCGCAGGGCTTTCTTTCTTTCTTCCTTTTTTATCTGACGCCACAGGAGCTAGTGTTTCCCATTCTATCAGTCAACAAACATAATCATGTGGTTATTGAACCAGAGAACAACAAACTTCGGAAAATGAAACTATTCAAGCTTTTTTACTCGGCGACGAAACTGCGCGAGAAACTTGACGCGAGACAATTAGAAGGTGACAGCGCAAGAGCATGCTAACAGCTGTTAGTATGCGCTTTTCCCGTCACCTTCTTCGTCTCGTGTTAAAATTCTTCGTGCACTTTAGTTGACGAGGAAAGGCCAACTCGCCCAACGACCAACTTTTCTGAAGTGTTTTGAATGCTGGAGGGGTTGTGTCCTGCCGCTTTCACTTCGTTCAAGCGGTTCCAACTGCTTTATTAATATTCTACATGAAGTAGAAAGAACGTTGCGATGCAGGCTTCCTTTTCCCTCTTTTTTATTTTTTTTCCTGTTCGCCTCAGATAACGCAGCAGTCTGAGCAATATTGCACGCCCAATAAAAGAAAGATGAAGCAACCGAAGAAACCCCGTGTCACGATAAGCCGCCACCCACGGGGCGTATGATACATTTGTCCAAAATTGAAAAATCTACTCGGCTATGCGGTCGCGTAACTTTCGGTAGCAAAGATGACTCATGAAGTACAAGAGAGGATAGGACTTACCGCTTGTTAAATATTGTTCGATGGGTCTATCTCGACCACATCAGTGTGGACCATATGAGCCGCCGTCCGGATAGATTACGGATAAGCTTCTTCAAGAGGGCATAGGTCGGCTTTGGAAGGTGACCGCTGGCCATTCGTACACATTGCATGCGGGACCGTGTATACCTACCGCATGCTCACTTAAGATTTGCTCGGCTTAAAGAAGCCGGTGGTCGCACAGGTACTCAAACCTCGCTATGTTTGATGTTGCTTCTTTTCTTATATGCGAAAGCGCAAGGTGCAGGTTATGTCACAGCCGGCTATTACAAAGTTACAGATTTGTTGCTCAGACAATGAATAAGAATAAGAAAATAAAAGAACATGCTCAAAGAAGCTATACGTTTAGGTTAGAAGCAGACAAAGACTATCTCTACAGACACTAAAATCAAGGTCTCTGTCAGTACGTACAGTACGAGCAGCTCAGTAAGTACAGAATGGTGATCCATTACGCGGCATTCAAGAGTTCACACAGGTATGTGTTCCCGTGCCCCGCCACGGTGGTCTAGTGGTTATGGCACTCGGCTTCTTATCTGAAGGTCGCAGGGTCGAATCGCCGCCGCGGCGGCTGCCTCCATCGCCTCCATCATTTCGCCTCCATCGCCATTGCATTTCGCCTCCATCGAAAATGGAGGCGAAATGTTGAGGCCCGTGTACTGTGCGATGTCAGTGCACGTTAAAGAACCACAGGTGGTCGAAATTTCCGAAGACCTCCACTACGGCGTCTCTCATAATCATAGGTTGTTTTGGGACGTGAGACCCCCCAAATCAATCGATATGTTCCCGTACTTACTTAAAGAGAAGCAGGCCATGAACCGAACAGTGCACAGGAAACAGACAGCGTCATTTAAACGAACTCTAGTAAGGCTACCATAGACTGAAAAGTCGCGAAGAACAGTTACTGCCCTAGTCTGCTTATCGAGGCATATAACCACGCTTCAGGTACAAGCACGTCCAAGAATTCGCGGTGTGCTAACTAATCTGACGTCTTCTTCATCTCGTCTATGTCTTCTTCGTATGTCGCAATTTTTGTCTTCTATTGTTTTGGTACCTAATTATCGTCACAGTGTCGGCTAGCCAAGGGAATCAACTTCCGGTCAACCTCCTCCCAATAGCCGCATCGTTTCTCACTCTCTCTTCATTTGGCTTCACAAAATAATTACCAAACAGAAACAACGTTTCTGCGAAAAAAATAATAAAAATTCATATAGCGAGCAGCACCGACACGAGTCACGATTCCCTCGAAGGATATGAGGCAAGAACAAGAAACAGAAATGGCTCAGGTAACTTTATAAGCGGAGTCACTCCCCGATATGTGTCCGCAATAAACGGTGACGACCGCGGGGCAATACCGGTCGCTGGGGTGGGAGTGTCTACATCACGCCCTATCCTCCCCGGCTGTGCTCGGCTGAACGCAGTGAGCCTTAATTGAAAGCGCGCGCACAAAGTGGGGGTGAAATTCTTCGCGGGTCGCTTGTCTGGGTCAATTGGCCCGACAGGAACTCACGTCTCTTTTCGCGCGCTTCGGCTATGCGAACAGGATATGTCCGCTATGGAGGTGAGCGCATTTCCAGGGCACGCCCTGTGCGAGTTTGGATGAGCATCCACTATGAAGAATGTCTTTCTTTCGTGCAGCTGTTGAGGGAAAAGAGAAATGGAGCCGTCGATTGGAAACTTTGGCATCACAGAGACATTACATAGTCGAACCCCGGAACAGGACGAATTTTTCGGCAACTAGGAAGCTTTCATTTCTGTGAAATCCGTATGGATTTCCTTTTAGCCTTGTGCTAATATCGGGTGCATGCTATGTTTTCCTTGCAGAAACCTCATCTATTGAACGAAAATGCCGATGTTGGTTAGTAAAGTGCGCCGATCCAGGTTAAATTAAGACCAAAAGAGAAGAACTGAATGCTATTCCCTTTCTTGAGTTCGCCACGGTGGTTCAGTGTTCATGGCGCTCAAGTGGTGACACGAAGCTCAGGGTTTGATCGCAGGTGTGGAGGTCGCATTTTCGACAGGGGCGGGAGCGATACAGGCCGCGCACTGTGCGTTTTCAATGCATGTTAAAGAACCCGCGGGTGGTGAAAATTTGGTGTGTGTCCGTGTCTCTCTTCTTGTGGTCGTCTGGTAGCGCCGGTACCTATAAGAAGCGGTACTGAGTACGCTACATCGCCCCCACTGTGCATGTAAGCACTTAAGATCGAAAGTAGGCAAACAAGTGAAAAAAAAAAAACGCACGGAAACTTAGTGGTCTCGTATCTTGTCTCGCAGTACGACCTTATCAGCTTCTTAGTGCTTGATTCAGGACATAAGACGTTCTACAAGTGCAACTTTTTGGGGACTGTAACGCCATATCTGGTCTTTTGTATGTGCATTTATCAATTACGGATAATGTACAAAAACTTCCCCCTCCCCTAACCCCTACCCTCCCTCAACTCGAGCTTTTCTGTCTCCTTTCGCCGACGCAGACCCCGTCGGACTCTGGTGAGATTGCCAAAAACTCCGAGCTTCAAGCGCGAGGAGGTGTCCTTCTTCTGGGCATTACCAAGACCCGGCTCATGGTAGGAATACGATTTGTATTAATCAGGGCAAATAATTCACGAATGTGGCTTTGTCCTTTTAAACATGCATGAACTGAGAGAGATTTCGCTCGGTTTTTTTTTAAAGGAACGAATCTTTTCACAAGCTGTTGTGGAAAGCTATGCGGTGCCTCTCACTCTAGCACGGGGCATTAGTGGTTACGTATTGTTACGCGTCATCCCAATGACAAAGGCAACAAACAAACAAGAAAATGTGAGGCGCACACTTATATAAATTGATGGCCTCCGTATTGTGATTTGGATTAATTCGTTCTCGTACGTTCTTGTTCAGTTATTGTTACATGCAAGCGTTGCACGTTCACAGCACGTTACACTTTCGTTATCTATGAACGAAAGCCCATCTATGCCTGCTACATTACCCAGCGGTGCCGCCTTACCCCCCCCCCCCCCCCCCAATTTTTTTTTTTTTTTTCATTTTCGTGGATGTACCAAACACCGCAGCACAAACGGAGTGGTTGTAGCGTGCGCCGAATGATAAAGCACATGTGGTCGCCGCGCTGGTAAAACCGGTCGTTCATTTTCAACGGAGAGTGAGCTTGGCTTCAGAACCTTGCCATTACCTGGGTCCATGCACTCGCATCGCTGTAATCGCGAGGTCGTATGCTATACGTGAACAATGAAAGGTCAGGGCAGGCTCTACGAGTATACTTTACGTTACCGTTGCCAGTATGAATGAACGTGGCCGATTTTATAAACGAGCTGCTGACCAGAAAATGGGACCGACCAGTCGTAGAGGCTTCGGTGAACATGTGAGCCATGTATTATTGGTGCCAAATTTCATTTCAAACACAGCCGGAAAGCGGCCGCTCTTTTTTCAACATATGACGGCACGTGAGGCATCGACCAAGTCGCATGACTTTTTTTCGTTGCTTCTAAAGAGAGATACGCAAATTTTCTTTAATTATTTAATTCAAAACGATTGAATGAAGCACACTTGAAGATGGTTCTCCCGATCGTGGAGTTATTAGGAGGTCCCATTTCAGTTTGTAACTACGGGACCTCCTTTTGTATACACTTACCATGTATTTTCTTCTTTCTTGACGTCAAATAAAATAATTCTGAATTCTGAATTCTGAATTTAATGTAATTTCTGCCTCAAGCGACTTCGTCGGTGCCCGTCAGTGATGTCATTTGTTTAAGGAGCGGGCGCTTTGCAGCTGTGCTTTGAATCAAATTACGAATGCTATGGTGCGTGCAAGACATACTTGGCTGATATGTTCACGACTGACCGGCTTTGCTTTCTGACTTTATTCAATAGGTGCTGCAGGGCTTGTTCAATGCTGAGGCTTCTGCAACGACTTTATGAGAATGTATGAAAGGAACGTCTAGAGCTCAGAGGCCCGCCAGCAAGTGACTTTAATGCCCTTTTTACAGGTCACAATAAGGCCGGAAACGTAAACGGAACTGTAAAAGGAAGCCCTAATTATGCTAAGCAAAATGGCAATAGCTCCTCCATTGATAGCGACAAAATCGGTCGACGGTGTGTCGAAGGCATCAAAAGATGGCTTGACACTTCGGCAAGGCAGCGAAGAGGGTGAATCCTCTAAGCGAGTACAAATTGTTAATTGCGCCGTATGTCTGTCGTAAAACAGTCATCTATAAAGGTGTTCTTTTAGCTTCGATATTGGGCTGTTACATTAATGATTTCCAAGTTTCACGTGCCCACAGCGTCGTAAAACGCCGAACAGATACCCGCATTTTTTTTTACTAGAACATTAGTGTATTGCAATGCCGTCCCTGCAGTTTCTGCACAGGGGAACGACATCTTTAACAGGCCACGATGGCGATACTTAAACGCACGCGTAGTATGGTCGACAGACTAGACTATCTTGTGGTAGATATCGTGCTGTGAGCCAGCGCACATAGTAATAATCACAGTTATCGCCTGCCAACGTTGGCAGCAGCGCAGGGGCTGCCGTTTTGGTTACGTCACAACCCACGGGGAGCGAACTCAGGTCGGGAGCGAACTCAGGCGGCAGCACGTGAAAAGAAACGGGCCGAACAGTACTGTGGTCGTGCGCTACGCGTTACCCACAGCCCTCAACCAAAGATGGCTGCCCCCTACAGGCGATGAAAATTCTGGTCTACATCATGCGCCTTTCCTAGAATCATCACCGCACATAGCGCTTAGCCTGCTTGATGGGAAACTGCCGAACACATGGAGTTTGGAAGGATGCAGGCACAAGCAAAGCACATGACGATTATCGACGTGGGACAAAAATAAAAAAAAAAAAAAGAAACAATCCTCCACAGGCGCAAATGGTTCTTAAGAGAGCAAGGTGAGGGATGTTAGGAGTAAATATAGCGGTCAATACGACAGAACCTCTCCTCTCAAAGAATACGAGCCGTTAGTGTGTAAATGCGGTGGTGCCGGACGACTATAGACAAATAGGAAGATGAAATCTGTTGCACTTCATTTTGCTGCACCAGCAATATAAATGACAGAGGCAGAAACAGTGACTCGAATGCAAACTCAAATCCCGGAGTGCTACAAGATGCATGCAACGCATGCGCAGCAGCGCCCTAGCTTCTTCGCTCAGTCTAAAAGGAAGCAGGAAGAAGATCGAGAACGGGGGCCACACAGACAAACGCACCGACGGGGTCATGGTAGCAGCGGCGGCGAGCAGTCGTACTTGGAAGAAAGCAATTACGGAGCGCCGATCACCGCACGCCTGCATGTACCACGTGCGTGGATTGTCTACTATGCGTACCAGGCCCGTCGTACAAGAGGTGCCTCGGCGAACTACAGCCGCTGTACGTGCGAGAGCTTCTATATGTATGGCGTATCCGTTTGGTGGTGCTGCCACTCCAGCAACCCCGAGTAATCTCGGTTGGGATGGTTCGAATGCGCCTCATTGCGGTGTAATAAGGAGGAACACCGCGAAAGACGAGAACTGCCGAGCGAGGAGGTAGTTGGGCTCATTCGATACTTGGGTAGCCCCCTCGGTGGGTGATGGATACATTTAGGGGTTGCTCTGCGATCGCCTACGGAGCGGCGCGGCGTAAGCACGTAAAGCGAAGGGAGAATTAACAACTGAATTGAAATTGCGACAGCATGCGTATAATGGTGTGGTGGCGCCCAACGATGGTCAAATAATGTCGAGACAATGAAGTCCATTGGTTTCGCACTCCCTTCCCTTCTGAGGAGGCGGCGGTACTTGGACAATTGACAGAGGTCAGTGTGGGACATTCTTCAGTGCTGCATCGAGGGACAGAGAGAGAGAGGTATAGGAAAGACGGGGGTTAAGCAGAAGAGGTTTCCGGTTGTGCACCCTTTCAGGGATAAGGGAAATGAAAGAGGGAAAGAAGAGATCGACATAATTGTCACTTGTCACAATTTCTCACCGACATGACATGGTGCCCACAAGACGTGGCCGATTTTTGTGTGGCATTTGGAACGTAAGTCATTATGAGATGCTTACAATAGGTGAGATTTCTCGCGGCGACCGCCTCCACGGGCGTCTGCTGTGACTTTGATGCGCGCTTTGCTGCGCTTAATCCTGGGTTTCCTTTATTTAGTTATTTATTTGTTCGTGACGCCTCTGGGCGTTGGTGAACAAGTTGAAAGTCGCATTGCGCTAATGTGCCCTTTGTAAAGACCTTAAGTCGCACTGCTTTTTTTCTCTCCTCTTCCGCACTCGTCGTTAGCTGCACGTCCACGTGAATGTTAATGGTAAAACATCGAAGACGAAAAGCCGTGGAAATTAACTTGGAGACTGTATCTGGAGACGGTATCTAACAAATGCGCCTATACCAAAACTGACTCCGAGCGTCACTGTATGTATAGCTGCGAATTTATCTTCACCTGCCAGGGTGTGTTCGTAAGGATACTTGCTCTATGCACAGTCCTGCACAGTTACTGTAAAAAAAAAAAGGCTAAACAGATGGTATTGCGATGAATTGCATGTAGAGAAGGAGCGCTCACGTTCAACACGATCTCACGCGCGTGGCAACACTGTACGTGGAACGAGTTCGGACAGTGCGTTACGCTTGAATGTACACCGAATGACCTGTACAATGAAACTCCTCATAAATAGACAATCGGACTTTTTTATTCTAACATACACATGTTCGGCGTGCTATAAATAGCCGCTGAGCCGAGAGGTCATCAACCGTCTGTGCGGACGTAAAACATCGGTCCGTTTTCCTAAGCGATAGCTGGACGGGGAATACGACCAATTTTCAATAATTGGTCAGAGTTGGCAAATAATGAGAAATCTAGGCATGCCTTCCGGCATGTGCGGACCCCGGCTGTTGGACGAGCGCTTCGCCGAGTTCCTTCCCCAATGACGGGCAAAGACAACGGATGCGATCAGATTAAAAGAAAACATTACGGGCACTTTGGAACGGCTCAGACAACGGCAGAGAATCTGCCTGGTAAGAGGACGTAGCGAGGAATAAATGGTTCTTTCTGAAAGGACAAAACTGAACGCTTCGCAAGAGCCCCAACTGTGTATGGTCGAACGGAGTCGGCTAAACACGGAGATTGGCGCGACGAATCGCCGAGCATTTACTGCCTCCTCGTGCGACGCAGACATGGATTGGAATTCGACACACCGCCCCTTTGCATGACGGAGCAAGAGTCTACCCTGCTCCATCCTTCGCCCATCAGTAGTGCTGAGTTGTGTGCACAGAACTGGTCTCTCAGTCATCGCGCGTCACTGTAGCAGTATGCACGAAAGTCAAAATTGGCGTCGCATTGTTACGTGCTGCACGTGTATCGCTGAAACGGACAGATTGCGTTTCAGCGCGTTCTCTAGCGGCCCCACTGTTGAACTGCTTCGTCTCCTGCGATTGTTTTTTGCAGACTCTCGAGCTTTGTACTTGTAGGCCGAAACACGTACCACAATCAAAGCCAGAGCCAAAGGAAGGAAGAACCGCAGCTGTCGATTGTCAGCGTCTTCATTTAGTTCGCAGATCCTCGCGGCACTCCCGTGTGTTTGCTCGCGGCAACTACTGTGTGAACGTTCCACTCGAAGCATGACACGTTCAGCCGAAGCCAGAGCCGAAGACGAAGGCTGCTTTCCACTGCGATGCAAGCCCGAAACATCCCTGCTTCGCCACTGCTTGCTTCCCAGCATACGTGGCTGTTAAGACCATGAGGGTGCGTTTTCGTATGTTTAATATCAGCCCGCAGTTTGGTTCATCTCCGGACGCAAGGCTTCTTTGTGGAGCGGCGGCGTGCAAGAGTGCTTATGTTTGACGTAGAGAAGTTCAAACAATGGGATCGCATCAGGGAGAGCTTTTCTGTGCTCCAGACATTTGTGTAGACGCTTTCGTCCAGCATAATTACAGGCGCAAAGGGAACTGTGCCTCAATGGTTGTGGGACGAAACGATGGCTGCATGGCGGCATAATGGAATTTGGCGGCGCTCTTCGTTCGAATGCGTTCTTTCACACTTGCCATGGAGAAAGACCCGGAAAGGGGACAGAGAAAGAGAGAGAGAATTTTAATGGTGGCCCCAGAGATATTACCCTGGATTGAGACCTGGCTAGCTGCTGCACGTGTCTAGATATGATTATGATATCCACAGTGATAGCATATTATCACGACGCTTTCACAATTAACAACAACCGATGAAATCGGCTTTGAATGATGTGTTCAGAGCTACTGTCGCTGGAACCGATTTGTTGAACTAACTGCATTGGCACGGTAAATATTTCGGCCGAAGGCGGTGCTTTAGAGATAAATGTATAATTCTTGCTCGGCATGCAAACATTTAAGGTCCATAGGCAGGCACATGTGCGTTCTGGGCGATTCACCGTGGCAGACGCCGCGGCAACGAAATGTGTCACGTGACTTCAGCTCCACCGCAGACTTCTTTGACGCCTAAGGAACTTTCGGGAAAGTGCATATAAACCGACAACAAATGTTACGCTATCAGGAAAGGATCACTGTAGCTGCGCTTAAATTATAACAAAGAGGGCGCATGTGGCGACGCAAACATGAAGTTTGTGTAATCATAAGCGCGTCGTCCGTATGAGCGACTGTTGCTAAAAAGAACTGGAACCAGCTTAGGAACAAAACAAAACATCAAAATCCTTTTGACGCTGCTGTTTGGTTCGGTACCATAGTCCAGGAAATGTGTCATCATCGCTGCTATAATGCATTACTCGAATACTGGACAAGTGCGTTTAAATCAAAACTGCCAGGGGATATAGTTTATTAATAAACAACATTTCTTGAACTTTGAGCAATACTATCGAACCGCGTCGGCCCAGCTTAATTCATCAATGCCACTCATTTTGCACAAGCAAGCTTTCCGCCTCTCGGATTATACCTCGAGGCTTCGAAGACCGAAACACCTCTGCCCACGTTTTCTGATTGCGGTCATAGCCCAAAATGGTTTCACCGTTTGTAGATGGCCCAAACGCGCTTCTTCACTGACCGTGCCTGCTTATCTGTCTAATTTTCTCACGCGCTCTCCGTCAAGGAGCGGTGCCAGAATACCTACTCGACGACTGCTGGCGCCCACCGCACCGATATCTCTTTGAAGCTGAACGAGTGAGCAAGAGAGCTCGTTCACGCCTGACTGAAGTTCAGGATCGCGGCTCTAGACGTTGGTTGTCACTAGGTGTAGGACAGGCAATGCAGTCCATTTAATGTCGCATCCATGGTTCGAATAGCGGATGATTCGCTGCACATTTAGGCAAGCCCGTTGTATGAACGCCGGCGATGGAACATTAGGACTAGGGACCATTTATCAGTCCGGGAAGATTACGCCGAAGTGTGGAGAAAGGTGACCTTGAACACCGTGTCTGAGACCTTCTTTCGTACTAACCTGCGTCGCCATTCGCGGTGTCACTTAGTGGCGAACGTTGAGGTGACCGCTCATGGGGCCTCTTTCGTGATGGATAACAGCACATTGTGCCCGTTAACCGGAGTACCTCCTAAATTATGGCAGCTTCCTTTCGTTGACGTTGTCGCCGTGTCACCGATGATATCGTATACCTTTTGTTATCTTATCTGCATTTTGTGCCTAGAAAATTCTTCGTGCGACATGCCACAATGAAAGGTATCGGAATTTGTTCATGAAGGCTTGAGACACACTCGCTACCTTCAAGCTGTTTCGATGCGCACAAATGGATCGCTGAAATCCTTGCAGAGTCATGAACGAAATTGCAGCGGCTCTCTGAGCTTGGTCAAATAGTTCTCCAGGTCTTCGCTTGCGAGCAGTGGCTTCCGCTGCCGAAAAAAGATCGGTACCCTAAGAAGGGGTGAGTTGCTGTCCTGGCCTAGCCGCACATTTTCGCGTTGTGTTGGCAAATGTGTGCTTTGTGCCACACCGCGGACAGTTGTCTGTGTAATGTGCGAGTGCCTACCCTCCCTTGAACCTCCTGTGCAAGATAAAGAAACTACAAAAAGGTAAAATTCGAAGAGGCATTTGTTTGTTTTGTGCAGCCGAACATAAGCAGCCGAACGTACGCGTTTGTGCAGCCGAACATACGCTTAGGCGTAGCGACAATAAAGGCCCCGCAGTTTTGTCTAGTTTGTATAACAGGACGGTGTTTCATACAACAGTTGCTGCCATGAATTCGATGATTACGCATGAAGACAGTATATTTAATAACTGCCCGCAGCTGACTTCCGTGATAACCTTAGCGCACTAGGAGGGTTCTACGTGGTGACTGTAAATGTGATTGTAAGCCAGCTGGGGTGTCACATATAGCAGTATCTGCTTGTTCATTGTTCGTGTCCGTCTCTGATAAAAGCGTGAAGCTTGTTTTTCGGCCTGCCTGGTTTTGGTAGGCTAATGCATCGCTTGTCGTCGGCAGCAATGCCATTTATATTTATAATGTGTGCATACTCGCACCTGATTGGTGCTTTATAGCTACTCGTTTGTATATGTGTGTGCATATGTCGAACGCTCCGTTATACACGCTACATTACTGTGTTGTGTATATGTGACGGAACTCTTGTCTTCTGATACTCGTAATTTGATGTCTTATGTTTTGCATGAAAACGTTGTGTTGTAATGTTATCGGTGTTAATAATTTGCGATATAATAATATTTTCGAAACACATGATTATGCTTCAAGGCAGTATATTTAATAACTGCCCGCAGCTGATTTCCGTGAAAACCTTGGTGCACTAGGAGGGCTCTACGTAGTGACTGTAAATGTGAGTGAAAGTAAGCTGTAGTTCATGATGAGCGCTCGCATAGCAACCGTTTACATATTACCTCGTGGTTGAATATCACTCCTGGGAGAGCTGCCAGAGCTCTCCCATATAGTAGGGTACAACAGCACTAAGTCGTTCGCGCTTTTTCCAAACAGACCTCCTACTTTTAGATTCGAAGCAGCTTATGGCGGAGGTCCATCCGGTGGTGGTGGTGGTGTGCGGCGTGACCACCCTTACTGCGCATGCGCAAACCCTATCCACACACCTCCTCTCCCCTCCCTCACTCCACGTGATGTCGGCGTTGCGTACGGCGGGGTTTGCTTACCGACGCTGCCGTTGCGTTTCGGCATGTCCAGCCCGCGTTTCACCCGTAGCAGTTTCCCGCCGACGTTTCCATTTGCGCTGGGCTTCTCTAGCCCGGAGCTCCGTGATCGTGACAGTGTCGTGATCATGACAGTGTACTTGGAACCCACCCTTTGCAAAGAGAACGTAGAATTGTACCTACAAAGAGCAATGGTGGAATACGACAACGTGTACAAGAACGACCCATTCATCATGGTGAGAGACTTCAACGTGGACATCTACAAAAACTCTTGGATAGTGCAACACATGATAAGCAGGTCACAAAGGGAAGTTTATTTGACACAAAACTCTTGACACAAAGCATCCGCAAATACAAAAGCGCCGGGAGACTCGCGTCACTAGGAAAAAGGGGAGAAAGGACCGTTATACAATTTCTAACAGCCGCTTGGCTGAACTATGGGGCGCAGACGCGCGTACACAAAATGTAAAAACGTGTATTCACGCGGGGCTACGTGTACAAGAGGTACTCCATTAACGGAAACGCCTAGTCAAACCGATGCAAACGCGGTGTGCACCCCCCGTGCTTCTTCGCATCGCCTCATGGTCCCCTTTAGCGGGAGATGGTGTAATTTTTTTATTGGACACTCCTATAGTAGTGTCATAGAGGCAGGAAGAGTACGATGTACTCTGCATCGTTTACATTTCTTTTTAAACACAAATCCTTATGTTGTGTAGATGGTCTGTCACAGCAAAAATTGTACATAGCCTCCATATGTGTTTGCATTTTCAAAATCATGTATGTTATGTGAAAATTATTGTATATTAAGTGTGTATATGTGTTAGTGCCTATTTTTTAGTGACAGCCTGTCGTCTGGGTCATTAGGTGGAAACCCGCCATGTGCATAGCACTCGAGTCCTTTTGTACGTCGTGGTTCTAATGATTCTATTGTCATAGTACTGTAACTGTTCCTCAATATTCGTAGCATCAAAGTTTGCATAAACTTTTTCGAAATACACATTACAAGCTTCTCTTTGTTCTGTCAGACGGGGGACGCCGCTAGGGGGCCACACGGAGCGAACTCGCTTCGCATGAGCTCCTGCTTCGACGCCTTATTTCACCCGGAACAACTCAACGATGCTGAAAATGGTGTACTCCACCGTCTTCTACTAACCAAGCGGAGTCTGTGGATAAGCGGTTTTTAACCGTAAGTCTACATTTTCCCCTTCCTCTGCTTGTTGGAACATCCGAGGAGACGAACGCTGCGCTAAGCCTAGGCGGCGCCTGGGCGCCGGCCCGGTGGGAGGCACGAGGATGACAGACGCCGACGCGGCTGCGTCGACTGGAGTTGGGACGCCGACCGAAAAGAGCACTGAACGCAAGGAGGACGCTACCGACCTCTCGCAAAAGAAAACGCTTGACAACGGGGGATGGTTCACTGCAAAATACCACAACTCAAGGCTGATCGCCGTTCCGCAGACCGGGAGCGAAGCGGCGGACAAATTAGCGCCGAGCCAGCCCAAACGTCGCAAAGAGAAGCTACCTCCACTGCCGAAAACCGATTTCAAGGTCATCATTAGACCGAAGAATGGGCTCAACATCAGTCAGCTGAGCACGCACCAGATGGCCTGGGCAATAACGAAAGCATGTGGAAACCCTAACATGTGCAACGAAGGCAACTTGCTTATACGATTGCGCAACGGATCCAACATCGCCATAATCAGCACACCAAACATGGAGACTGCCAATGCTGTGCAGAGCATTTCAAGTCTGCGTTTCGGTGCAAGCGACTATGCAGTGACGGCTTACGTGGCAGCTCCGGACAATTCGTGCAAGGGTGTGATTCACGGACTGGACGCCGGTACCACGCCGACCGTACTAGCCCATCTACGGTATCGGGGTTACTTCTACTAATTAACTACTGCTAGCAGCGGCATCGCCGCTAGCAACCCCTTGCAGTGGGTTCGAGCACTCAACGAGCAGAGAATGAGGTCGTCGCGTTCGCGCGCTCGCCATCTCAGCCATGCCATCGCCGCTCTGCCGCGCGCTTCGGCCCGCGGCCCGACTCGAGGCAGGGCAGTACGAACCGCCGCACGCGGCGAAGGATGAGAACATAAGGCGTCACTCTCCGAGCATGGTAATTTAATAAACACGTTAAAATAATACAAACAATAACAAGGCCGAATAAAGATCGAATTAAATATAAACAAAAGGACAATAAGGAATAACAAAACGCGAGCGCGATAACACAAACAACGGACAGTAACAATGAACAACACGCGAACACACAATAACACACAAAAATAACCATGCAGGGAAGGAGAGCCTAACCCCGGCCAGCGTACTCGCGACCGCGCCCCAAGAAAAGGAAAATAGAAAGAAAGGAACATACGTAGATGGGCGCAGATCGCCGGCCGCTGCCGTGGGTCGCTGGAGCCCAAGACGACGCGAGGTCCGGGCGGCGAGGCCTCGCCGCCCGGAGAGCCGCAAAAGCACGTACGCATCGCCCCGAGACCCAGCGTGTTCTCCCCATGCATCTCCAAAACCCGAAACGCCAGAATGCGCAAACATTCTGGGAATTTCTCGCTGCCCAATGGCAGCCTATGTTAAAACCACATGGGCGAAGCGGGTGGGCCCTCGCTCCGTCCAGCCGGGAAAGGGGGATGCGGCGACATTCCGTGCAAAAACATGGCGTCGAGCGGGACGCGGCCCCACATCCCTCCCTCCTTAAAAGCCCCCCTAAAAAAAACAATACCGACGGTGCCGACACACATTAAAATCCGCGAGCTACCCCCAAACCAAAACAAAATAAGAAAACAAACGCGACAATACAACGCGACAAGTCTCTCAAATGTCCCATGAAGCTGACGCACGCCACGGCATCTTCACCTGGACCCCGGACGCCGGCCGCGGCAGGTCTCACGTGCCGTCGACCCTGTCGACTTCCTGGCCGCACCAAGTGACGCGACCACGGCTCCGTCCGCAGCCTCGCCGTCGACGCCGCCCCGCTCCGGACACGCAGACTTCAACCTCCAACTCAGCGCGGCAGAAAAACACAACCAAAGAAACAAACAAACAAAAACAGTCGCGCAGCACAAGAACCAAACTCAGTTGCACTAACGAAAAAGAAAACAACACAGGGCTAGAAATCATTCTCAAGGTAGCCAAAACCAAAACCCAAAAAGAAACAATCGGTACGTAAACAGAAATGAACACTTAGCATAAAAACTAGAACAGCGAAGAGAAACTGGAGAAAGCGTAGAAAGAGAAAAAGAGAAAGACTTCTCTGTCAGGTTATCTCCGTCTGGAACCAGTCGGGCAGTAACCAATGTAAACGTGGTCTTCACTAGTGCGATGCCGCATGACCTTACACTAGCGGATAATCCTTCCACGAACGCACTCTGCCCATCCGTGACACCAAACGAAACGGGAGATCCACAACGTGTTGCCTACGGAATGAACAGACGCGGAAGGGACGGCGACAGCTGAGCATTCACACTGCACCGTGCCAAATCGCAGAGCACAGTAACTTCAACTAAAGCCTTCCGCTCTGACGACTGGCGAGAATTATTGCAGGGGCGCGCTATCGCTCTCCTCTGCTGTCGGGGGGGTGCCACTGCCGACGCGCGCAAACACGGCGCTAACCGCAAAGGTGGCATGATACTGTGGCCAAGCTCGTACAGACCGCGCAGAGTGAACCCCTTTCTCTCCAGGGCCACGGCTACACAAGCCGCTTCGGGCCCAAAACCCGCGCTCGCCGCAATACAAGACAGCGATACTACGCGCGCGCGCCATGTGCAGTACCAACACATTCAGGCGCCTCGCCTCCCGGAGGCGAAAAACAAAACCGCGAAAGAAACTATTTACATTATGTACACATGGGTCACTCTGCCGTCAACTACGTCGCTCTTCGGGCCAAACGAAAAAAAGCAAAGGAACAACAACCAAGAAAAAACCAGATTCCTGAGGTGAGTCCGGTGAGGATAGAACCCCTCTTTCATCCTTTCCCCCGACCGGCCGGCTGATTAACGCCACAATGGCCTCCTTCTCTCCCGCCGCGGGGACGCTGGAACGCTCTCCCCTTCTGCGTGCGCGAAGATAGACAGGTGCCCAAAGGGCTATTCATGGAAGATGGCCTTCCTTCTACTTCTTTGTTCGCCTCAGCGGCCTTTCCGCCATCTTTGCCTCCCTCGGTGCAAGTCGGCAATGTGCACCGAACAGCGCCTGTCAACATTTAAAGAAAAGAGACTTTCGGCGACCCGGGCAAGAAATAGCGCGTCAACTATTCTTTTACTGGTTCTGAATTTAGTGAGGAAAGACGCGCACGACGCGAAGTCCAAAGAAAACCGTTGGACTCACCGACTTGAACGTCGCACGGGAGACACGATGGTCAATCTCCCGGCCATGGCATGATGGAAGCCTTGGTCAATCCAACGAGTTTCCGCCACCAAGAACAAACTGCTGCAACTAGGTGGCAACTTGCATCACGCCTTTCCTCGTCCACGCTTCGCCTCACACAACTTCGAAGCGGGTTACCAATCCGTTTGAGAAGTGACATTTGCCTCTCCTCACACCACGATACATCGACAGAGAAAAAGGATGAACAGACAAAGGAAGAGATACGCGCGATACACGGCAGAGACGGCCGCGCTCAACCAAAAGCGCATTTGACGCTGGGAACCGAACGCAACTTCCCCACTCTGCCGACACCTGCTCGTCGTTTGAGCGACCAAGGGCAAGGCCCCTGGCCCCACTTAGTTGGGCGCCAAAATGTAGGGGTTACTCTTCTACTAATTACTACTGCTAGCAGCGGCATCGCCGCTAGCAACCCCTTGCAGTGGGTTCGAGCACTCAACGAGCAGAGAATGAGGTCGTCGCGTTCGCGCGCTCGCCATCTCAGCCATGCCATCGCCGCTCTGCCGCGCGCTTCGGCCCGCGGCCCGACTCGAGGCAGGGCAGTACGAACCGCCGCACGCGGCGAAGGATGAGAACATCAGGCGTCACTCTCCGAGCATGGTAATTTAATAAACACGTTAAAATAATACAAACAATAACAAGGCCGAATAAAGATCGAATTAAATATAAACAAAAGGACAATAAGGAATAACAAAACGCGAGCGCGATAACACAAACAACGGACAGTAACAATGAACAACACGCGAACACACAATAACACACAAAAATAACCATGCAGGGAAGGAGAGCCTAACCCCGGCCAGCGTACTCGCGACCGCGCCCCAAGAAAAGGAAAATAGAAAGAAAGGAACATACGTAGATGGGCGCAGATCGCCGGCCGCTGCCGTGGGTCGCTGGAGCCCAAGACGACGCGAGGTCCGGGCGGCGAGGCCTCGCCGCCCGGAGAGCCGCAAAAGCACGTACGCATCGCCCCGAGACCCAGCGTGTTCTCCCCATGCATCTCCAAAACCCGAAACGCCAGAATGCGCAAACATTCTGGGAATTTCTCGCTGCCCAATGGCAGCCTATGTTAAAACCACATGGGCGAAGCGGGTGGGCCCTCGCTCCGTCCAGCCGGGAAAGGGGGATGCGGCGACATTCCGTGCAAAAACATGGCGTCGAGCGGGACGCGGCCCCACAACGGGTACGCACCCAAGGTGTCAAAATCCTTTATGCAAGAATGCTTGGAAATTCTCAAACTGCGGTCATCACTTTCGAGGGCAAGATTGTTCCCCGCTATGTTTACTACTACGGGGGCGAGACGCGTTGCTACCTCTACCGATCATCGCGTCAAGTTTGCTACATATGCTTCAAACCTGGTCATAGAGCGGACGTATGCCCGACACCTGACGCCGTTGTCTGCTCGAATTGCGCCGAGCCAGTCATCGAGGACGGACACACCTGCGAGCCAAGGTGTGTGCTCTGCAAGGAGGCGCACCCCACACGTGCAAAAGAGTGCAAGGAACGCCTCAGGAAACCGAGGAGTCATCGACCGCGGAAAAGAGAAGAAGCACACGCTGGAGCTAGCAATGCCGGCGTCTGTGGCCGTATCCGGAAACGCTGGTTCAGCAAGGACTCCAATTCAACATCCAGGTCCCGATCGACTTCGAGAACGCGGTCGAGGTCGAGATCCGCGTCCAGGACCAGGCAGGTTCCAGAAACAAAAAAGAAACAACCAAAGAAGCCCATAAGCAAGAAGGAAGAAAACAGTAAGGTGAGCTGGAAAGCGCATCTTTTTTCTTCCTCTCCCACTGCTCCAAATACACAGACAGGCAACGCTCCTAGTGATAACTGGCAATCTAACGACGACGTAAATGAGCTAAGGCAAACTATTCAGACGCTGAGGGCGGAGAATGCTGAACTTAGACAGAAACTAAACGATCTCATAGCTGAACTCAAGGCCCAGAGGACCGGGCAGGCAATGTCAAACTCGCAAGCTAACGAAACTCAGTCAACTACCATAGGGCGCCAGGAATTCTCAGCTGCCATGACTGCCATGAACAATGCGCTAACGAACCTTAGCAACCTCGTCTCTAACATCCAAGACGAGGCGCGTAAGGATAGAGAACGCCTAGTACAATTTACGGCCATGAAATCCAGAGCTAAACCCTATACCAGGCCGTCAACCGAGCATGGCGAGCAACCGTAAATGCTCGGACAAGTTAGAAACCCTCGAAATATGGCAGTGGAACTGCCGTGGGATCCGCAGAAAGCAAGCTCTTCTTAAACAACACATCAGTAGCTGCGGAGCTCTGCCAGACATAATCGCTCTGCAGGAAACCGGCTGCTCACCCGCTCTCGCTGGCTACTCAGTCTATGAGGGGATCGGACAGAGTAAGGTCGCGACGCTGGTTCACAAGGCGGTGACCGCAATCAGGCACGACATCGACGCAACTGATATTGACCACGTTTTCATTGAAATCATCACCCAAAAAAGAAGCCAAGAAAGCATATTTCTCCTCAATATTTACAGCCCGCCCAGCCAGAGGAAAGCCAACTTCAACTACTTGTTGGGTAAGGCGCAGCAAGCAGCAGGCAGGAAGGGCATCGTCATCTTAGGCGATTTTAATGCATGGCACAAGAGCTGGGGGTACCTTAAGGAAACTCAGAAAGGCAAGGATCTTGCCAGGGAAGCTGACCGCAGAAAGCTCAGTCTCATCACGGACCCCACGCGACCCACGCGAGTGGGAAATAGTATCAGCCGAGATTCGTGCCCCGACTTGGCATTCGTCAGAGGAGTACGGGAGGCTCGATGGGAAAACGAAGGGGAAACGCTTGGCAGCGACCACTGTATCTTGCGCATCCAGATAGAAACACTCCCCATCAGAAAAGGACAAGGCCAGGCCAGACTAACCGACTGGGAGGCATATAGAAAAACTAGGGCGGAGTCCGAAGATACTGAGATCACAGACATTAAGAGCTGGGTAACAGGAATCAAGGCGGACTGGAAAAGGCTAACCCGAGAAGTCACCCTCACAACCAGCACACCCGAGGTGGACAAACATCTATTACACCTATGGGACGCTCGACGGGGGTTACTAAGAAGGTGGAAACGGCAGAAGTACAACAGGAAGCTCCGACTTAAGATTGCCGAGATCACCAGACAAGCTGAAGAGTATGCGACAGAGCTCTCAAGGCGCAATTGGGACCAAAAATGCAACGAGCTACAAGGCACCCTCGGCTGGAAAAAAACATGGGCATTGCTAAGGGCTCTTATAGACCCAACTATGACCAAGTCTGAAAATTGCAAGACAACCCAACGAATCGCGCACCAATTTCAAGGCACAGACCGGGAAATGCTAGAGGAGATCAAGCAGCGCTATATTGGGGATGCAACAAACATAGCCTGCAGCTTCGCATACACGGGCAAGGAAAACCCCGCTTTAGATGAGCCTATCACCGCAGAGGAAGTCAGGCACGCGATGATTTCCGCCACAAGGAACACCACCCCAGGCAAGGATGGCATCACCAATGCAATGATCAGGAACCTAGACGAAAGGTCAATCAAAAGATTCACAGAATTCATCAATAAACACTGGGAACGCGGGACCATCCCGGATGACTGGAGACATGCAGAAATTGTGATGATTCCAAAGTCCGGAAAGACTCCCAGCCTGGAAAATCTTATACCTGTGTCACACGGGCACATTGGAAGGCCTTTGAGTCGATGACCTTCGAAAAGCCCACAACTCTATCGACCCAAAATACATTCTGGCGCTGCTACACGGCAGTTTTCAACGGCCGTTGAGTCGCCGAGTGATTTCGCAACAACATGGCGGCAACCAAGGCACCCGCTTCAATTCTAATTCGCACTAGTTGCTTGCTATTCGCACCGACGCCAAGAAACAAACTTTAAATTGAGCTTTCTCTTAATCTCATGTACCAAAAGGGACAAAGTATTCGCGACGTTTTGCAGTCGTTATTCAGAAAACTTGCCGATTTTGGCACTGCTAAGCCTAAGTGCCTAGCGTGAGCCCCAAAAATTGGTTTGATTTGTAGACACTAGATGGCGCGACACGCGGTGTTGCCCACCAGCTGCATGGCCTTTGTTTTTTATACAAGTGACGGCGTATTCGTTCTAGAAATAATGCAATAAAATGAGAGCGTTGGCCTCTCTGCACGTTTACAATATTTTTCACAGGTGTAGGATTCTACTTATTGACACAACGACATAAATAGGGCCATGGCCTCAGAACCTAACGCGCGCGGGAGTTGCCGGTGCGCCAATTCTCGGAGTTCGCGCTGCTTCCGCTTCCGTCGTTCAATGGCCTTCGAAATCTCAAAGGAGTTGTGGGCTGCTCAGTTGACTCGATAGACTATTGACTCGACGGCCATCGAAACCGCCCGTGTAGCAGCTCAAACTTGACCTTTGAGCCGATGGACAGTTGGTTCGAAGGCCTTCGAAAGGCCCGTGTGACACCAGTATTAGACCGATTTCGCTGACATCATGCTTAGGTAAAGTATATGAGAAAATTGTGCTTCAGAGGTTGGAGACCTACCTGGAGGATAATGAGCTCCTGCCGCATACTATGTTTGGGTTTCGAAAACACCTCTCAACACAAGACGTCCTTCTGCAGGTCAAGGAGGAAGTGCTTACTGCCGTCCCGAAATACGGAGAACATATCTTGCTCGCGCTTGACATTAAGGCTGCCTTCGACAATGTCAGTCACAGGGCTGTGCTGGAAGGTCTTAGCAACCTAAGCTGCGGGCACAGAATACACAGCTATGTTAAAGCCTTCCTCAGTAACAGAACCGCCACTATTGGTATAGGGGGCATCAGGACTGATACCTTCAACACGCCTCAGAGGGGAACACCGCAAGGCTCTGTGATATCGCCCATGCTCTTCAACATTGTTATGACTGGCTTAGCACGGCAGCTAGAAAAAATTGAAGGAATCAGACATGCCATCTACGCAGACGACGTCACAATCTGGGTGACTAAGGGATCTTTGGGAGAAAAGCAAGACCTTCTGCAGAGTGCAGCAGATACGGTCCACGCATATGCCCAATACTGCGGACTCGCATGCTCCCCGGAGAAATCCGAGGTGCTCAGGGTCTACAGAAGGGTACACAACGTGCAGAACTCCATAGAGGAGGAGGAGGAGAAAGGAGGGAGGAAAGACAGGGAGGTTAGCCAGTGCTGAGACCGGCTGGCTACCCTGTGCAGGGGAAGTGGGGTGAGGGGAATGAAAGACAATAGAAAGGAGACACGACAAGAGAAAAGAAAAGGATAGAGAAAAAAAAAACACGCACAGAAAAAGAAATGAAACGCGACACTGCTTAGAGTCTGTCCTTTAGACCGCTCGTCCTTAAAAATCGTAACAGCGCGTTCAGCGCTTTCCGTGCTGACGATGGTCCTGGCCAGTGTCCCAAAACTCGTTGCTCGGACAAACTCCATAGAGATCTACATAGGGGGCAGGAGGATCCCCGAAGTATCCCAGATTAAGATCCTTGGCATGTGGATACAAAGTAACCGACGTCTGGATTACACAATCCGACAGCTCGCGAACACCACAGCGCAGATCACGAGGATGATCGCCCGAATCTCCAACACAAGACGAGGGATGAAGGAGGAAGACACTTGTCGGCTAGTACAGGCCCTAGTTGTGAGTAGGATTGTATACAGTGTCCCCTACCAAACGCCACTCGAGCACGAAAAGGATCAGTTAGAGGCAATCCTCAGGAAAGCTTACAAATGCGCTCTCGGACTACCGGTTAGCACCTCGACGGATAAATTTCTTAAATTGGGTATCAACAACACAGTGCAAGAACACATCGAGGCCCATCTTCTCTCGCAAAAAATGAGACTTATGCAGACCCCGACAGGCAGGAACACGCTGAAGATACTGGGCATGAGGGATGTCTGCAGAGAAATCAACAGCACGGAGTCTATACCGAAGGATATTCGAGAGAAGATCGAGATCAGCCCAATACCGAAAAACATGCATCCAGAACTACACAAGGCCAGAAGGAAGGCAAGGTCGCAAGCTCATGAGAGATATTTCGCCGGAAGAAAAGATGTATTATACGTCGACGCGGCGACATACCAAGAACACTCCGGAGCGGTAACCAGCGTTGTTGATCACCAGCTTAGGGAAGTGAATTGCGCGTCGATCAAAGGCAACAACATCCTCGAGGCTGAGGAAGCGGCGATCGCGCTCGCCATCACCCATCAGGGCGAGGAGGAAATAGAAATTCTTACGGACTCGCAAGAAGCATGCAGAAGGTACAGCAGTGGACGCATATCCACTGAGGCCATCCGCATCCTCAAAGCGAGGAACATCACATTCTCGAGATGCTTCATAACGTGGACACCAGGCCATGAAGTTGTGACAGGGAACCAGCGTGCGGACGCCAACGCCCGAGCATACGCCAACCGGGGGGCACACCACGACGGGGAACTGAGCTCAGTCACAAGACGTTATGGAGCAATTTTAGAACAACAAAGAGCCTTAAGGAGGACATATCCCCCTCCCCATAAAGAGCTTAGTAGAGAGCAGTCGGTTGCCTGGAGACAACTGCAAACTAATACATACCCCAATTTGAGCCTACTTAGTAAAATTTATCCCACAACATATGACGATAAATGTCCGCTATGCGGGGAACACCCAACACTGTACCACGTTACGTGGGCCTGCCAAAAATCTACAGTAGTCCCAGTAAACAAAACACCAACACCGGAGCAGTGGGAGGCTGCGCTATCCTGCTCGAAGCCTGATGAACAGCTCAAGCTGATCGACAGAGCTGGCAAGATGGCAAAAGCCACAGGGGCCCTGGACTGAGGGCTCCTCCTACGCCTGGGAACTTACCTTGCAGAAATAAAGTTTTTCTTCTTCTTCTTCTTCTTCTGTCAGACGAGCTCTTTGCTGGTCTCGAAGGATATCTTCGACATCCTTTTTTGCCCTTTGTGTCAATCAGCGCTAGACGCGGAAGGCCTGTCTTTTCGGCTGGTTTTGAGAGGTTGATGCTTCGGCTGTCATCGGCAGCGGTGCCAAGGAACTTGACAGATAGTACGTATCTTCATCTCATTCATGTTCTTTGTTTCTAACTGTAATGTGCACCTAGCGGTTTGTGACTACTTATTCGTAAATGTATCTGACCCTGTAAAACGTCTGTTGTAGTACATGCTGCACCTGTGTGTTGTGTATACGGGACTGAAGTGTGTTTCATGATACTCATAACCGAATGTTTTGTGTAAGAAGGTCATGTTGTGACGTCACCCATGTTAAGTCTGTGCGCGCGTGTGTGTGTGTGTGTGTGTGTGTGTGTGTGTGAGAGAGAGAGAGAGAGAGAGAGAGAGGAGAGAGAGAGAGAGAGAGAGGAGAGAGAGAGAGAGAGAGAGAGAGAGAGAGAGAGAGAGAGAGAGAGAGAGAGAGAATTTCACGTGGTCGAAATTTCGGGAGCCCTCTACTACGGCGTCTCTCGTAATCAGATAGTGGTTTTAGGACGGAAAACCCCAGAAGCCAATCAACCTTTTACAGAAGTTAATCGTTGATAGTTTCTTGAGGCAATGTAGGTGCGGAGCTAAATATACCAGAGAAAAGGCAAGAAAGAATCTGCGCTGGAACTGTTTGTTCGCAGAAAACATCACTGAATTTATACAAGATGCAAAGAACGGTTATATTTCTCGGATGTTTTCTGAGAATAATCAGTTGGGTGTTGGCCCCCGTGTATGTTGTTTCTTGTCTTTGTCTCTCGTCTATATAGCGCCAAAACTATTGCCTCAAGTAACTAACCAACTACCTCAGCATCATGTCCATTCGTAAATGGTTACTTTTTTTCAGCAACATGTACAAGCCTGGAGTTACCGCACTGGTATCACTCTGCCGTGATAAATAACGCTGGGCCTTTAGGTTCGATGCCGACAAGCTAGGTTTGACGATACGAATCCAAAGTCTTGCTTTGAGAAACGCTGTACTGGATGTATTTGAATTATCACTACGGTGTTTTATTGAGCCATTGCACGGGCTTTTACACCTAGGAATATGGCCACTCTTCTGCGGGTTTATTTTGGTTTTTATGTATTGTTCACGTTTTTTTTTCACATATATTTTTATTTCAGACTGACGTCATCGCTTGATAGAGCAACGTTCGTGTGCATTCGAGCGGAAAGGATAGTAAAACTTCTACGTGTCCGGACAGCAGGCTAGACTGTAGGCCTACAGCGCCCGACTGCATGCACTTATGAAAATTTACTGAAAGCCTCTTGTTAACGTGAGGTCGTAAAGGGGCACCTGAATGTTCTTGCACCTAGTGGCCAAGCGTCAACCCGTGCAACTGCCATTCGAACCCACAACCTCTTGGACGACTGAAGTATACGGTACTCCCTCCGACACTGCGGGCCGCGCGATGCACTTAAACCACAGTGTGCCAGTTTTCTACCAAAGCGTGTGCGCCATACACTCTCAGCTCTCGAACACCGTGGAATGCTCTCAGCGTCAGGAGCCGGTCAGTTTGTTCAGCTCCCAGCCGCAGGGTGTGTACACCTGCGCGGACGTAACCGAAGACGCACAGGGTCTGCGAAGTGTTTGCATTCCATCACCCCGTCGAGGGACCACCGCTTCTACTGATTTCTTTCCTGTCAGTTGAGAAGGGCCTGACTTCGTTATGTCTTGGGGCAAGCACAGTTCGGAGGTCAGTGTGGATACCTCTAGAGGCCACGCACCTACGGCATGGAGTTGCATGCTCTGCCACCTATGATGAAACGAAACAGTAACTTTCAGCTAAGGGAGAGAACAGTCACCCATGAGACAAAGATTTGAGACGTTTTCAAGATCAATTTTGTCTAGCTGGCTTCTTGTGAAAAGAAAGAATGTTATGTTGCCGACAGATTAACCGGCGAAAGTATACAGTGGAAGAACGTGTTAATTACGTGTCATAACGATGCGACGTTGCTTGAAGCATGTCATTGTCTTTGTCTTTATATCCTCGAGACATAACTTCCTTGAATTGCGTAACTGGAATACGAATACAACCTTCCCGGAGCAATAAAATTCCGTACTTCGCTGGGGCATATTTGTGACTAAATTTGTGAGTGACAAACCCTTCAAGTTCTTAAACTTAGCAAGCAGAACCCTAATATATATATATATATATATATCAAGGCTCGTTTCTTTATTTGTCATAAACAAGTTAATGAGCAAACAGACAACGAATACGAAACGATATATATATATATATATATATAGTATTATATAGAGTATAGATTATATATTATTATATATATTGTGAGCTCAAACATACGACTGGCTCTTCTTCATCTCTGCACATCATCATCACTTGTACATTTCCCCCCTCAACATCAATCATCATCAGCTGCTTGGCTCGCTCTCCATCTTGGTCCCATAATCGAGGCTCGCTAGAATAAAGTAGTTTGCTCACATATAATATATATATATATATAGATATAATATATATAATACGGTGTTACACGATGTTTTTGTTTCATTTAGATATACAAAACGCAATGCCTTTACCTGCAATGAGGTCGACCGTATTTTGCGCCTTTAACCTTTTAGCGCGAGGCACGATTTGCGTACACAAGCCTGTTCCCTTCTACCTTTCGAGGTGGCCATCAAGGATCATTCATCATCCGTTCCTCTTCCTTTCAGCGTGAGCACGCCGCGTACTGTACGTGTTAACACTAATGTGCACCGTTGCGATGGTGGCGCTGATTTTTTCTCACCTTGTAATATTCGGATGCGACGAGGATGCCGCTTCGAGTGTTAAGTTGGGGGCGGATCAAAAGGTGGGTGGGCGGAAGGGCCTGATTGTGGGCGCGCATGCGCAAATCTACCATTATTACCTCGAGGTACCGTGCGGCCACGAGTCACCGCACCACTGCAGAATCTGTCTGCACGTGATCACGCTGGCATTTCTCACACGGACATGGTCAACGTGTAAATACCTGTTCTCACACGCGGATGTACACAAAACCGGACCTCCTATGGGCACACGCATATAATTGAGCGGCTATGTGTGTAAAACGATAGTATCTCTGAAGCTAAAACAAAGGCGTTCGAAATTTGCTGTGATGTATGGCTGTTCGTCGAGTCTTAACGTTCCACTTAAAATTTTCAACATCGTACACTTTCAGAATTGCTCTGAGGAGGGAAGGCCTGCTTCGAAATGTGCGTAATTACGGTGTTCTGCATGCTATTTCAATTGACCAAGCTGGTATCTTCACATAGGGCCTTTTCAACACGTTTTTAACGCCGTCAACACGGCCGCCTTCGATGGTTCCATAGGCCACCATGATGCGGCCTACCTCAAGTGAGCGTGCCGGCACCGGCTGTTGATAGCCGATCCCCTTGGGTGGGCAACTCTTGGAAACACCGCGCGTGCTTAATATATACTTACAAAGGTTGATAGTAGAGGAACCAAAGGGTATAGAAAGTTGCCGAACAGGAAGAAGGCCTGGGTGGTCACGAGCTTGGTGCTTCAAGAGCGGGCCGCCCGGCGCCTCCCACGGCGGACAACAATAGGGTGAGAAGCATCGGCGTCGCCGAACCAAACGAATCAATCATTGGCGCACCATTAGGCTGGAATAAATCGTGCGCGCGTCAAGAATAAGAGTGGCTGTGGCCGTTGGTTGTGGCGGGCCCCCCATCGGCGCCATGTGACCACTTTGTACCGTCCATCGGTGTGTTCTTAATTCGATTACCCCCTTAGAGATGCACCTCCCAACGGACGCCTACGCCCGGCACACCCATCTTTCGGCGCGCACAGAGAACGCCTTCATCTACAGCTGAGCCGCACGCGCGCTTGAGACAATGCCGCTGCGGGAGGGGAAATCTCGGGTACTGTGTGGTTCACCAAGATGCAAAAAATAATAAAATATAATGCAAATTCTGGTCCAAGAGCACCGGCGTGGCGCTGTGAAAACCTCTGCGAGGAATCAACTGAGAACCACCTGCCCTTGTGACGGAACCAGAGATCAATCGGAATTTTTATCATTTCGCAGGTTTTATGCTCTATGGTGGACCTTTAGGATGTACCGTGATGATTTTAGGAGGAAGAATGAAACAAGTGACTGTAAAAAATGTAGATTAGTGGAAGTGCGTGCGTGAGTCAGCTGTCGATTAGCTTAAACAGAGAAGAGATAGAATGCCTTAGCAGTTGTCTATCGCGTAGACCGGCACGTGTAACCGTTTGACAGGTGGCGCTACCGTTCCTGAGCGTGCGCGTATAAGTTTGTGTCTTCTTTCTTTTTCCCTCTGTGCTCTGCTTCAGTTGGTAGTCGGCGTTCGTGTTGTCCCCTTCTCTTCCCTTGTGTCCGTGTCTTGCAGGCCTCTTCTTCTATGGACCCTTACCAACTCCCTCAACTTTCTGTCCTTTTGAGTGTAGAAAGCTAAGCGTTCTACCGCCAAATGCTGAAGAAGCGTTTTGAGATATTGTCCGGAATCTGGAATGAATGGCTTGCGAGTCCGTCCTTGTCGGTGAGGGCGATGTACGAGGTGCGGTAACCGCAGGCGCCCCAGTTTACACGCTCGTTTGACGATCATTGAATCTTGGGGTATACAAACACTGGAGCACGCATCGAATAAGTTTATTGCGGCGCATTTTGCGGTTTATGTTCCTGAGCATGCCGAGACGTATTGTGCGGCGAACACAGCGCCATTGATTTAGAAGGTTACTGCCCATTCAGGGGAGTGGTCGATCTACTATAGTTCCCGGTGGACGCCGTCGAACTCTTCGATGCAAGGGTGGAGACAGGTATAGGCGTACTTCACGCAAGGCTCACGAGCACCGTCATAGGCGTTGCCTACTCTCATGAGTACGCACACGCGACCGGGTGTTACAACCGATCGTGAACACTGTGCATGCGTACGCACTGTTGTGGCTATTTTACGCGTGCATCGCGTGATACGCGGTCAACATACGTGCGAGCCGAGTTCCCGACGGCAGGAGTTCGCGCCGCCGATCCTAGTGGCTGCGTGCGAGCGCAGCGCGAAATTCAAGACTGCATAAATGATGAAAGCCACGCACCTTTCGTGGTTTGTTTTGCTAAGCGTGGATTGTGACGTTCACAAGAAACACATTTATGCCATTATGTGGCCTTGTCATCATCATCACCGGGTTTTTCTAGATCGGGAGCAGGACCAAGGACTCTACGCACGATTTACAGCTCTCCATTTTTTTTTTCTTTTGCCGAGGTGATTCAACTTTGTGCATGAGAGGTTTTGAAGTTCCTCACTTAACTCTCAGCTACTCTGCCTGCGCCCACCATCCCTGGGACTTCAGCATAGGTAGCAAGTTGTAACAGATGAAGCGCCCCCTGTTGGAATCCACAAACAGGGAATATCTATCCCAGCCTCGTCTTTCACTCAACGCACCGGTGCGCCCGAGGCGACGTGCCTTCCTGGTCCTCCTGCACCCACTATATTTAATGGGTTATTGTGTGCTCGATGCTGACGATCATTTCTGAGCGAACTCATCTCGGAGGCCATCTCTTAGGCAGACTACATATGTGAAGCGGGAATCGGGAACGATTAAGTCACCAAGGTTTCTGACGCCATCGCTCTTCTCGTGTTGGGCCGTAGAACTGTTCCGGTAAAGACTGTTAATGAACTTACGACTTTAGCCAGCATGCATTCGAAACTGTCGTCCGGCTGAATGAAGAGCTCCGTCACTTTCTTGTACTGCGCGCAATTGAAAGCTGTTAAACATTCGAAGACATCCTTCGAACTGTTAATCGTCCTATACGGTCAAACGCCCATACGACAGTACTTTTTCAAATAATGCCTGCAAGCCGGAAGCTTAAAAAGCATGAGCGATGGGATCGAACCCGAACTGCTAATGTTTTCCCATCTCTGATCTCTCATATGGAGCCGCTCGTCACGTTGTATACGTCGAACTTCTACAGAAGTGTTGTACACCGCAACGTATCAATCAAGACATCCAAGACGTGTGCAGCTAATCATCATTAACGTTCCTATTTCTTTGCCTTGCGCTCGATGTTTGCTCGTTATGTCGTCTGTGATTTAATGTCATTAGGTGTTAAATAAGCCTACTTTTCACGACACACAAAGTTCAACCCGACCCCGTTCTGAGAGATTCCGGAATTCTTTGTCAAACAGCGGAGGGAATACTTGACCTGCACACATCCTTTACGACGATTCGCTCGCCTGATAGGATGAACTGTCTTCTCGTAGCATCGAGGCTGTATCTACACGGCGAGGCGGCAGCTCCCTGTGGACAGTGGGGCTCTTGAGTCTGTCAACACTGAGCTCACTTTCGAGTCGGCATAAGTGTCTGCCTTTGGGACCTTTGTTTGAGGGTATACTACGCCCTCTGAAGACTTGTGTGCTTTGCGCAATGCAACCTTTCTTATTTTCGCTCACAAGGACACCTCGGAAGTTGCAGGCATTCCACTTCAAAGTGTTCAGATGGGGGTCATTGATAACTATTTCCGTGACAGCGATCAAACTGTATTCCCTAGAGGCGAAATTAGGCAATGCAACCTTTCTTATTCTCACTAACAAGGACACCTCGGAAGTTGCAGGCATTCCACTTCACAGTGTTCAGACGGGGGTCATTGGTAACTATTTCCGTGGCAGAGACCAACCAAAGTGGATCCCTAGTAGCGTAATTAGGCCCAAAGAAATAAAAACAAATGATTGAGAGGGCTACAGCGCGGGATTGCAATTACATAATTCTTTCGTTTGTAAAATACCTTTGTCGTTGGGTACGTGCCACGACCCAAACGCCAAACGTCGCAAATGGTTGCAATTGAAGCAGTTGCAGCGTTGTAACTTCTGTGTGAATACAATCTAAAAACAGATGGACTGTATTAGCATTGCACGCATAGAGAAATAGAAAATTGTACGTTTTCGTATGCAAGATAAGCACACTTGTCGAAATGTAATTTTTTTGGGGGGGAGGTGGGAATATATTGGGAGGTCAACATTATTTCGGCATACTCGTGTCAATTTTATCGACTGTCACGAAGCGTTGGTGTGTTGAGTAAGTATCAAAGCAGGGAGGAACTGCGATGGAACCAGTCCCAGTCCATATAGCGCGTAGACTTCGAAACACAGAAGTGCTGCTTACCTTAGAGAAGCCCTGCAAGACATCTTCAGCATAGAAAACGATGTCGATTAGACGTGTTGAGCCATATGTTATCGTACCGCTTACTATACACACGAGGCTTGCGAAATCGCATCTGTGACGTCATATGCGACGGCGCATAGTTGCGTAGAAAGAACTGGTGGACGGTTCAGTCATGGTGTTCATATTGAATGGAGAGATATTATTTTATAACTTTGGATAGGAAAAGTGAATGGGGTCAGCACTTGCAAAGAATAATTATTACTTATGAACCAAATAGCCACCACTGCTGGCACCTGCTAGCTACCCTTACTAACCGATATTTAGCAATATTTCGCCAGTACCAGACAGCATTAGCAATCTGTTAACGATCTTTAGCCAGTAGTAGGTACAGACTAGCCAACACTAGGTTGTGATGCGAGCGTTTATTTCTTATAATCTTCAGCTTAACTTTTTAATGAAACTCGGTCGTCATGCCCATGAAAGAGGCTGAGCGGACGAGGCCCGAAATACGGAAGGAAAGGGGAGCAGACGCTAGTAACAAATCGATTGACACCGCTTGGCTAACCCGGTACGTAATGAGGTAGGCTGCTAGTCTGTCGTTTACCCCGGCAAAAGCCGGCGATCTCGTCACCTCGAAGCGACGAGACGTTCTCACAAAATCAAAAAGGCACGCCGACGGGACGTGAAGGATTCAGGCGGCACCGGTCGCGTCACTCTTCAAAAGTGCCGACGTGTTGCCGAGGCGGCAGAACAGACCAAGCAGGTTAAAAAAAAATTAAACCTCCTTGGTACAGACCTGCCAGCTGGTTCGAGGTGTGTAGACCCTTCCGGCTAATCCGACCAAACAGGCCGAGGTGGTCAGTCGGTGGAGGTGTCACTGTACCCGTGCAAACGGCAAACTTGCAGTGCTTCAACTCAGGCAATACTTCAAGCTCACAAAGCGCTGAGCACGACGAATTAGTCATACGCTGTACGCGTCGGTATGCAGGAAAAGGAACAGAATGCAGCAACACGCGCCGCATAAAAGGCATGTAATACCAATATTTCATATCCCGAGGCATTTGAAAGGCTCGAGGCAGAACTAGCTTGAACTAGCTTAATCAGAACTAGCACTGGCTGATTCCATTATCGGGAAAACATTCGTTCGTTGTAAGTTTAACATATAAAGTGTACGTGTCTTTATGCACACCAAATAAGTGAAGTGGCGTATTGGTGCTCCTCTCGAATTCATTGAAAAAAAGAGCAGTAAGTGTCCAGCTGCGTTTGAAACCTAAGTGCGAATTTCCTAGTTCGTACAGTACAATAATACTCGGCTCACTTGCTCATTGGCGCCTCCACAACATACTGGCACCGTTTCCAGACTATATTGGGAAATCCAAACTAGAAGAGAAGCTCAGGGGAAGATGGATGCTTGAATCGATGAACAAATCGCAAATACGATTTAGAACAGGTAATGTCGCAGGAGCCAACGTTTCGACAAGCGGACTTGTCTTCGTCAGGACCACTTTCCCATATTGGAAAACAGTTTCAGGGGCTGTTCAAGTCTAGGTATGAGGTAGTGTAAACCCGACACTTTGGAGCTCCGGAAACTAGAATTATCTTGTACGGGCTCTGTCTACAAGAATTATCGTGTAGATAGGGTGTATCTACGATGGATGAGTTGCCGTGATTGCATGCATAGGTACCATTCTCTGTCTCTGTATTATGATCGATTTGACTTATGAAATAATGTCCACTTTCAGTGAGGCAGCAGTCGTCTTGTGATCCTGGCTGATCCGAAGGAGAGAAAGAGAGAGAGAAGACTGTATTATACAGATTGGGCCGGCAGTTGAATCTTGGTGACCTCAGGCGGCCAAATATAAAATTTTAATTGAAAGGAATGACTGCTTAATAAGGCAAATAGGAGCTAATGCCTTTGTTGCACTGACGTTTTTACGGTCTATAGTGTAGTCGTAGGTATTATTGCTCCAGAGCAGTACAGATCATTTCACTGCCTAAAAAACAAAGACTATACTCATCGACTAACAGTGACCACGCATAGACTGGACAGGCCATAAGAGGTTGAGAATGAGAACCGGTATTTTATGTAAAATAGGCATTCGAAGTAACGTATAACTGTTGCGGATGAGAAATGGTATTTAATCGAAAATAGGCATTCGAAGTAACGTATAACCTAAAAAGAATATTTGGCGAGAAACGAAGCTATGAAAGGGGATGCGCTTGCCTGAAAGGTACAATATTGTACATCGTTGAATGGCAGCACTTCCTACAACCTACGGATGTTTCCTTATTTCTTAGGACATAGTCCCTGTCCATGTTTTTGGGCTGTTAGTGCAGCATGGCCGACTGCTTAATATTGGAAACACCGCTCCTATACATTCCAATCCTTCTTCTATTCTTTATTACACTTTCAATTTCTGAAATAACAAAGCATGAAGTTGTGCTTACTACAGATATGGCTCCTTTCTCGCTATCGTTCGTTAATGATCCCCTGTCGTGACGGCTCATTTGCAGGAGCTTCAAGCTCTGTGGCAGCAGTAGAGCGCAATTTTATTTTAGAAAACCAGGGGTTTTCTGCGATGATGTGGCTGTACGGAAGAATGACGACACCACGTCTTTCTATAACAAAGTTTATTATTTGTGAACTTTTTCGATGTGCCGAGTAAATGCAAATAGTATAGTCTGCATGATTACCGGAGCCAGCGCTGGCTTATTAGCACGAGCCTGAGGCGCTGGTCTTCGACTCGCTCGTCATCAACGATAGCCCAGGCGCCTAGTTGACAAGGTTAATTAAAGTCGGAGCAGTTCGCGGACCACTGCGTGCTTGCGTTACCACGTCATCCAAACGGGCGTAACGCTGCTTGTCGTGTGGTGGCAGAGCTTAAAGGCATAATCGGTTAACCCGAGCCTTCTTTAAAGCCTGTAGATCTATCCGCACCTAACGCTGTCCACCTTGCCTAGGCCATCTAGAAATAAGAACAAAAAAGCGTTGGTCATATTGACAGCAGGCGAACTTGTTGTATTAAAGGCAGCAAGATAAAAAAGAAAGTTTTGTTGTTGAGGTGCGTTAAGGCGCCATCACGTCCTTAAACATCCCATGATAAATTGCAAAGAAAACTTTAAACAGCAAAAACAGCCAGTTTTGCTTTGGGAGCCTCAACGAAGGCTCGAAGTGTCCCCATGGTTTTGCTTATGTTCTACAGAATAGACACAAATCGCAACACGGCTGCAGGTGGCGAACATGTTCAGTCAGGGTAAAGAAGTGATTGAATGTGGCTTTGGAAAAACGCTGCTGCTGCAGTTATGGTAAAGGCAGCGTGTGCGGGGCTTGAATTTAGAAGTGAAAATAAAGCACGAAAGCGCAGCTACCGCCTCTCGTAGCGAGGACACCTCAATGGCCCTCTATGGGGAAATAAGTGGGGCAAAAAAGTGGTAGTCTGTTTGGCAGGCGTCACGAAGGACAAAGCGCCAGAACCCTCTACATTGTGAAGCAATAGCTTTGAAGGGCTCGACGACAGACGCAAGGAAGTTGAGAGAACAGTGCTTACGTTCAGAACAGAATGGTTATTGGCAGAAGAAGAGAAAGACGAACAATGAATTAATATTTCGGACTTAGGGGTAATCCTTAACACCACAATTTATGTTGTCCCCGTCAAGAAGTGTCAAACCGGTGCTAGATTATGGGTCCTGGCATTCAATGATAGCAGTGAGGGCTATAGTGAAAGCATGTTTCATCTCCTTTCTGTAGAAATCTTGTGTGCAACTCGCACACCATAGTTTCGAGGGTGAGCTCAAGAAATTCCAGGAATCGGGCTTTTGAGAAACTACGTTTTGAGAAGTGGACTAGTCTTCGTCAGGAGGGTAACTGACAAAGACAAGTCCACTTCTCAAAACGTGGGTTCCAGCGACATTCCCTAGTCTCCATTGTGTTTAATGATCTGTTCATACGATAACGCTTATCACACATTAGAAACGCAATTCACGTTATATTAGAAGCGAATTCACATTACATTCATGTTACATTGTAACATCATTACAACGCGAAGGGAGGCACGTTATTGTTATTATTATAAAATTAAAGGTGTGGTCATTGGAACGTATGGAAGGACAGACGCCTTCGAGGTACATTCCGCCACTTATTTATCGTAGCGTCAGGATTCAAACCGATTCGACACGCGCTCTGCCGACGCCACTTCGACGCGCTGTATAACAAGCCTTATTTATGGCGACTGGGGTGTATTCGAAGCCGCGCACGTACAGCAAATAAAACGTAAATCAGGTTCTGCGTCGAACACACATGACGAAGATAACACGAGCAGTAGAGGACGGCACCTTTAGGTCTGACTAAGCTAGACTCTACTTAAGCTTCGACACAAATGCCGTCACGCATAACGTCACGCCTAAAGACGCCGCACCACGAACCACCAGATCAAACGTTGAAAGTGACGTGCGTTATTAAGCGGCGTGCTGTGGGTCGAGGATGGAGCCGGGGAACCTATATTGACTAGACCTCCAGGATACAGATAACCCGCTCAAGGAGATTGGTGCCGGATTAAAGCGAACACCAATATGCGATTATGGGCGCATGCGCGAGCTCACAGTTCAAACATTGCCGCCTTCCCCTGGGCGCGCGCTTTCGGCTGGGTCGCTTTGTCCATTGCGGAGGCCGCGCCATGAACAAACAAAAATACAATCTTCTGAAAGGATTCGGCGCTACTAACATCGTATCGTGCTTGCTTGCTATCGCACGTTGCGGTAACAGAGCTGAACTTATGCCAATGTATGTGCAGCTGCGGGAAAAATACGGCCAAAGGCATCAAAGGAACAGCAAAATCTTTATCGGACATAGCTTTTCTACCTCGAAATGATCAGAAAGGCCAGCTCTTTCTGCGGACCACACGCATCCGAGCAAGGCAGAGATAACACTCCGGCAATCGGAGGGATTAAATTCATTCTTTGTCGCAGACTCCCAACCATTAGAAAGGAATATGCAATGAGAGCATGAATAGGAGTGTAACTGCTACCTTTAATTGAATAGCAGAACCGCTAAAGTGACATGGGATAAATGCTAACTTTCGGCAGGTGCCTGTGTGTGGTAGACCCTGTATTTTCTGCAACAGGCTAACATTTTTCCTTCAATCAAGATAGCAATGTGACCATCCGGGCGCTACTTCGTTAGGCATTCACATGTTTGCAAGAGTACTTGTGTTTGTCTACATCATCAGCACTCTCACAGTTTCCTACCTTGACGCGCCCTTTTGAACGCTGGAGTGCACTTATTTGCCAGAGAGGGAAGCAGTTAAAACAAATTGACGTTGACAGAGAGATGGAGAATTTTGAAGTCATCAATATCAGCCCAACAAGCCTATGAAATCGTCGGCCATTTCAGAATCGCCTTCTCCCCTAAAGGACTTCACGTAAATCTGTACACGCTAACAGCCGTCATTCTCACTTGCATATTAGGGCGTTTTGGGCAGTAGACATTGAATTACCTAATACCGTTGCCTCATCGTCGGCGCATGCATACTTTAGTCTGAAAGACCCGTATCAGGCAGCTTTAATCGTGATTGGTTGATTAATTGTTGTTCTGTTAGGAAAGGACGCTACTTTCTGCAGCCCATGTAGGGAGCACGGCTAAGCGTCCGTGGGGGTGGGGGAAAGGGAGTGAAAGAGATAGAGAGGAGAGAAAGGCCGTAGTGGAGGGCTCCGGAAATTTAGACCACCTGGCGTTGTTTAACGTGCACTGACTACGCATAGTACACGGCCCTCCGCCGCGCTGGTGTAGTGGTTACGGTACTCGGCTGCCACCCAAAATACGCGGGTTCGATCCCGGCCGCGGTGGTCGCATTTTCGATGGAGCCGAAAATGCCAGAGGCCCGTGTACTGTGCGTTGTCAGTGCACGTTAAAGAACCCCAGGTGGTCTAAATTTCCGGAGCCCTCCACTACGGCCTTTCTCTCTATCTCTTTCACTCCCTTTCCCCCACCCCCACGGACGCTTAGCCGTGCTCCCTACATGGGCTGCAGAAATTAGCGTCCTTTCCAAACCGAACCACAATCATCATCATCATCATCATCACCAGGCCCGTGTACTGTACGTGCTCCGCCCTGAAACAGTCACGCGTACTGTACGTGTACTGTACGTGTACTGTACGTGTACTGTACGTGTACTGTACGTGCTTCGCACTGAAACAGCCACGCGTTGACCACGACGGCATGTTGTTACCGTGCCGAAAGCACGGCAAACAACTGCTGAAACATTCTGTTCTCTGAACAAAGCGTCGGAGTTTCGTCTACTTATGTTTGTAACTGTCAACGTGAGTGAATGAAAGCACCAGTACACAAAAAGAAAGAAGCTCAAGGCCGCTGGCTCACACCTATTACGGAGGGGTGCGGGCGGAAGAAGCGTTGGGCGGGGGAGGCGGGAGGCGATGGCTCGTAGATATGCCGCACCTTTCCGGTGACCCTCGGGGAACACACGGAGTGACCCTCGGCGGATGCAGTCCGCGTCGATCTATCGCGGGGCAGCCGCGTTCCGACCAAGCCCACTGCGGTCTCTTGGTCCACCGCCAACCGTGGTGTCCCGCAGAGAGTTGGCGAATTGCGTGCCCTTAACCACCGGTCTCGGGCCGTTCGGAAAACCGTCTCGCTTAGAGGTGCTGTTAATCGTTCATTGAGGGTTGATGCGTGACCCAAATATGTTTCATTGTGGTTATTTTATGTTTGATATAGATCTATTAAAGTGGCCATATGGAACCTACTTTTCGACCTTACTTTGTGTTTAATATAGATCTATTAATGTGGCTATATGGGACCTACTTTTCGATAATTGCTTCATCGGGTTTCGTCCAGTGAAGAAATGTTCTAGTTTGAATTCGCGGTTTGGTCGAGCACGTATTCTGTGGCCACGGGTTTTATAAATACAGATTAATGGCAACTGTTGCGACAAAGTTTGTGAAATAGAGACAGAAATTACAGTACTTAGGGTCCGCAATTGCAGAGAAGGCAAGTTTAGGGGCTATTTTATTTCATTAAAGCTAGATGTGCGAGGTTAATTGTTTCCTATTAAACGAGTCATTTTTTCTGAGGAGGTTACAGTTTTATGAGGTACGCCTGGTGTGGGCTACAGACATTGCTAAGGTTATACAAACACAAGAGAAAATATATGAATTTTTAAAACGCCAAGCTAACATAATAAACGTAAGCGGACGAGGTCCGCTGTGTGGTTCCAGTCTGGTAAGAGAGAGGGCTGACAAAGCTGCTTGCTACTCTAGAAAAGGCTCGGCCCATGACGATGTTTTCCAAACAGCGCGTCACTCCAACGCCACTAAACTCCTGCAGAAACAACACTGTTTCGGAACACCCTTCCTGTCAAGCTGAAGGTACGGAGCACGTGCACTTGTTCTGTGCGTGTGCAGTCTTCATCTTCCTCCCTTCTGAACGCCGATGCAGCGTCTTGCAGAACTTCACTGTGGGCGTACGTGGCACAAAGTGCCCCAGGCTCTTCGCGTGGCTCTCAGTCTTAGATTATTCCTGTTGTGTTCGCGTGCGAGGGTGGACCGAGCACGCAAGGTCCGGTTGAGAATGAAGACCGCTCTTTTCGGCCGGACGCAACCGGAAGCCGTCGACGGCGCCTCAAGACGCACAGGCTTGCACGGGCGGAACGTGGTGCCCCTGCCCGCGCCTTGTTGGTTACTCGGCGCTCTTAACCCCCGAGCATTCTCTGGCGTTATAAGAAAGGCGTCGAGCCGGCCCTCATGGGCGGAAAGCATGTGTGCACACGAGTGTCTACGAGATCGGTGTGGTCTGCAGCCACACGCACTGGTTGTTTGCGAGTCTTTGGTACGGGAGTTACGACCTCGCGAGGAGTGGCTGTGTGTCGATGAACTGTTGAATCCAGGAAACAGTGGATGAAGGTGCACGGACGGAGGTTTCTGTAGAAAGAACCCAAGGAATGACCTCTGTACCTCTTATGTTGCGACCTGCGTTATATAGGGCTTCGTATAAACTGTACTGTGGAGTGCGCAAACGAAGTGAAAGTTACTGATAAGCTTCGAACTTTCACTGTTGTCGAAGGTAATAAGATACTTTAAGTATATGTGAACTGTGTGCGTTTAGAGCTGTTTACTTTTTATGCTGCATGTTAATTTGTTATAGAGTCAGAGAAGGTTTGCAGTTTAGTTTGTCTGTGTTAAATGTTCATTTGTTTGGTGCCAGGTTATCCATGCATCGTAAGCACCATAGAAAAGGGATAGCCATTGCCACACTTGATGCCAGCGTCCCCTAAGCGTGTAGTTTTAAAGAGGTCTCTTCTAAGAAGACAAGCCATAGCGTATGTTATCGCACTTGCTGGGGTGGCTGTTTTGTGGTACTTCGTGCCCGAGTTTCGTGATAATAAACCTGCCTGAGTGATTTTCCAAATTGAGAGGAATGAAGAACGTTGCGCGAGGTCCCCCGATGCGTTCTCCGCTGCTGATGAGAGTGATGACAAGGGAGTAGAAAGCTTGCTGACCGCGTCTAATTTTCAACATTGTCTACGTTCTTCGGACAAAGAAAAAAGTTGCGTTGCTGGTGATCGTTCGCTTCTTTGATGGCTGATCATCCGTGAATTGTTACGCTAATAATGGAGGAACAGCCTGCAGCACACATGATGTCAGCATATCCTACATGCATATTTAAAGTATGCACGCTAAATATCGCCTTTCTTGTATGATTAGAGAATGGCCAAAGGTTAAATGCACGGAGTAATTGAACAACTCGGGCGGGAGGACCGCGTTCTGCACGTGGAAGCCTGTGGGTCTTGAGGCACCGTAGACGGTTTGCGCTTAGGTACGGTAGAAAGATCCTTCATGTATACATTAGCGAGAAACCTAATGGTGTATGGCAATGCCACGTGAGTGGCCTCCCTATAATACCAGGCTTATAACTCTATAATACCAGCAAAATACTAGGATTAAGCCTATAACACCACCTTAAAGAAATTGACGCCCATTCTTGCTCCATGAATGGTAGCGATAACATGAAGGTTATCATAGGCAAGCGCTTCTCCAGTTAGTGGATGTTGATAATGAAAATGCGGCCTGGAAAACAACGTTGCGCAGAAAAGGGTAATCGAAGCCGTCAATATGATGCCGTTTCCTTTGGTAGCATCTCATCTTCACCGCACGTTCCTCAGCCTTTTACACTGCGTTGTGAATTCCGAGCATCGCCGCTATGTTTGACTGTTCCGAACCTTCTGAGTGAACAACGAGGTATATATAACAACGAGCGCATGCAAGAAGACGTGGTAAATAAATAAATACGAACTGAGCCAGCAAGAACGCCCAGCGCAGGACCGACATTCGGGCACGCGTACTGGGTGGATGATGCGTATGTAGTGCTGTATAGTGGCCGCGTGGGTGGCTATAGGAGGGTTGGAGCGATACGCGACAGGAACCGTGACGAAACGAGAGCTCCGTTGCCCTCTTTATATAGATGCGTGCTTAGTAAGGTGGTGTGTGTACATAGAACAGGAAAGGAGGGGAAGCGTTGATTAAGAAGGAGCTTGCGTGCGGTACACGGGCAAAGGAATGATGCATCCGTTTCGGTTCTCCGGGTGGTCCACATCGTCATGCATATATGCGCCCTAATTAGACCCAATTCTTGGCAGCTTTAGTGAGGCTTTCCTAGGCGGAGGAGCATCTAGCTGAGCTAAGAAAAAGGTGGACGGTTACGGCCAAAAGTAGAGCTGGCGCCAGGTTAAGAAGCAATTGACTTTCACAAAGCCTTTAACAGGCAAAGGCGTTGCATATTATATTGTTAGTCTTTGTATAGCTCCGTTGATGTGGTTGGGTTACGTTAAGCGCAAGCGACCATATAAAGCTCCCGACACGTGTAATGTGTAGTACACTTTCTTAATACGACTCTTTATTGATCCTACTCAATGATTACCGATCGGCTTGTGACGTATCAGAATTGCACTACTTTAAGGTAGAAACGTTATAAGGCTAGAGCTATTCTGAGCGCCTTATAGAGAAAGTATACCGGGTGCAATGATGCGCATGTTACATTGAAGAGGCGTCTTACATCGTCGCCTTTACGGTAGCCATAAAACGCAGTTTCTAAAGAGCATCTTTGAATTCTTGCAATAGCTTCACCGTCTTGAGGTAGAGCATTATATCCATTTGGTTTATTTATTCCGCTCCAGTTGGCGCTAACCTGGGTGTTTTGTCGGAGCAATGATTACACAGAATGTCAGGGAGTAGCCACAGGACTACTTCATTAACTGACCCATGCGACTGTTAGTACGAATGTTCTGTCGGCTAGCTACTGCCGATTGGCTTGGAATCGTCACTGTTACTGGGATTGTCTATCATGACCAGCCCGTGCGCATTAGGATAGGATACGCTTAGGCTTAGGACAAGATGGCTTAAAGACGTTGACGCCAGGAAATAAAGGCCTTAGAATGACAGGTTCAACTTTGCGTGTATTATTTGCTTGTAATAATTTACCTACGGAACGCTAAATTGTGGAAACTTATTTGCGCAACGCGCTGGGCTAAGTGTACGTATGTCGTGACCACGGTTTTTCAAACTCACAATCTGTGAGACATTTCTACGGTCCAGCAGAAATGATGACAACGAGCGATATTTTGAAACATACAAACTTTGTCTCCCCTTCGCTGCTCAAGGTTCATAAACAAGCATACTCGCCCACCATGGGGACGTTCACCCGACTTTCATACGTCCGCGACGTGGTCCATATTCTACCCGGTGAAGCCTTACGACTCGAGACCGGAGTGCAGCGGCGCCGCATGTCGCGACAGTCGCAACTCGTGGACATATATGCACTCTCCTGCCTGCGTCCTGCTTTTTTTTGTTTTTCATTTTTTTTGCGCCGACAAGCCTCGTAACATAAGCCGTGGCATAAGCGATCCGATTGCTCTCCTGCCACACGAAAGAGTGAGGGTATTCCCTCCAACTTCTTACCAATGGCCTCGGTGCCTTATCCTATTGCGAGACTTCGATATACGCTCGACACAAGAGTGAGAACACACCGGCGTCTGCTGCGGCAGCTTTCTTAAAGCACGATAACCATACACCATAGACCTACAAAAGTAACAACCTGATGCGGAGCCCCCCACAGGGACCTCAGAGGATCTAACCGTCGGACTCTTTCCCGTATCGCACCTAGACGTGTATCGGCAATCGTCGGCGACAAGTCTGAATTTAAGGGCCCACACTATGTACTTACGCTCTCGTTGTTGGCATTGGCGCTCTGCGATTCCGAGCACACGTCTGCGTCAGCGGCGCCCAATCCATTTGCCGTCTCTCTCCACCCCTCCCAAGGTTCCTACAAGAAAGGACCACGACCTTCCTCCACTCCGTTGCTCTTCTTATCCGAACAGACGTGTGGTGTCTCTGGGCTATTTGGCTCGGTTTGGCTTTTTCTTGTCGGCACTCGGATCAGATTGCCTATAGGTGCCCGTTCGCACTAGAGCGCTCCGACTTGCTTCAGCGCCGAGGCACGGATTCAGATTCGGGCGGAAGCGAGCCGCATCCTCGCGTCACTTCCGTCTTGCCTGTGAAAATGGCTGCGTTCGCTGCGGGTGTGGAGCTGGAGTGTACAAGAAAGTGTAGCTTCCGTTTATCGACGACAGCAGGACAAGCAGAAGCTTTTCCAGCTCAGAAGACAGTGATTACAACGTGCTGTACGTAGCTTCGTGCGCCGTACGTGTGGCGTCGCGCCGCTGGCCACGGTTTGGTTCTCCCCGACGCTCGAATAGGTGTGATGTAGGCTGCATTTGCCGGTATGGCGTGTAATATATTGACTGTGATTGCGTTGTGAAATGAAATAGCTTGATTGATTGATTGATTTGTCGGGTTTAACGTCCCAAAACGAGCTCTGATTATGAGAGACGACGTAGTGGAGGGCTCCGGAAATTTCGACCACCTGGGGTTCTTTAACGTGCACTGACATCGCACAGCACACGGGCCTCAACATGAAATAGCTTACAAATGAGTGTAAGTATGTTTAAAGTGGAAAGCAGCACCTGTTTTCAAAACATTCGATAGATCTGAAGCCGCGGTACGAAAGGTAAACAGTGGCACTGGCCGTTTCACCGATGTGGCTTGCTTCGTTTCCATCGCTGCGCTCCACACCGATGTTTCAAAACCGATTGGATGTGTTAACGCATGACATGTGAGTACAAACGTTTATCGTGTTGGCAAAAGTAAGCGCTTCATTGCGAGTTCGCCGTTCGTCGCGAACGACGACGGGATAGAAGCGGCGTCGTTCTAGCTAAGCCTACCCTCGGAGTCGTCATTGACGTAGGACTGTTTCATGTGCTTGTCGCTCGCGAAGGCGCAGCTTTATCGAGAGTGTTCTTCAATGGTGTTATAGAGCGGGGATGTGCAAAACTCTTTATTTTCTACTTGTTGATGAAGGCACGAACTCTTACGAGCGCGTATGCCAAGGTGCACCCAAGGTGCACCAAGGTGCACCCTCCCCACCCATCGTACGCTTCATGCCGGAGCTCGCGGCACCGAACGCAGAATCATACCGTGTATTTAGCGCTTAGTGCCCTCTCTGAGTAATAAAGCTTGAGCACAGAATGCGTGAATTGAATGTAAATAACAACTCGGAAACTGCTGCAGTCAAAATGTGCCCGGGGAAGGCGTCTTTGGTTGCCACGGAAACGCACGGAGCGGAAGTTGGGTTTCTATGACGTGCTCATTGACTTCCTGTATACTCGCTCGCGGAGCATTCTCGCACTCCGCTGGCAGATTCGGATTCTTGAAATCCGAGCGCTCCCTCCGGGATTTCGGTAACTGCTCCGGATCCGCCAGTGAAAAACGCCATAAGTGTACGTATGTCGTGACCATGGTTTTTCAAACTCACAATCTGTGAGACATTTCTACGGTCCAGCAGAAATGATGACAACGAGCGATATTTTGAAACATACAAACTTTGTCTCCCCTTCGCTGCTCAAGGTTCATAAACAAGCATATCGCCCACCATTGGGGACGTTCACCCGACTTTCATTACGTCCGCGACGTGGTCCATATTCTACCCGGTGAAGCCTTACGACTCGAGACCGGAGTGCAGCGGCGCCGCATGTCGCGACAGTCGCAACTCGTGGACATATATGCACTCTCCTGCCTGCGTCCTGCTTTTCTTGTTTTTCTTTTTTTTTGCGCCGACAAGCCTCGTAACATAAGCCGTGGCATAAGCGATCCGATGCTCTCCTGCCACACGAAAGAGTGAGGGGTATTCCCTCCAACTTCTTACAGGTACAGCATAAGCTATATAGGCGTTCGCGTAGTCGTGCGCCGGCTCCATTAGGCTGTTTTCCAATGGCCTCGGTGCCTTATCCTATTGCGAGACTTCGATATACGCTCGACACAAGAGTGAGAACACACCGGCGTCTGCTGCGGCAGCTTTCTTAGAGCACGATAACCATACACCATAGACCTACAAAAGTAACAACCTGATGCGGAGCCCCCCACAGGGACCTCAGAGGATCTAACCGTCGGACTCTTTCCCGTATCGCACCTAGACGTGTATCGGCAATCGTCGGCGACAAGTCTGAATTTAAGGGCCCACACGATGTACTTACGCTCTCGTTGTTGGCATTGGCGCTCTGCGATTCCGAGCACACGTCTGCGTCAGCGGCGCCCAATCCATTTGCCGTCTCTCTCCACCCCTCCCAAGGTTCCTACAAGAAAGGACCACGACCTTCCTCCACTCCGTTGCTCTTCTTATCCGAACAGACGCGTGGTGTCTCTGGGCTATTTGGCTCGGTTTGGCTTTTTCTTGTCGGCACTCGGATCAGATTGCCTATAGGTGCCCGTTTCTCTACGAGAAAACAAGCTGCGTGAATCACCCCGACAACCTAGTCCGGGACGCGTACACATCGATGGTCGTCCCTCGTGTTGTCGTGACACTGTGGCTACAGCATGACGACATGAGCCTATTCGTCTTGTCTTTGACTCGAAGAGATTGTGCTCTATCCATGCGGTGACACGCTGGACGTTCCGTTTGCGGAATGCGTGCTTCGCGAGGAGTATATGGCACTCCTGCCTGCCTGACAGGATGATTGTCTGGTACTGCGTTGCACGAGAAGTATTCGGTTGACTCGTTATCCACACTGGCGTGCGACAGGCAAGGACCTCAAAGAAACGTGCTGGTATGAGACGCACATCAGTGAGGCGTGCTAGCCTGTCCGAGTAGATTAGTTTCGTTGCTATATATAATTAAATGATCCTGCAAACGTGTCCAATACATCGAACATGTTTGCAGAATCCTCTGGAGTTAGAAACAGGGAAACGACAACAAGATCGAACTCTCTCCGAGTTCGGGCTGATCCTGTCTTGGCGTAATTTATGCGCTCCGCGACTTTCATTGAAAAGTACAACTATACTTCTTCCTGCAATGCGCAGCGTTTCATTCCCGAAGCGAGAAGATAGTCAACTAGTTGACACGTTAGATAGAGGACCGCCTTTGTAGCTTCGCTGGAACTTAACCTGGTAAGGTGTTTCCTAGGAATAGGCATGCTGTGTAAGTGAAAGCGACACGTACTTGTGGCAATAACAAGATAGCTCTAACTTACGATAATGCACAGGAGCATGCCTGAGACTAATATAAAGTCAGCTAGTCAGTTCCGTGATTGAATTTCAACGCTCAGTATAAAAGACTGCATGTTCTGGAAGCCCAAGTGTACGTACCAATATATTCGAGTGAAGTTCGATGTATACCATAAACTGCTATGGCTGCTACAGCAGAACCAATTTGCTCTATCCTTCATACAGCTGGTTATTCTACAGTCTTGCTAATATTCATCGGAGCAGTTGTTAATAAGGATAAGCGGTAGGTTAGTCCATGAACAATCGCTAATGGTGCCCCGTCCCTGTGGTCTAGTGGCTAAGACACTCGGCTGCTGATCGTAATGTCCCGGGATCGAATCGCGGCAGCAGCGGCTGCATTTCGATGGAGGCGAAATGCTGAGGCTGTGCGATGTCAGTGCACGTTAAAGAACCTTAGGTGGTCGAGATTTCTGGAGCCCTTCACTATGGCGTCTCTCGTAATCAAATCGTGGTTCTGGGACGTCAAATCACACAATTCAATTAATCACTAAAGATGAGACGACGTGACGGTATATTTCGACAGCTACTGATTCCTATCGTCGCTAGAGGCCTGGGGCTTTTCCTTAAATGTGGAAAGTGAACACGGGGAGCGGTACGTTTTTGTCCCTCTCGAAAACTCAGTGTCAGGGGCCTCAGGCACTCCAGAGATTGCAGCGTCGCACTACGAAAATCGCTTTTGGCAGCTTCAACGATGGCACGTTAAAGGACTGCAGAGTGGTGTCGCGGGTGCGAAAGTTTCCAAAGGAAGTGAGTGGGTGGGCGGGACTTATAAATGTGCATCTATGAAGAATAGCGAGACATCTCTGGCACGCGCTCGCCGAAAGCTCATCTCAGTGCCCAAGTCCCGCCCACAGGTTCCACTTCCTGCCACCGCCTCCGCAAGGCGTCATCATCGCGTACGAGATAGGCTGAACGGTCGAGGCGTCACGGTTGCTGCGTTCTGCCGCGATGTCGTGGTCCCACGCGCAGACGCTTCCGACGTGGCGACCACTCTTCCCGGCATTTCAGACGAGGGGCAAGGCAAAGAGGGTGGAGCCTAATTGGTCACACTTTCCCTCTGTGTATTGAGGCCAGCGGCATTAGTGTATTTGTATATGATGTCTCAGACAATGTGCTAACGCGCACGCGCGAGAACAAATATGATTTAAGAGGGCAGGCAGTCTCATTGTCGTAGAACGACGCGGAGCTTGTTCTTAAGGGTTCATCATGCAAACGAAGGGAGGGTTTATCATGCAAATAAAGGGAATGTAAACACGGAAGAGTAGAGGAGCAGATCACACGAATTCTGGCTACCAGCTGAAGGAAAGTACTCAGGCGAAAAAGAGAGAAGGCGCGGAACCGTTTCTGCGCAGGCATAGGAATGCCAGCGCCACTTCTCAAACGATCGATTAGCTTAGGCATGACTTACACATGAAAAAGATAGAATGCCTGAGCTGCTGTGTCAAACGCTAAGCTGCGTATGGGTTACAAACACAAATTAGTGAACCGAGAAAAAAAATTGCACGAAGGGCGAATGATTATAGAGTGCCCATATCTGATGCGCGCCCATTTTAACATGGTGTACAAGAGGTCGATGTAAAACCGAGCTGACCCATATTTGAATGAAGCGTGTTTCTATAGTGGGAAACGATGGTTGAACTCACAACTGCATTGAAGAGTGGCCACACCTTGAAAATTCTGCTACACGAATTGTATTAATGCTCGCCGGGTGTGCAGTTTTCGGTTGACCATTGCTGCATGAGTACCACAACACATTACAAAATAAGCCTTACAACATTCCATCACCTTCCACAAAAAATGTTTCCCATGACTATTGTGCCCGATGAAGAGGCGACTGATGGAAGTGATTACTTCGACACTGTGCGTACGACATAACACTATTTTGCTGCTGACAAATTCGTGTTTCTGGACTCGGCGATTATACCTGTCCACACGTTATGCTACAGTCCGCATACGTCCGCGTTTTGCGGCATTCGCAGCTTTTGGGTTTCGAAAGCTGGAGCTCTCGGAAAGCTTTATAAGAGGTATAATTGAAAAGCTTTAGGAAGGCAGCAGCCGCATTTCTGGTTTTTCCTTCGTGCTTTTAAAACAATGAATCGCGCATTGTGGTCTGCGCATTGCGCATTGCGCTGTGCATCACCTAAGTAGTAACCTGTTCAATGCCGCGATGCCTATTGCACCTCACTTACCGACGCCGGCCTCTGTTGGCCCCTGCTGGCCAGCTGGAGACGTGCCACGTTTCGGCCCACGTGAGCGCTTCATGAATGAGCCCACTAGGCTTCGCGCGGCGAGGTCGAGTTCGGAGAGCGCGAACTCCTGCCAGCATAAACGTAAATTACCATGCACTGTGTCTGAACGTGTCGCATCGCATGTAAAGTGTGCTTACAAGGAACGCGACTGGTTCGCCAGTTCGCAGCTCCGCATCGCCACTGCGATGACGTAGGTCTACGTAAAGCAGTGCTCTGTAAGGGGCCTTGGAAAAATGCTATATAGGAGGGGTAGATGCACAAAATCAACAACCAAATACTATATAAAACTACCGCATTTCATATTTATGATATAAATGAACACACTGAAACAGTACACAAGTAGAAAAAGATAGACCTTTAGACGTGAAAACGAATATTCGTGAAGATTGTAATGTACGCACGTACAATGGAAACACGGTGTAAATATACGCACAGATGGTCTTCACTCGCAATAAGGCAACAGTGAAGAAGATTAGGGAGAGTAAAAAGAGAGCGAGGAGGATCATTCATACGCGGACAACGAATCGACGCCGGCTCGCGTCCGTGGCGAATCTGGGCAAGTAGGTCTCGAAAGCTCTCAATGAAAGCGTACGGCGTAGGCAGAACTGCGAATGGACGGCAGCAGCAAGATAGAGGTCGCGAGGCCAGTGTGAACGGCGATGAGTAAAACGCCCAGAGTCGGCGAGGGAGAACTACGAAGGAGGAAGAGCAACTCACGTACGACGTTGAAAGCGAGAGTCGAAATAAAATGGAAGATAGAGGGTCACTAGAAGGAAGGGACGTGGTCAGTGCTTTGCCTTGTGATGGAGGACGTCTGTCTTAGCTATGGTAGTCTGCTGAATTAAATAGAGGTAGTCAGCACTTGGATGGAGCACAATGAAAATGTCACCTGCCATTTCTACTCTTCTATCACTCTCCTTCAGGGGGTATGCAACTGATCGTCACTACTCCTTTCTTGCTCACTCCTTTGACACAAGGGCCACGTACTCTTTCAGCAATTTCCCTTTCGTTAATGGAACCTCTGCTCTCGCTCACTTAGGGGCGTAACCAAGAGAAGGCTGAGAAAGGGTGTGTTGTATGAATGAACGAACTAAACGTATAAAGCAAAAAAGGGGAAAGGAGAGAGACATGAATGAACGGGTTCTGTGGACAACGGCGCGTAGGTGCCGTGATTAAGCGCACTACGGGGGCGCCGTGTCGACTGGTGTCCCTGAGATGCTGCGAGCAGCTGACGCAAGGCGTTTCCGTGGCCGTAGGTTCAATCAACCAAACAAGCAAAACATAAGCAACCAACAGTGAATGCCTGCGTGTCTGTCCATTGCACCTGAATGAAACGACAAGATGGCGCCGGACGATATGAAGCGAACACAACAAGAGCACTTACGGCATGCCCGTATGTGCATTGCCGGGGAGAGACGCTTTCGGGCGACCCCCTTTTCACGTGTGCGCGCAAGCTTGCGACGATTACATCTGTCGTTGATTCAAGGACCGTGCATGTCCGTAGTCGCTCCTCAGTGATGGCCTCTTATAAGTTCTTGTCGTAGAGCACCCACGTGGTGACCCTGGCCGAAGGCGTGATCTATAAGTGATAGTAATAAGGCAGTGTGCGGAAGCTAGAGAGATTTGTTGTACATATAGCAAGGAGAACCTGAGGAATTTGCTGGATGGATGCCTGACGGAATTTGCCGTTTTCGCTGAGAGTAGTCGATTAGCGAGGGATAGTGTACCTTGCAAGAAAAAAAAATCAAAACGTGAAGACAGTGAAACGGGAGGCGGCGCCGTCACCGTTTGATACATACCTGGCACGAACCACCGTACTGGATTGCCAGGGGTTGGCTAAGTTAGTGCTGCAGCACGCAATGACGCTTGCGTAGGCGTATGAATTTGAGAAGAACGCTGCTCAACTGTCTCGTGTCTCAGTCATCAATGGGCGTGTACCGAACGACGGAATGCGGAGTGCTATTCCCTGCTGCTCCTCCCTGACTGGTGAGTTCTGCCTATCAGGGCAGGACTGACGAATCAGGTGTTCGCGAGGTGTTGGGGATTGGTCATTTTTGCCTGTCGAGCCATATCGGACCAAACAAGCAGGATCGACACAGAACGGTATTCAGTCTTCCATGGTACGGTACAGGACCGTAATGTGCCTTTACCGTGCCACGTTACATGACCCCGGAAACCTGCCCTTGCCCTTTCACGCTTAGATACAGCCGCACGGAGCAAATTTAATCACGACATTGCATCCCGCTTTGACAGAGCTCAACCTACGCAGCTCTACTCAAAAATAATCACGCTAGCTAAAGGGTCCCTTGAAGAATTAACGACGCCGAATTTTTATGCCCGTCGTGAAGTATCCTTTCATCTATATTCCACTTGACCGCTTCATCCGCTCACGTCATCTACATGAGTCACGCTTAACGGCTCTGAATGAATCGACTCGACAAAAGCGTTCAGAACAGGAAAGACTCGACCAAGAGAGTGTGCTGCTCGGAAAGCTCTCTCAGCTGCGTGCTACGCATAACGGACTCAGCGTGTCTTGTTCAGTCGTCGCATGCATTCAGTTGGCTACTACAAGCGGGAGCGCGCACAGAATGAAACAGCTTTACTTGTGCTGTAAAGCTACCTCTAAGCACTTTTTCCTTCGAACACAATTCAAGGGCAAACGCAGGATGCCCCCAGGGTGCGCCCGCATTAGTCACTAGCAACGAAGGTGACTACCTTTGCAGGCCCCTCATTCCCCGGCATTACAGGAAGACGCACGCGTTCGCCTCTTATATTTGTAGATGCATTGAGTCCTCACCTTGCGCTGGCAACAGGGGACTCCATAATATAAGGGTGGGGAAAGGGGTGGGAGGGAGACTTGGCGAGCTATGAGACCCATCGTACGATGCTCTGAGTCATCTGAGTCAGCGTACTGAAGTCGCCGACCGGTTGCTCAGCGGGTGATGTTCAAAGCGCAGAACGTGTCAAATAAACGTACCTGCAAGGCTCTCTCTAGTCAAATATTTTTGTTAGGCAGTCTGAAACGGGAATTCCTCTCAAGCGGCTCATGCAGCATGTTTGGGTGGAGTGAAGCAATTCCTGCGTGTTGTTGCCTAGTTCTTGTCGCAGCTGAAAGTGTTGCACAGGCCAACTTATTGTATGCGCTCAAAAAACTACACCCTTTAAGTGCTACGGTGCGAACACCTCCATCTTTCTACATGTCTTCTTTTCTTGACCTTTTGCGCAAGGTTCATCGTCAGAATTCAGCGTCTTTAATACTGTGACTGAAGGAGAACCTGATAGATAACTTGCCTAAATTGTAACTGCAATCATAAAAAAAATGAAATCAGCCCTATTATAACATAAACTGCGCAATGCCTGTTCAGGACATCCTGCGGCAGGAGATGTGGAAGGATGACCAGTACCACGTGAAGGAATAACGTCAGATCATTTACATGGAGTAAACAACTGTGCAGTCGAGTAACTACGTAGAACGATGCACGTATGCAGTGCTACAGCCACTCGAAGTGATGTTTCTATGATGGCCTTGTATATAACTCTTCACTTTGTAAGCTGTTCTGGTGCTCTTTTGGGGAGCGCATTCTCGAAATATAGCTTAGTTGCACTAGGCCGAATCGCTATAGCGTTATTGAGTGACCTGTACTGTTCCGCGCATTCAAAACTTTGCGAAGATGTTCTAGAGGGTCAGTGAGTAAAAAAAAAAAAATGCAAGGACCTGGATTTAGTTTGCTACCGTATCCTCAGACTAAAAGAAAGCTAAATCAAGAGAAAGAAATGGCGACAGTGATTACTGCGCTCAGTTAGACGCACAGCGGGACTTTACAACCGCCTATTCAGGTTTCCGACTGCATGGGAAATCGAGTAGCCTAAAAAAAAAAAAAATAAGGACGTCTTTGTTTTGACCGCATGCGAAAAAAGTATATTGTACCTTTTGTGTGCTTTCTTTGAACTGGTATTGACCACGGCATTTTTGTTTGGAAGTATACTCTTGCTAAAGACCTCGATGACTCAGTTCAAATTGCCCGGAGGGCATTTGGCTGTAGTATACGAGTGCTTTGAGACGCGATCGCCGGACAGGCGGTGTGCTGATTCATGCCAAAGATATCGCGTATACACTATGAATGAAGAAACAAATAGGAAAGACCGATGGCCAGTATAGGAAGGAAGCTACGCACGTGGCTTATAACCGCACAAGCCCGGGAGAAAACGAGGAGGCGTGTCGTCATTGAGTGGAGAAAAGTTTCGTTCAAGCGACAGTATTGCGAAACATGAAATTGACGCTCGCGACTTTCGTTTGGCAACATCGCCTGAACTACGTAGGAACGCAGTAACGCCCGTGGGCGTGGTTTAAGGGAAGAAGCTAACCAGACCGTACCACGCTCGAACTCAGCGACGAGTCGTTTTGTGCAACCACGAAGTGAACAGGGCTAGAGAGAACAGAGAAATGACTCACGTGAGGCCAGCGTTGAATTCATTTGCCGGCTGCGTTCGTGTGGTGGACAAATGGAGGTAATAGCATTTCAAACGATTGCTTACGTGACAAGTTGTTAGTGATCGTTTGGAACAGAACAAAAAGGGTTAAGATTAATCGCCACCCACTTAACAGTCACTACACCCCACCCTCAAAAGGCCACGTCCTAGAACCTGAATACTGCGAAGATTCGATATAAGTGAAAGGATGGCGCAACGAGGGAATAAAAATATGCGTCTAGATGTTGAAGGAAAACAGCGACATGGACCACAAATGGGTGAGATGTAGGTGGTGCCCTTGTTTCGATTGATTTGGCACAATGAATCTGCGGAGGTTCTGCACTTGATAAAACAAACGACGGCTATTTTACTACATTTAGGAGAACAGACGCCAGGACACAAGACTGGCTAATGAGGTAATGATTGTTCACATGTACTGATGAGGCGACTATACGATTCACAAAAAACTGGGCCAGCACACTCAAGACGAGTGTAATTGGAGATTGCTAAATTGTTGCTTTGTGGGGTTTTACGCCCCAAAACCAGTTCTGATTATGAGAGACGCCGTAGTGGAGGGCTCCGGAAATTTCGACCACCTGGGGTTCTTTAACGTGCACTGACATCGCACAGCACACGGGCCTCAACATTTCGCCTCCATCGAAATGCAGCCGCCACGGCTGGGATTCGATCCCGCGACCCTCGGATCAGCAGCCGAGTACCTTAGCCACTAGACCAGATTGCTAAATTGTGGCCTTCTGTTTTCAAGGGGTACCAAATAGGTTTCGACTAGGGTGGCGGCAAGGCTAGCTCATGTAGGTGTAGGTACACGCGAATCTCAGGTTTTTTTTGGGAACAACTACTCTCGTTGTTGTGTTCTCCAGAACTTTCACTTACGTAGAGGCCAGCGCGCATAAAAGGCAGAGTGTGTGCACGTTTTATCAGTCACTTAATTGAAACCACGCTGAAAGTGCGCGTGTAACCAGATGACAAACGACCGCTAATAACAATGTGCGCGTGTGGAGACAACCTTCTGGACTGCGGCCATGTAGCTTGACCCAAGTGGAAGCTTACCGCGTGAGGCATGCTGCATCAGCGGAGTAGTGTCGAAAGCCATCTGCATGCCATCAACGCGAGGCAAGGACGATAGAAGACGGAGTGTTTTTGTTTCATAGAGGCGCGAATAACATTATGATCGAAGGCGGACATCGGAGCGGTGTTTGTGCAGCGCTTCTTGAAACCACAGGTACGTATGTACGCAAAACGCCAGGACTTCACAAGGACCATGCTCTCGCCAAAAGCTACAAATCAGCAGAGAAAGTCTGTTGGCAGCCACACAAACTGAAACAGTGGTTTCAACACAGAGCGCGCCAATGACGGGCCTTCAGCTTGGGCACTCATCTCGGAATCACTTTGGGAACAAGTCGAAACACCAGCTTACGTTTACGAAATTTAGGACTAGTATGCCCTTCGTATCATTGGCGGCTTGTATCTGAGAAAATGCGAAACATATATCATAGTGTGTACCACACATTCACGATCTGATACCCTTCGTAATAGTGTGCACGCCGTAACACGGAAAAAGCCTAGTGTAGCAGACCTATAAGGCGCCACGAAGGCGTTCGAGCGAGCGAGAGATAACAACGTAACAGATTGCCTTGTCGACAGCTGGAGAAGGTAGCGCACGCTTGTGCTAGCCAAGAAGTGTGCCTCCGCCGCCACGAAAATAAACACGCACCCCTTGGCAGCAGGTGCGAGAAACAGGTTGCCTTCCATGTTTCGTACTTATTTATTCCATGTCCCGTGGTCAGCGACATATACCTTGAAGAGGACTAGTCATTATTCCTCGAGTGCGCATACGGCTTCAATACAGCGAGGCGTAATACGGTGGACATGCGCCGTACTCTGGCTAGGTGAAATACGCAGCCTTGATGCGAATGCGTACGGTGTACGTTGTGGCAAGCAGCCAGAGGCCGATACGCCTATGCTGAGAAGAGTAGACAGCGATGCCTGACTACGATCATGCCATTGCATAGGAATGCCATGAAAGAAGCGAGCTCATGCAAAATCGCCGTACCCAGGAAATGTCCAGGGCAGCAGTTGTGGCGATTTTTCTTCCAGCATCCTTTTGTGATCGGTAAAACAGAAAACTGCTGGAAAACACGAAGCTTGAGATGCCTCATCAGTTGAAGCCTCCATGTTCCTTTATACTACCTTGTTTGTCAACTCAGGAGCCCGTTGTCACTGATACTTTCAATACGTTGTATATTCTGGTCGCGTAGCTTCGAGTACTGGACAGAACATAAGCATCTCCACTGGGCGAGGACATTCAATGTCCTCGTCGCCCCGTTTCTTCTGACTACTAGCATTCTGCGGGCAACACAGGGCATTGCATCTCGCTCTTCCAGCGTTTCATCCTTGATTGGAGGATTGCGGGCAACTTGAGAATAACAGAGCTTTTCCACGAGAAAGCTGACAGGATTATCTCCCCGAGAAATGGTCTGGTACTCTGCTACCTCGCCCGAGAGTCTGGCTTGAGTATTCCGCTGTCCATTATCACACGGAGAAATAAGGGCACCGGAGATGCAATTGCCAGCAAGGTATGCCAGGCTGTGCCCTGCTGTACCAGCGACGACATCATATCCTTGAGACATGGGTGCTTGATTAGTATGGTTGGATAGTTTTCGCACATGCGGTGGTAGCTATCGTACCACATAGGTAAACAGCAGCTGCCCCCACAACGAAGGCGTGACATCTAGCACTTTTCTTTTTTGCTTTAAGCACGATGATCGAGAATGTTGACTGATTTATTGTGGGGTTTGATGTCCCTAACCACCATTTCAGTACGAGTGATGCCGTAGTGGAGGGCTCGGGAAAGTTCTACCCCCTGTGGTTCTCTAACGCGCACTGACTGACATCGCACAGTACACGGGCGCATTTGGTTATCAAGAGTGCGGAAATTAAATGGAAAATTCTCATACGGGATACCAAAGCTTGGATCTTTAAAAAGGTTAACAAGGAAAAAGGACATTGTAAAGGCATGGCGCATTTAAGAACACTGAGATATTCTACTCCAAGAAGAAGGATTAATTAAGAAAAGGGTATAAAGCGGTGCAAATATCTACGTGACCTTTACACGCTGCGGAGAATATTGCATAACCGGAATGTCTACATGGTACGTCCTTTCGTGCTTAGTGTGCGTCTATAGAATCGCTTAGAGTGTCGTTAAAACATTTTCTTTTAAATGCTGCTACTCCTATCAATAAAGCGTCGGCATTACAAAAGTAGTGCGTAATGTCATCAGATACTAAAAGTAAGACATTAGAGGCCTTATCGTTTGCTCTTTTTTTTTCTCACGACGCGAATATTTAATGTCGTCTACTCGTTTAGCAAATCATTTAGATGTAGATCTTCAGCTTTGGATCGGAGCATAAACTTTCATTTCTACTTTCCGTAATCATTGCATTCGAAGCAATGTTCAATCACAAGATATAAAGACGCTGGGGCGATCGACCATTCAAGCGCTCCTTGTTTGAAGAAGACTAGGCCAATACCGCCGAAGCAACAGCATCAGCACTGTCTAGACCTATTTTACGACCACTCATCACGGAGAAGTGAATGCCACTGCAAAGCGACCATAAACCTCGAGGTATAAAAGCCGACGCGAGTCGAGAGGACATGCACAAGATGGATGCATAGACAAACAAGTCGTAGCCAAGCCGTTGGTTCGTGTGGATCCATGACATACGTAAGCAGGATGTCCCGAGAGCAGATGGAGGAGGAGGAGGGGTCACGTGGACGTCGTCTGGGGCGCTCGCTCCTCAAGCATGTTACCTTCGTAGAAGTACGATATTATCAACTCGTAAAACGGACCATTAAAGAATCTCTGCGGAACTACAAGTCCAGTCCTGTGAGGAGCGTGCGCACGTATCAGGAGTAGACCTTACTTTTCGGCAGTGAAGTTAAGAATCTCCAGGGCACGCCTATGGTACATGTTTGTTTTGTAGGGTGCGTGTGGACACAACGGTCTTTCTTTAAGGTCGTCGTTTCAAGACGGGCGGGGTCGTATCAGCGACCGCTTTATGCACATGAAAACTAGAGTATCATGGGTTCAGTGCTTTGTGGCACGGGGCAGAGGTGCGGAACGCCGGTTTTGTGAGGTACTCGCCCCGAAGGCAAGTTCTCCCGGACACACGTGGAGTACGTATACGTAAGTGCTAAGGTCAAAATTTGATTTATGCTTCAATGTGACTCAGGTAGATTTAGCGGGGTGGCTTTTTTGACGAAACACACGACTGAGAGAGAACGCAGTGTGGAAAGTTCATGTTAAAAAAAAAACAACAACCAAGAAGCTAGGTGTTTGAGCTAAAGTTGCGTGCGTGTCAGCCGCAGTGATGCGACATTATGATAGTCCTCAGACTATCATCATGTTGCGCTGATGTCTTATTTTTATACGACTAGCTGGTATGCCGTTTACGCCTCTCGGTCATCTGTCCTATAGCTCAGTCCATTCCCATGCGAAAAGCTCAGATCAGTAAGTGCTGTCCTGACAAAGTCGAAGCGAGACATTTAGGGTGTCCAAACTTTCTGCAGTTTATGCTCGTTTTTGTTAGCACTGAGATGAAACCCCTACTACCTTCAATGAAATATCCATTTTCGACGACGTCGCTCAATTATAAACGTATTCCTACTCAAACAAAGCCTTATAGGTTAATAGGGAGCGTCAACTTGGCGTCTCTGGAGCTCTTACTCGCTGCTGAATATGGCATTCGTCTAGGTTGGGGTGACACAAGCGTTTTTAAGCGATACTTTAAAAAAAATCCTGAATTAAGGACCGTCTTTACTTCTGGAAACTAGAAATAAAAATAAAGCACGTAATTCGGGAAAAGATAAGGCATGGTATTGACACGTCGCGCTAATGATCTATCCTTTTCCCCCGACTCACAATTCTATCAGCAAAACATTGCTGATAGAATTGAGAACAATTGAGAGCAATTGAGAGCTCAGCAATACACTGCTGAGCTTGTGATGCAATACATGCACTACAAGCTCGCTTAGCGTGCTTCTCAGTGGGTGATACCTGCATTAATTTCTCCGGAAATTTCCTCCCATCACTTCGTTCATTATTAACGATTCATCCCCGAGATAACGCTTAAGCTCCTTTCCAATTTCACTCGCAGTTTTCCGGTCATTGCGAACGAATAACTGGTAGGTAATTGCCGCGCAACCACTCTCCGAACGTAGGTGCAAGACTCAAGGAGAAAAACAAGTGGCTACACCCGAAATGTGTGAGAAACGTATTCAGGAGCTACTTATAAAAAGCAATTCACAAACACAAACGGAAAAATGCCCAACAAGATTTCGTGAGCATTTCGGCCGCTGAGCGTGGGCCGGGGGCTGTTTTCGATGCCGGCCCACCAGGGACTCCATCCAAGACGTGGGCGACCAGGAGTAATTGAGGCTTGATGCACGTGCTTGCGCTCAGGGTCAGGCGCACAAGAAACTTGCAAAGATTAGACAAAAACGTGAGAAAGATGCAGACAGAGGTGAAGTAAAACTCTTGTCTTGAAGACTGTTACTTGATCACCTGACTTACCTTCATTTGTTTTATTTATGTATTTATTTATTTACTTATTACAATACCCACAGCGCCTCTCGGCATTACAGTGGGGGGGAGGACAATACTAACATAGCCAAAAGCAGGTAAATGAATAAATGTGCATGTGCAAATGTGCTTACCCCTTCCCTTTACCTCATCATTTATCTCAGGCTAAGCGAAATGGTCGGGGATGGAAACCACTCGGCTGTGCTGTCTTTTATGATGTATATCTCTTTCCGAAAAGTAATTTCTGCGAGGGCCTGCAAACTAGTGCAAGAAATTATACCTGACGGTTGTTAATGAAGACATATTGAACGATCTACGCCCGAACAATGGGAGAAACAGATTTCGCAAGCTGTATTAAAGGCGAGAACAAAAGAATCGAGACGACGCTGCCTTTTTGCTGCGCAGCCCGAGCCCAGCTCCGCACAGCCGCGAGCCATAACTGCTACATCATGGCAGCTGGGCTCTAGTCCAGTGCGTCCAGCAGCACTAATTACGAAAACCTTCAGCCGGTAAAAAACGACAGATGCAATTAATTTTCAAAGCGGCGGACCTGTTTGCTTTAAATTCTATCGTATCACAGCATAGAAGCGGTGATGTCTGAGTGCGAAGTTTAAGACCACAGAAAGAAAAACGAAGAATGACGTTAAAGCTTTGGGTTCCCCAGCGCAAGAGAACTGTTTTTTTTTCGATAGTAATGGGAATAATGAGTTGAAATTGTCTCGATTGTCCTTAACTTTTACTTTACTCTCCTAGAATGATCGTAGATTTGGCTTAACTGAAACTGCATCTGGACGAGATCATTCCAGGCACGAACAAGCTTCTCGTGTTGCTGGCAAAAGTGAGGAAGGCTGGGAGGACGTGTAGAACTTCATGGAGTGTGCCACACAGAAAGAATAACACCGCAGAGACTGCTGGATTTCACTGCCCTCAGACTTCAGAAATACAGATTCTACATTTTGTTTGTAAACAGGCGCTCAGAGAGGTTTACAATTTCACCAGGATGTTTCCGCTTCTGGTCATTGCTTAAAGGAACCGTCTACCGGTCGGAAAATTTTTTTTCGGTTGTGGTGAAAATGACAAGGTCGTTTTAGAATTGCCAATATTTTGGCTTGTTGGTAAACTGAATCCGAGTACATTTTGAGCGCTAAGAGACAAGGATAAGAGGAGAACGACACTAAAATTCGCTAACTTCAACAACTTCGCTTTCGGGAAAAAATGTCTATTTATTTGTGGCTTCGTGGGTTTCCTCTGTACGCAAGTGGATTGTCGGGACAGCTTAACGGCTCTCCCATAGTAGGTCATAGTTGCCCTCAATCGTTCACTCCTGTTCTGAACACATATTTATAGATGCATTGTGTCGTACTCCTCTTGTCCTTTTCTGTTAGCGCTCAAAATGTACTCGGATGAGAAGGTCGTTTCTTACATTGATGGAAATGAGCATGATATATATTCCATAAAACGGGAATAATTTTTAGCTGGCCCTGAGAGTCGTGAGAAACTTAATGGTGGCGCCATCCGTGACGGTGTGTGTCGAACTGCAAGTGTATAAGAAATAAGGAATACACAAGCATGTTCACTTTGGTTGTTTATGAACAAAATTTTATTACTTATAATTGCATTTTACTCATATATTGAAGCGTTTCTTCAAGGACGAGCAGAATTTTAATTTTTAATTATAAGGTTGGGGGAGGGGTTAAGCTTAAAGTCCCTAGATATTTTGTTTTCGTTTTTTGAAGTAGCGAAAAGCATTGATGTGCCGCTGGCGCATCTAATTGGTCGGCGTTGCTTTTGGCAGCCCTGTTCTTCCTAAAGCTGTTACTTGAATGCTGCAGCGAGAAAACCTAAAATAAATTGCGCATTTCAGTAGGCGTTTCAGTAGACATGGCACGTCCACTATGATATTTGATAGGAACGCGTATGTCGACGGCCGGACGCTATGTACGCGCGTGTGCTTCGCTCCGCGTGTATAGGAATAACATGGCTGCCGACGCGGGCTTTGAGAGAGAGGGTGCATTTTCGATGGAGGCGAAAATGCCAGAGGCCCGTGTACTGTGCGTTGTCAGTGCACGTTAAAGAACCCCAGGGGGTCTAAATTTCCGGAGCCCTCCACTACGGCCTCTCTCTCCTCTCTATCGCTTTCACTTCTTTTCCCCAACCCCCACGGACGCTTAGCCGTGCTCCCTACATGGGCTGCAGAAATTAGCGTCATTTCCTAAACGAAATCATCAAAGAGGGTGCCGGGAGATGAGGTAGTTGTCGCTACTTAAAAAACGGAAAAGATATCTAGGGACTCCAGTTAAGCTTTGTCTTTTACAGTGGAACGCTTTAGCGGAGCTCCGTTCGCACCGCCTTCTCGTAGAATATTCATCAAAATTAACGCCTTCTGTATAAAGTGCTGAAATTGTTTGAGATTCCTCGTAACCGAGTTTTGTTTCCTCGTACATTGAAATTACAGTCCCTTCTACCGTGCGTGTAGGTTTTCATTAGGTCGTAGTTTAACAATTTTTCTAAAGGATTTCACTCTGAGAAATTCAACTTAGTTCACTGTAGTACCCCGGCATGGTTTTCTGAAATAATTATTTCCGCGATAGACGCCTACGGCAGGATTTTCTGCCACATGAGCTCCTCAACGCTAGCGCGTTAATAATGCTACGAGGTTTGTCGCCATGTATAGGGAATGTATTTACAGTACGTACAGAAGTAGGGGTCAATCTAGCCAAGATGGCTGACCATGAACAACACGCAGCAGCCAACTTCTTGTGATCTTCTTCTTTCTTACTCTTCCTTTGTACCTCTGTAAAAATATTGCAGAAGTCCAGTAAACAGTGTTTCCAGCATCCATACAGAATCCTGGACGAGGCGGTCGCATTTTCGATGGAGGCGAAAATGCCAGAGGCCCGTGTACTGTGCGGTGTCAGAGCACGTTAAAGAACCCCAGGTGGTCGAAATTTCCTGAGTCTTCCACTACAGCGTTCCTCTCATTTCTGCCTCTTTCCCTTCCCTTTACCGTACCTCAGCGGGCGCTGAGCCGTGCTCCCGGCATGGGCTACAGAAATTAGCATCCAACCGAACCACCACACACGTACAGAGGGGGTGACCACGAAGGCCGAAAAAAATCAATTTGAAGAATTTATACTAAATTTCCAGCGAAACTTCTGTAGACTTGTACATTTTAAAGTGCAATTTGTTTCTCTTGTACTAAAAAAAAAACAACAGAAAATTGACGAAGGACGGGACAGACCCTTTAGTTCCTCAAAGAACTATGGCTTCTAGCGTGTACTCTACGTGCGTTGTTTCCAAGCGGCTTGAGCAGCGTAAGTCACGGCACATAGTTGACGCAAGAAACGCTCCTTGTCCATGTTGTACTCCGCGGCCGCACCCACTGAAAGCTGTCCTGAGGTGACAGTCCGGCACTAAAGGGGGCGCTGTCCCCGCTGTGGGTGGTGACATACGTTCCTGCGCGGTCATTGTGACTGTGTCGTTGACCATGCCGTGGTATACGTCCTCGTTCACGTTATTTAGGAGCTGTTGTATTTTATTTCGTGACCGAATACACGGCTATCTTCTTATGCCTATCGTTGGTGGATTCCAAGTAAGGACACTTACGAGCCATCCTGGGTGGCTGCATCTCCTGTAAATTTTATTGATTTTTGCCAGTGACCAAGTGATCTTGCATTACACGATGCTTACTTTTGCAGCGACGGACACTAAATAACCTTTATTTTCACTAAAAATGGCATTTATAAACACAGTGCAGAATAGAAGATGCGCCACTACCATTAGCCGCGGAAAGAGAAGAGAGGAAACAACAAGAGGCTGACTTCTGACCTGATTAGAGCAGGGTATTTTTTTAGATAGTCTAGCGGGGAAACAGCCAACATTTGTGTACTAAGCACTCTGTGAAGGCGGGTGAAGAAACAGCCATAGCTAACATCATGCAGTATGCGGTGCGAATGGCATAAACCTTGACAAGACTACACGCTGACGAAACAATCAAATATTCTAACCATATAGTGTAGTGTTTGAGCACTTCGCCTTCCATTTGCTTTGCCCCGTGTTGGAGACAGTTTATTATTCGAAAAGGTTATGTCACGATAAAACTGGCCACCAGCAGGAGTACACAACAATTCCTTTTCGTTTGTTTTCCGCCAAGAACATTGTCATTTGTAAGCCCTTTTTGTGCAGGCGTTTCAACCACGCGAATTCAGCTCAATGAAAAAAAAAAAAAAACATACCGGCAATGTCGGCTTTCCAGTCACCCTTCGTGGCAGTCCCTAGGTCTTAGTTATGTGAATGGTTATTATAACTCACCTCTGTAACGTAGGCTGACCCGGTTCTAAATTGCGGCATCAAAGCGGCGAGAAACAGGGAGTACGTCTATGGTTGCCTAAAAACTTACGCTTTTCGATAAACGCTAACACTCAGACGGAGATCATCTCAATGGTTACCTGCCCCAAGAGCGTGGACCGTAAGAAAACAACAAATACGACGCCGGAGCTCGTTATACCGAGTGGTGGTCCGTTAGCGCGTTCTTGCTAAGGTGTCGTTTGAAACAGCGACCGTCAAAAGGGTGGAGCTCTCGCGAAGCTCCGAGATTTTCTCTCGCGTCCGCCTAACGCTCCCTCGTGTCTTCTCAGGTATCCCCCGTGAGAATCCCGGTATGATTACCAAAGCTTGGACGCCAGTTCCTCCTGACGACTATGACGTACTGTAGTGTAACTGTGGACTCTTGGATGGGGCGGCACTGTTCGTTAACTCTCCTTTCCTTCTCTATATCTCGTATTCCCCCTCCCCATTGCATAGCGTGGCAAATATGAAGCACGTTTCATTAACATCCTTGCCTTTCCCTTTCCCTCGAGCTTTCTCTCTCGCACGCGTATCGTTTTATAACAAATAGGCAAGCTTCAAAACCAAGCTTCAACGGTGACAATGCGCCAATGGGCCAAAGGTGCGAATTAAAACAAGTTTCATTTGAACTATAAACATTTTTTTCTGTTGACGGACGGTGCGTGGTACGGGATAGTCTGTTTAGTGCACACGAATATCTGCAGCGCGGCGTGTCCCTCCATGATCACCCAGGTTCGCTGTATGTCTTGCGGCCTTGGTCAGACTCCAGCAAGAACGCGCATTTAGTTCTATTCGGTGGTTGACCTATGATTTGTGGATGTCTGTTTGCATACGTATCTCGTGCAATGTTTCTCGTTTACAACTTACCCGCAGAAGCGCCAGTAAAATAAGGGAGCAAACATCCCCGGATCCGGTGTCAACATCATGCAGTAGCCGCCAGTAGCTCCCGGATCACTTTACGTCGTAATTGGTTTCCTTTATCTCTGTCAGACTACACATAGATTCGCCCTTTGGGTCTATTGGATGATAATCTAGAAGCTTCGCGGGCTTCTTTAGCTAAACATATCTTGCATAGCGTTTCTTCTTTTTAACTGGGATGCAAGCGTTAATAAAACGAAAACGCATCTATTCCCAGGCCCGCGAGCCGGGATGTATAAATCAGCGTACAGCTGGCGACGCCGTATTCACATAGTGCGCCTTTCGCTGTTGTTTCCTCTCTGATAAACAGTTCACCTTATTAATCGGCCGCTTAGGCAGCGTTCGTTACTTGCTTTGTAGTGCCGAAAGGCCTAGCACTTGTGGTCGGCGCACACTTATCAGTCCTGCACTTCGGAAGCTTGCCCTAAGCGAGCATGACCATGGCATACACGGAGAGATGGAGAAAGACGGGGGGTGGTAAGGTAAGGCAGTGAAGTAACCATGACATACAGGTTAATCAGAAAGCCTAAGTAAGATGCAGCGGAGAGCCATGTATCTGAATAAATGCAAGCCTCTCATAAGGGTCCTCCGCGGCGGTCCCTTATAAGAACACCTGCTGCAGCTCACGGAAGCCTCTTTAGCACGTGGTTCAGTACGTCCGGTCATTGGCTCGCGGCCATTTGCGCTATCCAATCATGGAGACGCCGTGGCTTCGGTAAACTGAAAGAAAGAGACAGTCAGAAATGACGTCATCCAGCTCTTGAGCTAGGTGCGCAGGTGTTGCACCGAGGTGTACCGAGAATATTCGCGAAGCGAAACGCCTGGCCTGCAGCATGCCCTCGCGAACTGAGACAATGCCGATCGTGTCAGTAAAGTTGTCAAGAAAATGTCTCGAATGGCCCTGCTGAACCATTCACCAGCTGAAGTTTCGGGCAACTTACGGAGCTAGAAAACATTCTTTAAACTATCACCAAAGAATGAAATCACATAGGAAAATACGGCACATATATGGGCAGATGTGACAGACATCCCCCATGCACACTGCGAATATGTGTGTCATGTTTTACTATATGATGGCTTCCTTTGGTGATAGTTTAGTGCAGTACACTAAGGATGACATACCAGCTAGCTCCCGTGATAGCAGCTACAAAAGCAGCTGCCCTCAATAAAGAAGACAGGTTGCTGACTGCAACAAGGAAGTAGCTGATGAGTACCAACGCCACTGTACTGAAGAAGAAGCGCGTCGCACCGCGCAGCCGTATCGCAGCGCATAGCAAGTGGGGCTTTAGCTTTCCGTTATTTCTGATTTGTCTGTGAGGAATCGCTGTTTCGCCTACCGACGGTGTCATCCGCCTAGTCAACGACCGCGTCGGACTTATTTGTCATAACTGGTGGAGATGACGGGCAGGTTCTGGTTGCGCAATTCCAGGGTTACAAAAGACTCGGCAGACCTTCTCCAATTGTGATAAAGGAGATGAATGTCTGGAAAGCCTATTCTGAAGTACTCCTCAAAAAACTCCTTGCAGACTGTTCGTGACAAAGTGTTGGCAGTCATGATGGAGAAAATTTACTTACGTGATAAACCAAACTGATTCACCAAAATAATTCTAATCTTATGCCTTCCAGAGAATTCTTATCAGTTAAGGAGTTAGCAAAGGCGTTGCCTTAGGAGTGGCGACAGCGTATTTACCACGACAAGTAAACTGGCGAAAACAAAATGTGAAGAGCTTGGCTCAGATACTCCTCAAAGGAAGTTTTGAGGACACGCTCACAGAGCTATAAAGCATGCAGTTCAACTTGAGATATAGCATGTGCACTGCACCGGGTAGACCTTCCATTCCTGGTATCCCACGCTCTTTAACCACAGCGTCTTACGACTGCGCAATTGCCATAAACGAATACACGCGCGCGCGCGCTGTGTGTGTGTGTTCCCGCCCCACAACGTGCATGTGAAATCGATGAACGCATTTGGAAGCGAGCACCGACGTATCGTATTTCAGTGGGCCTGAGTGCTTGGCTTCGAAATGTGCCAAGTGGACGCATTTACATCTATCACAGGATGTGCTCAAGGAAACAGTACAGAAGCAACGCCTCTTTTCAAGCACGCTACTTCTGGCTGGCTGTGACACTGGCGCTGGCGCGTGGGGTGTCGCAGCGCGAGTTAAATTACAATGCCGTCTCGCCACCTCCGGATAGGACGTTTCGGCTCTCGAGAACACTTTATGTACAGCAGCGAATATCCACGGAGCGTATTGCGCATGGAGTACCATCGTCAGTCGCGGGCGTTTGCATATGCAGCAGCAAACGTGGGACTGCACAAAATATGGAATGTCAGTTCGCTTGAAGTAGTGTTCGGGGACAATGTCAAGAAGCATTCGGTCCTTGTGCGCGAAGTGCGATCGCTTAGATCTCAGGTACTTCAGAAAATCAATAATTCATCAGATTTTGGGCCCTGGCCCTATTCTTCGATGGCTCAGAAGGCGACGAAGGCGTTGCTGACGTAGATGAAGTCGACGGGTCTCTGCAACCGCGTCTAGGCAATGTACTTCTGCAAGTGTTCTCGCGATTGGGCTCTTCTCTCTCTCTTACTGTATTCTTCATTCAATTTCACCCATTTATCCCTTTCCCCTGCGCAGGGTAGCAAACCAGACGCAAGTTTGGATAACCTTCCAACCTTTCCTTACGCAACCCCCCTCTCTCTCCATGCCGGTGAAACGAATTGCGCGAATCGTTGTTGTGCGAACAATTTTGCGTGGAGCTCTGGTTCTGAAGCATCGTACGGGTTTCTACGAAATTTTGCCATGTGTACCAAAGTATTTGTGCGATGCGTGATTTAGATGTGTAACTCACGATCTGATGACGCTCTTCACACTAGTACTAACAATCACCAGCACTTGACAGTTTGAGACACGGATCTGCTTAGCTGTTATTTTAAAAGGTGGGACTGTAATCCTGAAGTGATAATGTCATGTGATCTTCTATTTTTCATTATTCATTTTACGTGTTAGCTATTTATCATGTCGATTGCGGTTTAACCAGAGCATCCACGGTGCCTTTAATGAATGACATACGTTAGCGGGGCTGTGAGTGATCGGATGCTTGGGCACTCCGCGTGGGCAATTTCTGCGGATATGTACGACAGATTGAAGATGCGGTGACTAGTGGGCGTCACGCAATATAACAGGCATTCTATATGGCCCTACATCGAGACGTGCACACCCAACCTGCAAAATTACGAAAGCTTTTCAACAGTGCGAAGCTTTTAAGCATTTCGCAATTTGTCGTGTCCCGAAAAAGAACTTTGAGTGGCCATGCCTAGCAACCAAGCCATGCTAAATAACCTTGTATGCCCTCGACATCATGCTGCATCACGTAACATGACGTGACAACGACACTTGACCGGAAGGAGAAGCAGATGAAGAATATGAAGATGAGCAAGAGTAGAAAAAGAAGGAGGTGATGACAATGATGAAATAAATAATGCTGCATGATTATGATTATAAAGGCGAACATGATTATTAGATGAAGATGAAAATGAGAAAGTATTAGAAAACAAAGAGGAAGCTGATGATGAAGTTGATGAAGTCGATGAAGAAGACCCGGACCAGTCAAGTGCCCATCAGCTTCGCTGCTTGGATAGCCGTGCGGCACTAGTGCAAACGGCGATAAACTTTTTCAAGCGACGCTTGGTATCTCTAACCTCTCGCACGCCGTCTTTCGCGAATAAAATATACTCGAGGACAACTTTTTTGGGAATGAAGCGAAAGCTACAGAGCCGAATAACGCGGATTTATTTAAATATTTATTATACCCTCAATGTACATACAGTACATTGAGGGTATAATGTGTGGTACAATGTCCCTTACAGATCTGGGCTTTAAACGCTAGATCTACGCTGTATCGAGGGATGTATATGGTTCCTTAGGCCGAAGCTACGCCTTTACCTACGTCTTTCCTTCATTCTATGTGTGCGACTATGAACACGCCCGGACAACACCTCCAAGATTCGCATTACTCCTAGTTCATACGAACATTCCCGGTCCAGCACAAGCAGCGAATGGTACGCTTAACAGAAATGTATCTTCGCACTAGTCACAATGGCAACGCCTACCAGCATCGCCCGTTCTCACCTCTGTGTGTTCATCCTCCTGGTTCCTGGAGAGAAATGATTAATTAAAACTTACACAATCGCAAGCCGGACCCGAAAGCGCAGCAGATAAACAAGAGGAGGAGCAAGCACCTTAATTAAATTTACGAGCGTGGCGGTTTTAATCAGCTGAAACTCGCTGCTTGCACTTATGCCAGATGCGTGTCTTCACAGCTAATCAAGGAAGCTTAAAGCTGGGCCTCGCCTACACCGATGCTCTATTGGGCCATTAATCCGCACACCAGGAGTGAGCGCACGCGCATACGCGGTGTCGTTACTTTGTTAAAGCATTGTCTGCGAACAGCACACATCGCAACAATACAAGTGTTGCAGATCGCACGGGGTCTAAATTTATAAAGGCCATTACAAAGAGAAGGTGGGCGACGGAGAGAAGGTAGGTGTTAGGCGTAAAGGTTGCTCTCTTTCAAGCTGTCAAGCACGGGTACGTTGCGGACCAGACGCATTGCGCAGCATTCTCGTTTAGGAGCCGTGGGTGTTGGCCAGGACAACAACATTCACAAGCAAGGCCTGAGGAGAGGTTCTCTTTGAGGTACCGCTTGCGCTGGCTGCGTTGTCCGAGGCGTGCAAGACACTGGCATCCCGTGCCAACGAAATCTTTACATTGTTACCTGTTGCGCACGTCGTTGCAGTGTGTATGCATGCAGCATCGGGTTGAATAGAACACACATCCTTTAAGGCAGCTGTTGGATCAGCCGCCACCATCACCGAAGGAAAGACAAAAACGAGGGCCAATGACCTCCACAACAGATAATTTGCTTACGAGCAGGTAACTTGTTAACAAGCACACTGCATTGAAAGACAAGCGCATACGACGCGCACCCAAACAGTAAGAGCAATAAAATTTGGCTTGCTTTACACATCTTGCCAGCTTACCATTGTGTCCGAAGAGGAAAACATATAAAAGCTGTATCTTACCGGTACTCACCTATGGGGCAGAAACTTGGAGGTTAACTAAGAGGGTTCAGCTTGAATTGAAGACGATGCAGTAAGCAATAGAACGAAAAATGGCAGGTGTATCCTTAAGGGACAAGAAGAGAGCGGAGTGTGTTAGGAAACAAACGTGTGTTAAAGATCTATTAATAGAAATTAAGAAGAAGAAATAGGTGAGGGGGGGGGGTCCATGTAATGCGAAGGCAAGAAAACTATTGGTCATTAAGGCTAAAAGTGGATCCTTAGAGAAGGCAAGCGTGGCAGGGGGCAAGAAAAAGTTAGGTTTGCGGGGATAAATTGGGCGCAGTTAGCCCAGGACGGGGATAATCGGAGATCTATGGGAGAGGCCTTTGCCCTGTAGTGGGTGTGTAAAGGCTGACGATGATGATGTCACACCTTAATGCTGGAAGGCAAATGACCGTCCGCTTGCTTGCTCTGCTGTGCCTCGGGTTTCGCTTAAGGACCCAGGTCGGCGGCTCTTCCCTTGAGGTATAGGTATCGTAACTGAACTTATTGGCCCATCACTTCTGGTGATGGTTCTTCTGCTGAATCGGTGCAAAGAGGTTGAATTACGGTGGGTCGGTGCAAAGACGCTTGGCCGAACAATGTACAGGTCGCCATAGGCAAATTCCTCGATGGTTTTCCCTTTTGCATTTTTTTTTGAAGGATGGCAGGGGAAGCTTTTCTCGTAAAGCCAAACAACACTGTATTGCGGGAGGAACGCAAGATAAGTTATTGTTGCGGTAAATATTTGTTAGTTCTTTTTTTCTTGACATATTGCAGTGTCACTACATGTTCAGGAAAAAGCAGCAGCCGTGAATCGCGTCTGTCTAACGTATAAGGTCCACCTCGCGAAACTCTTGGACATGTTGTGAGGCAGAGCTGGGGTTTCGCTTTTCCAATTCTTCATCGCTTAGATATAAGTGTACATATAAGCATAGAACGTGCGCAAGTGAATGAAAAACAAGCTAAACATGGAGTCTCTTAGGCTGAACCTCGGAATGTTACTAAGTGTTTCGCTGCACTCACCCCTGCGACGCGATTCTTACGGGAATTCCTTGAGAGATCGTGACTACAAGCTTAGTCAATCACTATTTTAAGAACAGAAATAAACTGCTTTGGAGCTGACCGCTCAACATCAGGCCACGCCCACCCTATTTCATCACGCTCCCTCATACGTGATCGCGCTCAATTTCCTGCAGAAGATAGTGTGCCTGAAGAGGTAAAAGCTTTCCTTAACCATGCCGGCATGATCGACGCTTAAGTACGCTTTTTTTTCTCATTCATTTCGTACCTTCGCCAGCGCTGTGAACTGGGCTTGGCTTTGGCGTATTCCTCCTTGCAGCAGGAATAATAGCGGTATCTAAAATGAGCACCATAATCGAATGAGGCTGGTCGTTACCTAAATGAGAATAAACTTGCAGACTCCGGAGCACCGCGAAGAATGCAACACCTTACGCAAATGCGTAGAAGCTGATGGACGACCAACTCGGAGAGGGTAATCTTCTTGACAGCGTGTATTTGCCGCCGTCAATTACTTCTCTACAAGGGAAGTAGTAGGGGCAATTGTGTATTCAACGCTCGCTATCTTTGGGTTCTTGATATTTAAAGAAAATCAAAACGGGGGGATCGAACTCCAGCGTTTAATTAGAATGATGGAACCAGTACCTAACGTTTTAGCACGCCTGTAAGACATCAAAGGGAATTATTTTCTTGAACACGAATCGCAGGTCCATAAGATATTGCCATTATGCCATCACGTTTTCTTATCGTAAATAATTTGCATCCGCAAGTCCTGAGATCGCACTGGTGTGCCATTGCATAGAGAAACTCATGCACAAATAATAGTGGCTTGTTGAGGCAGCAGTTTCGTGTTATTTTACTAAACGTATATACACCTTCGTGCACGAAAATGATTTTCTTCATTAAATCCGTTACAGCGTTTATCCGTATAATGTACGGTGCATAGAAAAACTATAACTGCATGACGGAAAGTGAAGCCCCCTCTGTACGCAAACATTGACGATTCCTCCATCGTTTTCTGTTTACTCACATCTTTTCATCACGTGAGACAATTACTCTTGCATAGCCGCTCGTTTGCTGGAGACGAGCTGCGATTTTGAAGTGCCTTCGGCCATTAAGTCAAATTAGGCGAGCATCCCAGGGAGTGAGCGCTGGGCGCACATGGCCTTGAGCACTCTGGAAACCCTATCATTATTACGTCTCGCGCACACCACGAGGCGCTGAGAGCAGCCATTTCTGGGAGCGACAGTGGCGCCCTCTGGTGGTGAGCTTCGTGGAGAGAAGATGATTGCGGTGCAATCTACGCCAACCATATCTTTTTACCCTGGCATTTATTGCATCACCCAGTTCTCGCAATTCGAACATCTTAAATATGGGTGAAACTTGGGAGATTTGGTGACGTTCTAGGTGCCTGATCGAGGCACAAATTTGATCCGCGTGCGCTGGATTCCCAAATATTACTCTTTCCTCGAAAAGGAGTGATTAAATATTAGTTGTCTTGCGTCGTCAACGTGAGCGTTCTTTCGTTATCGCGTGACAGGCCCCCAGGGCACGTCCAGAACAACGGGCACCTACAAAAATTTACATTACAGAGCAACCTTAAACAATTGTGCTTCGCGCCACGGCATTGGCCTATGACGTACCACGTGAGCCTATGACGTACCACGTGACAGGGAATGCTGTTCCACGTTGGTCCTCCCTGACTGTTCAGTTCTGCCCGTCAAGGCAGGACTGACCAGTCAGGGGTTGGTGAATCCTGCCTGACAGAATAGACTAGTCAGGGAATAATATTTATTGATTCGTCTACTAGCGAATATTGAAATGCTGGCCATGCTTACATACACATTTCATGGCGCTGCATTCTTTTATTGATAAGGCAAAGGTATATGCCTCATCCAATGGGAAAACATCGTCGTCCACATCGACAGCAACCGTATCAAAAAGTGGATGACATCAACAAGGTCACCTCGTCATATATGCAAAAACTGGCATGGCAGGGTGCGAATGTATCGCTTACGTTACTGCACACAATGACGTCATGTACACGACATACCCGTCATTTACTTCACAGTTGGCCATAATAGAATCACTTGTGGCGCCCGCCCGAGCTGCTAAGGCAGAACTGTCTGCGTACGCGACTCGTGTACGTCATGGAATGGCAACCGTTACAGTCTGTGTCAGATAATATTCACGTGGTATGAAATGACTTTGGAGATAATGAGAGCAACCCTGTTCATCCAATCACAATGACAACACGCAGTGGTTTTCGCAGCCAAGTCGCCCCAGCGCTTGAAAAAGGACAGGTGAATTTCTTGCGCTGAGCGAATCCCCTAAGGCGTAATGCTTAGCGTGCATAATTCGTATGCTGGAAGAGCTCTATCGTGCACGAATAGACACAGTATTCGATTCAGTTGTCGTCGCGTTGCCAAAGGTCGTAATTCTGTCGTCACGGTGCTGCGGCCCTTGCCGCGCTGCTTTGAATTCGCGTAAGCAAGAGTTCCGCTCCCAAGCATGGACAGGCACACAATTGACACAAGGCATCTCACTCGCCTATAAGGTGGTGTTTCCGAGATATGTTAGGTTGAGGTACAAATAACACGTGCGAAGTTCATAATCAATTCGCAAGAGGTCAGTGTCGTCTGAGGGTCAAACAATATTTCCAACATCACAACTGAGTGGAAATTTTACTTTGGAAGCATTGAAATATTAAGGTGCTTTAGTGAACACGGCTCCGGAAGTATGCTTAATATAGTGTTTCGGACATACACGCTATGTTTCACGTTGTTAGCTTCATTCATGCGGCTTCTAGATATTAACAACGTATGCCATCAAAACCGCTCTGCCCGTCCTAGGGTTGGGCGATCTTGCGTTCGGCTCCTTCCTCCTTGCGAGCCTTAGTAGAGAGGAAGTAGCACAACTCCACTTCCTCGTTCTTCTCGTTCCGCCATAGGTGTTTCCTGGAGTGTATCTAGGTCGGGATGGCCCCTCCTTCAACGTGGGCCGGTCACATCGCATCGAATCACGAGGGGGACAAATAATATATGCCTGCTCGGAGAGATCTATTCAGTGGTGCGTAGACCTCTTGACGCAGATTGGAAGGGATTCGAGGGAAGTTGATGGCTTCTAGGCGGAAAGGAGGAACGCAAGAGGCGTGTTGCGTCAATGTAGCACATAACAAGGAGTTTGAAACCAAAATGCTCATGATGTAATCAACTCTGTGTAAAAAGTTGTGGCACTATGCAATTATTGACATGCCTATACTTGTTTATGGTTTTCTCAGTAACCGTTTCTCACCGTCCAACAAACACTGCGATGCTATCGCTTTCCGCAATGCACGCCTTTATGCAGCTGGAGCTTCTAGTAAGAATAATTTATGAGGTTTCGTGAAAGAAAAATAAATTACATCTACCCGTTTGTAGCACGAAGCTACAAGTTACTACACCTTGCAGCATTGCGTATAACTCATTTGCCTTATGGTGTTTTAATTGCGAACACCGTGATACGATTATGATGTACGATATGTTGAGGCGATATGTTGAGGCCCGTGTGCTGTGCGATGTCAGTGCACGTTAAAGAACCCCCAGGTGGTCGAAATTTCCGGAGACCTCCACTACGGCGTCTCTCATAGTCAGAGCTGATTTTGGGGCGTTAAACCCACAAATCAATCAATGACGTACTTGCTTTCTACTCCCTGAAGTATTTAAAGCGCACTCAAGTCTAAGTACGAGGCTATTCTTGCATTTTGATGACATCGAAGTGCTTCCGCATGGCAGTATAGGCGAACCTGCGACCTCGACATCAGCCTCGGGAAACCTTACCTGCAAGTCATGACAGAGAGTGGGCTAGAGCCTTCTAGCTTTATCCACAATTCTAGCCATGGTACCCTGGTGACGAAAGCACTCGTGTCTATTAAAAAAAAAAAAGAACTCACGTAAGCACCAGTGGTTTCGCTAGTCTATGTATGGTGACGTATTTTAAAAAAATCCAAGGTATTTCACCCGGGGTTCATATTCGGACAACCGATGAATGTGCTCGTCGGTGTCTTACTGTGCGCGTCCTCCACTTTTAATGGGCACAAGGTCATCCAACAGAGTTCGAACTTGAACTCACCTTCAAGAGTGCCGTATTCTTCACCGTTACATCTAACCTGACAACAGAGGAGGAAGTTATGCCGTGGACATCCGCAAATTTGAAAAAGTGTTACTGGGAGCTATAAGGACCTCGACAAAAAATAAATAAATAAAAAGAGAGCTTTGGTGCGTGTCCGGCAAAGTGAATTGGGACCTAAGTCTTGTCGTCATGCCCGCACAAAGAGAGACTATATCGCAGATCGCTGAGTGAGCGTGAATTGCATGGCCATACGAGTCCAGCGGAGTGAAGGCGACGAGCCTCCTAAGCTACAGCAATAGACGCTAGGAACGGCGAAGAAACATCACTAGATATATTGAGCGGCGCCGCCACGGTGGTCTAGTGGTTATGGCACTCGGCTGCAGATCCGAAGGTCGCGGGATCGAATCCCGGCCGCGGCGGCTGCATTTCGATGGAGGCGAAATGTTGAGGCCCGGGTACTGTGCCATGTCAGTGCACGTTAAAGAACCCCAGGTGGTCGAAATTTCCGGAGACCTCCACTACGGCGTCTCTCATAATCAGAGCTGGTTTTGGGACGTTAAACCCACAAATCAATCAATATATTGAGCGAAAAGAAGCGTACGCCTTCGAGATCGAACAAGGCGGCGCTAAGGTCGCAGCTACCGGATTACCCATACATATGGACATGATGATATGCGCGCATATCGCCAACTTCATAGGCAAACATTGCGGTCTTCATTCATCATTTTGGCGGCTTTCGCGTCGTGCAACTTGTTACGCATGCGCCCACGTACGATACTGTACGCTGCAGCGCCCTGCGCGCACAAATTGCTGGGGCCCGGCTTCTTGGGCGTGCGTCGAAACGCGTGAGACCGCCGTGCTTTATACTCAATGCATATGCATGCCGTTCTAGTTATCGCCGTAAGGTATCCGGACTGTAGCACGCTTGCAACAATGCCTGCTAAACGAACACGTCGTTGTCCACTTCTCGTGCCGTGTAATTTGGCACCACGCAGGCGTAGCGCAAGGTGAGATGTATTTTAAGAGCAGGACTGCGCGCTTGCGCTGGCTTGCGCCTGAATTAGATCACGTGACAAAGGCGTATCGCGGGCTCCCACTCTAAATTGGATTAGCAACGCACAAAAATAAAAAGAAATTCGTTGTTGGATAGTATTTTTTCTTTTTTTATTTCATGTGTTGAGCGCTATGCAATTTGACGTATTCTGTTTCTTTCTTTTTTTGTTAGAAGACCTCTAGCAGTACCGTGGTGTATGTAGTATTCATTTAATTTGTTGTGTTTGTTAGTCCTTTTAATTATTGGTGTTACTATAGTGTATTGCACTTGTTGAATATGCAATTGTGCCATTTTGTGCATTTATCGTTTCGCCGTTATCCATTGTTGCCTGCTGTACTCGTGATGCCAGGAGCCTAGCCAGGCGTCGTAAGGACATGATTAAGCCCCTGCACCGCGACAATTCATGTATTCTCACGTCTTATCGGAATTGTTAATAAACTTCAAACCGAACTACGATGGCAATGCACTGACTTTATCGCTTCGAGAGATATACCCTTAATATTACAGCAGAAGCAGAATTCAGCGCTTCAAATGCGTTATCACTTCCACGGCGGTCCAACAAGGAACATGGGTGTCCGACCACCAATCACTTTATCGAGGGGGAGGAATCGACGCAAGTAATTATGTACGGAAATGTAAGTGAATTTTTGGCAATGATGGGTGTCGCATTTACGGCCCTAAGATGATGATGATGATGGTGATGACTGTGGTTTGGTTAAAGAAAGGACTCTAATTTCCACAGCCCATATCGGGAGCACGGCTAAGCGTCCATGGGTAGGGCAAAAAGAATTAAAAAAAATTACAGCATATCCACGGAGTGAATGATGATGAGTGGGCGAAGCTCGGGACGTTCATCGTAGATCGTGCCGAGTTCCGGATTAAGTTAGTTAACGCGCACGCTACGAATCCTCATGGTTCAACTATGCACAAGTGAAATCTCCCACCGGCACTTCATTGGCAAGTCAAGATCCAGTGCATATATATATATATATATATATATATATATATATATATATATATATATATATATATATATATATATATATATGGGTTGCCGGTGCACGCTTCTCCAACGCGAGCAGTCGATATTTCTCTATCAAGAAACTCGCTAGGAGACGCTGCTTGCGCCAACGTTGTCTCTCGCAGGCGAGGGCGCGTTCTCCTTTGCGAGCTGGTAGCGTTCCTCTAAGAAAGAGCGTTTCCATAGCCAACGCGCGCCTTTCGCTCTCGAGCGCGTGCCTCCCGGCACGCGGGTTACGCCTGACGCCTGACGCGTGACAAGGTTAGACTAAGAGGATCTTCGCCCCTAAAAGATATAAAGGAGAGAAAATCCGTAGTGGAGGTCTCCGGAAATTTTGACCGCCTGAGGATCTGTAGAGTGCACTGACAATGCAGAGTACACGGGCCTCCGGCGTTTTCGCCTCCATTGAAAACCGCGACCGCCGCGGCTGGGATCAAACCCGCGTTTTTCATGATTGCCGTGTCGACCAAGGAGGTTTAAACCTCCTTGGTGTCGACCAGCCCCAATTGTTGTCTATACCCTTTCTTTTCTTTCTTTGGCAGTGGGCTAACCAACAACGCTTAGAAAATGCGAGTGTGCTTGCACGATTAACACTGCGTTGTACAAGAGAAATGCAAAGCAGAAATCTTCTGTAATGAAGGCTTTGTACGGATATTTCGCAAGAGTGGAATAAAAGCCGTCGACGGGACAACATGTAAAGCCGACGCGGAGGTCTGCACACCCTTTCTCCGCGAAACGGCAATGCCAAACTTCCAACACAGCAAATGTGTATTGGTGGTTGCGAGGTGGCTCTTCCGTTGTAACACGAGAACATTCAATCCCTGACAGCTGAGCCTCCTTTCCCAGGTGTGTGTTTTCGTGCTATCTCTCATGTCTCGTATCACGATTGCGTGGTTCCTTTCCTAATGTCCACGTTTCCTCTGATGGTTAGTGAAGGAGTACATGGAATCTTCGCATTTTGTTCTCGCTGAGACACCACGACGAGCATGAGAATTTCATTACAAGGCAAGAGCCTCGGCTGAGCTTCGCACCTCTTGCATGTGTACAGATACTGGTATCCTTACTTTACTCGCACGCAATTTTTCGCAATGAGCAACTGCGGGACAGACGCTTCGGCGTTCTTTTGTTCAGTGAATGTACGACCGGAACGTTAAGGTAAAGCCTACGCGTCTTTTTCACGGCTGACTGCACGAGTGCGCTTAAGTCATACCGCCGCCGCGGATGAAGCGGACACCGCTGCTTGGCATGTCTTGTACGGTCGGTTGCATCTCGGTCACGCTTACCGTAAAGCAGCCGTTTGAAGGAGACGCATCTTCAGTGCAACAGTTGCGTGCATCAGAGCAGGAAAAGAGAAATGCCGTTCTGAACAAACTGCATAGTTATTATTCGAGGCTGTGTTTTGTTGCCAATTACTTATAGTTAGTGTGGTGAATATCATGCAGTGTCGTATATGCTAGACACTTTATGCACTACGACAGCGCCTACGGGGCAGATAGATATTGCATTAGTACAAACCTGGCTTTTACATTCTAATATGATGGCTTATTTAGTTATAAGAAAGGCACTGAACATTAGGCGAGGTGGTAGGAATTTGTGGTAAAAATATTTAAGCACACACACTAAAGACAGAAACGTCATAATCTGTCGTGCCCCTTAAAAGTACCTAACTAAATGCCCTGTTCCCTTAAATGAATGCTTTTGTTTGTTTGTTTGTTGTGTGTGTGTGTGTGTGTGTGTGTGTGTGTGTGTGTGTGTGTGTGTGTGGTGTGTGTGTGTGTGTGTGTGTGTGTGTGTGTGTGTGTGTGTGTGTGTGTGTGTGTGTGCAAGCTGGAAATATTTTATGAAGTGCATTTGGTTACCTTTCCGTTTGGTACTACAGATAAAAATTTCACCTCATTCTTTTACGTGGCAACACCACGACATGACTGTGAGGCTGGCTGTAGAGACAAAGCTCAGATTGATTGTACTATATCCGTTCTATATCCGTTCTAAGCGCACTATATCCGTTCTTTCCTTCCCTTCCTTCCTTAGTGCTCTGCTGATATTTCTTCCGCCAGCTTAGAGTGAACTGGGCGATCACATAGAGCGCTGCCTCTCTTGTGAAAAACTCAAATTTCGGCAGTTCCTCTGGTTTTATGCAGAAAACTTAAATGGAGCAGCAGCTGGCGCGCTGCTTCGAAACTCTGCATAGCAAGTGCCACCGGCTAGTTATTGCGATTGCACGCTTCCGTGAGGACCAATAGGTGAGACCGCCTCACCATTGAGGACACGACCACTCATCCGAAGCCGCCTTTGTCGGAAGCAGTGAGCGCGACCAATGAATTCGGGCCCTGTCCGCGGCGCAGGTACAATGTGTTGATAGCAAGCATTTTTTTTTTTTTGCGGACGTCATATTAAGTTTGGATTTTCTAACCCGTGATGAAGCGTGACAAATATATCCGGTTCAGACAAGAGGCTCAGAACCTACGGCGGAATTATCCCAGGTGCGAAAGGTGTGATCATTTTAAGAGCTGAAGCTGTATTGGCGTTCACACTTAACAGCGGAGCTGTCCGAAGAAGGGGTGAGTGGTCGCACTCTTGCCCTTGACACAGTTGCGCTTGACCCACTACCAGGCCATTAAACCCGCCGAGAAGGTAGCGGCCAGTCGCAGCCTGGACGACATCTCGTAGAAAGCGAGAGGTTTCCCGAAATAAGGTTGTACGCTAGTAGGAGTTGAAGAAAAGGCCAAGCAAACGTAGACAGATGCCATGAAAACAGAAGTTGTTTCGTTGGCAACGTGAAAGTTTAAGAAAAAGGCCGTTGTGATGAGACATCAACTGAGCTCTGCTATGCAGCAATGGTGATGGATCGTGGATATGAATCACGAAGACCACTTTGGCACCATGGGATATGAACTTAAACATGAAAATGTAGTAGAACGCTTGCGTATAAAGCTCGCGCCATGCTAATGATAATTTGTTCATGCGGTATTGTAAAATAAGTGAAGAGTATGGTGGAATGTATAAACCGCATATTTTCACAGCACGCTCCGTCCTTAAGAATGGTGTCTAACCACTACATTCCCGCGTTAGCAATGCGGATGTATATCTGTCGGCAGAAGATACATTTCTTCTCATTGGCAAACCTTGATAACGATATAACGGTGAGTTGTTCGCCTCACCGGCTCCCTTAATGACGACACCCTGTCATTTATCTTCGCAAGCATGTTTAGGTGACTCCTACAGCTCCATAATGGGTTATCTCTGCGGTAAAAGCCACGATATGACCGAAGAAACAAGATGTAGTCAGCTTCCTCGGAGTGATCAGTGAACCACTTGCGCAAAACATATCGCAAAGCAGCCGCCTCTAGAGTCATTACTCATAGCCTCCCTTCTCTATAGTAGCCGACAGGTTGATTGTTCAGCGAGAAGCAGGAGTTGCTCTGAAATCTCTTCAGATAACAGCGATACTACGGCGATGACTGCAAATCGCAGCCGAAATACGCACCTACGATAGATAAGCGAGGGAGCACACGCCAGTCAGGAGAGTCTTGAAACAATGTACTATCTTCAAGTCAGCACTCCTCGATCAAAACGGCGTGATGGGCTTTCCGTGCAGAGACAATAAACAAAACACACATTCGAATCCGTGATGGAGACATAACCGTATACCGCCACAGCACGAATGCAGCACGGACTTCCATCGCCCATCTCACGCTTGAAGACAGTGGCTCACACTTAGCGTGCACAGTGTACACCCCGAAAGGCGGCTGCCGGTGATTTGCTGCCCGCGTCTGGCCATCATCGCAGACGCGCGAGCGCTGTCGGCCAGGCACCGCAGCTGCTTGAGGTCTTCTCTTGCGCTCTTACGCCTCGAAGGGGGAGCAGCTTGCCCACCAGGCATGGAGTATAGCCGACGCTAGTCACGTTTTCTAATGCAAACATAACGCCCTTCTTGTATAACTCAGTTCTTCCAACCTTCTCTGACCACGTTTCTTGTAATGTACAACCACCGCGTCGTGAATACAGGGGGCGTGAGCAAGCCAGCTCCTTCGCCCATCCATGGACGTCACGAAAACGGCATCAAGCTGTCATCGAGCGACTCTTACTTGCCACTGTTCGCTGTGCCTTTTCGTATGGCCTCCACTCGCAATCCCCGACCTCTGTTCCTTGCAGAAGGCGTACCGTACTGTGTTCGTAACTCGAGCTCCGATCCTTTCCTCCGCTTTCTGGTATATGACAGCATTGAATATTGCACACGGCTTTTGTGCCCGCAACCGCTCCCTCATTCTTTATGCTGCCTTAGTGACCATGTGTTGGCTTGCCAAGATCAAGGGTCCGGGATCGAATCCCGGCCACAGCGGCCGTATTTAGATGGTGTCGAAATGCAAGGAGACGCGCGTGTACTTAGAAGTATCTACTCGTTAAAGAACCCTAGGTGGTAAAATTTACGCCGGAGTCCTCCACTATGGCGCATGCCTCATAATTATAGCTGCTATAAGCGGTCGCGCAACCCAATTCACAAGTGACGGAAACGGTGGGATGCGAACATTCTTCAATTTCGGCACGCCTTTTCGCAGCAATAGCAAGTAAAAACACCTTGGCCCTGCCTAGTGCATTTAGAACAGTCACTGTAGGCTGAAGAGAAGCGACAGCATATGCGTGCGTGAAGTCTTGAAGGTCGTGTAGAGCCGAGTCAGTGGTTCATTGAAGTGACATCTCGAGGAGGAGGAGGAGGGGTTTATAGGGCAGGATGCACTAAGTGAAGCGTTGACAGCAATTTTTCTTTGGCATAAGAGTAAATTTGCTAATGTTGCATGGACAAGTTTAACTGAACATCAGTAAGGCTAACTTCCATCCAGTAGCGTACCTAATTTGAAATCTTCTGGACACTTCGCCCACAGTGACAAGTCCCTTATGAGTGACGTGTTCCGCGGCGCGTACATACTGCCTGATTCCAGCATTATAACCCATATGTGCTTTGCTAGAGTACCGCCACGGGCGTGCCATATAGTAGTGGACCGGGAATTCTTGTCAGTTAGAGTGTACGAGATTTTTTGTCCTACAGGTGCAGTTTCTTACGATTTTACCTAGCTCGAAGTCACCATAACTGCCGTAAAAGTCCTCACAGGAGACAGTTTATTTTCATTCACTTCTTGACGCTATAATACGTGGAGTACGTAGATTACTTCATAACCATGGTGTACAGAACCCGAGGTCTTGCGATCTTGTGGGCAGTGCTGCTCTCGGCCTTGTCAGAGCGCCCTATGGACGGATTTGAATCTTCAGTGACGGCCGCGCAGGAATGCCGTGCCAGTGCGCAGGAATGCAGAGCGGACTGTTCCCTCCATTCTCGTCCTTATGGGTAATGTAAATCTTGAGTACATGTCACGGTCCTCTCCGTGATACGCCTATCAAGTTCGTAGTATGCACCGCGGCATGGTGTACGCGAAAGCACGTCTTCTTTTCTCGAGAGCAAGATGTAAGACCCCATTTCAATGATATGCTAGTTTGCGTGCGCCTGCATGTCTACTGAACACTGGGATATTTAGTATTGCAAGGCACGTGTATGCGGGTGCCGTGCTCCTTTGCGTAGACGAGATGGAAAGAAGATGACAGTAGGGCTCGCGCCTATCTATCTATCTATCTATCTATCTATCTATCTATCTATCTATCTATCTATCTATCTATCTATCTATCTATCTATCTATCTATCTATCTATCTATCTATCTATCTATCTATCTATCTATCTATCTATCTATCTGTTGAGTATCATGTACGTGTTCTTTCTCCGAAACGAAAAAAATTACATTAAAGAAAACGCCTACATTGAAAAAAAAGGTCATGTAGTGCTATGTAGACTTTAGAATACGTAGCAAGAATCGTACAGCGCTCAAGACAGGAGAATCGGGCCGTGCGCGAGGTTCAAGATCGTACAGGACGAAGAATTCAGGTACTACTTGGAACATAAAAAAAAGAGAGAACCAATGTAGCTAAATGAAAAGCTCTATTTATAAGTGTAAGAGAATGTGTAACAAGGAGTGAAAGACCTCGCACCGTCTCTCTCTTCCTCGGCCTGTCTCCGCTGGAGACCACCTCAACAAATCATGGGCCACCGCAGCAGGTATGCAAGCGATCGTCGCCACAGCGTCGGGCACCGCCTACCCATTAGCGACACGTCGCGCAAGGGGAGGAACCCATCGCCAACACGGCTGTGTCGCGTACTACCAAGCTATGCTTCATATAGAGCAGCAGGAGTGTAATTCCCATCTCAGGTTGCGCCACCTTGAGGCACTCCCTCTCTTCTTTCTTTTTTCTAAAAAAAGAACCGCTCTGTTATAATTGGCCTCTTCGCGAGCCTTCGGATTTGTCGGGTGCAGAAAGAGGCGACGAAGGCGGCATGCACCAGCTTGCTTTGCAGCCAGCGCAGAGGCAAGGTGCACTGCACCTTACGTGGCGGTTGATCATGGCGCACCACCTCATACTGGCGCTAAGGGCCACGGAACTGCGAGTATGTTCTCGCTTGGGCTGAATGGGAGACGAAAAGACAAACAGGCTAACGAGGCTGGGCGGTGGCGGGTGGGATCTGATGGCGGCGATAAGCACGCCGCTGCCGCTTGGGGGTGCGACGTGCGCTAAGTGGCGCAAGACGCCGTGCGACTAGAAGGGCAACCGCCCCTTCCCCCCTTCCTTCTTTCATTTTGGCCTCTGTTGATAACTTCGCTATATCGGTTCCTCCAATTCGAGCGACACTGTGCATGGCTTCCCTGTAATCATGGGCTTCCTCTACCGCTATAGTGCAGGCGCTGTGTGCACGAGAACGTGTCATGCCTGGACAGCGAAGGCGCTGAGAAGGCGGGGACAGTGTTGAAACAGTGCAGAGCCTGTGGCGACTCTCTAAATGAGGGAATTGGGGAAGGGTATACTGTGTCTACAACAAGATGAGGAAAGCGGTGAGAGGTACACAGGCGGTACACCGAAAGTACTGGCTCGTTTGGTCATCTGCATGCGTAGTAGACAGATTAGAAAAATGGGAAGGGCAATTATACAATGGTGAGTGCTGCCGGATTACCGGAATTATTGCCGAAACGAATGCATTCACTACAGCGAAAGCTCCACTACCCCATGTCTCGTAAGATCTTTCTTCACTGTCCCAATGACGTTGAGCCAACGGAGCGCAGGTACGTCGCGTCGCTCCAGTTGATCAGCTCTAGGGAGACATCGCAGCTACTTTTGCTCGAAGCCTCGCCGCTAGTGTACCACGTGACTAGGTGAACATTTAACAGATATTTAGCCGGCGCTTTCCTCTGTAATAGAGGTTCACTTCTGGAATGCTCATTGGTGCACTTTTATGCCACATATAGCTCAGGAGAAGGAACACTCCGTCGTGCACTATTAATGCATAGTTCGCGAATAAGCGCAAAGCAGTATCGATCATTATTTCTAGACATAGGTAAATGTCACAGAGATCGCTAATGCCTTCGATGTGTGGGTTCACGTAACTTGCAATCATGCTTCGCGGAATCAAGGCTGAGCTAGATGTTTCTGCCAAATTGAAGCTTGAGTGACACAGGATTTGTTATGCAACGTTCTTTGAGAATAATAGTCATTGTGGTTCTGTTCAGGAAGGCCCTATCTTCTGAACCGCTTGTATGGATCACGGCCCAGCATGCGTCGGGGTGTGAAAGAGTAGAAAGGAGAGAAAAACTGTGGTGGAGGGCGCCGGAAATTTTGACTACCTGGAGCTCCTTAACGTGCGCTGATTACGCGAAGTACAAGGTTCTCCAGCATTGCCGCCGGCAAGATGCGGCCCCAGATTGTGTATTGCACTGCGTTCAGTATCTTCAAATAAAGAAGCAGTAGAAAGGTCCTAAAGGAACGTGAAAATCAGTCTGATAGCAAAGAAGGCACAATCAAACAACCAGGAAAGAAAAGACGCTTGCGGTTGAAAGCGGACGGGAAAGCGAATTCTGCTCTTACACTGCACTTTGTGCCAGGCATGCTTAATACTCTGAACAGAAGACGGAACTCGCTGCGCCATTCCGCTCCAATCTAATGCCGTTCGCCCTCCGTCGTACTGTTATCATGATGAATAGTACTGGAGAAACGACTTGACGTGATCAACGCCCTTCCTTGGAAGAAGACACTCGATTGCCTCCATTTAGGTATCTCTCTCTGAAGAGAGAGGTTCGTTGATAAAACAGGGCGCGCAGAGGTGGGCACTGTGCACATTCCTTTAGTCATCGGCTAGTGTGCCTGAGCGGGGCGGGGCGATTAGGCGTAGAAGCAGCAACTTACGAGGTGACTATGAAAAATGGGAAAGATGCTCTGTGTGGCAGCAGGGGATGGCCGCTTCAAACCAGGACTTTAAATATGCGTTGCCGATTAGTTACACAGAGACCTTAAATGTCTTCAAGTTGGACATCATACATTTACAACCATTTTGGCTATACGCAATTAGCAGTTCAGCTAACGCTGATTTTTCATTTGCTTGTCGCCTGAGTAAATTTGTTGCAAACCCCGTCTAGTGTCGAAAAATCAGCACTGCGGCGATACGCAGTTGGAAAACCAAAGTGCAGCGGCCTGTGCTTATGACCACTGCGGCTGAACAAATCACATATGCTTCATAACAGGAGGAATGCAGCAAAATTCGAGTTTACTTATAGTCACGCATGACTGAAAGTTTGTTTATTCGTAACCATATGCGACCTGCGCACCTCAGCCATTGCGCGTAGTGCTGAGTTAACATGCATTCTGCCTACGGCGCTACTATCTAACGAAAACAGCGTAAATGTGACTGCGCGTATACAGCGACATCCCAGGACTAATATATATATATAAGTACCAGTAGGCGAGACATGACAGCAATACAATGGAGAAAAAGAAAGGAATTCTATCCCATAGGCCACAGCTAAGACACCGTTTTTACTAGCAATTGCTCAGTCGGGAACCGTCCATTTGTCCTATTCTAAAGACCGGCACAATTACACAGCGTGGAAGCTGAATAAGTTTGAAAAGAGCACCCTCTCACCTCCGAAGTAGAGATATGTGGCGCTCCCGTGAAAGTATGCCGTAACTCGGTCGTGCGCCCTCCTATACGGCGCACGACCGAGACACGCGAGAGAGAGCTCCGCGGTAATCTCGCATCCTCCGTCTTCTTTCGGTGAAAACGGATGACCCGTCGACAGGGGAGACCACCGAGGTAGTCATCGTCGCCGTCACCGCAGCAGCATTCGCCGCGATTCACACGAGTCGCTCGCTCCAGAAGCTCCTCTTCTTGCCTGGTTAGGATAAGAAGCATGCGCATATGCAGCCAGAGAAATCTTGCCCCTGCGGCAGAACTTGCAGTCAGCGCAGAGAAGACGAATCGGGGACTACCGCTCGGAAAGGACTCGACGTCAATCGGTGCTCCAGGCTTGGTGGTTCGAGTCCAGGGCGAAGACGGCGACTATCTACTGGATAAAAGGCGCCTTGTACTCCCCGCTCTGGGCTACGCACATGCGAATGACATACTACATGATTCCATTTGACGGTCGACCTTTCGGCAGATCGAGGAGGTGAGAAAGGTTACGCGGCGCGGACTGAAGAAGATTCTTCCGTACCCTCAGTCGGGGCCTCTCTCTCGGAATGCTCTTGCAGGCACCATGTCTGGGACGAAGATAGGTTTGGATTCATTAGGAGCCAGATTACAATCTCGGCCTCAATCATGGCTGCAGCTGGCGGTTATTACGAAAGGCGGCATCTGTCTACGGGGTGCTAAAGGATGAGCGATCGCCCAGAGGTCAGGGAGAAGAACGCACCTGATGGCGAGAAGGAAATGGGGTGCTAGATTACGTCTCTTGTGCAACGATGGTCTGAGTCAGCGGGTTCTTTAACCCCTAGCATTAGTCGTCATTGTACTGTCCACATTTAGTTTCATGCAGTGCCTGCACAACACAATTTGCACTACACACATGCTTTGCAAATGAGGAAACCGACTTTAGAGTTTTAGCGCCTTACGTACCGCGTTCTACGGAAACAAGCTGCATGCAAGTCTTACTGATTGTAGCTCAACCTTCTTCTGTACACAAGTAGGCATTGGGCAGGCTTCCCGACTGCTAAGAGATGATAGGCTGCAAATGGTTTGAGGCGGTCCGTGTGCCATAATGTGTAAATAATGCTAGGTTGCGCTGTTTTTCGCACAAGTGGGTTGCCCATCCGACATCTGGTTTACCGCTATCGTCCCTTCCCCTCCTGACAATTACTAACCTTCAGTGAAGCGAAGGTGAAGCGAAGGTTCTTCCGCCGCGCTGGTATAGTGTCTATGGTGCTCGGCTGCGGATCCGAGGGTCGCGGGATCGAATCCCGGCTGCGGCGGCTGCATTTCGATGGAGGCGAAATGTTGAGGCCCGTGTACTGTGCGATGTCAGTGCACGTTAAAGAACCCCAGGTGGTCGAAATTTCCGGAGCCCCCCACTACGTCGTCTCTCATAATCAGAGCTGGTTTTGGGACGTCAAACCCCACAAAACAACAACAACAGCAAGCGAAGGTGTTGGAATTTGCGGATACAATGCAACGACGTAATTTTATGTTACGTTTAAATCGTTTATTCCTTGTGGCAAGCAGGGGTTAAAAACAAAGGAGGAAGGGTATGTCACTTACATCCACGCATTTTGTGAATTTAAGGTTGCAGAGAGTTTACGTTTATCCTTTCACATCCTCCTCGTCTTTGTAGAATACGTCGTAGAAGGCAGTGGGTGACCTCGCCTGCTAGCAAGAATAGGGAGGGCCAGTTGGCTCTGCTATACCAAGCCCAGCGAGCTGCCAATGCCAAAGGGGCCTGGGACTCAGAACGTCACCCATTCGGCCATAATCTTTATATCCGATAAAGTGTTCGCTTCGTCCCTTATACATATTTCCGGTAAGTGGGAATTGAATCGCATGGACATTGTAGAAGTTGTCCATGCGTGTACAGGTGTATCGACGTGGTAATTACAGGCAAGGCTTTTGTGAGAAAAAGTCAATCTTTCCGGAACAGTTGATGTAACACACACCACCGCTGTGATCGACGTCGAACTTGCGCTTGCTTGTTTTAACGTTTGGCACTTACATGATTATCGGCTGCTATTTTGGAATGGCTGAAAAGCAGCAGCTCTGAGGAAAGACATTGCTTTTTTTAACGCTTCCATCACGGATCACGTTGAACGTTCTGAAACAGGAAACAAAGCCTATACTGCGAAAACGCAGCGTAAGTAATCAGGAACCACGCTGTATTCCTCCAACTGCAACAAGGCCTCCTTAAAGGTAGGTGTTTTCGTACGCCAGCAAGGGGAACCAGAGCTATGCCCAATAAAGGGTCCGAAAGGCAGAAGCAAAATGAAGCGGAGGACTCCGGAAATTCTGACTACCTGGGTTTCTTTAACGTACACTGACAACGCACAGTACCAAAGGCAAGACTTGTGCCGTACCCCCCCCCCCCCCCTATGTTCTTTTTTGCGCCCATTTTCGGAGACGCTAGAAAACCGAATATTTAGTTCTTATTATTTACGGATTTTGACAGGTAAAACATACGAATAATAGCCAAAGCTCACATGAATGCAATTTTGGTCATTCTCTGACGTGAGGTTTCTTTACGTTTTCATTGTAACTGGGACGCTTACTTTGACATTGCAAGGTCTTCAATAGCTCCTAAGCGACCTTACAGTTGTATTTTTGCTCGTAGATATTTATCTTTCTTGCATCACTTGCTTTTATTATTAAAAAGGTTAACTATAACACCATATCCTGGCTTCATCTGGCTTATAACCAGTCTCCCGATCGGCTATGCGTCATCCCGGCCTGGAACAGAAGCAAGGATAATCCAGAGATGGGCTCTACAGTGAGAGAAGAACACGACCGACCGGTAAGAGCGTTGGAAATAAATATGACAGATGTAACTCGCGGGCAACGCCGGACAGCCACTTTCTTCATCGACCAATGTAGCAACCGCGCGGACGGCGGCTTACGCGTGTCGGGAGTCATTCCCCGTGAAACACAGGTTGACAAAGTTATCTCGTCAACATCTGCGGCGACGCGCGTAGTTCAGTGGCTCCATGGATAAAAATCTTTGTGTGACATATGGCGCTCTTGGAAGCTTCCGCTGCGCATTCTTGTGTGTCCTACCTACCGCAGAGCCGAGGAGGAGGATTACCTTATCTACCCTGGACAGTGTATTACATGAAACGTTCTGTTTGTATTCCGGATTATAGAGGGAAGTATAGGTAAATATAGGAATTCTGTATTCAATGCGCTCGTTTAATATCCTTGCACACGTAACCACATATCAAAGAGTTACAGAGGAGATACATTACTATAAAACCAGGTAGAAGCCTACGAAAGCCGTTGTCAGTATAATACCGTGATGCGATCCGATTCGGAACGTCAGTGAAGTACGCGCGTTTTTTCCGTGCCAAATGAAGGACGTTATTATGTGGGATGCCGTACCAGTAGAACGATCTGGCTTAACTTTGAACATGGATGCTATGAGCGTCCTATTTGTAACGGGGCGGTGACATGGCGCCACCAGGCTCGTAAAAGAATTTAAGAGCTTTTGTTTTTTCCCCCTCTCTGTTTATGTTGTCCTCGTGCCTTTAAAATCTACTTCAATTAAATCAATCATACTACAGCAAAAACGTAAATTCATAGCCCAGTTCTCTGCCTCTTGAGACAGAAAGTCCTTATTTCTCCCTATGATTATTTTTGTCCGTTCTCTCTAGTTTTCTAAGAACATTCACTCTTTTTCACATTTACACTTAAGAACATTCACTGTTCTGAAACGCCACCTATTGCCAAATTACTCATAAAAACATTGATTTTGATGAAGTATCAAGAGCAGCGAACCGGGTAGCTACATATGAGAGATAAGACAAGTACGAAGGAGGGAATGGGTACTAAAAAATAACCGACCATCCCATTTTGCAGCAATTTGAAACATATGGCTACATAGTTTCAAAACATATCGCCAACTAACATCCAAATGTCCAACTAAGGCCATGTGCGGCACCTGCGTCTCTGCGTAAACATTACAGGCGCCAGAGATGCCGCAGCGGCAACGTCTTGTGTGTATTAATAGATGCCGTTACATATGTGCAACTAACGTTGAAAGTTGGGCGAGTTGGTACTGCTTCGTCATCTCGCAAACTGCCCGGCAGACGGTACAGAAGAAAGAACGAAATACAGACAGGTGCTTGCTTGTCGGTTGCATGTCTTTGCGGGCCTGTTTGCATGCCCATTGGACGAGTCATGGAAAGGCGCTCCAAAACTCTATATAGGTTGAGTCTATTCGATCTTTAACGACGCTAACTTTTAAAGCGTTGTGGTAAACCACGTACTTACCGTGCAGCGCTGATATTTGTCGACTAATGATCAGAAATGCGTCGGATACCGGCGCTTTGTACGAAACTATAAGTTATTTCAGATTGTCTGTAGGCTACGTTCACTCGCCGCGCCCACCTACAAGAGCGCATTCGACGCTTGGTGACATGTGTCGCTTGGCGACTGTCCTCTTTGTCCGCAGGATTCAGCAGAACACAACTTATATGTGACATCCAGCTGACAAAGACGGACCTCGCATCGAGTCACGTGGCCAAGTGACGACCGCGGCCGTCGCATTTTCGATGGAGGCGAAATGGTATGGGATCGTTCACTCTGTGATATTCAGTGCACTTTAACCTGCTCTGACAACGCTCTCTACACGGGCCATTTTCGAGTTCATCGAAAATGCAACCGCCGCGGCTAGTTTGGGTTGGCAGGGGCGCACCATAGCCACGAGACCACCTCGGCTGACATAAATGAATAGTATCATGATGACGATGATGATGATAGTGGTTCGGTTAAGGAAAGGACGCTAAGTTTTGCAGCCCATGTCGGGATCACGGCCAAGCGTCTGTTGGGGTAGAGGAAAGAGACTGAAATTGATAGACAAGAGAGAAAAGCCGTAATGGAGGGCTCCGGAAATTTTACCCATCTGGGGTTCTTAAACGTGCATTGACAACGCACTGTACACGGGTCTTTGCCACGTTCGCCTCCATATTCTGTGCTACACACTGAAGGACGTCGTATTTTCCCTTTCGTAGTGAACTCAAGGCTCATTGCTATAGTTTCAGCTGGTTCATGAAAGTTGCTTTGCACTCAATTATGAGACAGTGGCAACCTGTCCCGAAGTTTACAGTGTGGACATTACTTTGTGTGTTTAGAGCGAGTGTGGACGATTTGGATTGTGGTTCGGTTAATGACAGGGCGTTAACTCCTGCAGCCCGGCTAAGGTAGCACGGCTAAGCGTGGGGGGGGGGGGTAGAGAAAAGGGAGTGAAGGCAACAGAAAGGAGACAAAAGCCGTAGTGGAGGGTTCTGGATATTTCGACCATCTGGGGTTCCTTAACGTGCGCTGACAACGCCCAGTACACGGGCCTCTGACATTTTCGCCTCGCTCAAAAATGCGCATTTGTGCCCTGCTATCGGAGAGCTGTTGCAGCTGTCTCAGTAAGAAAATGAAATATCTGCAGGCCAGACCACATGGAAGATCTGTTGGAGCTGTCGAAGACAAAACAAAGTAGGACAAGGGCAACAATTAAGGGCTATGATGCCGTACTATGGGAGAGTTGTCACAGCTGTGCAAGTAACGAAAATACGTATGAACCACAAAGCAAGTGTTGCCGCAGCGAAAGCGGCGTGACTTAATGGCACTGCCTTAGTGCGATATCGTGGAGCTACCATGCTGTAACTGACTTCTTTCGCAGCTCCCTTCCAGACACACATATCAGTTTCCAGACAAATGCAACCATCCCTAGAAAGTAACAGTGCAAATTGAACTGAGCGCATGCTTTTTTTCTAAGGACCCCATGAGAAAGCCAAATAAAAGTAGACGCCTTTCCTACTCGCATGTTTGATGCTTCATTTACCAAATTAGGCGAAGCTGAGAAGGCGGCTTCGTTGATCGTTTGCTCCTCGATTTAGCCTAACTGGTCTCATCGCAGTGCTTCCGCAACACTCGACTGCGTACACTATGGGGTACGAGTGCGGTTGCTAAAGGCGTGGGTTCAAGCCCTGCCGTGGCGGTGGCATTTTCGGCGGAACTGATGGTGCTAGAAACCTGTGTATTGCGTGTTGTCAGCGCACTTTAATGAACCCCCAGCTGGTAAAAAAATCCCGTCATCTCCTCGAAGTGAATGATGATGAGCGGGACGAAGCTCCAGTGCTTCTCTGTACCCATGCTGCTTCGTCCCCATGCTGCTTCGCATCGCCACACCATGAGGCGATGCGAACGAAGCACGAACGACGCAGGCCGTTGGGCACTAAGTCAACACCACCTAGGTGGTGTTGCTCATGGTCCCCTTTAGCGGTAGATGGTGTATTTTTTTTTCTTTTTTGCAACTCTGGAACACATGTTATGGGAGTGCGAAGGAGGTCGGGTTCCAGACGGGGACGCAGCCTCGCACCGAACGCGCTGGCAGACTGCACTGCTCAGCTTCGACCTCGAGGACCAACTTTGGGCCGTCCAGCGGGCCGAGGAAGCCTCCAGAGCTCAAGGGCTCGTGGACGACACCTAGGCGGGGATATGATGATGACGATTGATTGTGGTTTGGTTAGGAAAGGACGCTAATTTCTGCAGCCCATATAGGGAGCACGGCTAAGCGTCCGTGGGGTTAGGGGAAAGGGAGTGAAAGGGATAGAAAGTAGAGAAAAGCCGTAGTGGAGGGTTCCGGAAAATTTCGACCACCTGAGGTTCTTTAACGTGCACTGACAACGCACAGTACACGGGCCTCTGGCATTTTTCGCCTCCATCGAAAATGCGACCGCCGCGGCCGGGATCGAACCCGCGTATTTTGGGTGGCAGCCGAGTGCCGTAACCACTACACCACCGCGGCGGCTGCGGGATATTCGCCCGAATCCCCAAGCAACTCCCCGGACTTGTAAAATAAAGTTGTTTCCTCCTTCCTTATCGGTACGGGCGAGGGATGGCGAAACACCACCTGTGCGCGTGCGCCGTGCTCCCTTCGCCGTGCGCCTCTCCTCCTCTCCACTGCTGGCTTGCCTCTGGAATGAGCAGGCCGCACGGCCTGCTCATTCCAGAGGCAAGCCAGCACAGCTGTGTGCTCCTCGCGCATGCGCAGCATGGCTCTCCAACAGCCACGCGAAACTGCTCAACCTCGGCCAGTGTAGCTCACGCTACAAAATTGCTGGAGTGGCTACACCCGCCGAACCTTACTGGAACGAGTGAAGCAGGCGTTTGCGCGTAGTTGAGCCCTCGAAGCTTTCAAAATTAGAAACCTGCCACAGCTCAGGCATTCTCGATCTGTTAATGTTAATTCTAGAATAGCCAGCATGTAAAGGCGCGTTGTTTCGGATTACAAGTGCTACTTTTGGCGGAGTACCAATTTGCATACAAATCGTTATGATGGTCAGGTTTCATCCAAAAACCAGCAACACAAACAAGCACATTGAGTGATACCTATCTAGCAGAATTGACCTTGTAGAAGCGTGCGTACAAACTTTCCTCTTGTTGCTCGGCTTTAGTCGAGTGCATGTCAGCTCAAGAGTACAAGGCGCTGGAGAAAATGGCGACGTTTCTTTAACATAACTACATCTTTATCGCTGCAGTTCACTAGCACACCATTTATTGCCAGCATTGGTCCGCCATGGTGGTACATTGGTTAAGCTGCTCGGCTACTGACCTGAAGGACATGCGTTCAGCCCACCAGACGGTCGCCTATTCGACGGAGGTGAAAGTGTTAGAGGCCCGCACACTTGGGCTTTGCAGTGCACATCAAAGGATACCAAGTCAAAATTTACTAAAGGCTCCACTACAACGTAACTCGTAGTAGTACTGCGGTTTTGTCATGTAAACCCGCACTAATTAATATTAGTACTGCCAGTATTGAGAAGTTCTGAATGTAGCTTGGTTGCGCGTATGCAGGCGGTGGAGTTAACCAAAGCAGTAATAGCGTGGAAGAGTTAGTGTAATTTGTACAGCGAATCGCAGGAACTTAATTCGGTCCAGCATACGTGTAGATTTATATAAACCGCGTGTCAGACCATCACATTCTCTTCTACTAATGAGGTTTACACAGTGCATTATATTATCCATCAATGCATTTCCATAAATACGTTTCACGTATACGATGAGACAGTGAATACGTTTATATCATGACCGTGCGGCCGATATATTCCGTTACGTTGATGCCTCGTAAATCAGGTTCGTGCGAGGTATTTGCGCGATTCAAAATACGCAGCCGAGAGATGTCCTGGCTGCGCCTAATCATTAACAGCAATAGTTGGTGGGGTCGTACGCTGCCAGAAGCGCTACATGATTATGGGACATGCCGTAGTGCAAAGCTCTGGAAATTTCGAGAGACTCGGGTTCCATAACGTGCACTGGAAACGCGATGTACACTGGCGGATAGCGTTTTCGCGTCCATCTGAAATTGACTGCCGCGGCCGGGATCGAAGCAGTGTCCTCCGTGCCAGCAAGCGAGCATCGTGGTCATTGAGGCACAGCGGTGGGCTTGCCTAATCAAGTCACGCGTATTCCGGCGCTGAAATATCTGACTCTCAAGGAGGTTTAAAATAAAAAATTCTGGAGTGGTGATTTTGTGCCAAAGGTGAAGCTAGCGGCCGCCATCTTACTCAGGGCATCGATTAACAGCATCCAAATAGCACAAATTCTTCACCCTTCACCCTTCTTCACCCGTTTAAAGCGGTCAATTTTGCCAGACAGACACTGCTTGATGTGCCTCTTTGTGCTATGGGTGCTGGGGCGAAACTTGACCATCGCGAAAATTTGTGTACAATATTGCGGCATTGATACTCGGTCAATAATTCTTTATTGATGCTAAACAACGTGCTTTTACATTACAATTAGTCTAGAGTTTACTTTAGCAGATCAGGAACGCTTGAAATGATACTGGTTTCTGGACACTCTGACACTCTGGCAAGCTTTTAGGGCTGAACAATAGGCAAACGCCGGCTTCACCCGTCGCGGTAAGGCTCAGCGGGCGTTGCTACTCCAGCATTTCTTTTTAAACCTCCTTGGTCACTCTAGACCACGTACGCAGCCCCTTGACCGAACACCGATGCAGTCATTCGGCCATAGATGAAAGGGAAAGCTACACCTGTGGGGCCACCCGAAGCGATAGATACAACGTACGTAACGAAGAGCGTATATCTACAAAAGAGGGACGTGATGTGCAGAACGCTGTTTAACCTCCGCGGTGGTCCCGTAAGGCACTGAGATAGGCATCGGCCATTGACGGTGACAAGTCCGGATTTAAGAGCCAAGCTCTTGGCATGTATGCGGTAAACGACTCGTTCACGGTGATGTCCCTTGCATACCACATCGGTCACAGCTTGGTTCATTAACTTTCGTTTCTTACTAGCGGCGCGGTGTTTCATCGTTTGTATCGATTCACGGGGGGATAGTGCAGCGAACTAAAGGTGCTGCCATTTCGACGAGGACGGAGCTCGGCTTGGCTTGTCTACGGGCGGATCAGGTCTTCCCATCGAGTGATTTAAATGCCTGCTGCGCACCTTGGACGAAAGCGCCACAGACATGGTTGGCAGGCTCGCCCAGCGAATGAAGAGCAAGGTCTCACGTTTTAAGTTCAGGTCTGCTTACGTCCTCTGAAATTTAAACGCGAGAGTGCGATACATACAAGAATAGAGAATACAAGATAGACATTTCAACTGCTTCGAACTACAGGGCCTTGAGCCCGTTTCCTTTGTTGTGACATTGCCTCCTTCCCATCAGAAGTATCAAAAAAATTACAGCATATCCACGGAGTGAATGATGATGAGTGGGCGAAGCTCGGGATGTGCATCGTAGATCGTGCCGAGTTCCGGAATAATTTATTTATTTATTTATTTATTTATTTATTTATTTATTTATTTAACAATACTGTAGGTCTTCTGCAGACCCATACAGGAAGCGGGCATACATCATCACAGGTAACCAATTAGATACAAAGTTCAGGAAATACAATATTTTGAGGGACGATACGCACAACAGCAGAACACTTGAAAAGCTACGCATGAGAAACAATATATATGTACAAAAGATTGCAATGCACCACTGCAAAACACGTTTTTCGTTATCGCAACAACAAGAACAGCAAAATGTAACTATACTGGCTCTGTTAACTGCTCGACAAAAGAACAAAATTCATCAATATTTGTAATATTAACAGCTTCACCTGGTAGCGCGTTCCAAGCGGTGACAGCGCGAGGGAAAAAGGAGTATTTAAACACATTGCTATGGGCACTGAAGGGACGTATACATTTATCATGGTTCGTCCTAGTAGAACGGCGGCCAGGCGGATGAATATAGTCGTCTTTACAGATTTTAAGGTGACCGTGAAAAAGGAGATAAAAAACTTCATGGAAGCAACATGACGCCGGCTATACAGAGTTGCTAGGTGCGCTTGATGACGCATGTCCGTTGCACTGTCGCGCCAGGAGTATTTTGAGTATACAAACCTCAGGGCCCTGTTCTGCAATTTTTCAAGTTTTTCGCGAAGATAGTTTTGATGAGGGTCCCACACTATACATCCGTATTCTAGAATGGGCCTGACCAGGGTTTTGTAGGCGGTTAGTTTAACTGCTGAAGGTGCTTTGCTCAATTTTCTACGCAGAAATCCAAGTTGTTTAAATGCCTTGGTACATGTATTGGTAATGTGCTGTTCCCATTTTAAATCTTGCGAGAATGTGACGCCCAGATATTTTACTTTGTCAACTTTGCTAATATTGGAGCCATTTAGTTAACGCGCATGCTACGAATCCTCACGGTTCAACTATGCAGTTCACAGCCATGTCTCTGCCAGTATTGTAACACCAGAGCTACGCTAGATCATATCCTATGGCCATGTCCAGCAATAATCAGCAACACTGGGGTCGCGGCCTCCAATGAAGACCTTCGTGCGCATTGGCGTGCCGCGCTGCTCATTTCAGGCCTGGACCAACAACTCTGGGCGACCCAGCAGGCCGAGGAATCTGCTGGGAGACACGGTCTCTCCGCTTGCTCCTAGGTGGGAGCCCAGGCCAGAAATCTGCAGGATCTGAATAAGGTTCTGCACACACACATGTCATCAAGCGCTTGTATTGTGTTTAGTTATAGCTCAGTGCCATAATAAAAATAATCTTCAAGATATTACTGCAGTAACCATAAGAACAGCACGGGTTACTCGCGTTGCCAGCCGTGGTTTCTAAGCGGTGCAATATATTGCTAAGTTCGTGGACGCATGTTGTATGTTCGCGATTGCGGTGCCGCTAGGCGTTTTAAAGGAGGCTAAATGCAAAATCACGAGTGCGCTTAGAGCTAAGAAACACCACGTGACATAAATGAATCCGGAGTCCCCAACTTTTACGCATAAGAGCATCGTGGTTTCGGCAGGGAAAACCAATGAACTTAAGTTTTAAGTTACTCCCTTGATGCAAATTTCGTACCTTGCTTGATATTGTCGGCGCATGCGGCATTCGCTGCGAAGACTGCATTCTTCGCAGTCATTGCAAAGAAGTGAAAGACAGGCAGCCACAGTCTCAAAGAGTAAGGATGCCCGAAGTCCAGCTGGTTTCCTTGTTCCGCCCACAGTGCCACTTCCTGTCGCCCCCCACGCTCGCCATTTGTAAGGGCTTCGTTTGTAGCTTCGTCTCAGCGACGCGGCGAACATCTTCGTCGGCCCTGTCTGCCGATCCCACGCACACTTCGTTACTACACGCGAGGCTGCAATCGGGCGGCCGAAGCACGTCTACCTTCTGCTTGAATGAAGAGGCTCGCAATAATTGGGCTATCGTGGTGAATGAGCCCACGTGCCCTGTATGCGCACGTCTGAACGCTGTCTCTGTAGAACGCATGGTGTGCTGGTTTGCAATGCATGTCCAGCTTGTCCTACGTGTCAACCAGTCTTCAACATGTGCTGGTACACATGCATCAACGTTTGCTAGTACATGTGTCAACGAATTCCCTGCCTTCGACGCTTGTACCAGACACGCCGTTCTATAGGACGACCTTAACGAAAACTCCTTTGGCTTTGCGGCAAAACTTCTGAAAGTTGGTCTTTATTTATGTGGATAGAGAGGCCAATGACGATTAAAAAGAAAAAGAAGATGGTGATGAGGGATACGCAGATCTCCCACGTGCTGAGAGATAATCACATCGTATGGAGTATCTATATCAAATCATTCAGCAATGTTAATAAACAGCGGGCAATTATCAATATGCCTGTTTATGCGTCGTGTTGCAGACACTTCGCCATATTTCATTTTTCTAGTCTGCGGCGGTATTCCGCTCATTTCTTTTTAATGAAAATATCCACTCATGTCATTTTTCTCGATGAATTATGCTCAAGGGGAATTTCACAACGCAATCTACGTTACAAGCCCAAATTTTCTCCGCATCGCTTATCTTACGAGGGAAGCTGGTGGTATAGAGGAGGACGCCACGGAATCCATGAATGAATCCAACAATCAAAGAATAATAAAAAAAAAGAAAGCTGAATGAACCGGCCCGGCGTAGCGGGCGCTGCGTAGGTGCCGTGATTAAGTACACGAAGCGTAGGCGACATGGTCACCACGTGAGCCAGCGTGGCCGTGAAGGTTGAGAGGGCAGGGCTTGGAACTGTTTCTGTGCCAGCTGCACAGACGAAGGAAAAGACAGAGCATCCTGTCAAATTTGAGCCAAAATTGTACTTAACGCGTTAGGTGTAACTGATCGCTCGTAATCGATTACATTTCACCAGAATTTCGTAACGCGTGAGTTATTTCCATCAAGGAGTAACAATCGTTGCAATGCCAGCACATTTCGCCGCGGCAACTGATTACAAAATTGCAAGGCTACGTGCATGAACATGCACATAACCTTGCAATTTTGAAATTTTCATCGAATGTTACTTTCAGTTTTCCAAGATACTGTGTCAAATCTCAAAGCGCAGCTTTAAATTTTACGCGAAAACTTTACCTACGTACGGTGTTCCGCGATTGAAACGCGATACTGGGACCACGTGATGGCTAGCTCATTTTGTGCTATTGGAGAGCACTGGCTGGTAGAGAGAGACCAAATTGAATCACAATACCTCAACGAGTACCTGTCCGCCGCGGTGGTTTAGTAGTTATGGTGCTTGGCTGCTAACCTGATTATCGCGCCATATAGGCTACCCTATATATGTGTATATTTCTGTGCAGTCGCAATGAGAAGGCGTATTAAACGTGACGTGGGAAGTAATCGATTATTGTAAATAATTTTTCGTTGCGTTCATTGAGGCTGTTATTGTAATTCGTTGCTCTTGAAAGTGAAGTAAATGTAATTGCAGTCGGTTACTATTATTAATGATGTGCACAAATCTTACGACAGAAAGCTGAGCCAGTTGGTAGTGGTTCATTATGCAAAGAAAAGGAGTAGTGAACGTGAGCGCGAGAATAGAAGGGTAGACAAACGAACGCCGAGCGATGTGCGGCGTTGATTGAATTGATTTCTGTGGCTTTACGTCCAAAACCAAGATATTATTACGAAAGAGGCCATAGTGTTGGAATGCAGAAATTTCGACCACCTGGGGTTCTTTAACCTGCACTTACATTGCATGGTACACGGGTCTTAACATTTTGCCTTCATCGAAATGCAGCTCTGTGTGGCCTAGATTCGATCCCGCGACCTTCGAATCAGCAGTCGAGTGCAGTAGCCACTAAACCACCGTGGCCGTGCTCTTAAAAACAAGGAAGGCACGCCGTTCGTCGTAGCTTGCGAGGAAATTCCAATTGAACGGTGGTGAATCTAGTTACATGCACTGCTGTTGAAGTTCTAAAGTACAATCTACAGCAGACTGCAATGCTTCCTTCCGATTTTCTTTTTGTCACAGTAAGTGCCTTCATCTCAATGTGAGGTAGTACAAGGACTGTGTCATGATGTACATAAATGATGCATCGCAACAAATACCGTTGTCAAATTTCTAATAATTAGCAAGCACCTGTTGCTTCATTGAACTTCAAGCGGAGAACAGTTTGCAAATTAGCGCGAAGTAACAAAAGAGAATAAAAATACTCATATTACTCTAGAGATGTTTTATTATCGCAAGTAGCAATTCGATGAAAACGTCAGTAATAATAACCTGGTGGGGAAATGTCGCAACGTACGTAAAAAGGTATGAATGCTGCCGTTATCCCCTCCACATTGTGAATCGTACAACGCTGTCAGTTAGCCATCGCGAACTTTGTTGTATGCTACGGAGAAATCCCAGGGCCTTCACTTTCATAGATACATTAGACATTTCCAAGTTTCTCTGCTTTATGATCCACTTTCGCTACCGATATGCGTGCGCAACGTAGGAATGAATGGACGGCGAGTGCGTAAAGCGACGTCTGTGCGAGATAACGAAAGCGAAAAGTGGGCCACAAATTACTACGTGTTACTCGTGGCGCACGTAGCGTACGCCTTGTAACACACGATCGCATTTTTCATTGAGCGAGGTCGGTTCGCTCCAACGATTGACACAGATTTCCTACGTGGCAGGGCGACAGGACGACAGGGGCTGAGGTGTTTGTGCGCAGATCACAATCTCACCTCACGCTGCCTCAACCTCATGTGTGCACTCGGGCATGGCCTATCAAGTAGCTCCGGCCGGTCATTAATCATAGTCCCACGCGCCAAGCGATATGTTTATTCTGCAAGAAAGTCCGCAAAAACATAAAAGCCACAAAGAAGGGAAAGAGTCCGCGCTGTCCGTATCGTTGCGCCGGCTCTCTCTCCGTTGTGCTGGTTACACTGTCAAGTGAAGTGCTGCCTGCGAATACTATAGTGGTAGCATAACGTTTCCGTTAACCTGAATGTGGCGCATAATTAAGAGAAAAGGGCTGGAATTTCAGAAGCCCTTGTAGTAAGCTTAACCTACATACATACATACATACATACATACATACATACATACATACATACATACATACATACATACATACATACATACATACATACATACATACATACATACATACATACACATTACTTCCTGGAATACAAGGTTCTAGGGAAAACCACCGGAGAAAAGCTGTTGGAAATACAGCTTGACCGCGCCGATGGTCCATTACAAGGCATACGTGGCGGTTGTATGAAAAACAGTATCAATGTTAGAAGCTGAAAATAAGAACAACTATTAACACAGATGCACGAAACAAGATCAAAATTATATAAAGAAATAATGAAAATGTGTCAGAATACGCAAGAAGAAAGAAATATATGCAAGAGTTACAAGAAAATCACACACTTTTGGCTCTGATAAATGAACACTAAAACGATAATTAAGAAAAAAGAAAAAATACGCTCATTGACTACATGTTTACAAAATTCATCGGAAGTTCCTTCGGTGAAAAACACTTTACACTTTGATATATCTTTAAACGTGTGTGGCAGATTGTGCTGTAAACATTGTAGGCTATATTTATTACAAAACCGTGGAACATACCACATATCACTATTTCTAGCGTTGTGCTATTTCTGGTACTGTGAAGGACATGACTATTTTGAGCAGGATTCCCTGTGCAGTGTTCGCTTGGCCTGTTCAACATGTTCACCATGCTCCCTTTGTTCTGAAGTTAGCGCTGGCCTGGCAAAACTGCCAGTGCTCGATCATTAGTTCTTTGAGGGCCTGTGCGTCTTTGTGCCATGACATTCTCAAAACGTCTCCGTGGTTATAACGTGTCGTGCAACGAGCGACGTTTACCGCAGGGTCGAATGTGTACTGGCAGCACTATTTCTTCTCCCGCTTCGCGCGGTCGTAAAGGAAAAACGCTTTCTGTTTTCTTACAAAGCACATGTCCGCATTGTGGGGTGAAGAAAAACCAGGCTTAAAGGCTGTATGCATGCAGAGTTGCGTGTGCGGAACCCAAGGCTCATAAAAAGAACTGGCGTTATTCTCATTTTATTCCTTTCTGACGTTGGCGTAAGTACGTTACGTGATCCATCGGCAGCCAACAACCTATTCAATCTTCACCCCATCTTTCTCTCGTCGTAACAAACTTTTACGGCTGTGCTTCTGAAAGCAAATATTTGCGTCGCTAAAGTCTCTCCTTGCCTTATCTTCTTTCGATCTCCGATACCGTGGCTCTAACCTGTACCTTGCGTGCAAGCTGCTTGTGAGCAAGGCTGTTCTCGGCTCTCGAACGTGTTTTAAAGCGGGTTGCAGTGTATCGCTTTATCTCTCAAGTTCTGCGTAAAGGAGCCGCGAAATGAACTTGACTGCAGCAAGGGGTGCATACGACCCAAAATATTAAAAAAAAACAAGAAATAGAGTACTAAATGTTCCAGTTAGGAGAACGTAATGTTCCGTCAAAGTAAAGTGCATGACTTTTTTTTTTTTTCTTCACGCAGCCCTAGTGCACGCAGTACTGCGTCACCCATGAAAGAGTCATGCAATGTTCTTGAGTCTTGCGTGTTCCCATAGCGCGAAGAGGCGTGCATCAGTATTGAGCTGTCTATGGCCGGAGAGGAAATCAATGTAATGAAGCGTCCCGAGGGAATAGGTCAGTAAACTTGTCGGCGTGGGCTTGTTCTGTTAATAGAAAAAGAAAAGTTGGACGCACCTGAAAAGTGCGTTTAGGTGGTATATGACACAGCTAAACAACGTTTACACACTGAACGCAGCAGCATATTAAGAGACTGTGTTATGATGAATCGGCCGCGCCCAACTTAGGTTGGCTGAATTTCCGTCAGATTTCAGGTCGGTTTCAGGCTTGCAGTATCCACACACACAGAAAAGCATGGTGTGTTATAGTGAATGTCCCGAGTTTTGCCGCGGTCCGTGTGCCGTGTGATGTTGGGGCGCGTTAAGAAGCTCAGGTGGCCGAATTTCTGGAGCCCTCCACTATACGGCGTCTCTTGTAATCAGAAAGTGGTCTCGGGACGTAAACCTCCAGAAATTATTGATGTCCTGAGCTAATGTTCCACCGACAGCTAAGATTTTTGTGGTATTTGTGTGTGCCGTGATGATCACGCACGTTATGTCAACCAAGCGCACAGCGGCTCCAGTATACACCACGGATCAACCCAAGAGATTCCTTTTGAGTGGCGTGAACAGAAACCTTTCGGTTCTTTAACATCTCTACCTCCACAAGCCATAGATTAAATATGTTCCATGATCTTCATTGACAGATGATCTGGTATAATCTTGGATCTAGGTGGCGTTTCCAGTTCGTTCTATTTTTTTTTCTTTCGGAATATAAGCTCATGCCCAACATCTACTTTTGTTCTATGTCTACACTCTAAACACGGTAACCTTTAGTTTATTTTATAGGTACACAAAAATGTGAAAATATGCTCCTTTACTAAAGGTGAAAGTGATTTAACATTTAGTAAAGCAGCATATTTTCGCATTTTTGTGCACCTATAAAATAAACTAAAGGTTACTGTGCCAAGAGTGTACGTAACACTGCCCTCTTTCTGTATCTAGTCTACTGATGGTTATGTCTCTGCATTGGTCCTAACGGCCTTGTTAATAGTCTGTTCGTACGCATTACAATCGCTGGTTTTATACTAACAATAATTTAGGGTACCAGTATTTACGAACGAATCTGTTTATCTCTATAAGAACAGGTATGCAGCGTTAACTATAGTTTATTGCAGCCTACACAACTTGCTTTATGTTGTTTGTTCGGCTATAAATTGAGGCATCAAGATACACCCAGCCGTTGTTCCACAGACGTACGCAATGATCAAGAGAGTGGCTCTATTGTGAAGCCTGTACACCGGGTCCCGATGAAGTGCTGATATTAGCTTGTGGACACTGTGGAATACACTTCAAATGTAAACTTTTATCGCCAAAAGAAGCATGCGCGCACGAAATTCATCCCTGTACAATCGCAGTGGCCGGAAGAGCTATGCATGAACCACGGCGACCGATAGAGGTATATTTTGCGTGTTTAAATCTCCACACAGCTGATTCGACAAGACATGCCAGCGTTCAGACGAAGTCGATATTGAGACGCGATGGTTTACGGCTTCTCAAAGGGCGATATACCAACAAAGTGACTACCAATGGCTTGGAGAACTGGCGCATAGACACCAAGCCAGGAGACAGCTTACAGGACCGGGAAGGAAACTTGAATAGAGCTCTAAATCAACTGACAGGCCGGGCAAGAGTTACAGCTGCGAACATCGCCTGTCACGAAGGTCCATCTTGCCTGCTTGAAGGATTTACGATCGAAGTTGCTGCGGCAACTCACGCAAGTGAAAGATAGGGGACATAAAGGGCCGGAAACCTCAGTCTATAGCGAATGTTTAGCAGCGAGGAAACGTTTTAGTCGGTGCACGAAATGGCTTGCCAGTTTGTCGCAAACCATATATTCGTCGTTGAAACGTTGACCGACCCTTGTTAGTCACCGCTAAAATCTATGTAGCATCTCTCGACCTGTTGTAAATATAAGGGATGTACTACGTGGTCGTATGTGCTTAGCATCGAACTGCTCCATGAAAACGGCGCCAGAGTGGCGGTGGTTACATCTTTATTTCAAGGTCACGGCGGGGTCTCAGGGTGGCCCCTTTCGGGGGCGACTTCGTCGACCCAAATGACTTTTTCACTTGGTACCCCATATCGGTGGCTATCCTTAGTAGAGCCTGCCAGGTAAGCTTAGGGTGGGCTGGCAATAGCGGTCTTGCGGGAGGCGAACCTCCACGTCCCCAGAGGACGTGCTCTTGTGCGCGCAATTCATGCAAGTGACAATTTTGACATATGGCGTTGTATTCCCCGTTGGTGATAAGTGATCATCTGCGTGGATTCAAAAATGAGTCTGTCTTAGGCTGTCTTAAGACTCTAGCCTGCGTTTGTGTAAATTCTCGATAAGAGCCCCCAAATCCATAACCCGGAGCGTGAGTGCTCCGTAGTCTCATTGCAGGGCCAGATACAACGCGGCCATAAGGCCACCGCCAAGAATTTACGTTCTTATCCGCTCTGTCATTCCGAATGGCGAACTGATAGCCTGTTGTGAAAACAGCTTTGGAAGGCGATGTCCTCAGAAATTATTTACACCTAAAATTGGCGTATTCTACATGCAACATCTACTGAAATGTGGATATGTGTTCCTCACCGCTTTCTTAGTACTTAATACGTCGATTAGAGCGCGGCGATATAAAAGGAAACGAGGCTGCTCCACCGAACGAAGCTGTTGTTCTCACGACTTCCCATTGTTACTTTATTTTGCTTCTCAAAGTATTCCGAACGACTAGGGCTTTGCTACTGTTTGTTACTGAATAATATGGGCGGTTTAAATCATATTCACGGTTGACAGCGCACAGTTAAGTCAAAGGAGAGACGGAATGGCTTTGAACTCTTTTATAACCCATGGTTCTTCGGAGAGTTGAAAATAGCGTGTTTCTGTTTGTTTAGGATGCCTCTTGTTGCAAATGACACCTTCCTAAGACGGTTCGATAAAGACCTAAATTCGGACGTAATGGACCCGGTCACTGGAGTTTCTCGGAAAGTTGACGATTACATCTTTTTGCAGGACAGTTACTACACTTCCATAAGGCCGCAGTCGTTCGTCGGCAGTATTACACTCATATAGGACTAACAGCGCAGCTCGTGCTTCAGTTGCAACATTGACAAGGATAACAAACTGCAGTTTTTAGGCCTTTCATTACCACTTTATAGATGAATATGCTTGCTAGACCTATTCGCCAACAGCTACAAAGCATTTAATGGCAGTAAGCCGCAAGCAAGGGGCTGATCATGCTTCGTTTACGTTCTGCATTGTGCGTAATTCATGCTGTTGTCCTGACCAGTGCATGATCATTGTCCTTGTGGGAACGCTCAACCACCGTATTGAGTCCGTTCAGTGGTGGAAAAATGAATTGAAACTGCAAATGTTTTTCATGGATACGCCCTACACGGTGCGCAATGTAACGCTTCTGAAGGAACTTTCAGGCAAGCACAAGCTAACGTGTGTACGCCAACGTTATTCGTTGTGGAACAGCACGAACGCTACACCGGAAACCACACAGACATATGACTCGCACATAGCAGCGACTCTTACAGCTACACTAAGAAAAAAATTTCGCACGCCTCGAGCACGACCACAGCGTGGGCCGAACTGTTTTCGACGGCGGCCCACCGAGGCCCGCTTCCAAGTAGTGGGCGTCTCGTCTCGCGATCGTGGCTTGATGCACGCAAATGCAACGGCTTTTTGGCATGCCGGATGAGGTTGTAGTGAGAAATATTTAAAAAATGACAAAGACGTCTTGAACCTTTGAGATTCAATATGTCTCCCGCCCAGGAAAAAGATGCCATCCACTTGACAATGCTGATGTGGTAAATAAAGTATGTCTCAACTGTTGAAGATGAAATAAAATCGCAGTTGAAGAAAGAATTGTCCCTTTTTTGAACACAGAATCAGTGCAGTTGAAAGTCAAGTGGACCTTGCAGGAACGCGTTGGCGAGCGCCTTAGCGTGTGGTCGCGAAATCGCGTGAAACTCAACTAACATTACGTTGCAAAGCGAAAGGGAACGTACAGTGATTCTCCTACGGCTTTGTTGAAAAAATTCTTTCTCACCGTACAGCGAAATGTGCGCTTGACCATTGCTAAGGCAATGCATCTCGTGGCCCCGGCTATCACCTGGTAAGCGGTGTGAAGACGCTGGCGCCAAGAAGACACACAGTGCGCTGTAGGAGGTGACGTACTGCTTTCTCAGTGAATGGGACTACTGACGCCACACTGGCGCCACTTTCGAAGGCTCAGCTTCGTGTTGGTTTTTCTTCCTTTACATAGAACGTGACCTGTTGCTGGCCTCCCAGCTCAAGGCTTGCACGACCCGGTCAGGTGCGTATAGTTCACAGAGGCCCATACATACGTCAACCTTTCCTGTCCTTGCTGTCTGTAGAGCGTTGTAAAGGAACGTGTAGGACCATTCGGTTGATCCTGAGTTACGACCGAGCGAAAGTACGACATCATGGCATTCATAGATTGAGGGTGACGGAAGGCCATTCGAAGTGTGTGTTGCGCACTTGTGTCGGTAATGGTAGGGTAAAAAAAAAACTGTAAAAAGAGGCGACGTTAAATTACAGAAAATGTACTTTTGAAACGAGCAGTACTCTTCTACGGTGTAAGATGTATTGACTTTCATTTCCAACCTGGAGTGACATGCTCGGCCTCAAAAAGTAGGCTAACATCTTCAAGATCATTATAAAGATTTCGCTCTCTCTCTCTCTCTCTCTCCTAGGTACGTAGTGAGCAGGACGAAAAGGAAAGCACAGAACCGTGTAATATGGCAGTGGCCACAGCGGCACGAGAATATGTAGGCGTAGCTCGAAGATTTTTAGTTTGGTTATCCAACAGCATTGGCTAATGGAGACCCGCCCATAAGCAGCATATACATTCGTTACTAGTAGAGGCTGCCAAATTTGTCCGTGCTCTACGTTCTGAAGCAATAGGTGCCACATTCTTCCATTCTTCAGACCTTGGTAATTGAGGCGACCAGGCTGGATGATGACGCTCAAGGGTGGCGCTACGGGGACTACATCCATGAGGTGCGCTTCCAGATGACCCTGCGATATGAGTAATTACACATTTAAACGAGCGCTAAGACACCACGTATGCCATAAGACACCGTGTCATAGTATCGATCGTTAAAATGTTCCTTGCAGGAAGAGGTGCAATTACAAGTCGGATAAACAGGTTTAGTCCTGGGACGAAGCCTTGGTTTCCTCTCCAATCTTTGCATTTTTTGCGTGTCTGAGTTGTATTGAAACTAAGGAGACGCAAGTGGCGCCATCCTTCTCGCCATCGCCATAGGAAATGGGGATTCCCCGGCACTTTTCTGGCGGTGACCATTAAACTCGTATATCAGCAAAGTAAAGCATGTAGAGGCCAGTGCGCGAAAAGTGTCCCCCTCGCCCGTTTCCCCAAAGAAAAATATACAAAAGAGAAAGCAACACACACTCGCTACGTTCACCCATCCTCCGTCGTCTGAGAGGAAGTCGTAACGGAGATGCACTTCATACTGGCGGCCATTCTACACATCGACCTTGACGAAATGTTTCGGAAGGGCTGCCTCGTGGCCCAGGCGTAGGTGTTTGGCACTTGTATTCTCCAACTTCTCCTCATCAATTGAAGCGGTTTACAGACAGCGTGGGTCGTAATAAGTGCTCTGGCAGGTTCATGTATTTTCTTTTCGCGCACATCCTGCGGTTCTTCTGAGCCGGCACAATGGAGGATTCACTGCAGTTCTTCGTCCAACCTTAGGACGGCTACTTGTTTGCGAAAGCGTCGATGGTGTGACCACAAGCCATCGGCAGCAGGTGTTGTTGGCACTCATCATATGCGCGGATGCTGAAGATGACATCGCTTTGCTAACATGTTGATAGTGGATAAAGCAATAGGGTGTTTTGTGAATTTGATTTACCGTACTTTCCTCGCGGTTAAGCCGTGCCGCCGTGGTCGTCACGTAGCCATTTCAGTCAACATCCGCGCTAGTTGTGTGCGTAGGGTAATGAGGATATGAAAGGTCGACAAGGCCTGAGAGAAGAGTTGCACAATTAAATCGCCATGTACCCGCAACAGGGGAACGATATTAGAGTGCTTACCGTGAGGTAATCTTCCACTGCTAAAACACCCTAAACTTCTTACACTTCTCATGCATAAGCATTGTAATTACACGTAATGTCACGTTGCGTATAGGGTAAACGTAGCGAAATAGTACGATTTTTTGCGTATAAGCCTTTATTTACTTACTGACTTTACTTTATGTCTGTATATATATGCATCAGCTTTGAATAAACTTCAAACTTCAAACTTAACTTCAGTGAATATTCCCGGATTGTGTTTGCTCAAAAAACGTTTAATCATTGATTCATTTCTTTGAGTACTAGTAAACATATACGCCGATTGAACGCGTCGTATCGGTCTGTATTGTATTTTTACACCTTTTCGTTTTCCTGCGCTGAGGGATCCGTATTGCGACAATCATGATCACGATAGCAACATGACTGAATTGGGCTGTGCGTTGCGGGAACGAATCACGTATGAGTAAAATATGGCATAATCTTGAAACAGCTAACCAATGATGTTCCGTTTTAATGCGCAGGTTAGAGGGAACATGGCGCACTTTAATTGCAATTTCGCACTTTAACGGACGGCATATTCCTTCACCAATACATGGTCATCGTTCCGCCTTAACAAATGGTTTGCCATAGTGACATAATCATCCGCGGATCCCCTTAAGCCGTGCATCCTCTTGAACAAAGCAGCTCGTTCTTAACCCCACATTCCATTGATATGCATCCGCTTCTTTAACGACACTATCCACTAGTCTACGGCGATGTACATACTTAACAATGACGGCACTGAATCGCATGGTTCTGCGCAGTGACGTGCCTCAAAAAAAAAAAAAAAGATGTACTGTGTTAACGAAAGCTGCTCGGTTCTCAATCAAATTTGCGCTTCACGTTACAAGCGTCAATCAACCACGTAACCGTGAGACACGGGTCACGTGCGCATCACACGAGCAGAGGGATTACTTCTAGCCACTCTAACAACGAGAGCTTCTGCATCCGCTTTTTAAAGATCCACGGCGCCTGAGGTACCCGTTCATTTTGTAAGGTCCCGGGGCGACAAGAAGCGTGAAACGAGAAAGTGCGAGACAGACCGCCGCTCGTGATTGCAGGCGGGCCCGGCGCGCCGTCCTCTGTGTTAGTACGCTAGACCTAGCCCGGACAGGCGACGTGTTACGATGCAAAGGATGCTGCAGAAGACGTCAGACACCCGATCGCGCCGAGTGACGAACGGATTATTCGAGGAGGCGATCACGAACCACGCGAGACAGGCGCGAGGAAGCGCTCCGCCTGTGTGATTGACAGCGACCGTGAAAAGCGGGCAACCGCGTCGGATGTATGCGGGTTGCTCGATGAGCGAGCGCTCGCTGTGTCCTCGGGTATATATGAAACATCTCGCACGCGAAACTGAATCTCGCTAGACGTGTCGCTCGCTTTGTTGACTTTGTCTGAGCCGTCGCTCAGCAAAGGGATACAGCCTCGTTGCCGCTGAGATGATCCGCGCTAACAAGCGGTGTAGGCTAGGATGTGACTTTATGGCGCGGCGTTGCTGCAGGGACTTGAATCATAAAAGAAGAAATAAAAAGCAAAGGAAGGGTCGATCCAGGTTGTTGTCTACGTGGGTGAGCGACAATTATTGTACAGAGAGTCAATGAGTAAAACTCTGAAGCATTGAAACAGTGTGCAGTGAAACCTCGCCGTTGCACTCCCGCTTAGTATGTCTATCGCCATATTATATAATACATCTATCCCCCCCCCCCCCCCCCCTGCGGACCAACACCAAAAGGTGTAATGTATTTTGGTGTGATTAGTACGATTTTGGGATTATGCGTCTGATTTTCCGGTTCTCGCGAAGTCCGTGCGGACGAGATTAGGCTGTACACATTGGCCAGCATTAGGCGGCACTTATTGTGAATTATGTGAAGTTAATTATTAGAAAACACGCTAACATGATTCAGAAATTCTCCGCTTACAGCGACGTCGGGATCACAGCACGATTACTTCCTGTTGTGTGCTGAACCCGTTGCCACCACTTGTTTGGGGGCTAAACACGCATCACTACTCAAGCATCGGCATGCTCTAGCAGCCGGGATACGGTGCCAGTTGTTCTATATAGTATAGAACAACTTTCTCTAGACTCCTTGTCCTAGCTATTCGACACTCGGTGATCCATGACGAGGTTCTTGTCCAGGTCGTGGGTGTTTGATGAATGACCGGCGCTTACGCACGCAATACAAGGTGACCGCAAGGTGCTTCCAGACGACTTCACTTGGCAGAAAGCGTACGCGCTCCAGATTGAGATCTACGCCACAAACGAGTTCGTTCATTCATGTTTTTTACGCCTTTGCTCTTTTACGCACAGCGGGTCAAGGTGTCAGTGTATGCTGCTGTCTGCAAGGAAAACCACACCTACTCGTTGCGCAGCTCTGCTGCCGTTCGGCGATATGATCGCATATGAAATGGCAACGCTTAACGGGAAAACGTATGCTTATTGGGGGCACGATAATTTGCTGACTTATTTCGACCATTGCGCTGATTTCTTTTAATTGTCTTGTTTTCTTTCTGTTTTTTTTATTGCGTTGGCCCTGACCCTTCCACGGAGACTTTCACTCATATGTGAACTAGCTATGCGCAAAAGCTGCTCGGAAATAAGTTCAAAAACGTGAGGTGTATCTGGGCCTTAAGCGAATGAAAAAACGGTCGTTTATCAAATAATTAATCCTGCTAGACTCCAGTTAAAGATGAATTATTGCGTCACGCACCCGACACGCTAAGAAGGCCGTTGCCGATGGGAGCAGCGTGACGTTCGTTCTTCGAGCGTACGAATCGATATTTCACATGAATTAGACCACACATGACACTGAACCCTGTCAGAGGTGACCGCATTATTTACAACTGCGAAATGAAGGTCCAGATTTAGAAACGCCAAGGGGTCACGTGTTTTCTTTTTTAGCTTATCGAGATCACGCGCGATGGACAACAGCCAAGCCACGATTATACAAACCAGTGCGGGAAAGCTAACTGCTTAAGCGTTCTCTTTAACAAAGGCTGGTAACCTAGTACACAGATAATTCTTTGAAAGAAGAGATGAAGAGAGAGAGGGAGAGAGAGGACACTTGTCGCAGGTGCACAACATGGCTACAAGCGGTCGCAGAGACCTGTGCAACAGGAGCTTCATCGTAGCCTTGAGACCCACTACTGCGGCGCACGTCCCTGGTACATAAAATCCGCGAATTCTCACCACCAGTCGATGCGACACTGTGCGAAGATACGCCATTTCCTACGTTTGCAATGCTTCGCATATGGGGCAGTGATATTCCGTGCCTAGCCCCTCACAAGCACTGCACAGGTCTTGCGGACTGCGAGTTCTTTGGCATTCATCGCTTGCAACGCTTCTAGCCCAGACGTCATGGGGCTTTGAGTGACGATGATTATGGGGTTCAACCATGCACCGATTTAACGCCGCATTGAGACGTAAGGCACTTGTCGGCACGTGCCTCGTAGAGTAGAAATTTATTGGCTTCTTTTGCGATGGCAGCTTAATAAGCACATCGTACTGATACCTGTCGGCACAAGAACACCCGACGCCTTCACTATGCAACTGTAGTTCGTATGTGTGTACTAGTGCCGAGAATCGCGGCTATATGAAATGCGGCTCAGGAAATGATAGGGCACGGTTTATCGTTTTGCCTTGCTGCGTTATCTATAGCACAAGTTGAAAGGGTCAATAGCTGGCTTCTCTGTGCCAAACGAAACAGCACGACGCATTTCACACCTCACCACTGCAGCAACGAGCTCTGCGGCTACATTACTGGATGAATGGCCATATAACTCAACACAAATTACTACATTAATACAATGCAGGAACAGGTGGGCTGGTATTCGCTGGGCGATAACGAGCCCTGTTAAGAATATTTACGATGCCTCTGCCTCGGAGGCACCGGTATCGCCACACATTGATCTATGATGCGAGCTTGGTTGGTCTTGTTGTCTATGGAAATATCAACGGGCCGAGAGCTAGCCACTTGAAGGGGTCTTTGTTTTCCGAGATAGAGACATTTCGTTCTCTCAATGAGGCAGGGGCATAGAGTGGTAGGGTGAAATGGTATGCGAAGGAGAAGAAGGGAGGTGGAACGAACAATGAATGCTTACGCGATGTGGATAAAGTGCAGACTGGTAGAACATCCGGCTGCTATGCCGGAGGTGCTGAGTTCGACTCGCAATGACGCCATGCACCCAAGAGCTCCCCTAATGCAGCAGCGTGCCCGATGTCATTAGTGTGGGCTCGCAGTTCGAGAAGGTGAGGTTTCTTTTAAGCTCTCGTCTGACTGCTCTCGCCCCCCCCCCCCCCCTCTCCTTTGTTAGTTTATCTCGAAGCTTAGGTCAGACACATACTTATGGAGTTCAGCATTCTTAGGTCAGACACTTACTTATGGAGTTAAGCAGTTAAACGCCAACACTCCTCTTTGGCATGAGCCCTTCTAAAGCTGATAAAGCGCACAATCAGCTTTATGTGGCAGCGACCACGCGTACACAGTAATTGTATCGATTATAGTTGAAGTAGTACGCTGCATATTGCGGTCTTTGAGCGTGCTGTTGGCAACTGATCGTCTCATGGTAGTAGAACGACCCGTGCATGAAATAATGTTTACTTCGCAGATGTGAAGAACATCTCGCATGGCGTGAGATGTTCTTCACATCTGCGTACCTAATTCCCAATACGATTTCTCTTCTCTCCACTCTCATTGCGCTGTGCCGGGAGTTAAACCACCATGGGCCGTCCCGACGTCACGCAAGCATTTGCCCCTGGAGGTCAAGTGGGAAGCTTCTCAGACAAGCACCATTCTCTGCTATCATTTGCAGATCAACGCTTGTCTACAGACCTCCGGGCTTACACCATGCCATTTCGAATGGTGCCTATAATGACACGTCCCATTTAGAACCACAAGGAGAGCGGCACCTCGGGGTGTCAACACGGATGGTTACTCTGCATTAACAGCGATGCCGGATCTGCGTGTGTGGTCGGAATGTTTACAGAGAGCATTGGTGAGGCTACGAGGTGGGAAATGCAGATGGCTATTTGTCTACGCGTTTAGGCAATTAGGCGGATAGCATGCTCGCTGATGCAAAGTACTGTGTTACGCCACCTTTCTAGACAACGTTACATTTTTCGGCGTTCTGGCTCCACTGGGAGGACGTCCCTCGCGAAAGCCTTTCGTATGAATTGTAAGTGCTAGCTAGATACGATGGAAATCAGATTAGTGCAACGATAAACCGTGTGCCGCCCTTCAGCCGCCTTAAATAGCCACGTGTGTAACAAGGCTGTGATTCCTAGCATCGCCATGCGCAAGCTGTTGCCCTTTTCTGGGCTTGGTAAAGATGGAACTCCGGAGATGCATATCTCTTACGCAATAGGCCTTCGCCTTGCATCGGCAGCAGTGCCTGTTCAATCGGAAATATTCGATAACAAGGCTGCAGCTGCCGGTGAGAGCAAAACGGGCTATCGCCGAAACGTCGCCTCGTAGCTCCAGTAGTTCGTGACTGTGCGTGACTCCTGCGCCTGTCGGGAAGAGGTAAAATGATCTTGCATGTGGCTTGTTTTACTGGCCGTGATAAATATGCTTACTTTGTCCTGTGTGGATGCCAAAGAAGGCGTTATATCTCGCTTTGCGGAGGCAGGTTAGTTCAATGGTAATACGTCGCGTATCAAGTATCTCTGCACTTTTGGAATTTCTTTATTCCTGGGACCTTCGTCTGCATGCTGCTAACGATGTACCTATGTATTTTGAAGGAATAATAAACTGAAAGTGAAACAGTGTCAGTTGGACGTTCACAACGAATACCTGAAAGGTAGAGCAGGTGAAACAATCAAAAGTTTGCGAATTAAAGCTTAGTATTGCTGAATATTACGATTAGGAGGTCTGTGTTACTGTGCAATGAATGGATAGTTCACAGAGACAATTTATTTTGGACACTAAAATTTTATTGCACAAGCAGCAGTGATCTCAGCGGTACTAGATCTTTTTTTTTCGTTCGGGCAATGTGAAGCCATTTTGCAGGACAATAGTGTGGCACATAATGAGCTGCCCGCTAAACGCGTAAATATACACTAGTCGAACGTGTTCAGTGTTGTACGCTTTAACTGCGTAATACATTCTACCGAGTCAATTCTGCGGGCATGTGCCATGTGTCATCAATCATAACATGCGAAATGCGCCGATAAATGCGCTTCAACTTCAGTGCGCTGCTACTGCATTTGAAGGCACGTGTGCTTTATAAGCAGTTATGTGGCCGCATAAAGTGTTCACGCCTTACTTCGTGGTTATACGACGCGGGTTAATATATGTGGCTTACCAGTCTACTCTCATTCCTGTGCGATGAATACACATGAGTGTATTAGCTGTGTTCCATTGTCTGCGACGTCAAAAGTACCCGTGGACTAAATATTTTGGGTCGGCTGCGCAGACAAAGTTGCCGTTCGCAAGCATGCAATTCCCAAGCGCCGTCGTCCTGTTTCTCTTTCTTTTTTTAAAATTATGCTCGACTCCCCGGACTCAGCGACAAGTAGAACATGCGTTGTGTGTCTGTGACGCAGCCGCAAGCAATAACAGAGAACCGAAGGCAGCGAGCTTCGCAAGCATGTATGTGTCTGACAGCCGTAGGCCTTTCACTCCGCCACCGGTGCTTCGTGCGCTCCCAATTACCTGTCTGTCAAGACTGCTGTCCTCCGTGACGTGCGACCTTTCTGTTCGCCCCGGAGCCTTGCCTCGGGACAAGCGACACCTCTCTAACGTTGGACGAGGCGTAGCGGTCTTGTCACCCATGACCCTGTATATTACAAGGCACTGAACACAGGCGGGACAGGACGTTTGTCCTGCGCAGCTCGATCTACGGTGAATGCTGGATGTAAGCTGATCCAGATCTTGAAGTGACATTATTGTTACGCATGACTACAAAGGCTTGGTAACACCTGTCCTTCCCTATTCACCCAGAGCACGCGTTAGACCTGCCCCTTACATCATCATCATCATCATCATCAATCAATCAATTTGCGCTTGAGTATCCTTGAAAAGACATAACACAAGAGGTGGATATGCAGTAGTGAAATGGAATGCACTGGAGCAAGCGCCTTATACTAATAATCAAGAATGTTCCAAGTACGTAGAGTACACGATAAATAAGTTTTCAGTTGATACGACTGACGTTGGACATATCACTGCGTTTTAACCGTAAGGACCTCAGTGGGAGTGATTTATAAGTAGGCGGGAAAGAGGGGGAAGGGGGCAAGCTGTGCAGAAACATTTCTTACCCGAATCGCGAACCCTGCAAACGAGTTTCTGAATGGCCGTTAAGGAAAATGAACAGCCAAAGGTTTATTTAAACTGACGCGGACGCCGCCGCTTTTGTAATGAGGCGTAAATAAATAACAGACCGACGCGCAAATCGACGAAAGTAACACGATTTATCAGATACAGCAGACTCGAACGTTAAACTTGATGTATCTGCCATGTATTGCGCTTCTGCGTGCTCAGGCAAAATATGGCAGTGTTGTCGGATGTGTAACCACTCTGTACCCACTCGCGTGAATTGAGGCACCCTAGCCACAACTTGTGAGGTCCATCACATCGCGCGACGTGCTTCTGACAGCGCATCAGCGACCCTTTTAGCGCATGTTGAACGACGTAGGCGAGCTGCCAGATTGATTCCTCATTCGAATGCGGGAATGCCACGATAGGTGAGCAGTTGTTACGAAGCACTAGCCGCCTCTCGCTGCCATATCCGATGACCATTTATCCGCGTGTTGCGACGTTTGTTTTGCCTATTCAAAGTGCTCATATCTTCTTCGTCTGCCCCGAAGACATACCTCGAAGCTTTGACGTTTGTAATTGCCTGACAAGCCGGCGATTTTCTGATGGAGGCTGTCAAGACTCCCCTGGCTGCCAAAGGTGAACTCGACGGCTGTCTTTTCGCGATGCCAAAAAACAGAATTGACGATCGGGTTCGCGGCTAAGCAACACAGCTGATATGTTCGAGACGTAGAGAGAGAGAGAGAGAGAGAGAGAGAGAGAGAGAGAGAGAGAGAGAGAGAGAGAGAGAGAGAGAGGAAGGCAGGAAAGTAATCCAGCACGTCATTGAATGGCTACCTTTTACTCTTGCGGTGGGGCCCAGCCACGGTGGTCTAGTGGCTATATGGCACTCGGCTGCTGATCCGGAGGTCGCGGGATCGAATACCGGCCGCGGCGGCTGCATATCGATGGAGGCGAAATGTTGAGGCCGGTGTACTGTGCGATATCAGTGCACGTTAAAGAACCCCAGGTGGTCAAAATTTCTGGAGCCCTCCACCATGGCGTCTCTCATAATCATAGCGTGGTTTTGGAACGTAAAACCCCAGAAATCAATCAGCGCTTTAATGGGGGAGAAGGGAGCTCATGAATATAAGCATGCACCCAGAGTCAGGCATCAGAGTCCTCGGAATGCTGCCGAGGCAATGCAGCAAAAAATAAAACAGGCTGCCGAGCAGCGCTACCCGACTGCCAATGATCCTTACGTGTGCCTCTAATCAACGGCGTGCCATCGCTAAGTGTATAAAAGCATGTTGGAAGCGCACCACGCAAATATCGCAAAGCATATCCCAGAGAGACTCAGTACAAATTTAACGCTTGCAACAGGTCAGAACAGGCGCTTAATATCAGGATACTATACCTTCTACAAATCACACAATAGATCCGCCTGGAATTGCACATGGTGTGGCCCATCAGGCATTCGGTGCACGAGTAGACCCTCATCACAAATGGTGACGCCGGAACTTTTAGAGGTTGCTAAACACAGCTAAGATGGTGAGAAACTACGGCACGGAAAATAATCGGAACATTTCGGGTGTGATAATGACACTATGATAATGAGAGGGCTGACGGGTGAGGGGTGACGTGAATGGAGCGCGGTCGGCAGAGACAAAGGATCCCTGCGGCCGCGTGGCGAGTGTGTGCGAGTGCGGCAATCACACACGCGAATAGCGCACATAGTTATTACACGATGCCGTTCGCGAACGAATGACTATAGTGTCCTGCTAGAGGATACATCGCATGAAAGCACCGTTCGCGGCGGCTTCTTTGAGCCTTGGCACATTGGTTTGACGCGGAACGATCGCGCACTCTTTTGTGCCGTGCCGACACAGCTAAGCCTAAGTGCCAAATTGTGAGTCGTGAGTCAGACCAATGTGACCCGGGACCCCCGCGGCTAAGCCTACTTGAAGCAAGTAAAAATATTCGACGAGCGTAGGCGTCGGCGCCTTATCAATGAATTCCACTCCCATTGAGGAGTAACACTGATTAACCGAGCTTATCAATTAGAAACTGTTTTCGCTCACTTTTAGTTCATTGTTTTCGACGAATTAAACGCCAAGGTAAAGCAGGCTAAAGGCAGAATAAACTGCCTGATAGTGGACCTAACACCCATGCACTGTTCAGCAGTTTCGTGGGTACACATTGAGAAATTTGTCAAAAGAAAGCGGGCGCAGAAATAGCGACAGCTTGTAAAACGTACAAAAACAAATTCAACTAAAAAACTGTTTATTTAAATATATTGTCAATCACATGGTGCTTGAGGTCTTGCTTTTGCTACGGAATTATACAGGCTAGTAAATGTGATTTAGAAACCTGTTTAAAAAAATGACGTCGATATGCACACTTTCACAATATAGAGCACTTTCGGATGTTGATTAAGAGGCCAGCTTGAAATTACATAGCTGATCAACTTATAGTATTTCATTTTTCGAGAACTGCTCAGCTGTCTTTATTTTGGTTTATTCTTGTGGAATGTAACACGTTACAATACATAGGGCGAACCACAACAAATAGAAAGAAAACGTTACAAGTTAAGCTATACCCTCGAAGTTCCCGCGGCGAAAATTTCTTCGATGAACGCGCTACCAGCTTGCAAAGAAGGAGAACGCGCCCTCACCCGCGAGAGACAAGCTTGACGCAGGCAGCGTCTTCTAGCGAGTTACTTGGTTCTTTGAAAAATACCGACTGCTCGCGCTGGAGAACCATTCACCGGCCACCCATATATATATATATATATATATATATATATATATATGCACTGGATCTTGACTTGCAATGAAGTGGCGGTGGGAGATTTCACTTGTGCGTAGTTGAACCATAAGGATTCGTAGCGTGCGCGTTAACTAAATTAATCCGGAACTCGGCACGATCTACTATGAACCTCCGGAGCTTCGCCCACTCATCATCATTCACTCCGTAGATATGCTGTGAATTTCTTTTTCCCGTGGTGTGTTCATAGCCTTCGCAGGCTTTTGTGTCAACAGTTGTTCTATATGCATGGATATTTGCTGTTTTCGCTTAGATAACCTGTTATGAAACGATATCGACATTTTGTTGTCTTCTGCACTTGCTACACATAAGAGAGCCATGTCCGAAACTGAAACGACAGACCTGCACTAAATGAACAGAGGCAGGCTGTAGCAAGTCTAAACGTAGCAAACTAAATAAACAGATATATTCTGCGTCGTGAGAACAGAAAAAACAGATAAGAAAAAAAAACATTGAGTGCATTCTACTTTTCTATATCCGGTCATGCGTTGCACATCATCTCAAATGAACTGCCCCAGTGGTCCATCCCTTAAACTTAGCCTAGCAGATCGAGGTATTTGCACACTCGCAGTGCCTACGCACTGCAGGTATATCGGAAGGGATATGCGGTCGGGTGAGCGGGAGTGTAGTGATGTAGCCAAAGGTATGTATGTATCTTTTCACAGCAACATAGAGTATGAAAAAGCAAGAAGGGGCACGTGCTTGACGGCACGTTACACGTGCTTCAGTAGCTCTACATATCTCACGTACGTGTATATCTTCGGCATAATGTGAAACGTTAGATAACGCTGTTTGATGTGTGGGATGTGGTGTGTGTAATTTGGACATAGCGGGCGCAACCGCGTAGTATTTTTCTGTTGTTGATGGGGAGGTATTGATATTGAAACGTACCTTGACAGTTTCCTTCAGAAATGTCAGCCTACATGCTTCGGTGGGCGGAATATTCTCAGCATTGTGAGCATTCCTTAAGACATCGGGAAATATAAACTTCTCGGTGAAACCTAAGTTTCTGTAGTACCAAGGCTTGGAGTGCATGGAATAAAAAACGAACTCCTCAGACGACCGAGAACTTTTTACATCTTTCCAACGCATTGGCGTAGTGCTTTCGCAACGCAAACTTATCAAATGTTTTCCAGTTTTCAGTCGTTACCTTCTTACTGTACCTTCTTTTCTTGCTGCTCTCTCGGAAGTGCACACGCACATCTGCTGCTTATCCTTCGTAAGTCCATCCTGTGCCCTTTCTGAACAGTTCCTCCACCCATTCTTCTTTCTGCATGACGTATCCACAAGCCGAATGCGCAACATTAGTCAACTTGCTTCGCCATCTGCATTTCCATTTCCACAATTCTGCTCTCACTGTATACAGTTTGAGAAACAGAGATGGTACAACTCACAGCTCTTCCAGAGGGAACCAAACTCATTCGGAATCGCTTCACAGGGTGAGTACCACTGCGTGCTGTCAACATCGCGGTGCTTACACACTCAATCGCGTCTCAGTAAAACGGAACCGACTACATTAGCGAGGGCTACGCTTGTGCCTTGGCGCATATCTCCTGGCAAATTTGCTGACCTTCTGGTCGCTCGGCAGTCGGCATGGTGACAAATGGTCTTGTAGTTCTGACAGCTTTAGATCTTAGCCGCTCGCATTCATTCATCTTGGTGGTTAATAATACCTGCCAAATCAAGGGCCGGCGGTTCAGCGTTTGTTCTTTCATTCTTTTTTCTGCGTCAGTCTATTTCTTTTTTTTCAAGGGGCATATTTATATACTGCAAGGAGATTGCAGAAGAGGAAAAGAAAGGACCTGAGGATGACGAGCGTTCATTACATTACGCTACGCTGGAACAGAGCAACCATGGTATAGCAATGCGAGAGGTAAATTAGAATGCATTTGACGGCGAGCATGGAAAATCGAGCACGGAGAAATCGTAGACAAAAGTGGCGGTACAGTCCAGGCGCGCTGAAGCAGTAATCAAAGTCACGATTCAACGTTACAAGCACTGACACTCAATGCTTATGCATTGCGTAGTAAATGCGCTCTCGCTCATGAAGGAGTTCATGTTTAACATCCGGACAAAAAGCAATCGGTCATCTAGTCATCAAAAACAGGTTCACGATGGTCGCTCCTCATAAGCGAACATGACGAAAGCATAGCAAGTAGGGGCTAATTCACTGTAGCCAATAGCAAACATAGGCTGTAATGTATGGTTGTAGTGTTTGTACAGAATTACCGGAATGCACTAGTGAAGGGCACTTCCAGTACTAGAAGAAACAGCAGCTGTGCTCTGCTTCAAGACACGCTGCAGTGTTAGCATGTTCTGTAGTACACATAGGGCGTGAGGTCCTCAAGTGAGTGTTGCGATGGTCATGATGTGCTAAAAGGCAGTACCAACTTGTCTCTGCCCTGTCACTCCTTATTTTGGACCAACGTTGCAGGATTGATGGAGTCTGTTCTCAGTGGCGGCAAGCACAGTGGGCCGTTGCGACTTGACTTCGCTAAATGGCTCTGATTCAATTACGGGGGTGAACACCGCGGTTCTCTTTCTACTATTCTCCTTGGCTCGAATCATAAGCTAGCCTGCCATCGTCATAGCCGACTTAGAGACAAAAACACAAACAGAAGAAAGCTAGTCCCACACCCGACCTTGCCGGCGTCGGTGAGGAAGCCTAAAGGAAAAAGTGCTCCGTACTCGTCTTTAGGTGCGCAACATCCGGTACAAAAGAACATACCCGGTCGACCGCACTGAATGCGTAATCGCGCTCCCGGGGCGCTAGTAAGCGTCTCCAGTGCCGGGTCCATGGCGTGGAGCGTTGCGTGCGGACGGGCGCCCTCTACTGGCAGCCATTACGGGCCACGGAGGTTAAACGAATCCGCGGGGTTCCGCTTCCAAAATGCTCTGAGCTTTCCCTCTTCCACTGTGTGATTGTTCGCTTTGCCATTCTTATCGCGGGTGTCGCTTCAAACTCTGAATGCTCGCCTGAAAACGGTGGTTCGGCCCAGTGGTATAGGATAATGCAACGATCGAAATACTGGGCGAAGTCGTGAATGCCACGGTGAAAAATAACATGGTGAAATCCTTAGGTTTACGAGTACGAACTACGTTAACGTCGAGACAGGTCGTATGGGGAAACTTCGGGAGTAACTTTGGCCTTTGTGTTCTTATTTGACTGGAATTCAATGAAGGTGCGGGTACGTTCTTTTTTTTCTTCTTCATTTTTCAGATAATGGATATGACCACCGGGCCTGCGATACTAACCGATGTGATAATTCCCGGAACCCAGAACCATGACCACAGGTCTTTAACAATTATACGCATACATTACTGGACGCAAGTTCAATTTGGCTTCTATGCAGCTATTTCTGAAAAGCAACAATATCGTGGCAGTTTGTAGTAACAGTTATTATCGTCAAATATGAAGTGTCTACATTTAATTGAACATCATTTTGTGTTTGGTATTGCTTCCATTTGTACGCTGTTCTGTGATTTGGCCCTGGGGCCTAACTCATACAAAAACCAAAGGTTTTAGTATGAGTTAGACGTTAATGTCCCAGTTCGTTTTTATGTGACGTGTAGTGACCTATCTTTCATATAAATATTTTGTCACTTAAGCTCTCAATTATGCATCTTGAAACATTTGCTGTCGTCGGCTCTGCCTCACCCTTTAATTTTTAATGCATTTCAATCATTCTAAAGGCGAGAAGGTGCTTGGATGATACCTTCAGAATCCGGTAAGTGTATTGCGTTTGAGCAAGTATACTTACGTTAAGGTTGATATAGGTGCATTCAACGCTCATAGTACTCACGTGCGAGAGAAGATGCAAGATTTCACGCGCTCTCTCAAGGTCATAAAACAGCGGGTGACTGCAAAAGCGACACGCCTTGCAGTCGCACTTCAGCTGTTACCTCGTTGAGTACTTGTAACAACCTGACACACAAGCACGATCGATGGCCAGGGAGTGACTAATCATTTTTAAATACATACAGGATGTAAAGAGCATGGTGTACCACGAACTTCCTGGGGTTCCATCTAATTTTTTTTTTGTATGGCAGAGCGTACTCTATCAACGTACAAATCATGCCAGCGACCGGAAATGTTACCGATGCTGCCACTCTAAGCCACGAATAATAACCTGCCAAGAGCGTACGTAATACGTTTCCTGAGACAATGGTACACGACTATAAGACCACTCGTATGCAGATCAATAGCAATCCGAGTTTACATATTAATATTCTGCCCACGTTCCTGATATATTGCGCCGTACACGATGTATTGCGTGAACATGTGGCCGTACATGAATCGAGGGAATTGCCGGGGCTTTCCTCAGACGCGTTCGATTAGAGACCAAGCTATTTCGGTACCAGTTTCAACCACCTTCTGCCTACGAGCTTTACGTGTTCATAACATTCCACCGCTGATGTTAATTGCAGTTGCTATGGGCATAAGAGGCATTGCCACGAAGCCCCCTTTGTGTAAGCGCATTGTTAATCACATCTACGCTTGGTCGAAAAAAAAATTTGATGCTTAACGTCGTCAATTTTTTTCTTTTTCGACTTGTTAAGGAAGCAAAGCAACAGAAATCAACAGGTCTCTTGAAAGCGAAGATAGTGGTCGCATCAAAAGTCGCGGTCGGCGCTGTTTGGCAAAAGATACATTTGCTAAATTTCTGCGAGATGTCTGCATATCAGAAGCCGGACAGCAGTTCTTCGGTACGTCTTGCGACTAACCTGTGCCACGGCTCAACTCCCGCCAAGGATGTGGCGCTAAGACAGGCGCAGTATACTGGCAAAGTATCAAATCATTAAGGCAGCTGAGGCAGGACGAGAGGTCAGCGATGGAAACAGAGACGGTACGGATTGCGGCGAGGCATACCAGTGTCTCTTGAGGTTGTCACGCATTTAAGGTATTCTGAATATGCGTGTTAGGCTCGCCTTCGTATAACGCCTTGTTTCAGATAATGTAACTTTACATTAGAATGACGCCTCTTTCGACAAGTTGCCGGAATGTCCAGTGTTACGTTAATGTGCGGCTGCTTCGGGCTGTCACACACACCTCTCTGGGCGACGGGTCCTCAAAACGCACCACATTGAAAGCTGCCTCTTTTCCCTTAGTAGCATCGAACTATGAACACATGAGGGGAGAGTGATCTGTGACCCTAGTGTAAACCTCTAAAACACCATTCCACGGTTCACTATACGCTACATGTTGAAAGCACAGCCCCTATGAAAAGCACGTTCTGCTGTGCTTTCCTTTGAATCCAGTCACCGTAATATTGCGCTAGCCGCGCACAAAATACTCCCAGTTAGTTGTGAAAGATCACAGAGAACACCACACTTCTATTTTAAACAAAGATTTCTCTTAACATGTGGAATCAGTCTTAAAATACTACAACAACTAAGTAGCTTTTCGGCAGAGGTGTAACACCTAGCGTTATTTATCACCATGTGCGTATTACAGTAAGCTTTGCGGATAGGACGCCTTCAAAATAATTTCACTGTTGTGTCATATAATTATGAAACGGTTACGTCACAGCCAGCCCTCCTACCTATTTAGTTTACGTCGTCGTTGCGATCAGTTATATTGATCGCAGGGATCGAACGAAGGTATCTTTCTATATATGGTAGAATTTATTTTCGCCGGCCGAGTAACAATTGCGAAAAACTATTTCCTTAGGAGAGAAAATTAAAAAGACAGCAGGCGTGGTCCGTAACTCAACGGAAGGCACTGACAATGTTTTCGCTGATGGAAAGACTTCGAGGACGCGTGCCAGTCGCGAGGTAACATTCCATCCGCCTAGCGTACAGGCTATAGTTGCGTGCCTTCAGGCCTAAATGCACGCTTTTACACCCTCCCTCCCAATTATTTCCGCAAACATTTGTCCAACACTTCTGCGGCAATAGGATATCGCGATCGGTGCCCTGCAATTACGCTGGAACGGTTCCGCCAAAGTTACCCTCATTCAACAGGACACCTCAGTGCTGTCAGCAGGGGAATGCTTTGATGTTTTGCGCTTTCTTTTCCACCGAAATGCTGGCGCACTCTCGTGCTCGAGTCCTGTTTGTATGTGCGTGTGCTTTCGTGAATGGCTTTGGGGTGGTTTCGCAAACGTCCACAAAATGATCGCAGAGTGAAGGACCCGTCATTAGAACAAGAGGGTGCTTGTCCCTAATGGATCGTCAATAAGTGTCCCAGGATGATTACGTGCCAGGAACGCTTTGACGATGCGCGTCGTTAGAGGCGCGAGACTCCCGAGGCGATTGATGTCCCTTAGCCGATTGCTCGTTATGGTGATTGTGCGTGGAGGGGATGAGATACCGGTCATATGACAGGATGAACTTGGTATGAGGTGGACATGGAGTCTTTGAGCTCGTTGTCGGTGGACACATTTTTCGTTTCACGTCATACAGTCTTGTTATTTCTGATCGTTCTTTCTTTTCTTTTTTTTGCCAGGACAAGGTTCCACAATGTCAGGGCAACGGTTTTATATGGCAACTTACTCGATTTTTCAGTGACACATGGCTGAGTTCTGACTTCTTTTGTGCGCTGATTCTCACTATGAGTTTCAGCGTGACGCGGCTGGTTTCAAATAGTCCGCTAAAAATTTTTGACCAGATTACTTCAAGTAAATATCCTGATACTTGGTAAGTTAATCTTCTGCCCCGTCCGCAATGTAAGAGCTATGTAGGACCCAGCGGATACCGTGAGAAACTATGGCGTCACTAAGAGTTTTTGCAAGAACATGGAGGGTGTTCCTAGAGTGCCTAGCAGCTCGTTATTGTGAAGCAGTAATGCAACAGTACAAGGAAAATTGGTTGTATATTACCTGTCACTTTAATTACCTCCGTGCGTTCTGTTTGTCATGTGTTTTAACTGTGTCGTTTGCCGATGAAAAGCTGTAAGCCGACGATGCGCTTAGCATTCATTTATCGTGGTATTCCCCTGTTGTTCTTGAGAGATTTTCAGCAAAATCTATCTATCTATCTATCTATCTATCTATCTATCTATCTATCTATCTATCTATCTATCTATCTATCTATCTATCTATCTATCTATCTATCTGTCTGTCTGTCTGTCTGTCTGTCTGTCTGTCTGTCTGTCTGTCTGTCTGTCTGTCTGTCTGTCTGTCTGTCTGTCTGTCTGTCTAACAAGAAGTCAAGAAGAGCACTGGCTGTACCGGGCACTCTGCTCATATTCAGAAAGCCCTGGGATACTCCCTGTTCTCAGATTAGTCGTTCGGACAAACGCGCAAACCGTTCTAATGAAAAGGCGCTGAATATACAGTGCCGGATAACTTACTGCCTTTTTATAGAGTGATCATTACTTTCTGAGTTACGACCGTGCCTATAGATCCCTTGTACTGAACATGCGGTACCATCTAACAAGGTAATTCTACATCCGGCTGTTTGTAGAGAGTCACGGGCGAAATGTTCATACGTACCCCGCAATAAGCTGATCGCTCTGCGGTCTCTCCAGGTGTGAACCCTAAGGTGAAACATGGCGTGCCATAAAGAACCCCCCCCCCCCCCCCCTTTATTGCATCTTTTTAAAGGTATGCCATATATAACCAACGCGGTACTCGCACATGAACATGAACACCTTAGTTTTCAGAGCTGCGCATCTCTTAGCAGCCATCGCTGGCTTATGCTTTCGTAGTCTCGCGGTTGTTCCTCTTCCTTGTTGCGGTCTCTTTGACTGCTCCCCTGCCAATAGTTATCAGTGCAGTGAGAGTATTATTGGGTGGCACGTGAAATGGAGGGCAATAAATTAGAGCCAATTGGCACGCGCCCTGTTGTGTAGTCTTACGTCTTCATGCTGGTGTGCAAAAGCTCTCTCAAACAAACGTCATAATCAGAGCGCCTGGAACTACCTGCTTCTGCATGGTCGGGAATGTGCCCCGTGCGATGCGAACCGCATTGGTGGCGGCTCTTTGAATACTGAATGAAGCAATTAAACAGATAGGGCAGAAGAGTATCGGCGCTGATCGATACTTTAGCCGGTGTAGCGGGAGAGGTTAAAAAATAGAAATGAACAAAAGAGAAAGCACATGAATAAGAAAAATGCAAGCTACGGCAACCACAATGATGGCTCTTTTCTAAACAGAGGTATACCTTACATTGCCCGGCATACTTTCGCGAACAAGGTGTTTTGGTAAGATGTTAATTTGCTTATAGAGTAGGGTGTCCTACATAGGTCGAAAGACAAGCTAAGTACACACTACTTTCTTCAACTGCTGAGGTTATTTATCTAGTTGGACCCAAACCCACTATATCATGTTCAGGGAGACATTCGCTTCTGTTCAAATTGCTGAGAAAAAGATTCCATCCAAATATCATACAGAATGAATACCCTGTGAATCTCTCTGACAGTAGTACCCGCGCAAAAATGAAAATAAAAATTCCTGAAAAAGGGCAATAGAAACTTAAATGTTTCATCGCGAATCTGCACCTGATGTGTTTCTTTTATGCTTGCGGTACAAAGATGGATCGCCTATTATTGTGTCGTAAATTACAAGCAGACTACAGGCTATACGGCACTGAGGAAATGTCCTTTTTAGCACAACGTTAACAGCCATAAATCTGCAGCTCGGTTGCTTCATACATCCTCTAGCTACGTGTTGCCATCTGTCGGCTGACCTTTTTTTTGTTTCGTATGTACGCACGCGTCAGCCTTTGAGGAATCGCCTTTAACTCTGTCGGCATCTCCTCTTGGGTCCAAACCGTAAATATCAAAGCCGGACACGACTGTATCAACGTGTCTTACAAAGCGAGCTGCGCTCAGCTGGAAAGATAAAGAAGAGAAGAAAGTAATCTCTCCCTTGTCTTGCGCAATTCGCCTACTTGTTAATTCACGACGCATCGTCCGATAGCATCATGTTCTGCAGCGAAACAACTCATCAAAGAGACTTCCGATGATCCAAAGTCACCTGTCAAAGGAAACATTTGCTGTTGACGCTCCCATCTCGATAGCTTCCACATTTGGCTTCGTCGCTTTACTGGAGTTTTTCTGAGCAAAGCGCTTCTTACGCTGTCCACGTCTATCAACGGAAGTTGTGTAAAATTTGTAACTCACATAACTGCTCGGAAAACAGAGATGAAAACTCGCCAAAAGCAAGCGAACGGATATAAGCGTACATGCACTTGGAGTGTTGAAAAGTTTGCGTTGATTTAAACAATACAGAGGTTTATTTTTCTATAATATTCTGACCATTTGCGCATACCGGCCTTAACTGGAGCCATAGATAGCAGTAACAAAGCCGGTAGGAACATCTTCTGGCATTTCGTCTGTTTACTAAAAAAAGCAAAAAGCAAAAAAGGAAAACATAAGACAATTTTCAGGCTCGTCCGCGTTCTTGGCTAAGAATGAACGGCTTATCGACTAAGAATTAACTCGTTCGACTAAGAATCGGCTAAGAATGAATTGTTATCTCTCTCCCAGAACTTTGCTAAAGCAGTTCACGAGACCGTGTGCGTACAGTATTAGCTCGCTGTGCCACCGGCTGTGCAACTTTTAGCGCTACTACTGCCCCAATCATTTCCCGTAGCGTAATGCTTAAATCGCAAGAGGGAAGCTAATGGAGAAACTGTAATACTCTCTAGTAACTTTGAAAACCGGTGGGCAAATACCTATGGGCACCTATGGTTAAATACCTCTGGGTAAGCCTCCTATTAGCAAACATCCCAGCGACAAGGAACAAGACGAGATTAGCTATATATATATATAAAACCCAGTCGGCTACCGTGATATGTTGTAGACAATCTGTAGAAGATAGGATTCAGTAAACGATGTAGCCATAGTGTGTGCCCGTGGCGAATGCGACGCCGTGGAAAGGCAATCGCGCTCATCCTCTGTCTCAGGTAGTTCGGATACCTAAAGGAAACAGAGCATTGCTTGTAGTGTGGATTCGACCAGAGTATATTGCCACGAAAACTCCTTAAATATTCTGTTTTACGTCAACGGAAGCTTGCCTATAGCGCATCCATGCCTGGTATAAGCTAGGCCACACATCGCTTCGGTGTGCGACATCTCGTTCACTCCATTGAGAAGTCACCCACTGTCGAGCATAGGGACCAGAGGAGCAAGATAAGGTGATGCCGTACCGGGCAAATATTTGGTTTCAGGAGCAGCCTCTGCTACAAACAAATAAAGTGGTCCAGCAACCCAAGTAATGCGCGTCGGTGTAGCCACGATCGAATTTACGGGCGAAAAAAAAAAGAATAATAAAAGTGGGAATAACAGCCGTTTTTATGTGCCGGCGTTATATACGACTTTACGCTGCTATCTAGGTCTCTTCTGTTGGCAGGGGAAAAGTCCGTGTAACTGAAAGCGTTTTAACGACCGCAAAAGCGGCCCCTCTGACGTGGCGCTGAGTACGGCGCAGGCGACGCGGATGCTCTCTTCACATCGCTCTTGCAGAATGGCGCCACAGCTTTGTCCATATTTGCTTCAATCTTTCGAACAGCTCAACTTTATTTATTTATACATTTTTCGTGTTCGTCCAACATCTTTATCTGCCCCTGGGTGCCGCCGCTCACGGTCTACAAAACTTTGAGCGTCTCTCGAATAACACAAGAACGCAAGACACAGATAGCCCCACCTTTATTGCGCGTCCCACCTTTACCTTATCGCCAATAAATCTTCCTGTCTTTGAAGCGGTGGCTGTACTATCATCTGCATGGGCCTAAATGTTTGAGCAAGCCTAGCGACTGGAAAGTGCGGATGGCATGCAAAGCATTAAAAGAACGGCCGTTCATGTCCACCAGCAGCGGAAAGGGCCTCTGGCTGCATAGTTGACAGCGCTGTCCTTCTGTGTCCTGCATGATTCGCTATCAGAAACCTAAATTATATGATAATGGCCTACATGAACATCAGTGGTGGCTGCAAGTCTGCCGCCGCGTCACCTACAACAGACCTGGGAGTGCAACGAAGCGTCAGTGTGGCCTACCGCTCCGCAAGCGACAATCTTTGTCTGCATTAAACAGTGGTGGTTTGTGGTTATAGCATAGACAGTATGATATTACCCCTATAGCTTGTCTTTCGTTCTCCATTCTTCCATATCGTGGCTTTATATGCATCTTTCTACATTTGGTACGTTTTCAACTCCTTTCGAGCGCAATGTAGATTGTCCTTCAACTTACGTCAGTCCTTTTCCTTTTATATGTCATTGCCCTTTACATGTCTCTCACGTTTGAATGGCTTGCTGTGAGATTGAGGTAGACCGCCCATTGGCTACACATTCTGGGGCTTTCTAAGCCACGAATAAAAAGAGCCGGGATAGTCGCCATAACAGCTGTGCCTCTATTGCACTATAACGACTATATGGCAACGTATTATCGCCCACTTTCCAGTGACACCCCATAGCCTAGAAGGCAGAGGGACAGTGAGGTTATGATAATCATATGAGGTCCTGCAAGAGCCACTCAATTTGCGCCTCTCCCTGAACATTGGTTCCTTATTATTGTTCCTTCTTGTCCTTCTGCTTGGGTGGTCTGTGTGCCACGCGCGCACGCAAGCATACTGTGCCTTGCTTAGGTCGCTTGGCTCAAGAGAGCACGCGATCCACTCGGGCAACGCTTGTAGGAGGCGCCAATGATCCATCTCTGTTACGCGAGCAAGAACATTAAGCCCGTGAGAGAACATGCGCTTGTGCACTCTTTGTTTTCATTCTTCTCATCATTGTTCTTTGTTCTTGTCGAATTGCCCGCACGGATCTCCTCAGTGGTATGTCATGGGCACATAATGCGCATTCCAGCCCACGCCCGCCTTTGCGATACCCCACCGACACTTGGCATGCCCGCAGCAGCCTAATTAGCAGCTGTTGTCTGGGAAAAAAAAATCGAGGCGCGAGGATGTGGTGCAGTGCTTCAAGAGTCCGTCCTTCTTATTCGCGAAGACTGCGCGAATCGACCAGTTCGCTTTGATGGCTCAACCGTTTCATGCGTAAGCTTCGGCTGTTGCACGAAGGCACGATGGAAACCACTAAATTCCGTTATGTTACGAATAAAAAAAATGCTTTGGTTTTTTTTTTCCGCGAAGGTGCGAGACTGTTAGCTTGTTTTTTTTGTGCATACTTTATTCTGCATTGAGCCTAACAGAACACGCGGCCTGTTAACTAGACGTGCTCTACTATCATAGTGCTAACATAAATCCTTTTTCTCCCTAACTAAAATAGATCACTCTGAAGCAAACGCATCTACAGTGTCATGTGTTTGGCGCACTGGACAAAAGCGCACTGCGAAGTCGTTACAAAAGAACGTGTCGCAACCTTATAATTGCAAAACGCGCCCATTGTTCGAAGGATAATTGTAGCAACGGCAACACACCTCGCAGTCAAGGCATCACGCGTGCGTATCTCCTCAGAACGGCTGTTGATAAAGCCGGAAGGAATTCACGACTGCGCATTATAGCAACTTCAAATCACTGCATTTTGGTGCTATGTGAAAAGGAAACCATTTGGGGAACGACCGATTGTGCTTGCATGACGCCGTTGAAAAGCTTGGCTGGTCATGCCACCATGTTGCCCCGGATGAAGGAGACACCAGAAACGAAGCCAGTTGTCCCAGCACAAACTTTTTTCTATCCCTAGGATCACGAATTACGTTTAAGGACCCGCGCGGGTCATCGCCGGCGTCTCGTCACAGCCGGTCTCAGTCGGCGTCTTCAAAGGTTTCCTTCGAATCGCCGCCTCTGCTATTTTTCCTTCAACAGAGGCGATAAGTGCCCTAATAAGCGTTCAATGAGACCCTATACGAGCAGCTCCTCTGCATGCAAAGCTCGGACAGAGCGCTATCGCGTACATGTTCGGCGGCGTCCGCAACACCCTTCGTGTCTGACCCACAACATCCGATCAAGCTCAGCCGGTGCAGAGGAGCTCCTCAAGAGCACAGCGGCTTTGGAAGCACGTGCCGTGGTTCGATAAAGGTGTTCCCCTTCCTGGCGCGATGGGTGCGCCGGGCGTGGGCGGCTGTGGTCATCTCCGCAATGTAATCGAATTAGGGGCGAGAGTGCTGGGGGGGAAGTGTTCTGATGGGGCCGAAATTGGGGCCGGACTCAACGAAGACGTCGCATCCGTAGCGCACAGGGGGTTCAGCCCTATGTAATGACTCGCCGCCGTGTGATTTATCGATCATCCAGCCAAGATAATTTCGGGCTTGCTTGCATTGTTAACCACAGGCGGTTGCGGCCTTTATTCTCGCCTATTGTGGATCGCCTTGCCCGCACTGCAAGTAAGGCTTGGAGACTCCATTCTATTCTCTATGGTCACGCGGCATGCGTTTGAGCCTTCTTTGTTGTTCACTTTCGTATGTATTCCCTCAACCGTGACGCATTGTTAAAGGCGGTATCCATTTGGGTTGACCACGCCAACAGTTTGCCCGTCTGAATGGTTTAGTTCCACTGGCGAATTGCGGATCGTGAGAAATTCGTAAACGGGGCAGAATGGGGTTGCAGGAAATAAAAACACACACAAATGAACAATCCTGTGAGGACACGATGCTTGGGTTTAACAACAGTAAGTTTTCTGGCAGGCATTTTATATGTGTGAAGGGTGGCATGCTGGTAATATAGAAGTCAGATTTGCCGGAGCCAGTGACATCGCATGTTCCAACGGGAAAGGCATAATGGAGTCGAGCACTTCTGATGTTCATTTCCGGGTGTTTGAAGAGTATCGAAAATGCAACTTCACATAAAAGGAACACGAATGTTTAAAAAATACGTGAAGTCCATTCGCCGTGCTGCCCCGGTGGCTATAGCGTCGGTTTGATGTACAGGGCATAGATTTCTGTAATATTGGACCATTGTTCATGAGAAAAAACAGCAGTTTGGGGTTTCTTTATAATAATAATAATAATAATAATAATAATAATAATAATAATAATAATAATAATAATAATAATAATAATAATAATAATAAAGTGTCGCTGTTTTACGTGCCAAACTCAGGACAATGTGATGTTGCAAACCATAATGTAAATCCCCGGAAATTTCGACTACCTGGAGTTGTTTAAAGCGCACTGACATCGTGAAGTGGACAGGCCTGTAGCATTTTTCCTCCGTCGAGACGGAACCGATGTGACGCTGGTCAGATACTAAGCACAGTGGGCACTGTACAACTGGGCATTAAAACACGGCAATTATCGAATTCGGCGCCGGCCTTCCTTGGCCTAGCCATCCTGGTAATTGGCAATAGTAACCGAGCAGGAACCTGTAGAGCCATTGCACTACGCTAGCATCTCCTTACGTTATAATGGTCTTTGTTGGGGCCCGGAGTAAGAGCGGCTAACTATAGATAACCATAGCGCAAGCCCGTTTGGAAAGGGACCTACAAGCATTGTAGCTTTGAGCACCTTCATACCCGCATTCGTTGCTTATAGGAGCGCAAAAATGATTGCTTCTTAACTGCTAAAGCACGCCACTGAACTCATAAGGAGCATGCGCTTATAAGCCAGAAGTTGAGGCACAAGCTATCAAGCGCTTGGTTAGAGCAATAGTTACTGTGCCAGGCGCCGTAACTAGCAGGCCCATCATACACTTGCGAAATAATGAGTTCACGTGAACGTTTTCAGCTGTGTTAGTACCTGCGTGCGTATTGAGAGAAGTAAATGCCCAGAAGGACATACCGCCTTAGAAGTTGCTCACCCATAACCTGTAGCACATAATTCCTGAGAGCCATTTGGTAGTAGATTAATCGCGACTTCGGGAACGTATGCACTAAGCACATCCTTCATGGGGCCATGAAAAGTCTCTTTTGAACCGGTTGTAAGCTTTTCACACGACTAAGGTGTTCTTGTGTCTGGCCTGATTTACACCTCTCTGCAGTGGCACGATATGACATGGAAAAACGTGGCAGGCCTGATATGTTGCATCATCAGTAATTCCGAGATAGATCAGTGCCCAAAGCGTCCTTGACTTAAATACGGGCCGACCGTCTCTGCTTCTACATTACCGTTGCGCATAAAAATGCCTGTTTCACTACATTTTTTTTGCATTGCAGTCGTATTTTTATTATATTTTAATGCTGCCTGGGTCGTGCCTTTTGAAGAACATGCTCACTCCAATGTTTATCAGACATAGCTGTTGTGGCTTCATAGAACACATTTCCATAAAATGGGCTGGGCGTGTACCAGGTAATCGGTCGTCTAGCTCAGATATATTGAGCGTAGACGCTGTCTCTTCTGTGGCGCACTAACTTACAAGATCTGTTTGTGCGAGTGTGATTGCTGTATACAACATCATACCCTAAAACATCTGTTTGCATCGTTGGTTGATATTTTATTCCTGACTCAGAAGATGAACAGATCGCTAAAAACGATGTATAACAGGGAATGTCGCTGGAGCCAACGTTTCGACAAGTGGATTTCTCTTCGTCGGGACGGCAACCGTTGCCGTCCTGACGAAGACAAGTCCACTTGTTGAAACGTTGGCTCCAGCGACATTCCCTGTTCTACATCGTTTTTAGCGATCTGTTAATCGATTCAAGCCTCCATCTTACCCTGAGCTTCGCTTCTAGTTCTGGCTGAGAAAATGTAGTTTTAGGTTCTACTGTTATCATGCATTTATAGCTGTATTTGGTATCCTTGACCTGAAAACAAGGACATATCGGGTATACCAAAGGCAACAGTGAAAAAAAAAAAAGGAATGCTTAAGCAGGCGATCAGAGATGTGCTACCTTCGATGTGCAAATAATCGTACCATCGTCACTCTGTTTCGTGAAAGTGGTGGAGAGGCTGACGACGTTTCACAAGGCTGATCAAGTGTCGTTTGCCGAGAGAGAATTAGGGACGCCCTAGACGACTTTTAAAATGTGTTTTTAAATATGGGGGAGAGAGGGGGGAAGGGGAAGTGGGGGCGGATACATGGGCTTGTAGGCATGTCATGTTCACTCAGGTGGTGTGTAGCTATGTCATGTGCACTTTTTCTTTCGCGCTAGGGATTCAGCAGTGTCCTGACGAAGACAGCCAGTCACCTAAGCCGAAGCCGCAAAGCCAAACGGTCAAGTGGCCCGGAGTGGTCCTCTAGCAAAGAAAAGCAAATACATATACGCAAGTATATTCTAGGTACTATATTATCGCTCAACTAGCCTTGTCATCTTGATATAGTCTAACCCGGATGTTCACAACGCGAGCAAAGGAAAACGAACATGCCACTCGCTATTTCAAGTGGCTGTCGTAAAGTACGGAGGTCGTAGAAAGGCCTGCCGCGTGTATACGTTTCGTATAAAGTCATCTCAGGCCCGACTCTGCGGTACGAAAGCGCACGCCACTCGAAGCGTCTAGAAGCGAGGGCTGTCGCGACCGGTCAAACGGCCGAAGGCATTGCAGCGGGCACTCGCGTGACCAGCGTGGCCCCGCGGGAGTGACATGACCGAGTAATGCGAAGATCACGACGGGCTCGCTTCTCATACGCGGCTGTGGCGGTACGCCATATAAAATTACTTTCTCCCGCCGTCTCTCGTGTTTTAGTACTGCGCTGCTTTATTATATTTACACTGCCTGTGCTGACAGTGAGGACTCGTTGAGAGAGAAATACTTTCCTCCTCACCCAAGTGATAGCGATCGATGCCACTCTCCTGGATCTCGCCTTTCCCTCGTAGGTAGAAGCGTTCTCCGCATAGGTGTATGCTAATGGTGGTGGAACGATTGTATCCGATTACAGAAATTACAGAATCCGATTGTATCAGAAATTACAGAACAATATACAGTAGGTTAGAAACTAAGAATAGGTATAAGCTCCACCCGAAGAACCGAGGCGCTCCTGCGATGCACCTCTGCGAGAGAGCCCTGCTAGTTGGCATCCGATCAAAGCTCAAGTACCTTTCCATAGAAATATGGGTGTTACGCCCATTGGGGATGAAAGGTTTGTCGTTGCCGCTTACAGTATTTCAACTTAGCAGAACTTGCTTCTGGGCTAGCTGATGTGTACGTTCGAGGAAAACTAGATGCCCAAGCACCAGAAGCAGAAAGAAGAGGCGCAAGAGTTCCACTCGCAGCGGTGGTGCTTGGGCGCCCATATTTTCTCGAAGTTTCCCTAATTTATTGTGTTTGGCTCATCAGACATAACCACAATCTTTTCTGCAGAAAACGGCCTTGTATCAAGACGGCGACACTTGGTTTCTAACGAAGTAGCGCTCCTTTGAGATACGTATGCGCAGTTACAAAAATATGGTCACGTTCCTCTTCATGGTTGCAAAAGTTACGCGCCGCACTGTTTGGCGTTACTACGAGAAGATGCAGGCATCCGTACATGCCACACTAAACCACCTGAGGCACACTTGCTTCGCGGCGTCCTTTTGCCAATCGAATTCGCAAGTTTGGGCCGAGTTAATAAAAACAAGAATACAAGTCTAATCATAGAATATCGCTGTAGGAGACGCAGGTTAAATGTGTCCTCCGCCCCACCTTGTTTTCGCACTGTTCGATCTGCGTTCAATCCTTATCCCGTGGAACCGCTAATCATTCCTTCTTTAGCACCGCGGCGTCAGGGTCCCCTATCGTACAAAAGCCCGCCGCGCCGCATGAGGATGCGATTGAAATCGAGGGAAGTACTGAGGCCCCATTTATTGGACGTGTTCGACCCTCCATCACAAAACCCTTTCGGCGACAGTCATCATTTGTCGCCGAATCTTCTGCGATCAAACAGTGCCGCCTTCTTCATCACCCTACGATGGCAGGGACACCACACTTCGTCGACACTGATATTATATCTACGCAAGAGGTCCTGCAGACGCTGACTGCACAAGAAGCCTTCCACGTTTAGTGTTAGGAATAGCAGTAGCAGCGGAAGCTTGGGCACGAGAAGGGTCTGATTTCTGTGGCGTCGCCGCTGCGACATTTTTGCTCTTCCCCGATTATTGCTGCTGCAGCTGTTGCTGCTTTATCAAGAAAGTAGGAGCATCCGGTCATCTATCTTATAAGTTCTTGGTGCTTACATACGCGCCTACATTTTATTTTATGTTGCTTAGGACATCTAAGCAACACTTTATAGAGTACTCCGCATTTTATAGAGTGCCGGCTACTCCTTTCCGTACAACAGATTAGTTTTATTTACTGATACAAAGTGAAGGCCTCTGTATATAAATTCCTGGTCCTTACATGCATGCCTACTTCTTGTCCTGGTATAGAGTGAGCGCATCTATATATCGAAGCAATGTTCGGGCAGCATTGAAGGACGTTAACTCTCTGGCCCTTCCCTATCGACGGCTCATCTGTTTTTCACTTCAGCATGACGGACGATGTAAGATTACAACGAAAGCATTTCTTGCACGTATAGAAACACCCAATAATACGGACGGGTCAGGGAGGTGGGGAGCAGCTGTTATAGGTAAATCAGTTGGCTATAAGACTCATCATTTGAGGGTCGTGGGCTCGGTCTCCACCGACGGCGAATTAGTCTTGATCCGTTTCAATGCTATTGCTACGATGCCATGATTACTACCCCTGACATTAAAACTAGAAATAACGCCCCGCGTGCTTTGTTTATCTTCATTGATACTAGGTTTCGTTGTGTTTCGTCGAATGAAGGAACAGCGGTCGTCTGCCCATCGCCTCGCCTCTTGTTTTTTTGTTCGTTTTCCGCCGTTGTGGTCTAGTGGTTATGGGGTCTGGTTGCTCACCAGAAAGACACGGGTTCTATCTTGTCCTCAGCTGTCTAGATGGAGGCGAAGTGCTATAGACCAGTGTACTGCGCGTCATCAGTGCCCATTAAAGACCATGAGCACTCGAAATTTCGGGAGTTGCCACCATGGCGTTCCCTCATGATCATATCAGAGTTAGGCACTTAAAGCCCCAGGCAAACTTTCGCAAGTCGTCCAGGACATCAAACCACATCCGTTGTCTTGAAGCTCACCTTCGCGATACACAGAACACAAGGGCATCATACGGGAGTTCCTGGCAGAAATTTCTGGTGGCATCCGTTGTCCTCCTTCTTCTTATCTCTTCGCACGGTAGCTCATAAAAGCTCCAGGACGCGTCACACATCTCCATAGGAGACTGCGGGCTTGCACGTCTCAGTAACGGCACCTCTTGTCTTTTGGATGGAATGCAGGAACGCTTCCTTGCGCGAAGTGGGACTGTGGTCAGAGTATGGCGAAATAGAGAATGCTGGCCACGAACTGTGGTGGTGACGAGCGCTCAGAATGTCTTCGTACATACCGCACCAGGGTGAAAGCGTGCACGTACAAAGACGTACGTGGTTGTATGTGGTCTGCACGCGCGCAAGCCCCGGATTTATGGTCGTGCACGCACGATGGCCGTACGTGCAGCCCAGGAACACACGCTACCGCAATGCCCCGGCTTCAACTTCAACAGTTGACCTCTACAACAGATTTACGAATTCTTGCGTGCTTCCTTGGCTTACACGGCCTTACTTAAATGGGCGATGCACAGGAGGGAGATGCGCGAATTGCAAAGGGTTTCTTTCGAAGGTCTATCAAGAAGCTGTGCAAATGTGTCGGCTATCTTGTAGCAAATACAGCGCTTAATTTTGAGAGAAACAATATACCGGGAAAGCTACAAAAACTATAAGCGAATCTATTTCACCAAATCTGATGCTTCTCAAATGGCTAAACGATTCGCTTACGAAGAAAGAAACCGGCTATGGAAGTTACTGACACATCGGCGCTTGTGCGCCGGTAGACTCGGAACGTTAAAAAGGCAATATAAACGCCCACAGTTATATACCACGGTTGTAAAAGTGGCTTTGGCTGCTTATTTGAAGCTCTCGTCAGAGCCACGTCGACGCCTTTTCGATGTGCCACCCAAAAAATTCATGAGTCTTATGATTTGACGAGGGTACCTGCTGAGGCGCACCTTTGCTAGCGATCGAGCATGGCGATGGCAGCATAATGCCAATTTCGTGATGCCGATCTGCAGTAGCTCCTTGCATCGTTTACATATCGCAACGCCTGTATTAGGTCAGCCGTGGGTGTGGTAATCGCGGAATCAGCCACGAAAGCTTCGCTATATTTGCAGTACGAAAACGTGACCACGAGAAGCTCTTTGTTCGGCCACGGCCCCCTTTGCAGCAGCGCCTCCGCGGACGCTCCCCGTTCACACAGATCTTAACTACCCTTGTTTAGCATCTGTCCTTATGGGGTACAGCATACCACTAGCGCTATTATATGCGCCTACAAGTGTTTTCGCCGTATTAATGATGCCCGGTGTTTGTGATGACAGTCAGCCGACGCGGTAACGACGTAGTAACGACGCGGTAACGACGTAGCTGTGGCCGCCGTACTCCTAGATGCATATCAGTTGCCACTGCGCATGAGCGCGTAGTGCTTGTTCATCGCTTATGTGTCACTATTGCGAGACTAGTACTTTCCTTCTGTGAATGTTGGCGCGCTGATGACTGAGATAAACGCCTAAGCGTGCTAGATAGAGACATCGTGCGTACTGGCGACTGCCTGTGCTTCGTAGCCGATTACTAATCGACGCATTTTGTGTTTGCGGCTTGCCATCAATACTCCAGCGGCTGGCTCTTGCTTGACCGGTGTCTGCTCCTTCGCTTCGTAATTGTGGTAAGTTGAGCATGACTAATGACCCTTCGCACAGGCACGTGATAGTGTGATTTGCGCAATTTAATGCCCTAGAATGTCCTAAGAGGCACAAAGTTCTGTTTCTTTTATTGAGGAATCGTCACGCAATCTTCGTTGCCCTGGTTGCGTAGCATGGGCTTCTCAGAACGCGAGCTTTCGGTGATAAATAGCGCGCATTATTTGCAGAGGCCTCCTATAGTGTCAAGGTTGTCGATACCTTTTACATCGTTTGCAGCACTGCATCGTCATGTTATGGTAGACACAGTGCAGTGTGGACCGTATAACACCGATGACGAGAAAGCTGAAGTGGAATGAATTGTGTTGCGACCGAGTGTGCTATAGCAATGAATGTCTTGTTTCTATTTTGTTTTTGTCGCAGCCCCCTGCTTAGATGCTCTTGAGCAAAGCGGGATATTTCTTGATGAGCAATCAACAATAATGCTGCAGGCCTCACCCGCTCCCCTTCGCACCTCGAAATTTATACCGGGGTATCCAGTTTGTGTGAGCGTGTAGATCACAAAGCCGTTCGTAAACAACCAGCCGGCACGTCTGCGCACAAGTCCTAATTGCGAAGATATTAATGCGAAGAACCTCCTTTGACACCAGAGCCAAGCCGCCTCGATTAGCGTGGAGATGACCCCGGAGGGTGCCGGGCTGCCCGAATAAAACTGCTATGCACGCTCGTAAAATTAATCAAGCCACCATTTCCTATCCACAGAGCCGCCATGCCCAGCGAGTCTTCGCTTAGATTTTGTTCAGCCTGACTTTTCTTTTTTTTTTTTTTCATATTGATGCAGGTGGCCAGGTAACGGAATTGAGAATGTTACCAACACTGAGGGGAATTGCGTCTTGATTAATGCGGCCATAAATTTTTCCAAAACGCGTATAAGGCATGTTTTGTCGCGGCTTCCGGGGTTCGAGAAATAGGACGCAGGCGAACCAAGAGCGCCCCGCATAGTCACTGCCGCATGAACGCAGCCCAAAGCCGCTACGGCTGACTTCCTATGGAAGTCTGCTGCCGGAATCCTTCAATGCTTTCTGCTACTGCTGATCATGTACGAAGTTCACGCTGAACTCGCAGGTGCGGCAGTTCATTTAGACTACCGTGAAAAGTGCAAGAGTTATCTGCAGATGATTAGCGCACACGTTACTGCAATTTCTGAATGCGATGAATTCTAGAGATTCACATTGTTATGGTAGCGCGTTATATTGTTAATGTGGTTAGTTCTCTTGCACATGGTTCAGAGCATTCTTGCGTGGCGCCCACAAAAGAAGTAATAGAATTTTTATTATTTGGGTATATCGTTTCTTTTACAAAAAGTAATCGTCGCTAAATAACGTCATTTCTATGTCGTCTAACTGTCTGTCTAACACACAATCTCGTCGATGGGTTTCGTGAAGCACGAAACCTTAAATATTGCTACTGACTTCGCAATATAGAGTTTGCATCTTTCTATAGAATTTAAAAGCAATATAAGGACGGTATCTGGATAAACTCTAGGTATACTGAAGAGCGCTGTTCCTCGTGTGACCACTTTCTGCTTATAGAGTGCAAAATTTATGATTCCCTGTGTTCAAAACTATCATTTCGCTGTGCAATGCGATCTAATTTCTTAGTGAGCCCGCAGCCGCTTACGCGTGGAACTGAGGCAAGCAGCGGCTCGCATGCTTCGGCCTGAATTCTCTTCTAGAGCAGTGACCTGCTGTAACAGAGTTCGCTATTTGTAATTTTTGACAGCACACGCCGCCAGTGCAGCGGTAAAGAAAAAAACTTAACCGTGACTCTGCTCTCAGGATGCAGAGCATTATGGAGACACTGCAGGCAGTTCATGGTCTCTATCATCATGCACACGACACGGCTCCCTTGGAAAGCCTATACAGCAAGAATATTAACTAACGAAACCTAGGTGCTAAACACTTGATCGATCGGCTCACAGTCGGCGAGCGGCAAAGACGTCCCCGAAGCGAGGCGCGGGCTCGTTCAAAAGAGTCGGCGAAATCGAATTAGAGCCTTTCCAGGAGGTGTGAAAATGGCAAACGATTCTCGACCTGTGCGCCACACATATTCGCGGGACACGCGTTCCTTCGTCGAGCGTGGAGGTCGTTTGCTTACATTCGGGGCAAGAAGGCGCTAGGTCCCGCTGAGACCATCCACGGGAGGTTTACGGATAATACGAAGTTGCGCTTATCTCGTTTTTGCATTGGCCCTAATGTTGCCATGTGCTGTGTGGCGGTAACACTCCTATTCATCACTCTTGTTTGACTCGGTTCCGATCGCTGTGTGTGGGCATTCTGCCACCTAGGCCCCCCAACCCCCCCCCCTACGTTTCCTTCCTTTATCTGCGCGCTGCCCCTCATTTTTCAAGTCGCTTCTTTTACATCAATGCTTTCAGTTGAAGACAGCAATGTACTATGTGAACGAAGAAACCGCTGTTGCTGCTGCTTGCAAGTTTGCCATGTCATATCTCAAGCTGATGGCGTGATGCGCTCAGCGTGCCTTGTTTACGCGTCTTGAAAAGCGCGAAATTGGGCAGGAAGCTTGTGCACGCGTGTTTTCTAGCGTACGATGCAGAAAACCGCAGGCATGATCCACAGCTTCGAAGCACCTTCCAGCGGGCAGGTGTAGTCAGTTTCTTCCTTTTCTTTTTTTTAATGGCTGACAAATTGTTTGATGAAGGAGCACCGCAGGGAGGCGGCTAGTTGCATTATTGCAAGTTTGTTTTAGGTGCTATCGCAACGTTCTGCTGAACGCTTTCTGTATTCTCTTGTCAAAAAATAGGTTTTTTGAAGAGGCAGACAAGCAAACTTACAATACAGTGCAGTTCACTGCGAATCTTCTTTTGTATGTACCTCCACTTCCGCATTTGAATCACCGGATGACATCCAGAACGCTGGCTGTGCAAACATCCTTTCATGTTAATCTCCGTGTGTTCTGGAACTTACAGGTGGCGCACGCGCACTGTGTCATATGGCTAACAAATAACAAGGTTTCGTTCTCCTGTACTCGAAGTTTTCACGGATACGTTCTTTTTTTCCTGTTTACAGAATTTCGCATGCCACTTTCAATTTATCATTTCAAAAACCGCTCAGTCATCACTTTAGAGAGCGATGCTCACCGCAGCCTTCGGTGTCTTTGGCCCCTTATATCACTCCCACTGAGCTCGCGTCGAGGATCGCTGGTGCGCATCCGTCAGAGTCAATCTTCCCTCTCAGTGTTTCTTATAAAGAACCGCCCACTGCATCTTTTTTTATTCTTTCGTTGGACGCGCGCTTAAGGCTTTACAATCTCCGGCTTTCCGACCTGCACAACATTTTTGCTGCTGGCTAGCCCTCAAACCTTTCCAACACGGACACCGACTGCCAGACTCGGCACCTTGTTATCCGTTCGCAATGTGAATCTGTTTGTCTTCGCATCACTCCGGCGAGCCTGTCGTGTTAACAGCCAAGAGCACGCGAAGGGGGTCGGCCATTGCCGTAGACGGAATATCTCGACTGCCGACAGAGGTACGGCCTAGACGTAGCCGACAAGTGTGAACGGTCAGCGGGAACTCAGAGGGGCGAAGAGAAACACCTGAGTGACGGATGAAACGCACTCTGACTTCGTGATGTCGGCCTTGAGGGTGGAAGATTTGTGACGGGTCTGTTTCGATAGCATGGTTGGGTATCCGCCTGCTTCCACACCTCGCCTATGGCCCTAGCGGCGATCTTTGTACAACTGCGGTAATTTGTGTATTACTTCGCTTTCTGGTTCCCTTGCAAGCCGTTCTATACGACGGCGTCATTTGTAACGGCTGGCACATGTATTAGAAAGCGGATGTACATTTTTATGCCCTATGGTCACTCTTGTAGCATTACTATACCAAGGTAAGTAAAATGCTTCGGCGAAGAGAAAACATTCTGTCAAGAATGCACTGGGTTGTCGCGTGATTCGCCTGTGAAATGAGTCGGAAGTGTTCCTAGAGGAAGGGTGGAAGCCTGCTCACGATGTGGTGTGAGTTTCGTCTATTTGGTGTCGGTGATCCTAAACTCCAGTGTTGTAGCCTAAATAGGGTCCACAAGATTAACAAAGAAAGAAGTGCACGTATCGCCTTTGTGATCCTTGAGTGAACGAGATAACTTTATTAAGTATTCGTCAAATCTATGGCCTTGGTTTAGGCCGCACCGGAAGCACAAGGGTCTTGTGCACTTTATTTAACCGAACAAAAAAATCTATGCCCAGTTGCCGACTGTTATGTATGGAATGCTGATCATGACCTACATTAAATCTAGTTCACTCATTCAGTTTTTCAAAGGAACCTTGATGGTATGGGCATAGTTACCATGGATCCACTCGTGGCGCGACGTTTTCCTTCATGGGACTAAACTTGGATGTTTCACCCTAGAGTATGTTCCACTGTACTCGCTTGGAGCGTCGGTAGCCTTTTGCAAAATTGTTAGCGGCAGAGATCAGTTCCAACTCGAAGCGCTTTAAATGTACAAGGTTAGCTTTTTAATTGTGAAGGTATGTCAGCACATACCAGAATTCTTTCTCTAAACCAGCTGCTTAGGAAGCACGAACAAGCTGTTGAACCAAAAAGGACAATTTCACGAGCTTCGGGCGAGCCTCCACTTGCTTTGACACAACTACATAATGTATCCTGTTTATTTTTCTGAGCATTTTGTACAACCTAGCTGAACAGTGCACCTTGCATCTGGGAATATGCGTTCAGTATATTTACCACAACCTCTTTAGTCGGCACTTGGGAGTCTTACAGCGCAATGACCTCTTTTCTTTAATTTTGACTGTCAGGACGAAATTTTTTTGCTATTCGGCTTTGGGACTACAGAAAACGACACCAATACCAGTTGGACAAGCTCGCGTTATAAATGTCCAAGCTTGGAAGCGGCCAAACCACACAGTCGTTTAACTTATCCTACGCATCTACTGTGTCAGCGATCCATTCCATATCTCCCACTGGGACGCACTGTCTACCCATGCATGTTTCCCGGTTCCACCCACACCACGTTAAAACACTGTCAACATAAGAAACTAACCAGTGTAGGCTATTCTGAAAACAAACAATCAATGCAGACAAGCTGGAACTGCAGCGTTTTACCTGAACTGCACGCACCGATGCATCAGCGTAGGCGTCGGCGCCACAGAAGCCGTACGTTTGCGCAGACTCAACGCGTGCCGACCACGCGTTTCGGTTCTCGCTACTTCTGAGCCACAACGTCGGACCACGCGCGCAGTGCCTTCCTATTGTGCTATCTCGTTTTATGTTTCGCTTCTCTTAATTCTTCGGCGTCTCCGTATTCCTCGAGGTCAACTACGACAGTGTGCTGCGAAAGATCGTTGAACGCTGCGCAAACGAGATGCATCGAGACGGCCTCGTGTGTGTGTACGACCGAGCTCGTCGTAGGTGTAGACCAGGGGACCACCAGACGGCGCTCGTTCTCTTCACCGTGCCGCTTGCATATATTCAATGGGACTGTGGCGTAATGAACGAGTCGAGGTCTTTATCTCGTGCAGTGAGGTCTACGCTGCGAGGCGAACGGCAGCACACGCACGTGGGCTGTGTCCGCGAATCTGTGTCTTCCGCTGGCTCCTGCGACGCCTCCGCGAGAGCTTTACGACGTGGCCAGTAGAGAGCTAGAAAGGATACGCCTGGCGGTTAGGTCTAAGGATACCCAAAGCGGTGGCAAAGAGTATCAAAACGTAATACCTCCGTTTTAGATTTTGGTGCGAGACTTAAGTTACGATGTGGTTATTGCACGTGCTCGACACAAGAGTGCATTATATGGTTATACCTCGCATTGAGCATATCTGGCTATTTATGGCAAGTTTTTTTTTTAATTCATGGAGGAGAAAACACAGGTGTGGTCACGTGATTACGGCAGCATCGGCAAGGCAACATCTTTTGACGTGACGTCCTCGCGCGGTGCCTGTCGGGTAGGATTAAGCCCCAAATAGTTGCCGGACCGCTCGAGGTTGCTTGGACGCGGTAACCTTTAGTAGCGCTTGATCGTACACTATTCTACCACTCGCCTACCACGTGACCGGCGCCCATTTGCTATGGTTCGCTGTCTTAATTACTTAATGACTAGGCTTCAGTATTGTCACGGCGTGATGCCCTGTCCTAGCTTTTTTCGTTCTTCCATGCCATACATGACCATGTGTGTTCAATTCGCGATATTGCGATATACGGCCACACAAGGCCTATAGAAATAACTGCGATATATGACTCCGTCAGGAATCGGGCAAAATTGGCCATTTACAGGCACGTGCCACGTTTAACACGGCAAGTTCATATGTATATATGGCCATAAACGGAATTAGTTATATCGTACTAGATGTGGCACTTGTGCGTGTATGACCCTTTTTGCCCGACTTGTGGTATGTCAAACAACACATATACCAGAATTATCGCACAGTGGGCCTGTCACGAATTGGATAAATATGGCGATCCAAGGACGAGTGCCTATTATAGCCCACTATAGACAAATTCTGACGAATTCTGACTCAGCCGTGGTGGCTACGGCACTTGGCTGCTCATCCGAAGATCGTGGGACTGAATCCAAGCCGTGGCTGCTGCACTCCGTTGGGGGCTAAATGTTGAGGCCAGTCTACTGTGTGATGCCAGTGCGCTCTAAATAACCACAAGTGGCCGAATTTCCAGAGCCTTCCACTACGGCGTCTCTCATAACAATATCGTGGCTTTGGGACGTAAACCCCAGAAATTGTTATGGCTATTTCTCTAGACAGAAACTAGGTGTGAGACCGTGCTTTTCGGTATTCGGTGTTTGTACGATCAGCGTGATAACTCACTCAGGACACAAACGAATGCAACACGAGGGCAACGTAATTGCGTTACTTCAGGTTGGTATTTGCTGGCATTTGATCTGCTTGTTGGTGTTTAACGAATGCTTTTATTCTTTTACATTAAGAAAATGGTGCCACTTGAGTGTTCCATTCCCGACGCGCCCTATTAAATCGGCTCACCCAGAATTATCGTGTTAAAAATTCCACTGCCAGAAATTTGGCTATGATTGCCTCTTTCTCAGGACCCATGCACAGGTCACTGATCTGGCGAGGAAAAATAATTACCTTGGCTGCGAACCATTGTTTACGTTACGTCTTAAACGACGGCGTCTGCTGTCACTCAGCGACGAACTAGCAGCTTGGCGTCCACTATGCCGGAAAAAATAAATGAAAGTATGGACGAGCTTAGGAAAGGAAACGCAGTAACGTAAGGCGTGAAGCAACAGCACACTGACCACAATGACCGGCGAGGAACGTACGTCACCACCCATTGCAGACAGAGCGAGTCCTCAGTACCTCGGCCTGTCAACTCGAGACAGCTAGAGGGTGGGGCCGTAGAACGGCGGCGAAGAGTGCCCATTCAGCCAGGCGCGATGTACCGTGACTTTCATTTTACGATTCGCGTCGAGCGTCCGTTCACTTTTGTGCCCGCTCTAATTCAAACCAAGTGTGTAGTCGTCAGATAAGGAGCTTGCCTTGCTACGCAACACGTAGATAAAGCCCATTACATATATATGTGGCGAATAGCATCTAGCTTGAAAAATGTTTTAGCAGCTGTTAGTGCGGTTAGGTTCATTCTTGTCGTGGTTGTATTGTCGTTGTTTCTGTATTGTTTTCTTATGCCATTGCGAGGGTACGTTTGCTTTAATGAATGCATAAGTGCGTTTCGTTGCTTGTAATTAACTACCAGTTGTGAGTGGTGTCTCCCTACTTGTCCGTGTGTGTGTCGCGCGGCCTATCATGAACCACTCTTCCCATATCAGAGCTTCGGCTGAGAATGCAAGATGCCCAAGCAATTGATGAGGATCCGTGATGGGTGCAGTGACACCCCTTTTATTGAGCCGGGCTCCAATCCACACAGGCATGGTAGTTTTATCTCTACGTTGAAGCTAGCAGCGGGTACAGACACCGGTGGCGGCGGACACCATCACCACCAATTTCGACCATTGTAGAGAGCCCACAATAGTTTACGCTGTAAAAGGTAATAGCTTAGAAGAACTTTTCGTTAGGCGAGTTAGTGTATCTTAACGAAAGGGAAGGAACCGCGCCAATGGACGACCACATAACATGTCTGTGTCTGGTTTATGTGGTCCCCCCTTTGCACAGTTCCTGCCCTGCTGTTAAAAGGCAATAGCTATGTCCTTCGACGTCAGTTGACAAGCCTCAAAATTGTTACATTTCGCGTGCCGGTGGCTTTATCCAAGTGACTCGCATGTTAATTAGATTGCCTTCTTCTACCGCTGACAACAAGTTTAAAAACCAGGAAGAGTCAAGGGTCACCGTGTCGGAGCCGCATTCGCGTGGGTTAGATGCAGCACAAAGGCACAAAAGCTATACCTTGCTGCAGCGATAATGCGAAGATGGCCGCACGTGTAGGTTGGGACAGGAAATGAAACTTGTGGGCGAAGCCGGGTGCTCGGCTGAGCACTGGAATGGTACGGGCTTCAAGGCTTAGATTGATCCTGCCCACAGCTGTGCTCGTTCCATTCGAACTTTGCTGGCACCTCCATAACGAACGTGAAATTGTGTAACATTTATTTGCATTTTCTCGTGTATTGATTCCTACACACTGAAAATAAGTCACGGCAGCAGTGAAGCCGAAACATCTCGCAAGAGTACAGTTTCTACATGAATGACGATATGCAAGCGCCACAAGTGCTACTGGGGAAATAACACGAAATATAATTTAATAATTTGCGCGGGCGTTTTCAGGGAATGATTATTTACAAGTGAATCAAGACTGCCGACGTACACGTAGGTGCACGCATCAGTTGACAAGTTAAGGGACGCATAGATCATTAATATTTTTTTTCCTTGTAGATCATGAGCACGTACTTGCGTGAAGTCTACAACTGACAAACGTTTACGTGAGTGTGCTTGCCGGGGCGTGTCAGCGTTTGTTAAGGATTCCATCGTGCATCAGAGATTAAAAAGAAAGGCCGTCAGTCGCGGCATTGACGTTATCGCAACTGTCAACTACAACGTTTTTGTTTTCCTGTCACGCTTTGTCAACTGCATACACTTCACTGACATATTCCGCAATCCGCTATAGCACAAGAATAAGCTTTATTGCAGATTTCACAGAGAGTTAAAAGTTCATGTCATCGCAAGTTCACCAACTAATTGTACATGCGGCTGCAGTTCGATGGAGGCGAAATGTCGAGAAACGTTTACTGTACGATGTCAGCACACGTAAAACCACTCTGGCACGTAAAGCCCCATAATTATTGCTATGATTTTATAGAAATTTGTTCTGCGGTGGTTTATGAGTTCGACAGAAACTACGGGGACGCATCCCTTGAAACTGCGCTCATCGAGGACTAAAACTGCGTGCTTCAGTCTCGCCGATGCCACTTTGCCACCTTTGACTGCGGTTCCGGCTGAAGGCATGGTGCCGTTAAGAAGACACTATACCTATTAAGGGACACATAGGCGACAACACGGGCGACATCATCTCTTCGTACTCACACCAACTAGGCCAAGAACAAGTTTCTTCTCAATGTGGTTGCGGTGTTCATAGCCGAGTAATACACCCAGTTAGTCCACTTCCACAGTCGCCAGTGGTCTGTTAAGCAGCAGCTCTTCAGCGACCGCGTAAAGACCACGCCAGAGAGCTCGTCTTATTGAATATTTGCCTCGAAACGAGGGCGCCCCTATGAGGGTCAAAGTCGGCGCTTACAAGGGGAAGCAATTCGCGAACTCTCAGCGGGATAGCTTTCAGTCGGCGGCGAAAATGAAGAACACTGTGGGCTTGGCCGGAACGCGCCGACCAACCGAGCGAACCATCGACTCGGTCAAGAATCGAGGGTCACTCGGTGTGGCCGGTGGGTCAAGCAATAGGTGCGGCATGCGAGTCGTTATAACCATTGCGCCTCCATAGAGCCCAGTCGCTGTTGCTTCCGCCCGCAGATCACCGTAATTGATGCGAACCGGCGGCCTTGAGCTTGCCTATCGCCGCTTTTCCTGGTTGTTCATTCTTCTATGATGAAACTGTTCCTTCGTCTGTGCTGAGTGCTAGGTTGTTGGTGTTTAGCTGAACCGTAAGAGGGGAAACACCGACTGAGCCACGGCGCCGCATCCTCTTTGCCTGCTGTGTAGATGTGAGCATCCGTTCTTACTGACAATCTATATTTTTAGCTCTGGTGACGTCACCGCAAAGGTCACGTATAGACTATTTGACGCGCCCGTTTCAGCGACGCGATCGTGGGCTGTTGACGTCGCCAGTTTTGTACCTGTGGCATCTGAAGGAATGCTGCTAATAGACTAATACACACGAGAACTCTACCCACTCATTCCGCGTTTTGTGACCTTGCTGGTTTCCGGTCGCGGCACAGAAAAATGGCAGATCATTTGTGTAGCAGCCGAAGATAGCGCCGCGCCCGTGGGTCTTATATTAATCCGTCTTTTACACAATGTTATAGACATGAGCAAAGTTCGCCATAAGGAGATCGCGAATTTTTGCTGCAGCACCCCCTCGTATACTTCCAACACTCGCCCACTGATTCCGTATCGGTCAAAACGCGGTGTAATGTAAAGTTATGGGACAGATTTGGCGCCTTCCTCAGACAATAAGAAGTGGGGAAGGGGGCGCACCTGCTTTCCGACCCCACTCTGCGCAAGTCTATGCCGTAGAGTGAAAGATCGAGCGCTTGACCGGCCCTAGAGTCTCTCTTTGCCGATACCATAAATGTGAGAGAGTACGAAAAGACGTCTCGATACCGTATATTTTTCAGCGTTTTCGCACTATAACTTCCGAGACATCCGGAGTTCTCCGCAGTGGAGTTTCGAGATAAAGGGTGAAAACCAGCGTTGTTGGCACCGTTGAGGAGAAAAATTCGACTTATCCGATAATTGGATATATGAGAGCTTGAGTTAACGATGGTTTACTTTTAGGATTTGCAGTGATAGTCAGCCGATATGACAAAATGACGGACTACAGTGTCCACGGGAGACCACAGGGACAGTTCGCGTGGTGCTTAAAGCACAAGTTCTCCCCTCCTCCCCTCGCCCCCTCACATTCGACAGCGCCTCATATGGTGTGGAAAATGGCCAGACAGCTCTTGTTATAGCGATAACGATAAGGAGCTCATGTTGCAGGAAACCCCGCGTCGGCGTAGGCGTAAGAGGTCTCCATGGCAGAAATAATCATTACGATCTACCCCAATTTCCACGAACAACTGGCCCCGCAAGCCTCTGTCATGGCGTAGGTGATTTAGTAAACAAAACTGAAATTATCAAAGAAAAACGGGTCCGAAAACTTATAACCTTACGGCTTAACTAAACCTACAAACATGAGAGCTCGGGCTGTAACTTGAATGTACGGAAGAACACAGCTCTGTTCCGAGAAAACTCAAAAAATTTCAGCATTTGATAGAGGAGGAGCTAATTTGGATAAATGTTCTATGACAAGGCGAGGCCAGCAGGGTTCATTGGCTCTATAGCGTCCCGCAGTTCAAGGCGGAGCTGAATAATTGTCCTGCAACTTTTTGAGCCGCACCTGTATCTCTAGGTGGTTTGGGGGTTTCGGAGCTCACTTGAAGGATCTGTACATGCTTATGACTTCTTATCGATGCTAGCAGTGTCATCGTAAATCTCAATATATCTTATCTGTATAAGCCGGCCAAACGCTATAGCAAGCGCTGATGTGCTGCCACATTCACCCATGTCCCTCAGCTAATAGATTGCGGAGTATCGCTGGACTGAGGAGTGTCGGAGACTCTCACGCCTCATTTCCATTTCTTTTGAAAAAAGACGGAAAGAAACAGGACCTGTCAGGGCACTGCGTAATGGAAGGTACTCCAGCTAGGCGTAGTGGCATTACGACAGCAGCCACATTAGTGTGATCTGATACGTGTTACCTTAAAGTAACTATTGGAAATGAATCGAACTAACCGTTTCCTTGTGGGACACAGACTAATGAATATAGCGTGTACCCTTTGCACATTATTTGCAGTTTTTATTTGAAGTGCCTTAATTATGACTTAACGGAGTAGGGGAAATGAAGAGCACTAAATACACAGTGTTGCCACCGCTATAGCAACTCAGACTCGTGCAGACCAAAAGGCCACTTACTGAGGCCATCGCTAGCGTGAGTGCCTGAATCATCGAAACCATATTGTCTTGAACGTGGACATATCATCAATCTTAAGCTCTATGATCACTATGTGCCCTTCAGATATCCAAAAGACCCTCGTATGTTTTTCCGATTTCGTGAGCGTTGACTCGTCATACAGCCGCTACCAAACATTGATCGCTCACTTTTCAGCAAGCACGAAAAGTGGTCTACGTACAAGGTTTCTTTGAACGAACGAACAGAGGCAGTAGACTTAACAGTGCAGTTCCTTTGAGAGGGGTTCGATATGGGGTGACAGGAATTTCAATTAACCCGTGTTCTTTCTTGCCAGAAAAAGCACCCTAGATCGTATGAGATAATGATGTTTCTAGCTCCATTTCACGTGGCGAGATCGTGTAAAAAATCTTATCTAACAAAACAAGCCATACACTACACGATTGTCCCGTAGAAAACAACGAAACAATCGCAGCGTACATGTTAGTAAGATCATGAAACGCGTCCGTAGGCACCATGAACAATATAACGCCCTGAAAAAGAAATAGAAAGATGCGCGCACGTCTCCGTGCTCGGCTATTTTATACGAAGTATCCTTCACTGTCAAGGTGCTATACCAAAGAACTCGCAAACTATGTCTTGTATGTAGTCGTTCGTCCGACGCCTACAGTGTACACCCACGATACCCGCCCCCTCCGAGACACCCACTAGAATAGTTACTACTCCTCAAAGATCTCCCAACGCATAGCCACGCATGCGGAGACATGCACGCTGTGTAAGGGTCGTCCATCAGGCGTTTCATCTACACAATATCTTCACTAATTTGCATATGTCCTACACGATCGCGATGTGCGCGAAGCGACCCGAGATGAATATTTCAATAGGTGCTTTCAGAGCTGCCTTTTATTTGCTTGCTCACTGGAGATCTGAAGAAGAGCGAAGTGCAGTAGAGCCGGAACTGTGTCCATATATGTTCGACACTGTGGGAGCCTACTGCACATCTAGGCTCGCTCATGCGTGCTGCGGCGAAAGAAACTGAGATGTACCCGCGTAACGACAACTGCACTGACAGCCCCGCAACCTGTAATAACGAAGGGCTATCCGCATTAACCTTATAAAAAAGAGTTGATTGATTGATTTGTGGGGTTTAACGCCCCAAAACCAGCGCTGATTATGAGAGACGCCGTAGTGGAGGTCTCCGGAAATTGCGACCACCTGGGATTCTTTAACGTGCACTGACATCGCACGGCACACCGGCCTCAACATTCCGCCTCCATCGAAATGCAGCCGCCGCGGCCGGGATTCGATCCCGCGACCTTTATAAAAAAAAGTTTTACCACCAATTTAATCCTGAGAATTTATTGTTGATGTACAAACTCATTTGTCCTGACAATGGCCATGTTATCAACGCACGATCATGCAGTTGCACGCATTTGTCCTTGCACAATATATGGTGGATCGTCCTACAGGGCTGACTGAAGTATCTCTTCGACACTATAATCACTGTGTACGAACAAGTGTTGTCAGCTATCCGGAGGTGGAGTTAAAGAAGAAAATTCTGTATGTGCTACTCCCATATACAGCCTTAGCCGAGAAAACAGGTTAGGATCGCGCCGGTGGAATCCTGGTGAGTTGAAAAATTGGAGAAAAGAATCAACGTGGTGCCGTATTCTGTTTTCAAAACTTCGCGTATGCCATGTGGGCGCCGTAATGTTTATTGACAACACACAAAGTATTCCAGCTTCGTCTAAGCGTGACAATGGTACCAGCTCTTGTGTGTTCTTTTAGAAAGTTGTTCGAGCAGCGTAAGCGCTCTGCTAGTTAATTATAATGCGGCAGGGACTGACACGGAGGTCACTGAAATGTGATGTTGGTGGTGATTGATTTCTGGGGTTTTTATGTCCCAAAACTACGATATGACTATGACAGACTTCGCAGTGGAGGGCTCCGGAAATTTTGGCCACCTGAGGTTCTTTAACGTGCACTGACAACGCACAGCACGCGGGCGGCCTCGACATCTTTTCACGGGAAGGAGAACTCCAAGCGAGGCGACCACGCCTTGCTCTTTTTTTTCCGAACTAGGATACTTTACTAGAATACGGGAATCAAAGGTGTATATACACTATAAAGTATATGCTGCATCATCTTTCACTTGTAAACGCACCAGGTTGCCTGTAGTCAGTTAATGTAGTTTCAAGCTCCCCGCCTTTCCTTTATAAAGTATTTTTTCCCTAAGGCAAACGTGTAGGTTTCCGAAAGTGTTTATAAGAACTGTAAGAAAGTAACAGGCAGCGTATCCAAGAAAAACGTAGCGTGAAAGCTCGAAATGAACTGTGCCCTCAAGCGAAGCCGGCGGGTAAAACATGGAAAACTAACGCAAAAGACAAGGCAATGATTCACTGGGTAGTCCTGTAGGGCCTATGCGGGAACGCCTGTTGAACTTAATTCCTGTTCTTGCGATGTCCCAGTTGGCGCAATAAATCATCATCCTTTTGCTGGCGGGGGCGGCTGTCACCGAAACAAAGGAACCCCCGACTCATTTGCAAGATGCTGGCGAGGTCGGCGCTCCCTCGCACGCTGTCTTCTCCGGTTCCCGTGTCCACTCAATCGCGCTCCCACAAAACGAATCGGACCTAAATCAGAAAGCGAAGCGCGGGGCGTCTTGGCACCGGTTATAACAAATTTGCTGATCCGCCGGACTCCCCGCGGTCGGCACTATGATAAAGTACTCCGCCACATTTCTGACAGTCCAACATCTTGTCTCGTGTACGAACATCCTTTTCAACTGCCCGTAAGTATGCTGGATTTTTGTTTTCGGTAACTGAACGTTGTTATTACCCCCTTTTACTCGCTCCAAAGCCTGCGTAGAGTCTGAAGCTTGCGGGAGTTGGAGACGTTTTGCGAGAGGCCAAGATATGATGATGATGCTTATGAGGATGATGATTACAGCGAAGCTCTATTTGGCTGGATTTCGGCTGATCGCGTCAGCAACAATGTTGTAGCGATGAGCCGGTCGCCGAGGAAGTGCAGGTCGTATGGAATGCGCAAAATAAAATGAGAATTAAGTGAAGCGAGTGATAATAAAACTTGAGTCAAACGCGCAACAAATGGACTACAGGTAACTTCATGTTAATCAAATATGAAATAAGCAGTGAAATGCAGGAGTTATTCAAAGGTTTCCTGAGTGAACAAAAGCAACAGTAAAATTAAGCTGTTGTATGACTCGGTTCGGTATGAAAAGTGGTTGGGTCGGTTGAGTCGCGTCGGGAGAGTATTTTACAGCGGGGGACCAATCGCACAACCAAAGCTTCGCGCAGTTGAAAGACGCTGAATTTTCTTTTGTTTTTCATTTAGCTATTACTTTTATTCCTGCTTTATAGTGATGAGGTGATGAAAGATGGCGCTATAGGCGCTGGGTAGAGGCATCATGCGTTTTACTTCAAGTGCCTCTCTCTAAAGGCACAGTCAACAGGACGCAAAAAAGAAAAAAAAGGAGGAAAAAGAAGAAAAACCAACAATAACTAGGACAACACTGCGGCAGCGGTAATCCTGGATCCTGCTGTCGTCTAAAAACAAACAGGGTGCTGTAACAAACGCGGTGAGAGGCGGCTCAAGTGAAAGGTCAGGTCAAGGCAGGCAACGCCCTTCAATATACAAACAACTCAAAGTAGAAGAAGGAATGGTAGACTGCCTGCTTTCTAACGCAAAACAGTTCCCTTCTTCATGTTTATTGCTCTTTAGCCATCGGAACGGCTACGTTTGGATTGTTTTTAGGTTCTCGTCTTCCCTCGAAGGCGTTTCGTGGGGCAGTCGTCCGCGCTAAACGGCTCTGATTCAATTACACGGGCGAACGCTTCGTTTTAGCTCGTTTCAAGCGTGCTCTTGCCGTCTTTTACATTCGTAGAAAAATAAAGAACACGGCTCACACACCTCTACACATAGACCGACGCGGCAAGCAATAGAGCCGGAAAGACACACTTGCTCTGCTTTCGTGTGTCTTCTACTCGATGGTGGCTCCACATCCGGTACTAAGGAGCAGCGGTCAACCGTACAACGCGGATCCCTAATCATGCCCCTGCGGTGCTGACGTAGCCTGGGCGCTTCGAAATGTCCAGTGCGTCCTGCACTGTGTTCTAGTGGCGGCGGGCACCACAGAGCACCGTAGCCATTATGGGTCACGCGGCGGGGTTAAACGAAACCGCGGGGATCCCTTTTTCGAGTCTCAGCGGACGCGCCTCCGCTGTCTCACTCCCCTCTTGCTAGGTTTTGTCTGGTGTAATTTCTTTCTTTCTTTCTTTCCTTCTTTCTTTCTTTCTCTCTTTCTTTCTTTCTTTCTTTCTTTCTTTCTTTCTTTCTTTCTTTCTTCCTTTCTTTCTTTCTTTTTTCTTTCTTTCTTTATTTATTTATTTATTTATTTATTTATTTATTATTTCTTTATTTCCACGTATTTCTGTACGCACATCACGAAATAGATCACGCATGTTAGACCTGTTTAATACAAAAAACGGAATGTTACAATTATGGTGCAGCGTCCGTCGTTAGGCTATGTGTGATAGTGGAAGTCACATAACACAAGAAGGAGATGGCTGTTATAAAACATAGCCAAACGTGCTGACTCATGCTGACTCTCATAGCCAAACGTGCTGACTCAATATCATGCTGACTCTTTGGATTGGTCCTGAGAGCTTGGGAGAGTGCACCTATACCTGACAATACAATAAGAATGCTGGTATTCCTAAAGAGCAGCTGTTCCGTCTCGCCTACAACGTATGGTGATCAATGACCTGTGCATCGACGAGTGGTAAAAATGTAGCACAACTAAATTTCTAAGACATTCGATGTAATGGTTACCATCCTAGGCAAAATTTAAGATACATATTGTAGGGACATTGTGGGGTACATACTGTGGTCATAGTATATATTCATGAGGTGTTTGTATGATGTATTTTCTTTTATTTGCAGTGAGAACCGTGTACATGCGTATGTAATTGATTTGTTTGGTTTTCTATTTATTTCTTGCATGAAACATTGTACATGCATGCCGAATGCGCGTAGGTGTAACAGCCCCCGTGAGGCAAGATGCCTTTAGCTCTTACTCCTCTTTCTATATAAGAAAGGAGCTTCAAACTTCAAAACTAATACTTTATTCACCAGGTAGAAGAACGTTTCAACGGCAGAGGTTGACATCTTGCAGCCACCCACGAGGCTGTTATAGTACGCTTCGCTGCTACACACAGAAAATGCTCAAACAACGAGAATGGGATACTGCACTGCGTGAGGCAGTCGCACTCTAATAAGCTCATAAACTGTTGACACCTCAGCAGTGATCCGTCAGCAGAAACGGCCGCCCCCTTATTATGAAATAATAAACAACTTCCTTATAACAATGCAGGAAGTGCCTCCAAGTTGACCGCAGTGAATTTGCCTGGTTATTGCACAAGCGCATGTGCAGCAAGCTTCAGGTTACGAAAAAAGAAAGCTATAATAATGGTGCTAGCGCTTATAGTGCCTATGGTAACGACAACAGACGTGAGTGCGTGGTTTGTTTGTTAGACGTCATAATCTGGGGGCGGTTAGATATGAAGTGGTGATGTAGCAAAACACTAGACGAACTGCTTGCTCCTCTAATCGTCATATTTGTGCCGACTTATTGGTGACAGCAGATCATATTGACGTCAGCCTAAGCGCTGTAGGTGGTCCAGCCTGGCACGTGGCACGCATCGAACGGACGCAGCCGTCATGTGACCGTGAACCTCGAATGAGGAAAGGTGACGTTTTGAATGAAGCGTGTAATTGCGAGCAATTAGGCGCCTAATTTGTATTCAAGACAGCGTGTGAAAAACATTACTCTCAGCGTTGGAAATATTCTATGATAGCCTGTTGAACCCCTGCCAGATATCTATCACTCTTTATTATTTTTTTATTCAGCAGGGAAGTGACCTAAGCAGAAGACAATATCAACAATGACCAGAACCTTATCCGTCAGAAGGCAAGCAGAACTGAAGTGCCCTCAATCATGCGAGTTCGTGCTTACCCATTAGGTACTTTCTTACATCGCATTCGTGTAACCTTAATACCCGTATTCATAAACCTATCTTATCCTTATCATTTGTTTTCCTTATCTTCCCTGTGCCCTAATCATGCTGTACGGACAAATTGGTCAGATATCCACAAACAAGCCTTATGATAGTCTTTTGCATTGGTTGCCATTTTAATCCCCTTTGCGCGCCTTAATGTCACTGGGGGATAAGGAAAGCAGGCGATAAAGATAAGGAAGGTTTACGAATACGGGCCTAAACCACGCTTAGGTCATCGGAGCATGCGGTCCCATCCACTGAACTCTCCACCCCTCGGCTACTCACTAATAATACTCGTGCTCAGTTACGCTCAACCACGCTCAGACTCGTGCACACCTACGTACGTGTGTACAAAACGTCCCTTTCGTTCCCGTTAATGAACTGGCCAGAAACTTAATTCCGTCCCTTATCTGGATCTGCCGTTCCGTCGACAGCGAGGACACCATGCCCGTGGTGAGACCTTTGGCGATGGTGAGCCCAGAGCATGAGAAATCCTTCCCACGGGCTTCTGGTTGGAGATATAAGGAATGGTGGCTCCGGCCGAAAAAGCTAAATGTTACACAAAGTACAGCGTCAAGCATTCTTAGGCCAGTGCTCATAAACGTATACCTTATCCTTATCGCTTGTTTTCCTTATTTTCCCTGTGCCCTTACAATGCTTCATAAACTAGTCCATTATCTACGAGCAAGCGTTTTGATAGTCTTTCGTACTTATTACCATTTTATACCCCATAAATCACCTTAATATCAAATCAGCGATAAGGAAAACAAGAGATAACGATAAGGTATACGTTTATGAACACAGGCCGTAAAGAGTCCCTGCAACACTTTTTGAACGTAGAAAAGGATGCCATTTAGTCTTTTTTTTATTGCGAAATGGGCTTGCCCTTAAGGCATAGTTTATGGTGTGTTATGTTAAATGTGTGCTGCAAGTCCTGTGTTGTGTATGAACTGAAGTAGTGTTTTATAGTATCCGTTGTCGTGTATCCAACGATCATAACATTTAGTCGTTGAGACAGCTTTGAATGTTTGAGCCAGATAAAATTGCACTGCATGCTCCAGGGCATTTGCAATTAGGTTTCAAACAGGGCTGGAAACCGCCTGCCCTCCTTTCAACATATGACGTCACAAGAATCACCCCCTTACGTCGACTGAGGCACAACTAGAATTGTACGGTTTCATGATTGCAGAAAACGTCCTTAGTAAAGCGTGTCTTTCTTTAATAACACACAGCAAGCCAAGTAACATAGTGGATGCTGCTTGTTACGCCATGTATTGAAAGAAGAATAGACAGGAGATTTCCGGCTGCGTTTAAGTCCAAATTGCAAGGCGTCTTGTACGTTTAGTGCAATGATGTTTGACTCGCATGTTCATACATACATACATACATACATACATACATACATACATACATACATACATACATACATACATACATACATACATACATACATACATACATACATACATCTCTACTTTTTAAATAACTGAATTTCCGGGCTGTAACGACCCTGCATCGACAAATGCACGGTCTGGGTCGCTTGCGCGCCACGGTTCGTCTCCAAACCACAAAACATGTCAGCCCCTGAGTACATCTGACCTTTCAGACAGACGGCGAGCGCCAAAGACGCCCCGAACGCTAATATATAGACTGTACGGCCCTTGACTTTGGCAAAGCAAGCTAGCTTATAACGATGTCAGTCCGACAGTTTGGGTTCAAGTTATGGTCCGTGCGAAAGCCATAATTCGACCGAGGTTTGCACACGCTAGAGCAGTCGTCCCATTCCTTTCTAGGTCATGTCGGGCACGCCGGCCTGCATCGAGCCGCATATCTTCGAGCCACTCGAACAAACGCGCCTGCTGGTAAGTGAACCATTGCCTTCGACCACCTTCGTCAACATTATCCCAAGTGTGCAATGTTTGCGCTTGCCGAATGTTGTGTTGAGAAATGTTCTATGCACGAACACTCACCCGGAGCATGCGCGCTCCATGATATTGTAGTGTGTGCCTTCACAACTAACACCACCCGGGAGGTCTTCACATTCTAGAGGCACCTGTGTTCGTAGCGCTGAGTAAATGATGACTACGAGATAGATGTGGTCTAAATTAAGAAAAACACGCAACCTCTGCAGCACCAGAGGGGATGGGTGTCGCCACAAAGCGACCTGTGCGTGCTGCAGTACGCTCTGTTTCTATTGTCCCCCGCCCCCACAAGTTCGTTCTTTATTATCCGTAAGTCACGCATATATAATACAGCTCTCCGAGCCAGGGGAACGGTGCAGCTATGAAAAAAAAAAAGAAAGGAAGGAAGGGAGTCTGGTGAAACACGAGCCCTTATTTACACGGCCATTGAGATTGATATTAAGCGTAGAAACTTGGGCGCATCAGTCTTGGGCGACCTGTCATTAGTGCGCCCGGCAAGCGCTGACTATGGTACCCCGCTGGTGTAGGTGAATTTGAAGCAATTAATTTCACAGCAGTTAGAGCCGCATAATTGCTCTAATCCTGCTGATGAGAGGGACATTTATTGCATTTAATTGTGGTGTACATGGCTGACACCGCGAGTACGGCGACAGAGTGACATTGTTGGGTGCGAACTTCCTCAAGGCGTCTGGTGATCCGTGCGAGATTTTAAGTTCTTCCTGGTGCAGGGATTGTATCTTTTTTCTAATTCAGGTTACTGTAATTCAGAGGTACTTCTGTTTACTTTGAGAAATAGATAGTAAGGCGGCACATCAATAAATAAATATGACAGGGTAGATTGCACGTCTTGCCAAAAAAAAATTATAGTTACGTTCTTGGGAGACACTAATTATAGAACAGTACGCATACTTCTCGAAAATGAAAAGCGCTGATTACATTTATCCCACATCTTTGTCAGTACGCCTTTAATATTTCCGCGTGGGAGCATCAGCAAGTGGGAAAGGTGTCACGTCAAGACCGACTCTCGCTTATACTACAGTCATGGTATTTGTCCATTTCAAACATTTTTGCCTCCGCTAATAAAACCGACTTCAAGAACACTCGGCAGAGAGCTCCTTATTCGGTGGTTAACAATAGCTGCTGTGTGATCGAAATTTGTGATGCGGCTTAATAAGGGGCCGTTTAAACGAATCGGTATAGGTGTTCTGCAAAGAATGGTGTCTTCGGAGTTCCTGCAAGGATGCGGTGACCTTTTAGAGCTCTATACACAAATTCGGTAGGAATTCAATATAGACGCCATATACGTCTATCGAGGAAGAGCAAGGGGCTTCCTAAAGAAAAACCTTAGATTTCTTTAGAATTATGTGAAAGCTTGCTTGGCTAGCAAAAGTAAAAAAAAAAAAAAAGACCATGAAGAGTTAGCGACACAAGCGGCAAGATAGGTTGGTGTATACAGATCATGTTTATTCAAAAACGCTCTTTTGGAAGGCCTTTAGTGCTGGCGTTACATTTCTTTTCCAGGGCTTCGTATGTACGATAAAACGCGACACTCAGAGAGATTCCTTGTGTCGCCATAAGAATAAAAAGTTCCAACGTGTTCACTAACTTCGTTGTTGAACCTCAGTAACGACTATGGATACGTGCTGCTTCTGCATGGGACAGATTACCAGTTCGTACTTATATAAACTGCTCTAATAATAATTTTTGGGGTTTTATATCCCAAAAGGAACACATTATTGGGAGAAACGCCGTAGAGGAGGGATGCGGAAATTTCGACCACCTAGGGTTGTTTAACGTGCACTGATATCGCACAGTACACCATTTCGCCTTCATCGAAATGCAGCCGCCGCGGCCGGGATTCGATCCCGCGGCCCTCGGATCAGCAGCCGAGTACCATAACCACTAGACCGCCGTGTCGGGGCATGACTAAATGTACTGTTCAACAAGGCCGACAGGATGTGGCCCTGTTACTGTGGAATTAGAGTAAAGATTAGGCAGCTCCGCGCCCAAGCTTTTTGTTTCAAGCTTGATAAATTGAACATGCAGTTGACTGCATATCTCTATTCAGTACAAACAGCATCAATAGAGCATGTCCTTGCTGGACCCCACCACGAAAGCGGTATCAACCTGTCGTCGCCGATGTCCGGCTCGCCAATTGCGCCGGCATCCGTAAGATGCGTACGCTCCCTTTCTGCGGGGAGTCGAGACGGACTCCAGCGTAGCTGGTTGCTGCATCGTGCCGGAGGATTACATGGTCGCTTCCTAAACCTGCTAAGCCCTCCGAGGAGCGGAAGAACGAGACGAAGCTGTCCACGGCCTCATCGCGTTCTTCGGTTCATTTCTTCTCCTTCACTGCTAGCTTTCAGGTTGTTCTTTTTTAGGCTTCTAGCGCCGGCGTCGACGCTATAGTACAGGCGCACCGAAAGAGCGATCTCTCCGGTCGTGACTGTCGGATTTTACAGTTGGCTGGACACTGGCCGGCACTGCGGCGACGTCTCAATAACCATGCTGCTTCATTTCTAGGTTCGGCGTAGTTGTGGCTTTTGCGTTTACACTGTGAATAGTTATGGGCTCACTATAGTAGCCCACTGCGGTAGCGGTGTTCGCTGCCAAGAAGGAACGGAGGTGCGAAAGTGGGAACAAATGAGTAGAAATTGCTAAATACAAGATTTGGAGGGGCCGGGATGGTCCGTGCCGGAAAGAACTGTGCTTTTTCTCCGGTCGCACATAATTTTAGAGTACTTCTCGTCTTTGGGGTCGGTATTTCTTGTAGTCTTTTGTTATCGTGTGTGTGACGCTTTCGTCTTCATGGTACTCATTCGTGAATAATGGTAACATGTGATTCTTATGCAATTTTAGGGTATTTCTGTTATTTCTAGGATAGGAAATTTATGAAGGTGTTTGTAAGAAAGCTTGCAAAGTAAAAAAGAGCTGCCACACTAAGACAACCTAGTTTCTTGGGAAACATTAAAAAAGAGCCTTGTGTCATCATGACGAACTAGCCGGGTTTGCGAAATGTGCGTTCGGGAAGCCTGCTTGTGTAGCAATGAGCACTGCTCCATAAGAGGAAACATGAATTCATCTTCTCATCTGCATGATTTAGCAGACGCATACTCGTGTCGTTCGAAGCATTGCAGACTGAGAAATTCTCCAGCTTGGAAAGTCGTTGGAGCAGTCGTTTTGACCAGGGAACACCTCCACCCGACGAAGAATCATCCTGACATCAAAGACATGCCAAGTTGGGCGATTTCACACCCATAAATGCTTCCATAAACGATTCGAGAAGCCGAACGTAGAAGCGTTGGCTACAGTGATATTGCTTGCTTCCCACTTTCTGGCCACCGGCAGGGAAAAAAAATTCACAAATAGCAATTGCCCCCCTATCTCCCACTCCGAGCCACACCAGCACCGAGCTTATTGTTGGGATACAGGACCGTTAATAAGTGTTTCAATTTCAAAAAGATAGTATCGCTTAAGGACAGGAAACATGGCTCCGTTCTTCTACACATGGTGTCTTCTGGACGCCGTGAAGTCTCGCTGTTACTGTTTCAAACGCCTTCCCCCCTTGCCACTACAAAGCAACGGAATTGTCAGCCCCTTCCCCCAAGACAAAACCCGGCCGACGCCCATGGACAGGCAAGTGTCACACGACTAATTTGGAAGAAACGGGTTCACCTTTGCGGCACCCGCACATTGTCGATCCCATAGTTGCTACCTCCTCCTGTACACGGGGGCCCCCCTGTCAGTGAAGTCTCGCCAAGAAGATGCAGAGAAAGGACCCCCTGGTGCAACGGAAAGGGAGAGGTCAGTGGGTTCATTCTCAGCGGGAGACTATGGCCGCTCTTTTCGAACGAACTTACCCAAGGAGAAAAAAATAAAGAAGCGCAGTCGCCGCGTGGCAACCGCAGCACACATGGGTGGCGCCGCGTTTGAAATGACTCGGGCAGGATCGCATATTAGCGCCCGCGACTGGTATTGTGAGGTGTGCCTCAACAATTAGCAGGCGCGGATAGCGGACACCCAGGAACAAGCAAAAATGTCGTTCTTCTGTAGTGGCTGCTTCACTGAGAAGAATCCACGACCTTCGTAATTTTAAGAAATGTGCCCATTTAATGTAACGCCGAATTTGCCATGCTGGTTCAGCGGCGTTTTTACACCTGAAAACCAGATCTTAGTGAGAGGAACTACTTAGAGCTAAGCGAAGCATTATTGCGCAGCAGTAGTCAGGTTAGATCTAGAACTGGTTGAGAGAAGTATAGCTGACCGTTGTAGTCGTACGTTATACACTCTTAGCACGGTAACCTTTAGTTTATTTTATAGGTACACAAAAATGTGAAAATATGCTCCTTTACTAAAGGTGAAAGTGCAAAAATGTGAAAATATGCTCCTTTACTAAAGGTTAAAGTGCTTTAGCCTTTAGTAAAAGGAGCATATATTCACATTTTTGTGCACCTATAAAATAAACTAAAGGTTACCATGCTAAGAGTCTACAGCCGACGGTGTCCTCACTCAGAGCACACACGAGTAGATGATTTTCTCGGTGACGGCTCCTCCAAAATATCGATACCTGGTGTTTTCCGTGTCACTTTTTCAACAAGCCGCTGATCTCGGTGATTCCATAGTGACGTCTCAATTTCTAACACACCAACACAGCCGCGCTCATAAGCCTACCTACGCATACAGTAGCGACCAACCGGCTGATAGAGACGAGGGGCGGACGTTTCGGCTCCCATACTTTTTGCTCTCCCTCGAGGCTCTTTAGTGGGCAAGCTCATAGCGGCACCTGCGAGAGCGGCTCCTGAAATATTCATCCGGGGACGTCTCTCGCCTATTCAGATCGTGACGGAGATATACAAAGCAGGAGCATGAGGGCAAGCGGGAAACGGCTGATGGACGACGCTAACGGCCCTATAGTCGTGTGCGCGCATGCGCCTGCCGGCATACGAGCCTTGTCGGAGGGCGTTTTTGAAGTGCCAGTGGGTGCCTCGAAAGAATACGACTTGCGAACGCTCCCTGTGGTACGTTGGGCGTTCGTTTATGCCGCCTTGAGACAGAAGAGAAATGACACAGCCGTGCTGTGAAAGCAGGTGCTCCGGGGATCGTCCTGCATTTCAATGTCTAACATTCCTGCAAGATCCTCACGCGTTTTGCATCAAGGCGTTTCTTACGTGTCCACACCAACCCTGCCCTGACCAAAACGCCGGTCTTCGCGCTATTGCAGCTGCAAGAGTTCGTCGTCAACCGCCTGCCACGAGTTTTACGTACCCGAGACATTGTGAGGCCTTTAAAACAGCAATGTCCGTCATGATTTTAGACGAAGAGTCTGCCAATAGCTGCGTTCCGGCTACCTACTGTGTGCAATACAGAAGTCGCACGCGTCACTCCATGTGTATGTTTTCCAAGGGGCACTCCTTTTCTTTTCGGACACCAGATCAAGCCCTCGTACCAAAGTCCTATTAATAAGCCCCCACCACGTGCCGGTTACTATTTCCCACGAAAGGTGAGACGTAGGGCAGCACTAGGTTTATTACAAATTCAAATCCCACTGCTGCATTTACATTCCGTTTCGTGGAAGTATTAGGGTTGCGTAAGGTAAAGTAGCAATGATGCCTGCTATCCAACAAAGTGCAAATATTGTTGGCTATAGAGGAAGTGAAGGGGCTGAAAATATTGCGTGTTTTATCAATGCGAACTCTAGCTGCAGCCTACCTTTAGAGCTTACATAGGAATAATGGACATCGATGTAAGCCGTTGCTAAGCTGCTCACGACGAAATGGGCCCGCCACAGAACCCCTTAATTTTTAGCTTTTCGCCAAGCATTCATACACGAACAGTCTGCATACGAACGGACAGTGCTTCTTGAAAACTGCTGCATCGTAACTTTCAGCCTGTCATACTTTAAGTAAGCACGAAACTTAAAGAACCCCCTAACTTCTCTTTGCCTTTCAAAGTAAAGATACTTAATGGCTTAAGCGAAACGGAGAGCGCTGTCTGGAAGGACACCAGATCAGAGCCAAGGAAGAGACACCGCCTTGTTGCCATTAGCGTCACAAGCCTGAGAGTTATTGCCCTGCTGCAGTGGGGACTGTGCCTCGGCCACGCCGAACCTGTTGCCTGTCGCACGTTGGGGCACCGCAAGTCGCGCTTCCAGGGCGGGCGACACTGTCACCGTGGGCTTCTGTGGACACCTCAGTTTCTCATCTCGTCATTAGCCGCCATGCCATAGCCATGCTATAATTGCAGGTCCTAAAGTAGCGTGTGCTTTTCTTTTTCCCGCACAGTCCTCGCTTCTTAAGGTTCTTGAGAAGGCTGATTGCACGTTGCCGAGAGAAGACACTTGAGGATGAGGTAACGTGGAAACAGAAGCGTACGTAGATACACCAGGGTGACAATCTCGGGGAGGCCGCGGTATAGGCCACTGTAGAGTAGAAGATGCCGGCGCCTTCCGAAGGTCTTATGCTGTGTCGTCAGCCATTAAGGGGTGGACCAAAAGACAAACAACCCTAACGAGCAGGGGCGGGAACGGAGAGGAGATGTCGATGATAAGGTTCGCGCACGACCGCGGAGCCCTGTGTGCCGCGACGCCTTACCGGAGGAGGGACGGCGGATCTCTGCACTTTTTCGTCCATTTTGTTTGGCCCGTGGGAGCCATTTCGGGGCTGTCACGAAGCTCTGTAATCATGATTCCGGGCGTACCACCGCCCTTAACTCAATGAACGTAGCGGAAGGAGGAACCACTTCATATTAAGTGTGCAAGATAGCGGCAAAGAAGGAATCGAGGTGATCGTGAGTTCATGCCCCTAGGTATGTTACGTGGCCCATGCGAAGGGAGACCCAAAACCAACATTAATCTGCACTATAGCGGCGTTGAAAGTGATAGCTCGTCGAGGGCAGTCCTCCTCAGCTCGACGATGGGCAACCGTGTTATAAAAGGGCGATCATCGGTACACGAGTTGTACTCGCGGGTAATTGGTCTCTAGTTTTGCTGTCCAGCCTTTCTATGGGTCTCCCTAAACCAGCCATTTTTTTCGCGGTCGCCAATCTCTTATTTCTGTTGAGGGCTCTTCGCAAGGAAAAAAATCGCAATGGAATGCTACAGTTACAACGAACTGAAGGCCGTCTTACCTAACGTTCGTGCTTCTTGGGCCACGGAAGAGCTTGGGAAAACGATTCGGACGTGAACCTAGGTGTATGATTGGTCGGCTTGCTTATCTTACAAAACGTTACATCAAGTGGTCCTCCCATTTACCTCTTCTTCCTCCGCCTGTATTTACTTTTCGTTGTCGCGTCTTTCCGTATGCTTACTCGAGGCGATAGCCCGAACTGATAATGCGCGAAACGGTTGACCTCCAATTAACCACCAACGTCGTTCCGGCAAATTGTGGGGTCGCCCTCGTCGTTCAGTATTTTTCTCTCCACTTTACTCAAGCCGATACCCTTGGCACCCAAGGCGATGACCAGCGTTTCTGGTTTACATAAGCTCTTCTGTAGCCTGAGGCTCTAAGGTCTGCTTATACTTTAAGCACGCTCGTTAATACCAGGTGTATTTGCGGAATATGTCAGACCACATCCTATATGAAGGATGCGATGTTTGCGCGGCCAATAAAAAAATGCCCCGTTCCAGAGCATTTGTCCATCGTAGCAAATCTAGAGTGATTTGCTGCTTGTTCATCACGATGCTGCTGCTGATAACCTCCTGATGGGAGCGCGTGACATGGTGGCCGAGACGATTGATGCGCCCAAATGCGGATATTATATAACTCCAAGAGTGCAAGCTTGTAAAGGAACTTTGTAGGCAGGTCTGCGTGTGCCCTCGGGTTTCTTTGTATTGCGCCCTATTTAGCTGTAATGATGCGTGGCTGTTTGTATCTATGTTATCTGATAAGCAGTTGGTCTTCCATTCAAGCTAAGTGGCGTGATGGCTGCCTTGTCGCCCTTCGCTGCCGATAAATGGTTCATCGCGGGATATCTAGATTCGTCTGCTGTTCCACTTATGACTTTAGTTGAGTTGAATGACGCGTACAAGGGAGCGATTTTGTGCAAGACGAAGAGAAGCAGGGGTGGTGGTTTTGTGGGCATATACGTCGGCGTCAAACCTCGAGTGTCCTGTTTTGAGCTTCATTTAGGCGTAATGATGTGTGCTTGTTTGTAACTATGCTGCTCCGCAAGCAGTTGCTACTCCGCTTGCTGAAAGAGGCTCCGTCGCCGCCGTGTGGCTGTGAAAGGTTCACGCAGTGCTCCATTCGCCCATATAGACAGCTGCGTGATGGCGTTCCTTCTGCGCACATTAGAAGTGGAGATTTTCCTCCAATTACTCCATCTACATTGGGCGTCATGTTACCCAGGAGTATATTGAGTTTAGCATCTACTCGATTGACTGAGTGGAGCAAGTGAGTAAGGTGTGGCGTAACACTTCATTTTGTCGGCGTTTTTTTTTTTTTGTTCGATAAGGAGCTGACGGAAAGCACTGTGCTGGACAGAATGCCTTCAAACACTTGATCGCGCTGATAGGTTATTTAGAAACAGGTCGTCCGTGATTATTCTTGCACAAGTAGATAAAAGAACATAAGCACTGCAACAATTTCATTTTGTGGACTAGTGAGAAATACTAGTTCGACAATACATGAACGGCCTCAGGTGATCTGCATAGACGGTAGACGCAGTAGTATATTAAGTTTCTGCAAGCGCGATCCGTGCATCTGTCTCAAAATACAAGCAAAGCTTATTTTTTCCGGCACTATGAGAAAGCAGCGGAGTTATAATCTTGGAAACGTTTGGCTGCTAATTGTGCGCACCGGCTAATGGAGCACAGTGGGCCGTGAGTCAGATGTGTGTGCCAGAGAAGGCATCAAACAAAGTTACCTGCAGTCCTGTACAGCATGTTTTCCTGCTGAAAATAACTACCCTGCTGGAAACAAAATCCTCTTGAATGTGAGTACCTGACGTACTCCACTTTTCAACAAAATATACAACGTGGAGGTTTTGCCGAGGAGTTCCACGCCTGCACATATTCACGACCACTCTTAATATTTCAAAAGAAAATAACTAAACTAACACAATTCCAACAGATTTATTAGCACAATAATTGTGAAACGATAACCGCTGCAGACAGCCCTTTAAGGCTCGGCCTATGTTTCGAAGGGACGAGGGAAGAAAGTACCCCACTGTGCGGAAGAGTCATGTGTGGACGTTTTTCTCTTCGAGAAAGGCATTTCCTACATCACCGCAAACAAAAAAATAAATAAAATAAAGTAACCATACGTGCCAACGCATCATTCTGGGTGGTAACAGAGGGTATCTATTGCACCACTGCAGCAGTTTGTACCTCGTTGCAGCTGTGACAACCACTCCCCAAAAAGTGTTCCATTTGCCATGCTCAAAAAGGTGTAGCCATCTATTTTCGATGAACTTAAAGAGATCGAACCACACATCATATGCCCCCTGTCACGTCGCTTTAAATGGGAGGACGTAATTTACAAAGTGGGAAGGGTAATACGGGCCGTTAGTAGAAAGGGACAAACAATGTTCACCTTCGGCGGCTGAAACAGCAGACAAATGACCGAAGTATACCTTGAAGCGGTAAGCCCCACGTGACGGCCAAAAACTAATTTAGTACCTTCATCAACTGGACACCCCTACAGTGAGAATTACGGTTGCTCTTTTCTTCTACTCTTCCCTTGTACAACGTGTACGCTAATGGTGAGCCTATGCGAGAAACCTGTGCAGAATTCGCACATGCCTTTGCTTGATGACCATATTGTCCACGACGTGAAATATTTCAACCAAAGGGCAAGCCTGGGGACTACACCACTGCGTTCCGGTTTCCGGAAAGGGGGGGTGGGGATGGGAATGTTAAGAGAGGAAGCACTCTTAGCGATTGCCCTTCGCTGTTCTGGACTGAAGCAATGCCGATTTTCATACTGGGGTTTCGCCAACGTCATCGAGGCGTGATTCAACGCCAGCAGCAATCGGTACCCAGGAACTTCAGTCTGGTTTTTAGCTGCAATGGCCTCACGAAATGCAAAGCATTTCCAAATGCATCGGAGGTTATGACTAAAAGGAAACACGGCAACAGCAGACAGAACTTTTGAATTTGCAAACCTACAACCGCGGTCATCGCGAAGTTTTGAAATAATGGAGCTAATTTTTCGGTCACTTCCGCCTTCTTGTCAGCTCAGTACGAGCCACCCTGATGCGTACGGTGCATTGAAAGTTGACCCAAGGTTAATGAACACCGGTCTAGCGCGGAGAAAAGAAAACACAACGGGGGGTCTTACGATGCATCACGGCAGCTTTTGCCCCCGACAAGTCGCATTAGTATCGTGTAAATGGCCCTCTTACTTAGTGGATGGGAGTGAGCGAATTTCGTTTCCTTTGCAAGGTATTCGTGGAGAACGCCAGGAATCTTTTTGCGAGCAACTAGGACTGCGTCGTGTTGGCTGAGCCACGAGATTTAGTACTTGTGGTTGTGAAAGAACAAACATACAAAAAAAACGATTAGAAAGGGAATAAATTAATAAATAAGGAAATAGCGGTAGGATACATACACACAGATATATATATATATATATATATATATATATATATATATATATATATATATATTTGTGTGTGTGTTCGTACACCACAAAGAAATTATTCCATTGCTATATAAGGCAGTGAGTTAAATACCCTACCGCTATTTCCTTATTTCTTAGTTCACCTTCTGATTTCTTGTGTTTTTTCTTTGCTCTTTCACAACCACAAATAATGAAGCGCAAAGTTTTAAACGTCGCTTCCGGCGTTACCACTGGTAACTGATGACGTCGCATTGCACCGACGATGAAAACTCCTGGAACAGCAAAAATATCATTTAGTCATTTTCCAAAATCTTGTGTACCCACATTCCTAAACCAACCTCGCCCATTGTCAAAATTTGCCTACTGCGGACATTGAGGTGGCCCTCTCATAAAATTTACTTTGCCCGCTCTCTCAGGACACGATGCCGAGCCGCACTGACTCGCTCAAATGTCCTGGATCCAGCATACCTTGGCCGCTCCCATGAGACGGGGTGGTGTCCCACGTGCCCCCTGCACTGTCCATACCTAGGCCATCAATTTGTGGGAAGATCGATAAGAGTGTATCACGCACTCACAGTTTGAAGACTAAGTGCCCACGTTGAAAACAGACCTCGCCTAGCAAAGAGCTGGAAGCCATCCTCTACCTCTTTGTCTTCGAACGTCCCTGGTGGTAACATTTTCACCTCTATCAGGCGATAGCTAAGGGCACCTAGGATTTTTGTCGAAAGCTGAGCTCGTTTATTCGTAACGCGACTTATACAGGAAGCGACCTAACGAAAAGTGGTGGCCACTTGTCTACACTCCGTTTCATACATCAGGTGCAACGCTGTCAAAGTGATAGTTCTCTTGTTTACGCTGCGTACTTCCGCGACCAAAAGGTAGCGCGCTGCTTGCGTGGTAGTTGAGAAACAATAAACGCTTCGCCAGCAACCTTGAAGGATAATACATTCGTCATTAGCTTGACAAAACTGCTGTGGAAACGATCCAAATATGCGAGTTTGTATTTCGGGCTTGTTTGTCGGAGCGATGCACATTCTCCCTTTCTTTGTCTTTAAGGGACTAGTCGCGTACAGCCTTCACAGCGTTGCACCTGATGTTTGAAACGGTGTATAGATGCTGAAATGTCTTCTCGCATTTACAGAACATAGGTCAAGCCCGATGTGTTTGAAGGTATGCTATAGCTAGAGACACGCATGCAGTCTGCCCACACTTAATTTGTCTTCCCCGACTTTCTCAAGCGCCTTAATTCAAGCCAAGGACGACGCGATAATTGAGGCAACGGCATGTTGACCTACGTGAGCTCAACACACCATCGTTATCTCATTTTGAACTTGCAGGGAGGGAACTGATTAGTTCGCTCACGCCTGAATGGAGTCGAGGACCGTCTTTAAGCCCTGGATGCCACTGCGGGCTAGGTCAGGCGACACCCTCTCACATTTGGGCTGGGTTCCTGCGTGTAGCTGGGAAGAGGGCGATGGAGGGTATCGGCAATTGTTTATCAGGTTGAAGTGGCTGCAGTGTAGTGTGAAGAGAGACAAATTTGGGTCAAGTCCCTTGAGAGATATTATTGCCTATTATACGTCTACATTTCGTAATGTATGTACATCTCTCCATGATAGTGTTTCGGCTGAAACTGAGATCAGCGTCCGGTGACGCGACCAATGATAGATCGTAGCACGTCGCCCTCATGAACCAGAACGATTTCCCAAGATTAGGAAGTCTTTCTTGTCTACTGACGTCGTCTTCACGCCACTTAGCCCCCATCCCTGAGTCAATAGGTCTGCTCTTCACGGCTCGGGGACGCTTTATATAGTCGCGACTTTCATGAAGGATTATGCCTATTCATTGGGATCGCCACTTTAAGAGGCGCTTGCGATGTTTAAACCAGCTGTACTTCTATGATTCTTTGTCGGTACGTTATAGGACATTGCCGGAAGCCACCCCTCGGCCTGAACAGTAAGAGGAACTCAAGGGTTAGCATGTTAACTTATCCGCTGAAAAGGATCCGAAAACAAAAACTGAAACAGATCATCAAGATCATCAGTCTTGGTGAAAATGTTCTTGACTAACAGAAGAACAAGAGAAATTCGAGGCTTACCCGCATCATCGATGGACAGCTGTCGGAAATCAAGCTGATGATTCCGCGGCCTATTCATGTACACATCTATTGTCATTCTTAACCTCTGATTCTTTTCAATCTCCTCGGGAATATTTTCATCCTCTGCCCCGATTCTTTACAGAGTAGTGTGCTAGCGGTTACACTTAGGCAAAAATCTCGGTTTTGGAAATAGAGACTCTCTTTCTCTCTCTGGTTTATTATCACGAAGCCACTGCGTTGGAACCACTGCTTTTGGCCCACCGAAAGTTACGTTAGGCAAGTGTGGCTTCGGCTGTATATTCGGCGTGTTCGGTTGTATATGGCGTTGATATTTCACAGGTGATACATGCGTCTCCACAAAAATCTATCCTTCAAGTTATGTAGTCGTCAAAACTTTTGCGTCAACTGCTCGTTTGATGTAGATGTCAACACTGCTTGCAGCGAGGCAAAGTGAGCACTAAATTGGCGGTGGGCCTAAAGAAGAACATAGGTCAGGGGATATAAACATATCGTACGAGAAGAAGAAAGCTGCGATACACAGAACCTGAAACGCGCGCTTTCTGTAAGACAGATAATTTTCGCATACACGGCGGAGCTTACTGTGTGCGTGATTTCAGGTGCGGCTGGCGAGACTCCATCTTATACACCTCTCCGAAGGCCTTGCGTTCTTATGAGCCCGATTGAGACTTCATGTGGCAAGAGCGTCTCAAAGAGGCGGCGAATGAAAGTGAAAGGTTGGCTGGTCGGCGACGTAGACACAAGGCGGCCTGGTAGGATAGACCTCCCAGATGGAAAGGGTGCGTGTCTCAGAGTCATAAAGAAGGATCAACGCCCTCCTCGGAATAGCCGCCAATAGACAGCGATATCACTCGAACTGAATGCAATTCTAGACGGCCACCGCAGACTCCGACTCTGGGCACCTTATAATGAAGCAGTTTATTTACAGCGGCTGTGTCCTGCACACTCCGCGCATATCCTGAGCTTAGGTCGGCGCGCATGTGAGAAACTGATGTCGTTCGCAGGTACATTACGATGTTGGGCTCGTACTGACAAGACTGTTTGCATTCGACTGCGCGGCGCCGACACGGACACCATGATGCGTGTCGTTAGGCTTACGGCTGTTGTGCGTCCAGTGCGGACTTTGATACTGAAGGTAAATCTTCCTGCATATCGTGACTTGAGTACGTATATGGCGATATATATGTTCAGTGTGCGAGAACGCACGATAAGTGTAATCCGCTTTGTGAGATTAGCGCCGAATTAAAGAGGATAAGAACGCGTGGATATAGCGTTCTTCAAAGCCTCGCCGCCTCACCGATGGCGCGCAAACTGTAGCTGATACGTTTGACGAACGCTGACGCCGTCTTGTGCAAACACAAGTGCACAGTTCTTACGTGAGTGTCTGCAGAAACTCAGCGCCGGCAACTCGCCGTTTCGTACGTACAGTGGGCCTAACACCCGCTCGCATGAAGGGAAGTGGAATGACTTCTTTGTGCGAATGACGTCGCTAGAGAAAAAAACAGCTACACTCGGAATGTTGATTGACCGAGTTTAACTTAGTGCTCGCAATTTGCATTAGTACGGCACTATTCTTGAAGGAATATCCCTGCGTTAAGCGTTGACATAACACTGCAAGAAATAGATATAATAAAGTGACATATGATAAGGCACGATAATAATCGGACGATATTAAAGGTGAAAAGCTAAAATGGTTTAGACTGATAACTTAAAATTTTGAAAACTCGATTGTTGTTGGTTTCGCCATTTTATGTTCAATACGAACAGAGACAACGAATGCCAAGGCTTCAGTTTTGAAATTAGCGCCTAAACTTCGGCTCAATGATGTCAGACGGCCGATTTCTATATTACTGGGAGTCTCCTCATGGCAAGAGTGGTGTTTTTGATATTTTAATGAAGTGATCTACTAATGCAAGAAAAGATGTTGCCCACTTTAGGGCCCCTTTAAGAGATCAGCAGCAGTCGAGACAAGGTCTTCATGTGCCTTCATATTCACCTGTACGCTGTCTCCTTGAGCATTACGAAAATCCCACGGACACCTAACTTCATAGCCAGTAGAACACAGTGGCGGGGCTTCACCGGGTATCGAACCCGCGTCATCTGTGTTAGCAGTGAAAGGAGGCACCTGATAAGAGGTTACGGTGGTTTAGAGAAAAAGCGGTACCATCAAAATTACAGTGCATTCAAGGTGCCGAAAAGCCTAACTGCAGAGCAACCTCCCGAACCCAGTCAAAAGGGGTTTGTGCGAATTTGGACCAATATTTAAGCGAAACTTCGGCAAACACACACATAGGGCCATTACAAAAGGCTGATTATCTCAATGTGCATGTACTGAGGCAATCTTCTAGACTGCCGCCAACTCGTCAAGTCCAATTGCTTGCTGCGTCAGTTGTGGCAATCGAGAGGGTGTAGACAACATTCCACGAGTCCTCATTGAGGAATGGACGCCGACGGATGACGGAATAGCTTGACTTCTTGGAGTCGTGATTAACTTGAACCGCGCACGACGACGGCTGGCGAAGCGCGTGTTTGCATTACACTTCTCCGAACTACCTGCGTGTGCTCAGTGATTAGCTACTCTTTTATTAGACCACACCTTGGCGAAGTACTACGACCACAGACAGGCGAGGTGCCTATATACCGCATCTTGTCGATGATAAGGGACGTCCGCTTTCACGAGCTTTGCTATCAGTTCCTGTTAGCAGTACAGTGCACGTATATTTGTGAGGACTAATCGGTCCCGTAAAAGACTGCCCGTAATAATGGGCCGAAAAATAGAGAGAAAGGAAACTCGCACACCGCCTCGTCAATATTCAGGGCTGAAGTGGTCATATTTATATGGTCCAGCGATCACATAAATATTAGTAGAAGCAGGAATAAGATTACGAGAGAACACGCAGCAGTATCTCGCTTACGCTTCCATGCGCATGCAGGCCTGAACGTTTTCATTTAGCTCGACGCGGCCCTTTCGTATTCTACCAAAGGGTCGAACTTGCGTAGAAACTCCATTTGCTCGATAATGTATGCTGCTCTTACGGATCGAAGGCGGCTTACAAACGACACTGATACAAAATGTAGGATTCATGGCGTGTTGTACCTCACGCTCACGACTTCAGTCTTTTTCCTAATGGTCTGCAGTCCTCGACGAGACACGAAAATTGCGGCGTTGGAGACTACGGAAGCCATGAACGTGCCGAGGCGTGAGCGATAGGTAACGTTGGAATAAATTGCCTCGTCGACAGCAAGGATAAGGTAGCGCACGCTTACCTTGGCGAACAAGGCGTAGCCGTTGCCATGCAGAAAACACACCTTCTTGGCAGTAGGTGCGATAAACAGGTTGCCTTTCGCGCTTAGCGTTCTTTTCTTACTGTTTAGTTTCTTGCGCCCCTCCTTGCCAAAAGCCAGCCTCATTTAACGCGTGTTGAACACTCAAGCGTAATACGGTGGTAATGCGCTGCTCTCCATCGAGATGAAGAATTGTAGCCTCTTTGAGAACGGCGAGAAATGACGACACTGTGGTGCACCGCCGATTGAGGACCGGTGATATCATACCGCAACCGAAACGTTACTTTATTGCGGCGTATTTCTTACCTATACGTGCTTGACATATAGCACCAAGCCAGAAAGAGGATATATAACGAATTTTAATAGGGGAGAGAGTGAGAAATAGGGCGAACAGTGTTCAGGAATCCACAGATTTTAAGCACGAAATGCGCCTAGGGCGGTGTAACGTGACTGCAACTTCAGCACAGGAAACAAGAGATTAATAGCGAAACAGCCGATTTTTCGTACTGCATCGAAAGACGGAGCTCTTCTACAGGAAGAACATTATGTGTGCGGATAGAGCCTTACACGTAATACACAGAAAGAAAATATAGGCGCCAAGGTTTCGTGAACGTTTTCGCTAAGCTACGTCCGTGGGATACGTTATGTGTTTTCGATGGCTGCCCACTGGGCGCTCCATGCAAGCCTTGGGCGAGAAAGTGTAAACGAGGCTTGGTACACGCCGTTGGGCTAAGGGTCGTGTACACAGAAAACGTGCATGATGTTCAACAAGGTACACAATGGCTACCACGTGAAATAATAAAAATGTCAGTCAACAGGAAAAGACGTCGACGATGATTGCCTATGCAACCTAACAGCCCAACGTTTCTTTTGAGAATCATTCACATTGTAAAAGGAATGACTCGAGCAAAGGCGTTATTGTTTGCAGAGAGCACATTTTTGTACTATGAAGTAGCTTAGAACATCAAACAGCTTAGAGACTAATTTAGTTTCATTTTATTACCTTAAAAGCCCAAGAGTGGCATTATATAAGGGCTGGGTTCACATAGGTTCATTATACATCAGTTAAAGCAACATGTGTAACCGCATTATTAAACACGGCATGAGTAATATTGTTGCATAATTCCTTGTAACGTATAAAAGCAGTCGGAGTAATGTAAATGACCAAATATTATTTAGCATTATTTAGCTGTAGCATTATTTGTTGATTCTTCAAACGATCACAGAGCCTAGCCGTGATCTGAGTCTCAATGAAGTTGTTTTGGAACTAGTTGAGGCAGTTTTACAGATGTTAAAAGCGATTCTTTTTCGAAGTCCATGGAGTCTCGCTAACTCAGAGTTTCATGTGTAGCAATAGTCCAGTTCTTGAGTGCAAGATACTGATTCTTACAGCGGAGTGCCTTTGATCACACATATTCAGGAACAGCTCTACGGAGCGCTCCCATAATACTCTCAGCTCTGAATCGTTTACTGTTTGTTCTAAACACAAGGAATGCATGCGAATCACTAGGTTACGTGAAGTTTGGTAATTTGAGGAAGATTTGAATACAAATGGTGTAGCTTTGCGGAACGTGCTGCTTAGTTCGTTGCGATGTGTCTGCGAAATTACGTTTGTACAGTTTAAATGCAATACACTGTTAAAAACAGTACAGAGCATCAGCTCCACATCGTTACAGCAAGAACAGCACTCTGCTGTGTTCTGTCGTCACCTTCTTCCTTGTGTCGATGTCAGTGTTGACAGAACAGGCCGGAACACCAATAGAAAATGTAGGGAAAATGTGTGCTGTGCAAACATACTTTGGGGCTGACCTTGAAGCTCACTTGCTCTTGTAGTGTCTTTGTTCCGTGAGGCCTGCGTAATATTTTCTACCCGCCATTCCCGTCACAAACTGTACGGCTAGGCTGGAGTGTTTTCAAACTTACTAAAGTCGAGAGATCTTCGCAATGTCCGCCACTGTCACTCGTGGCTGTCACTCGGTCGCTGATCCGAAGTTGTGGGATCGAATCCCTGCCGCGGCGGCTGCATTTTGATGGAGGCGAAATGTTGAGGCCCGTGTGCAGTGGGGTGTCAGTGCACGTTAAAGAACCCCAGGTGGTCGAAATTTCCGGAGACCTCCACTACGGCGCCTTTCATAGTCATATCTGGCTTTGGGACGTTAAACCCCGCAAATCAATCAGTCGCTGTATCTATCATTATCACCGTGAACTACAGCGCATCGTATGCATATCTTGTTGGTCAACTGAATGTTCCCCTGGGCTTTCCTGTGCTGAAACGTGCACCACCTGAAGCATCTAGGAGCGTTTGTAAATTCAGTGCAGTGCTTGAGTGCCAGACGCCTTGCCGACGTTGCTGCTTGAGGCGTCCCTGCGCAGAAACGTAAATCGTACGAAGTGTGCGTACGCGAAGACCATATACGCGTCTTGAGCCAGTAACTGTTACGTGCACTGACGGTTCCTACGTTCACCTCTGCGTACCATAAACCTCGGGAAGCTGGACACCGGCTCTTCGTGACATGCGTTTAAACTCCCTCCTACTGCACACAGTGGCATGTCAAGCTCGGAAGCTTTTCTGCTTTCTTTAAGCAAGAAGAATTAGGGCGTCGTTCTTGTTGATTTGCAAGGTCACATGCTTCTGTTCGCTTGTCCGCGCGCGGGCCACCGTTTCATGGAGAGCCAGGCTGTGCGGCTGTCCGCAAAGAAAGAAAGAAAAGAAAAGGAAGCTCATATTTCGGGCCACTTAATATTCTGAGCATGATCCCCTGTGTACACGTGGTGCACCTGACCCGACCAAAGGACAAAGTGACGAAACAACTGTCCTGTAGTAGAACAATGACAAAGCCTAGAAAGGAAGCAGTCTTCGTTTACGATGCTCGCAATTATTTGAAATTTGAAATTTTATTCAAGTGCAAAGAAAAGTTACACTTTGGAAAGAGAGGACTAAAGGCATTGACGCCTGACGAGATCCTCCCACCTGAAACAACAACAGTTTGCACACAAGCACTGGCAACAAAACGGAAGTGACTGAAAACTTACATAATAGAAGTAATAGTTCCTCACCATCACTGTAACAATGACTCATGTCTCGAAGTATGGCGGCGGTGCAGAAGATGGACATCTACAGACTGCTATCGCTCTTGACGTACTACAGGAGCGCCTCGCACACTGAGGCGACGGCGGTCCTGGTGCCGGATATCTAGGTTTGCTCACTTTAGGAGGAATCTTTTTGAAGGGTGCCGGTCTGGGCTAGTTTGTACTATGCAACTTTTATTGTTTTTTGAGCGTGAGGGGGACAAGGACGAGAGAAGGCAAAGGCTAGCAGGAAACTTTCAATTCACGATCGTCTTGTTCCGACTCGATCGTCCGTGTCTGCTAGCGCTCCGAGATTTTCTTGCATCGAGTACCAACTAGCCCAAAAAGACACGTTGCCAAACTTCAAATGAGCCTTATTGTGGGACGAAGCAAGGTTTATAAATAGAATGTTCTCAGTGGCTAAAGGAACTGAACATGCATGGATGAGCTGAAACACGGAAGAGCAAGAGCACAAACATCAGGAAAACAGAGATTAACCGAACAAGCTCAAGAAAGGTGCAGTACATACAGGCTTACTGTCGCGTTCGTCATTTTTCTCCACGCTAGAGCACTAAGTGTTTGGTGGCCCTTGTTAAGTGATATACGTTCTCTTATATGCTATTTCAGTATACCTAGCATTATATGATGTTTGGCCCTGTATTACCATTTCTTATGGTATAGGGTATTGCTGCCGAGCAGAAGCCGACGACTTAGACGCCAAAGTGAGAAGGTGACGCTTAAAAAAAAACCCCAACGTCTGATGAGAACAGAATGAAGCTGTCGGGTCACACTCTGCACAGATCCTGCACTAGGGACACCGCCCGACTTGGATGGTTCTGCCGTCAGGTCTTTCGCCTAGATAAACTTTCTTCCGACTCCTATATTGGACGATGGTTCGGCTCCGAAATGCAAATTGTCGTCTCTTCACTTATGCACACATTGCTGCCGCGCCAACCGTGACAGAGTTTGCGCGCGGTAGTCAGCTGTTGCATCATTGGTAAAAGTGTTCACCGTGAGATAACCAAGTGATGGCGCCCTTGTGTTCAAACAAGAGGGTGCCGAATCTCCGCAGCAATCTAGTATCCTCCATCTTGTTTAGGCGCAGAACAGATGACCTGTCGACAGCGAGCACAACCGAGGGAGCCACCGTCTCCAGAATCCCTGCCACCAGCGTCGAGGCTCTTGCGACTAGTTTCTCCAGAAGCGCTTTTTCGGCCATGGATAAGAAGGGCGACACGTATGTGAACCGGTCAATCGACAAGACAGATGAGTGAACGCCCATTCATCCTAGCCACAGTGACACTCGCCGCAGTCGCCGCCAGACAGACAAATTGCGGCGACAGTGGACCGTAATCTGGGCCCATTCGGCGACCGCGACACTGTAAGCCTACGACACGTGCAATTCTCGTGCGGTCCTTGGAAGGGAAGGCGCCTTGTACGGTTCGTGCCTGAGGATGCATGCTAATGAGTTATCGTATGATAGCATTCGATGTCCGTCCTGCCTGCGAACAAGGAAACGTTTTTGTTACGCGTATTCGTGAAAGAATCTTTGAGCGTAATATATTGAAGAGGGGGGCTTCCTCAAACTTCTGTTATCTGTAAGGGGTGCCACAGGGGCACCCATGCCATGACGAAGGTGGTTCGGATTCATAGGGCCAAGGTTTAGATAAGAGGACTGCGCAAACGAATACAGGTGGGGAGGGGGGCGGGGGCTATTTAAGAACCGCGGCGCTTGCTTGCGAGGCAATAAAGGATGAGCGATGTCCCAGATATAAGGTGAAACGGCCGTCCCGACAAAGTAAGGAAGTCAGGTGTTGAGTTACGTCTCTGACAGATCGATTCGCTTTGACTAGGTCATGCCTAAACACTGAAGATTGTACAGTCTGCATTTATTTTGTATAGCAGCGTCTCCTTTTAGTGCACGTGTGCCGTCACAGTTCTCCGTGCTGCTAATGGCAGAACATTCAACTGTGTTATGGTACCCGAGGCACCGCGTCCAGTTCTTTCATAATGCTTGCAGTGTACCTGAGATACCAGGGATATATGCACAGAACGGACGTTCCTGATAATGGGAGACTAATGAGTGACAAAAATAAAAGACATGAGGTCGCGATACACAGAGCCCTATTTGTCACCTGTGGCCTCAAGTTCTGCATATTTACACACTCACTTGTTTTCGTTTGTTCACGGGGACCGCCGGTACCTCTTCAACCACAGGTAGCAGTCAGCTGGAACAATGCGCATGCGTTCGCGAATATTTTTTTTGTGACAAATTAAATGTGGCAATTTCTCTCCTATTCTACCATGAATGTTTTGACCTCATGTAGCGTCACACAGTTTGTTCCTCGAACCGTAGATCTTCGCGCATGCTAGAGCCGTCATCGCTGTGTGAAATACAAAAGCCTGAACGTCACTTTCCTTACCGCTCCACAATTTTATTGGGCGAAGCGAGGTGTCAAGAAAATCTCCGCACTGCCGAAATCGAAATCTGCAGAACAGCCCGCTAAACGTGAATAGCAACGAGTTATGTATGTGTTGATGGAGCGTTTTGCATATGTGCGGCAAGAGCTGAGCTCCTTTTGCCTACGTAATTAAACGATTTTACTTTCGACACACGTAAGAAATAAGTGCTGATACACTAAAAAAAGCCAATGAGTCCTCATTCACGCAGATTCAGGAGCGGCACCTGACACACAGTTAACATAGCTAAGCTGAATGCAGTATTTCGAAGCATCCTGTTCCGGTTTTGTTCCTCGAAGCGTCAGCAACAGCGGTATATTGTGCTACATGTTTGATACTCGACTGTGACCGCCATACTAGTTTAGCGGCTGGGGTTGTTGGCTTGCTTAACTCAAGGTCGGGGGTTCGAATCCCTGCGGCGGCCGCATTTCGATGAGCCGAAATGTAAAAACACGTTCGTTCACTATGAGGCCCCCCGTTATGGGGGCCTATGGGGGCCTCATAATAATAGCTGGTTTCGCCACGTAAACCCTATCAATTATTACAGTCGACTGCTACCTGTTCCACACCCACTCATACCTCGTTCATGTCGGCATTCTACGCTGCCTATGCAACCGCTCTTCGGTAGCTGTAAACCTAGGTCGTGTTGCAATTTCCGTGGCTTCTGCGCCGTCTGCGAGTTTGTTCTTCTGGCTCCAATAACTGCCATCATTCGATTATCTCCGGAAAGTTGGCCGTCATTATCCTCACTGCGAGGGAGGTAATCACGCTGAAAAACCAGATCACAGCACAGTTTTTGGCGGAGGCACGGAATGTGGTACTTATCGGCACATCAACGTAAGATTGCTCCTTACCTTGTTAAATGCGCCTTACGAGTAGGAAATACGGCCGTATCGTTTTCAACGGGTATACAGTGATGAAATGGCATAGGCGTGGCACTGGACAGAGGGGACCCTACCGTTCGCTTTTAATGTTTTTTTCCTTAGAACAGTGATTGTGATTGATGACGTTTTCAATCACGGGTGTTGATAAATACGCCCGAGAGATCTTAGCAAAAGCGGTAAGGAAGTTCCATTTTGTGTGTATTGCGCTGGATCAAGGCACTACATTTCGATCAACCATTATTTCGTGAGTATTAATTTCACATTTCATTACCACATACCGAAATGCTGTTGACTACGTCATAAAACGGTTAACAACAAAGAATACGATGAAATTTAATATAATTGTTGGGTTTTATGTGTCCAAACCACGATATGATTACCTGGCATGCCGTAACAGAGAGCTCCGCAAATTTTGAACGCACGGACTCATTTAACGTGCACTGAGAACGCACATCAAACGGGCCTCTAGAATTCTCGCCTTCCTTGGAAAACGCGACCTCTGCTGCGGATCTAATACGTATCTTTTAGGTCAGTCTTCAGTGACCGTAAGCAAAAGACCACCGCGGTGGACAACGATAGTTAGTAGGTGGCGAGTGGATATATGCAACAGACGAGGCGCGTGTATCAGCCAAACTCCGCGCACGCATTCAGCTTTCAGTATAAATCGTTGGTTATTTTAGCCTTGTTATGGTCGCTTCTTAAGCTGTTGAGAGCTGTGGGTAAACCGGGGAGGGCCAGTGCAGGTCTCTGGTCCCAGGATTGTGACTGTTTATATATAAAGTAGTTCAATTAAATCTCGCCATTCGGTGGCCGAAAATGCAATCAGGTTTGAGGTACGCGCACGGTGAATGTGTTCAGATTAGTTGTCACAATGTGCGCTTCCTTAACAGACATGCAATGATGGTACGCGAGCGTTCTGACAATTCATGGGCTCTGGTACGCGGTGTATGTGGAATGACTCGATCCAACTTGAAGTAGCTGGAGAGGAAGCTTTCGCCAAGTTAACACCACCCTAGGTCTCTGAACTTCTTTGTCGCTTATTAGCTACTTAAATGCGTGTTCAACCTCGTCATCATGAAGAAATTGGGTCTTTAGCCACATCTTTACTTTGATAAAGTGAAGCGTTCCGCTGTCTTCATTTGTATAGAAAACTCTATCCATCGGCTTGGCCTGCTCACTGAAAACATTGTTAGTAGCTTTAGTTTCTTGTGAGTGAGGAAAACATTACTGCGAATCGTAATGACTCTCATCTTGTACCTACACATTTATTTTCATCATCCACGTTTCCTGTGCACCTGACCATGAAGCAAGCGAGTGTATGAAGCCTAGTTTACAAGTACTCGCCCACCGCTTAGATGTAGGGCCCGGCGGGCCGCCTTCCAAAACAAATACCAGCCCACGCCGCTCGCCGAACGCTCACGAGAAGCTGGCGCTTTCTTTGTGCGTGCGTGTCCGTGCACGGCGTGTGTGTCCGTGTGTGTGTTCTGCGTCTTAGGCCCTATCTGAACACACCTAATGTACCTTTTGAATGCAGTAAACCCTATTCTTGTTCCTCTGTTTCCGTTCTTACCGTGGTTTTGGGAGGTAAAACCCCACAATTTAATCAAATCAATCGCATGCCTGTCAGGAAGTGTTCGTGCACACCCAACCAAAAGGCAGTGCTCAATGCCCGCCATTACATTCCACGTTCCTAAATTTGAACTTCCATTTTCGTCGGCCAGTTCTGCTGTACTCCTAAGCATATTGACGGTCAGCGCGAAACACACGCAATGTGTTGCTTAATAAAAGTAAGTTGTGAGACAGCGCTGTGGTTTGTGTCCTTCCTTGTATTTTGTCCTCGTGTTTCGCGCTGACCGTCAATGTGCTTGCCCTTGCAAAAATGCCGTATATGGTGATATCAGGAATTGGGCATATGTGTCTATATATGGAAGATGCCCGTATGTGGCCGTATTTGCCCAAATCGTGACAGAAACATATATGGCCATAAAAGACCAACACGAGGAATTCCATGTAAGACTCTGACGAGTATTGAGCAAATACGGCCACGCACGGACACGTGCAATATATAGGCATATATGCATATATGGCCATATATGGCCATATAGCTTGAGAGAATGTAGTTGCGAGCGCGAAAGTAATGATCTTTCTGTGCAAAAAAGCGTCATATTCTCTTAGCAGTGTACAATTTTGAGACTTGTATCATTTCCAAAGACTTCTGCTTTACCTCATCGCCTCATGCATCGGCTCATGGTCCCCTTTAGCGGGAGATGGTGTAATTTTTTGGGGGTGACAGCCGAGCACCGTGACCACTACACCAACACGGCGGATGAGATCGGGAGGCCTGTCGCAGAAGGCATCTTCTCAGAAAGCTGTTTGGCGCGGAGGGAACGCATGAACGCCGGTAGGGGAGGGATGGCAATGAGTGAAGCCAGCGTTTGCCTATATTACCTATGATTGAGCCATCAAATCTTGTCAAAATATCCAGAAACCTGTCATAGTTCGAGCTTTCTTGATCTGTTAATGTAAACCATATAATAATTATGTAAAAAGCGTACTGCTATGGTTTAAAATACTACCATAGAGGTAGCACCAATGCCTTAATCTTGCATACAAATCTGCTGTAATGGTCAAGTTCCAACCAATGACCAGTAGAACAAACAAAGGCATTAAAGGGCAACTCCGGCGGTTCTTGCCACCATGTTCTGATGTCAATGTTTTCAGTGGTACTGATGGTCCTATGACCGCTAGAGTTGTTCAGTTTGCTCAGAAACGCACCAGTAATTTTAAATAAGCAACTGAAATTCGTGGATTGCAAACGACGAGCTCTTATACATCTGCGTTGAGTTCCTCCTCCTCCTCGAGAGAGAAAGAGAGAGAGAGAGAAAAAGAACTTTAATGACCAAGGGATCTCCGGGTCCCCGCACGACCCCACTGGCGGGAGAATTATTGTGTGCTGAAGTAAGAGATTCCGCTATCTTCTAGGGGCGAAGCTCCTTAAGGCGTAGGCTTGTCTGCCGTAGTCGTCCGTCGTAGCCACCCCGTCTAGTTCGTAGCCACGCTCGCGCTCGCCTTCGGCGCGTGCCTCCCGGCGCACGAGCTCTCTCACTCTTCCATCTGCTGTCTTATGAGAGAGATAGAGACAGAGAGAGAGAGAGAGATAGCGAAAGGCGCGCGTTGACTATAGAAACGCTCTTTCTTCGATGAACGCTCTACCAGCTCGCAAAGAAGGAGAACGCGCCCTTACCCGCTAGAGAGAACGTTGACGCAGGCAGCGTCTTCTAGCGAGTTTCTTGATTGAAAAATACCGACTGCTCGCGCTGGAGAACCGTTCACCGGCCACTCATATATATATATATATATATATATATATATACATAGAGTAGAACCCCACTGATACGTTTTTCACGGGACCGTAAAGTATAAACGTAAGAGCCGGGAAACGTAAGAGCCGAGACATGGGCAAAATGAGAGAAGTGGTGATCGGCGTACAATTTTATTTCAGTGCTAGCACTTTCAGTGCACGCATCGGCACACTCGGCTACGATTTCGTCGACAGAGAAAACCTCAGAGGTGAGAATGGCATCATCGACGGAAACGTAATCATTGTACGCGATTCCGTCACCAACAGTTTGCATCGCTGTGCCATAATATATATGGCGGAAGCTGGAAACGTAACTGGCGTCGCCCATTGTGCAGCTAATCCTACAGTCAAGCCAGGTCATGCTACGTGAAAAGTCAATATTTCCGTCGGCAGTTGCCGCTTGGAATGCCGATTCGCGACGTAACATGCGGGAACACTCTCACATTGCGACGTAACAGCGGGGTTCCTAATGAATTGAATCCTATGGGAGCTATGCCGGGACCGGCCAAAAACGATGTAAGAGCCGGGAAAACGCAGCATCCGGGAACGTAACAGTGGGGTTCTACTATATATATATATATATATATATATATATATATATATATATATATATATATATATATATATGCGCTGGATCTTGACTTTCAATGAAGTGCCGATGGGAGATTTCACTTGTGCGTAGTTGAACCATACAGGATTCGTAGCGTGCGCGTTAACTAAATTAATCCGGAACTCGGAACGATCTACGATGAACATCCGGAGCTTCGCCCACTCATCATCATTCACTCCGTGGATATGCGTGGTTTTTTTCTTCCACCGCCCATAACTACAGGCACTTTGCTTGGCCTATTTGTACGAGTGGAATGTACAATACCTCGAAGCGCACGACTTCATAGCGAAGCTCCCGCAAGTGGACGTCCCTTATCATCGACAGCTTTCGGTATATACCACCTCGCCTTCGGTGGTCGTAGTCCCCACCTCGGACGTGGTTAGTGTAAAGAGTAATGATCACGCTCACATTAGCACGTGCCAGCACTTCGCCAAGTCTTTATGCAAACAGCTTCTCGATAGCCGCACTTCGTCGATCAGGTTGGTCACGACTCCAAGTCACGACTCCAAGAAAGTGAAACGTTTCCATCTTCTACGAGAGTCACAATCAACGAAGGATAGTTGAAAGTTGTCTACGCTTTCTCCATTACAAACCGCGTCACAGCGCAAATGCTCGATCGGAGCTGACAAGATGGCCGCGATCCAGAAGATTGTATCGACACGTGCACACTGTTATTACCGGCCATCCATCTTGCCACCGCGCGTGTTCATTCAGCGTGGGTTAACTTAAATACACAGTCAACTTCGCAGAAATGTCTTTGACTTGCCGTCACAGTGGCTCTTTGGATAACGTTCATCGACGCTGTAAAGTGAAACCCGCGCTACGACAGAATTCAAAGAAGGTAATGAAATAACCTTTGTGCGAGTTATCTATGCCAAATACGTCATTACGGAAATCCTCGGCAAATATTACGTTGGCACGTGTACCTCTCCTAGTGCTATTTCATTATTTCTCTCTTATACCAGCTATCTTGATTGATTTGTGGGTTTTAACGTCCCAAAACCAGCTCTGATTATGAGAGACGCCGTAGTGGAGGTCTCCGGAAATTTAGGCTACCTGGGGTTCTTTAACGTGCACTGACATCGCACAGCACACGGGCCTCAACATTTCGCCTCCATCGAAATGCAGCCGCCGCGGCAGAGATTCGATCCCGCGACCCTCGGATCAGCAGCCGAGTACCGTAGCCACTAGACCACCGTGGCGGGGCTATACCAGCTATGTATACTTCCTATGACTTCGACACTACCGATTTAATCGCGCTGCTTTGGCCTCTGTCGTCGTGGTGGTCGAGTGGGATATTGCGCCCGGCTCCTGATCCGAGGGTCGCGGAATCGAATCACCGCCGCGGTGGCCGATTTTTTATGGTGGCAAAGTGTTAAAGGTGCAGAGCACGCTAAACTACCCTCAGTGGTCGAAACCTTTGGAGCCCTCTAATACGACGCCTCCAATAATCATATCGTGATTTTGGAACATAAAATCCTGGAAATTATTGCTACTTGAACCTTGGCTTTTATTGACTGCGTTTGAGTGCTGTCGAGCAAACTATTAACACCCTGAAGTATCGGACTTGTCCGAGCTTATTTCGTTTGCTTTTGTGGTGACAGGAACAACAGCCGTAGCTGGCTGCGTCAAGCCCATCCTTAATCATTCTACTGACAAGTGCGCGAGAGTTACTGGACCTTCTTATTTTGATTGATTGATTTGTGGGGTTTAACGTTCCCAAAACCAGCTCTGATTATGAGAGACGCCGTAGTGGAGGTCTCCGGAAATTTCGACCACCTGGGGTTCTTTAACGTGCACTGACATCGCACAGACCTTCTTATTTTCGAAGTCTGATACGATCAGCAGTAATTTTCTGCTCGTACCTTCTATGCACTACGGCAAGTTGTATTTATGTTTTTTTTTAAATTTTCGTACAAGTGTGAAACCTGAAATTTCTGATACGTATAAGCATGTCTCTTTATTGAGAATAATGCAAGTACGCGTGAAATTGAATACTTTGTTTTCACTCTCCTTCACTAGCTGCGAAAATAGCAATGATGCTACGAACGTGTTGAAGAGAGCATACAACCAACTTCCAGCATCAATCACTCCAGATTCACCGAAAAAGGGACCAGTTCATATATATTGCATACCAGATAACCGTATTCTGTAACAAGAAAGATTTCGAAGCATTTACGTTGTTTTCTTCCTAAATATTTGGTATCAACTGATGCAGAACACTCATTTCCGCGTTTTATCTTTTGTCTTTTTTAAATATCAGGATGGTTAAATATCACCTAAGGCAAACGCTACATTTAAATCACAAGACAATCGTCGTTTTACGAAAGTTCTTTTTTTATTATGTAGTTGCTTTTATGAAGGCGGTGTTATATAATTGAAGCAGGACAATCATTTAATCGCCGCCCAATACACATGCGCATAAAATATTATGCGAGAGCTTTTGTTTCATACAAATTTTATTCCTCATTTTTATAAATGATCTACCTGCATCTATCAAGACTAACATAAGGATTTTTGCCGATGATTGTATAGTATACAAAGAAATTAATTGTCGCAATGACCACCTAGTCCTCGAAAACGATCTAAAGTCCGTATGTCAATGGTGTGCACAGTGGCAGATGTCATTAAATTTAGGTAAATCGGCTTTACTTAGAATAACCAGAAAAAACATTACATCTGAATTTTCCTACACCATCGGAAACACTCAACTAACTCCAGTTAAGGAACACAGGTATCTAGGACTAATCATATCTGATGACCTCAGATGGGAGGCACACATAAACCACGTAACGTCATCTGCAATAGAAAGGCTTGTTTTTTTCTGAAAAGGCGCCTCCCTTCAGCACCGCATTCAACGAAGCTACTTGCCTACAACACATTCGTCAGACCAGTACTTGAGTACGCTAACGTCGTCTGGTTCCCATCTACAAAAAACTTAATAAACTAGAAAACGTGCAGAGGAAAGCAGTCAGGTTTATCTTTAATAAATACCGCACATCTGACTCCCCCTCCGAATTAATGCTAGAAGCAGGAATACCGAGCCTGCGTAACCGTGCCGAACTTGCTCGCCAGAAAATGATATTTCAACTTTTTCACAATATGCTTCGCATCGATAGAAACAAATACCTATTCTACCCAAAAACTAGACCCTCGCGCCATAAGCACCCCCAATTTCTTCAGGAATACCGATACAAAACTGACTGTTTTAAATTCTCTTTTTTTCCACAAGCCATTAGGGTGTGGAGTAGTCTGCCTACACACATAACTACCTATAAAAACGAAAATAACTTCCTGTCACTTCTTGAAAAACACCTATCTGTTTCCCAATATTGAATTGTTTGTATAGTACTAACGTTGCCGTTTTTGCTTTGTGTAATGACATTATTTTCATCCTTTAACGTCATATGTACGCATTACATGGTTTTTTTTTCTTTTTTCTTTCTTTTAGGTATAAACTACTGTTGTCATTATTGTTGTTGTTTTTTTTCCCCATGACGCGTTTCTTGTAACTGTATAAACGCATTCTTTATGTCTACCATGTGTGCTTGTTAAATGACTTTACGTATAACTTGTTTATAATTGTTACAAATTGTTATCTCTGAAATGTACACACTTGTATATTCTTATTATGTGTATGCCCTTCCTGCAAAAATCCCCGTTGGGATTGACAGTATGTCTGAAATAAAATAAATAAAACATATACCACTTGATGAATCGGTTGGCAGATATCGATCTCTGAGCTTTTTGCTTATGCAAGAGGATGCGCTGAAAAGACACAGCTCAAGACGTTCAGCGGGGACACTTAAGTTTCAGGCACAGTCATGCTTTATTACGCACGCAAAACCACGTGCACAGCGATATCAGAGCATATGCCACGGGATACCACGGCAGCAATTTTGAAACTAAAGTTAAAACTCAGCACTTACTTATGTGGTGCAGACCATTGTACCATAGCTATTTTAACACGTTTGACCCAGCAGTTAAGAAGCAAGAGGAAGGCGCATCGTGCTCCTTCCCAAGGTGCCGTATTATACGAACGCTCCGCGGAAACGAGTCACTCTCTCCCGTTCAAGTGACTAATACGGCAACACCTCCGGTCATCCTGTGTTTGACCTTGAATCGTGGTCGAGGGTACAACTGGAGGCATTCAATTCACAGAAGGTATTACGGGTAAGTGGGCATCGTTCTGTCATCGCTCTATACGTCGGTCGATTATATCATACCAACGACTGATAAGGGACACACAGTGTCCGTTATACGTGGCAGTGTGTCTATAAAGAGGGAGTAGAATACGGTGTCGCCAGTACTTCTCAATGGGTTCATTCAAGCGATCGTCCCCTCCCCATTCCGAACACTTACGTTCGCGCATCGACTCATTCACAACCGTTAAACGTGACTCAGGGAGGGGTGTCGACAGGAAGAAACGTTCATGCGGGTGAGCAATGGCACGGGGACTGCTAACACGGCGTTCAGTGAGGTCGCTGCCGTTTGTTGCCCCGTTGTTCATGAGGCGCCGTTTCCATGTGACAAATTCTATATCTACGAAATCTGTCAAACGGAATTACAAGGGCAGCTTCGATTCGTTTTATCCTGAAACACCCAAGCACGAGGCGAAGTCTCATTCTTGAAGCTCCGCCTTCATTCTGAGGTTCCTCTCGTTCGCTTTCTTTTGTCATATGGTTGATGTCTTTGTCGCGTCTGTCTTTTGTGCGGAATGTAGGCCCGTTCGTGTTCATACGACCAACTCCGTGCAGGCTACGTTATTGAGCATGTTTGTGTTTTAGTACGCATGAATATGTATGTATGTATGTATGTATGTATGTATGTATGTATGTATGTATGTATGTATGTATGTATGTATGTATGTATGTATGTATGTATGTATGTATGTATGTATGTATGTATGTATGTATGTATGTATGTATGTATGTATGTATGTATGTATGCGTGTGTGTCATTACAGCCGTGCCAGCAGGTTGCCGGAAAACTTCAGATAGGAATAACATGGACACTACCGACGTTCACAACAGGAGCAGACGGAATAGACAACGCGCTTTTTTTCTGTCCAGGAGCAAAAGTTCCATCACGCAGTCGGGTAATCAAGTAGCCGGGTAATCCTAATCTTGCGATAAGCACAATGGGCGCTCAGGAGTTCTGCAACTGCGTTTTTTTTTCCTCTATCTGCCGCCATCATCATTCCATTTATCCAAGTGCTGAGGAAACACATGTGCACTACCTTTGTCTCTTTACTGCAGTTTACCTTTGTGTGTGTAGTTCCTCGTTAGCATGCGCACTCACGACAACGCTTTTCATAAGTCGTATTAGCTAGCCCCTCAGGGTCGTTAGTCCCTGTGTGGTTTGTGCAGTTAGGTGCACAGCACCAGTCATGTCTTCAACACAACGGTCGACACGACGTGCTTTACAGCGCTTCGCCAAGCCCCGGAGCCCACGAACGAAACATACTCTCAAGGTGTGCACCCTCGACATAACGCTCGACGACTCGCTCGCTGACGGCAGACGATGTGACTAAAGCGAGTCGGCGCGGGCGCTGCACCGTCGTGTCCGTAGAGTTTAGTTCGCTTAGCCGCGGCGCAATTGGAGATTTGACTTCATTTTGTGCCACGTGGTGGGGCTAGGAGAATAGCGGCGCTATATTTCCTGTATGTGTTTCCCTTGGGGAACGCTCCCTTAGGGAGCATATACAGTAAGTCTAAGCGGCGCGGGCGGCGAAAGAAAAAGTTATGCGCAACTCTGCTCCCTGTGGGAGCATATACAGCGATACTGCCCGCTTTCAGAGACTCAGTCCGCGTTGTTCGGTTGGGTCCCCGACGGTACTTATACCGCGTAGCCGAAATTCGGCGAAGCATTAGTCGCGCTGAACGAAAAGTGCGCTCGTATGCGTATCCACAGTCCACAAGCAGGAACAACGTTCTGCTGCGCATTAGGCACTGTCGTGGCGAGCCTTTAGCAGTGACTGCATGAAGTTGGTACCAGGTTGACCATCGAGGAGGGCCTGCAGGGAAGACGAGGCGACGTGAAGAACAAACAACAAACGTTTAATACATCGCCACCGGTGAGCGAGGTGCTCAAGAGAACATGACAAATGTGCGCATAGCAACACACTAGAGCAAAGGCGACTGCCTGCTGTCGACTTCTGGCCGGCCCTTCCTCTCTCTCTCTCCTTTTATAGTCCTTCCGTGAAGCACTCCCAACGTCCTTCACGACCCACGCTTGCCGGGACGTGTCCTGGGCTTATCAGACGCTCAGAAGCCTCGCGGTTCGCCGCCAGCGTGGAGGGGCGGGCTTCTGAAAGAGGAGACCTACCGCACATACACCTACCGCACATACACCGCACAATCGCCACGTGCGGCGGGCAGGTTTCAACACACTGGCTCGGTCGCGGGGCTCCAGGAACTATCTGCTTGTTGGGAGATTGTTTTAAGTGTACTTGCGCCGTTACAACAGCAACAGCACACTGCTACTTAGCGCCAGACAGGTTTCCGCAGTTTGGTGACATGAGTGACTTGGGTGACGCAGGATGGATGAAAAAACTTTCTTAAGGTACATGAAGTCGCGCTAGGTTTCTATCGCGAAGCAGGGCGCTCCCACGTTGGGACAGTAAGGGATAGCCTTTCGGCCGCTTTGCGGGCCCGTTGGACTGCCCATAGCTGCTCTTCTAACGTGAAACTGCGTAAAGCTGCGTCCCACCGCCCTTCAGTATTCTCCTTGTCGCTGTGTAACACGGATGAGCGCCAGAGCATGTGACTGAGGGTGACCAAGGAGGCTTAAAGAAATCCCTGAGGTTGCAACTCCTACTGAAGCTAACCGCAACGAGAGAGAATGAACATTTTATTATATACTGCACAGTAAGCAAGCGGTAGGGCACCCGGGGTCCCTAAGATGGTCTCGGCGACCTCACTGGACCGTTGAACTATAGGCCCAGGGTACCTCGGGATGACTGCGGTTAGGTTAAGGAAAGGACGCTAATTTCTGCAGCCCAAGTCGGGAGAACGGCTAAGCGTCAGTGGGGCTAGTGGTAAGAGACTGAAAGAGATATAAAGGAAAGAAAAGCCGTAGTGGTGGGAACCGAAAATTTTGGCCAACTGGAGTTGTTTAACGTGCACTGACAACGTGCAGTACACGGGTAGAGTGTACTGGAAAACAGGGACCTCTGGCATTGTCAGCTCCATTCGATCGTCGCAACCGGGATTGAACTCGCGTTCTTTTTTGTTTTTTTTTGTGGGGGGGGGGGGGGGCGGCAGCCGAGCACCGTAACCACTACACCAACACGGCGGATGACCTCGGAAGGCCTGTCGCAGGAGGTGTCTTCTCAGAGTTCTTTGGCGCGGAGGGAAAGCATCATTGCGGTAAGGGGGAGGGACGGCAACGAGTAAGCCAGCGTTTTCCTATGTTGCCTATGATGGTGGTCTGTCGCGATGGGGTAGTGGTTATGGTACTCGGCTGCCACCCTAAAAAAACGCGGGTTCGATCCCGGCCGCTGCGGTCGCATTTTTCGCGATGGAGGCGTAAATGCCAGAGGCCCAGTGTACTGTGCGTTATCAGTGCACGATAATCGCCAGGTGGTCTAAAAATCCGGATGAAGATGGTGAGTGTGGTTCGGTTAGGAAAGGACGCTAATTTCTGCAGCCCATGTAGGGAGCACGGCTAAGCGTCCGTAGGGGTAGGGGAAAGGGAGTGAAAGAGATAGAGAGGAGAGAAAGGCCGTAGTGGAGGGCTCCGGAAATTTAGCCCACCTTGGGTTCTTTAACGTGGAGTGACAACGCACAGTACACGGGCCACTGGCATTTTCGCCTCCATCGAAAATGCAACTGAGGTGGTCGGGATCGAACCCGCGAATTTCCGGAGCCCTCCCACCTGGCCATTCTCTCCTTTATCTCTTTCACTCCCTTTCCCTCACCCCCACGGACGCTTAGACGTGCTCCTTATCCCTACATAGGCTGCAGAAATTAGTGTCCTTTTTTAACCGAACCGTAATCATCATCGGCGTAAGGAGCTTCGCCCCTAAAAAATAAAACGATGAGGCGACATCACGTCATTACGCTATAGCTTCGGCATGGTAACCTGCTGTCATGCCAGTGTGTGGTGCCCTTACGGGCAGGGTTAGGCCCTTCATAGTCGCCGGACAGCTCGAAGTTGTTTGGAAGCGGGTTAGTACAAATGATCGTATGATGGGCAGGGTGGATTAGTTTGCTCAGGAGCCCACCAATAATTTTGAATAAGCAACTGAAAATCGTCTCCAAACTGAAACCGAAACGGGCAGATGCTTCGTGGAGCATGTGCGGTGACGTCACAACCGTCCCGTCACCAGAAATATGGAACTGGCGGCAAAGAAATGCCAGTGCCGAGGTCATCCAACCATATACTAAGTTATGCCGGCTTTTCTGATATTGACCGCGATGGTTTGAGCGCTGAAGTATCGCCGTTTTGCTTTTGAAGGCCCGCAGGCTCGTGTAGGCAGCGTGGAGGTGATGACGTCAAAAACACAGGGTGGCCCGCGTGAGAATCCGCTAAGAAAATTTAAAATTCATTTACAGAAAAACTAGATGACCCACATCCGCCTGGCTTGGCATATTTTATTATAGGACTGAGGAGAACTTATATTAAAAATTTTATTGAGATCAGTGGACACTGAAAAATCGCCGGAGTTGCCCTTTCAGTAGTGCTCTCTAGCAAAAACTGACCAGCGCTCCTCTTGTCCAGTTCCTTGCTCCTCTATTGCCTTGCGCTGCTTTTCAAGTATGAACTCGTACAAACTCGCCGAAATTTTAGTTTTTCTAGACCACGTTAATTAGACGTCTGAGACGACTAATTAACGTGGCCTAGAAAACACTTTTCGTGTTCTTCTGCTGCATGCTGTTAATCGATTCCTATGGTAACATCTGCCGGCTTGATTTTTAGTACAAAGTTTGTCTGCGCCGTGCAAAGCGGGAAGCACATCACCCTTAAAGCTGTTGGGAGTATGCCGTGGCCCGGTCGTCTGCCCTGGTTTCCACGTTTCCAGGCCGATGGCTGCAAACTCCTTCTCGAAGGAAGGGTTGTCGTTGTACGGAGCGGACTCGGAGACCAATGATGTTCTTAGAAGAAAAGACATCTTTATTTACATCATGATGGCATAGCAAGCTTCGTGAGCGCGTATTCGCTCGTCCGTAATACACTGCTCTGCGCAAGAGTGGTCAAACAAACGGCTGTTGTTATCTCCACCATGGAAGGGAGGACATTACTTAGGGTCATGATGAAACCGCCACTAGAACAACATGCACACAATGGTAGGAACACAGGAACAGGACAAGCGGCACTTCCAACTGAATAGGTCTGCGTGTATCCCAGGAATAAATAGTCAAAATACATGCGCAGTCTCTTCACAAGCCTACGTTATCCAGCGGTCAAACAATCTCTTCTCCGAATCATCCAAAGATATGGACGTATCGCTGATACAACTTGTCCCTTTCTTTTTTATGTACTATGCTTCCATGAGCTCTCGCGCAGTTTGATTTTTTTGCTCCTGCCCAAAATCCTGATCTCTTTCAAACGTGGTTGACATGTGCAGCTCTTGCTGTGCACTGGCAAATGCGCCAAGCCATTTTTCATTAGATTTAGCTCGTGCTCCCTGGCTCGTTCGTTTATACAGCGTCCCGTTTGGCCGATGCACGAGTTGCCACAGGAAAGGGGAATTTCATATACCACGCCTTTGACACACCTACCATAGGTCGTGTCGTGACGCTTGCCACAACCCTGCGGGCCAGTCTCCTCGCGAGTGGTTCTCGGGCACAACTGAGCCAGCTTGACGGGTGCAGAAAAGGCAATCGGTACTTTATATCGGCCTGCAAACTTTTTCAGGTTATGGGAGACCCTATGTATACAGGGAATCACTGCAGGTCTTACGGTTCTCTCTTCTTCAGGTCCCCCTGCGGTACCTCTCGTAGCTTTTCCTTGTACTTTCCGTAAAAGCGCTTCGGAGACTGCAGTCAGTAACGAGTCAGGGAAGCTAGCAGCTTTCAGTCGCTTGATCTGATCGTAAAATGAGCTCTGCATCATGTGCGTGCACGATCATCATGTGCGTGCACGAAGCATGGGTACAGGGCGGTCTCAGTGAGAAGACCTCCGAGATAAAAAAAGGTGCATGTCTCTATTCTGTGTGGAAGGATTGACGACTTCTAAAGAAAAAGACGCCCCTTACTGTGAGATGATGATGATTGTGGTTCGGTTAGGAAAGGACGCTAATTTCTGCAGCCCATGTAGGGAGCACGGCTAAGCGTCGGTGGGGGAAAGGGAGTGAAAGAGATAGAGAGGAGAGAAAGGCCGTAATGGAGGACTCCGGAAATTCAGACCACCTGGGGTTCTTTAACGTGCACTGACAACGCACGGTACACGGGCCTCTGGCATTTTCGCCTCCATCGAAAATGCGACCGCCGCGGCCGGGATCGAACCCGCGTATTTTGGGTGGCAGCCGAGTACCGTAACCACTACACCACCGCGGCGGACAAGCGTTTCCATAGCCAACGCGTGCCTTTCGCTCTCTCTCTCTCTCTCTCTCTCTCTCTCACAAGACAGCAGAGGCACGCGCCGGGAGAGAGAGAGGCACGGGCCGGGAAGCACGCGCCGAGGGCGAGCGCGTGCCTCCCGGCACGCGGGTGGTTACTACATACATACATACAGGCGACGAACGACCCACGCCTTAATGATCTTCGCCCCTAAAAATATCTAGGGACTTTAGCCATAGCCACTGAGACACCGCGGTATGACGAAACGGTGACGTCGTCGACTCACCGTGATGCAACCGCGAGCAGTACACAGGCGGCAGGAAATACGAGTCACTCAGACTGACAGATGCTACATGTCTTGTGAATACGCGGAGCTGTTATCTCGCTTTATTTCACTGGCAGTGTTTGAAGTAGAAGGCGGACGCTATTTGTAGCTGGATTCGGAATTCTTTTGAGTATCCCTAAAAACATTGTAGTCCTTGCGTACGATTTGACAACAATACCGATGCAAAGGCAGAGACGCAATGCAGGCAGCAGGATAAGATGAGCAGTCTGCCCAGTGTGTAATGTGTTCAGTGATGTCGTTCATTTTTCGTTTTAGGTCACTGACATTTCTGGGACGCCTGTAACGGCTCTCCCTATACTACCGTGCGTTATTTCCTTAAATCGTTTACACTTGTTCTAAAAACTCGTATTGATGTGAATTTTAAGCGCTCGCGCCTTGTATATTCCCAAGGCAACTGCAAGAGCTCAAGAGGACAGAAAGTTGAGCGAGTTGGCAAGGCTCCATAGTTAGAAGAAGAGGCGTGCAAGACACGGACACAAGGGGAGAAGTGAGCAACACGAACGCCGACTATCAACTGAAGCAGAGCACAGAGGCGAAAAAGAAAGAAGAGCTCTTCCAGTGCGTTGTCCCTAAATCATTCACACTTGTTCTGGATGATTGATATCTGTATTTTTACGTCCCAAACTAGCTATTATGAGAGACGCCGTTGTGGAGGGCTCCGGAAATTTCGACCACCTGGGGTTGTTTAACGTGTACTCACATCGCACAGTACACGGGCTTCAACATTTAGCCTCCATCGAAATGCAGCCGCCGCGGTAGGGATTTATCCCGCGCCTTGCGGCTAGCGCAGCCCTGATAGAAAGCATGCGGTGGGTGCTCAGCAAAAATAGTTGGATAGGGAACGCCGATAAAATAGCTAGCGAGAGAGAGAAAGAAAATAGCGACTAATTACCGGCGCGTACAAATGCTGATGAATGCCCGCCCCACACAATACGAGCGCGGTTCACCCAGCCTAGGGAAGCTGCCTTGCACGCGATGTCACTTTCCGGGCGGCCATATTACCGTTTAATGATGGTGGGTTCTTCCCAATTCTCATGGATTACACAACACGAGCAGAGATATGAGATTATGCTCATTCTGCTTCCTTCCTTTACCTCTATCTCGCACATTTAATATAAAGCCGTTCGTTCTTCTAGTTCATTGCATTAAGCGCGGTGGTAGGCCCAAGGTGCATGATTACAGAGCTTCGTGACAGCCCCTAATGGCTCCTATGGTCAATGGAAAAATGGACGAAAAAAAAAAAAACGGAGAGGGTCGCCGTCTTCTATTCCACTAAGGCTTCGTTGCGTACACAACTCCTCGGGCTCCTCTCCGTCCCCGCCCCTCATCGTTAGGGTTGTTTATCTTTCGGTCCACCTCATAACACCTGACGAAGCAGCATATATGGCTTCAGAAGGCTCCAGTATGGAAGACATCAGTTGCCGCGGTGTTCCATATCAATACCTCCGCTTCAACCTTCTTCTCCTTTTCGCAGAGGCCTGCTCTTGAGAGTGTGCAATGTACCCTGTAAGAAATCTTAAGAGGCAAGAAGCGAGCGAAAGAAAAAAACTGAAAAAAAAAGAGAGAACGTCACTTTAGGACCTGCAATTATAGCATGGCGTGGCGGCTAATAACGAGATGAGAAACGGCGGTGTCCACAGAAGCCCACGGTGACAGTTTCGCCGGCCCCTGGAAGCGCGAGTTGGGGTGTCCCAACGTGCGACAGGCAACAGGTGTGGCGTGGCTGAGGCACGGCCCCTGTCACACAGCGGCAGCAGTTCTCAAGTGTGTGTCTCTAATGGGAAGACGCTGCCTTGGCGATGAACACCGGCCTTTTCGTTATTGCCGCCATTTCACATTAATCTTTTTTTTTTTTTTTGATGCAGAGACTGGTCTTTCAGAGGTAATATGAAGCTGCGGGGGTTCTCTTCCTTTATTTACGAACACTTTGATTGGCTGAAATTTGCGATGCACCAGTTTCAACAAACACCGTCCATTCATCTACGTACTTACTATTTAAGAAAAGACGCTTGGTAAGGAGCTGAGAATCAGAGATGTCTTCGCAAGGGCTCACGTTGTAGCAGGCAGGTTAGGAATGCTATACATAAATGGTCATTATGCAAACGTTAGCCCTCAATGTAGCTAGTCGCCAGGGACGCATCCAGAAAGAAAAGCGTTTCCGCTGTTCGTTGGCCTCGTGTCTAGCAAAGAAGCGGCATTTCTGTAGCTGAGCTATTGAAGAAGTGCCCAGGCAGTATATGCTCCTTGCGGCATTCCATCGCGGCCGTAAAACTGAAAGTGATTGTAAACGCACCAACACTATTGGAAACCTGGGTTCCACATTCCAAAGATTTCACGTGTTTCCGCACATTGTCCACATAGATCCCGTATGTTTGGTGAATATTTGTCCTTTCTTTCTACGCGGATCTTACGGAAGCATATGTAGTTATGTGAATGTTCTTGCGGGGCGTTTCAGTGGGGAGGGGGATTCCAGTGTGCGATATATAATTGCTGCTCACACTAATATTGCAAATGATAAGTGGTGCATGATGGTACCACACGTACATGGTCACGGAAACCTGATTCTGTGTCCTACAAATAATTACCCTAGCAGAATAATCGGGAGGAGAGACGCCCGAATTTTCTGCGGTGCAGCCGCTAAAGTCCTTACAGCTGTGTGAATGTTTCATGCGCAGAATCGCTGTTGTAAAGACCACATGATGCTGGAGATGTTCAAGGTAGGATGCTCGCGATGAACTTGGCTTTCATAACCCACTGGTCCGTGTTTTGGTGAGGGAGGGGCTGTTGTGGACACCTGGCAAATGTCTTTAAGAAAAACACGCGAGGCTCTTGCAGAAAATTTACGCATTGAAATGCGGAGCTTCCTTCCGGGCACATGGTATTACGGCCGGCCAGTATTTCTTTTCCCGTCAAGGCAACATTTGCACATAATCATAGTCAAGGCGCATAACAATGCACATGTACAGGTCGTTTTTCGGTGAACATACTGGTGCCTCAACAACGCCCTCTGACACCGCTCACGTGCCAGTGACGCATGCGCAGACACGACTGGAGCGTCGTCCATCAGGAGTCTTCCTCTTGCCCTCATAGCCGTGCTTTGCGTACCTCCGTCACGATCTCGATCTGCGAAACGCGCCCCGAGATTTATAGTTCAAGAGCCGCCCTCACGGGGTTCTCTATGCGCTTGCCCACCACAGAGCCTCTTAGGAAAGCAAAAAGCAAAGAAGCCGAAACGTCCGCCCTTCACGTCTGTCAGCCTGTTGCGTGCTACTGTCTACGCGTGCGTGGGCTAAACCGCACGCTATTGCTAAGGCGAAGTCACAAAGAGGGAAGTAGCATAGGGGCTTCGTTTTCAAACGAATTTTTCCTCATTTAAAGCTCTGTCTTGGTTAGACATCAGTTTTTCTCTACCCAAATAATTCGCAGTTTGCAAGTGACGACATCATGACGGCGTTCAGTTTCCGCATTTTCTGGTTGTTCATTGATTGATTGTTGCTGTTGATACAAACGTGGTGACGCAGGCCACCCTGTCAGAGAGTAGTTTAGTTCGGGCTATAAAAAGGTGGCAGTGCTACGTTGTTCGTCGTGAATACCTCGAACAAGCTGTTCGCTGTGGTTTCGCAGGGTACCTGTTGAAAGATAAATGCTGTCAAATGTTAGTTGCCCTACAGCCTGGCTACTGGGGCAGTTATTTACCTAGTAATTAGATTAAGAAACATTGCGCTTGGGGAATGATAAATGCATGCAGAAAAGACAACTGTGGATTTGCGATAAGTCCGCCGCGCCAAAATCTGCGTTTTCAGGTGTAAAGCTTCGATGTACCTTAAGGTAACTGTGGCGTTACATGGTTAGGCCCGCTTGTTAAAATTACGTCGGCGACGGTTACATTGTCCATTGTTCCCCACTGAGGCAGAACGCCGTGGTTCGCTCTCGCGTGTCGGTTCTCCAAGCCTGCACATTGTGGGGCACGCCTATGCGGCACGGTACCCACCAGCCGCGGGTGCTGATTTGCGATCTTGCCCCAGTCGTCTAAAATCCGGCGCCGGCTGCATGTCCCGTAGTGGAAGCGCGGCGACGGCACCTTCCCAGACCCTCGTTGAAGTCCGGTCCAAAAGCGTGGTCGTCGTGCCCCGCTGTGAGTGACCCCGATGACCTCTCTCCCTCCCGTTGCATCAGGTGCATGCGCTCGTGTCGTTGCTTTCTCGCTGAGAGCTCGCTGCCGTGAGGCACCCGCTTGGATATGACGGCGAGACAACTGTACGAACGACAGAGTGCGTACGTCCCAACTTAACCCAATGTGATCACATTTGCGCTCTGCTGATTCTGTGTAAATGAGTACTGAAAATGGTCAGGAAAGATTTCTTCTCACGGCTTCCATACTTCTTTTATTTTTATTTTATTTCACGATACTGAAGGCCAGCCTGACGCAGGCAGGAGTGGAACTGCAAAAAAAAGGAGAACGGTACAAAACATTTGCTAAAAATACTGGCACCACATGCAATACGTTGGTTTCGGCAAGGTAACCTTTAACAAGGAAATGAAAAACAGCACAAATACAACAATACTCGCACAATGAGTTATGTAACAGTTTCAGCAATTCAGTAATCACGTGATAAGTGTTGTTCGAGGGCTTCATCAATATTGTCTGCCTCGCAAACAAACTCGGGCAGACCGTTCCAATCCGAAATAGTGCGTGAAAGGACTGTGTTTAAATGCCTGTGTTTTAACAAAACTGTGTTGAAGGGTGTGTTTGGGAGTCTTGCACGTAGGTCTCGCTGTAGCGGCTTTTGAATATGAAGGTGGAGACATACTAAGCTTTCCGTTCAAAATATTGCGCAAGAATTTAAGTCGGCTAATTTTTCTGCGGACATAAGTACATAGAACACCGACAGGTATACAAGGAACATGAACAGATGAAGATACCTCTCTTTTCGTTTTGATTGCTGGTTTCATAATGAAATGTTGCCAACTCACTAGGGTTGCTTGCGTGTGATGTCTGTGCCATGGCATCGACGATTTCTATGTGGTTCCAAGCATATCCCCTTCAGCGACGACGTACACAATTGTGTGCCCAACTTGTTTTCGGCAGTACAGTGCCATGAAAGTAATCGAACGAAGTGACGAAATCGCACACAGCTTGGCCTCGTGGTTGCGCTTCTCAGGAGCTTAGCATTCCTGGCCGGCGACAATGTGATGCTGTGCCACGATGCAGCGTTCAAATGTGCAGAAATCTGGCACGGCTTCGTGGAAAAGGGAGAGCTTGCGCCTATGCAAGTCGCAAGACAGACATCGGCGATGACAGGTTATACTGTGTCCGTGATGGACTCCAACAGACGTGCACTCCGTTGTTGCTCTCTACCCATTACATATATAGAGATATGCACTGAACTACATTATTTCTCAGGTCCGATAAGAACCTTGCGCTTACAGTTGGCCGACCTTAAAACAAATTTCACTGGGGAGTCACTTTTTGCCTACGTCGTTGAATAACCAACTTAGCGAAGTTGCGAGCGTCAGCCTTTTTATATGCATTTTAATTTACTAGCAGCACCTGGAAAAGAAAGAAACTTGTAGGCGACCCTAACCCTCTACTTAAGACTCCCGTAGTGGCACACACACCTCGACGACAGTATGATCCGCGGCTTCGTCGTAGTGCTCAAGGAATCGTACTGAACGTAGTAGAAGGAACGATTACACAACTATTTCTTTCATTCTCTTTCATGTTCGAGGGAGCAATATTGCGTAGCGCACATTGGATGCCCGTTGCTCTGCCTCCTTTCCTTTCACTGGTTTAGTTGCACGTTGTCGATCTGGGGCCGAATTCACAAAACTTCTCTTTCGTAAGTTCTTTTTCCCATTGGTCGGGAAGCGTCTCTAATGATATGTCCAGCAGCAGCATTGGCTGAAATTTTCTCTTAAGAGCTTTTTTGTCGTAAGTTGTTTTCGTGAATACGGGCCCAGATGAGCACGTGCGGGTAAAATGCAATACGATTATAACAAAGGTCAGTGTGGCTAAAGAACTACGAGATGATTGATTTGTGGGGTTTAACGTCCCAAAACCAGCTCTGATGGTGAGAGACGCCGTAGTGGAGCTCTCCGGAAGTTTCGACTACCTGGGGTTCTTTAACGTGCACTGACATCGCACAGCACACGGGCCTCAACATTTCGCCTCCATCGAAATGCAGCCGCCGCAGCCAGGATTCGATCCCGCGACCTTCGGATCTGCAGCCGAGTGCCATAACCGCTAGATCACCGTGGCAGGAAAGAACTACGAGAAGAGATCAGAATGAAATGGGTGCTGTCAAATTATTATGGCGAAAGAATACTCGGCGTCTTTCCTAAGATATCCCCGTTTTCTTTTAAGTTACTTGGCCTCTTAAAGATAATTATTTTTTATTTATTGCAGCAGTAACATACGTTCCCCAGTTTGGCTTATTAACCTCCTTCCTCCTCACCATCTACACGTGGAAGAAAATTCTGGTGTCTTTGAATTAAAACAGATAAACACAGAATGGATAATTGCGTCAAGAGGAACTGAACATCACGCTCCGGTACGCAGATGTAGTGAAGAAGCTCGCACCCAACAATGTGACTCCGCTGCCGAATCCCTGATAACGGACATCTGCACCACCATTAAATTGTCGAAACATTGCTTTAATTAACAGAGCTAAAAACGTAGATGACCGTAATTGCTCAGCAATCGACTTCTCCCAAATTACCACCACCAGAGAGTGCCACAGTCCGCGCTTAGGGCGACGACCGCTGGTGGGGCTAGCTGAGTGTATACTAATGACAGGCTGCTCAAGACACGCTTAATTTTATATCATGCCAATGGCCGAGTAAATCAAGGTGCGTCTTTCAACACAGCCGGTTCACTTTAAAGGGCGATGACGTCACCCACGACGACAGGAACCCGCGACGAAAGGGACAAAAAAAAATGACGCCATTTTCTGCATGCCAGGTGGTTCTGCCAATGCAGTCTGACTTTTCTAGCAAATGTGCACAAGCATATCCCACATTTTTTTTTTCGCAGGAACTATCACGCGCTTCTCGTACACAAAGTGGCTTCGCTAAGGAAGTGTGATGGTTTGGAGACACTTGTAAAACAGTGCATTTTGTTGATGCATTTCACTTGGAAACTTTCGCATTTGCGCCACGGACATCAATGAGATGTCTTGGCAGGAGAACAAGACATAACTTTGCTGTGAGGTTAGGTAAGAATAATGTTGCTACCTAAAAAAAAAAAAAACCTTAGCACTGCGACGGGCCTTTGCTGAGTCAGCGCTCGTGTAAGAGACGAGGCTGTTTGTGCGTTCCATCGGACAATTTATACAGACAGAAGAAGACGCGCACTGCACACACACACATACACTTAAGAGAGCCGATAAACAGAAAAAAGAGGATACAAAACTTAGCGTCCCTAATAGGATAACACGAGTCTCTGCCGGCACAGGCTCACCGTCTAGCGGGACGGGCGACTGGAGGGGGCCGAGGTGGCGTTGCCTGCAGAAGACCGAGGTGCCGGAGACCGACGTGCAGAGGAGCGACGAGCAGGAGAGCGACGAGGCAAGCGAACGATGGCCCGAGGAATGCTCCTCGGTCCCAAACGGCCTTGCAGCAGGAGATGTGATGGGAAGGACCCACAGGCAGCCACGTGGAGCCCGGAGCTCCAACTCGTGGACTGCTGGTAGAGAGGCTCGACACTCGGGCCCGGGCACCCGACTGCGTCGAACGCTGAGGTCCGTCTGTCCTGTTCGCGCCTCTTCTCGCCTCTGCCTCGTGCTCTTGCGCTCGCACACCGTGTGCTACAACTCAGCAAAGTAGCCAGCTACTAAGAACAGTAACGGAAGCTGTGTGCGAGCACTCACTCCAGATAACGTTCAAACAAGGCAACCGTCTCCGGCAATCTACAGTACATTATATCCACAGGCACGCACGGTGCACCACGGTCAAGCACGATCGTACGAGGAGAGCGATGCACCACAGGACAAGGCTGACCAACATGTTCGACTTGACCTAGAAAGGAATGGGACGTCTCTTCTAGCGTGTTCAAGTTCGATAGAGTTATGACCTTCGCAACGGGCCGTAATTCGCTCCGAGACCGACGGACTGACGTTGTTATTGGCTCGCTTGCTTGCTTGTTTGCCTTTCGCAACTAGTGAGGGCTGTACAAATCCTGTAGTTATTTGTTTTTGTCGTCTTTGTCGTCTCACTAGAGGCTCAAAGGTCAGGCGTGCTCACGGCGGGACATATTTCATGATACAGAGAGGAAGCGTGCCGCGCATGCGCGGTGTACTGTGCTTCTCATTGGTGGACGGCGATTCGAGCCCGAAAATACAGCGATTGTAGTTACCTCCTGCACTCCATGAGCTTGTATGTATGTATGTATGTATGTATGTATGTATGTATGTATGTATGTATGTATGTATGTATGTATGTATGTATGTATGTATGTACGCATGTATGTATGTATGTATGTATGTATGTATGTATGTATGTATGTATGTATGTATGTATGTATGCATGTATGTATGTATGTATGTATGTATGTATGTATGTATGTTACCTCGCTACTACTTGCTGCCTGTTTTATTTGCATTGACGCCACGTTACAAACTTTCCTTCCGCTTTCTCCAGAATACATCGCACGTGCGTAAACCTTGGCGAAAATTCTAGGGCTACGACCGCGCTGCACACGCTTACGTAAGTCGCACATTAGGGTCACGTAAACTTCAAAAGTCAGGGAAATGAAAAAGACAGACTCACTGAATATCTGTACCTTTATTGCACCGGGCACTTGTTCCTGCGTGAAATAGGCGGAAGACGCTCCCCGACCAGAGCTCATACATCTAGGCCAGCTGACACTGGGTCATAAAGGCCTAAGAACTGGAGTGCATTTTTTGTTCTTTGCTGACGAACCACAACGGCGGTCTAGTGGCTGTGGCACTCGGCTGCTGATCCGGGGCTCGCGGTATCGAATGCCGCCCGCGGAGGCTGTGTGTCGATGGCATCGAAGTGTTGAGGCTCGTGGAATGTGCGATGTCAGTGCGCATTAACGAACCCCAAGTGATCGAAATTTCAGAGTTCTCCACTACGGCGCCTCTCATAATCATATCATATTAAAGACGATAGTCTTTCTTGGGATACGTGAACGCAGAAATTTTGGTCTGTATTTGTGTTTGTCTGTCTGTCACACGATTCAGCCACTCGGCCAAAGTTTAAGCAGTTGCCTAACGCCCAGCCATCTTGAACTGGTAGCTGCGTTCATACTTGAGAACATTGTCGATGAAAAAGTAAATGTTACGCATATTTGAGGCGCAACATGAGTACATAAGTATTAGGTGGTGTGTACCTTTACTAGAAAATACATAGACACATAATTCTAAAGACCGTAGTGTTTGTTAGGCTGCGCTAAAGATGCGACCTTATGCACGAAAAGGGCCTCTGCCGAAGATTTGGTGCTGCCACTAGGCAGTTTCCCAGGGATTCTGCACAAGCTCATGTTTCCCGACGGCGCTGCCAGATGGCGTCCATATCTCACGTAGCGAAGTACGGCCGGCATGAGACTCTTTCGACGATTTTTTCTTGGGACGTGAATTCCAGAAAGCAATCCTTTCATTATGAAAATAAAGAAAAATACCCCCCCCCCCCCCTCCGAAGCTTCACAAGAACAGTAAGCTTGCGCCGTGAATATGAAGTGAAGTGATGCCAGCAACGCCTGCAGCACGCTCACCTTTGTACTGAATGACTCAGTGAGTAAGTCGCCCAACGTTTTCTAATGCTTAAAGCAATAATCCAGCTATCGTGCTGCAGTATAATGAGCGGTACACACCAGTGGGTTTCGAAAAACGAGGCAGTGATTTTTTAGGACGGTGAGCGCGCGAAAGCTTGCACAGCGAATGTGTACGTGCAGAGCGAGCCAAAAACTGTCTCTATTCCACACAGAATAGCCCTAGACGCGTATACTGGTTATTTCGTGCGGCATGGCCGAAGAATGCTACTCCGAAACGGAATGCCAAAACCGTCTAATAACTAACCAAAACCGGTTCAAATTGATACAGATTAAGAATTGTTAAAATAAACCAGCTTATTATAATATAGTAGGGAACACACTGATGCCAAATAATCGTATAATGAGGTCCGAATAAGCGACACAATTCGAAAACGCCGACAAGAAATACAAGACGAAAACAGGCGGATGACTGCTGCCCGATGACAAAAGTGTGCGTACCCTCATAAAGTCCCGTGCAACCGGTCAATAATGGTTAAGAACGAACCAAATGAATCCACAGTTAAAAGACACACATGAACTGTGCATAATCGCATAATTTGCTCACATTAAGTGAAAACAGTTCGAAGACGCTGACGATAAACATTACAGAAGCACAATGGAAGCCCAGGCGGATCACTGCTCCGCACTTCGTACTGCTTTCACTGCTGCGGAAACAGCTACTATATTGCCACATAACCGGTCAAGGTATGAGCTGCGAACGGAAGAGAAGAAAGACGACGTTAGCTGGTGCATCCGGACGCCGGCTGACCGCGCCTGAGATGGCAGAGACGGCTGGTCAATGCCGGTGTGAGACATTGGGACCTCCAGTGGGACAGTCGAGCGAGGCGTCGGCTTCGTCGTAGTATTGGCCCCAGCAGCTCCGTCTTCGTAGCTATCGTATCCCCGCACCTCCACCACAGAACTGTTACGGTTGAACAGTGGACGACGTTTATTTACAGGGAGAGGCTGGCGATGATCAAGCGATGATGGCGTCGATCTGCTGCACCAGCTAACGTCGTATTTCTTCTCTTCCGTTCCCAGGTCATACCTTGACCGGTTATGTAGCAATATTTATTACCGTTAGGCTTTCGCGCTACCGCCTAGGCTGCTTGGTTTGTTTTTTGGGGACAACTCAAAGGAACCATCCCATATTACAGTGTATCTATACCGTTGCGTGACAGCTCTTCTGAGCGCTCCTATAGTACTTTAAATCGTTGACCTTTCGCTCTGAATCGTTTACCATTTCTTCTAAGCATTAAATACGAGAAATCTTCATTTGGAGCATCATGGGACTTTCGGTTACCCACTGCAGGGTTCGAATGCCCTAGATCGTTGACATTTGTTCTAACCACACGTTTCGTAGTGGAGTCTTTCTTAGGCTCTGTAAACGTGAAAAACTACCAGTCACTAAGTTTAACCGCCCGTCCAAAATCGATTCAACAGGGCGGTCAAAACCAGACCGGCTACCAGCACTGGTGGTAAGGGTCATACACGTCAAATTACGCAGCGCAAAGGAAACATCAAGCCTATTTTAGGCAAAATAAGTGTACATAAACTAGATCCGCAGCGTTCATTTAATTTAGATACATGTCGGACTGGCTTTTACATTAACAATAAAAATTAACGCCTTAGGAAATGCTGTCAACGAGACGCTACGCGTTAAGCCAGCAGTTATAAAAGGTCCCAACAGGTGGCGCTTGAGCATGACGAACGCTACTTTGGGGTATGGGTAAATGAGGGTGATAGATACATGGAGGTACACGATAAAGCCTTGGCAGCAAAGGGAAAGAGGAACGCTGCAATAATGAAGCACAGAGCGTTATGGGGACACAATAGGTACGAGGTGCTTAGGGGTCTGTGGGAAGAGGTGATGGTACCGGGGCTTACATTTGGGAACTCAGTGGTGTGCATGAGGCCAGAGATACACTCAGGAATGGATGTGAATCAAAGAACTGTGGGACGCCTCGCGTTGGGTGCTCATGGGAAAACGACAAATGAGGCTGTAAAGGGCGATATGGGATGGGCGAGTTTTGAGGCAAGGGAAGCCCAGAGCAAAATAAGGTTTGAAGAGAGGCTAAGGAATATGAAAGAGACTAGGTGGGTAGTGAAGGTGTTCCGCTATTTATATAGAAAGAGTGTTGACACGCAGTGGAGAAAGAGAACTAGGAGGCTCACCAGTAAATATACAACACTAAAAAAAAAAGAGGGGAAAAAAAGAAAAGTTCTTAAATTTATTTTACGAGCCTGGTGGCGCACATGTCACCGCTCCGTTACAAAGGGGACGCTCATAGCATCCATCCGTCCATCTATCGCTGGAAATTCGAATTTAATTCAGCAAAGCGAGTCGCCTGAGCGTCGAGCTGGTGTTACGATGCACCATGCGGTGACTCGTATATAGGCATCTCTTGTCTCGCCCCTTTTTATTTAACTCCTCACATGGCTGGCAGACTGGACAAAGCCTATTTGACCTCTCAGACCTTCCCTCACTTCTTGTACTTCTCTCCTTTTAGAATGTACCAAAATTAATAGGTTCGATGTGTGCGGTTTTGTGGCCACTGGGGACAGTACGCGGGCTGCATCAGCAAAGGACGATGTCACACAGTTACGATACCTCAGCAGGTTCTGGATAAGTCACTGCTTTTGCTTACGATTCACAGGGAGCAACAAGAAATAACACAAAAAGCTACATCTTGGGATAGTATAGAGCACATCATTTCCTCACGGTCCAGATAAGGAACAGGATGTCCAGATAAGGAACAGAAGTGGGTAGTTATTCCGTGAATGTCAGCGTAAACGGCTTCTTCGAGTACGTCAGTGTAAGCGGTATAGGCTTCTTTTAGGGAAAGTGAGGGCGAGTATTTTTAATATAAACACGCACCTGAGTGCGGGAGAGTCGAGAAGACGGTACACTACAACTATAATGACTCGAATGGATAGTACCACGTTCATGGTTCGGCTTTATCACATGTGTCGGTTTGACGATTGTAAACCTGGCTGTCTTTTTAGACCAAGTAGCTGGCAGAAGTAAAGAGAGATGATCTTCAAGAGGCATTTGTGGCGTGGATCCAAAAGGGTGCCTAGAGACACGTCCAGCGCGCAGAATAATGTAATTGCGCACTGACTTGAATATAAAGTAGGTATGCCTAATGACTCGTAATTACACGCTCCATTAAAAACACCAGCCTTGGTCATTTGTGGTTGAGGGTTGCATGACGGCCCTGCACGCTTGATGAATGCTGTACGCTCAGCAGGACCACCTACAGCGCTCATTTAGCTATTGATCCGTCTGACGTAAATACAACCAACTGTGAATGGCAACACGGTGTGGGTATAACCACCATCACTGGCATAGCAGCGTTCAGCTAATCTGGGCCCGTATTCACAAAAGCAAGTTACGATAAAAATGTTCGTAGAAGAAAATTTCAGCCAATCCTGATGCTGGACATATCATTATAGAAGCCGACCAGCCAATGGCAAACAGCACTTACGAAAGAGAAGTTTTGTGAATTCGGCCCCTGACGTTTAGCCATCACCTCTTGTTTAGTGGGAGCTGTACTTTCCTTTACCATCGCTTCAAATACAGAATTTGGCATTGAAGTCGCGATGCTCTGTTATCTACTTCTACGCCGATCCCGCCCGGACCTCTGTTTCCAGTACTTGTATAACCTAGAGCTACGATCCTGGCTTATTAACCAGTAAAATGTGCAGTGGTTCCCATTACACACTTAGTACCGAACGGCCTGCGTCGTTCCTACTTTAAGTTGAAGAATCCCACGATTACATATTCAACAGTTGGGCATTTCTACTGGCGTTGGCTCTCAAGACAATTCCCATTTGACGTCATTTTGAGTATATGCGCTATTCACGCCTCCGCCTTGCACTGATCTCATTTTATTCCTGAGCTGCCAGCAGCTTAAGTGCATAACATTATCAGGGTGTCGATCGCGCAGTGCTCTACTAGATCTATTCGGTTGAATTAGAATTACTGCACGTTTCATAGCGAACTCTGATACATTTTGGAGTGTTTGGCTGGAACATGTCAAGCACTTTTCTTGCCACGTTGATCTTTGCTCTATGTAATTGTGTGTTTGTATTTTATACCTAAACCAGCTACGAGTAAGCACATTTCATTTGTTTCCTTTTTACCCCATCCTTATAAACACGTTCTTATGCACTACTGATTAGGCATGAGCTGCATGTTGTACACCATCTTGTGAAGCAGCGCAAAGAGTCAAAGACACAAATATCAAAGAGTGAGGAAACCACTACATGTCGATGTCTGTTGCTTTTATTGACCACCGGGCTTATCCTCGTGTATTCAGCGAGTACGTGAGTAGTTTTTATACATGAGGTGAACCTAAAGTTCTATCAAAGCCCAACACTTACCAATACTTCGATAGATAGTGGAGATGGTTTCATTCCTTGGAGAACAGGCTGTTCCCCCTTGGATGCGCTGCGCGTAGATCAAATTACGCATTTTGTAGTCGCAATAATTTCGCTTTTCATTTGCTCTGTCCCACTGGTCGGCTTTCCATCTGAAGAAGTAGGTGCGCTTATATCTCATGCCGTCGTAGGTATGACATTCTTGAGATACTGCTTATTTGTAGGCGGTGTAACCTAAGCTGTGTTAAATTGCTTAGAAGCAGTGAGTGTAACGAGTGTAGTTCATTTTGTGTTTTGCCTAAAAGGAACATGGGCACTAAAAAATAAGAAAGAAAGAGAGAAAGAAAAACTCATGATAGCAGAATAACAAAGAAAAGGTGGAGGAGACCGGGACGCGTTTTCTTGGACTCGAAAAGGGAACACCGTGGATTCGTTTAACCCGCACGTGACCCATAATGACGGCGCTGCTCTATGGCACCAACCGCCACCATGGCACAGTGCAGCTCTGCTAGGAGACACCGCACCAAGGGCGCGTCAGCACCGCGGGAGCGTGATTAGGCATTCGCTTCGTACGGCTGACCGATGCTTTTGCGTTTAGCGGATGCGGCGCCATGACCGAGTAGACACACGAGAGCAGGTCAAGCGTCTTCCGACTCCCTTGCTTGCTGCGCTGATCTCTGTGTAGAGGTGTGGGATCACTCTTTCTTTTATTCTTCAACGAACGGCAAGACTGCACATTGAACGAAAGAAGCGAAGCGTTTGCCCGTGTAATTGAATCAGACCCGTTTAGCGCGGAAGACTGCCTAAAGAAACAACTCTGACAGAAAACAAGAACCCAAAGAGAATCCAAGTATAGGCTTTCGGAGAGTTAAAGGTTGCTGAACAAGAAGAGAATAAGCACGTGAAAGAACATTACACTGCGTTAAAAAGCTCGCACTAGACCATTGCTGTTTTGTGCAGCAGGTGGTTGTATTTTCTGAGGCCTTGACCTGACCATCCTCTTGAGCCGCGTGGCGCCGCGGCTGTTTTAGCATCCTGTTTGTTCTTAAATGACACCGGGATAGAGCACTGCTCCTGACACGTTGTTCTAGTTCTTGCTCTTTCTCCTTGCTTTCCTCCGTATTTCTTCCCAATAGGTTGCCGGTGCTTTGAGGAGGTGCCTGCTTAAAAGGAAAAAAAAAAAAAAGCGTGACGCTTGCTTGGCACCTGCGGAGCCATCTGTCATCGCTTCGTGACTACGAAGCAGGACTAAAAAAGAGACGGAAATGCCCCCCCCCCCCCCTCCTCCACTAGCTCCCCCGCCGCCCTTTTCAAGCTATATGCAGGATTTGAAGAGAGGAAAATGGGGTTATACTTAATAAAGCTTCGCAACTAAGAACAAAAGGCCTGCACACCGGGCGGCACATAGAATACCGCGCTGAGAGAAAAAGGATGTTCGCACACGGTGTAAGTTGTTAAGCTGTCAGAAGTGCGACAGTGCCGTTTATCATAAGGGAGACCACGGGGCGTCCAGCTAGGTCATCGAATTTGTCATAACCTCTGCCAAGACGCCCGGCACTTCGCTCTCTAATTTAGGTCCGATTCGTTTTGCGCGAACGCGAATGGGTGGGCGCTGAAACCGGAGAAGACAGCGGGCAAGGGAGCGCTGACCTTGCCAGCATCCTGCAAATGAGTTGGTCCTCCTTTACTCCTGAAAGAGCCGCCCCCGCCAGTGGGGGATGGATAATTACTTGCTGCCATTGTAATTTTGCAGCAGGAATTAAGTGCAACAAGCTTTTACACAGAGGGTAGCGAGGATTATCAAGTTAAACTTTAAGTTATATGTTAAATTTACGACACTATTGCGAACAACGGCCAGCTGTATATTGGCTTTCATTTTTGTTGTTCTTATAACTGTCGGTATCAGTTAAAACCGAATCTTGCGCTGTCACTGTGTTTTTTTTTTCCTGGCCTCACTTTCTTATCAGTGCGATTAACATTACCTCAAGGCACTCGGATATCTTCAGCGGAAGAAGAAAAGGTCTTAAAGGAAACAGATTGAGTAAATGTTTACCGAATACAGGCTCGTGTGCGTGCATACAAAAAAAGAATGAATGGCCCTGTAACGTCGCGTAAAAAAAAAGGGGGGTCGGGGGGGGGGGGGCAGGAAAGGTTATATTTCACTACTTTTTCAACACTGGCAGAGATTACATGAAGTATTGAGTTTCTCTTTGTCTTATCGTGGCTCTACGTGATAGCTCCCGCCAAAGCAAGTGTATAGTGTATGGTATTCATTTACGCAACTTGATACGTCTTTTCAATGACCGTGTATGGTACCGTGCATCATTTCTTTTCCTTTCTGATGGGCTGTGCCGCTGAAGCCATCGCACATCGCCTTTATTCTACAGAATATCCTCACAAAGAAAATCCTGAGAATATCCTGAGAGAACAGAGAACAGAGAATATCCTGAGAATATCCTGACAGAGAACAGATACGTGTATTCAAATAATCATATCTGGACTCCGTGTGCAAATAATGAGATGCCTAGACTCATTGCAGTTTTTTCACTTACAGAGGGGGAATAACTTACAAGACTAACTTATAACTTGCAAACATTTTCGGTACAAATGCTGAAATACGTATGGATTTCCTTGTAGTCTTGTGCTACAAAACGGGTGGATGATAATTTTCTCTTTCATACACCTTGCGGGTTTCCTCAGAACTCATTTGCCAAATGCTTTGAGAGCGACACGAAGTAGCATAAGGAATAACGAAGCTCAAGAACGGCGGCTCACGTCAGATCAGCGGGTGGAAGCAACGTGTGGGCTCTATAGAGGCGTAATGCCAACGAATTGTGTTCCGCACCTATTCCGTGACCCACCGACCGCACCAAGTGATCCTCAACGGTTGTGTGAGTCGATCGTCCGCGGTGTCGGCATGTTACGAGCGAGCCCAAAGTACTTCATCTTGCCGCATTTCTTGAGCTGTCCTGCTGGCGAATCGCGCCCTCTAGCCGCCGACTTTACCCGTTACAGAACCACCCTCGTTTACTAGGAAATATTCAACAGGATTTACCGTAACGTAGTTCTTATGTGATCACTGAAACTCTTCAGCTTAATGGCATCTCGGCGACCATGGATGGATAATAACAGGGGGTGCGGTGTCATCACAGGGACTGACGATCTTCAGTGCGCCTTTTTAACAGATGCCTTCTTCCAGCTTCAAACGAACTACGGATTCTACAGAAAACAAAATGCAAAAAATCAGCTTACACAAACTCCCAGGCCTGCTTAAAGAACGCGGGGGAGTTGTAGCTTAAGTTAGACTTCGCTGCGTGCTCTCTCTCATTCGGTCTTCTTCTTACGTCCCTGCTTCGCCTCTCTCTCTCTCGCTCCTTCTCTGCTGTCTTCCTTTCTGCTTGCTCTTCGTCATTGCCACATTCATCTTCGTCGCCTTCTTAATCTTCGACTTCATCGTTTTCTTTATCGTTATCCTCTCTTCCCCTTCTCTGTCGTCCTCTTCATCTTCTTAATTGTTGTCTTCCTTCTTTTTTCTTCATTGTTGTCGTCTCCTTCCTCTCCTTTTTTATTTCTTCCTCCTTCTTTCTCGTCTCCGTCGATCAAACGCAGCCAAAGCTGACAGCACAAGCTGTCCTGGCCATGCGTAAGAAGACAAAATGCTGGCAGCGCAGTGCCTAGGTTTCAAAGAACCGTGGTACTACAGTGTGAACGTTCAAAGCTGGTTGTACAGCGAAAGTCGCGGTACTTTGCACCGCGTTGAATGGGCGCCTTCCGACGTCGTACCTGAGCCCCACCCTTGAACTGTCTTGAGTTGACGGGTCTGGTCACCGAGCCCTCGTTGTGTCTGCAATGGGTGGTGACGTACGTTCCTTGCCGGTCATTGTGGTCAGTGTGGCGTTGCTTCACGCCTTACATTACTGCGCGTTTCCCCTCCCTAAGCTCCCCCGTGCTTCTCCTTTTATTTTTATATATTAGTGGACGCAAGGCTGTTGCTTCTACGTTGAATGACAGCACACGGCGTCGTTTCAGACGCGACGTAAACAATCGTTGGCACCTAAGGTAATTAATTTTCTGGCGCGAACAATGACCTGTCCTTGTGTTCTTAGCAAGAGTCCATCATAGCCAAGTTTCTCACAGCGACATTTTCTTTATATCTAGTCTTACTGACCTGAACGATTAAGCACGTGTCGGTAATATAATACAGCTATGGTTGCTTTCGTCGGAATGCAAGGATTGGAGGTGTTTCCCTAAGGCCCACAAGCTAATTATTATATCATGTGAAGAAATAAACAGTGATGGATCAGTAAACTAAAGATGTCATTCATGGAACTTGATAACGTCAACATCGCAGCCATAAATAAGACACAGGTGGACCCCTCCGCTTTTAGTGTTCTTAAAACTAACAGCAACTTTACCAGGTGAACCAGTTTACTTCACATATCTTAAACGCCGCACGGGGGCGTCGCGGTAGCCATTGGACGACGTACGGACGTCAAAGCAGTCCAGATATATGCAGCCATCTGCCAGAGCGTAGGCCCTACAGCTTGAGATAACCAGCTCAGCACATTCATTAGGCCACAGTGCCATTGAATATATGCAAACGGCACGGCAAAGCGCGACGTCTGGTGGTCTCGTTGTAGACACCTACGACGAGCTCGGTCGTGCGCACGAGGCCGCCTCATTGCATCTCGTTTTCGCAGCGTCAACGACCGTTCTGTAACCGCGGTTGTTGTTTTGGTTCTGTGGAATACGGAGACGCCGACTAAGTAAGAGAAACGAGACTTGGACGAGATAATACAAAGGGATGCGGTGCGCGTGGATGTAAATTGTGGCCGAGAAATTACGGGAACCGAAACGCGTGGTCGGCACGCGTCGTATATGAGCAGACGTATTGCTCCTGGACCACTGACGCCTACGCTGACGCATCGGGACGTGTAGATTAGCGACGATTGCGCTTCCAGATTGCAAGCCACTGTCCTTTTTATTGTCCGACGGAGCACAGTGTTTAGATGTTGCAAGGTGTGGGTGGAACTGTTAATGCGCGCATGGGCGAGGACAAGATTCTGATGGGAGATATATGGCACGAACCGCGGACACTATAAAAACATAGGAGAAGCTAAGCAACGCGGGGCTGAATTCACAAAACTTCTCGTTCGTAAGTGCTTTTAGCCGTTGGTCTGTCGGATTGTGCAATGATATGTACAACATCAGCACTGGCTGAGATTTCCTCTTACGAACTTTTTTTATCGTAGGTAGTTTTTGTGAATATGGGCCGCGGTCTTTAGCTGCCGCTCGGTTCAACGTTTAGAACGTGACCACGTTCACGTGCTATTGGTATTGCTGTTGCCAACGCCAAAGCCCAAATGGACACGTTTGCGCGCTGAGAGTGAGGCTAAAATGAAATGATGGGCTGCAAGATTGGCAGGTGCTGACTAAAAGTAATGCGAAAGCTTCTAGGTAAAGTCTTTTTACGAGGTGGACTGTTCGACATTAGCAAAACGAGGCCGTTTAAGCGATAAGTAAAACGTCTCATTGGTGAGTTGGTTTCTGAGTTCAGACGAAGGACTCGCAGCAGAAAAGGAATGAACATTGGAAATTTTCTCCTGTTATGTGTTCTCGTCTACTATGCGTCACTTTAGCGCTTCGATGTTCTTTGTCCCTACGTTTAAGAGCTTACAAAATTAGAAAAGGTGCTGTGCCTACCCTTGTCAATGAGCGGGCCAATATGTGCTACAAACAGCTGTTTATTTGGAGTACCTCCATTCCACGTGAAGACAAGGGCGTACGTTCTTAGGTAAAAATTTCTGAGCGAGGTTGGTCATGCGGGTGTAACTTTCACTCAGGTAGGATATGTGGGCCGCGTGGTAAAAAAGAATAAATATCACGGTATCTCCTAACGGTTATATTCGTGTCTCTGTTGTATTAAGCAATACCATAAATTGCCTTAATTACCCCCAGCTTCTCTTCAACATTGGCTGAAACTTCTTAGGTCTTTCGTTCTTGTACGTCGTTTGCGGTAGCTAATCGTCGGCAATGCCGGCGACGATTTGATATTTTATATATGTATTCGTGAAGTCGTTCCACCAAGAGTGACCTTGCGTGAAGAAAAAGGAACGCAGCGTCTGTGAAGCACAATGCAGCTACGCTTAGTAGCGATCAGGCTCCTACAGATATTTAGGAATTGTTTTCGATGCACCTGCAGAGTGATGGTGGTCCAGGGTTTGAATGATAAAAAGTGTGATTGTGTACTTAAATGCTCCTTCCCATCTCAAAGATTAGGTTCCCAGCAGACGAAGCACTCGTGATCTACATCAGCACTTAGGTGAACACAGTGAAAGGCGTGTCACGTTTCTATATGCAGCGTGTGCTACGTCTGTACCACTAAAGTACAAATGAAAGACAGCGGTAGCTCTGAAGCCGAGTCAGCATGAGCCTTAAGGGGGTCCTGCAGTATTTAATTAAAATAGTTTGAAAGCCGTGTCCATTGATCGCGGAGGCTCCCCGGAACACATGAGCGAAATGTTAGTGGGCTGTGTGGTTTCAAATGTCACAAGGAAAAATGAGCCCATCTGTTGAAGCATAACTATCGGTAGTGATTACACAACCGCAGAAATGTCCTCGGAAATGCTCTGTTTGTTCGTTTCGAGTTCAATAACAAAAGTAAACGCGTGACTCTTCTTTCGGAAGAACTAAGGAGATAAACCGACGTAGTCGGCGCTACCTGGGGCGCCATATGTTGAAAGGAGAGCAAACTATTTGAAATAAAATTGGAAACTGAAATTGCGATCCGCTGGTGCACCGATATTTGGCTCAGTGTTCCTAGCGACGTCCACGACTTATTGGCACGGTATTCAGGCTATTCTCAAAAGTGACAGAGGCGCCCTTTAAAAACAAACTGTTCATCGCTGGGCGTTGCCCAGCGATGAACAGACTCCTGCATACCACTTCATTCCAATTGAGCACCTCACACACTCACACGGAAAAGTATTTTGCACTCAATTATGGCTTAAAGTGGCTTTTCACAGTGATGTAAAAGTGACATCGTCAAAAGGGGGTCCTATTGCATACGAGTGTCCGTGTAAGTACCCTGAATGATACCACACAAACACTCAGTGCAAATAGCGCCTTCATTGTTCACTTATGTGAAACCTACTCTGAAGGGCACCAAGAGGTTTGTGCAGCGATGTGGAGCGGCCATACTAGGGGCGGCGTTTTGTAGGCGTCCACCAAATCAATTGTTCATTTCAGTGCACATAGCTTAATAGAGTTCGATAGAAGCGGACACGATTGGTGTAGGCGCACGGGCTTTTAAGATGTATCGAATTAACGTACACCTGAAGGTAAAGTTCGCAATATCAACTAAATCGCAACGCGCAAACCACAGCGTCTTACATAAAGTTTTCTCTCTGCAGCGGCACTTTACTCAACACGCTATAAAGTGAAAGGAGTGCCCGCATCCATATTAGCCTCCATCCGCGCTTGCAAGGGCGTGCGCCATCTCGACACCCACCAAAAAGGCATACGACGGGGTTTAAAGGTGCAGAAAATGGAAGCAGGTCGCAGAAACTACCGCATTCGTTGTACAAGTGCTAGACGAGGCCCTAGCGCCATACAGGCTGATATAGCCGACGGTGCTGCAGAAACATGTCACATATCGTGAAGTCTGAAGGCCAACATCACAGATCCTCACTCTGTCTCATCCGTCCCTCGGGTGTTTCTGTTCGCCCCCCCTCCCTCTGGATTCCTGCTGACTATTGAAGCTCGTGAACTTGCATCCGTACCTGTGTGCGGCTACCTGTCTGTTTCCTCTGTCTGAATGGCGGACCCGCCTGCCCGTGCTTGCTGCCACGAAAGACGCCGAGCAGTGACGGGAACACAAACTGGATTCACATTGCGTTGGTATAACGAGGTGCGGAGACGGGGTGTTGGTTTCCGTGCTATGAAAGTAGCTGCACGTAAAGCGCACAAGATGCTGTATGTGTAGTATAGCAGGAGAGTGTAGCATTTAGCAAGTGTTCAACGCATCAATGAAAAAGAAGAAAGAAAGAAGAAGCGACGGCAGCCTGTAAAAAACGCTGGGCAAGAAGATTGACGTTGACGGATGTGAGCCAACTATCTTCAAGCGAGCATCTTGGGGCCGATATAAGTGCCCTGCGCGGTGATCCACGTACGAAGGCTCTAGTGAACACTGCCCAATGAAATGAAGGGCGGGCAGTTCTTGCAATTAAACACTGAAAGCGGCGTGAGATGCTGCGTAAAATAAAAGTGTGTATCCGCGAAAGGCGTCATTTCATGTACGAGAAAATTGACGAACTGATGGTAATCAGTGGATCACAGTGTTCCTACTGTGATGCACTGATGGGAAATAGAGGAGCACCACAAAAGTGAAGTCGCGCTCAAATCGCACTAAGATTGGGGCTTTCCCGCTTGTCTTCGAAACGTCGGAAACGTTCGCAGAGAAACGAATGTGAGCGGCGTGCATACGAATCATGAAATAACGTTTGAAACAAACATACAAACAAGTCTGAAGCAGGTGCTTTTTCATCGGCGGACAAGCGTTCATCGCAGAAAGACCTTTTCCATAGTGAACGCGCGCCGTTCGCTCTCTTTCACAACAGAAGACTACACTGTCTGGGTGTACTGCCTCCTTGATCCGCCGTGGTAGTGTAATGGTTACAGTACTCGGCTGCAACCCAAAAACGCGGGTACGATCGCGGCCGCGGGGGTCGCATATTCTGTTGAGGCGAAAATGCCAGATTGATTGTGGTTCGGTAAGGAAAGGACGCTAATTTCTGCAGCCCATGTAGGGAGCACGGCTAAGCGTCCATGGGGGTGGGGGAAAGGGAGTGAAAGAGATAGAGAGGAGAGAAAGGCCGTAGTGGAGGGCTCCGGAAATTTAGACCACCTGGGGTTCTTTAACGTGCACTGACAACGCACAGTACACGGGCCTCTGGCATTTTCACCTCCATCGAAAATGAGCCAGAGGTCCGTGTACTGTGCGTTGTAAGTGCACGTTAAGAACCGCAGGTGGTCTAAATTTCCAGAGCCTTCCACTACGGCTTTTCTCTCCTCTCTCTCTCTTTCACTCTCTTTCTCCCACCCCCGCGGACGCTTAGCCGTGCTCCCTACATACGTGGGCTGCAGAAATTAGCGTCCTTCCTAACCGAACCACGATCATCATCAGTCATCATCAGCCTTTGGGATCGGCCCACACATACACACCAAGGAGGTTTAAAATGAAAAATTCTGGAGTGGTGATTTTTGTGCTAACGGTGAAGCCGGCGGCCGCCATCTTACTCAGGGCATCGATTAACAGCATCCAAATAGCACAAAATAAAAAGCGTTTTCCTCACGCTTCTTAACCCTTTTAAAGCGGCCAGCTTTGCTAGACAGACACTGCTTGATGTGCTTCTTTGTGCTGCGGGTGCGGGGGTGAAACTTTACCATCGCGAAAATTTGTGTGCAATGTCGTGGCATGCTCAATGGTACTTCATTGGTACAAACAACGCGCTTTTATATTACGATTAGTCTAGAGTTTACTTTAGCAGATCAAGAACTCTTGAAATGATACTGGTTTCTGGATACTCTGGCAAGCTTTTAGGGCTGAACCATAGGCAAACGCCGGCTTCACCCGTCGCGGTAAGGTTCAGCGGGCGTTGCCAATCCAGCATTTTTTTAACCTACTTGATACACACGCACAGTATCCAGGATCGGCCCACACCCACATACGGTCACGCCGCCGCAAGCTCGGCCCTAAGGTGTTACACCCCTAAAGGACCTCTTTAAAAGCCCAGGCAACGGGTGGCCATTAGATCGGTGCAACAGCTAATAAATAAGAGGTGGAAAGCTCGACATATAGAACTTGTGACTACCTGTAGTTCAAAGCAGCGGCGATCAGCACATTCGCAATGTCTACGAACGGACCGAACAAAAAGTAATACGTCTTCATGTATAAGCAAGATTTAGCCTCTACACGATTCCGGCGTCTTACACTCACAAAATAACATCTAGGCACTGACAAAATAAGTCTTAGACACTGACAAATAACAGTACTTGGGCGCCTTCGAAAACTGCTTGTCCACTTATAATCGGCAGTGGCTTTCAGAGAACCCTCCGTTAGACGATCAGGCTATCCATGCAAGACCACTTTGGGGATCCACGATAACAGAAACTATCATTTGTCTTGGGACAAAGACGCCTTATTACGCTATAGTGCTAGTGTAATGTTACTGTCTCAAGGGTCATTAGACATACTCGACTTATCGCTACTGCGAGGACCAGCTGCACCGGTTGAGAGAGAACAGGGCCGTCGAAGTGCGCGCGCTAAGTGATGCTGTATTGACGCAAGCCGCCACCGCAAAACACGCCGATTACGAGTCGGCTAGGAAGTGTCCTCTGACCAGCAAGGATGAGAATACGACGATGTCTCAATCACGTATAGAGGTCGTTTGTCATTGACGTTAGGGAGCGATTAGATTCAAGCAGGGAAAAGAGCTATTCTGCGATATCAAAGCATAAATATGAAAAGTCACATCGAGCACGTGCGCATTTGCAACCGATTTGCATCTAGGAACATGACGCTCGCTGCTAATTGTAAAGGTGTAGTGATAGCACACCCAAATGCGACTGGCGTCATGCGCGCCGACCATTATTTATGCTCAAATACGCAGATGGGTGAATAGAAGAAGACTAGAAAGTTATCTACTCATAGAGATGTCTTTCCCCATAGAGCAGAATGCTACGAGGGGGTAGTTTATTTGTGTCAGTGTATGAATGAGGGGGTGATTGCTGACTCGCCGTTATAAAACATTGATATAAATCATGGACCTTCTTGCGGTCACGCTTTCTCAACCAAACATAGCGGGGCCTTCGTGACCAAATCATCGAGTCCCGTACGATCCCTATGCGGCTTCAGCGGACCTTACAGAGATAGGGATATTAAAATGATGCAAGAAGGTACTGCAGATGGCCATCACGATATTGGTACATAGCTGTTATAAGTACCTCGCCATCAAGCGTGTGGTCCGGTGCACACCTGAGTCCTTTCGGCGCATTCACAACATCGGTGGCTTTCATCGTGAGGACCCCATCTGTACGGAGCACATGGCTCCACAGAGAAGCTCTGAGAAAATTGCAAATGTTCAATTCCTTGTTTTATACTAGTGGCGGTACTTGTTTGTCATTGTCATACCAAGGACATCTACCGGCTCGCGATTACAGGCCTCAAAGCAAGGTCAATCAAAATGTTCAGATATTTCTGAGCTGCCTCTCGACATCAGGATTCATCCAGATTGAACCGTACTGTACACAGCGCAATCACATTCGATGGTGTACTTACAACATTGCGCATTCATAAACGGAAATTTTTAGACAGCTCTTTTAACAAAAACCACCTTAGGACTGCCTACTACCCGTGACCAATGGAATTATATCGCTCCCTCACAAAACGGAGGAAATTGCGCTGGACATGTATCAGAGGCTTTATTTCTATGTAAAATCAATTGAGGAGCAACGAGAGTGATTCCTCTGAAATATAAAGTACTTTAAAGACAGTACGTTGAGTAAAAATACTGTATGAATTAAGGCGACTCTGCATCGCAATTCTCGACGCTGTGGTCGCATAGTACTAAAGTAAGCTGCATCATCTTTGTTATTGGCTAACTGACAGGCGCAATTTTTTAGTCAAATAAGCCACGTTTTTTTGGAGCAGTTACTCTGATGACGCTGAAGTGAAATTTCCGGGCACATCCTACAATTTCATTCTTTTTCTACATCGTAAATATTGATTCATTTCCACCTCCGCACGAGCGACCGTAAATCCAGGACGCTGACACGTGAGAGAGGCGCCTTCGCGCACACAGGTCTTCAGCCTTGTGTACTACGTGTCGTGATACCCTAGGAATACGTCACTGTCTCATTACGTGGCGTGCATCGAAAGTTTGTCACGCTCTGTTGTTGATAGGGATGGTGCACGACTACAGGCCTACCGGCTTTCCGCCAACAACACAAGGCACGCCGTTTCGTAGAGGTGTAAGCCGAGTGGCTCCTGCGGCGTTGAGTGATATGGGTACCAAGGACATTCTGTGCCACTGAATAGTCAGAAGAAAAGCGTGGCAATGAATGCCACGCGAAATTCCTGCCAAGAATGTCTCTATAAGGTGCACTTGGTAGGTGACTGTAGGTCTGAGAGGAGCATCAATATAAGTAATAAACTTCAGTGCCCTCTTCATAACTGTTAGTTACAATAAACGCTGGAATCATTTATATGTTCCTCGTTCTTAACATCGTCATTGCCATAGCCTTCTACCTCATAATGCTAAGGGCACAGCGCCCCCCCCCTCCCCCCACCTTCCCCGTGCCTTTTAGCGATGTCACCGTCACCGCTTTTATTGCCATTAGCACAGTCCTTGTCACCGTTATTCGCGTTGTCACTAGGACTAGAGATCCTGAATACGGTGGTTACAGCGCAACAATATAATGAGAAATGAAAGGACAGGAAAGAAGCCCACCTTCTTGTCCCTTCGTTTCTTCTGATGTTGTTGCGCTGTAACCACCGCATTCGGTATGAACCAACTCGTCAGAATCAAGCATTTTGTAAAACACCTTCAATCAAAATCCCTACGCCAGAGACTTGAATTCCGTCTGGGTCAGGCTTGAGATACCGGGATGCGGTAGACGAAGTGCAGGAAAAAGAAGTGTGGAGTCCTTAGTCACGAATTTGTCCCTGGTGATAACGTGCGTGTCCTGTGCAAACGTTGATCAACAAGAACCTGGCAATCTAGAAATCGCTGGCGCTTTTCTATATACGCGTAAGCCATACAAGTACCCTCTTGAGCCGGCGCTCGTGGCTATGCCCAAAGGCCAGCGGACAGAAAACGCTTCCCTAGCAATCTTGCGTCGTCCATCATGTCGAGGTGAAAAACAGATGAGCCGTCGACAGGCAAAGGCCACGGAGAGAACGCACTTCGATGGTATTCGCACACTGCTCAAATCTAGATGCGCTCGCGTTATACCAAGACACGAGGTGGACACGTATGTAAGAACCAGGGCTTCAACAAGACAGATGACCGGATGTCCCTTCGTTCTTGATAACGCTGTAGTAGCTGCCGCAGCGGTTGTGAGGAAAGGACAGACAAGCCGTCGTGGTGGCGTCATAGCATTCAGAACGTCCACCTTTACGGCTTGCCACGCAGGAACTGCAGTGACCGTTCCTATCACTCAGACGGAGGGTTTTTTGTAGAGTCGGTATCTCGGGTTTCATACAAATTATGTATCAGCGTCTACAAAGTGCGATATCGATGGTGCAGGAGGGTGATCAAAATGGCGGCAACATTTGACTGCAGGGGATTTGGCCACGAGTCCCCTTTCATCGAAAGCGTTTGAGATGGGTGCTCGAATGCATTAAAGATATGGCAGCTCATTAAGTCTCGTGATTTTTATAGCAGCTTCAGGCAGCGGCAAGGGCTATGTCAATAATGGAATGTGGTCCTGCGGCCGTGGAACTTGGGGCTAACAGGTCATCAGATCGTCACAGCCAGACATTAAACGCATGTTACAGAGCATAGAAGAAGGGGCATTGGGAGGGTTCACGGGAGAAAGGACGTAGAATTCCCCTTTCGGCGTGCTTTCAAAATAAGGGAAAATCATTGACGCTTCAATGTTATTATCGGTTGTGTTCGCGATGTTTATGCTGCGCTTAGTGCCTCATGTTGACGAACAACTAACGGTTGGCAGTGACTGGTCTATTATCGAAGCCGGGACGCATTGTTTTGCAGTTACAAACTACTTGTTGGGCTGTTATCTACGTTAGCTTCGGCCCTGGTGATGAGTCCTACCGTTATGGCTATGACTAAATAGAAGTTGCATGTTTGGCAGGGACACTCTCTACAATGCAGAGCACTTGCAATTCGGAACGTGATATTTTTGAAGGCGACCTTTTTTAACTGCCTTCGCCAATCTACGGAAGATTCCTCGCTGTTATGAACATCCGTGCCACAGGAAAGCTTTAATTCATTTTGTAGAATTCCCCTATGTACTACGACTGTGTAATAAACTGACAACTCAGCCGAAATAAAAGAGAAATGGGCAAGACCATGCTAGGCGATGTTTTCTGAGGACAACAGAGTGGATTCCACGATAAGGCAAATGTGAGATGGGGCGGCAGGAAGTTAGGTGGTCAGATGAGATGAAGTCAGCGTGCACAATGTGGCCACCGCTAGCACAAGGCGGAGTTAACTGTAGAAACATTGAAGAAGCCTTTACCCTTATTTAGGTGTAGAAAGGGTGCTGATGATGGCGAAGAGCCTAAGGAAAGTATTAGCAATAAACAAAGTATCCGCTGATGTTGGCGTTCCACCGCTTGTACCTCACTTCCTTCTTTCCTTTATTTATTTATTTATTTATTTATTTATTTATTTATTTATTTATTTATTCCAATGCGCACAGCGCCTTTTGGAATTACAGTTGGGGGGGGGGGGGGGAGGGGCAAAAGCAGGTAATTGAGCAAGCGTAGAGCGGCAAGAAGCCAAATTTACAAAAAAAAAATTCATAGTACGAAAAGCACAGAAGCAAATACGCCACAGGGGATCACGAGGACTATTTACAATACGAATTGAGCAAAGAGGAAGCACATACATCAGGGGAGATTGCACTCTGCGTTGTAAGAGCACTCTACGTTGTAACACGTGTATGTGTAATGTCTCGCATGCAACGCTGATACATTGCTCATTACAAGTTTCCGAGAAGGAACTTAAGCTGCTGGTCATTGATTTGTGGGGTTTTACGTCCCAAAACCACGATATGCTTATGAGAGACGCCGTAATGGACGTCTCCCGAAATTTCGACCACCTGGGGTTCCTTAACGTGACTGTCATCGTACAGTACACGGGCCTCAAGATTTCGCCTCCATCGAAGTGCAGCCTCTGCGGCCGTGATTCGATCCCGGAACCTTCGTACCAGTAACCGAGTGCCATATTCACAAGACCACCGTGGCGGCGCGCGGCTGCTTATTGCGTGGTAGCGACCCTGTGCGCTCTCAGCCATATTTACTCTTTTATGGAATTCTCCAGTCGCATATTCACACGGGTTAACGTGTGTCCACCAAATCGAAGGTACAACTGTGCGCAGAACGCGTTTACGCACAAGGTGACGGTGACCCTTCAGGCGAATTCCATGAAAGCTCTCACTTAAGCGAGGAGGTCCCTCTTCCGAAACTGGGTCTGACCTTCAGCCTAAGCGGTGTAGATATAACACTGCACTGCGTAGCCTAAAGGGGAGAAGCAGATGAAGAAAGTAATTCTGCATAGCGGACCGTCGCAGTCTCGTACGAAAGACGCAGCCGGCATGATCTTCGCATTACACGGTCATGTCACTCCCGCGGGGCCACGCTGGTCACGCGAGTGGTCTGCCGCTACGTCTTCGGCCGTTTGACCGGTCGCGATATAGCTTTCGCTTCTATGTACCCGCCTTCAGTGGCGTGCGAGTTCAGTGCAGCGAACTCGGGCGTGATGTCTTTATATGAAAGGCACACACGGCAGGTCCTACTTGGACCTCCTTGCTCTGCTACGGCCACTTGTAATAGCTAGTTGCTTGTTTGGTTTCCTTTATGCTCACGTGGTTCACATCCGGGTTACACTATATCAAAATGAGAAGGCCCGCTGTAGGATACGGTATGGAAAAAATAACCAGCATGTGGTGAAGGCAAGGGAGGGTGGTGGGATGTACGCAAACGCCAGTGGAGTTGATGCATTCGTTTGACTCACGAAGTATATCTCACTCCACTGGCGTGGAGCTGGCGAGATATACGCTTACCGCGTTTATCTTATTTCGATCTCTGCACAGTGAAGTTCTAAGCTCTCGTTGTTTTTTTTTCTTCTTTACCAGTTGAGCTTTGCAAGAATCTTAAAAGTTGATTTCGGCAATTAAACAATTACACTTTTCTTTGAAAATATTTATAATTGCTTGTCTTATTTATAGTGTGCGCTGTTCCATAATTTATTATTTTGTGCATGTTCCTCAAGTTTATTTATTTATTTACTTATTTTATTATTTATTTTTTTTGTTGTCTTTGTAGTGACCTCGTACATCTCCGGCTTGTCTGTTTCTTTTCAGTTGGGCACTTTGTATATTTGTGTGTGTGTTTGTGCTTTGAAATGTTTGTAATGAATCTAAAACATCTTGGCATGCAAATAACCACCGTAGCACTCTCTTCCACAGTACAAGGGCGTCAACTTTCGCCTCCATCCTTCAATGGAGGCGAAAAGTTGACGCCCTCATACTGTGCAATGTCAGTGCACGGTCAGCACCTCGGGTGGTCGAAACTTCCGGAGACCTCCGCTACCTGTCGTCTCTCATAAACAGAGCTGGTTTTGGTATGTAAAACCCCAGAAATCAATCTACAAGTGTCAACGATTCAGGGCAATCGAACCCTACTGTGGTAAGCCTGTCACAGCTTTCCAATTTATCGGACGTACCATGATACTCTCCACGAACATGTCTTGCATTGCGTGTTTAGGGACAGCAGAGAAGCATTAACTTAATGAAATGAAGACCTGACCTAGTTCCTCTGCAGTGAAAGCAGAACGAAGTGCGGGCCATCAATTCGCCTGCGTTTCATTGCGTTTCTATTGTGTTTAGCTTTGGCGTTTTCGAATTGTTTTCACTTAATTTTGTCTCATTGTACGATTATTCACCATTGTTGTGCACCTTTTAACTTATCGCACTATTTTGGTTTATCTTAACCATTCTTAATATGGATCCATTTAATTGATTTTTAGCCATTACTGACCAGTTGTATGGGAATACGTTGGAGTACGTAAACTTGTGCAACTACGATGCAGTCATTCGGCTTTGCTTCTCTAGTGCCTATGGCCGGCGTTTTTCTTTATGTCAATTAATTGGACTTCATTACGTGATTATTTGCCCTTAACGTGTGTCTTCTATTTTATTATACTAATATGGTATATTAGAACCATTCTTAATCTGTGCCCGTTTTTCAATAAAGAGTATAGCGCCTGTAGTTTCACACAGTGCGTTTGCTTTGCCTGAGAAATTGTCCGAAATGTCGGAAATCGAGCGATCCCACGTTCGCAAGATCAGAAATACAACCTATTTCAACGATACGGGCGGTGCAGTTCTGGCATTTAACTGAACCCTCAAATTCACTTCAGGGCCATCTTCCATGAATGTTTGTTTTGTTGTAAAGTAGTGAAAAGCGAGCACACTCATCGAGAAGAACCGTCTAACGTTATCTGATCCCTGACCTGAGGGTCCTTATCTTTTGCTACTGCTAAGTGTGCAAATGACCAACCAACAAGTCCACGTAGGCATCCTTATACATTCTCAAGTACGCATCGCATTTTTTGACGCCTTCGAAACACCTACAAACTAAAGTCCAGGAGGGTTCGGCTGTAGTATGGCTTTCACATTAGCATGTAGGATGTCACTGACGTTGAGAAATCGGCCTTTTGATATTACCAGCATGGCATCACTAAAAAAAGGGAAATCCCGCTACGAAACTTACAATTGCAAAACCACAGCATAGTGTCACCAAAATAATTATTCGTTTGTGCGTGTTTTCATTTCAGGTGCGTGCAATGCCCTTGTCTCCGGTTTATATATTTTTCCAGCCCGGAATTCGCCGGTTAAACACAACCATTTATGCGGGCAATATTCATCGGCCTTTTAAGCGCCAACGTATACTGCATTTAACAATGCGTCACGCATGAGAGTGAACACAAAGGAAAGTGAACAGCAATAAAAGCTCAAACGGATGCCGCACATATATACAGGAGAGCAGGGATCTCCGAGACTTACATGCAGTGCGGGCACTGCGATTTTCAATGGACGAGAATAACGGCCACGACTGCGTGCGGTTAACAATGCAAGCGGCACTGAAATGAGCTTGGCTGGATGATCGATAAATCACACGGCGGCCAACGATTACATGGGGCTGAACCCCAAGTGCGCTACGAATGCGACGTCTTCGTTGAGTCTGGCCTCACTTTCGGCCCCATCAAAACACTTCCCCCTCAGAACTCTCGCCCCTAATTCGATTACATTGCGGAGATGACCACAGCCGCCCACGCCCGGCGCACCCCTCGCGCCGGGTAGGGGAACACCTTTATCGAACCACGGCACGCGCTTCCAAAGCCTCTGTGCTCTTCAGGACCTCCTTGCAGCCGCTCAGCTTGAACGGATGTTGTAGGTCAGACACGGGAGGCGTTGTAGACGCCGCTGACCACGAGAGCGGTCTGTCCGATCTTTGCATGCAGAGGTGCTGCTCGCAGGGTCTCATTGAACGCCTATTAGTGTACTTATCGCCTCTGTTGAAGGAAAAATAGCAGAGGTGGCTATTCGAAGGAAACCTTTGAAGACGCCGACTGCGCCCGACTCTGAACGAACGCCAATGACGACACGCAAGGTGCTTCAGAACCCGTAAAACCATGGACAAAAAAGCCCTACGTTGGGACAGCAGCGGCTTGCTTTCTGGTGCCTCTTTATTCCGAGGAAACGGGAAGGATTGAAACCCGCGAAGTGAAGCTTTTTCAGAAGCACCGTGCAAATAGGTTTGAGCATGCGTATCTCTTAGTTGTCCTTGTCACTTATTTGCGGAATGCGATAGTTTGAAGATGCGGCAGTACATTTCCACGAGTTTCTTACGGCTTTATCAACAAAAGTAGCAGCTCGAGGAGGGTTCCCACAAACGATTGACAACTGCAAGTCTTACCTCGTTGCCAGAATGAACCATTGAGTGCTGAGCGGGGTTTCAAGTTCTGAGCTCGTGTCCAAACGCTGTCAGTCAGTCTCATTGGATGAACCATTGCAATACAAGAAAAGGGGAAATAAAAACGTTGTAGAATTACTAGGTTCACAGGGCGCATAAGGTTAGCAGTTCATGTGTTCACTTCAGTGCAGTGTAATACAAATAACAAAAGAAATGCACCAAGGGTTCGTATAAAAAGATACGCGGAGGAAAAAAACATGGAGCATTTATCTTTCCAGCACGCACAGTGAGGGCAACCGTCTTATGTTTCGTTTGTACCTTAGCTCTGTATAGCTGTAGCATGCGGATGAAATAGCGAGACAATCAAAGGAAACTGAGCGTTTGGTGCAGCCTTCGGGAATAAGATGAACAAATGTCTTAAACATTGCGTTGATCCTCAAGGACTGTTTTTCCCCAGACAAGAGCTGTTAATTAGGCTACTTCAGTCTTTAGGCTGCACTCCCAAGCTCTGGTAGGGTATCGCAAGAATAGGCGTGGGCTGGAATACGCTTTATGCGGTCATGCTGTATCACTGCGGAGATCTGTGAGGGCGACGCGCGCGGACTTTCCAGGGAACGATGGCGAAGAGAGAGAGAGAAAAAAAGAATAAAGCGCACAAACCAATTATCGCTTACGGGCCGCTAATGTTCTCGTTCGCGTAACAGAGATGGATCATTGGCGCCTCTTATACAAGCTAAACGAATAGATCACGTGCTGCTCCATTTCAAGTCATCTTCGCAAGGCGCAGTACTTGCGTGCACACGTGGCACACAGACCACCCAGGCGGACGGAGAAGGAATAATAATGAGGAAACAAGGCTCAGTCAGAGGCACCCACTTAGTGGCCGCTATGTGGGCCATTCTGCTTCACACCTGTAGTGCATCTCTACCTGCTCAGTCAAAAGCGCATGCTGCATGGCTTTTACGTGGCCCATTTTGAGTTTCACACCTGCGGTACATCTCCACCTGCTCGGCTACGGAGTGTGTCTGAAAGGAATGCCTCGCAAGTGCAGTCGTATAGTGATCGATACTTTGTTGCTGTAGCAGTTTCAGTGCGTTTCTTGCCTGTCACTGGCCGAGGACTCTTGTTCTGATGTACTTATCGGACGCTAAACATTTGCTTTGTCGTTTTGCGAAATTGCGATACCCATATACGAAAACAATGATTCCTGCAGCGTTCCAGACGGGAGTCACAACTTACTGTACCACAAGGTCTTGTCTAAGTGTTGCAGTAGCGCTTTTGTAGCGACATCCATGTAGATCCGGTATCAAACACGTCAGTTTTCTGATAACGAAAGTTGCAGGATACAGGGCAGTGCTGCCGACTGGACAGGTCTTTTCTATCGCTGTTTCGGTTATTTCACTTATCGGCATTCTTAAGGACAAGGAGCATTATAGAAGAGAGTAAGAAATCGAATATGAAGTGATAACAAGCAGGGAACGGAGCACAAGAAAAAAAAAATGTACGAGTTCTTAGGCTCCTGAGTACAGAATGCTAGCTCGGGCTCTTTTTAAAAAAAGTCGATGGTTTCCAATGGCGGCGATGCTTCCAGATGTGAACAATCGTTGCTCTTCGGTTTTGCAGTCTGTTCTTCCCATTCCCGCATTTACTCAAACATCTAGGCTCACGTAGATGCAACTACCACCACCTTTCCGAAGACAGATCGCAAGATTTATTCGCGATAAGGTAAAGCCGGGATGCGTAATAAAATTGGACGCTAAGTCTCGTGTAGCGTCTTTAGGTGACATAGGCAAAGTCATGCGGGCCCCAGGCGGCAGCACCCCAGGACACATAAACTGGTAAGGCAAATGCGAAAAAATGAAAGAAAACTAAATAAATGTAGTACCTCGACCGAGAGTTTGAAGCAAATGTCCACAGAGACGTGGCGCCATTACGCGAGAGCGAAGTGAGGGCAACATCCGCCCCGATTGCGCCATACTCAGCGCCACGTCAGAGGCACCGCTTCTGAGGTCGTTAAAACGCTTTCAATTACATGGACTCGTCCCCTCCTCAATAGAAGGGAACACCAGATAGCTGCGGAAAGTCGTATATAACCCAGGCACATAAAAACGGCCGTTACTCCCGCCTTATTTATTTATTCTTTTTTTGGACTGCACATTCTGTTGTAGCTGCAGAGTCACACACTACTTGGGTCGTTGAGCCAATTTATTTGTTTATTTTTGCGACCGCTCTTGAAAGCAAATGTTTGCCTGGTAGATTCTCTCGGCTTCTTCGCTCTACGTGCCATGCAGTGCATTTACCTTGGAGTGAACGAGAAATCCGCACATTATAGCGAAGATTTTTTAACTTTGTTTTGACGCAACAGGAAGCATACCCTCGACAATCCTTCACTTGCTGGTATTAGCATGATTATTTGATTTGTGTACCCAATCGATGCTGGTCAAATCCCCTTAACAAGGCCTTCGGTTTATTCGACACGCAAGACGTTGTTAGGGCTTTCCTGCACAACCTACGCCATGGGCAATTATGATAACCTCGTTTGTTTTAACCGTTACCTTTTTTTACACATGATTACAATAGCACATGATAGCTAATATAGGAGGCATAGTTCGGTCAACTTCCCTTTCTTGCTCATCGGTGTCATGTTCGAAAGTATTTGCTTTTCGTCGCTTGACGAAGCAAATTTTTCGGATGTTTTGTTGTTGAGGAAAATTACACTAAGAGTTCTAGTTGGTCTATAGACAACCCACCGCTTGCAGACTATGGGGTTGCTGTGGAAGCATACGGGTGCGCCGATGCTGGAAGTGACGTTTCGTGAGCCATAGGGCAACCAGAGGCACACAAGTCTAGTATTCCAGTGACCCACACGTTCCTCTAAATTGTTAGTGTAAATTATTTGCAGTGATGTAACGGTCACCTCCTGGTAGTTTCTTCGTTCTTCTCCATGGATAAGATAGAAAATTGGTTTTTGTGCAAGTCATTGATGGAGAGAACGCAACAAGATGCCGTAACATGCTTTGCTGTTGAAGTCAACAGCTCCGGTAACCCCACATCTTCAAATGGCGAAGCTTTAAAGCGCAAACTAAATTTCTCTATAGTTTATATAAGAAGCAGAAAATTCGGTTATCACGCCGCATTCCACGTATTCGCTTGCGTTATGCGTATTGTCCACTGTGTTATCTGGACCATAAAATGGGCCGTAACCTGTGTGAAACTTTCGTTCACAGACGTGGACAGAGTGGGAAGTAGTATGATCAAGAAAACACCAGTAAACGACGAAGACGAATGTCAAATCTCTCGAGGAGATCGCTCCAGCAAGAAATGTTTGCTTTGCAAGGTGACTTCGGACATCAGGAGCGCCTTTGACGAGCTGTTTTATTGCCGAACAAGGCGCTCTCAGTCGATGTGGCATGAATTAACAAGCCGGCAACCTGCACAAAACGAGGGTGATTATCTGTTGCTTTTGCTTTACGGCTTATCACAGGTCGTTTTGTAAGACACGTTCGCACACTTGCGTCCGGCCTCCACGTTTAGGGCTTCGGCCCGCGAAGAGATGCCGCCGAAGTTAACGACATTCCTGAAAGTAAGACGTTCTGGAAGACAGGAAACAAAAGATTTCGGCAAACGGACTGCAAAATGCAGCTTGAGAGTGTATGAGGCAACCGAGAATGAGATTTGTAGCTTTCAACATCGTGGTAAAGGAAGGACATCTGTTTAATCTTGGAACCTGTAGTCTAAGCGAAATTTTACGGTGGAGCGATAGGTGCCCTATCTTGAGCATCGAAGGCACGGGAGGAACAGATGGGGTGCGGGTTGACAACGAAGCGTTCAATTTTATATAGAACTTTCTTCAGGTTCCCTTGCGTGGTTAGTATTCGAATGAAACCTCGCGTCTTCTTTGCCGCGATGTTAGTTTTAAACGTGTATCGCGGCAACCTTGAGCGGCGGCCTCTGCAATGGCACTGCCGTATCCAAGATAACAGGTTGCTAGCGAAATAAATGGGACCTCCACATAAGAAGGAAAGGAGCTTCATGTGTCAGCAGGTGTTCCATTACATTTAGTGTCACTGAAGCTATATTTGATTATGTAATCTTAATTTCTGGGGTATTGCGTGCCAAAGCCGCGATACGATTGTGAGCCACGCCGTAGTGAAGTACTGCAGAAATGTTTGTCCATCTGCACTTATTTAAGCAGCACCGAAAATGCACAGTACACGGGCTTCTTGCACCTCTGCCATCAACCAAAATGGGACCGCCCGTCCAGGAGCGAATCCGCGTCCTTGGGGTGAGCAGCCGGGCACCATTAGGACTGTACAACCGTGGCTGAGAGGATTTGATTCTCTCGGCTCATACGGGTAGCACACGCGACTTGGTCAGCTCACTTCTTTCGCATTTTCTTCGCAGCCAGCATGTTTGTGACAGCCTTGCTTTTGTCGCCTATATGTTTTCTTTCTCAATAAAAATTTCGACACCTAGTGACTACAAGTCGCGTCAGATCATAGAGTACTTTTCCTATAGGCTACCTTGCCGAAGCCTAGAATGTGGGGGTGTGCGACTAGGTACACTTGTTTCTGTTTTTGTCAGCAACTCGGTTGATATCGGTGAAACACTGGCTGCGGTACGACTTAAAAAAAAAGAGAGCAACAATAAAAACGACGTCGTTCTCCTGTGTAATTGAATCAGCGCAATTTAGCAGCCAGCCGCAACGGTCGGTTATTAGCCACTAATAAGAAAGGGCAGAAAAAACGTCTATTCAAGGTCGACCCCTACTTTACAGTCGTGAAGAAGATCTGTAACCTAGACAGCTACTGACTGGAGAACCCACCTATAAAAGACATCCACCGAGAATAAACTGGATTGCGCGCATATGCAGCATGTCACCACGCATGAACGGAAGCCTACACTCCTCACGGAACTATTAACCTACTCAATCCTGCAATTACAGAACTTACGATCAGAAACCTGAGATACTGACTATTTACGAAGCTAGACCGTGCATGTGTTCTAACAATGTCCTCACGGCTACTTGACAAAAAAGTATACTGCAATATCTTTGCTTCTCATTTTAGAAATACTGCGCCGCGGGGCAACCAATGTTTCTTCAAACCTTAAATGCTCGTGCTCGCCATCCTATTTCCCTTTCGCATTTCTATACCATTGCGGCTCTATTCCAGCTTATGGGTCAACTGAACGCTCATTCCGATCACGTCTTTCGATTTTTCCTCTGCTTCCTTTCTTCACATGTGATTACAATGTCCTTGCAGTACACACATGTGTGCCTTGAATATAAAGTAAAAGGAAACAGTTTTGTACAGGACAAATGAGAACGGAAGAGAGGAGTTCAGTTCCGCCAGACCTTGATTTTGCAGGTATTATTAACTTCCAGGACGAATGAATGCGACCGGCTAAGATGTTAAGCTGTCAGAACAACAGCATCGTTTGTCATCATGCCGACCGCTGAGCTGCCAGGGGGTCAGGAGATTTGTCAAAAGTTGCGGCGTGAGTTTAACAGCTGTCCTGAAGATTGGGAAACTGGTAACGAAAGACAGAAGAGGCACAAGACTCCTCTAGCATCTCAGTATCGCCGTTTCTCTTGAATACATGATGTCACTGCAGAATCTTCCTTTACTTTGGCGTCAGAAACTTTAAGCAAGTAAACCTTGGCTGCTCGTTAAAGGAGTACTGACACGAATTTTTGACATTCTCGTATTATTGCTGTAAATGAAAGCACTGACGTGGAGAACCCCCAAAAGAGTACCACGGTGCCTCGCAAGGCAATGAATATATTTTTAATACGGCTTCCTTAAAAGCCCACTTTCGGTTTCGATTTCGACGGGGCGGTTTCCTAGTGACGTGTCAACATAGTCGGACGTACGTCTGAGCCATGTAGGGGCAACAGTTCGTGATAGCGTCGCTGCAACTCTGTCGTCTATGGTCAATTACACGTGGGGCAGGCAAACAACGACAATTTCACGGTCGTCCAGTGACTCTGACGGCGATTTCGGCGATTTTTTAGGGTCTGTGCTCACACGTCATCATAGTGTCCATTGCGCTGCGGCTGACTTGCAGTGCTGGGAGACGAAAACTTTAAAACCAAACTAAAATACTTTGTACGTGTTTCCTGGCTTCCGTGTGCGAAGGGCGTTAACAATACATGACTAGAAAACGAAAAATGTATAATTTGCGCCGCCGCGAAATCGTGTCAGTACTCCTTTAAGGCTGGTCCTTCAAGTTCCATTCGGCCATGCGTTTCGCTCATTCTGTGAAAAGAAAAGAAAAATATGACACTTACATCACTGCTAATGTTTGCAACTGGCAACAATCAATTGGCCACCACTGAATCTCCTCTCATGATGCTCGCGTGCGAGGCAAGTCCCTCATCACCTCGCCTCTTGAATTTACGACCGATCGCTTTTTGTCCAGGTGTTCTAACACTGTCCTCACGGCTATTTGAAAAAGAAAGTATACTGCAATATCTTTGCTTCTCATTTTAGAAATACTGGGCCGTGGGGCAACCGACGTTTCTTCAAACCTTAAATGCACATGCTTGCCATCCAATTTTCCTTTCGCATGTCTATACCATCTTTGCTCTATTCCAGCTTATGGGTCAACTGAAAGCTCATTCCGATCACGTCTTTCGATTTTTCCTCGGCTTCCTTTCTTCCTCGCATGCGATTACAATGTCCTTGCAGTACACTCATGTGTGCCTTGAATATAAAGTAAAAGGAAACAGTTTCGTACAGGACAAATGAGAACGGAAGAGAGGAGTTCAGTTCCGCCAGACCTTCATTTTGCAGGTATTATTAACTTCCAGGACGAATGAATGCGACCGGCTAAGATGTTAAGCTGTCAGAACAACAGCATCGTTTGTCATCATGCCGACCGCTGAGCTGCCAGGGGGTCAGGAGATTTGTCAAAAGTTGTGCGCCAAGGCTTAAGCGTATCCCTCGCTAATGTAGTCGGTTCCGTTCTACCGAAACGCGATTGAGTGTGCAAGCGCCGCGATGTTGACAGCTTACAACGGCGTTCAGCGGCCAAAGCGATTACCAATGAGCTTGGCTCTATTTGGAGCTCTTGAATGGTACTATGGCATTTTTTAAAACTGGATGCGGAGTGAGATGTATATTGGGTAGGGATTAGTAGATGTCGTAAAACTTTAGTAAGGCTGCAGGTTCGACTCGCGTAAACGCCATGCTCGAGGAATAAAGTGCGCAGAAAATGTTCAGGAACGGCAAGGGATGAGTCCAGCAGGGAGGAGCAACAAAAGAATGTAAGCGTTTGAAAATGCAGGGTGAAAGGAAGGTACGGGAAGCAAGCACGCGAATGGGTCTTGAGAACACTTTGAAGTGTTCGCACTGAAAAAACACTCCGACAGCAGCATGGCCATAAAAACGGGAAATTCTTTCAATTATCAAAGCTTTTTTTCTCGTTAATTTCATGCAGGTCGTACTGTGGTACCGCTGGCACTTAAGGATGTCCTGGTAGTTTTACCAATATCCAACGATGATTCAAATAACAATGACAACGCGCACAAACGTTTTCTGCAATGTAGGTGCAAATTTCTAAAGATACGGACTTGTCTTCGCCGCCTTGACGAAGACGAGTCCGCTTGTCGAAACGTTGGCTCCTGCGACATTCCCTGTTCTAAATCATATTTTGCGATTTGTTCATCGATTCAAGCATCCATCTTCCCCTGAGATTCTCTTCTAGTAAAGATATGTGGTAATTTAAAATGCATTTTTCAATGCGAAGCATTTTTTGATGAACTTAAGCAAGTTTGACCATATCTATCTATCTATCTATCTATCTATCTATCTATCTATCTATCTATCTATCTATCTATCTATCTATCTATCTATCTATCTATCTATCTATCTATCTATCTATCTATCTATCTATGTCTCCGTGCTCTTCTGACCGTCTAGTTCACTTGACATACACTAAGGTTGGGGTGCTAGGGTACGAATGTAGGACGAACATAGCAATGTAACTAATCTTTGCACTAACGGCGAACAGGCTTTGTAACCACGCGCACGGCTCCCCGGTGCAATATTCCCACAGAATAAGGTAAAATGTCACACGCGAAGCAAGAGAGGCGTGTGCCTGTACGAAACGGCTTGCGATTCAAGCAAAAAATGTCCTTTCTATAGAGTGGCGTTTACCGACAACAAGCTGGGTTTGTTTCTAACAGTGAGTCTTTAAGCATAGGCGACAAGTTCGCATTATTGGACCACGGGGAACGAAGAACGATTGTGGCGCTGCCACCTGTCTTCAACTTAGTAGCAATACATATCCCTTTGAAAAGCTCTACTGCCAGTAACAATGAAGTTTCGTTTTTCTGCTGTCACTGCGAGAAGAATAAAAGTGCAGCCTACTTTTTTCTTCGTTAGGGGCAGCTGTATAAAAAGTACATATCAAGGCACAATTTAAGAATATGCGTATGAAGCATTACTGCTAATAAAGATGCAGGTTTTATTATATGGCAGCCTGGAAAGGTACAGCTATTGCTTTCAGTTCACTGTTTTGCAAGGCTCAGGCACCTTGACAACCTCCACCAGGAAATCGCCAGCTTGGCAGGCAATTACAAACGTCAAACCGACGGCGCGTGCGTCATCGACACAACCTAAGAGGATACATATAGAATGAATGGACAACTCAAGCATCGTAACACGTGTATAGGTGGCCATCATGTGGCAGCGATCGAAATGCGGCTAGCAGCTTCTAACAACCGCCTGCCTGCTGTGACATTCCTGCAATTGAATAAGGAATCGATCTGGCACTATGCCTGCTCGAGCAACGCACGCTAATGGGATCGTTTACGTGCTGTCAAGGGCGCGTCAGACGATGTAATGGACCTCACAGGTAGTGGAACTGTACGAAGATCGAAGGATTGTCCAGCCACTTATATATTGATAGCTGTCGGAAACGTCAGCACATTAAGCTTTACGGCACAATGTCGCTTGGTAAATGCCACAAGGACATATTAGCACCATAGATGGAGAGTCGGTGATTAATTGTCTGTCACGAAATTAGCCCAGGTCTGATGGAATGCCTGTGTGAAGTGAAAACTTAAATGGTCCTGCAAGCTTAGCTGCCAAAGCGATCATACGTGTTTGCGGGGCTCTGCAGTATGCGCAGTAAATTTCCACAGACAAAGCGCCCTCCCTTTTTCCTTCCGACCCCCTCCTACTGAGGTTCTTATATCCAAAGAGCAGGCTAATGTAAAGGTACGGGGCAGACTTGGCGCGCCTAGTGGATAATTATGGAAGGTGAGTGTGTCTAACCCATTGCGACCACGCGTTAAAATAACGCGACATCAAGATTTCGATCGCTTAGACATTGCTTTCTTAGAGCAATTATCCCGACGTTTCAATGTTTCTTTCTTTTGAGGAGCATTGTGCTCTACATGCAACACACGAGAGGACCTTGAACACGTCCTGTGCGATTGCCAGCGCTACGACTCCGAGAGAAAGACTCTGAAGGCAGCGATTCGTCTGCAACACGGTTCGACCTTGGAGCTGCGGCATCTCCCAAGCCCGTGACAAAACAGCACCAGCGCACTACGCAGCACTAAATCATTGATAACTTTTCTACCGGCAACATGCCTCAAAGAAACGCTGTAAACTGTGTATAGTGTATATATGTACATATTAGTGTGTGAGTAAGTGTGACTGCATGCGCGTGTTGTGGTACACGTGATCATTGTAAACATCACAATCACCGCTAAACACCTGGAGTAGCAAGCCAGGCCATTAACCAGGCTAACATATCCGGAGCCATTAATAAAATATTCTCTCTCTCTCTCTTTTGAGGTGCGGGATGGGGGGTTACAACGTCGTGGCGACTCTTCCAGCGTTCTAGAAGCGCCGCGTCCCCCGAGGCAAGCCTTCGGCCCTATGAGCAAAGTTGCACGTCACGGAAGACAGCGGTCTCGACAGAGCGTGATTGGAAGCGGCCGAGGTAACGCTGGTGGAGTGGAAGGTGCGCGGCTGTCAGTCAAGTGGCTCTGAAGCTCACTGCCTTCGGCTCACTATACAATTCCCCGAGGCATTGTCACAGACAGCTTGACATTTTGAAACTATTGTGCCAGCACTCCAGGTGAAAAGGGCTGTAGATTTTATTCTATCACTCCATATTTTGAGGTTCCTGAGCGAATTCGCAGTGGCGTCATAGATTCTTAAAGCCTACGCTAGAGTGTGCATAGTTCGTACATTAGCGAAATAAATTTGCTTCTGAGTGGACACAGCCTTAGATTGCCACAAGTTTCAAGAAATGTTCGCGAAGCAGTTCGACTAAAATAAAAAAAGACAATTTTAAAGCAGCCACTTCACGTTGAAACTCAAGCGGGAGCTCAGCTTACTGCAGAAATCAAACCTTAGCCAATTGTCATTCAAAATCTATTAACTGGCCACTTGGGCCCGTTGACCTAACATTGTGGAGCCCTTCTCCGAAAAAAAAGAATCAGAAATAATAAGACTGCTTGACATGAAACAAAAATGTGGCCACATACAACGAGCTCAAAAGACTCGGTATCCACCTCATCCTACTTCTTCCTGTGCTATGACGGTACGCCATCACCTTGATGGACAATCACCGTAACGAGCATTCGGTTGGGCATCAGTCGCCACGAGTGGCTCACGCCTCTAACGACGCGCATCTTCAAAGCGTGCCTGGCACGTAATCGCCAAGGGGCGCTTATTGACGACCCATTACGGACAAGCACCTTCTTGTTCTAATGACGGGTCATTCACTCTGCGATCATTTCGCGGATGTTTGTGACCCCCCCCCCCCTTTTCCCGCATTTCCAAGCCATTCCTGATTGCAGACAATCATAACAAGCAAAACACTAGGGCACGATAGCACACCAGAATTAGGTAGAAAAGAAAGCACTAAACATCAAATCATTCAGTGCTCACACCATTGAGGTCTTCCGTCGGAATGAGGACAAGTTTGGCGAAAACCGCTCTGGTGCAATTTCAGGACACCATGCGTGATCTCCTATTCCACTTGAGGTGTTGGACAAATGTTTGTCGAGATAATTGGAAGGGAGGGTGTAAAGCGTGTATCCAGGTCCGGCAACACGCAGCTATCCTCGGGACACGTGAGCTTGCCGCGTTGCCTCACAACTTACAGGTGTCCGCGGAGTCTTTCCATCTACGAATACGTTGAGAGTGCGTTCCGTTCAGCTATGGGCAGCACCGCCGTTAAGTTTCTTCTTCTAGGGAAACAGTGCGTAGCAATTACGTGGCCAATGAAAGTAAACACTATTATACGAAGATTGACTTCACCGTGTATCACTGGTGACTATGCTCCCGTAAACGAAGTAAGCAAGAGCTTGGTTCCGACGTGCCCTTTCCAGCATGATATGACAGAACAGGGAATTCGATTTTAAGACGTCCTAGCGGCTGATATTAGTTTATACGTTCGACGGAAAAGCTAAGCTTTTTAGACATAGGACTATTCAAGGTCTGACTGTGCATGTTAAGAGCAACCGTTGTTTTTGATGTGAAGGTTGTCTTCTCTGTCATATTCCCCGTCTAACTGGATGTACTGGGTGCGTGGTAAGCGCGAGGATGTAATGAACGTATTTATCGGAAAGTACAGGGGTACGTGTACTGGAAGTCTAGGGCGGCGCTTTGAATGCGCAGCGTTGAGTGAATTGTGGAGAAGAAGAAATGGGTCAAATGGAAAGGCAGTGATGTTAACTAGTTCGGGTTAGAGAGGGAAGAGAGAAAAAAAATCATAGCACAAAACACACGCAGTCGCAGTCACACAGTCGTAGTCTGTCTCCTTCCATCATACGTACATCACTATTAGAGTCACCTGTCAAGCCTGTTGGTTTTCAAGAATTACGCACTGCCTTCGGCGCTCACAGCTTCGATGACTTCGGTCGACCACACTCCTAGACTGTCGTACGTCTGTTGTCACAGTGCGCTAGAGCTGGCGCCAGTGATTGCCTCTGTGCATTATTACATTGAGTACACTCGCATAAGACTTGTTGTAGCGTCTCGTCTCCACAACAGGTGTCACTAGGACTCGTAGAATAGTGTAGTACATGTACGCACATCAATCGCCCGTACGCGATTGCAATTCTGGCTTATTACATGCAAACGAGCGAAACAGTCAACCTTGAGTGTCACGCCTTGTGAGGTCCCTTTCGTCCACAGAGGCGTGTTTGACAGCGTGAAGAAGCAACACACTTAACGTAACTGTCGACATTCCAGCGGGCTGCCGAACGAGATGTCAGTTCAATCTGAAGTTGCATCATCCGAAACAGGCCGTTACGGAAAGACGAGGTGAGCGTGCGTATTTGCAATATGCTATGCATGATAGTCGCAAGAGGCACCGGTCTACCACGCCACAGTCAGTACCTTCCTACAGTAGTCTTGAATTAGCTTCCATAAGTGCTTTATACTTTACCAGTATGCTGTACGTGACTCAGCGCCTCCTCGTTGCCGGGAGTTGAGCCACACTACAGCTAGTCGCACTACAGCTAGTCGCAACAGCTGTCCGGCTTCTGGTATGCGGACATTTTGTAGAAAACTGGCGAATGTGTGTTATGGCATAGTACGTCGATAGCGACTTACCTGTATGACGCGACCACATACGACGACGCCATTTGTGTTTGGGCTGATACTGGAAGTCGCTTTGGCCAATGCATTTCAGCCATTCTACAGATTATATAACCAGAATTTACTGCGCAAGTTTGGTGTCGCCCCCAGTGAATCAGCCACCACTCGCTATAGTTTCATCATGTTCGCTTTTGCGGCAAGTCCCTCAACGCCTGCTTTTGATGACTGGACTGCCGATTGTGTCTTGCTCAGCTGTTGCACGCGAACAGACATGAGCGCCGCCTGACTACGCAATAAAATGAAGCATTGCGTGGCAATGCTTTCTACGTTATGTAGTGACTTTGCTTCTTGTGTAAGCCCGGCTGGGCTGAACGGACACTTCTGTCTGCGGTTCCCCGGAGCACTAGTGCATGAGCTCGTCGTGAAATGTAACCTAATTTTACTCTCCCATTTCTGCACCACGGTTGCTCTAAAATGAAAGAAATGGTCCTTCGTAACAGAAAAACTGTCGCTAGTTTCCGCAGTCCACGTGGGAGCACGCCATGTTCCTCTACTCCTGCCTACGGTCATCAACTTAATGCTCATCTTCCTCAGGTCTCTCCTCTTCCTCTCTTTCCTTATCCCTTTATCTGCCAGTACAACGCAGTCTCCTTGCAGTACATGCTCGTGCGCCTTGCAAAAGAAAGAAAGAAACAGAGTGACGTAGAAAAAGGAACGAAAGAGAAAAACGCAGAACCACCAGCCCTTCGTTTTGCACGTATTATTATCCACCAAGATGAATGGACGCGGCCAGCTAAGTTGTTAAGCTGTCAGAACAACTAGACCGTTTGTCGTCATGCCGAGCACTGAGGGACCAGAAGGTCGGCAAATTTGTCAAAGGTTGTACGCCATGCCATGAGCGTATCCCTCGCTAATGTAGTCGGTTCCGTTTTACTGAAACACGATTGAGCGTGTAAGTGCGGCGATGCTGACAGCGTACAGCGACGCTCACCCTGTGAAACGATTTTAAATGAGCTCGGTTCCCTCTGGAAGGGCTGTAAGCTGCACCACGGCGGTTTTTCAAACTGGATACAGCCAGAGATGAATCGTGGGTATGCATATGCAGATGGCGAAACAAGTTGACTAATGTTGCGCGTTCGGCTTGTGGATACGCGATGCTGCAGGAAGAATGTTTGCAGGCAATGTTTAGGAAGGGAAAAGGCTGGAATAAGTAAGGATGAGCAAGGTATGTATAGAGTCCTTCTAAAATGCAGGGCAATAGGCACGTACAGGATGCAGGTACGAGTCGAAAGTAAGAATACTTCCATAAGCTCGCGTTGAAGAATGCTCTTAGACACGAGTGCGATATGAACACGTAAAAAGATTTCTCGTTTATTTCGTGGACCTCGTACTTTCTTACAGCATGAACTTAAATGCAGTGACAGGTTTCTATCTAGCAATCTAATTAGCAGAGCACGAAAGTCCACTGAGGAATTTAAATAGAAATTTCTAAAGACAACTGTAAAGCTTTGAAATACTTGTCGAGGTCAAGCACCAGATAACGCTGCGTAATTCCTGCTAGTTGTACAGGTTGCGCACAACACACCCGATGTGTCAATAACCGTTGAACGTTTCATCGTACTAAAAATTTATGCACATGGGATGCGACTGATAGAATCACTGTCGCACGTCTTACGAGCCCCCGAGCGCATGCATTGTGCTTTTTTTGGAAAACTCTTTTGGTGTGCAAAGAGACCTCTGACTAAATTGCTGAGCTCACTACACACAACACAATCTCTCCAGTATGACCCTATTGTGTATGCACGGCGATTGCACCACGACCATGGTCTATGTTTAAAGAATAGACAACTGGGGGACTTTATGAGTAAATATACAAAACACGTGACTGGAGAGGAAGGTAGAGGCCATTTAATCTTTTTGCAAACTACGTTTCTCTGTTCTCACTGTACTTAAGTAAACATGACTATTAGTTGGTTTGTGTGTGCGCTTGCTACTGCCTGCCTCTGTTCAGGCACTGCAGGGCTATCGTTTGAGTTTCGGAGTTCGCTGTCTTATGTGCGGCAACTACAGAAGGGAAAACTGTACCTAAGTCATTCCATAATAGCGGTACCAAGACTGCACACGCCTTAGTATTAGGAATAATGGACCTCACCAGAGCTTGCGAAGATCTTCAGTGCAACACATCACGGAAAAAAAAAAAGTCTGCGATTCCCCCGCCAACGTATATGGTTGCTTAAATGTATGATGCACAACAACTATAGCTGCAGTTCTAATGAGGTTGATTTCGCCAACCGTTAACTTCCTTTTCATAAGGCTAAACTAAGCATGGTGCACAACAGCGAGGTGAAACAGTGCCTGCCATAGAAGCTGGTTGTACCCGGAACTAAACGTTTGCCTTGAGAAATTAGTACCAAGAATTTGCAACGTTCATTTTGGAACGCTTTTGTATATGTTATCGTATATGATTTCCCAATGGCCTAACTGACGCAAACAGGGTCTATAAAACTAAGGCTTTGACCAATTTCATCAGCGTAGTTTCTCGATCTCATCCTTCCACAGAGCTAGGTTTCATTGACCAATCCCTTATGTAGCGACTTGCCAAAGATTCCCATTCGCTTCATGTAGGCTTAGTCACGCATGCCAGATTGCACTTAATCCGGTCGACTGTTCATAGTGTCTCTATTTAGGCTTAGCAGCATCGGCCCGGCACAAAGTAGAACACGGGCGTTCTGCTCCACACCAACGTGTGAAGGCGCGAAGAAGCCGCAGGGAACGGTGTGTATCCTCTAAGAGTAAGGCAACATAGTGATTCGCTGGCGGGCGGCATCGTGCAATGACTACGTGCCCATAGCATCTGTGATTGCTACAGTCCGAGGCATAGGATACGACCAGAGAGAACCTTTGTCTGTACCGCCTCCGTTCCTTTCGCGTCGGTTCTCATCACTCAGTTCTGTCATTATCATAATGCGCCTCTGTCCCTCCGACAACGTTCGTATTGCTTTTGTTGTTGCCGCTTCCTTAGCCTCTGAGCTCTGTTTAGCAGCCTGTAAATGTCCCGATGTTCCCATCTGTTGTGAGGATCCCTTCGTGTTTCGAATATATGATGTTGCATTCTAGATGCAGTTCAAAGCAGATCTACGCATTCTGTAACTTATACCCTGTGTGCTTTCTGAGATGTGAGATGAACGACCTGTTCCCACTTTGAGTGAGGCTGAAATCTGCGTTGAATCTCTCGTTGCGATGTTGCGATTTTAAGGACGAGCGGTCTAAGGGACACAATCTAAGCAGTGCCGCGTTTATTTTTCTGTGTGTGTGTGTGTGTGTGTGTATTTTCCCCTCTCTTTTTCTTTCTTCTAGTCGTCTCTCTTTTCTATTATTTTTCATTCCCCTTACCCCTCTTCCCCTGCACAGGGTAGCCAGCCGGTCTCAGCACTGGCTAACGTCCCTGTCTTTCGTCTGTTTTCCACACGTCTTACAGAGAATCGCAGCGTAAAGTTGTTTTCAAAAGTGGTTCTGCTATCTCTAACGGTGTTGTGACCTCATACATAGTAATAAGCGATGGTAGCTTAGGTCACTGACTTGCTGCTTTGCTAAGCTGCAATGCGAAAGTTATATTCCTGGTGAACGGTGAATTCGACGAATAGGAAAATGCAAAAAAAAAAAAACTCCAGTTTATAGAAATTGACCCCCCGCAAATACCTACAGCTGGCGTAAACTACTCAAAAGACCCTAGGACAATGGCGTGCCGCATAATCTTAGCGCTATTTCGACATTTAGAACCGCACAATTGTAAATTTTGTAGAATGATGTGTTCAGCGAACAACGTGATTCTACTTTGTCAGTGAAATCGTACTAGTTGCGTGCATGCAACCTTTACAGTAGCCAAAACAAAGATAAAAACGACGTTTAAGACCACGCGAAAAACAATAAAACAGGAAAGCTCGTACCCGGATAACATTCCGAAAAGCGATAGACACAAGAAACGACCGTTTGGTTGTCTGGCTTTTTCTACTAAGGGATGTCTGTATTGCTTTAATCATACACGCAATAAAACGACATAAAATGTCGACTTGTTCCATTGTAACCAACTAAAAAGCAGCTTTATCATGGTGCCGTCAGCAGTCCGAACATTTCGCAAACTGTTTATTGTTGTGAGGAACTTTGCTGACAGTGAAACTTATGTTTAGGTGTTTCAGAGCAAAAGGCGTTATTCTCTTCTCTCTAGCTTCTCTCGTCAAGAGTATATACTGAAAAAAAAAAGCATATAAACCATGTTGTTGAAATTTGCTCGAGATACGTTATTGTCAGGAAAGGTGCGGGTTTCATTTGATGACACCGCTCGAAGAAGCTGCCATCGCAATCGCTTCACTCTTGGCGAGGCGGGAGTGCCTTGACAGCCTCGAAGAGGAAATCGCCGGCTTGTCAGGTAATTAGAAATGTCAAAGCGACGCTTCACGTCATCGAGACAAACGAAAAGGCTACAAAATGTATAGCGAACAGGCAATGCAAGCCTCGCAAAACGTGGCATAATGGCTGGCATGTGGCTGTGAGAGGTGGCTAGAAGTTTCTTACAACTGTTTGCATATTCCTCGGCAGAATGAGGTATCAATCTGGCAGCTTGCCTATGTCGAGTAATGTGCTCTTGAGGGTTCGTTTATTCGCTGTCAGACGATGCCGCACGTTGTAATGGACCACGATAGAAGTTGGCGGACTGTGCGATACGAAGTTGAAATCTTGTCCATAGAGATGTCAGTCTATTTCTGAAATATTTGCATAGCAAACTGTAGGGAAAAGTATCCTGAACCTAGATTACGAAGTTGAAATCTTGCCCATAGAGAGTTCAGTTCTTTTTCTGAATTATCTGCGTTAGAAATTCTAGGGCGAACTATTCTGAACCTAGATGTCGGCGATGTAAACGCGTATTTGGTCGTTTACACCTTTGTTATAACAGTCATAGAGAAAAAAAAATGGTCTGGTCGAATCGTTCCCTCAAATGAAAACTGACTACAACCTTTTAGTCAGTTATTAAGATTATACATGGTAACTTTTTGACAATAGATTACTGAACAACGTAAAATATCTATTGAAAAGGCCCGAGCTAATGTAGGTAACGTTCCTGTTGACACTGACCTTTAAAACATGCCGAAATGTCACATAAGTACTGTTTCTATTAATGCAATTGTAGGTAAGCCCAAAGGACATTGAATCATTTGAACCTTCATGTCACCTATATATGCGGCACTTACAAAAAATAGTTGGAGCCACACAAGTGGTTTCCTCCCGAAATCTTAAGAGCCTGTATAGAAGGACTCTAACCTACGTGTCTTAGTTGCAGTCCAGCAGAGTGAAAATTTATGGTGCCCCTGTTCTGGTAAGTAATTATTACAATACTGGCTACGAAACTGCGCGAAAGCGAGCTCCCTATATTTCACCAGGCTAGTGTGTTGAACACTTCACAACCATGCGCTAACATCACGTGATTTCAGGAAGGAAGTCTCTTACACCTAGATATCCCCGTGGCAATACGCAGAACAAATGTCCCGTCTTGACAGTTCTTGTCGCTCGCAATGCGCCGGGGTCGCGGGCGAAAAGATCGTGACGGCCTGTCCAACGTTCGAGAGGTGTCGCTTGTCCCGACGCAAGGCTTCCACACGAAGAGAAAGGTCGCACGTCACGGACGACAGCAGTCTTGACAGACAGGTAATTGGGAGGGCACGATGTACCGGTGTCTCGGCGAAATGCCTGCGGCTGTCAGACAAATGGCTGCGTAGCGTTGCCGCCTTGGGTTCACCTGCTATTGCTCGAGGCACTGTCACAGACACGACTCGTCCGCTGCCGGCCGCTCAAACTGGACACTCGATCAGGACCTAGAAAACGAGGCAACGGCGCTCGGTAAATTCAGCGTTCGTGAACACAAGCTCTGTGTGCACAACCGGTCCCAAATTCGCATGCAGTGCATTTTCTGGTACCGCAATCAACGGGACTCGTTCAACTGACTCGTATATATTAATCACTCAGAAATGAACCAGAGAGGTGATCATGACACTCTATACCTTATTCTATTTACAAGAATAAATGGCTGCGTAAACCTTGAATACATTATGCGAGATCATAGTGGTCTCTAAATCCCACGCGCTTCCTGGTGGAGCAGCGCATTAAAATTTAAGTAAAGTTCTTGGCGCATCTCCTCTCCAACCCCTTCGTCTTCTCATAACTGTTCGACCGTATTGCACGCGTCTGTCCAACTGACTAGTAACACTATATTACATTGTAAAACGACCCTACCTTGTACTTTGGATCTGATTATATTTATGGGATTGGTGGCAATTGCTTATGTCTTAAAGTATGCTCTTACTTAAATGGAACAGACGCTTCACGAATCAACGAAAATATAAGCACCATTAAGAGCGCCCTTGTTAGCGGAATATAATTTTAAGAGTTCAGTATTAATGCTGCACATGGATTGTGGACCCCTTAATGCAAGTACACCGTTTTTCTAATGGAAATGTCACATAGTGCTTGACGACGTCCTTGAATTTGTAAAATTCCTCATGCGTCAGTTACTTTTATTGTTCAGGCATGTGTTGCGCAAGTGTAACGTCTGGCTCAAGACGTATAAAAATTTCATTGGTATTATACATGCGTCTTATTTTTCTTTTCACTGAGCTCTTACAACTACACCTTCAAAGACAGCAACTATCTGCTGCTGTCTCAGCAGTGTAATATAATGTCAGACAAGGGCAAAATAAGAGTAGCTGCTGCGACTGGAAAAACAAGCCGTATGCAGGGAGTCCTCAGTTTACTTCTTCCCTTCTGGCGCACAGGTTATGTGAAGGCACGAATTACGGGCCACCGCGTGGCGACGTTTCGGCAATAGTCCCTTTTGCTCTCCACCACTTATCTTGTCATCGAACATGACTGCTGAAGAACTTCCGCTGCCGATTCACGGCTAATGCTGATTGCCTAAGCAGAGATACGAATCTCCGCAGTTCCAGCTTTAGCCAGGCCGGATGGGGGCAGCATGTTTCGCTTGATGATGCCAGGAACCAAATCGTCGTTACAAACACGACCCAGGCCTGTATTTGAGGCGGATGTAACGAAGCACAAGGGTTATCGCTACACTCATCTAATTTCGATCCTATCTGGCATTCACAATACCGCGTGAAGGACTTCCTCCCAAGATGCTCTCTTAGAGGGGCTAGAGCACCGAAAAACGTGAGGCTGTCTGGAGAGGTGGCGTAACACAGTGCTTCACGTCAGCAAGCATTCTAGCCACCCGATTGCCTAAACGTGTGGACAAATATCATCTGCATTTGCTACCTCGCAGTCGCACCAGTGCTCTCTGTAAACATTCCGACCACACACGCAGATCCGGCATCGCTGTTAATGCAGAGTAATCCGCCGTGTTGACACCCCTAGGTGCCGAGTTCCTTGTAGTTATAAATTACCTGTGTCATTATAGGCACCATTAGAAATGGCATGGTGTAAGCCCGGAGGTCTATAGACAAGTGTCGATCCGCGAATGGTAGCAGAGAAAGGCCCTAGTCTGAGTAGCTTGCCACTTGACCTCTTGGGGCAAACGCTTGCGTGATGTCGGGATGGCCCATCACGGTTAAGCTTAAGGCACAGGGCACTGCGAGTGGAAAGAAAAGTCGTATTGGGAATTAGGTGCGGAGATTTGGAGAGCATGCAAAGATCTCTGTCTCGTGCCATGTTTCGATCGTGCGAAATAAACATTATTTCGTGCACGGGGCGTTCGATTACTATGGGACGATCATTTATCAAGGGCAGGCTCCAGGACCGCAATATGGGGCGGAGTACTTCAACTGTAACTGGTAAAATTCCTATATACGCGTCTTCGCTGACACAGAAGGCTGTTGCCGAGCTTCAGCAGCTTTAGAATGGCTTATGCTTGCTCGTAACTCCGTAAGTAAGCATCTCACCGAAGCTCCGACTCAAGACAAATGAGGGGACGTGGGGCGAGAGGCAGTGAGAAGAAATCGCGAAGATGTGAGGTTGCCTTCTCGAAATGAGAACCTACGCCAGCGACGTTCGGGCACCTTGGTCCATGAGAGGAAACCTTAGGTGCCTGAAGTCACTAGGAGTCGCATTCGAGACAGATGGTCTATAACTTCTCCACTGCTGACATTTCATGCACATCGTGTGAGCACTAACTGTTGATCCCATATCCATTTCTCCTGCCCCTTCTTCGCATACCGTTTCGCTCTGCACCCTCTTGCCCCTGCCTCAGTGGGAGAATCAAATGTCTCTATCTCAGAAAACAGACTGCTTCAAGTGGCTAGCTCTCTGCCCGTTGATATTTCAATAGCCAACCGGACCGGCGAAGCCGAATTATAAATGAATTTGTGGCAATAGCAGAGCCTCCGAGGCAGCGACGTCGTAAATATTCTCAACAGGGCTCGTTATCACCTGAACGATACCAACGCACTTGCTGCTGCAATGCTTAATGTAGTAATTTTCGTTGAGTTATATGGTCATTCATCCAGTAATGTAGGCGGAGAGCTCATTGCTGCAGTGGTGAGGTGCGAAATGCGTGGTGCTGTTTCATTTGGCACAGAGAAGCCAGCTATTGACCCTTCCAACTTATGCTATAGATAACGCGGCCAAGACGATATAGCGCGCGCCCCATCCTTCCCAGAGTTGCATTTCATATAGCCGAGATTCGAGGCAGTAGTATGCTCTTATGAATTAGAGTTGTATGGTGAAGGCGTCAGGTGTTTCTACGCCGGCATGTATCAGCACGATGTGCTTATTAAGCTGCCATCGCAAGTGAGGCCAATAAATTTCTATTCTACGAGCCACGCGCCGACAAGTGCCTTACGTCTCAATGCGGTGTTAAATCGGCGCGTGGTTGAACCCCATAATCATCGTCACTCAATGCGCCATGATATCTGGGCGCGAAGTGTTGCTGGCGATGGACACCGAAGAACTCGAAGTCGGCGAGACCTGTGCAGTGCTTGTGCATGGGGCACTAGAGCCGCAACATCACTGCCCCATATGCAAAGCAGTGCAAACGTATAGGAAGTCACGTTTCTTCGCACAGTGTTCCATCGACTAAATGCAAGCTGGTGCTCAGAATCCGTGGATTCCATGGACCGGGGACCTGCGTGGCGGTGGGTCTGCAAGTTATGAAGAAGCTGCTCGTGCGCTTTAAGTCAACAGGTTCCTGTGACCGCGTGCAGACATCTCCCTGGAAGTCGGCGCGCGACGATTGTCCGCTCTCTCTCTTTTCATTCCTTGCCTTAAAAAATGAGCTTTATTTTATTTGCAGCATACTGCGGTCTTTCTACCAAGCAGGGGGACATAATAAAAAGTATTTCACAATGTAACTTCAATAAAAAGAAATTTCAAGCAATCAAAACATAAGGCAGTAGAATACACCATAACAAATAAATAAAGTAAAATGGCAGGAAAGATAATGCAAATTGCAACTAGACAATTTCAGTCAAATGCAATGTGAGACAGTCTCGAGAGCTTGTGTTTTATGGTTAAAAACAGGAGGATACATAGTTATTAAAATTAGGATTATCATTATCACAGAACGCTTCAAAAGGTAACTCGTTCCACTCATTGATGGTCCGAGGAAAGAGAGAGTTCATGAAAAGGTTAGTACGTGCGAAGTAAGGTTCAAGAGTGCACGTAACCTTCAAGGCTGCTAGCATTTACTTACGAGAAGGCTAAACTGCTTAGCATTCTCGCACTGGTTCTTATAATTGCACCTTGCCTGTTCTCCATCGAACGTGATCTGATTAAGCTTAAATACACATAAGGTTTTAGCGGTTCTTACTTTAGACGTTTGTATTGCATAGATAAGCGATGTGGTCATTTTCGACATGATTCAGAGTCGTGTGGGCTCTGATTGGCGTACATTATTAAATCGTAGCCTCGAAGTACCAACTCAAAGCTTCCCTGCCGGCAGCGGCCTTCGTAGCGTATTCAGTGCATGAGGTAATAAGTCATCTTAACTGGACTCTAGCAGGATCAGTGATCTGAGTAACGAACGTTATTTTCGTTTTGGTTTATTGTCGCTTAAGGCGCAGATATACCATGTATTTTCAGGCTTATTTCGAAGCGACTTTCGCGCATATCTACTTCCCATATAAGTGAACGTTTCCGAGGAAGGGTCAGGGCTATAGAAGGAAAAAAAAAGCGGTGCAAAATGAGCAAAACGGCCAAAACAAATCAGTAAATCATCGTGCCCCCAATAATCACGCGTTCCCAGATATGCGTTGCTACTTCATATGCGACCATATCGCTGAAGGGCAGCTGAGCTGCGCAACGAATAGGTGTGGTTTTTCTTACAGACATCGGCATATACTGGCACCTTGACCTGTTGTGCTTAAAAGCGTAAAGGCGTAAAGAGCGTGAATGAACGAAGCCGTTTGTGGCGTAGATCTGAATCTGGGGCGCGTACGCTCTTTGCTCAGTGAAGTGGTCGTGGAAAGCCTTGCCGTAACCTTGGATAACGTGCTTACGCGATGGTCATTCATCGTGCACCCACGAACTTTGTCGAATCGTGGCTCACCGAGAATCAATGAGGTAGGGCACGGAGGCTGGTAGAAGTTGTTCGGTACGGAAAGCTGATGCCTTATCCCGCCGGCTGCTCAACAGTGCCCGCCGGCACTCCGTGTTTAGTCCCAACGAGCCGTGACAGTCTAGGACGTTTTGGAAAAAAATATACACATGGTCGTACTGCGACTGACGACTTACACGCTTGTGCGCGAAGAGTTTCTAAAGCATGCTGCCGTTGTCGCGTGTCCTTTCCTAGTTATAGTAGGAGGCAACTTAAAAAAAGAACAGCAGTTGGTAACGACTGCAAATGGACCGCTGAGGTCCTGGTTACTGCACTAATCGGAGAAGCAAATAATATCGACATCATGCAACCTTTTACCAATGATGTCGTGGGTGATTTTGGAATCCGTTCAATCCAGAATTGTTCTTTACGTGTCCCACAGTAACAAAATAATGAAGGCATGTAAGTGCGCCCACATATAATTGTCTATCACAGCAATCCATTTATTTTGCTAGACTGCTTCAAGTGAGAACTATCTGCAGCCTCGGGGAGGAACAGTGGCTGCCGGTTACGAGGGAATGGGGGGAGGGGGTACCCCTCCGGATTTAAGTTTTATCCGACTACAGTTTTCAAGAAGTGACGGCAGCTGTTGCCCAATATTGACAAATATATACCACAATCACGTTACTACGATGTTCGAAGAAACCGGTAGAGCAGATCTCATCGAACAGTATAAGTGACAGACAGTATGAGTGACAGTTTGTTACGGTGTACTTGGGAAGCAATAGTGGTAGACAGGTCGGTAAGAAATAAAAGAAAGAGAGACAGGGATGGCGAACCACACACACACAAAAGAAACCACAGCAGCATATCTGAGTAGTTTAACGAGGACCGGCGCGTTGCTCTGTAGTAAAATCAGCCGTTCATCCTGATGTGAAGCAGCACACAAGAAACGACGGAGAAACGGAGATAACAGGCAAGGACTTCTACCAACTAGTAAGACTCAGCTATCAACTTTGCTGAACGTGAGCAGTTCTTTAATTGCGCGTTCTGCTGCGAAACGTTGAAACACGTTGCGTCAATCTGGTGGTCGCCTGGGGAGAAAAATATGTTATCCCCCCATAAGCGTGTTAGGCGGGATCGCGTCGCCGGGATTTCCCCAGTGGGCGTTTTGGCTCAATTCGCTGTTTTATGGATTTCGTCATCAATCTCTATCAAATTATTCTCGCGCACTAACGTAGATAGAGAACTTCGGCTGGCCCTCCCTTCTTTTATTTTTCCACTTATGGTATCTCAGGGTTCTCCAATAACGCAACGTCATAGAGTCATCTTCCAGTCTACAACGACTGTTAGCGCGAACCGTCTCATTCGTAACGAGTCTGTTTCCCTTGCTGATTGAGCGACGGCTCGACCAAAGTCAACAAAGCAAGCGAAGCGTGTAGCGAGAGACAGTCTCGTGCAGGAGTTCTTCCAAATGCCCCGAGGACACAGTGAGCGCTCGCTCAGCGGGAATCCTGTACACATCCGACGCGGTGCTTCGTGCCCGGTTTCGCGGTCGCTGTCAATCACACCGGCGGCGCGCTTGCTCGCGCCTGTCTCGCGTGGTTCGTGATCTCCTCGAATAATCCGCTCGTCACTCGGCGCGATCCGGTGTCTGGCGTCTTCTGAAGCATCCTTTGCATCGTAACACGTTGCCCGCGCTGGCTGCATAGCGTGCTACAAAGGACGGCACCAATCTCGAGCGGTGGCTTACTTTCGCACTTTCGCGTTTCTAGGGCCCGTCGCCCTCGGGACCTAAGGAGATGAACTGATGCCTGCTGCGTCGTAGATCATTAAAAAGAAGCGGGAACTGAACGACTTTAGCGCTGCCGTGTTAGCGTCGCCGTAAATAAACCTACTGCGCGTGCGATGGGCACGTGACACGTATCGCTGCGTCACATAGTTGATTGACGGCTGTAACGCTACACGTACAGCTGATCCAGAACGAAGCAATTTTCTTAGCCCATATATTATTTACAGGCAGGTCACTGCGTAGAAGTGAGTGATACAGAGCCGTCATTATTAGGCACATTGCCGTAAACTGATTGATTTCGGAGGTTTGACGTCCCAAAACCACGATATAATTATGATAGACGCCGTAGTGGAGGGCTCTGGAAATTTCGACTACCTGGGATTCTTTAACGTGCACCAACATCGCACAACATACGGGGCTCAACATTACGCCTCCATTACGCCGGCATTCGATCCCGCTACCTTCAGATCAATAGCCTTGTGCCGTAGCCACTGCAGCACCGTGGCGGGGCCATCGCCATGCGGCCAAGCCAGCCCAGCTCAATAATCTTCGAATTGTGATTATAAATGTCCCAATACGGACCCCTCAGCAAAGCTACGCGTTTAGGTTTCTAATATAAAGCCGTGGCTTGATGCACCGCGTAAAATCAGCATCTTTTTCTACCAGTACTCAAGGCACTGAATGAATTACTAAACATTCATTGAGCAGGCATAGCGACAGAAGTTATGCAAACGTCATTAAAGGAAAAATAGCGTGTACTACAGCCGTACTTTCACCCTTTATGCAATGTGTGGCCACTTGTACTTACAGTGCGCATACACGGCAAGTGTCAAAACATTGTTTTCCTTCGTACGATACATTGGTTTGTCGTGATTCATATGTGGTCGTCATCGGCATCTGTACATATAATCGGTGCCACCCACAGCTTCTGCCGAATGCGTCTCGTCATACTGTTGACACTTTATGTGAAGAGAAAGCCACCCAAAATTTCGATGCGGAACTGCCGTGAATCTTGCACAATGCGCCGACTCAGATGATCCACAGGATTTATAAACGAAAAGAAAATCAAAACAATGAATTGCCGGAAACATACAACGGCCCACGCTTTTTGCAAACCGTTTCAATCAATGACGGCAAAGAGCAGTATACAACTGCGGGACACCTACGCCTGAGTCAAAAGGCATGCCTTCCGAAACACTTCGTCAAGGTCGACGTAGAATGGCCGCTGTTAAGAAGTGCTTCTTCGTTACGACTTCCTCTCAAACGACGGAGGATGCATGAACGTAGCAAGTAAGTGCTGCTTTCTGTTACGTTTTTTTTTTTTTTTGCGGGTACGAGGGGGGACTCTTCCCACTCTGGCCTCAACGTGTTTTACTCTGCTGACACAAGAGTTTAATAGGCGCAGCCAGAAAATTGCAGGGGAATCCCCATTTTCTATGGGCGGAGGAAGGGAGGCTGGCACAATTTGTGCCTTCTTAACTTGGAGTCCAGGCGGTCCAGGCGCGCAAAAATTCAAAGCGAAGGAACAGGAAGCTGAGGCTCGGACCCAACACTAAACTTGTTTACACGACTTGTAATTGCACCTATTTTTGCAACGAGCGGTTTGACGATCGATACTAACACGGTGTTTTATCGCGCACGCAGTGTCGCAGCGCTCGTTTATATCCGTGATTACTCATATCGTACGGTCATCTGGAAGCACACCTCATGGACGTTGTCTACGTAGGTCACCACTGAGCGTCGCCATCCGGCCTCGTCCACTCAACTGCGAAGACCTGAAGAATGTGTGGCTGACCGTTTATGAAGGTAGAGCTCGGACAAGTTCAGCCGCTCTACTAGCAACAAATGTATATACTGCCTATGGGCGGGTATCCGTTAGCTTAGCTTTAGAACAATAAAACTACAAATATTTGAGCTACAAGTACAGATTCTCGTGCCATTGCTGCCGTTGTCACAGTGCACGGCTCTGCGGCTTTCTCTCCCCTCTGCTGGTTAAGTGTCTCGGAAATGAGAGAGAGAGAAATCTTTAATGATGGTCCCGGGGATGTTAGCCTGCTTTGAGGCTTAGCGCGCTACTGCAGGTTCGAAATGACAGTCGATATATCTTAGACCATAAGATATTTCTTTTCGTTGCAGAAGTACAGTATAGGTAAAAGAACTTCGGTTCTTTTAAAAACTCCTTTATTGCAGTTTCACTGCCACACTTGCTACTACCGTTCGAAGCACACATTTCGAACCGCGGTCCGTCACCTTAAGAGTGTGAAGGTCATGATGTCGCACATTCGCTCGCTCGTGCATCAGCCTCAATCGAACACGTTCCTTTACAACGCTGTACAAACAGCAAGAACCGGAAATCTTGACGTCTCCGTGAAGCATGTGCAGCTGACCGGGTCATCCGAGCCTTGAGCTGGAAAGCGAGGAACAGGTCACCTTCAATGTAAAGGAAGCAAGACCAAGATGAAACGAAGCGTTGGAAAGTGGTGCTAGTGGCACCGCTCACTGAAAACGTACTACGATCACCGCCTACAGCGCGCTGTGTGTCTTCTTGGCGCCAGCAGTCTGACACGCTTGCCAGGCGATGGCTGAGGACTCAAGATGCATTGCCTTAGCAATGGTTCTGAAGCAGTAATACCCACCTTTCGCTGCACAGTGGGAGAGAAGTTTTCACGAAAACTGTAGGAGGATTGCTATATTTTCGCTTTTGCTTTACAATGTAATGTTCGTTGAGTTCAACGTCATTTCGCGGCCGTACTTTCACGCATTCGCTGTCGTTTCCCTACGCCATTTACCTGTGATTCGAGGGCGCTGATTCTAGAATCAGTAAATCGCCAATTCTATCTTCAACTGCAATTTTTGTTTAATCTTCAACGAACACCCTTTCTTCATCACGGCAGCATTGTCAGGTGGACGACATTTTTTTTTTCTTGGGCTATAGGCATATTCAAGTCGAGAGCTTCAAGTCGTCTTTCTTATATATTTATCGTAACAACCTCATCCGCAATATCAAAAAGCCAGTGCCTTTGCGTGCATCAAGCCACATTCGCTAGACGAGACGCCCACTACTTGGAAGCGGGCCTAGGTGGGCCGCCCGCCGTCGAAAACAGTTCGGCCCACGCTGTGGCGCTCTCGAGACGAGCGAAATTTTTGCTTAGTGCAGCTGTAACAATCGCTGCTACATGGGATCGAGTCATATGTCTATGCGGTTTCCGGTGTAGCGTTTGTCGTGCTTGGCAACGAATAACCTGCGCACATACGTTATCTGGTGCTTTGCTAAAACTTCAAACGGCAACATAATTACGCGTGTACTATAATCCCCACCGCTAAAGGAAGTTGGCAGATCTAGATCATTTCTACAGCTCTGAAGTCACTTAATACGAGGGTAGAGTGTCCCTACAGGTAACATTGCGATGGATTACCATCAGGGCAATATAATTATACCATTTGAGCAGAGCGTACATTGCAGGCGCACAATGCAGACACACACTGATGGCTCAAGCTCGTGCACTGTACACTATAGATGCAACCAGTCTTGTACCGCAGACGATTTTAGTTGCAGGTTAAATGATTAGTGAACTAAAGACGACAGCCTTGACCACACAGCAGGCCCACATGGCCTTAATACGAGCTCTATGTTATGTTGCAGACAAGATGTGATCATAGTATTCTTTAGAATACATTAGTGTTGAAAACTAGCCTCCATTAGGGGCTTCACAGCTATTGGTGGTATACGTCCAGAAATCTTAATTAACAAAAGTTGATAGCGAAAGCCATAGAAAGTATGCGTTGTCCTTGAAGCACATGCTTCGTCATTAGTTCTCAATGACAGCGATATTGCTGGCCACTGGTTACGATCTCACTGGAAGTGTACTTGTCCAAGAAAAAAAGAGAAAATCGACAACTTCGCGGTAAACGAAATAGGCATTCTCTCGCCCGACCAGTCCAATGATTTAGTGATTTGTTCGACTGTTCTGTAATCTGTTGTCTGAGTTGCCCTTGATGTCTACACGGCATGTCTTTAAGGCAGTGATGACCACTCAGTTGGTGTAGCGCGCTTCAGCAGCTGCAAACGATAGCATGTCAATATCTACTTCATTTAGCCCCGCCGCGGTGGTCTAGTGGTTATGGCACTCGGCTGCTGATCCGAAGGTCGCGGGATCGAATCCCGGCCGCAGCGGCTGCATTTCGATGGAGGCGAAATGTTGAGGCCCGTGTATACTGTGCGATGTGGGTGCACGTTAAAGAACCCTAGGTGGTCGAAATTTCCGGAGCCCTCCACTACGGCGTCTCTCATAATCAGAACTGGTTTCGGGACGTTAAACAACACAAATCAATCCATCATCTAAGCGCTGATATGTCTTGCAGAAACAGCTTTGTGGATATCTAAACACGCGATAAATATCTCCACCTATCGCCGCCAGCGTTTATTCGTGGCTCGCCTGTTGATTTGTGCCTAAGCTCTGACCACCACTGAAAATGTACAGGAGTGACTTCTGAGCATGCGCGTTTCTTTCCTAAGGAAAATTTATATTTGAAGTGTTCCACAGTGTCCATGAGCTGGTATCACCACTTCAGCAGGTCTCGACGGATAAGCATCACATGAAGAGCAGTTCTCTTAATTATTACGTGTACGCGCTGGAGCACGTATCTTAATGGCTTGATTTATCACTGTGAAAATATGATAAAAAGTCGTATAGGTTGTATTAAACTAGTTTGCAGAACGCTCCACGCCTACCGTTATGCAGATAAAAGAGCTGCGCTCGTAAACGCTCACTTACCGTAAATCATTGTTCATCTAGTGCCAGCAAATGCAATGCGCAAGGACAGACTACTATGAGGCCATTCGGTGCCTCAACGAAGAGATAACCATCTGCGGACAAAACAAAAAGAGGTTGAAAACTGGAACTAAAGGAAGGAACTAAAACGTTAGGTAGCGTCTGAAATACATATCAGACAGTCTGTCAAAGAATACCACGAACTACTTTGGGACCTATGGCTTGTAAAGGTAGATATATTGAAGGGCAGGAAGCACTCTCCTTAAGCAAAGCATGAGAAATCTCTTAGGCTGCTTCTTAGTGTAAAGCAAAGTCACTGTGTGCTTGGTGGACATAAAGTGCGTGACCACCAAGGCACACATCATTACCACGAAGCTGTACCTATCCTTGGTATCCTTGGAATATGAGCTTAGGTCATCCACTACGACACATCACCAGACTTTTGGTTCTGTGTGGATACCTGAACCATGTCCTTCATTCCTGAAATCTTGCGAAATTCAGCCAAGATAAATTTAGCACGTGCATTTGGTCATATTTTGATAGAGTGTTTAAAGGTTGCGCTGCGTTCAACGTTAAGGTGTTCAGCTTTGTCAGGTCCCACTAACGTGCGCTTTCCAGATACCTCCACTTTTTTCTTCAACAGAACAAGGTCACACCGGCTAGTTTAGTGATCTAATCCCTCGTGGTGCTTCATTACACTAACTTATACGTATTTTTTCCCTGCCAGATAAAGCACTATATAGACACCTGTGCGCCCCATACGAGCTTATAAGCCTCAGGTATTCACTTATACGTTGACTTGAACATGTGATACATTACTGAATGCTCTAGGGCTGCGCGAAAAAAAAAATACACGTGCTCTCTTCTTGCCGAACATTACATTCTCCTGGCTAGGAAATTTAGTAGTCTTTTTTTGTGTGTGTCGCATGCACCTCTCGCTAGAGCCAAGTTGATTTCACGGTTCGTTCACGCAGCACGTGAGCGAAAAGCAAGACACTGCGACCGGCTTTGAAAAGCGTTCCAGAGGCCGAGAACAGCGACGCTCACAAGCAGCTTGCACGCAAAGGCTCAGGTTAGAGTCACACTATCGGAGATCAAGGAAGATAAGGCAAGGAGGGAGGTTATAGCCACGCAAGTATTTGCTTTCAGAAGCAGCGTCGTAAAAGTTTGCTACGACTTAAAGAAAAGAAAGATGGGGATGAAGATCGGATGGTTTGTCGGCTGCCGATGGATTTCGTAATGACACTTACGCCAGCATCACAAAAGAATAAAGTCGGAATAACGCTCGTTTTTTATTATCCCAGGGTTGGGTACACACAACGTCGCATGCGTACAGGTGCTGCGTGTGTTTCTTTTTCTTCACCTCTCAATGCAGACATCTGTCTTGTAAGAAAAGAGGAAGTGTTTTTCCTTTACGACCACGCGAAGCGTAGGGAGAAATAAGGTGCCCAGTACACACTCGAGTGCGTAGTAAACGCTCGTCACACATGTTCCAAGGGGGCGCCACAAAGACGTTATGACTGAGGTGCATATAGTTGTGCGTTCGAAAGTCCACTCATTGCCTCGGTGGTGTGATAAAGTGACGGTACAGACGTACGGGCCTTCAAAGAACAAATCCTCGAGCATTTTCAGGCCTGCATGGCCAGTTCTGACCCTGGGGAACAAGGCGAGCATAGTGAACACTGTGCGGTGGGTGATCACAGACCAGGCTATCTCGGACAGTCAACCTTGCCCACTATAGGCAAAACTGTTGCGTCCTTACGATAAAGGTGAAAGGGGTCATCAAAAAAGTATGGAGCTGCCCCGTCGTAATATCCACTGCTTTAATAAGGACTCGACATACTGAATGCCATACATTTCGGCGCTATAGACAGCGCACATTTAATAATGCCTTTCTAAAATTACATCGTTTCTTTCGCTCCCGAAACGACCATGCGACACCACAGACCACGATGGGCAGTATTCACTGACGTCATCGCAGGAAAGTTAAAGACGTTAACATGTTGTTAAGTTGCCTTTGGTCTAAAATAACAAATTTATATGGAAGCTAGAAATTAAGAAAATCGAAAAAGTACATCCCCGTCTGGTGCTCTGTATGTTTTCGTATGGCCTGTGACGATGAGGCTGATGCGCGTTATGTTTTAGCACGGCCTGTGAAGATGCTCCAATCTCGGAGGTCATAGTGGCAGCTCAGACGACGTCAGGTGCAGAATTGAAGGGAACACGTGCCGGACAAGCATCAGGCACGCACGTTGTACAAAACTATTACAATTAAGTTTCACTGGTCCCTGAATATTACTACCCCTTTTCTGAAATTCGAGCACATTTTTTTTCTTAATTGTACAACGCATTCATGTTAACGATCGTTTTCATGAGGAGCATTTAATGTTCACAGGCGACGTCACTTCTCAGTGTAATCAGCACGATGAAGAAAAAGCCTCGCGCAATACCACGGGCATCGTGGGGCCTTTCTGTTGCTATGGCTTTTAGATTTTTCGACTTTCCTGCAGAATAAATGTGTTGCTTTGCGCGTCTGACTATCATTAACGACTGGCACAGGCCACTTGATAGGTTGTGCCAGCGTGCGCACACGACGTTAAGGCGGCGTGAGGTTCGATTGTGATCTGCGTACAAACACATCAGCCCTATCGTCCTGCCGTCCTGCCGCATTTGGAGCACAGGAAATCTGTGTCGGTCGCTGGAGCGAACCGACCTTGCTCAGTGAAAAACGAGATCGCGCATTATAAGGAACACATAACGTACGCCACTAGTAACGCGTAGTAATTTGTGGCCCAGTTTTCTCTTTCGTTATCTCGCATAGGCGTCGCTTTACGCACGTACTCTCCATTCATTACTCCGTTGTGCATACAGATCGGTAGCGAAAGTGAAATGGAGCAGAGTCTCTTGGAAAAATCCCGCCGATATACGAGAGCGAAGGAACTGGGATTTCACCAGTGCCTGCAACAAACTTCACGATAACTAACTGTAATAGTCCTATGACTAACGATTTGGACGAGATAACAGCAAGAGTTTATACTACTTACGTATATTGTGACATTTCCTCTCAGGGTCACTACGACTTGTTTCATTTGGTTGCTACTTGCGACATTATAACTTATCTACGCTAATATGTGTCTTCTCAATTCCTCTTTTTTGTTTTCACCTCGCACCACCTTGCACACTTTTCTCAGCTTGAAGCTGATTCACGCAACGGATGCTTTCTGATGATTAGAAATTTGACAGTGGTATCCCTTGCGATACATCTTTTTATGTACAACAATGGGACACCGGAATCAATCTTTGTACATCTAGCTCCCATTACGGTTAAGGCACCTTCTCTGACAATAAGAAAAGCAACAGGAACTATTGCTGTCTGCAATAGAAACTACCCTGAGAGTCGGCACCCTGTGCACTTAGCAGTATATTCACTACGTTCCATCGAAATAAAATATTGTACCTATTCATAATCTGGCATAACACTGTTAAAGGGCCCCGCAACACTTTCTGGGTTTGCCCCCCCCCCCCCCCTCAAAAAAAAAGTAAAATAAGATAAAGAATTGTAATGGATCAAAAATGATCCGTTACTTCTGACGCCTCACGTACAAGTCTACTCAAATGCTTCAGACTACTCTGTCCCTTCCGTCGTGTGCACAGCTGGCGAGAGAACTACGCCAAGCTCTGTCTTTCTCGGCCTTCTTGGCCACGTCGGCTCACGTTGCGACCATGTCGCCTACGTTTCGTGTACTTAATCACGGCACCTACGCAGCGCCCGCTACGCCAGGCCGGTTCATTCAGGTTTCTTTTTTCATTTGTTTCGTTGTTGGATTCATTCATAGGTTCTGCACCATCCCCCTCTACCACCAGCTTTGGGCAGCAGGAAAGCAGGGCGGAGAAAGTTCGGGTTTGTAACATAGATTACGCCGTAATATTCGAGTTGGGTGTAATTCATCGAGCGAAGTGGCATTGGTGGAGGATGTAAATAATGAGAGATGAGCGTAATACCACAGGAGAAGGAAGAAAAGTGAAAGGTAAAGAAGCGCTTATAATACGAAACAGAAACCGGGATATTGGTGATTGCTCGCTGTTAACAACATCGCTGAATGAAGTGTCCTTGGTTGCTTAACGATCCCAATATCTCTCTACAAATCACGTCTCCCTCGTCTCTCTCTGTCGTCTGTAATTAGCTGTACAACTTTTGGCGGCCCTGTAGGTTTTTGTTTACGTTGATGACCGTGTTTCCATTTAACGATTGAGGCTTTACCAAGCCTCCTTACAGCATGATACACGTCATGATTTCTAGGGCTTTAGGTCCCAAAACCACGATTTTTGTTATGAGAGACCCCGTAGTGGAGGGCTCCGCAAATTTGGACCACCTGGGGTTCTTTAACGTGCACTGACACCGCGCAATACACGGTCCTCAGCATATCGCCTCCACTGAAAGGCAGCCGCTGCAGCCTGGATTCGATCCCGCGACCCTCGGATCAGCATCTGAGTACCATATCCACTAGGCAACCGCGGCAGGGCGCATAATACATATGCCCCACCTTCGAAAATTACACTCCTGCCGTTATGCGGGTTCGTATGCGGGTTTGCGGGTTTGTATTTTGTGGTACTGGTTCGTCCGAGCGATACGCCCCTCATTTTATTTTATTTATGCACTACTGCTTTGCGTGGTCTTCACAACGTTGCATCTTATGTATGAAACAGAGCACAGATGAAACGAACTGACCGTACACATTATTACAGTCTTCTTTATTTACACAGAAAAAAAAGCAACGTTCGAAGGTTTTACGGCAAAGACAAATAAACTTTCTTTGTGGTGCTCCGAAAATGGCCTGCGCGGAATACGCACCGAGGTGAGGGAGCTTGGCTGAGGACTGGTTGACACATATACTATATAGAACACGTTGATGCATGCACTGCAACACAAATTCGAGAATGGCTGACACATAGCAGCTGGTTAACGCGTAGTGCAAGCTGGGCATCTACCTCTTGTGGTTAATATTTCTCCTGATGCGTATCCTGCGTTGATAGCAGATGCGTGTCACCAAGCCTCGATCACCCCCGCGTCACGTGAAAAATCTATAAGCAGTAACTGCATTTTCTTCCTGACTGCCATGGACGTCTTTGGTGAACACGACAAGATCTTCGTAGCTCGAAAGCGTCAAACCTCCCTTCGGGCAGCTGTGGAACGAAGATTTCCTCTCCGTGTCGCAATAAATGCATAACTGGAGGAAGATGGCAATTTGGGTGAGTTGGTAATACTTCATCGTTGAAACAGCGCGAACATACAAGGACGTGTCCTTTCCCTTCTTCTCCGTCCTTGTATGTGCGTGCTGTTTCAACGACGTGCATACTGATGAAACAATCATTGTATCCTTCACCATCATCTTCCTTTTCTTCTTAATCGCCATCAGCCTCAACATTTACTCAGAAAAAGGAACACTTGCAGATGTGTTGCCTCAACACCAAGGTAAGTTTCGTTAAGGTCGTCCTAGAATGGCGTGCCTGGTATACGCGGCGAGAAACGGGAGCTTTTGGCTGAACATTGGTTGACACATGTACTAGGACACGTTGATGAATGTATACTAGCACACGTTAAAGGCTCATTGACATGTAGCACAAGCTGGACATGTATTGCATCCAGCACACCATGCGTGCCCCAGAGACAGCGTTCAGACGTGCATACAGAGCACGTGGGCTCATTCACCACGATAGCCCAATTATTACGTGCTCTTCCTTCAGGCGGAAGGTAGACGTGCTTCGGCCATCCGATTGCACCCTCGCACGCAGTAACAAAGTGTGCGTGGGATCGGCACACAGGGCCGAGGAAGATGTTCGCCGCGTCGCTGAGACGAAGCTACGTGTGGCTTACAAACGGCGCGCGTGGGGGGCGGCAGTAAGTGGCACTGTGGGCGGAATAAGGAAACCAGCTGGACATCGGGCATCTTCGCTACTCGAGACTGTAGTTGCTTGTCGTCTTCCATTTCCCTGCCATGACATCGAAGAACGCAGTAGCGGAACCGAATGTCACATGCGCTAGTAATTTTTCTTATCTTTATTTATTTCACAATACTGCAGGCCCTGAGAGGCCCAAGCAGGAGTGGGAAATCTAAACATAATTGGTATAAATCAGGTTTACAAATGAATTACGCCATTAGCAATCAAACAGGGTGACGTCACTACACACGTACTTAGTAACACGCAAAAAGAAAACTAAAACAACAATTTTTCCGGTGCCGTTTGAAAATCACCCCTCCTCAAGAATGGCTTTAGAAAGAGCGTTCCAATCAGAATAATTGTCTGGGGAAGGAAACTGTGTTTAAATACATTGGTTTTAGCAAACATTGTTTTCAATGCGCGGTAATGATTGTGTCGAGTCTCTCTGGTGTCTAAGGGTTTTACACATGAAGGTATGGACATGTCAAATTTACCTTTCATCACATTATGCAAGAACACTAGCCGAGCATATTTTCGACGCACATGTAATGTTGTAATTCCGTGTTCTTGCATAAGTTTAGCAGGGGAGTCACACCTTCTATATTTACCGAAAATGTTAGGCGAGATACAAGGTTTACAGCATGCGAGTAAGCTAAAACTTAAGTTCGACGGTTTTCTCTACCGAAACCGCGATGCTGTTACGAGGCAGACATTAGTGGTGGATTCCGGACTGATTTCTTTCACCTAGTGTTCCTTGCCGCGGTGCTGGTTCTATTTAAGCACGCACATTGTTTTGAATTTAGCCTGCTTTGGAACGCGACCGCCGCCGTAGTGAATAGAACTCGCGTCCGCGAGCTTGCCCCAGTACCACATGAGCTGCTAAGAAACCTCGGCGGGCCACGCGAGTAGGACGTGTTCTTGTGAAAAACTGAATATTAGATGCGGAGCATCTCTTGCTCGCGGGTATGTCACGCGTCCGGCGTCCGCACTCACACTAAGCATGCGTGACTCTTCTCTCCCTTCCCTCTCTCCAACAGCTGCTGCAACAAATAAAGCGGGTAGAGAGCGCGCGCGCGCTTCGCTTCAGTAATATCTCCTCCTTCTCCGATGAAAGAAGTTGGTGGTGTTGTGTGATGGAACCAACAGTTCCGTCAGCGAGTGGGTTGACGCAAGTACGCATCAGCTTCAACCCACACTGTAGCAAAAAATGTACTTCAACCCACACTGTAGCAAAGGGATCAACCACATGTAGCAAAAAATGTGGTTGATCCCTTTGTCATAGCAATCTGTCTAACACGAAAGTGAGACCTGTGTTCGCGAAGTTGTGGAATGCGTAAGTGGGAATCTAACGGATCGAGGGGCGGGAGATGGCTTGGGTACTGTGAACATGTGAACACGTTAAATCTAGACATCAGAGGCACCTCGACACGGCACAGGGATTCTGGACAGTTGTGCACGAGAGAAAGTTTTCAAGCGGCTCAAATTTCTCTGGAAAAACTTAATTCCACGCGCCAGAGCCCGGCGCAAGCCTGCCATACACGAGAACCGTCCGCAAATGATGACGCCTTGAAAGAGAAACCGAACGGGTTGTCAGCGGATTGTTTTGTGAAAACACAGCCTACTGCAACGAAAGGCCAATCGTTTGCTTGTCTACGGCCGTCTTTGCGAGCATGGAGCAGTGCACGTCGCAACTCGACAAACCTGGCCACGCTAGACAAATTTTGTAGCGGCCGCGTTCGTACTTTGCCCCTGGAACGCGCCATAACGACGCCGCCACGGCCCTAACTTCCTCGGCGGTCGAGACGCGTACACTATAGCGCTGACTGCCGCGCGAATCAGCGCGACAGTCTGCTTCGCTCTATCTATCGTTCCTAGATGGCGGTACCACCACAGCGAACCTAAGCGAACCAAGAGTGCAATATAAGGAAGACTATGTTAATTTAAGAGTAATTTTGGTTGTTAAACACCATAGTTAAGTGTACTAAACACATTTGCTTTAACCAGACGACAATTAAATATACCTTCTAAAGGCTATAGAGAAGATATAAGGCCAATTCGTTCCCTGAGCGATGTTGCGGTGGTGTATCGGTAGAGCATCCAGCTCCTTTCGTCAATTCCCGCTTGAAGGTGGGTTCGAGTCCACCTAACATGGAACTTTTTCAGAGTGAATGCATGTCAATTTTTTCAAAGATCCACTTCCCTTACAGGAAGTACGTCACTGATTTCTTGGTGGATCCCGGCATAAAACACTTTATTGTTCAAATAGGGAGCATTGCGTCAGGACAACGGCATATGCGTTCTGGAATAAATGACTCTTCGCAAAAACGAATACTTCCAGCTTATGACTGTAAACAAGTCTGAATTTACAACGGCAAAGCTGACCCGTCATTCATGGGCAAGGAAGAGCCTACCGAGCATGTATGTGGCGTTTCCGTCGAAAGCGCGTAGCAGGTATTCAAGTGGTTCTTCTGGAATACCTGATCCGCCCGTAGACAAGCCAAGCCGATTGCCATCCTCGAAATGGCAGCACCTTTAACTTGCGGCACGAGGCGCCCCCGAATTGATACAAACGCTCAAACTCAACACCGCAAGTAAGAAACGAGAGTAAATGAAAACAAGCTGTGACCGATGTGGTATGCACGGGATCAGTCACCGCAAGTGAGTCGTTTACAGTACAAGCCAATATCTTGGCTCTTAAATCCGGACTTGTCACCGCCAATGGCCGATGCCTATCTGCATGCCTTACATGCAGGGACCACCGCACAGGCTAAACTGCGTTCTGCACATCACGTCCCTCTTTTGTAGATATACGTTCCTCGTTATTTACGTTATATCTATCGCGTAGGGTGGCCTCAGCTGTGTAGCTTTCCCTTTCATCTGTGCCCGAATGACTGCATCGGTGTCCAGTCACAGGGCTGCGTACGTGGTAGAGCGACCTCACCGAACTATAAGACTTATATGCAGACATTTCAGCGCCGGAATGTAAACGTGACTTCGTCAGGCGCGCCCGCCGCGGTGTTACAATGCTTACGATGCTCCCTTTCTGACCCGAATGACATTGGTTCGATCCCGGCCACGGCGGTCGCATTTTGGTTGAGGCGAAAAATACTAGAGGTCCGTGTACTTTGCGTTTGCAGTTCACGTTTAAGGAACACTAGGTGGTGGAAATTTCCGGAGTCATCTACTACGGCATGGCTCATAATATTGTAGTGGTTTTTGGCCGCGTACAGCTCCAACACTTGTTGCTGCTATTCATTAGGCGCAGCCAGGACATTCCTCGGCTGTATATTTCGAGTTCGCACAAGTGCCGCACAGGAACCTGAATTTCGAAAAATGAAGGGACTAAAATATCTACTCACTATCTCATATTACACTAGTGAAGTAGTTTCCATTGGATTGATGATTAATGTAATTAAGTGGGTAAACTGCGCTTTTAAACAAAATTTGAGGGTGTGACACGCGTTTTATATAAATCTGCAGATATACCAGACCGAGTTAAGTTCCTGCGATTCGCTGGACAAATTACACTAAATTCTTCGACATTTGCTTTGGTGAAGTCCACTGCCTGCATACACGCAACCAAGCTACGATCAGAAATTCTCAATAATCGCCGCAATTATAATAATTACTACGGTTTTGGCGTGACAAAACCACAATGCCATTATGAGACCCATTGTAGTGGAGAACCCCGGAAATTTGGCCAACCTGGTGTTCTTTAATGGACACAGCAAACCCTAAGTACGCAGGCCTCAAGCATTTTCGCCTCCATCAAATAGGCGACCGTCGCGGCCTGGATCGAATCCATGTCCTTCGGGTCAGTGACCCAGCACCATAACCCCTGTGGCACCGTAGCGGACCATTACTAGCAGTATTACGCGACAAGATAACAGCAATTAGACGATTTAGTCAAACATGTGCAGTAGAAGTATAACCGTGCCGCCCACTCTTATACAGCAAATTCACTAAATGCAGCACCAAAAGATGGGAGCAACAAAGACATCTACTTGCTTAGCACTTTGCGATGGAGTCCTTCAAATAAAACGCATGCACTCAGCTCAATTTGCATTTGCTTCTTCCACGGACCGTTGTATTGTTCTGGTATTTTTAATGCGCGCGTAGAAGGGAGCTGCGAAGGAAATCGTTTGCAGTACAGTGGTCTCAGAATATGGCACAGAGGAAATTCCAATCATTACTTGGCTTTCGCTTCCTGGCAATCTGTTGTTGCGACTGGTTTTTACGCTATATGATTATCTGACTACTTCCTTACCCTGTGCTCGTTTCTGGGCGAGCAGGTCTCGCATAGTAGGGTGCATTGTTGCCCTAAATCGTTTACATTTGTCCTAAAAGCTTTCGGGGTATGTCACGCGGGCACGTTTTGTTAGTCTCACAGGGACATCCCTACAGAGCTCTCCCATAGTAGAGTACGATGTACTTTTAGGGGCGAAGCTCCTTAAGGCGTGGGTCGTGCGTCCCCGATGTATGTAGTAGTAGTAGGTAGCCACCGGCGCGTGCCTGCCTGGAGGCACGCACGCGCCGAGGGCGAGCGCGTGGCTCCCGGCACGTGCTCGCCCGCGAGAGACAACGTTGGCGCAGGCAGCGTTTCCTAGCGAGTTTCTTGATTGAGAAATACCGACTGCTCGCGTTGGAGAAGCGTTCACCGGCAACCCATATATATATATATATATATATATATATAGGCACTGCATCTTGACTTGCAATGAAGTGCCGGTGGGAGATTTCACTTGTGCATTGTGCATAGTTGAACCGTGAGGATTCGTAGCATGCGCGAGATGTAGTTGATGATGAAAGATGCGAGATGTTATAATAGTTTGATGACATTTACTCAAGTGTTTCACTTTTAATTGTGGGGCGAATTGCACGGAAGAGTTTCACGGTTTACCGATGATTCCTTCCGGAGCTTCGCCCCACTCATCATCATTCACCCCGTGAATATGCTGTGATTTTTGAATCTTTTTCCATTAGATCTATATAAGCTGTCATACCTTAGTTCTAAGCAGACAAGCTACAATAACTGTGCTGTTATTTTCGGGACGGTTTAGCACTATCTCGTAGGGTGTATAGCATTTCACAAACGTATTTGCTTTACGAACTCGAACAATCATAACACCCAGCTTTATGTCCCTGAGACCAGCTACGAGAAAGGCAGTATACGATGCCGTCTAGTTTGTAGACCGCGAGATGTTGCCTGAGGTGGAGGAGGCGGAAGAAAACTCTATTAAGTAGAAAATTCAAACGCAGTTCAAGGTGGGGCCATCAGTCAATGGATCCACTGGCTCTTCCGTCTCGGTGAGCTTGGTCTAGGAGGGCCAGTTGGCTCTCCCTCTCCTCGCTTGCGAGAAGTGCTACCCACTGCCGAACGAAGCCCGCGACCCTTAGAAGGGGTGACTTGACGTTTTCTGGCCTAGCCACGCATTCCCACGTGATGTGGGCTAGTGTAGGTTTTTCGCCACACCACGGACCGGTGTCTGTGTAATGGGCCGGGTGCATCTTGCAGAGCGGGTTAAGGTGCGGATATGAATTGGTTTGTATACTGCTTGCGATTTGTATATGGCTTCATCAACGGGTACGCTGTCTGCTTTGTACCGACTTCCATGTGATCCAGGGTGAGTAGCGGTAGCATGTCCTCTTCACGAGTCGGTGAAGGAACATGGAGCAATCGAGAAAGAGTGTCCGCGTTCTCCTTCTCGAAACCTTGGCGGTGCTTCAGAGGCATGTCACAATCCTGAAACAGAAACAAGAACTGAGGCAGCCATGGTTCGCAGCATTGTTAACGAAAAGATAGAGCACCAACACGTTTCCTTCAACATCTTGGTGCCATGCGGGATAAATCTAGTCCCCTAATTCCGTTCACACCTTGTGTTAGAAAGTTTCCAAAGCCTCCTCTTCTCGGAAATTCGCCGATTGTCAAGGGTTACTGGGACGATGGCAGGAAATTCAGAGGTCTTATCGACTGCCTATTTGCGTTAAAGATGGGGCAAACTCAGACCATATATGCATGTATCAGCGCATCATCTTCTTGGCACTTATGATGACTACGGAACACGTATATGTGCACATACGCCAGCAGAGGTAAAATCTCTCAGACATGCACGCAATTTCCATGCGCAGAACGAGGCGCCCTTGCGCGAAAGTTGGTGTCACCAAATGCAGCGCGGGAGTGTGGAACAAGGTATATGTGACACGGCCACTGCACAAACCTTAATGCCCATGGTACAATGACAACATCCAGTTACGTGCACACACATGTACACGTGTCACATGCTACGTGTCACATGTACGTGTTGTGTTACACGTGATCACTGTAAATATCATTATCACCGCTAAACACCAGGAGTAGCAAGCCAGGCCATTAACCAGGCTAACATCTCCGGAGTCATTAATAAGATATTATTCTTTCTCTCTCTCTCTCTCTCCAGTTAGATAACGGTTACAGAACCTGTAACTCAAAGAATCATTGCTGAAGAAGCGTAATCTGCCACCCCATTTTATCCAGGCCATGAGATACGGTTTCTCGTTGACCTCCGGGTGATCACTCATCTTTTAGCGCCACGTAGACGGGTGCTGTCTTTCGTAATAATCAGCACCTGCAGCCTCGTGTGAGGTCGCGATCAAGATCCGGCTCCTAATGAATCTGAACCAACCACTGTCACAGAGATGGCGCCGGCAGCTGCATTCCAAGAGATGCGATATCTAAAGACCCTGAAAGCGTAGCCTTTCTCACCCCCTCTCTTGCAGAAAGGTCAAGCGTCAAATGCAATCATGTAGTATGTCATTCGTACGCCTGTAGCCAAGGGCGCAACACACGGCCCCTTCCTTCCGATAGGCAGCCACTATTTTGTGCTGGATTTAACTCCCCCAACCTGGAGCCCCGATTCACGGCCCTAGTCATTGCCACGCTGTTGCCGCAATTTGTCTCTTCTGCGCTGAATACTACTTCTGTGTCTGTGGGGAAGAAAGAAGAGGAATCCACGCTTGGTCTGTCTCGCTGACTTCTCTGTCTGCATGTGTGCATACCTCGTGTCCCGTCGCGGCGTGCAGAGACGCTGAAGCGAGTGCTTGTCTCAATCGCGACGAATGTTGCTGCGGTGACGGGGACGATAGCTACCTCGGTGGTCTTCCCTGTCGACGGGTCGTCCGTTTTCACCGGAACAAGATGGACGACGCGAGATTACCGCACTAGCTCCGGAAGAGGGCGCCTGTTCTGGCATACTTTCACGGGGCCACTGCATACATGTACATAGACTGCAACTGCGTGCTCTTTTCAAACTTATTGAGCTTTTGCGCGGTGGAATTGTGCCGATCATTGGTATGACAAATCGGTGGTTTTCAACTGAGCAGTTATTTCTAAAAAATAGTGTATTAGCTTCCACCTAACGGCTGAAGTCACCTTTTAACAGCGTAAGCTGTTATGAGATCACAACAAGGGTCGTTTTTGGCGCGGTAGTTGTCCGCCGCCGGTGTCCGTAACCGCTACCGCACACATTTGAGAAAAGAATAACCAGGACCGAGGAGGATTCAAACCCAGGTGCTCTACGCGGATTCGAACCCACACCCTCTGCGTGGCAGTCGAGCATTCTACCACTGAGCTACGCCTCTTTTTTTTTCTTTATTGACTGACGAATACATAGATCACAACACTCTGCTGCCATAAGCTGGCGTTATTTCCTTTTCCACCGATCCATGTGGCTCGGAGCATACTTGAAACATGTGATACAGATTTGAGAAAAGTCGCGATGGTACAAGTGGATTTAGAAAAGGCATTCGATAGGGTATGTCATAAGCTCCTGTTCTCAGTACTTGAGTACGTTGGGGTAGGCTCTTTGATAACTAAAGGGGTTCAGATGGCATACGACAATTGTACGGCCAACCTCATTATCAACGATGAGCTAACAGATAGGATTGAATTGCGCTCCTCTGTGCGTCAAGGGTGTCCCTTGTCACCTCTTTTGTTCGCGTTGTACCTAGAGGCCCTATGTAAGAACATTATTGATAGTCCGGATGTGCGTGTCTTCAGCTTAGTGGGGTGTGAAGTACGTTTACTAGCATACGCTGATGATATTGCTATTTTCTGCTCGGATAAGGAGAGCGCTAGAAATGCTATGACAATTATTCGCGATTTTTGTGCCATGACAGGTAGCAACGTTAACCTGAACAAGTGTGTGGGGTTGTGGCATGGTCGGTGGCTGGCGACACCGCATGTTTTTGAAGGTATACAGTGGACGCTCACACCTGGGATTTATCTTGGTGTACCATTAGGCAAGTATCGGAACACCAATGATTTATGGAATGGAAAGGTGCAGGAGTTGAAAACTCAAACTGACAAATGGGCAGGGCATCACCTCTCCATATTTGCTCGTGCGGCAGTTTGCAGAGCCTTCTTGGTGAGCAAGCTATGGTATCTCATGCAAGTCCTCAGCTGTTCCAGATTCAACTTTAAGAAACTTCACAGGGTATTCGCTGTGTTTGTGTGGCAGTCACAATATGAAAGAACAAGTAGAAACAATTTGTTTCATAAGTTAAGCCAGGGGGGATTGTCGCTACCGAACTTATTCGTAAAGCAACTGGTCTCCCCGATTTTTGCTTTTGCGTAACACTACAGATCCCTTCTTGAGAACAGTTATTCAGATCCGATTGAGCAATGCCTTGCCTAACTTTGTTGTATCGATAACAGAGGGTGGAGGTTATGCATCGAGTAAATTTCTACGTGAAGTAGTAGTGGCACTACTATCACTTTTCTACAGAATATTTGGCCACTGTGGCGCGTAAGCAGTTAAGCACTGATTTGATAGACATTATGTTTCCAAAACCATTGTACCGTCTCTTGTACAGTGAATGCGAGGGTAAAGATGTGCTAAAGCGTGTGAAACGAATGATGGTACCAAGCGGAGTGAAAACATTCTTTTTTAAGCTACATACTAATACCTTGCCTGTCAAAACGTGGCTGGAAGAAAAAGGACACTATTTACCATGGGGTACTCATTGTTTACTTTGTAAGAAAGCCGAAACTATAGAACATGTGTTTTTAGATTCTTAGAGTGCGGTTTTCTTTTGGGATATTCTGCAGAGGACTATTAAAAAGGAATTGCCGCTAACGCCACATGGCATTCGCTACCTAGCCACAGGGCAAGACAGTATACCTTATGACATGTTCTTTCTTCTTGGCCTTCACAGCATCTGGAGAAACCGCATGGCTGTAAGGAATTGTGACATAAATACGAGGCCAGTAAACTCTTACTTTATTGAAAATATCAGCAAGCTCCGTGAAGTGTTTCGGAAATTGGGATACGATGATGAATTGCTGTTGTTGATGGATGCCCTTGTCAAAATGAAAGTGTTGTAATCTCAGCCGCATGCTGAAAACGCTGACCTACGCCTCTGCTTAAAAAGAATTCGCTAAAAGACCTATACAGGTGTAACGTCTGCCGAGGAATCTCATTAAGAAATGTAATGTTACGTGGCAGAATAATAATATGCCAGTACACGTCGTGGAAAGTGGATTGCATAACGACTTCGAGGAATCATTTCAAACCACACTCGGGTGCATGCTTGTTGCTCTGCACCAATTGCAGAGGCATCATCAGCATCATCATTACGAAACAATCTTCTTCAACTTATCCGTCGTCATTATTACAAAGTACTGCCACCTGAAGCAGTTTTGTCGTATCGTGCCATGCGTCACGCGGCAGGCGACGTGCGCAGCCCCGTCAGCAAATTGACTTGGTTCTCCCATATACCTGATGGCGCCTCCTCGTAAGGTGCGGACCGCTGCTGAAAAAGGGAATCGCAGAGCTACGCGTGCGGCTGCAGAAAGGCAACGCCGGGCACAACAGACAGCTGTGCAAAGAGGAGCCCTAACCGCAGCCCGCCGTCGACGCCGGGCCGAGAATTCTGTTCGTTCTCGGGAAAACGACGCCAAGAAACTCTCAAAGATGTGTAGTTATACAGATTTGTACGTTACAATACCGCGGTAATTATGCGTACAGGGTACTTCCCTACGTGGGAAGTACTTCCCTACATGCACTAACTAGTTTCCCCAAGCGTTTACAATGGCTTCTAAGAAGGTCGCTCCTCCAGTTTACGCTGTCACTGCCTTGCGGTTCCGCGCAGGCCTGGCTCTTTTCTTTTTTGTTCGATTGTATTCCTGTCGCGTCCTCTACTGGTACCTCGATTCGGGTATTTCGATGATGTAATTGCGTTGAAGCGTCTCTGAGACTTCTCAAAAGGGCCTAACGGAACACATTTGCTATCGTACAGGCACATCGTTGCAGCCCTGGGTGTTCTACAGTTTTCATAGTACTACATGACGTGTTCGCGATGTGTGTTTTTCATGCAGTGTCTTTATTTTTCCGAGCACAGACAGACAGACAGAACAGACAGACAGACAGACAGACAGACAGACAGATAGATAGATAGATAGATAGATAGATAGATAGATAGATAGATAGATAGATAGATAGATAGATAGATAGATGCTGGAAGACGGAAGCCGCAGCGCTTTCTTTACATCTCAATTGGGCAAAGCCTCTTCACGGCACTTGCATAGACGTGTCTTGCAATATCCTAGCAGACACGCAGGCGCATGCGCACTAGCATATCACCGAAATGGCACCGCACATCTCGCTCTTGGTTACGCGAGTTCCATGCCACAGTGCGTACTATACAAACTTGAAACGCGTGTCACGGAGACAGTGGCATGTGCTCAAGGTTTACATACCCAGAAGGACGATCTCGGGCAGAACAGCGCGCACGAAAAGAGTGCAGGAAAACGCGTGCGCGAAATTCCAGCACGCCCGTCCCTGTTGATAGAAATGCGTCCGCAGCGCTTTATGACAAGGTAGAGAGTGGCAACGCCCACAAGGTCGCTTGGCCTCGGGTTCTGTACATCATGGTTGGCACGATGCACATACTACGCGACCAAGAGGTGAATGCATACTGTCACCCATGAGGGCTTGCACGGCGATTATGATGACGTCGAGAAAGGCGACGTCGTAAAAAGCTCCACCGGGTCGCAATGAATGTCACACGTCCTAGCTGGACAGCACGTGACAAGCATTGCTTGTTTACATACTACACGGAGCGCCTGTGTTTGTACTCTAGCAAATTACATACGTGTTATGCCGGCGGAATAGTATGTGCAGCAAGGGCACTGATAACGGACATGACACTTTGTGCGGAGTGTCAAGAAGATTTCAAATTAATTGACAACTGTAGGAGCGTGAGCCTTACCGACCAGGAGATAAACTTGGCCGTGCAGGCTTCACAGGGTGTTGAGGCGAAGTCGTTGGTATGGATCCACCTGAGCCAATAAAGCTAATGAGATGCAAATACAGAGAGCGAGTACGAGGGACACCTTTTATACCCATGCGCGTGAGTGAATATTGTTTGCATGTATCCATTCTTTTCATGTTCAGGCTCAATATATATGTCAACACCCAATATATCTACTGCTGCCTGGCAGAACTTCGTCCTCGTTCTTGCCATCAGTGTTGAAGTTTCATTAGCGGCGTTTGTTCAACTGGACATGTAGTATCAGCTGTCTTTTTCAGGCTAAATTGGTAGTAACGCTTCACTTCATCATTTGCCGCCATCGACTCCGTGTACTTCTTTCCGCGCAACGTAACTTCAGAAGACCACTGACTGCGCTTTAGGTGGCCCGGTCGACTTCTCGGATGCATGCGCTGTCGCTTATTTTCTGTGTACAGTCATCATCATCACCATCATGTCTATGTCCATAGCGGGGCAAAGGCCTCTTCCACAGATCTCCAATTATCGCGGTTCTGTGCTATCTTCAGTCTCATATAACTTGTCCTAAATACACTCGACAGGGTGAAAGTTGTGTGATTCCTACGTTGCGCTGGATTACGGGAAATTGTAAATGGCGTTTTTCTTAGATAAACCGAGCCTATATCGTTTCTGCAGAGAGCATAGTCAGTCATTGCATTTTACCAGACGTTCTTGATCCCTAAGACATTGCATTTTCCACGGTTCCAGCCTACCGGCGCCACGTATACGCCACCAACACTTTGAAACCTCCATACGGGCATGCAGGCACATGCGCAAATACATGCCGTTATGACTGTTTCTCAGGCAAAGGTGTTAAAACATTTTTGTCTCCTTAAGTGGGCCCTCAAATGTACGTACACCACGTAACCGTCTATAAGGTGACATTACAGGGAACAGCATTTGCGCGCTGAGGAGAGCTTACATTCACGTAGTTTACGAGACGGGATGGACATACGTTTAAAAAGCTTCGTGCAATATTCAACACTGTTACATGCCAGAAAGTAGAGGAAAGAAAGCTCGCGTTACGAACACTGTACGGTACGCCTTATGCAAGCACAGATGTCGGGGATTGCGATGGAAGGGCATATAAGCAAGCACGACGAACAGTGGCAAGTAAGAGTCGCTCGATGACAGCTTGATGCCGTTTTCGTGACGTCCATATATAGGCGAAGAAGCTCGCTGGCTCACGCCCCGTGTATTCACGACGACGCGGTGGTTGCACATTACAAGAGTCGTGGTCAGAGAAGGTTGGAAGAGCTGAGTTATACAAGAAGGGGCGCAATGTTTGCATTAGAAAACGTGACTAGGGTTGGCTATCACGTTGCATTGTGGCTAAGCTGCTCCCCCTTAGGCGTAAGAGCGAGATAGAGGGCCTCAAGTAGCTGCGGCGCCTAGCCGACAGCCATCCCGCGGTTGCGATGATGGCCAGACGCGGGACGCAAATCAGCGGCAGCCGCCTTTCGGAGTGTACACTGTGCACGTTAAGTGTGAGCCACTGTCTTCAAGCGTGATCTGAGCAAGGGAAGTTCGTGCTGCGTTCGTGCTGTGACTGTATACGGTTACGTTTCCATCACGGATACGAGAGTATCGTTTATCTCTTCTCCATGCAGGCAAGCCTATCACGTCGTGTAGATCGAGGAGTGCTGATTGAAGGTGCCGTACATTATCTCACTATTTTTCAGGCTGGCTTGAACTTCGCTTATTTATCATAGGCGTGCATTTCGGCTGCGATTTGCAGTCGCCATCGTAGTATCGCTGTTGCATGAAATGAATTCAGAGGAATGCGTGCTTCACGCTGAACAATCATTCACTGAGCCTGTCGGTTACTATATAGACGGCAGCTGGATACGACTAATGACTCCAGAGGCGGCTGCTTTAGGATATATTTTGAGGAATTGGTTGACTGATTACTCCGAAGAGGCCGACTAAAAAACTTTTTTTTTTTCTGATGCTCAGCCACAACCTCGCCGATCAACGCTGGGCAGTCCGGCACGCTGAGGAAGCCGCCCGTGTCCAAGAGCTCGAGGTCGTCACCTAGGCTGGGGTGCTTGTGGCCCTACCCTGGCCAAATCGCCGGACCAACTCGTTAAATAAAGTTTTCTCTGTCTCTCTCTCTCTCTCTCTATCGTGGTTTCTACTGCTGAGGTAACCCGCTACAGGGTTATGGGATTCGCCAAAACGTGGTTACAAAGTTAAATGACAGGGTGTCGTGATTAAGAAAGCCGGTGCTCCGAACAGCTCACCGTTGCCTAGTTACTAAAGTTGGCCTATATGAGGAGAATATCTTCTGTCGTCAGGTATGCGGCCTCATTGCTAACATTGGAATGTAGTGATTAGGTATCACCTTTTAGGATGTAGCATGCTGTGGGAATATGAGGTTAATGCATTACACCTTGCACTTGATTACAATTGTTCGCACGTGCAGCTCTTCTTCTCCTCTCTTTCTGAGGACGGGGGAGAGTGTGCAAAGGCGCACATAAACGAGCGCTGGAGAAGGCAGTTGCTGCCCTGACGAAGACAAGTCCGCTTGTCGAAACGTTGGCTCCCGCGACATTCCCTGTTCTAAATCCTACTTTGCGATTTGTTCATCGATTCAAGCATCCATTTTCCCCTGAGCTTCTCTTCTAGTTTGGACCTTACACTTGAGGCATTTTTCAATAGCGCAGGCACAAAATGGCCACTAGGACGGCACGAACTTTATACATATGCGTCCTACTACATTTTTATGTTTACACTCAAATATCATATTGTGCCCAAGTGAGTTCGCTGATTTACGTGCATGTTCTGTCATCGCTGCAGCGCAAAAGGCTTCAACTGAAGTCTCATCACAGCGGCCTTTCTCCTCAACACATAGATAAGGAGAAAAAAAGGTAAGACCAGTTACATGCATCTGAAAGGAGAGGTAAAATCTGGGGCAACGAATCACTATCTATGTCATGTAGCACTGTCGCAATCATGCAGTAGCGGGCAGAGGGCAAGGATGTTGATAACACGTCGAAGGCAACCGAGAGTCACTTTCCCTTCTGCTCAGCCCGATACTTTCTCAACATTTCGCCTGCATCGAAATGCAGCCGCCATAGCCGGGATTCGATCCCGCGACCCTCGGATCAGCAGCCGAGTACCCTAGCCACTGAACCACCGTGCCGGGGCAACAAGAAAGTGTTTTATGCCGGGGTCCACCAAGAAATCTGTGACGTACTTCCGTAACGGAAGTAGATGTCTGAAAAGGAAACGCGCCTTTGCGTTTTTAAAAGTACCACCCGCATGGATTCGAACCCGCAAGCAGCCAGCGTGTGACGGTAGGAGCTGGAAGCGCTACCGATCACGCCACCGACAAATTCGATGTGCGGTGAAAAACGCGGGCATTATCTATTTACCAGATAGCTTTGCAATCTGCATCAAATTGATGTCCGAATAAAGCGAACGTATTTAGCAAAGTCACTCGAATTAACATCGCCTCCCTGTCACTGCACTCTCGGTTCTCAGCCGTGGTGCCGCCACCTCGAAACGATTGAACGAAGTCGTAAATTGTCGCGTTAATGTGCGCGCTGACAGCGTTTCAGTAGTTTCGACTCCTCTATCGCTGCGCATGCTTCGGCGTTCTGCCGACGCGTTGCTTCAGCCACGGCCGCTGCATAATTTCTCTTGTGTGACGTATATGATAGCCAGTCGCGTTGTCAGGCGGTTTTCTCCAGGAACGCAAAGACGGCTTTCGACAAGCAAATGATCCACCTTTCGCAAAGCGAAGTGTGCGTTCACAAAACGATCCTCCGACCTGCGCTGCCCCGACAAACAGTTCGGTTACGCTTGCAAGGTTTCACCGTTTGCGAACGATCCTGGTTTATGGCAGGTTTGAGCAGGGCGCAGGCGTTTTCAGCGCATTGTCTCTGGAGAAATGTGTCGTTCGAGAGCTTTCGCTTGCGTGCAACTGCCCAAGATCCCTGTACAGTGTCGACGCTCCGCTGATGTGTACACGCAAAGGGGAGTCCAGAGTACCCAACCCATCTCCCGCCTTTCGATTCGCCAGATTCCCGCTTATCTGCGCAGACAAGTTGCACTTTCGTGTTATACCGATTCCTATGACAGAGGGTTCAACCACATTTTTTCCCTTTATTTCTTCCTTTATTTCTTCCTTTCTTTTCCTTTCCTTCCTTCCTTCCTTCCTTCATTCTGTCTTTCTCTCACTCTTATTTATCTCTTTCTATATTGCCCTTCATGAAAGGGAAAATTAGCATCCACCCGTTTTGTAGCAGAAGGCTACAAGGAAATGAGTTGTCGATGGATTCGACCTCGCGCTGTCAATCGCTGGCCTCCTGGTTAGCTCAGTTGGCAGAGCGAGCGCCCCGGACAGGCGTTGGTCCCGGGTTCGAACCCCGGTCCAGGACGAATTTTTCGGCAACTAGGAAGCTTTCATTTCTGAGAAGTCCGTAAGGATTTCCTTGTAGCCTTGTTCTACAAAACTGGTGGATGCTAATTTTCCCTTTCATAAGCGTCACTCCACCTTGCGGGTTTCCGCAGAACTGATTTTACATATATTGCCCTTCGTATAAAAACCACCATGTAGCAGTGTAAGTAGCTGGCCCAGTGCAAGAGCAAGCCCGCGTTCCATCCTTTGGTGACAGCGCTGCCGTTAAGTGCCAACGCCACTATAAGTGTGTTGTCACCTCGACCCCAAAGAGCTCAGCTGCTAAAATGATCACAACTTTTCCACCTGGGACAATTCCACTGTGTTTCACAGCGTCTTGTTTTAACTGGATGCAGTTGCCACGCTCCATGACGTCTTGGAAAATTCAAACGTAATAAGATGTAAGGGAAAAGAAACGCTTGCTTTCAACACATTGTGCGTTCGCAGCGGACAGAGACCAATTGATTTGTCGCGCTAACTGTCCCGAGAGACGCGGCTTCGGATGAGTGGCCCTGTTCTCGGTGAGGGAGATGTCTAACAAGTCGATCCCCTCGGCAGCATGCAATCCGAATTACTAGCCGGTAGCCCGTGCGATGCAGAGTTTCGAAGCAGCGCACTTTCTACTGCATGCTCAATTTAAGTTATGTGGATAAAACTACGAATCCTGACCACAATTTGCGTTTTCTCAGAAGAGAGGCACAATTGTGTGTGCGTGCGCCCCTACACGAAGTTGGCGGCAGATATATCATTACAGCAATGAGAAACGAAAGGAAACGATGGATATCGACGCACTTCAAAGGACCTCAGGGGGATAAAATCAATGTTGTGTCAATTAGTAGGGCAAACCTCACAGTCATATCGTCGTGTTCTCAAGTCAATAGTAAGAATAAGATTTTAAGGAAAGTACCAAACGCACGCACAACTAAATGCTTCTTGTAAAATATTTTCAGCTTCCCTACAAAAAGCAAAGCCGTATAGGCGAAGCAGACACGCAGGTACGTTTTTTTTTTCTTTTTGTAAGTGAAGATGGTGACCATTACCTCTTCGTTTCATCTAGAAGTCCTCGTAGAAATATTTGATTGATTTTTGGGGTTTCGCACAGCACACGGGCCTCAACATTTCGCCTCCATCGAAATGCAGCCGCCGCGGCCGGGATTCGATCCCGCGACCTTCGGTTCTGCAGCCGAGTGTCATAACCACTAACCACCGTGGCGAGGCTGCGTAGAAATATTTTTACAACAAATTTCTACCAACTCGCCTAACCTTCGGCACCTTTCTTATGAACAAATAAGCCACCATATTGCAATGTACAAGTCCCTGTCTTTCCTCCTTTCTCTTCCTCCTCCTCCCAGGCGTGTACTAATAACGCAATAGCAATCTGCCACTTACACGTTGTTGTAATGCATAGAGTGTCTAGCATATACGACACACTATGACATTCACCACGCTCACTATGAGTAACTGGCAAGAAAACATGGTCTAGAACAATAACTACGCCAGTAGTTCAGATCAGCATTTCTATTTCCCTGCTCTTATGCACGCAACTGTTGCACTGAAGCGTCTGCGTCCAACGGCTTCATTACGGTAAGCGTGACCGAGAGGCAACCAACCGTGCAAGGCAGAGCAAGCGGTGCACGCTTTTTCTTCTTTTTTCACGCAGCAGTGGTATGCCTTATGCGCGCGGGTGCAGTCAGCCGTGAAAGCGACGCGTAGGCTTTACCTTAAAGTGCCGGTCGTGCATTGGCTGAGCAAAGGAATGCCGAAGCGCTCGTACCGTAGTGGCTCATTCTAACGAGTTGTCCGCGAATGAACAGGTACGAAACTTTCTCACACTACCTGGCGTCACTGAAATCACCGTGGACGTCATGCAATACTAGGAATAAAAGTTGGAGGACGCCTTTAAGAGTCGAACGCTATTGCGTCATTGTGTCCCGCTCGCATCGGCACTTCACAGAATATTCATTAAAACAAGCGCGTTATCTACAAGCTGCTGGAATTATTTGAGGCTTTTTGTTTGAAACAGAAATGCTTTATAGTACATTCAAATAACAGTACGAGCTATCACGTGTGTAGGTTTCAGTTGAGTTGATGAAGTCGATTTCTGGGGTTCTAGAACCGCGATGTAATTATGAGAGGCGCCGTGGTGTAGGGCTCCAGAAAAGGTAGTGTTGTCAAAAGAAAATTAATATAGTTAGGTGCTTCTGATTCACAAAGCAACGAATAACACAAGATCGCAGCATTTTCTGGGAGGTGAAAGGTGGTTACGGTAAACCTGTAAATATTTAGGCAAAGCACTATTCGTATCATGTTGAGTCTACAGCCAAGACATTTTGAGACGAACAACTCTACAAAATACTCATAAAATGAGTAGTTATCGGGCTCTGAATACTTCACATAAACACTGGCTTAATCAAACCGGCAAAGCTGTTACTTGAAATTGAGAACCATAAGCTCGTATCCATCACGTCTACGTTGTTCCCTTTTCTTTTTTTCAGTTAGTTTCATTGCTCGGGTCTTACGTCTGAGGGCCGCGCACCAGTCGGACTCGTGAAAGGCTTGCAGTCTTCTTTCTACTGGCGTCTCACTCCTACACTAGTAGAGAAATTGACCTCCCTGGTGCAACATTTGGCCGCCGCCTCCTACAGATGCTTAGACAGATTTAGGACAGTATTTAAAGCGTACCTTATCCTTATCGCTTGATATGCTTATCTAGCCTGTACCCTTATCATGCTTAATAATAATAATAATAATAATAATAATAATAATAATAATAATAATAATAATAATAATAATAATAATAGTTTTTATTTTCATCAGTGCAGTGATAGGATAGCTCATGGTAGCTCGTGGTAACCTATCGCACTGATAATAGTCCCATCGAAACGCCTTAATATCACAGAGGCGATAAGGAAAACACGCGATAAGAATGAGGTAGGTTTATGAATATCGAACCTTAATTACTTAGCGAACATTGTTACTTAAGAGGGATACGGACGCAGAAGTTGGCGGGTGTTTTCTTTGCGTCGTAACAAAAGTTGAACTTTTAAGAATGACGAATACAACAAGCTTCTTCGAAAAGAAAGAACGAGAAACGTCTTTTTTTTTTTTCGATTTTCAGTTGCGCCTTGCCTCTCCAAGCGGCCGCCTGCTTAAGCTGAATTTTGACGTCATCACACCCGCGCGCGTACGCGCGGCCAAGGTCGGTCGCAGTCGTCGCAGCCCTTCCGGTGGTGGTGGTGCGTTTGTTTATCCCTGTCGGCGTTTTTTGCACGTGGTCCGTCTGACACATTGTATCCGTTGTTTGCGCGGACCACTTCGTCGACGACGATTACGTGACCAGTGCGACTGTGCTTTTTTAAAAGCCTCGGCAAGCCGCTAAGCTGTGTTCGCCACCTTTAGCTGCTGTGTGAAACAGACCCTCTCTCTCTCTCTGTAGGCATGTCCTCGCCGCGGTGACCACAGGAGCACCTGTTGAAAGAAGAGAAATTACCCTTTCATTGGCTGTGCAAGAACACATATTCTCGGGTTGTGAGAGAAATCGTTCACATTGCAAATGCACGCTTTTGTCACAAAACAAAATTGTCATATTGTGTACAATATGGCTGTGTCTGGCATCGAATGAAAGCATATCAGCGCCGTTTTAATTGATAATATATAATAAAATATAAAAAAAACACAACCAGTGAATGAACCCCACACTATAGCATGCATGTGTAAGTGGTCTAAAACGCGCAGCGCATTTACCTACACTGTTGTTTCACCCGTTGCTTTTCAACTTGAAGCAAAAAATGACAGACTTTCATAGGTCTCTGTATGATCATGCGTCGGGTTTCATGAACTGATTGTTCGCGCAGCATTTCCCTTGTAGATGCCACAGCCGGTCTTTGTCCATGGCCACAAATTCGATGTAGCTAAGTGATCTGGTCGACGGTTCTCTAGCGCGCCCACCCGTATAATAATAATAGTCTTACCTTTTTTGGCATTTTGGGGAAGATTTTGAGAGACCGTATTTTTATTCAGGAAGGCGCGCAATAAGTAGAGGAATGCTCTATGATGCGGCCAAACGTATTTAGAGCGACTTCTGATCGAGTCAAAATTTCACAAAAAAACCCAATACTATAGTCTTACCTTTTTGGCATCTTGGGCAAAATTTTGAGAGACCGTATTTTTATTCAGGAAGGCGCGCAATAAGTAGAGGAGTGCTCTATGACGCGGCCAAACGTATTTAGACCGACTTCTGATCGAGTCAAAATTTCACAAAAAACCCAATACTATAGTCTCACCTTTTTTGGCATTTTGGGCAAGATCTTGAGAGACCGTATTTTTATTCAGGAAGGCGCGCAATAAGTAGAGGAATGCTCTACAATGCGGGAAAATGCATTTTGTGCGACTTCTGATCGAGTCAAAATTTCACAAAAAGCCCAAGACTATAGTCTTACCTTTTTTGGCATTTTGGGAAAATTTTGAGAGACCTTATTTTTATTAGGAAGGCGCGCAATAAGTAGAGGAATGCTCTACGATGCGGGAAAACGCACTTTGTGCTACTTCTGATCGAGTCAAAATTTCAAAAAGAACCCAAGACTATAGTCTTACCTTTTTTGGCATTTTGGACAAAATTTTGAGAGACCGTATTTTTATTCAGGAAGGCGCGCAATAAATAGAGGAATGCTCTACGATGCGGGAAAACGCACTTTGTGCGACTTCTGATCGAGTCAAAATTTCACAAAAAACCCAAGACTATAGTCTTACCTTTTTTGACGTTTTGGGCAAAATTTTGAGAGACCGTATTTTTATTCAGGAAGGCGCGCAATAAGTAGAGGAATGCTCTATGATGCGGCCAAACGTATTTAGAGCGACTTCTGATCGAGTCAAAATTTCAAAATCCGAGACTATAGTCTTTCCTTTTTTGGCATTTTGGGCAAGATTTTGAGAGACCGCATTTTTATTCAGAAAGGCGCGCAATAAGTAGAGGAATGCTCTACGATGCGGTAAAACGCATTTTGTGCCACTTCTGATCGAGTCAAAATTTCACAAAAAACCCAACACTATAGTCTTACCTTTTTTGGCATTTTGGGCAAGATTTTGAGAGACCGTAATTTTATTCCAGAAGGCGCGCAATAAGTAGAGGAATGCTCTACGATGCGGGAAAACGTATTTAGAGCGACATCTGATAGAGTCAAAATTTCACAAAAAAAACCCTATACTATATATAGTCACCTTTTTTTGGCATTTTGAGCAAAATTTTGAGAGACCGTATTTTTATTCAGGAAGGCGCGCAATAAGTAGAGGAATGCTCTATGATGCGGCCAAACGTATTTAGATCGACTTCTGATCGAGTCAAAATTTCACAAAAAACCCAAGACTATAGTCTTACCTTTTTGGCATTTTGGGCAAAATTTTGAGAGACCGTATTTTTATTCAGGCAGGCGCGCAATAAATAGAGGAATGCTCTACGATGCGGGAAAACGCATTTTGTGCGACTTCTGATCGAGTCAAAATTTCACAAAAAACCCAAGACTATAGTCTTACCTTTCTTGGCATTTTGGGCAAAATTTTGAGAGACCGTATTTTTATTCAGGAAGGCGCGCAATAAGTAGAGGAATGCTCTATGATGCGGCCAAACGTATTTTGTGTGACTTCTGATCGAGTCAAAATTTCACAAAAAACCCAAGACTATAGTCTTACTTTCTTGGCATTTTGGGCAAAATTTTGAGAGACCGTATTTTTATTCAGGAAGGCGCGCAATAAGTAGAGGAATGCTCTACGATGCGGGAAAACGCATTTTGTGCGACTTCTGATCGAGTCAAAATTTCACAAAAAACCCAAGACTATAGTCTTACCTTTTTTGAGCATTTTGGGCGAAATTTTGAGAGACCGTATTTTTATTCAGGAAGGCGCGCAATAATAGAGGAATGCTCTACGATGCGGGAAAACGCATTTTGTGCGACTTCTGATCGAGTCAAATATTTCACAAAAA